>CM077667.1:382757092-384039592 GCA_039707655.1 Elymus sibiricus | reverse complement strand
ACGCCTCCCACGGATTGATAAACCTTAGGCCATCCACTTGAGGGAAATTTGCTACTATCCTACAAAACTCTGCGCTTGGAGGCCCAACACGAGTCGACACGAAGAAGGTTGCGTAGTAGACATCAAGCTCTTTTCTGGCACCGTTGTCGAGGAGGTGAGTGCTTGAAGGTATATCTTTAGATCTTGCAATTGAATCTTTTGGTTTCTTGTTTTATCACTAGTTTAGTCTATAAAAGAAAACTACAAAAAAAATGGAATTGAGGTTGCCTCATATGCTTCATCTTTTTAATGTCTTTCGTGAAAATGATGGAAAGGAAAATTGTGCTCAAGTGTTAGAAGAAGAAGTTATTAAAATGTTTGGCACTAAATCTTTGAGTGATGAGCATGATTGCAATGTTGTTAGTATGAATTCTTTGAATATCCATAGTACTAATGATGATTGCACTAGTCATGATAAAAAGATTTCTTATAAGCATGTCAATTTTTGTGGAGTGTATAGAGTTTGTGAAGACATGCCTAAAAGGGAAGATAGATTTTGTAAGAGGCATAAGTATTTAGAAACTAAATGGTTGCAAGAGAGGCTATATGTTTGTGCTGAAAGACTTAATATTTCTCGCCGTCCTTGTGAACTTTGCAATGAAAGTGGTCATTTTAATTTCCAATGTGAATTATTTCATGATCGAATTGTGTCCAAAAATTGTGATAACCTCATTACCCTTGAACATCATAATGAACTTAGTCTATTTTTGGGGTATGAAGAAATGAAACATCAAACTAAGGATGTTCCAGCATGGGTTCTCATGAAAATGATTGATTTTGATCTAAATGAAATCTATATGTATTGCGTGGTAAATTGCATTGAGAATCCTTACATTGCCAATTACTTAAGGACAAGAAAACAAATAGAAGATGAAGAGAATACTAATGAAGGGGAAGTGGTTTCCCAATATCCTCCTATCTTTTCTTATGATGAATCAGGTAACGAGGAGGAGCTTTTTAGTCAACCAACCTCTTCAAAAAGAAGCTTGGAGGAATTAAATAAACCCACACAGAATGTGGTGAAGAAGAAGAAAAGAAGGAAAAGTAAAGGTAAAGAGGTATCTCTCCCAAATAATGACACCCCTTATAATCTTGAAAATCTTTTTGGCACCAACTTAGAAAATTGTGATGATAATAATTGTTATACGATTGGTGTTATTCATACTATTAATGATGAGAGTGATTATGCTTATGTTATACAAAGCCACAAGCTTGGGGATGCTATGTTTGATGAGAATGACATGTTTGAGAATTTATTTGCTGCAATTAATGTTTGTCCCAAGCTTGGGGATGCTATGTTTAATGAAGATGATGTTTTTAGTCCCCCAAGTTTTGATGTGCAAATTTATTATGATGATAGCATACCCCCTATTTATGATGATTGCAATGTTTATGAAAGTGGGTTTGGAAGAGTGTCAACTTTAGATAATAATTATCCCACTATTTTGGAGGGTGTTGAATCTTATTATAATGATAAAAGTGGATTTGGAGAGGTTGCGACTTTATTTATTAATTATTCCACTATTTCGGAAGAGGTTTCAATTGACTATGATGAGAACAAAGTTGCTACTTATGATGATTATTGTGATGATACTTATGTTATAAAGAGTAGTGATAATTATTGTCATAATTATGAATATCCTTTTACTGAATATTACTCTTTTAATGTGGAACCAATTTGTAGTATTCAATTCTTTTATGATACTCCCACTATTAGTCATGAGAAGAAATTTTCTTGTGTGGAGAGTGACAAATTTTCTATGCTTGTGGATCATGAAAAGAATGCTTTATGTGCTGGTTATATTGTGAAATTCCTTCATGATGCTACTGAAAATTATTATGAGGGAGGATCATATGCTTGTAGGAATTGCAATAATATCAAGTTTCCTCTCTATGTGTTCAAAGTTTTGAAGTTATGCTTGTTTTGCCTTCCTATGCTAGTTGATTCTTGCTCCCATAAATTGTTTGTTCACAAAATCCCTATGCATAGGAAGTGGGTCAGGCTTAAATGTGCTAGTCATATGCTTCATGATGCTCTCTTTGTGTTTCAATTCTTATCTTTTTGGTGAGCATCATTGAAATCATCATGCCTAGCTAAAAGGCATTAAAGAAAAGCGCTTGTTGGGAGACAACCCAATATTTATCCTTTCTGTTTTTGTGTGTCCACATGATTAAGCTACTGTATAATCATGTTTTATAGCTTTTGTTTCAATAAAGTGCCAAGTAAAGTCTTTGGGATAGTGTGGATGATAGTTGACTTGATTCTGTGCAAAAACAGAAACTTTTGCTCTCAGTCCAGGAATTTTGTAAATTCAGTGGAACGTGCTTTTGATATGAATTTTTTAAACATGATTTATATACAAATTTCCTAGATTTTCCTAATTTTTCAGAATTTTTAGAGACAGGGAATTATGGCTACACTACAGATCTCCACAGACTGTTCAGTTTTTGACAGATTCTGTTTTGCATGCATAGTTTGCTTGTTTTAGTGTTCCCCTAGCTTATATTTAGTGGTATAAATTATGGGAATGATATAATACAGTAGGTATCATGTGGAAACAATTATGAATCTTGTCTTGACAGTACCTAAGTGAATGATCTTTGTTTAATATACTAACCCATCTCACGAAGTTCCGTTAAGTTTTGTGTGATTGAAGTTTTCAAGTTTTGGGTGAGACACCGATATGAGGAGAATAAGGAGTGACAAGAACCTAAGCTTGGGGATGCCCAAGGCACCCCCAAGGTAATATCCAAGGAAGACTCAAGCGCCTAAGCTTGGGGATGCCCCGGAAGGCATCCCCTCTTTCGTCTTCAACATTATCGATATATCTTACTTGGAGCTATATTTTTATTCGTCACATAATATGAGTTTTGCTTGGAGCGTCATTTTATTTTCTTGTTCTCTGTTAAGTGTTATTTATAATCTTTTTTTTCAATAAAAAGTTCCAAGAATTGCCTTTAGGATGCTTGCATTGCATGTTTTGATGTGTGCTGTGTAAAAACAGAAGCTTTTGCTGTAGTGTTTGAATTTTCATATTTTACTGGAACGTGGAAAGTTCCTGAAATTTTTACACAGTATTTTAATATAAATTTTATAGCATGCCATAAATTTTCATAATTTTTTGAGTTACATAAGTACACTGTTTTCATAAATTGCTACAGACTGTTCTGTTTGGACAGATTGCTGTCATAGTTTTGTTATCTGCTTATCCTATAGTTTCCATAGCCTATATTGGTAGATATAAATTGTGGAGATGATAGTAAACAGTAGATTATGTTTGAAAATTATTGTGCAACTTGTATTGGAAGTACATAAAGAGTTGATTTATTATTATGTGTACTAACCTATCTCACAAGTTCTTTTCGAGTTTTGTGTGGATGAAGTTTTTGAGAATAGGTGAAACCGGGATATGAGAGGATTGAACGAGATACAAAAGCTCAAGCTTGGGGATGCCCAAGGCACCCCAAGTAAATATTTCAAGAAGTCTCAAGTATCTAAGCTTGGGGATGCTACGCATCCCACCTCTCTTCATCAACAATCATCGGTTAGCCTATGTTGAGCCTAAATTTTTATTCGTTCACATGATGAGTGCTATTCTTGGAATGATATTTTTTCTTTTGCTTGCTGTTTAATAAAATACTCAGATCTGAAAATATTTATTGAGAGAGGGAGTCCTCACATAGCTACTTAATTGTTTGACTACTCATTGATCTTCACTTATATCTTTTGAGAGTAGCTTGTCATTTCCTCTCATGCTTCACTTATACCTTTTTGAGGGATGAAATATTTATGCTCATGTGCTTAATTTAAATTTGTTTGAGCTTGCCAAAAAGCAATGGCAACATATGAAACTAGTCCCAAAGTGATAGATATCCAAGGAGGATATAATAAAAATTTCATGAAGATCATTGGACAAATTAAACTTGATTCCTTGTAATAGTTTTGAAACATGATGATAGTAATATGTGAGTCATGTTAGTGAGTAATTATGCTTAGTAGGAATATTGGTGTTAAGGTTTTTGATTCCCTATGCATGCACGAAAGTCAATAGTTATGCAATGATGTTACATCCTACTTGTGGTGCATTATTCGGTGTTAGTTATGTTCAATGCTCACTTATGTGATTTTCGTTTCTTGGTTTGGTTGCTTCCCAATCTATTTGCTAGCCTTCATTTGTACTAAGTAGAAATACTACTTGTGCATCCAAAATCCTTAAACCAAGTTTTGCCTTATGAGTCCACCATACCCACCTATATGCGGTATTTCCATGCCGTTCCAAGCAAATTTGTATGTGCCATCTCTAAATCTTCAAAATAAATTTTCTCTTTTGTGTGCCCGTACCGCTCATGAAACGGTGGGGAGTATCCAATATTTTTCCATGCTAGGTGTGTTATTCTCACGATATGTGTTGATTCACTATCATTCACGAGAAAGTGGCTAGTATTCGGGATGCCCAGTCGCATGCTCAAAATTCAAATCAAAATATAATGAAACAAAACTCCCCCAGGATTGTTGTTTGTATGGACGGTACCCGTGGATTCGGCTCGCCGTGGAGTGTGATTGATTGGTCGAGGGGGAGTAAAAACTTTACCATTCTGTTTGGGAACCGCCTATAATATATCTAGCATGGAAAGTATTGGGAGCTACTTTGTCGTTTTCGTTGACATGAAAAGCATGCCACTCAAAATATTTTCTCTCTCTCAATTTAAACCTTGAGCTCTGGCACCTCTACAAATCCCTACTTCCCTCTGCGAAGGGCCTATCTATTTACTTTATGCAATTTTTATTTTTGCTTTGAGTCTCCATCTTCTCTTATAAGCACCAACTAGGGGGCACTATGATCGTACTTGAGCATTGGGCATAGCTAATATTTGAGTGTGTTTCATGAATGGATCAATGATTGAGCATGATGGGCTAGGGATAACTTTCGTTAGTGTTGATATTTTGAAAGACATGGTTGCTTGTTGACATGCTTGAGTATTGAAGTCATTATGTTAAATCTAGACTATTGCTTTGAATCATTTACAAGTCCAAATGTCCATGCTATACAAAGAAGAATAGAATATGATGAAAATGTTTGCTAGCATTCACACTTCATAAATTATTTCTTTTATCATTTACCTACTCGAGGATGAGCAGGAATTAAGCTTGGGGATGCTGATACGTCTCCAACGTATCTATAATTTATGAAGTATTCATGCCATGTTTACAATAATTTTATATGATTTTGGTATGATTTTATTAGAACTAACCCGGACTGACGCTGTTTTCAGCAGAGCTACCGTGGTGTTGTTTTTGTGCAGAAATAAAAGTTCTCGGAATGGGCTGAAAATATTGGAGAAAAAAGCTGGGCCAGGAAGTGACCGAGGAGGCCACAAGCCTGGGGGGCGCCCCCCCTAGGGCGCGCCCCCTGGCTTGTGGACTCCTCGGGCACCGCCTTGATGTGAGACCGACGCCAAAAATTCCTATAAATACCAAAACCCCCAGAAACAAACCTAGATCGGGAGTTCCGCCGCCGCAAGCCTCCAGAGCCACGAAAAACCAATCAGAAGCCCGTTCCGGCACCCTGCCGGAGAGGGAAACCATCACCGGAGGCCATCTTCATCATCCCGGCGGTCTCCATGACGAGGAGGGAGTAGTTCACCCTCGGGGCTGAGGGTATGTACCAGTAGCTATGTGTTTGATCTCTCTCTCTCTCGTGTTCTTGAGATGACACGATCTTGATGTACCGCGAGCTTTATTAATATAGATGAATCATATGAAGTTTTCCCCTCTCTATCTTCTTGTGATGAATTGAGTTTCCCCTTTGAAGTTTTCTTATCGGATTGAATCTTTAAGGATTTGAGAACACTTGATGTATGTCTTGCGATGGGATATCCGTGGTGACAATGGGATGTTCTATTGATCCACTTGATGTATGTTTTGGTGATCAACTTGCGGGTTCCGTGACCTTGGGAATCTATGCATAGGGGTTGGCACACGTTTTCGTCTTGACTCTCCGGTAGAAACTTTGGGGCACTCTTTGAAGTTCTTTGTGTTGGATTGAACATGATGAATCTGAAATTGTGTGATGCATATCGTATAATCAAGCCCATGGGTACTCGTGGTGACATTGGAGTATCTAGGTGACATTAGGGTTTTGGTTGATGTGTATCTTAAGGTGTTATTTTAGTACGAACTCTAGGGCTGTTCGTGACACTTACACTACTGGAATCTGGCAATTTGCCATCTGCCAGCGGACAGCAAAGACCAGCTGACGGCAAATAGAGTCTTTGCCGTCAGCTGGTTCTTTGCCGTCCGCCAGGTGACGGCAAAGAGGAAAATGGCAGACGGCAAAGAGCCTGGTGGGCCCCACGGGGGTACGGCGTTGGCTAGGTCACCTCTTTGCTGTCTGCTACCTATTTGCCGTCTGCTAGCAGACGGCAAAGAAAGGCTAGGCGGACGGCAAAGAGGGTAGGGGGGGCCCATCGGGGCACGCCGTTGACTAGCTAACGGGCACCCTCTTTGCCGTCTACTGGCAGACGGCAAAGAACTCTTTCCCGTCTGCCAGCAGACGGCAAAGAGGGGGTCTAACTTAACAACTACCCCCGCGCCCGAAACCCGGCCCCACTCCCCCCCCGCGCGCGCCTCTCTCTCTCTCTCTCTCTCTCTCTCTCTCTCTCTCTCTCTCACAGCCCGCCGCCGCCGCCTCGTCGCCGCCCCCTCCCTGCCACCCCGCCCCGTCGCCGCCGCCTCGCCGCACCATCCCTGCCACCCCGCCCCGTCGCCGCCCCTTCCCTGCCACCCCGCCCCGTCGCCGCCGTACCGCCCCCCCTCTCGAGCCTCCCCGCCCCCCCCCCTCCCGAGCCTCCCCGCCGCCACCTCCCCGCTGCCCCCTCCCTGCCACCCCGCCCCGTCGCCGCCGCACCGCCCCCCCTCTCTAGCGTCCCCGCCCCCCCCTCCCGAGCCTCCCCGCCGCCGCCTCCCCGCCGCAGCCGCCGGCCGGCCGCCCAGCCGCCCCCCGAGGAGCGCCGCCCCGCCGCCCCGTCACCGCCCCTGCCAGCCCCGGCTCCGCCCCGTCGCCGGCCAACCCACGGTGAGCCCCACTGCCACCCCCTTTTTCTGTTTTTTTTCGGTTTTTTTGTTTTTTCTTTTCTATTTTAGATATTAGATATAGTTTTAGATAAATATTTGATAGTTTTAGATAATAAATAGTTTACATAGTTTACATATTAGAAAAGAAGAAGGAAAAAAAGGAAAAAGAAAAAAAGGAAAAGAAGAAAAAATAAGAAGAAGAATAATAAGAAAAAGAAGAAGAGGAGGAGGAGAAGAAAAAAGAAGAAGAAGAAGAAGAAGAAAAAAAGAGGAGAGGAGGAGAAGAAGAAGAGGGAAAAGGAAAGGAAGAAGAAGAAGAAGAGGAGGAGGAGAAGAAAAAAGAAGAAGAAGAAGAAGAAGAAGAGGAAAAAAGAGGAGAGGAGGAGAAGAAGAAGAAGAAGAAGAAGAAGAAGAAGAAGAAGAAGAAGAAGAAGAAGAAGAAGAAGAAGAAGAAGAAGAAGAAAAGGAAGAAAAGGAAGAAGAGGAAGAAGAAGAAAAGGAAAAAGAGGAAAAAAAAGGAGAAGAGGGGAAGAAGAAGAAAATGACACCCCGACCCTGACACGGCACCCCGACCCCGACACGGCACCCCGACAGCCCGACACCCCGACACCCCGAAACCCCGACACCCCGACACCCCTACACCACGACACCCAGACATGACACCCCCGACACCCCGACCCCGACACGGCACCCCGACACCCCGACACCACGACACCCAAACACGACACCCCCGACACCTCTTCGGCCTCCTGTTGACCGAAAAGGTGCTCTTCGGCCTTCCAGAGGCCGACGGGGTCATATATTTGTGAATTATGAGTTAGGTCATATATTTTTCGATTTTGTTATAAAAACATCAAATTTGTGTTGATCGGCTAGATTTAAATGTGCAGTTGTTTCGTCGTTGCGAGGGTCTGGTGTTCGACGACCTCCCCGTGCGTTCGACGAGCTTCACCCCTGCATTCGTGGGTGAGCACAAATGACATCTCCTCCTCCCCCCTTAATTATTTGCTCTGTTCCGGTCTTCGTGCCGATGAAACTTGCTAGCTATAGGTGTCTTCAATCATCAGTATGCGTGACCAGTATGCGTCTCCCGTTCGAAAGGGCGGCATCTATAAATATGCATGTCTTTGCATATTTATAACCGCCATCCTTTCGAATTGTCCAACGTTATCCATGGACAGCCCGAGTATGTGTAGATTGGGTTCGTTTTCCCATATGCTCTGCTCCGGATCCGATGCGGAATTTCGTCAGTGCCTCCCTGTTGTTCTCCGGGTACACATCCTCTCTGCTTATTGCCGAGACGTGTATCAGGAGAACAGCGGGGAGGTGCTGCCGAAATTCTGCGTCGGATCCGGAGCAGAGCATGGGAAAACGAACCCAATCTACACATACTCGGGTGGGATTAGGACCTATCTCTACCTATTAGCGTGTAGGTTGCATGGACATAATAAAACTAACAAACTTGGTTAACGGATGAATATAGATGATGAATTATATATATATTTCTTGTGTGTTTAGTAGGTAGGCAAGATGAGTGATCGTGCTTGGATGTACACCGGTCACCCTAGTCAGAAAGAAATGACCATTGAATGGTTAACAAAAACCAAGGGGTTTCTGAGCGCCGCATTTGCAAATGGCCAGGAAATAACCTGGTGCCCCTGTGTCCATTGCGACAACCATAAAAAGTGGACACGGGATGAAATGGGTAAACACTTGCAGAAGTGGGGTTTTACGCCTGATTATACGGTGTGGAGATTTCATGGTGAGTCTGCCCAACGTGCCAGGGCTGAGGTTGTTCGTCGTCGCACCAAAGAGCATGGTACCAGGATCGAAGACATGGTGCAAGACTTTGATGATGCTCGGGATTCGGACGATGAGATGGAGGAATCTGCAAAGGCCTTCTATGAAATGTTGGAGTCTTCAAAACGTCCTCTCCACGAGCACACTGAGCTTTGTCAGCTGGATGCCATCGCGCAAGTAATGGCTCTGAAGGCTCAGTTCAACCTAGGCAGAGAATGCTACGACGCGATGATGACGATATTTGGACGCTTTCTACCCAAAGGCCATGTATTGCCAGCAAACCTGTACCAGTCGGACAAAATCCTACGTGCGCTTAAGATGCCCTATGAGAAGATAGACGCCTGTGAGAATGGATGTGCCTTATTTAGGCTTGAGTATGCGGGCTTGAACTATTGTCCCATTTGCAAGTCTTCCAGATATGTTGTGGTAGACAACGGTATGGGTGAGAAGAGTCAGACCAAAATCCCAGTTACTGTTCTTCGGTATATGCCAATCATACCAAGACTTCAACATCTTTTCATGGTCAAAGAGACGGCCAGACAGATGACGTGGCATAAATTGGGCAAAAGAACCGAACTAGATGCAGATGGGAATCCGATGTTGGGACACACTTCAGACGCTTTTGCGTGGAAGCACTTCGATGCATTACATAAGGATAAAGCGGCAGATCCAAGGCATCCTCGAGTCGCCATCAGCACGGATGGGTTCAATGTGTTTGGTATGACAGCAACCCAATACAGTTGTTGGCCTGTATTTGTCATTCCACTCAATCTCCCCCGCCGGAGAGATTATGAAAAGAAAGAACATTTTCTTGACGTTGATAATTCCAGGGCCCAACTATCCGGGGAAGAATATGAATGTGTACATGCAGCCGCTTAAGGATGAATTGCAAGAAGCTTGGGATAATGGGATCAAGACATATGACGCCGCTACAAAAAAAAACTTCAAAATGCATGTGTGGTACATGTACTCCATACATGACTTGCCGGCGTATGTACTCGACACATGACTTGCCGACATATGGCTGTTGCACATTGTTTCTGTGAAATATTTATGTATATATTATATATTGTTTGTTTGAAAATTGTTGAATGTAACAAAAACAAAAAAAGGGGCAATACAGCCTCTTTGCCTTCTGCCCCGGACGGCAAAGGCCCCTTTGCCGTCTGCCCCGGACGGCAAAGTTGCCACGTGGCGGCCACCTGTGAAACCTGGG
Source organism: Elymus sibiricus (assembly GCA_039707655.1). Taxonomy (NCBI): domain Eukaryota; kingdom Viridiplantae; phylum Streptophyta; class Magnoliopsida; order Poales; family Poaceae; genus Elymus; species Elymus sibiricus. The sequence continues at coordinate 384,029,462 of CM077667.1, read as the reverse complement.
AAAACTAGGCTGAGGCCATTTTGCCTCTTTGCCGTCCGCGGCAGACGGCAAAGGGGGAGGCAGCAGACGGCAAAGGGGGGCGGGAGGCAGACGGCAAAGGGGGGGCGGGAGGCAGACGGCAAAGGCGGGGCGGGCGGCAGACGGCAAAGGGGGGCGGGTGGCAGACGGCAAAGAGGGGCGGGAGGCAGACGGCAAAGGGGGGGCGAGAGGCACACGGCAAAGGGTGGGGGTCCGTTAGCCACCTAACGGTGGCGCCGTCAGTATTACGCCGTCCAGGTCCTTTGCCGTCTGCAAGCTGATGGCAAAGAATCTTTGCCGTCCGCTGGGCCGAAGCAGACGGCAAAGAACCCCTTTGCCGGAGTTTGTTGGGCCTGAAATTGTGCCGTCCGCTAGCGGACGACAAAGGCCTTTGCCGTCCGCCTTTTGCCCTTTGCCGTCTGCCATGGCAGACGGCAAAGTGCCTGATTCCTGTAGTGTTATAGGGATAGCAAATACGATTGATCGGAAAAGATAACTTTGAGGTGGTTTCGTACCCTACAATAATTTTTTCGTTTGTTCTCCGCTATTTGTGACTTTGGAGTGAACTCTTTGTCGCACGAGAGGGATTTACATATGATTCAACTATGTCAGTATTGTTGAGAGAACTTGCACTAGTGAAAGTATGAACCCTAGGCCTTGTTTCCAAGCATTGCAATACCGTTTTTGCTCACTTTTGTTACTTGTTACCTTGCTGTTTTTATATTTTCAGATTACAAAAACCTATATCTACCATCCATATTACACTTGTATCACCATCTCTTCGCCGAACTAGTGCACCTATACAATTTACCATTGTATTGGGTGTGTTGGGGACAAGAGACTCTTTGTTATTTGGTTGCAGGATTGTTTGAGAGAGACCATCTTCATCCTACGCCTCCCACGGATTGATAAACCTTAGGTCATCCACTTGAGGGAAATTTGCTACTGTCCTACAAAACTCTGCGCTTGGAGGCCCAACACGAGTCTACAAGAAGAAGGTTACGTAGTAGACATCACATAGCTACTGGTACATACCCTCAGCCCCGAGGGTGAACTACTCCCTCCTCGTCATGGAGACCGCCGGGATGATGAAGATGGCCTCCGGTGATGGTTTCCCCCTCCGACAGGGTGCCGGAACGGGATCCCAATTGGTTTTTCATTGCTACAGAGGCTTGCGGCGGCGAACTCCCGATCTAGGGTTCTTTTCGGAGGTTTGGGTATTTATAAGAATTTTTGGCGTCGGTCTCACGTCAAGGGGGGCCACGAGGCGTCCACAAGCCAGGGGCGCCCCCCCTAGGCTTGTGGCTGCCTCGTGGCTCTTCTGGCCCAACTCTGATGCCCCATGGGTCTCTTCTAGTCCATAAAAAATCACCGTAAGTTTTTATTCCGTTTGGACTCCGTTTGATATTCCTTTTCTGTAAAACTTAAAAACAAGGAAAAAACAGAAACTGGCACTGGGCTCTAGGTTAGTAGGTTAGTCCCAAAAACAATATAAAATAGCATGTACATGCATATAAAACATCCAAGATGGGTAATATAATAGCATGGAACAATAAAAAATTATAGATACGTTGGAGACGTATCAGGTCCGAGCTGCTTCATCCCACAATACCGCTGAATCAAGAAAAGACTAAGGAGGGAAGCAATCTGAATATCGACGCCCACAAACTCCTTTGTGTTCTACTCAAGATCTCATCTACGCATAGACCTAGCTCATGATGCCACTGTTGAGGAACGTTGCATGGGAAACAAAAAATTTCCTACGCACACGCAAGATCTATCCATGGTGATGAGCATCTACGAGAGGGAGAGTGGATCTACGTACCCTTGTAGATCGCTAAGCGGGAAGCGTTAAGAAACGCGGTTGATGTAGTCGAACATCTTCGCGATCCAAATCGCAAGCCGTCCCGCGATCCAATCACGATCCGTCCCGATCTAGCGCCGAACGGACGACACCTCCGCGTTCAGCACACGTACAACTCGATGACGATCTCCGCCTTCTTGATCCAGCAAGAGGGATCGGAGAGGTAGATGAGTTCCCTGTTAGCACGACGGCGTGGTGACGGTGGTGGTGGTGCTGTCTCGGCAGGGCTTCGCCAAGCGCAACCGAGACGATCTAGTGGAGAACAGATCTAGAGGGAGAGAGTGGCAGCCGTGGCTTTTCAAGTCTTTTGGGGGCTGCCCTCTAAAACCCTCTAGTATATATAGGAGGGAGGGAGGAGGAGGCAGCCCCTAGGGTTTCCCCTAGGGGTTCGGCCGAACCACCAAGGAGGAGGAGTCCACCTCCCACAAGGGAGGTGGAATCCTAGTAGGACTCCTCCCCACTTGGCCTCCTCCCCACCCCTTGCGCAAGGGCCTCCTAGGGGCTGGCCGGCCAGCCCACCAGGGGCTGGTGCGCCACCTCCTAGGCCCATGTGACCCTTGGGGTGGGTGGGCCCCACTTGGTGGACCCCCCGGAACCCATTCGTCACTCCCGGTACACTACCGGAAGTGCCCGAAACTTTTCCGGAGACCAAAACGGACTTCCTATATATCAATCTTTACCTCCGGACCATTTTGAAGCTCCTCGTGACGTGCGGGATCTCATCCGAGACTCCGAACAATCTTCGGTCACCACCATACATAACTCAATACTACCGTAACGTCACCAAACGTTAAGTGTGCAGACCCTACGGGTTCCAGAACTATGTAGACATGACCGAGACACCTCTACGGTCAATAACCAATAGCGGGACCTGGATGCCCATATTGGTTCCTACATGTTCTACGAAGATCTTTATCAGTTGAACCTCTATGTCAAGGATTCAGTTAATCCCGTATGCTATTCCCTTTGTTCTTCGGTATGTTACTTGCCCCTGATTCGATCGTCGGTATCTCTATACCTAGTTCAAACTCGTTACCGGCAAGTCTCTTTACTCGTTCTGTAATACAAGATCCCGTGGCTAACTCTTTAGTCACTTTGCTTGCAAGGCTTATTGTGATGTTGTATTACCGAGTGGGCCCTGAGATACCTCTCCGTCACACGGAGTAACAAATCCCAGTCTTGATCCATGCCCACTCAACAGACACCCTCGGAGATACCTGTAGAGCATCTTTATAGTCACCCAGTTATGTTGCGACGTTTGATACACACAAGGTATTCCTCCGGTGTCAGTGAGTTGCATGATCTCATGGTCATAGGAACAGATACTTGACATGCAGAAAACTATAGCAATAAACCGACACGATCATATGCTACGTTCATAGTTTGGGTCTTGTCCATCACATCATTCTCCTAATGATGTGATCCCGTTATCAAATGACATCTCATGTCTATGGCCAGGAAACCTTGACCATCTTTGATCAACGAGCTAGTTTACTAGAGGCATACTAGGGACACAGTGTTGTCTATGTATCCACATATGTAGTTGTGTTTCCAATCAATACAATTATAGCATGGATAATAAACGATTACCATGAACAAGGAAATATAATAATAATCACTTTATTATTGCCTCTAGGGCATATTTCCAACAGTACCATTCGCTACTGTTGTACTCACCATGCGCGGCAATAGTTTGATGAATTGCCGGAGATAAAAAGATGTACCTTCTTGTTTCAAGCGATGTATTCTGATTTGGAGTACATATCCGAGCACTATGTTGAGTCGTCAAACGAGGAGGACTACACAGATGAGACGTTGATGACGCAGGCAGTCGTTGAAGACGCGAAGCATGTAAAGGAGCATGTTCTCAATTTCAAGGGATCGATCAAGGATCATCGAGTGCTCAACCGCAACAGGGCGCGTGGTCATTTGAAACTGATGGCCGACTACTTTGCCCTGATGCACTCTTCGCTCATCATTTTCACTGGCTTTCGGATGCACAAGAATGTCTTCGATCGTTTGTACCATGGTGTCTAGTCCTATGATGACTACTTCATCTTGAAGAAGGGCGTCGTGGGAACGACTGGGTTCTCTGGTTATCAGAAGTGCATGACCGCACTCTGGATGCTTTCATATGGCATGGCCAGTAATTCGTGGGACGAGTACCTACGGATGTCTGAGAGCACATGTAGAGATGACACGGTCAGATTTGCAACTGCCATGGTCGAGGTGTTTGGACGTTAGTACCTGACACGCCAAAAACCCTAGCTCCGACCGCCGCTCTCCCGCGTCCTCGCCCTCGGCCATGAGCTGGCATTGGATCACCGTCCACAAGGGGACGCACAACCACGAGGCCTGGTCGTCCTCCGTCCGCCGTAGACGCTCCACCCCTCCCCCTCCACCTCCAGCTCCCCCTCCCGTGTTCCACATCTCGCCACCGGCGGCTGCACCTTGCATGCGGTCGTACGTCAAGGCAGAGATATGCCAAAGTTATTGGGAGATGATGACCCACAAGTATAGGGGATCAATCGTAGTCCTTTCGATAAGTAAGAGTATCGAACCCAACGAGGAGCAGAAGGAAATGATAAGCAGCTTTCAGCAAGGCATTCTTTGCATGTGATGTAAGTAACAACGATAGATAGTTTTGCAGCAAGGTAATTCGTAACAAGTGACAAGTAACAATAGTAAAAAAGGTGCAGGAAGGTAGCCCAATCCTTTTTGTAGCAAAGGACGGGCCTGAAAGTACTCTTATAAAAGGCAAACGCTCTCGAGGACACATGGGAATTTCCATCTAGTCATGTTCATCATGTTTAGTTGATTCACGTTCGTTACTTTGATAATTTGATATGTGGGTGGACCGGTGATAAGGTGTTGTTCTTACTTGAACAAGCAACCCACTTATGATTACCCCCTCTCGCAAGCATCCGCAACTATGAAAGAAGAATTAAGATAAATCTAACCATAACATGAAACGTATGGATCCAAATCAGCCCCTTATGAAATAACGCATAAACTAGGGTTTAAGCTTCTATCACTCTAGCAACCCATCATCTACTTATTACTCCACAATGCCTTCCCTTAGGCCCATTAGATGGGAAGTGTCATGTAGTCGACGTTCACACGACACCACTAAAGGAAGCAACAACATACATATCATCAAAATATCTAACGAATACCAACTTCACATGATTACTTATAACAAGACTTCTCCCATGTCCTCATGAACAAAAGTAACTATTCACACATCATGAACATGTTCAAGATCAGAGGTGTAATAATGATGATTAAGGATCTGAACATAATATCTTCCACCAAGTAAACCAACAAGCATCAACTACAATATGTAATCAACACTACTAGCAACCCACAGGTACCAATCTGAGATTTTGAGACAAAGATTGAATACAAGAGATGAACTAGGGTTTGATATGATATGGTGCTGGTGAATATGTTGATGAAGATTGGTCCTCCCATGAAGGAGGCAGCGTTGGTGATGAGGAATGGCTTCGATTTCCCCCTCTCGGCGGGAAGTTTCCCAAGTAGAATCGCTCTGCCTAAGAGCAAAAGGGCCTCTGCCCAGGTTTCCACCTCGAGACGATGACGCTTCGTCCTAAAAAGTTCTTCTTAATTTTTTCTAGGTCCAAACACGCCTTATAGTAGAAGAGGGGGGCCAGGGCACTTGTGTGGGCCCCACAAGCTAACAAGGAGCGCCCAGGGGGTGGGCGCGCCCTGTTGGCTTGTGGCCAGTAGGTGGCCCCCCTCTGGTATATTTTTGGCCCAATAATTCACATATATTCCAGAAAAATTCTCCGTGAAGTTTCAGGTCATTTGGAGTCCAGTGATTTTTCAATCTTTTTCTTGGTTTTCACGTCAAGAATTCCAGTTTCCGGCAATTTCTCCCTTTGTGATGTACCTTGTGAATTCAGAGAGAAAAGGCATAAGAATTGTATCATAATGTGGAATAATAACCAAGAACAACATAAATATCGATAAGAATTCATGATGCAAAATGGACGTATCAGGAGACGGGCATGTCGTTGCCGTGTAGCGACATGCACCTCCCCAATAACTGGCATCTCTCTGCGGATCGGGTGCACATTCCACCGATCCCGGTGAGCGGCCGCGCCCGCCGTGAGGAGATCGCTCGCCGCCGCACCCGCCTACCGCCGGACCTCGTCGACGACCCGAGGTACGCCGTGGACCCGTCGCTGTGGGATACGTGGCTCCGCGACGAGCACGATCTCTGGCGGCAGTCCTTCTTTGTCGACCGCGCTCCGAGCCCTCTGCCGGTGCGCTGTGCCCGCCGCGCACGCTCCCAGCTCGTCCCAGCTACGCGGTCGTAGGTGGGTTCGCAACTTGACGCCCACACCTTCCTCATTGCCTTCACCACCCCCACCCCTTCCGATGACCGACGAGGAGGAGGCGGAGCTCATGAGGCGGATTATGGAGGATTCCGTCCCCACCCATGATGAGCTCCAATGGAAGGGCCTCATTGTGATGATGGCCCTCTACGCGGCCGGTGACGTCGCCATCCCGGAGCTCAATGCCGTGGTCAAGGAGGAGGCCATGGAAGACATGCAGGACGACGTGCCGGAGGAGGAGGAGCAACCCGCGGCTTGGAAGCCAGCCTTGGCCGGCTAGTCCAGGTCGTGGACGGAGACGATGCCATGCACACTAGAGTACGTGTACATGCCGCCCGTGTGGGTGGGCGGACACCTAGTCACCATCGCCGCCATATCCAGTGGTTGTCCAGGTGCCACCACGGCCGCCTCCGGCCTAGCAGGGCCCGCCAGCCCACCTCTGGAAGCCACAGCCGTATGTCGACCTCATCGGGGACGACGACGAGGGCGCCGGGAACTGAAGACGACGGCGGCCGTGGTGACGACGGGCTTATCTAGTTTTTTATTTCTTTTAATTTTAAGTTTAGTTAAGAAATGTGTTGGACTGGACTTTTGTGGACATTTATGTTTATATTAATGTTTTTAAATTATTTGAAGTGTCTATTTGGGTTTGTTTTGGGTTAATTTGGGGTGCGGACAATTTGGGATGTGACAGGCCGGTTGGACGCACCGACGGCCGGAGGACCCTGAGCAGATGCGCTTGTCCGTTTTGCTGACCCAAACGGACAAAATCCATGCAAAACGGACGTCCATTTGGGGCTGACGGTTAGAGTTGGCCTAATAAAACCAACTGTCGCAGACACTGAGAGACTCTTGGCAATCTGAGAAGCAAGGGGCGGCCAGGTTTGCTTGGATCTCTTGACTGCATGCATTGAAAATGGAAGAACTGCCCGAAGGCTTTACAAGAGCAATATCAGGGTCATGTTAAGAAGCCCACCGTCATTCTTGAAGCACTTGCATCACACTTCCTTTGGATTTGGCATGCTTTCTTTGGCATGCCAGGGTTTCACAATGACATCAATGTGTTGCAGCGATCACCGTTGTTTGCGAGGCTGACTGAAGGAAAAGCTCCTCCTTGCCACTATACTGTAAATGGACATGAGTATAACATGGGCTACTATCTGCTTGATGGTATCTATCCTTCGTGGGCGTCCTTTATCAACACCATCTCTAACCCAGTTAGTCAGAAAAAGTCTCACTTTACCCAAAGGCAATAAGCTGCTAGAAAGGATGCCGAGAATGCATTTGGAGTTCTGCAGACGCGTTTTGCAGTTGTTCGGGGACCTGGTAAACAATGGGATCCGGAGACCTTGTGGGAGGTGATGTCATGTTGTGTGGTTATGCACAACATGATCGTCAAGGATGAGGGTGAGTATGCTGCCGCAGCTCTTGAATGCAAGAACATGGATGATCCTGTTGAACTTACACACCATAATTCGGTCACATTTGAAGAGTTTATTCAAATGCGTCAACCAATTCGGCATTGACCAATTCACGAGCAACTGAAGGAAGATCTGATCGAGCATCTGCGGGCGGTCAAATGGGACAAAATGTTTGTATGTAATATTTAAACTTTTTAAAATTTGACTACTATTGCTGCTTGTAGCGATTTGAACGTCCGCACTCTATGTATGCAACTATTTGAACGTCTAAACTCTATGTATGCGGCTATTTGAATGTGTGGAATTTTAAAAAAATAGGCATGCCGGATGTATGAAGACAGCGTCCTATGGCAGCCTCCGGTATTAGTGTCTGCGGACTGGTCCCCTGTTCGCGGACGGATACAAAGAGAATTTGTGAATCGGCGTTGGACATTCCGTGACAGTTTCATTAAGAGTACTGCCCCCGTGAACCCTGTATGTATCAATTTCTATGGTAGGACGAAGTTTTTACCGATCTTGCCCCTTAATATATAGTTCTATCAACATACAACTAACCCTATGATACGATAACATAACAACAAGCAATTTAAACCAATTGAAACAATTCACCGATTAACCCATAGCACAACATACTCAAATATAATAGCGATGACATGAATCATTGTAGCTAGCCTCCCTGTTCTTCACCTGCATCGGCAAGCCACCTCCCATCCGCAGCGTGAGTGACATTTTGAGCTTGGGATGCCCCTCGCCGCCTGCGTAACGAAGGCTGAACCTCTCCAGCACGCATGCCACGATGGACTTCATTTGTATGTAGGCCATCTCCTTGCCGAGGCACATCCTCGGCCCCGCGTGGAAGACCGCGTACTTGAACGGGCTCTCCGGCCGGAACGCGCCCTCCTCGTCGAGCCACCGCTCCGGCCTGAACTCCTCGCCGTCCTTGCCCCAGACGCCCTCCAGCCGCGCCATCGCGAACGCGCAGTACGTCATCAGCCAGCCTTTCCCGACGAACGTGCCGTCCGGGAGGAAATCGTCCTCCTTGCAGCTGTGCGAGTCGACGGCCACCGGCGGGTACAGCCGCATGGACTCCGTGATGGCCGCGTGGAGGTAGTGCATTTCACGCAGCTCGTCGAAGCTGAAAGTCGACGACGCGCCTTCGCCGGATGCGCGCATCCCGCGAATCTCGGGCATGATCTTGTCCTCCACGTCGGGCCGCGTGGACACTAGCCAGAAGAACCAGGTCAGCGCGGACGAGGTTGTGTCGCGGCCGGCGAGGATGAAGTTGGTGACCACGTCGCGGAGGCTCTCGTCGCTGTGCTCGCCGGCCGCGGTGAAGCGCGACAGGAAGTCATCCCTGCTTACCAGCCCACCCTCCGCTCTCTCCTTGTGCTCACGGACGATCTTGTCGGCGTAGCCGTGGATCGTGGCGAGCGCCGAGCGCATCCGCCTCTCCGGCTCCATGTCGAACAGCCTCTTGACGCGCCACAGCCACTTGGTGCGCGACATGAACCGGGCCGTGACGGCGTTCTGCGCGTCGTTGAACGCGGCCATGAACTCCGCGCTCTGGGGCGCGGCCATGCCCTCCTCGGCGAGGCAGGCCGGATCCTCGCCGAAGGCCACGCGGCAGATGTTGTCGAACGCGAAGCGCGGCAGCACGTCCTGCACGTCCAGCGTCCGCCCGTCGCGCCCCGCGCGCTCGAGCAGCGGCAGCAGCCGCTCGACGACCTCGAAGCGGATGGCGTCGACCACGAAGTTCCTCAGCGAGCGCTTGTTGACCTCGTAGCTGGCAGCCTTGCGCTGCCACAGCCACTGCTCGCCGTCGGAGTTGAAGATGCCGTGGCCGAGGAAGTCCTCGAGCAGGGAGATCGAGAGCTCGCCCTTCGGGTAGTTCGCAAAGTTAGTCTTGAGTATGTGCTCGACGCATGCCGGGTCGGCGGTGATGGCGCCGCCGGTGAGGCCGAACACCTTGTAGGCCAGGGTGTGCGTGGGGCTGCCCTGCATGACGCCGGTGTACCACTCGAGGAAGCGGTCCTTGTTCTTGACGAAGTGCGGCAGCGTGCCGAGGATGGGGTAGACCTTGAGGCCATGGCCGCGAGGCTGCTTCTTGGGGTCCAGCCGCAGGTAGAGAAAGTAGAGAAGGGGGAGGAGAGGTAGGAGGAGGATGGGAAGGGATGAAGCCAAGGAGATTTCCATGGTCGATCTTGCCTAGCGTGCGAACAGTGCGGGTGATACTAGATCACTCTGCTTGCGATGGGAGGCCTAAGGATTTTTCTGTTTACTTTGACGGTCGATCGACGACGACTCAGAGTTGCCTTCCGATTCAAATATTTGATTCATGCATCGGGTTGCTACATTGGACATCACCAGTTGCACATACATTATGTCTGTAGATGCATTTTTTGAATCTGCTATATTTAATAATGTTCCCCGATGGCATCGTCCTTCGAGCTAGCAATAGTTAACCGTTACCCGCGTCCCCGTAGCTAATTACTCTATCGGAAGACGCGGGGATGTGTCAGGTTTAGTGTCTACAGGAAATCGCACAAGATGGGGATGAGGATGGGATATAGCATTACTTGTGCGGTTGTGCCCATTACCCGTCTTACCTGTGAGGTCTAACATGTGGGATCCAAAATTAGTAGAACCCATGTAATTCCCACCCATCCTATCCATTTGGTCAAAAATGCCTAACCTAGTCAGAACATATTGTTTATTGTGCTTAAATGCTATTTTTCTCTACTGAAACACCATCGAAGGTTATTTTTATTGGGTGTATGGGTTTTCCCACGGGATAAAAAACCCAATGGGGATGGGGACGGGAATCTTTTTATCCCCGCAGACCGGTATGGGGATTGGGACGGCCGGGCATGGGAAGGTTGTCGCGGGGACGGGGATGGGAGTCCAATACCGCTTGGGTAATCCCCATTGCCAGCCTGAATCGTCCCCGAGCACGCGGCCCGACTTTTCCGATGTCATAGTGCCTATGCACACACCAAAATGGGGTTGTATTGCAAACCTGTGATTGGATGGTTAGAACGACACATGTATTCTTAACCCATCAGGATTCAAGTCCTATACTGTACATTGTTCCTTGCATTTTTTGAATTTATTTCAGATCTTTCGGTGATATGAGTTCAGTGAACCCTCCCCCCTCTCCCCGTTTTCTCTCTTGATAATCCCTGGTAAAACATATGAAAAATCCAGGTGAGAAAGATCCTACCCCTCCCCTTGCTCTTTGATTTTTTTTAAAAAGGATAACTATTCAAGGTATTACGTGGATTTTAGCATTGACATTAATATAAAAGGTTTTTTGAAACTCAAATCAAGGTGTCACGCAGATCTTGGCATTGACTTCAAAAAAGAGAAGTTTATGGCCATATCACAGGCCCGTTGGTGTGATAATAAACGGCTCTTGCACTACAGGAATCAGGAATTTTGCCGTCAGGCTGCTACAGACGGCAAAGGCAGGATTACAGACGGCAAAGATTTTGCCGTCAGCTCCTGACGGCAAAGCATGTCGGCATACACTAAGTCGGGAAAGGGGGATTTTGCCGTCAGCATTTTGTCGGACAGACGGCAAAGAATTTGCCGTCAGTTAACCGATTTTGCCGTCAGCGAAAATTGCGAGACGGCAAAAAAAAGCATCCAACAGAATGGCGTGACTGACGGACGGCGTTAGTGCCTTTGCCGTCAGCTGGCAGAAATACCAGACGGCAAAGATGGCGGCTTTGCCGTCTGCCGGACTACAATACAAATGACAAAGATTCTAATTTTTTAATAAAAAAGCAAGAGACAACACTGGAAGTGCAGAGGGCAGAGATGGTCGAAGAGGTAGGCAGACCCACCACTTGCATTTATGCGTTTTAGTACTTTGACAACCATTCAATACACTGACAACCATTCATCTATAGAGAAAATAATACTACAGATTACAGGGCTGCCAAATTCAGATTACACATGGCCACGAGTAAAGTACGGCACGGCTAGCAGTGGCTGGTGTAGCGAGGCGTCAACGCGGAGGAGGTCTGCGGCGTGCGGCTGCTTGTGGTGGCCTTCCAAGCACAACCGGGGACGGGCCGGCCACGCCGGAATCGACGAAGGAAGGGACAGTCGCCTCGGGTTCGACGGAGGAAGGGTCCGACCGCGCGGGGGTCGACGGAGGACGGGCTGGCCGCGCCGGGGTTGACGGAGGAAGGGGCCGGCCGCGCCGGGGTCTGTTGGAAATGTGCCCTAGAGGCAATTAATAAAGTGTTTATTATTATCATATTTCCCCGTTCATGATAATGGTTTATTATTCATACTAGAATTGTATTGACCGGAAACTTAATACATGTGTGAATAGATAAACAAATACTGAGTCCCTAGTAAGCCTCTACTAGACTAGCTCGTTGATCAAAAGATGGTCAAGATTTCCTGACCATGGACATGAGTTGTCATTTGATAACGGGATCACATCATTAGGAGAATGATGTGATGGACTTGACCCAACCGTCAGCATAGCATATGATCGTTCAGTTTAATGCTATTGCTTTCACTATGTCAAATACACGTTCCTCTGACCATGAGATCATGCAACTCCCGAATACCGTAGGAATACTTTGGGTGTATCAAACGTCACAACGTAACTGGGTGATTATAAAGGTGCACTACAGGTATCTTCGAAAGTGTTTGTTGAGTTGGCATGGATCAAGATTGGGATTTGTCACTCCGACTATCGGAGAGGTATCTCTGGGCCCTCTCGGTAATACAGCATCACAGAAGCCTTGCAAGCACCGTGACTAAAGAGTTAGTTGCAAGATGATGTATTACGGAACGAGTAAAGAGACTTGCCAGTAACGAGATTGAACTAGGTATTGGATACCGACGATCGAATCTCGGGCAAGTAACATACCGCCGGACAAAGGGAATAACGTATGTTGTCATATGAGGTTCACCGATAAAGATCTTCGTGGAATATGTAGGAACCAATATGAGCACCAGGTTCCGCTGTTGGTTATTGACCGGAGAGTCGTCTCGGTTATGTCTACATCATTCCCGAACCCGTAGGGTCCGCACACTTAAGGTTCGATGACGATATAGTATTATATGAGTTATGTGATTGGTGACCGAAGTTTGTTCGGAGTCCCGGATGAGATCACGGACATGACGAGGAGTCTCGAAATAGTCGAGAGGTAAAGATTCATATATTGGAAGGCTATATTCGGACGTCGGAAAGGTTCTGAGTGATTCGGGTATTTTTCGGAGTACCGGGGAGTTACGGGAATTCACCGGGAGAAGTAATGGGCCTTATTGGGCCATACTGGAAAAGGAGAGGCAGGCCACGTGAGGAGGCGCGCGCCCCCCCTTGCCCAAACCGAATTGGACTAGGGGAGGGGGCGTAGCCCCCTCTTTCCTTTCCCTCTCCCTTCCCCCTTTCCTACTCCGTATGGGAGGTGGAATCCTACTAGGACTAAGGAGTCCTAGTAGGACTCCCCACACTTGGCGCACCCCTAGGGGGCCGGCCTCCTCCCTCCCTCCTTTATATACGGAGGAGGGGCACCCCTTGGAGACACACAATTGTCCCATAGCCGTGTGCGGTGCCCCGATCTCCGTTTTCCACCTCGGTCATATTTTCGGAGAGCTTAGGCGAAGCCCTGCCAGAATCACTTCACCGTCACCGTCACCACGCCGTCGTGCTGACAGAACTCATCTACTTCCTCGACGTCTTGCTGGATCAAGAAGGCGAGGATCATCACCGAGCTGCAGGTGTGTAGAACTCGGAGGTGCCGTACGTTCGGTACTCGATCGGTGGAGCTCGAAGGATTGTTCGACTACATCAACCGCGTTGTGAGACGCTTCTGCTAAACGGTCTACGAGGGTACGTAGACACACTCTCCCCTCTCGTAGCGATGCATCTCCATGGATAGATCTTGCGTGGGCGTAGGAAATTTTTGAAATTCATGCTCCATTCCCCAACAGTGGTATCAGAGCCAGGTCTATGCGTAGATGTGATTTGCACGAGTAGAACACAAACAAGTTGTGGGCGTGGGTGTATACATATTGCTTGCCGTTACTAGTTGATACTTGATTCGGCGGTATTGTGAGATGAAGCGGCCCGGACCGACATTACGCGTACACTTACGCGAGACAGGTTTCACCGCTACGTGCACTCGCTGCATAAAGGTGACTGGCGGGTGTCTGTCTCTCTCACTTTAGTTGAATCGGTTTCAATGAAGAGGGTTCTTTTAGAAGATCAAAAAGCAATCACTACACCACGTTGTGGTTTTGCGTAGGTAAGAACGGTTCTTGCAAACCCGTAGCAGCCACGTAAAACTTGCAACAACAAAGTAGAGGACGTCTAACTTGTTTTTGCAGGGTATGCTGGTGATGTGATATGGTCAAGACATGATGTGATATAAGTTGTTGTATGAGATGATCATGTTTTGTAAGTTATCAGGCAACCGGCAGGAGCCTTATGGTTGTCTCTTTATTGTATGCAATGCCAACGCTATGTAATTGCTTTTCTTTACCGCTATGAGTTAGCAGTAGTAGTAGTAGCAATAGCCGGCGAGACGACCACGACGCTGCGATGGAGATCAAGGTGTCACGACGCTACGATGGAGATCAAGGTGTCACGACGCTACGATGGTGATCAAGGTGTCAACCCGGTGACGATGGAGATCATGACGGTGCTTTGCTGATGGAGATCAAAGGCACAAGACGTTGATGGCCATATCATGTCACATATATTGAATTGCATGTGATGTTAATCCTTTTATGCATCTTATTTTGCTTAGGACGACGGTAGCATTATAAGATGATCCCTTCACTAAATTTCAAGATAAGTGTTCTCCCCTAGTATGCACCGTTGCGAAGGTTCGACGCTTCTAAGCACCACTTGATGATCGGGTGTGATGGATTCTTTCGTTCGCATACAACGGGTGTAAGCCAATTTTACACACGCAGAATACTTGGGTTAAACTTGACGAGCCTAGCATATACAGATATGGCCTCGGAACACAAGAGACTGAAAGGTCGAACATGAGTCATATAGTAGATATGATCAACATGAAAGATGTTCACCATTGATAACTAATCCACCTCACGTGATGATCGGACGTGGTTTAGTTGATGTGGATCATGTTACACTTAGACAACTTGAGGGATGTTAATCTAAGTGGGAGTTAAGTAATTTGATTAATTGAACTTAAATTATCATGAACATAGTATAAATAATCTTTGCAATTGTATGTTGTAGATCAATGGCCCGCGCTGTAGTTCCACTGAATTTTAATGCGTTCCTAGAGAAAGCTAAGTTGAAAGATGATGGAAGCAACTATGCGGACTGGGTCCGTAATCTGAGGATCATCCTCATTGCTGCACAGAAGGCTTATGTCCTTGATGTACCGCTAGGTGTCGCGCCCCCTCCCTTGTCTGTCGACGTTATGAACGCCTGTCAGACACGTGTTGATGACTACTCGATAGTTCAGTGTGCCATGCTTTACGGCTTAGAACCGGGGCTCCAAAGACGTTTTGAGCATCACGGAGCATATGAGATGTTCCAAGAGTTGAAACTTGTATTTCAAGCTCATGCCCGGGTCGAGAGATATGATGTCTCCGACAAGTTCTTTAGCTGTAAGATGGAGGAGAATAGTTCTGTCAGTGAGCATATACTCAAGATGTCTGGGTTGCATAACCGCTTGACTCAGTTGGGAGTTAATCTTCCAGATGATTCGGTTATTGACAGAATTCTCCAATCACTGCCACCAAGCTATAAGGGCTTTGTGATGAACTATAATATGCAAGGAATTGAAAAGTCTATTTCCGAGCTCTTCGCTATGCTCAAAGCTGCGGAGGTAGAAGTCAAGAAGGAGCATCAAGTGTTGATGGTAAAGAAGAGCACTAGTTTCAAGAAGGGCAAGGGAAAGAAGGGGAACTTCAAGAAGAACGGCAAATCAGTTGCTGCTCCCACGAAGAAACCCAAGTCTGGACCCAAACCCGAGACTGAGTGTTTCTACTGCAAGGGGACTGGTCACTGGAAGCGGAACTGCCCCAAGTACTTGGCAGATAAGAAGGATGGCAACGTCGACAAAGGTATATTTGATATACATGTTATTGATGTGTACCTCACCAATGCTCGTAGTAGCACCTGGGTATTTGATACTGGTTCGGTTGCTCATATTTGTAACTCGAAACAGGAGCTACGGAATAAACGAAGATTGGCTAAGGACGAGGTGACGATGCGCGTCGGGAACGGTTCAAGAGTTGAAGTTATCGCCGTCGGCACGCTACCTCTACATCTACCTTCGGGATTAGTTATGAACCTAAATAATTGTTATTTGGTGCCTGCGTTGAGCATGAACATTATATCTGGATCTTGTTTACTGCGAGACGGTTATTCATTTAAATCAGAGAATAAAGGTTGTTCTATTTTGATGAATAATATCTTTTATGGTCATGCACCGCTTGTGAATGGTTTATTCTTGTTGAATCTCGATCGTGGTGATACACACATCCATAATATTGATGCCAAAAGATGCAAAATTGATAATGATAGTACCACATATTTGTGGCACTGCCGCTTAGGTCATATTGGTGTAAAACGCATGAAGAAACTCCATGCAGATAGATTTTTGAAATCACTTGATTATGAATCATTTGAGACGTGCGAACCATGCCTCATGGGCAAGATGACTAAGACTCCGTTCTCCGGAACAATGGAGTGAGCAACAGACTTGTTGGAAATAATACATACCGATGTATGCGGTCCGATGAGTGTTGAGGCGCGCGGTGGATATCGTTATGTTCTCACGTTCACAGATGATTTGAGTAGATATGGCTATGTCTACTTGATGAAGCATAAATCTGAAACATTTGAAAAGTTCAAAGAATTTCAGAGTGAAGTAGAGAACCATCGTAACAAGAAAATAAAGTTCTTACGATCTGATCGTGGAGGAGAATATTTGAGTTACGAGTTTGGCACTCACTTAAGACAATGTGGAATTGTTTCACAGTTAACGCCACCTGGAACACCACAGCGTAATGGTGTGTCCGAACGTCGTAATCGTACTCTATTGGATATGGTACGTTCTATGATGTCTCTTACCGATTTGCCACTATCGTTTTGGGGTTATGCATTAGAGACAGCTGCATTCACTTCAAATAGGGCACCGTCTCAATCCGTTGAGACGACACCGTATGAACTGTGGTTTGGAAAGAAACCTAAGCTGTCGTTTCTGAAAGTTTGGGGCTGCGATGCTTATGTCAAAAGGCTTCAGCCTGATAAGCTTGAACCCAAAGCGGATAAGTGCGTCTTCATAGGATACCCAAAAGAAACTGTTGGGTACACCTTCTACCACAGATCCGAAGGCAAAGTTTTCGTTGCTAAGAATGGATCCTTTCTAGAGAAGGAGTTTCTCTCAAAAGAAGTGAGTGGGAGGAAAGTAGAACTTGATGAGGTAATTGTACCTCCTCTGGATAGTAGTACGCCACAGAAAGAAATTTCTGTGACACCAACACAGACCAGAGAAGAAGATAATGATGATGATCATGAAACTTCGGAGCAAGTTTCTACTGAACCTCGAAGGTCAACCAGGACACGTTCCGCACCAGAGTGGTACGGAAATCCAGTCTTGGAGGTTATGTTGTTAGACAATGGTGAACCTTCGAATTATGAAGAAGCTATGGCGAGCCCGGATTCCGAGAAATGGCTTGAGGCCATGAAATCCGAGATAGGATCCATGTATGAGAACAAAGTATGGACTTTGGTAGACTTGCCCGATGAACGGCGAGCTATTGAAAATAAATGGATCTTTAAGAAGAAGACGGACGCTGATGGTAATATCACCGTCTATAAAGCTCGACTTGTTGCTAAAGGTTATCGACAAGTTCAAGGAGTTGACTACGATGAGACTTTCTCACCCGTAGCGATGCTAAAGTCTGTCAGAATTATGTTAGCAATTGCCGCATTTTATGATTATGAAATCTGGCAAATGGACGTCAAAACGGCATTCCTTAATGGATTCCTTAAGGAAGAATTGTATATGATGCAGCCGGAAGGTTTTGTCGATCCTAAAGGCGCTAACAAAGTATGCAAGCTCCAGCGATCCATCTATGGACTGGTGCAAGCATCTCGGAGCTGGAATACTCGCTTTGATGAAGTGATCAAAGCGTTTGGGTTTATACAAACTTATGGAGAAGCTTGTATTTACAAGAAAGTGAGTGGGAGCTCTGTGGCATTTCTCATATTATATGTAGATGACATATTGTTGATGGGAAATGACATAGAATTTCTGGAAAGCATAAAGGGTTATTTGAACAAAAGTTTTTCGATGAAGGATCTCGGAGAAGATGCTTACATATTAGGCATCAAGATCTATAGGGATAGATCAAGACGCCTCATTGGACTTTCACAAAGCACATACCTTGACAAGATTTTGAAGAAGTTCAAAATGGATCAGTCAAAGAAAGGGTTCTTGCCTGTATTGCAAGGTATGAGATTGAGTAAGACTCAATGCCCGACCACGGCAGAAGATAAAGAGAAGATGAGTGTCATCCCCTATGCTTCAGCCATAGGCTCTATTATGTATGCCATGCTGTGTACCAGAGGAGGTACCAAAGTGATCCAGGAGTAGATCACTGGACAGCAGTCAAGAATATCCTGAAGTACCTGAAAAGGACCAAGGACATGTTTCTCGTTTATGGAGGTGACAAAGAGCTCGTCGTAAAGGGTTACGTCGATGCTAGCTTTGACACAGATCCAGATGACTCTAAGTCACAATCTGGATACATATTTATTCTTAATGGTGGAGCGGTCAGTTGGTGCAGTTCCAAGCAGAGCGTCGTGGCGGGATCTACATGTGAGGCGGAAGACATAGCTGCTTCCGAAGCAGCACATGAAGGAGTCTGGATGAAGGAGTTCATATCCGATCTAGGTGTCATACCTAGTGCATCGGGTCCAATGACTATCTTATGTGACAACACTGGAGCAATTGCTATAGCAAAGGAGCCCAGGTTTCACAAGAGAACCAAGCATATAAAGCGTCGCTTCAACTCCATTCGGAATTTGATTAAGGATGGAGACATAGAGATTTGCAAAGTACACACGGATCTGAATGTGGCAGACCCATTGACTAAACCTCTTCCACGAGCAAATCATGATCAGCACCAGAATGCGATGGGTGTTAGATTCATTACAATGTAATTGACTCTAGTGCAAGTGGGAGACTGTTGGAAATGTGACCTAGAGGTAATTAATAAAGTGTTTATTATTATCATATTTCCCCGTTCATGATAATGGTTTATTATTCATGCTAGAATTGTATTGACCGGAAACTTAATACATGTGTGAATAGATAAACAAATACTGAGTCCCTAGTAAGCCTCTACTAGACTAGCTCGTTGATCAAAAGATGGTCAAGATTTCCTGACCATGGACATAAGTTGTCATTTGATAACGGGATCACATCATTAGGAGAATGATGTGATGGACTTGACCCAACCGTCAGCATAGCATATGATCGTTCAGTTTAATGCTATTGCTTTCACTATGTCAAATACACGTTCCTCTGACCATGAGATCATGCAACTCCCGGATACCGTAGGAATACTTTGGGTGTATCAAACGTCACAACGTAACTGGGTGATTATAAAGGTGCACTACAGGTATCTCCGAAAGTGTTTGTTGAGTTGGCATGGATCAAGATTGGGATTTGTCACTCCGACTATCGGAGAGGTATCTCTGGGCCCTCTCGGTAATACAGCATCACAGAAGCCTTGCAAGCACCGTGACTAAAGAGTTAGTTGCAAGATGATGTATTACGGAACGAGTAAAGAGACTTGCCAGTAACGAGATTGAACTAGGTATTGGATACCTACGATCAAATCTCGGGCAAGTAACATACCGCCGGACAAAGGGAACAACGTATGTTGTCATATGAGGTTCACCGATAAAGATCTTCGTGGAATATGTAGGAACCAATATGAGCATCCAGGTTCCGCTGTTGGTTATTGACCGGAGAGTCGTCTCGGTCATGTCTACATCATTCCCGAACCCGTAGGGTCCGCACACTTAAGGTTCGATGACGATATAGTATTATATGAGTTATGTGATTGGTGACCAAAGTTTGTTCGTAGTCCCAGATGAGATCACGGACATGACAAGGAGTCTCGAAATGGTCGAGAGGTAAAGATTCATATATTGGAAGGCTATATTCGGACGTCGGAAAGGTTCTGAGTGATTCGGGTATTTTTCGGAGTACCAGGGAGTTACGGGAATTCACCGGGAGAAGTAATGGGCCTTATTGGGCCATACGGGAAAAGGAGAGGCAGGCCACGTGAGGAGGCGCGTGCCCCCCTTGCCCAAACCGAATTGGACTAGGGGAGGGGGCGCAGCCCCCTCTTTCCTTTCCCTCTCCCTTCCCCCTTTCCTACTCCGTATGGGAGGTGGAATCCTACTAGGACTAAGGAGTCCTAGTAGGACTCCCCACACTTGGCGCACCCCTAGGGGGCCGGCCTCCTCCCTCTCTCCTTTATATACGGAGGAGGGGCACCCCTTGGAGACACACAATTGTCCCATAGCCGTGTGCGGTGCCCCGATCTCTGTTTTCCACCTCGGTCATATTTTCGGAGAGCTTAGGCGAAGCCCTGCCGGAATCACTTCACCGTCACCGTCACCACGCCGTCGTGCTGACAGAACTCATCTACTTCCTCGACGTCTTGCTGGATCAAGAAGGCGAGGATCGTCACCGAGCTGCACGTGTGTAGAACTCGGAGGTGCCGTACGTTCGGTACTCGATCGGTGGAGCTCAAAGGATTGTTCGACTACATCAACCGCGTTGTGAGACGCTTCCGCTAAACGGTCTACGAGGGTACGTAGACACACTCTCCCCTCTCGTAGCGATGCATCTCCATGGATAGATCTTGCGTGAGCGTAGGAAATTTTTGAAATTCATGCTCCGTTCCCCTACAGTGGTATCAGAGCCAGGTCTATGCGTAGATGTGATTTGCACGAGTAGAACACAAACGAGTTGTGGGCGTGGGTGTATACATATTGCTTGCCGTTACTAGTTGATACTTGATTCGGCGGTATTGTGAGATGAAGCGGCCCGGACCGACATTACGCGTACGCTTACGCGAGACAGGTTTCACCGCTACGTGCACTCGTTGCATAAAGGTGACTGGCGGGTGTCTGTCTCTCTCACTTTAGTTGAATCGGTTTCAATGAAGAGGGTTCTTTTAGAAGATCAAAAAGCAATCACTACACCACGTTGTGGTTTTGCGTAGGTAAGAACGGTTCTTGCAAACCCGTAGCAGCCACGTAAAACTTGCAACAACAAAGTAGAGGACGTCTAACTTGTTTTTGCAGGGTATGCTGGTGATGTGATATGGTCAAGACATGATGTGATATAAGTTGTTGTATGAGATGATCATGTTTTGTAAGTTATCAGGCAACCGGCAGGAGCCTTATGGTTGTCTCTTTATTGTATGCAATGCCAACGCTATGTAATTGCTTTTCTTTACCGCTATGAGTTAGCAGTAGTAGTAGTAGCAATAGCCGGCGAGACGACCACGACGCTGCGATGGAGATCAAGGTGTCACGACGCTACGATGGAGATCAAGGTGTCACGACGCTACGATGGTGATCAAGGTGTCAACCCGGTGACGATGGAGATCATGACGGTGCTTTGCTGATGGAGATCAAAGGCACAAGACGTTGATGACCATATCATGTCACATATATTGAATTGCATGTGATGTTAACCCTTTTATGCATCTTATTTTGCTTAGGACGACGGTAGCATTATAAGATGATCCCTTCACTAAATTTCAAGATAAGTGTTCTCCCCTAGTATGCACCGTTGCGAAGGTTCGACGCTTCTAAGCACCACGTGATGATCGGGTGTGATGGATTCTTTCGTTCGCATACAACGGGTGTAAGCCAGTTTTACACACGCAGAATACTTGGGTTAAACTTGACGAGCCTAGCATATACAGATATGGCCTCGGAACACAAGAGACTGAAAGGTCGAACATGAGTCATATAGTAGATATGATCACATGAAAGATGTTCACCATTGATAACTAATCCACCTCACGTGATGATCGGACGTGGTTTAGTTGATGTGGATCATGTTACACTTAGACAACTTGAGGGATGTTAATCTAAGTGGGAGTTAAGTAATTTGATTAATTGAACTTAAATTATCATGAACATAGTCTAAATAATCTTTGCAATTGTATGTTGTAGATCAATGGCCCGCGCTGTAGTTCCACTGAATTTTAATGCGTTCCTAGAGAAAGCTAAGTTGAAAGATGATGGAAGCAACTATGCGGACTGGGTCCGTAATCTGAGGATCATCCTCATTGCTGCACAGAAGGCTTATGTCCTTGATGCACCGCTAGGTGTCGCTCCCCCTCCCTTGTCTGTCGACGTTATGAACGCCTGTCAGACACGTGTTGATGACTACTCGATAGTTCAGTGTGCCATGCTTTACGGCTTAGAACCGGGGCTCCAAAGACGTTTTGAGCATCACGGAGCATATGAGATGTTCCAAGAGTTGAAACTTGTATTTCAAGCTCATGCCCGGGTCGAGAGATATGATGTCTCCGACAAGTTCTTTAGCTGTAAGATGGAGTAGAATAGTTCTGTCAGTGAGCATATACTCAAGATGTCTGGGTTGCATAACCGCTTGACTCAGTTGGGAGTTAATCTTCCAGATGATTCGGTTATTGACAGAATTCTCCAATCACTGCCACCAAGCTATAAGGGCTTTGTGATGAACTATAATATGCAAGGAATTGAAAAGTCTATTTCCGAGCTCTTCGCTATGCTCAAAGCTGCGGAGGTAGAAGTCAAGAAGGAGCATCAAGTGTTGATGGTAAAGAAGAGCACTAGTTTCAAGAAGGGCAAGGGAAAGAAGGGGAACTTCAAGAAGAACGGCAAATCAGTTGCTGCTCCCACGAAGAAACCCAAGTCTGGACCCAAACCCGAGACTGAGTGTTTCTACTGCAAGGGGACTGGTCACTGGAAGCGGAACTGCCCCAAGTACTTGGCAGATAAGAAGGATGGCAACGTCGACAAAGGTATATTTGATATACATGTTATTGATGTGTACCTCACCAATGCTCGTAGTAGCACCTGGGTATTTGATACTGGTTCGGTTGCTCATATTTGTAACTCGAAACAGGAGCTACGGAATAAACGAAGATTGGCTAAGGACGAGGTGACGATGCGCGTCGGGAACGGTTCAAGAGTTGAAGTTATCGCCGTCGGCACGCTACCTCTACATCTACCTTCGGGATTAGTTATGAACCTAAATAATTGTTATTTGGTGCCTGCGTTGAGCATGAACATTATATCTGGATCTTGTTTACTGCGAGACGGTTATTCATTTAAATCAGAGAATAAAGGTTGTTCTATTTTGATGAATAATATCTTTTTTTGTCATGAACCGCTTGTGAATGGTTATTCTTGTTGAATCTCGATCGTGGTGATACACACATCCATAATATTGATGCCAAAAGATGCAAAATTGATAATGATAGTACCACACATTTGTGGCACTGCCGCTTAGGTCATATTGGTGTAAAACGCATGAAGAAACTCCATGCAGATAGATTTTTGAAATCACTTGATTATGAATCATTTGAGACGTGCAAACCATGCCTCATGGGCAAGATGACTAAGACTCCGTTCTCCGGAACAATGGAGCGAGCAACAGACTTGTTGGAAATAATACATACCGATGTATGCGGTCCGATGAGTGTTGAGGCGCGCGGTGGATATCGTTATGTTCTCACGTTCACAGATGATTTGAGTAGATATGGCTATGTCTACTTGATGAAGCATAAATCTGAAACATTTGAAAAGTTCAAAGAATTTCAGAGTGAAGTAGAGAACCATCGTAACAAGAAAATAAAGTTCTTACGATCTGATCGTGGAGGAGAATATTTGAGTTACGAGTTTGGCACTCACTTAAGACAATGTGGAATTGTTTCACAGTTAACGCCACCTGGAACACCACGGCGTAATGGTGTGTCCGAACGTCGTAATCGTACTCTATTGGATATGGTACGTTCTATGATGTCTCTTACCGATTTGCCACTATCGTTTTGGGGTTATGCATTAGAGACAGCCGCATTCACTTTAAATAGGGCACCGTCTAAATCCGTTGAGACGACACCGTATGAACTGTGGTTTGGAAAGAAACCTAAGCTGTCATTTCTGAAAGTTTGGGGCTGCGATGCTTATGTCAAAAGGCTTCAGCCTGATAAGCTTGAACCCAAAGCGGATAAGTGCGTCTTCATAGGATACCCAAAAGAAACTGTTGGGTACACCTTCTACCACAGATCCGAAGGCAAAGTTTTCGTTGCTAAGAATGGATCCTTTCTAGAGAAGGAGTTTCTCTCAAAAGAAGTGAGTGGGAGGAAAGTAGAACTTGATGAGGTAATTGTACCTCCTCTGGATAGTAGTACGCCACAGAAAGAAATTTCTGTGACACCAACACAGACCAGAGAAGAAGATAATGATGATGATCATGAAACTTCGGAGCAAGTTGCTACTGAACCTCGAAGGTCAACCAGGACACGTTCCGCACCAGAGTGGTACGGAAATCCAGTCTTGGAGGTTATGTTGTTAGACAACGGTGAACCTTCGAATTATGAAGAAGCTATGGCGAGCCCGGATTCCAAGAAATGGCTTGAGGCCATGAAATCCGAGATAGGATCCATGTATGAGAACAAAGTATGGACTTTGGTAGACTTGCCCGATGAACGGCGAGCTATTGAAAATAAATGGATCTTTAAGAAGAAGACGGACGCTGATGGTAATATCACCGTCTATAAAGCTCGACTTGTTGCTAAAGGTTATCGACAAGTTCAAGGAGTTGACTACGATGAGACTTTCTCACCCGTAGCGATGCTAAAGTCTGTCAGAATTATGTTAGCAATTGCCGCATTTTATGATTATGAAATCTGGCAAATGGACGTCAAAACGGCATTCCTTAATGGATTCCTTAAGGAAGAATTGTATATGATGCAGCCGGAAGGTTTTGTCGATCCTAAAGGCGCTAACAAAGTATGCAAGCTCCAGCGATCCATCTATGGACTGGTGCAAGCATCTCGGAGCTGGAATACTCGCTTTGATGAAGTGATCAAAGCGTTTGGGTTTATACAAACTTATGGAGAAGCTTGTATTTACAAGAAAGTGAGTGGGAGCTCTGTGGCATTTCTCATATTATATGTAGATGACATATTGTTGATGGGAAATGACATAGAATTTCTGGAAAGCATAAAGGGTTATTTGAACAAAAGTTTTTCGATGAAGGATCTCGGAGAAGATGCTTACATATTAGGCATCAAGATCTATAGGGATAGATCAAGACGCCTCATTGGACTTTCACAAAGCACATACCTTGACAAGATTTTGAAGAAGTTCAAAATGGATCAGTCAAAGAAAGGGTTCTTGCCTGTATTGCAAGGTATGAGATTGAGTAAGACTCAATGCCCGACCACGGCAGAAGATAAAGAGAAGATGAGTGTCATCCCCTATGCTTCAGCCATAGGCTCTATTATGTATGCCATGCTGTGTACCAGAGGAGGTACCAAAGTGATTCGGGAGTAGATCACTGGACAGCAGTCAAGAATATCCTGAAGTACCTGAAAAGGACCAAGGACATGTTTCTCGTTTATGGAGGTGACAAAGAGCTCGTCGTAAAGGGTTACGTCGATGCTAGCTTTGACACAGATCCAGATGAATCTAAGTCACAATCTGGATACGTATTTATTCTTAATGGTGGAGCGGTCAGTTGGTGCAGTTCCAAGCAGAGCGTCGTGGCGGGATCTACATGTGAGGCGGAATACATAGCTGCTTCCGAAGCAGCACATGAAGGAGTCTGGATGAAGGAGTTCATATCCGATCTAGGTGTCATACCTAGTGCATCGGGTCCAATGACTATCTTATGTGACAACACTGGAGCAATTGCTATAGCAAAGGAGCCCAGGTTTCACAAGAGAACCAAGCATATAAAGCGTCGCTTCAACTCCATTCGGAATTTGATTAAGGATGGAGACATAGAGATTTGCAAAGTACACACGGATCTGAATGTGGCAGACCCGTTGACTAAACCTCTTCCACGAGCAAAACATGATCAGCAGCAGAATGCGATGGGTGTTATATTCATTACAATGTAATTGACTCTAGTGCAAGTGGGAGACTGTTGGAAATGTGACCTAGAGGTAATTAATAAAGTGTTTATTATTATCATATTTCCCCGTTCATGATAATGGTTTATTATTCATGCTAGAATTGTATTGACCGGAAACTTAATACATGTGTGAATAGATAAACAAATACTGAGTCCCTAGTAAGCCTCTACTAGACTAGCTCGTTGATCAAAAGATGGTCAAGATTTCCTGACCATGGACATGAGTTGTCATTTGATAACGGGATCACATCATTAGGAGAATGATGTGATGGACTTGACCCAACCGTCAGCATAGCATATGATCGTTCAGTTTAATGCTATTGCTTTCACTATGTCAAATACACGTTCCTCTGACCATGAGATCATGCAACTCCCGAATACCGTAGGAATACTTTGGGTGTATCAAACGTCACAGCGTAACTGGGTGATTATAAAGGTGCACTACAGGTATCTCCGAAAGTGTTTGTTGAGTTGGCATGGATCAAGATTGGGATTTGTCACTCCGACTATCGGAGAGGTATCTCTGGGCCCTCTCGGTAATACAGCATCACAGAAGCCTTGCAAGCACCGTGACTAAAGAGTTAGTTGCAAGATGATGTATTACGGAACGAGTAAAGAGACTTGCCAGTAACGAGATTGAACTAGGTATTGGATACCTACGATCGAATCTCGGGCAAGTAACATACCGCCGGACAAAGGGAACAACGTATGTTGTCATATGAGGTTCACCGATAAAGATCTTCGTGGAATATGTAGGAACCAATATGAGCATCCAGGTTCCGCTGTTAGTTATTGACCGGAGAGTCGTCTCGGTCATGTCTACATCATTCCCGAACCCGTAGGGTCCGCACACTTAAGGTTCGATGACGATATAGTATTATATGAGTTATGTGATTGGTGACCGAAGTTTGTTCGGAGTCCCGGATGAGATCACGGACATGACAAGGAGTCTCGAAATGGTCGAGAGGTAAAGATTCATATATTGGAAGGCTATATTCGGACGTCGGAAAGGTTCCGAGTGATTCGGGTATTTTTTGGAGTACCGGGGAGTTACGGGAATTCACCGGGAGAAGTAATGGGCCTTACTGGGCCATACGGGAAAAGGAGAGGCAGGCCACGTGAGGAGGCGCGCGCCCCCCCTTGCCCAAACCGAATTGGACTAGGGGAGGGGGCGCAGCCCCCTCTTTCCTTTCACTCTCCCTTCCCCCTTTCCTACTCCGTATGGGAGGTGGAATCCTACTAGGACTAAGGAGTCCTAGTAGGACTCCCCACACTTGGCGCACCCCTAGGGGGCCGGCCTCCTCCCTCCCTCCATTATATACGGAGGAGGGGCACCCCTTGGAGACACACAATTGTCCCATAGCCGTGTGCGGTGCCCCGATCTCCGTTTTTCACCTCGGTCATATTTTCGGAGAGCTTAGGCGAAGCCCTGCCGGAATCACTTCACCGTCACCGTCACCACGCCGTCGTGCTGACAGAACTCATCTACTTCCTCGACATCTTGCTGGATCAAGAAGGCGAGGATTGTCACCGAGCTGCACGTGTGTAGAACTCGGAGGTGCCGTACGTTCGGTACTCGATCGGTGGAGCTCGAAGGATTGTTCGACTACATCAACCGTGTTGTGAGACGCTTCCGCTAAACGGTCTACGAGGGTACGTAGACACACTCTCCCCTCTCATAGCGATGCATCTCCATGGATAGATCTTGCGTGAGCGTAGGAAATTTTTGAAATTCATGCGCCGTTCCCCAACAGGGTCGACGGAGGAACGGGCCGGTCGCGCCGGGGTCGACGGAGGAAGGGGCAAGGCCGCGTGGGGGTCGACGGAGGACGGGCCAGCCGCGCAGGGGTCGACGGAGGACGGCCAGCCGCGCCGGGGTCAACGGAGGAAGGTGCCGACCGCGCTGGGGTCAACGGAGGAAGGGGCCGACCGTGCGGGGGTCGACGGAGGAAGAGGCCGGCGGGCGAGGTGGCGACCGGAAGGGGCGTCAGGAGACGAGGCCGGCACCGGCGGCCGGCGGGGGTGACGGGGAGGAGGCCGAGGACGGCGGCCGGCGGGGGCGACGGGTGGGGGGAGCAGGGGCTGGAGCCAGTAGCACCGGCGGCGAAGAGGGAAGGGCAGGCTACGGCTGGGGCGAAGAGGAGAGGGGCCGGCGATGGCGGGCGAGGCCGTGGCCGGTAGGCGAGGTGGTGGGGGCGAGGCAGAGGCCGGTGAGGGAGGTGGTGGCTGGCAAGGCGGATCGGCCGGCGGAAGAGTGGTGGCTGGCGATGCGGCAAATAGATAAGGGAGAGAGAGAGAACGTGGGATCGTGGGGGCAGGGATAAGGGAGAGAGAGAAGTGGGGGCCGGTCAAACAGCGCGTGGGGCGTGGCCGCGTGGGGTTGTCAGACGGCGTCCTGAGGTGGGTCGGGTGTGATGTGGGATGTGCGGACCGGATTTTGCCACGTCATCAATCCGCGTGATCGATCCGTGTGCTGTGCTTCTTCTTTGCCGTCTGTAAAATAAACCACGGACGGCAAAGATTCTTTGCCGTCAGCAGTTTTTATTACAGACGGCAAAATATGTCTTTGCCGTCATCAGTATTTTTACAGACGGCAAAATATGTCTTTGTCGTCATCAGTTTTTTTCTACAGACGGCAAAATATCTTTGCCGTCAGCAGTTTTTATTACGGACGGCAAAATATGCCTACACCGTCAGTCATTCTTTGCCGTCAGCAGCTGACGGCAAAAGTAGTCTTTGCCGTCATCCACGACGAGAAGCTGACGGCAAAGATCTTCACAGACGGCAAATTACCTGATTCCCGTAGTGTTGGGGTTAATTAACTTTAATAATACAACAACATATTTTTTTAAATAATAATATAATAATAGTCATGTCAGGCATGTACAAAGGCGTAGTCAAGGGGCAACTATTGTAAGTACAAGAGTGCCTAATCTGTGTAGTGATATTGTGTTAGCATGGTGCAGTAATATTTGTATGTGGTTTATGGTGCCAAGAAAACAATATTTCTCTCAACAAAGTTTTGCAAAGATGCGAGAAAACTCAACATGTTTTGAATTGAGAGAAGTGTCACTTCATGGTAAGCGAAGTTATTGTTCTCGTAAAGATTTGAGTTAGTGGCGGTCCATTCACCCTTGCCAATATCTTTTGATCAGTTGATATCATTGATATATATTCTTATATTAGTTGATTCTTTTGGTTTTTTCTTATTTGCAAGAACTAATGAACCATGATGATACAAGCATTTTGAAAACATGTGCAATTTAAAAACTTGTATAGCAATGCTATGGTATTTAGGTAGTACCATAAATATCTTGGTTTATAAAAGATCAATAATAGAGATTGAAACCATGTGTGACCAATTAATGTTCACTTAATCTTGTTTTCCTAGTTAAGCCACAAACTAAAGAAGCTCAAAGAAGTTCTAAATTGTGAAATTTTGAACTTTTATAAGAGGAAACACTAAGTGAATGAAAATAACACATGTGTTTGGTCGCTTGTGTGTTGGCATCATATTTAGAAAACTAGAGGAAATATAAATAAACACATGTCAAAAACATGTTCTAGCTTCCTAAGAAATGAATTGAATATAATATTTTTCAAAAAGGTGCAAAACTATTCCATGTATGTAAATAACAATTTTGATATTTATGACTTCAAAATACTAGCCTTTTAAATGCTCTGGTCTTGGCTAGGCTCTTCATTTTGTGGCCCGACATTTTTAGGCCCAACTCAAAGCCTTTGGCATTTTTAGGAACCTTGGTGTTTTAACGGTCCAAATATCCGAAGAACTCCTCCGATCTCCGGAAATTCTACATCGTCCATGAGTTCTCTGGGCCCAATTAGCTCGGGACCCCCTTTTCCGTTTCTTTTTATTTAATTTTTCTTCTTTTTGGTTTCTCTATACACATTTAACATTGTTCAAATGCTTGGTTACCATTTTTTATTTTATGTAACGTGTTTTTTGGTATATTTATTTAGAATACTTGAAATTATATAAAAAGAGTACAAATTGAAGGCAAGAAATGAAAAGAGAAAACATGGAAAAACAAAAAAAATAGGAGGTTGTGGCCTCCCGCACGCCTGGGGCGACCCATCTCGCGCTGGCGTTCTCGCAATGCTTCCCTAAGTCTCGGTATAAGGGAGGCATAGGGGCGCCCCGGTAGTAGCTTGCCTAGCCTCAAGGGAACCCGCTAGTGGGCTACCCTAGTACTGATACGTAACATTTTTATATTTATTTTATTTTCTTCCTTTTGTCCTATTTGTTTATTTACTTTGTATTATATTTTCCAAATATTATAAAGTGCATACATTTTGAAAAGCGACATCATACATTAAAAAAATGTTGATGTAGGGTAACAAATATTTTACAAGTTTTAGAAAATATATTTGTGTCACTTTTATAAAAGCATTTTACAAGTTTTAGAAAATATTTTACAAGCATTCGAAATAAATTGTTCACCGGTTTAAAAAATATATTTGTGTCACTTTTATAAAATTCATATGTCATGTAGAAACATTTTAATTTACGAAAAATGTTTGTTTCATTTATAAAAAATTGTGGGAATTAAAACAATATTTGCCCATTTTAAAAATGTGTCCGTAATTTTTTTAGATTCTTTTATACTATGAAAAATCATGTAATTTAAAAAATGATTCATACTTTTCAAAAGAAAAAATTGTGATTTTCTCACATGTTTTGGAAAAATGTTGATGGCATTTATGGAAAATGTTTAATGTGTGTTAATGAAATGATCACCATGTATTAAAATAGTTTTCCAAAAATGTTGATTGTGTATTAAAAAAATGTTGAACGTGTATTAAAAAATGTTCAACGTGCACCCGAATGATGTTCTGTGTGTATCTGAAACATGTATATGAAAAATGTCCAACATGTATTTGATTAAAAGTCGACATGTATTCGGAAAAGGAAACAAAACAAAGAAGAAAAAAAAAGTATAGAAAAACAACCTGATTTTTTTTGCAAGAAGAGCGATGAAAACCATAAAGGAACACACATAACAAAACAACATATAAAACCGACCAAGAGAAACACATGAAAACATGAGAGAGAGAGAGAAAAAAAACACCATACATCTCAGCTAATGCACTGCACTTGCAGGAGGCACTGAGGTTAGATGCCTTTGCACATAACCATCGATCACCTGCACGCGTTATGCATGTCTCGGTGTCTCATGGCAGGAGGCAAACGCCGAACATAATCTAGCTCTCTCCTACAAGCCGAGGCCTGGCTCCACCAAAAATGCGGTTTTATCGAGGGGTGGCGGCCATCAAGTCGAACGCAGGAGTGATCACGGGCGCGCTTATCAATCATCATGCATGAGATACGTGCTTGCGTAACCACGCATCACCCAGCACTCTGTTTATACTCCCCGTTCTAAAATAAGTGACTAAACTTTATACTAGCTTTAGTACAAAGTTAGTACAAAGGTGAGTCACTTATTTTGAGACGGAGGGAGTATATGTTATTAACAATGATTGGAACGGGCAGGGCAAGCGGGCAAAGTAAAGAGATCTTGCCTGCGTCATTAGTTGGAGTTCCCATCCGATCTGTCGTTCTCCTCGCTTAAACTAAACCCGAACCAGAGCGCTAGCTAGTCACTCGCCACTACGCTCGCTTTGTCCTCCGTGCCTATCCATGATATTTGATCATAAATACTCCCCGGACACAGAGGGAGATATGTATACAACACATGTGACGGAATCGTCCTCCATTTGCGACGTGTCGTCCTTTTACGCAACTGATGATCGGCTAAATCCTTCGGATGAGGGTTTGCTGATCAACTCTCTGAGCCGATCTCCTATTCTTCAAGATAGATGAGGGTTTGCTGATTAACACTCGTGGATTTCATTTATGATTTATTATCATAGGTTAGGCCCTCACATATGATTTCGGACTTCTTTGCGCAAGATGAAGCCAAATCCAGCTTCTCCCTTTGGGTGCGTCCGAAGTACACCGATACGTGCAAAAACTGTGTATCCCCGTCCCGTACGTCACCGATACGGCGATACGCATGATACGTCAGCGATACGCGTATCCCTGGGTATCGTGATTTTCGATTTAAAACAAAACAAAATATATGCCGATACGCTGCCGGGACGGCGCCGACACGCCGGCGACACGAGAAGCCCAGTGAAGCCCACTCCACCACTCGCAAAGCCGTAACCCTAAACAGCCAGCAGTCTCAGATTGGATCGAGGAATCAGGTGCGACCGCACGAGTGCTCCGGCACGTTGCTACCACCGCCGCCGGTGCATGGATTCCGTCGCGGCCATCTGGACTCGCCTCGCCGCCGCTTGGAGTGTCCGCCGCCGCCGCCTGTTGGCAGTCACCAGCAAGGTATGCCCCCCCCCCCCCCCCCCCCCCCCGCCCCTTCCCAATCTCTGCTCTCTTCCGGTGGTGTCTGGTCCTCCGGCTCTTGCTGGCTTGCTGCGTGCTGATTCTGTGCGTGCGTGCGTTCGTGCTTGGACTGCGTACTTGCTAGCTGCTGCTGGG
Organism: Elymus sibiricus; assembly: GCA_039707655.1. Classification (NCBI taxonomy): domain Eukaryota; kingdom Viridiplantae; phylum Streptophyta; class Magnoliopsida; order Poales; family Poaceae; genus Elymus; species Elymus sibiricus. The sequence goes on along the minus strand of CM077667.1, from coordinate 383,997,096 downwards.
GGCTGGGGGCTGGCCTCTGTTGTATCAACTATGATTTGCTGCTGACCTGCTGATGTTGCGGCTTGTGCTTGGGAGTGAAATACTGACATTGACACCTGCAGTTGAGAGACTCGGAAGCATCAGTCGTGTATCATTGTGTAAGCAAGCTAGCTACAAGCCAACGTCTTTACAGTTTCAGCTTTTCATGCTCAAGTGTTATGTATATTTCAAATTCTAATACTAGCATTATGATGTATTTTGCAAGTAGCATGAGGATTCAGTAAATTGTTGATCATTCAGTCATCTAGCGAGGACTTGATGAAAAGAGGCATGAATGCAACTTACTACGCAAGTAGTACGAGGCAGTATTTTGATCTCATCTCATGCATTTAACTATTCTTTGCCTTTATAACATGTCATTTTATTAATTATTTATCTAATACTTGCCGTATCGCCGTATTGCTGTTTCTGGAAATTGCCGTATCCCGTATCTCCGTACCCGTATCGCCGTATCCGTGTCGCCGTATCGGTGCTTCGTAGCGAAGCACTGCAAAAAGAACAGCAAGATGTATAAAGGAGGATATTTGTGCGAGTGCGATCCATCTGAACATCAGAACATGCATGCACGTACCTCTGTTCACGGCTTCATGCTTTGTTTGGTTCATCCTCAACTTCCCATTCCCTTCCCAATGCATGCAGCAAAGCGAGTTTGACGTACTCCTAGTTGCCAACTGAAAAACGCACATATGCGCTAATATACCCATGCAGAGATCGCGCCCAGCCACACATGCATGCATGCACAGTACAAAAAGAGCCACGTCCGGTCACTGGTAGGCTCGATCAATTTGGAAGCCAGCTCAGTCACCTCTTCTCAGAAGAAACAAGGAGTGGGCACACACTCTTTCTCCTCTTTATCGGATTCCTTTCACCTTCTCTGTTCATATGCAGTCCTAGCTTTGCAACCGCGCGAAAGCCAAAGGCAGCTAGCATAACCAACAGCTGATCTTGGCTAGCTTGCTATATATGAGTTGAACTGAGCTGGGAGTTGAGATTGGGCTCTTTTGATGCATGCAGGATATAGCACACACAGCTAGCCAGGCAACCATCAGATCGGTGCTAAAATATGGGCCAACATAGATCGCACTCAGGTCCCCCGGCTGGCTTTTTTCCCGGGGTTTCTGTTTGGCGACGTAGCTTTCCGCAGCCGCTTGGTTGCGTTTCTGGAGGTGGCGACGGTTGCGTTCATGGATCATGATGCGTATGGCAGGCATTAGTGTGATCCACGAATTCAGCATACGAACTCCTGAACCATAATGCTCTCTCCTTTACCGTAAAGCACGAGAGCGACGCTCCACGGAAATGGCGCGGCGACTGACTTCGCTCATGTTCTCTTGCGCTCTGCTTCTTTGGAGGCATTTGCAACAATACAACTTTGTAAAGCAACATCTACTTATTCTCCTAGATAAATATACAAACTAAGGGGGTTTAACCTAAAAGAAAAGGTACAACTGCTGATTCAGTTTGTAGGATTTTCATGGAAAAAGCATAGGAATGGGGATTTCAGACGAAAATTATCTATACATGCATTCAGTTTGTAGGAAACGAGCACACCAATTCCTTAGGGATAGTGCTCATTTCCTGTTTTTTTTTTTTTGAGAAAACAGTACCTCCAGTCAAAACTCCTTTTTTCGCAGGAATAGGTCAAGGAAATTGGTCAGGTTGGCAACTGCCATCCTGTTATAGTCCTATACTTTCTCTAATTATTACTTTTTGGTTTCCTTCAAACCTAATGAGCCATAAACTGTGGATCTAAATACTCTACTAATCAGTGTTAATTTTTTACCTAACAATACTATCGACTCTGACTAATCTCCAAATTTACACTTTGACTATACGAATCTAGTGTAATATTTTTTTTTTAACACAATACATACGCAGATACATTCAACCCTATGAACGCATGCACACACATCCTACCTCTATGAGCATCTCTAAGATACTGAGCCGACACAACATCTTGACATTGACGAAGTCGCCACAGACGCCTTCATAGTCAACGGAAATGTCTTCTCCCAGTGAAAACATGTCGCCCAAAGACCTAAAATTAATTCAGGAAAATGCGATTACCAATGCCAAGTCTAGGACGGAAACTCCGATGAGTTGGTTTCATCACAAGAAACGTAACCATCTGAGCTATGCTTAGTTCGCAATACGAGAGTAATATTTTGGAAGTGTAGTGTTACACAATAAAATGCAATGACTAACATACTGCATAATATCCGATCAAAGAATCTCATTAGTCATATATGAAGAGACTAGTCTAGTAAATAGTGCTAACAAAATGAGAATGAGAGTAATTTTGTTTGTTTCCAATCATTTCCCTTTTGAACTGTGCTCTTTCTCAAATAAGCCATACATAGGCCTCTCTTGCCTTCCGCATCGTGTGGTTGTGTCTAGGTGAGCGTGTGTAATTATAGAATCACACAAGATTTAGGGTGAACCATGTGCGATGGGGCATCTTAAAAGGGCGGTTTTGTACCAGTGTATGCACAATAACAACTTTTTACTAAATCAACGACAATTAATATGAAACGGAGGGAGTATATGCTATGTGTTTAAAATGGTAAATAATAGTTCAATTTTCTTGAGCATAAATTAATCATAATATAAACAACTCAAAAAGCAATTACAACACTTACATGATTAGGTTGACATGGACATGTTATCTGACATCTAGCCTCTTCATCTATCGAGTAATCTATGTATGTTTCTGAATTATTTGCGTGTTACTAGATGTGTTACCCAATTTTCTGATTGTTTTGATTCTTGCAAATTTAGGGTTTAGGGTTGAAAACATACTGTACCCCTGACATTTTGATTATTCAACAATGTCAGGTGAGACTGCCGAACAAATTAACTTAAAAAACAAAGTAAAACCCAAGGCCATCTGAAATGGATCTGCCTCGTGGCAGAATCTCTAGAAACCTACCAAATGTCATTTTGGTGAAAACTTATAGAACATAATATAGGTTCAAGCATCAAATTAGCTAACACGAAAAATATCACAATAAATCTCCGTTTTGGCGACAACTAGCTGGCCAATGGAAATTGTTTTGGAACCACAATGGAAATTCTTCTGGAAACACAATGGTGGCAGTCAAACAAAAATGTCAGCTTAGGTATAAAATCAAGGTTAACAAAAAAGAGAGTACAAAATCAACGTTGCATTACACAGTTACACACGGTTCTTCGTGACACTGGAAAGACATGTGATGATTTCTTTGCCTTCCAATACATAACACTTTATTCTCCATCTCATGTCAAATATGACAAAATTTGATGGTTTGAGACCTATGACGTGTGATGCTACAGCACTAACCCCCACCAGAGAAGCTGTTAAGATCTCCTTCTTGTTCACCAGGTGGTCTTCATTTGCTTCCAGAAACCCATCAGCTGGATAGCACCAGATTACCATGGCAGAAGGTAATGAGTGTCCTCCTTTGACTGACAGATGATCCCAACAATGCATCCAATGAAGCCACTCGGTCGTGGACATGGCATACGTCTGCACCGAAATGCTTTACTCGGAGGCAGGAAGAAGAGAGAGCAAATAATGGCTTTAAACAATGTCCGGAATGCCCCTACAGGGTGCATATAAAGCCAGCAGGGAGCTCTGCATATTTCCTTCAACTCAAGGTCTAGCTTGGTCTCTCTTGCTCCTTGAGTTCCCTAACCAGAAGCTTCTAGCTAGGCTCTAGCTAGCTAACTTATCTTCTAATTAACCAAGGCTTTGCAGCCGGGAAGAAGTATTACCACATATATATCATCACCATGGGTGGCTACGGCGACTTCTTCGAGAAGGCCAAGCCTTACATCGCCATGATCTGCCTGCAGTTCGGCTACGCCGGCATGAACGTCATCACCAAGGTCTCGCTCAACGGCGGCATGAGCCACTACGTGCTCGTCGTGTACCGCCATGCCTTCGCCACCGTCTCCATCGCGCCATTTGCCCTAATTCTCGAGAGGTACATATATTGATATATTATAGACACGCACGATCCATGGACGAGCTAGGGCCGACCAAATAGTGTGCATTTTCTTATTCTTTGCTACATGGTTCACTGGCCTGAATTGAAACTGATGGTACGATGAACTTGATCTACAATGGCAGGAAGGTGAGGCCAAAGATGACGCGGTCGTCTTTCCTCCAGATCTTCGTGCTGGCACTGCTCGGGTTAGTTCTCCTGTCATTTTGTGCACCCAGCCTAAAGTACTTTAAGAATGATGACAAAAGTGGACTCTCCAATATGGGGACTCGACTCTTTTGTCAAGAAACAAAAGGTGTCCGCCAAATGTTCCTTTTTTTCAGCAGCTAGCTGCATGTACGCCAAATATATATATTTTTTTGTTAGCTTTCCCGAAATACTAACGTGCATCATGAGCTAATGAACCTTATGCATGTTGTAGGCCTGTGATTGACCAGAACTTCTACTATGTCGGCCTCAAGTACACCGGCCCAACCTTTGCATGCGCCATGAGCAACATCCTTCCTGCCATGACCTTCGTGATGGCCTTCATCTTCAGGTATATACATACATGCATCTCTTCTGAGAATCTGAAATGAATACTGGTGTGACCGCGCCGTTGGAGCTAGCAAACATTATTTAACATATTTTCGATCCCGAAAAAATCAATAGGATGGAGAAGGTGGACATGAGAAAGGTGCGGTGCCAGGCGAAGGTGGCGGGGACGTTGGTGACGGTGGCCGGCGCGATGCTGATGACTCTCTACAAGGGCCCGCTGATGCGGATGGCGTGGACGAACCACGGACAGGCCCACGGCGGCGAGGCCCCGGCCGTCGATCCCACGGACAGGGAGTGGTTCCTCGGCTCGCTCTTCATCATCATCGCCACCCTCGCATGGGCCTCTCTCTTCATCCTCCAGGCTCACACCCTGAAGCAGTACTCGGCGCCGCTCTCCCTCACCACGCTCATCTGCTTCGTCGGCACCCTCCAGGCCATCGTCGTCACCTTCGCCATGGAGCACCGCCCCTCCGTCTGGACCATCGGCTTCGACATGAACCTCCTCGCCGCAGCATACGCCGTCAGTACACCTCTCTACTCACCATGCATATGGGTCTTGTCTCCTCATCATACATCGATCGCGTGCAAAAGCTCATTGTATATCGTATTACTGATGTTGCAGGGCATAGTGACGTCGAGCATAGCGTACTATGTGCAAGGCCTGGTGATCCAGAAGACCGGGCCGGTGTTCGCGTCGGCGTTCAGCCCGCTGATGATGATCGTGGTGGCGGTGATGGGCTCCTTCATCCTCTCCGAGAAGATATACCTCGGCGGCGTCCTCGGCTCCGTCCTCATCGTCATCGGGCTCTACTCCGTGCTCTGGGGAAAGCACAAGGAGACCCAGACTGAGTCCGCGGCTCTTCGGGAGGCGCTGCCCATGGCCATGGTGGCCTCCAACTCCAAAGGAAGCGGAGACGCCGTACACGTACACGAGCACGATGCTGAGTGCGAGATGGCCAACGCAGCAGCGAAGCCATCCTCCAATGGACACGGAGCTAGTGCAGTCTGATCGATAGATTCCAACTGTTTCCAAGTGCTAACTGCAAATCTCTCGTCACTGACGTCGGATGCACTAGGGCCGTGTGCGCTGCATGCAGGGGGGAGAGTGGAATAAATTTGCGCCGTGCCTTTTAGTTTTGTCCTCTTGTATGATTTCCACAACCAACGACTATAGTACTACTCCAGTACGCCTTGTATTTTTCTTCTTCCTTTTTTATCGGGGGAGAAAGGAATGTTGTGTTCCGGCAAGAGTATGTACGTGTTCATGCATGTAAGAGAATTTTGAGTGGTTTGTGATCCCGACTTAATTCTAAGATAAATACCAGATTGAAGAAATGTAGTTTAGTTCTGCGATAATTATCAGCGGGGTGTGACAACATCTAGGGTTCCTCAAATAATGCAATATCTCACTTCGGGAAATTTTGATTGACAAACTTGGAAGGCAAAATCTTGTGGGGAAAAATTGCATGATATTATGTTATTTACAGATCAACGGATCAACCCACTTCTTTTTAAATAATGGATAACGTTTTTTCAATATGAAGAAACCTTCCTGAATACAATGTAGGCTGCCGTCAGAAAACCTATCTATATGAAAACCTAGATCATCAATGATAATTGCATTTTGCCATCCAAGACGGACGCGTATTTGTTTGGACGCGTCCGCACGTCTGTTTGGACGCAAATTAGGAGGAGCTTTGCAGGAGTCCGGACCTCCGCCACGTACTACTTCGGGACCCATGGCTCACCCAAAAGCGAGGTGGTGTTCATGAATTTGGATCAGTCTGCACCGTTTTCGCGCCAAAACCCGTGCTTTTCCATCCTCTCCGCCCCGATCGCCATCGCCCTCCACCCCAATTTCGTCTGTGTTACGATGTTGAAGCACTTGACGGCCGAAATGGAGGCGACTAGTTCCGGTACGAGGGCAAAAATGGCATCTTTTGCATATGGACTATCATACTGAAACTTTTTGATCCCATGCATGTGAAAACTATGAACATCCATCTCTTTTTTGTTGTGATCGGTCGCTATAAACACCACACTTTAATTTCCTTGTATTGCTATGCATTTGAAATGAGGAGACCCGACCTGAGCGTACGTTTAGGGATGCAGTTGGATAACTGACTTTCGTACACGTGTTTGCAAACGCATCTGGACGTGTCCGTGAATGGATACCGTGTCTATTTTAGGGGACGGCGTTGGAGATGCCCTTAATTATTTTCGCCAAAAATATCTCGAAAGTCTCATGTAATAGAAAAATCAGAGCTCATGTTGATTTCGCCAAAGCAAAATGTTTGCATGCAGCCGGACGGACACCTAGTGGATATGTTTTAATCAAACGTCATGTATGTTCAATGCGGACAGCATTCCACTCATGGAATGAACGTCTCTCTCAACGCTTCTAGGGCAAAGTTAATGTGCTTATGAAGTGCATTTTGTCGGAATCGGGGCTCCGCAGACCCAAGAAAGTTCGAACACTGGGGTGCGCTCGCTCTCGTGCCCTACTCTACTTCGCAACCACGCGGCGACTCTCCGGCGGCTTGAGCTAAGGAGGATGAACAAGGAGACACAGAGTTTACCCAGGTTTAGGCCACCTCGCGGTGTAAAACCCTACTCCTGCTTGGTGGATTGCTTGAGGTGGAAGACGAGTACAAGGAGTGTTCTTGCCAACTGAAGAGTCTCTCCTTCTCTCTTTTCTCTGTCTTCCCTCTACGGTGGCTGGTTCCCCCCTTATATCGGCCCCTGTCCTCTTTCGCCAAAAATATCAGGCGGGAAGGGTTGCCACAGCGGCCATTTTGAAAGGGGACAGAGTTGAAGCTTATCCTAACAAAAGGTGGTCTTCGCCTGCTAAAGCTCCTCGCCGTGACGCACTCGTGGGCTCGGGGGTGGCATCCGTCCTGCCGAGCCCTCAGTCTTGGTCTTCTTGCACGGAAGAGGAAACCTTTGGGGGCACTTTGGGAACCCGCGAGCTGGCGCTGTCCCTCTATCACCGAAAGGGAAACTCCCCCCTCCGTGCCAGCTGGTGCGGCCCCGGGGGTCGCCCGGTGCGGGCCACGTCAACCACGTGAAGGAGCAGGACCGCTCGACCCCGCGAGGGCACCAGAGACCGCTCCGCGAGGGGGCCCCGTGAGGCTGGTGATGTCGTGGCCGTCGTACACCTCGCGAGGCGTCGGCCCTCACGAGGGCTCCCCTCATGAGGTTGATTGGTGGCCCATCCGGTTGCCTAGAGCCAGCGCTATGCCCGGACCGCGGGCAGACGGGCCTGGATACCCCCAGTCCCAGAGGCCCGACACATTTGTGCAGAGGCGAGTGCTGCGTCAGCCAGATCGACTGTTATGGAATATGGATCATGGACTTGGATTCAGATTCCACTAGCAAAGTACACCACCGCACCATGGCAAGTCGCAACAAAAAATAGACACCTTAGGTGAATGTTCAGAAACTCTGAGATCTTAACTGACTAAAGAGAGCCGCGCTTCGGTACAACCCCCCCCCCCCCCCCCCAAAACGTATAAGGGGTAGGGGGTCATTTCACATGACGTAGGCGGTGCGCGCCGTACCGACCGCCCCGCGTACGCCGTACAGACCGCCCCGCGTACGCTGCACGACTGCCTCCCGTGTGGGCCCCGCACGCGCCACGTCGCCTGTTCGTGGGAAGAAAAAGAAAAACAAAGCGGTTCGCCGAAGATCGCGCGACTGTCGCCCGTGTACGATCGCCTAGCGGCCGGCGGCGGCGAAACCCTAGATCCCTCCGCCGTTGGCGCCGCTGCTCAAGTTTCGTCGGCGGCATCGTCGCCTGGCCACGCGTTGTCTTCGCCGACTGCCACGCCGATGTCGGCCCCCACGACGTCCACGTGTCGCCTTTGTCACCGGCGACCATGGACGATCGTGACCTCTCCGACGACAGCCAGGAGGTAGGCCAGATAGCATCACACTAAGAGCTTAGTCATTGCAATGAGATGCGACGTACCGTTAATTATAATGAAACTGGTTAAATTTTCGATGATTATATGTGAGGTTTCATTTGATCTAACACTGTGTATAAACGTCATGTTTAGATGGAGGAAGAGACAGGTTATGACAGCAATGATTGGGGAAGTGAAGATGGATCCTCGTCTTTGAATGTAGATCATCATGTCGAGGAGAACTATATGAGTATGGATGAATCTTACAGTGGCAATGTATGTGTCATCAACTATGACGAACACATGAATTACGAACATACTCAAAGAAACTGACATGTATATTTTTTTTATTTAGACAGGTAAATGAGGATGATGACAATGAGAATATGGATATAGATGATTCATATGCTGAAAGCGGTAGCCAGGTAAGTTCAAAACTAATGAGACCATGCGATGACATAACAACCTTATTAACACTGACATATATTATTGTACATGTGCGCAGCTGCATGCGGATGGGTACTATGAGTGGAATGTCGATGATTACATTAACCAGAGCGATGTCGATGCATCTTATGCGGAGAGTTCGAGCAAAGTAAGTTTTGAAGAGAAGTTATATATCAGAGTCGTCGTACATCAACTGACTGACTGACATGGTTGTATGTATATTTTTTGCAGGGACACGTTGCTGGTACTAGCGGAAATGATGAGCATGACGTTGGTGATGAGTGTAATTTTGACATTGGATATGATGAATTTCAGCAAGAGTCACTGGACAGGCATTGGAAGGTGATGGCCACGACGTTCAGGTCAGAAGAGGAGGCGTACGATTTCTATAACGCGTACGCGAAGGAACGTGGGTTCAGCATCAGAACGGACTTATTGAGATGGAAAAAGGGTGCTGAGAGAGCTATGCGCTTCAGGCGGTTTCTGTGTTCTAGGGCTGGAAAACGACATGCCAAGTTTTGTACCATGGAAGGGAAGACCCGGAGGCTCAGACCGGAGAGTCGTTGCTTGTGTGAAGCCCATCTAACAGTGAAGCTTGATAGTCAGCGTGCAATTTGGTATGTCAGCAGTTTCAGCGATGTTCATAGTCACATTCTTGCTAGACCAGACGAAGTTACGTATCTCCGGTCACATAATCGGATTAAGGAATTTCAGAGGCTTGAGATTTTAGCTATGTCAGGAGCTGGGATCAGAAAGCACATTATTTTTGACAACTTCGTCAGCAGGTACGGGGCGTATGCTAAGGCTGGTTTTGGGAGGAGAAAGCTTTATAACATGTGTTACAGAGAGAAGATGAAATTGCTTGCAAAGGGTGATGCTGACACTGCCATTGGGATCATGATGACCAGGAAGGACAGGGATCCAGATTTTTTCTTTGAGCACACAGTTGACGGTGAAGGCAGGCTGAAAAACCTGTTCTGGTGTGATTCACAGTCACGTCGGGATTATCTTGACTTCGGTGATGTGACCGTCTTCGACAACACGTATAAGATGAATAGGTATGGAATGCCGTTTATACCTTTCGTGGGGCTCAACAATCACCGTTGCACGACAGTGTTTGGCTGTGCCATTGTGTCTGACGAGACGGAAGATACGTATGTTTGGTTGCTTCAGACGTTCTTGAGAGCTCACTGTCAGAAGAAACCCAGACCTGTAATTACTGATGGAGACGCAGCTATGATAAGGGCCATAAGGAAGGTCCTTCCGGACGCGTGGCATCGACTTTGTTCGTGGCACATCGAGAAGAACATGCAGAAACACCTTCATCATAAATCTCTGAAGGAGTTCAGGGCTCTTCTTTACTATACTACTACACATGCAGTCTTTGAGGAGAGATGGGCAACGTTTACAGCTAAATGGCAGTCGGAGAAAACTAAGACATGGCTGCGTAGGATGTACAGAAAGAAGAGGCTTTGGGCAGCGTCATATCTTTCTGGTGGGTTCTTTCTTGGGATGCGGAGTAACCAGAGGAGCGAGAGTCTGAACTCGTGCCTCCATATGCATCTGGACTCTGGTATGACCATTGTTGACATGGTTGTGCACTACGAGAATTGTATCGTTCGTCTACGTGAAAACGAGGCGTATGATGACTGCAGGGCCACACAGACACTCCCGGTAGCAGTTCTCGATGAGTTTAAACAAATTGAGAAAGCCGCTGCTCATGAATTCACTGCGACCAACTTTTACATGTTGCAGCAAGATTTGAAGAACGCAGGGCAGCTTCAAATCATTGAAAGGCTAAGAGGAGCAGCCGGGCAGAGATTTGTAGTGGCATGGAAGAATAATAGCGATCTCATATTCAATGTGGACTATGCACCGGATAACTCCGAAGAAACGGTGAAGTGCAGTTGTAAAAGTATGAGTCGCAAAGGTCTCCCTTGCAAACATATTCTTTACGTGCTCATGCAGCTGGGCTTACGTGAAATACCTAAGTGTTTAGTACTGCGGAGATTCACCAAAAATGCTAGAGGTGGGCTGCCCGTTAAACGCACCAGCGATCTGTTTGCATGGGGATGGGCTGGTACTGAGCAGAGAGCTAAGTACAGTGAGTTGACTATATTATCTGCAGAAGCATCTCATGCCACATGTAATAAACCATTTTTATTCGACAAGTTGAAGGCTTGTCTGGAGGATATAATAGCGAACAAGGATGTTGAGGAGAGTGAGTATGTGAGTCAACATAAGGTTGCGAAGGATGATGCATTTGAGCCAAATCGAGACCATGTGTTAATTGGTGATCCAGTGAAAGTTTCAACCAAAGGGGCACCCAAGCAAAACAGTAAAGGCCGTTGTAAGGATGATCCTGATGTGACTAAAAATGGTAGACCAAAAGCTTTTGACGAAAAAACTCAACGCCTATGCGGCTTATGCAGAACAAAAGGCCACTTTAAAAACAATTGTCCTCAAAATCCTAAGTACGTGTTTTCGTTTGTTCATTTGAGTTATGTTCACTAGTAGAAAACAGGGCTTTGAAACGGGCCAGAATATTGCATTAGTCCCGGTCGTGTTACGAACCGGGACTAATGGGTGCATCCGTCCCGGTTCGAGCGGCCAGGGCGCCGGCCTGGGTTCGTCAGGAACCAGTCCCGGTTCGTGTGACCCCTTTAGTCCCGGTTCCAGACACGAACCGGGACTAAAGGGCCTCGCTCCTGGCCCAGTCCCTTTAGTCCCGGTTCTAGCCACAAACCGGGACTAAAGATATGCCTATATATATATGCTCGCCCTTGCCCGCTCACTCCTCTGTTTTTTGGCCGGCCAGCATGTGCGAGGGGTGTGCTGCTCTGCTCTCACCTCCTATGCACACGAGGTGTTTGATGAAATGCCCGAGCCACGCTTAAGCTTTCTCCTCTCCAAGCTCGACTTCCAAGCTCCATTTTCCCCAAGATTTGTCTAAGTTTGACGGTCCGTCACGTCCCGTCCCCGTCCTCACCGTCGTCGATCGCCCGCGCCGATCTCATCGCCGGCACCACCGTGGTGAGCCTCTTGTTCTTATCTTCTTTTTAAAAGAAAAAAAATTCTTACTTGTATGATTTACATAGATACTTGTATAAATTTCTTACTTTTATTATTGTTTGTTATTATATAGTGCCATGGTCATGGTATCCGCCCACGTCGGCCCTCGTCCGGTCTATGATTCGGATGTGGTATATTATCTTTTATAACTATTTGTTTCATTTAGTCTTTATGACAATTGTGCCGACCAACGTGACATAGATGTGTTTATCTAGGAGGTATGTGAACCGGAAATTCCAACCGACCGTCTTGTCGAGAGGTTAAATTTAGTTGAAAAAGAAAACGAGGATTTGAAAGAAAAATTGAAAAGAATTGAGGAGGAGAAGATGAAATTGGAGTTGCATGTTGCCAATGTCGTCGATGACCACAAGATCAAGATGGATGCAATGCGCTTGAAGATTAGAAAGATAAGAAAATATGCCATTGATAATGAGGCTTGGTATCATTATGCTGTTGGATCAATTGTTACCTTAGTTGCGATTATGATCGCATTTGTAGTTGTATTTAAATGTTTTACATAGTTGTATGTTAGTTTCAATTTATGTTTTAATTAGATGCTCTAGAGAGCTGTATGTTGTTCTATGAGAACTATGTATGAACTTTATGTATTTATTTTTTCAGTAATAACATTTGATCACTTCTCTACTCATGATGTTCTGTAATGGTTTTTGATACATTTAATTATATAATGCACGCAGAAGAACCGGCAATGGATGTGGGTGAAATTATGATACCATGCCAACTTTCAACCATTTCAGAGTTCATTTGCAGTGCTTTTCAATTCAGGGCCATTTTAGCTCAAAACAATTCATTAAATGGATGAAAAATAGCAAATGAAGTCAGAAAAGGGTTGAAAAGTGATGATGTGGCTTTGAATGGTGCATATTGAATGCAGAAAAAGTCTCGAGTTAAAACATGTTCAAAAAATTGAAATCCCTTTGTAATAGACGTGTTTTCGTCCGAAACCCTGGTACTTCGAAAGAGATTGTCCAGTTTGTACACGAAGTGCATCCAGTTTTTCCGGTAACCCTCTCAACTTTTTAGCACATGCTATGTGGGTGAAATTATGATACCATGCCAACTTTCAACCATTTCAGAGTTCATTTGCAGTGCTTTTCACTTCAGGATCATTTTAGCTCAAAATAAATCATGAAATGCATGAAAACTAGCAAATGAAGTCAGAAAAGGGTTGAAAAGTGATGATGTGGCTTTGAATGGTGCATATTGAATGCAGAAAAAGTCTTGAGTTAAAACATGTTCAAAAAATTGAAATCCCTTTGTAATAGACGTGTTTTCGTCCGAAACCCTGATACTTCGAAAGAGATTGTCCAGTTTGTACACGAAGTGCATCCAGTTTTTCCGGTAACCCTCTCAACTTTTTAGCACATGCTATGTGGGTGAAATTACGATACCATGCCAACTTTCAACCATTTCAGAGTTCATTTGCAGTGCTTTTCAATTCAGGGTCATTTTAGCTCAAAACAATTCATGAAATGCATGAAAACTAGCAAATGAAGTCACAAAAGGGTTGAAAAGTGATGATGTGGCTTTGAATGGTGCATATTGAATGCAGAAAAAGTCTTGAGTTAAAATATGTTCAAAAAATTGAAATCCCTTTGTAATAGACGTGTTTTCGTCCGAAACCCTGATACTTCGAAAGAGATTGTCCAGTTTGTACACGAAGTGCATCCAGTTTTTCCGGTAACCCTCTCAACTTTTTAGCACATGCTATGTGGGTAAAATTATGATACCATGCCAACTTTCAACCATTTCAGAGTTCATTTGCAGTGCGTTTCAATTCAGGGTCATTTTAGCTCAAAATAAATCATGAAATGCATGAAAACTAGCAAATGAAGTCAGAAAAGGGTTGAAAAGTGATGATGTGGCTTTGAATGGTGCATATTGAATGCAGAAAAAGTCTTGAGTTAAAACATGTTCAAAAAATTGAAATCCCTTTGTAATAGACATGTTTTCGTCCGAAACCCTAATACTTCGAAAGAGATTGTCCAGTTTGTACACGAAGTGCATCCAGTTTTTCCAGTAACCCTCTCAAATTTTTAGCACATGCTATGTGGGTGAAATTATGATACCATGCCAACTTTCAACCATTTCAGAGTTCATTTGTAGTGCTTTTCACTTCAGGGTCATTTTAGCTCAAAACAATTCATGAAATGCATGAAAACTAGCAAATGAAGTCAGAAAAGGGTTGAAAAGTGATGATGTGGCTTTGAATAGTGCATATTGAATGCAAAAAAAGTCTTGGGTTAAAATATGTTCAAAAAATTGAAATCCCTTTGTAATAGACGTGTTTTCGTCCGAAACCCTGATACTTCGAAAGAGATTGTCCAGTTTGTACACGAAGTGCATCCAGTTTTTTCGGTAACCCTCTCAACTTTTTAGCACATGCTATGTTGGTGAAATTATGATACCATGCCAACTTTCAACCATTTCAGAGTTCATTTGCAGTGCTTTTCAATTCAGGGTCATTTTAGCTCAAAACAATTCATGAAATGCATGAAAACTAGCAAATGAAGTCAGAAAAGGGTTGAAAGTGATGATGTGGCTTTGAATGGTGCATATTGAATGCAGAAAAAGTCTTGGGTTAAAATATGTTCAAAAAATTGAAATTCCTTTGTAATAGACGTGTTTTCGCCCGAAACCCTGCTACTTCGAAAGAGATTGTCCAGTTTGTACACGAAGTGCATCCAGTTTTTCCGGTAACCCTCTCAACTTTTTAGCACATGCTATGTGGGTGAAATTATGATACCATGCCAACTTTCAACCATTTCAGAGTTCATTTGCAGTGCGTTTCAATTCAGGGTCATTTTAGCTCAAAATAAATCATAAAATGCATGAAAACTAGCAAATGAAGTCAGAAAAGGGGTGAAAAGTGATGATGTGGCTTTGAATGGTGCATATTGAATGCAGAAAAAGTCTTGAGTTAAAATATGTTCAAAAAATTGAAATCCCTTTGTAATAGACGTGTTTTCGTCCGAAACCCTGATACTTCGAAAGAGATTGTCCAGTTTGTACACGAAGTGCATCCAGTTTTTCCGGTAACCCTCTCAACTTTTTAGCACATGATATGTGGCTGAAATTATGATACCATGCCAACTTTCAACCATTTCAGAGTTCATTTGCAGTGCGTTTAAATTCAGGGTCATTTTAGCTCAAAATAAATCATGAAATGCATGAAAACTAGCAAATGAAGTCAGAAAAGGGTTGAAAAGTGATGATGTGGCTTTGAATGGTGCATATTGAATGCAGAAAAAGTCTTGAGTTAAAATATGTTCAAAAAATTGAAATCCCTTTGTAATAGATGTGTTTTCGTCCGAAACCCTGATACTTCAAAAGAGATTGTCTAGTTTGTACACGAAGTGCATCCAGTTTTTCCGGTAACCCTCTCAACTTTTTAGCACATGCTATGTGGGTGAAATTATGATACCATGCCAACTTTCAACCTTTTCAGAGTTCATTTGTGGTGCTTTTTTAATTTCAGGGTCATTTAGCTCAAAACAATTCATTAAACGGATGAAAAATAGCAAATGAAGTTAGAAAGGGTTGAAATTTGAGGATGTGGCTTAGAATGGTTCATATTGAATGCAGAAAAAGTCTTGAGTTAAAATATGTTCAAAAAATTGAAATCCCTCTGTAATAGACGTGTTTTCGTCCGATCAAAGTTATTTAACTTAATATTATATAAAATTTATGCAACTAAAATTATCAAAGTTATTTTTGTTAAAAACTTTTATAGCAAAAAGAATATTCATAAAGTATTTTTTGTTAAGAACTTTTAATATGCAAAAAAATAACATAAAAATAGCAAAAGTGAAAATAGATGCGCTTATAGAGAAAATTCAACCTAAATACAAAGTGCTAGTACATTTAGGTTATATTCGAGTTCATTATATATGGATTAGTGATATTATATTCGAGTTCATTATTAATGTATTAGTGATATTATAGTCGAGTTCATTATAATTATATTAGTGATATTATATTGTTATAATGCGTGTGTGACTTTCGGTCTGTCGTTGCTCCTTGTGTGACTTTCATGTGTGTTCTTGATGGAGGAATCCCGACTATTGTCGTGGGGGGCGCTTCCTCCTCTTCTCTTCTTGCGATATATACCTCGGTATAATGCGCAAGGAGAGAAGAGGGGGTGCGCCCATCACCGACGGTCGAACTATTAGTGAGAGAGAGTGTCCAGCAATATATACACCACCATATCAGTGTGAGAGAGTGCGGACCAACACACCATGAGATATGAGAGTTATTTAAGGAAAGCCTCGACAAACCGAAAGTAATAATCAATTTATATGTCATGTGCGTATGTTATTGCAATTAGGTCTATTTGGTCATGTGCATATGTTATTGCAGGGAACACCTCCTAGTGCCTGTATTTTGCAGGAAATGTCGTCGTCTGATGACGACGATAGGATCCAAGCGTGTGAACTCTGCGGTGAAGATAAGGGTCTTTGCGACCAGCCTGGGCTGCGAGACGGCAGGTTCTTCACCATGAAGCTTTACGAGGACTTCGATATTTCTACGGTACGCAACGATGACAACTGTTTTTCGTAATTAAGCATGACTTCTGTTTCTTTGCTTCAACGTGTAATTTTTGTTTTATACAATTCGACTAGTTCATCCCCTGTCATGCAAGACGGTATTTCTTGGAGAGGCTCGGTTTCGAAGAGCACGAGAGTTTCGAGACGAGGAGAGCCAACCTGAGGACTAAACATGGTCACACATTTCTGGTCAAAGTAATGAATGCACTTAATAACACATAATTAGGGTGCTCAAATTGGGAAGCTCTTTGCAAGGCATATGGATTTCAGGAGGATATGGAAATAACCTTCGATCTTCGTCCTGAAGATCATATTGAAGGTAACATCGACATTTGGGTGGATGTCGATATGCTTCCTGTTTTACCTCCATGTGAGTTTATCAACCATGCATATTTGTCAAGTAATTTGCATTCTATATTTAAAAATAGTTGGTGTTCATCCATACTAAATTTGTTAATTTATAATTTACAGCTTATTTCGTTTCTTCGAGTGAAACACAGAACATAATTCCCACGACACCCTACACTTATGGATCACATCTAACTTGGGAGGAGAAGGATGATCTTATCAACTTTGTTATTGGTGTCCTAGTTGGTAGGGAGATCTTCCCGTATAATTTGGGAACTGGCCCAAATTATACATTGTACAGGACACTAGTGCATAGGTTGAGGGCGGATGACATTCGCCAAAATATCTTGGTAAGAGTTGCTAATTAAGTACACTATACTATTGCGTAAATGGTATTGATTACATTGCTAACTAGACTACTATTATGTTCTTCAACAGAAACTGCCAAATGAAGTTGTGCCTCCGTTGATGCAACCCGAAGGTAATATGACAATTAAAAGCCCCTTCCAGCCCGAGTTCTCTTTTGCATACTCGACTGAGCGCAAACCACCAAGACGGTTCCAAATTGAAGCATGGGGACAAATAAAGAAGGATCGCAAGCCACAAGTTGGAGACCGTTGGATCTCTTTGCTTCATCATGGAGACATAGGTGTTATTCTGTTTTATGTCATTTTACCTAGGAGGGACGACTAGGTCTTATATGAGAGAATTTTTTTTCTCGTTTATGCTACTTCTTGAGCATGCGTTGGTTTTCCCTTGAAGAGGAAAGGGTGATGCAGCAAAGTAGATAAGTATTTCCCTCAGTTGTTGAGAACCAAGGTATCAATCCAGTAGGAGATACAAGCAAGTCCCCAATAGATGTACCTATACAAATAATCAACACTTGCACCCAACGCTATAAAGGGGTTGTCAATCCCTTCACGGTTACTTGCAAGGATGATATCTGATAGAGATAGATAGATATGATTGCTAAAACGAAAAGGTAAAACAAAGGTAAAAAGATTGCAGCTAAGTATTTTTGGTATTTTTGGTTTATAGATCTGAAAATATAATATGGAAAATAGACCCGGGGGCCATAGGTTTCACTAGAGGCTTCTCTCATGAAGGAAAATAATACGCTGGGTGAACAAATTACTGTCGAGCAATTGATAGAAAAGCGAATAATTATGAAGATATCCCAGACAATGATTATGCATATAGGCATCAGGTCCGTGTCAAGTAGACCAAAACGATTCTGTATCTACTACTATTACTCCACACATCGACCGACTCCTGCCTTCATCTAGAGTATTAAGTTCATGAAGAACAGAGTAACGCATTAGGTAAGATGACATGATGTAGAGGGATAAACTCAAGCAATATGATGAAAACCCCATCTTTTTATCCTTGATGGCAACAATACAAATACGTGCCTCGCTACCCCTACTATGTCACTGGGTGAGGACACCGCAAGATTGAACCCAAAACTAAGCACTTCTCCCATTACAAGAATTACCAATCTCGTTGGCCAAACCAAACCAATAACTCGAAGAGACTTGCAAAGATATGAAATCATGCATATAAGAATTCAGAGAAGATTCAAATAATATTCATAGATAATCTGAACATAAACCCACAATTCATCGGATCTCGACAAACACACCGCAAAAGAGTATTACATCGGATAGATCTCCATGAAGATCATGAAGAACATGGTATTGAAGAACAAAGAGAGAGAAGAAGCCATCTAGCTACTAGCTATGGACCCGAAGGTCTGTGGTGAACTACTCACGCATCATCGGAGGGGCAATGGAGTTGATGTAGATGCCCTCCGTGATCAATTCCCCCTCCGGCAGATTACCGAAAAAGGCTCCAAGATTGGATCTCACGGGAACAGAGGCTTCCGGCGGCGGAAAAGTATTTTTGTGGCTCTTTTTCGTATCTAGGGAATATTTGGGAATTTATAGGCCGAAGAATAGGGTTAGGAAGGCTGCCGCGGGGCCACAAGCCAGGGGGGCGCCCCCCTAGGGCGCGCCCTGGTGGCTTGTGACGCCACGGCAGGTCTCCTGCCTTCATCTCCAAGTCTTCTGGGTTGCTTCTGGTCCAAGAAAAATCATTCCGAAGATTTTATTCCGTTTGGACTCCGTTTAATATTCCTTATCTGCAATACTCAAAAACAAGGAAAAAACAGAAACTGGCACTAGGCTCTAGATTAATAGGTTAGTCCCAAAAATAATATAAAATAGCATATTAATGCATATAAAACATCCAAAACAGATAATATAATAGCATGGAACAATAAAAAATTATAGATATGTTGGAGACGTATCAAGCATCCCAAAGCTTAATTCCTGCTCGTCCTCGAGTAGGTAAATGATAAAAATAGAATTTTTGATGTGGAATGCTACCTAACATATTTATCCATGTAATATTCTTTATTGTGGCATGAATATTCAGATCCATAAGATTCAAAACAAAAGTCTAATATTGACATAAAAATAGTAATACTTCGAGCATACCAACAAGGCAATTGTGTCCTTTCGAAATAACATGGCCTTAGAAAGTTATCCCTACAAAATCATATGGTCTGGCTATGCTCCATCTTCCCCACACAAAGTATCTAAATCATGCACAACCCCGATGAAAAGCCAAGCAATTGTTTCACACCTTTTATGTTCTCAAACCTTTTCAACTTTCACGCAGTACATGAGCATGAGCCATGGATATAGCACTATAAGTGGAATAGAATATGGTGGAGGTTGCAAGGAAAAAGGAGAAGATAGTCTCACATCAACTAGGCGTATCAACGGGCTATGGAGATGCCCATCAATAGATATCAATGTGAGTGAGTAGGGATTGCCATGCAACGGATGCACTAGAGCTATAAGTGTATGAAAGCTCAAAAAGAAAACTAAGTGGTTGTGCATAAGATGGAAAATTCCACTAGTTATATGAAAGTGACAAAATAGGAGACTCTCTATCATGAAGATCATGGTGCTACTTTGAAGCACAAGTGTGGAAAAAGATAGTAGCATTGTCCCTTCTCTCTTTCTCTCATTTTTATTTTTATTTTTTTGGTGGGCATCTTTGGCCTCTTTTTTTTATTTGGGCTTCGCTGGCCTCTTTTATTATTTGTAAAGTCCGGAGACTCATCCCAACTTGTGAGGGATTCATAGCTTCCATCATCCTTTTCTCTCACGGGACAAATGCTCTAATAATGAAAATCATCACACTTTTATTTACTTACAACTCAAAAATTACAACTTGATACCTAGAACAAAATATGACTCTATATGCAATATGAAAGTGATGGTGCATGTCATGAAAAACGGAACGGTGGAAGTTGCATGGCAATATATCTCGGAATGGCTATGGAAATGCCATAATAGGTAGGTATGGTGGCTGTTTTGAGGAAAGTATATGGTGTCTGTTTTGAGGAAGGTGGGTTTAATGCACCAGCGAAAGTTGCGCGGTACTAGAGAGGCTAGCAAAGGTGGATGGGTGAGAGTGCGTATAATCCATGGACTCAACATTAGTCATAAAGAACTCACATACTTATTGCAAAAGTCTATTAGTTATCGAAGCAAAGCATTAGACGCATGCTCCTAGGGGAGAGGTTGGTAGGAGTTAACCATCGCGCGCTCCCGACCCTCACACAAAGGTTGACAATCATTAAACAAATCATGCTCCGACTTCGTTACGTAACGGTTCACCATACGTGCATGCTACGGGAATCACAAACTTTAACACAAGTATTTCTTCCAATTCACAACTACTCACTAGCATGACTCTCATATTACCATCTTCATATCTCAAAACTATATGCAAGGAATCAAACTTCTCATAGTATTCAATGCACTTAATATGAAAGTTTTTATTATATCCCTCTTGGATGCCCATTATATTAGGACTAAATTCATAACCTAAACCAATTACCATGCTGTTTAAAGACTCTCAAAATAATATAAGTGAGGTACGAGAGTTTAATAATTTCTATAAAATAAAACACCACCGTGCTCTAAAAAGATATAAGTGAAGCACCAGAGCAACATTGCCTAGCTCAAAAGATATAAGTGAAGCACATAGAGTATTCTAATAAATTCACGATTAAATGCGTGTCCCCCTCAAAAGATGTGTGCAGAAAGGATGATTGTGGCAAACTAAAAAGCAAAGACTCATATCATACAAGACGCTCCAAGCAAAACACATATCATGTGGTGAATAAAAATATAGCCTCAAGTAAATTTACCGATGGATTGAAGACGAAAGAGGGGATGCCTTCCGGGGCATCCCCAAGCTTAGGCTTTTTGGTATCCTTGAATATGGCTTGGGGTGCCTTGGGCATCCCCAAGCTTAGGATATTTCCACTCCTTATTCCATAGTCCATCAAATCTTTACCCAAAACTTGAAAACTTCACAACACAAAACTCAACAGAAAACTCATGAGATCCGTTAGTATAAGAAAAATAAATTACCACTTTAGGTACTGTTGTGAACTCATTCTTTATTTATATTGGTGTAATATCTACTGTATTCCAACTTCTCCATGGTTCATACCCCCCGATACAACCCATAGATACATCAAAATAAGCAAACAACACAAAGAAAAAAGAATCTGTCTAAAACAGAACAGTCTATAGCAATCTATAGACTGCGAATACTTCTGTAACTCCAAAAATTCTTAAAAATTAGGAAAATCAGGGAAATTTGTATATCAATCTTGTGTAAAAATTTAATATCAAAATCACGTTCCAGTGAATTTACAAAATTCCTGGACTGAGAGCAAAAGTTTCTGTTTTTCAGCAAAATCAAATCACAAACACCATAGACCATCCCAAAGGTCTTACTTGGCTCAAACACTAATTTAAACAAGAAAACACAATTACTACAGAGGTAATAATGTGTAAAACACTCAAAAATAGAAGCAAAAACAAAAGCATAAAAATAAAATTGGGTTGCCTCCCAACAAGCGCTATTGTTTAACGCCCCTAGCTAGGCATAACGCAATAGATCTAGGTATTGTCATCTTTGGTATTGGCAACTTTTGTGAGGGCCTTCTCAAATCTGGGGGCTCTTTCCTCTTCCCCGGGTTTGTAGGGGAAGAAACCATCTTAATATCCAAAATATCCAAACGCTTATTGCAAAGCGTAATCAAAGTATTCAAGCGATTGAGGTTCCCACTGATATGTGGAGGAACCCCCAAAATCCCCTCCAAAACTTCATAAGCAGCATTCGAATCCAGTTCAATAAAATTCCCTTTTGAGGCGAAATCTAAGAGCTCTCTATGATGCAGAGCCAATCCAATGTCAAAATTTCTAAGCAAAACCCTTGCATCTCCTTTTAGGTTGGAGAGACGATAAGACTCAATTAGCCTATACCAGGCATCTTTCAAATTTTCCCCTTGTTTTTGTTTGAAGTATAGAACTTCAAAATCTGGTGACAAAGGGTAAGTGGTAACGCTAGTCATGGAAACAATTAAGAGATCCGGTAGGAAAGAGGCAAACGAAAAAGGGGCGAATAAAAAGGCAAATCTTTTTGGTTTTTTCTGAAAATCGTTTTAGAAGTGGGGGAGAGGAAAACGAGAGGCAATTGAAAAATAAAGTAAATGCAAGAGATGAGTTTGTGATGGGTACTTGGTAGGCTTGATGTAGATCTCCCCGGCAACGGCGCCAGAAATCCTTCTTGCTACTTCTTGAGAATGCGTTTGTTTTCCCTTGAAGAGGAAAGTGTGATGCAGCAAAGTAGATAAGTATTTCCCTCAGTTGTTGAGAACCAAGGTATCAATCCAGTAGGAGATACAAGCAAGTCCTCAATAGATGTACCTACACAAATAATCAAACACTTGCACCCAATGCTATAAAGGGGTTGTCAATCCCTTCACGGTTACTTGCAAGGATGCGATCTGATAGAGATAGATAGATATGATTGCTAAAACGAAAAGGTAAAACAAAGGTAAAAAGATTGCAGCTAAGTATTTTTGGTATTTTTGGTTTATAGATCTGAAAATATAATATGGAAAATAGACCCGGGGGCCATAGGTTTCACTAGAGGCTTCTCTCATGAAGGAAAATAATACGGTGGGTGAACAAATTACTGTCGAGCAATTGATAGAAAAGCGAATAATTATGAAGATAGCCAAGGCAATGATTATGCATATAGGCATCACGTCCGTGTCAAGTAGACCGAAACGATTCTGCATCTACTACTATTACTACACACATCGACCGACTCCTGCCTGCATCTAGAGTATTAAGTTCATGAAGAACAGAGTAACGCATTAGGTAAGATGACATGATGTAGAGGGATAAACTCAAGCAATATGATGAAAACCCCATCTTTTTATCCTTGATGGCAACAATACAAATACGTGCCTCGCTACCCCTACTATGTCACTGGGTGAGGACACCGCAAGATTGAACCCAAAACTAAGCACTTCTCCCATTGCAAGAATTACCAATCTAGTTGGCCAAACCAAACCAATAACTCGAAGAGACTTGCAAAGATATGAAATCATGCATATAAGAATTCAGAGAAGATTCAAATAATATTCATAGATAATCTGATCATAAACCCACAATTCATCGGATCTCGACAAACACACCGCAAAAGAGTATTACATCGGATAGATCTCCATGAAGATCATGAAGAACATGGTATTGAAGAACAAAGAGAGAGAAGAAGCCATGTAGCTACTAGCTATGGACCCGAAGGTCTGTGGTGAACTACTCACGCATCATCGGAGGGGCAATGGAGTTGATGTAGATGCCCTCCGTGATCGATTCCCCCTCCGGCAGATTACCGGAAAAGGCTTCAAGATTGGATCTCACGGGAACAGAGGCTTCCGGCGGCAGAAAAGTATTTTTGTGGCTCTTTTTGGTATCCAGGGAATATTTGGGAATTTATAGGCCGAAGAATAGGGTTAGGAGGGCTGCCGTGGGGCCACAAGCCAGGCCCCCCCCCCTAGGGCGCGCCCTGGTGGCTTGTGACGCCACGGCAGGTCTCCTGCCTTCATCTCCAAGTCTTCTGGGTTGCTTCTGGTCCAAGAAAAATCATTCCGAAGATTTTATTCCGTTTGGACTCCGTTTAATATTCCTTATCTGCAATACTCAAAAACAAGGAAAAACAGAAACTGGCACTAGGCTCTAGATTAATAGGTTAGTCCCAAAAATAATATAAAATAGCATATTAATGCATATAAAACATCCAAAACAGATAATATAATAGCATGGAGCAATAAAAAATTATAGATACGTTGGAGACGTATCAGTTTATTTTAACTTGCATGATCGATTAGGATGATTACTATTATGATGTTTTTCTGTTTTATGAGATTTTAACTTCGTATGATTAAGATGATGATGAGTTGTTAGATGAGTAAGATGATGATGAGTTATATGACATATATTTGATTAAGGTGGATGGATGCAAGTGATCATATGAATTAGAGGAAAATATGATGTTGCGATTGGCCCTTTCCAAAAATGAAAACCCACGTGAAAATACAATATAAATATAAAAGAAAATGAAAACAAAAAATGAAACACGACCCTTTCCAAAAAAAAACCCCAGCGCCTTTTAGTCCCGGTTCGTAATACGAACCGGGACCAAAGGTCCTCCTGCCTTGGCGCCGCCGTGCGGCCACGTGGAGCACCATTGGTCCCGGTTCGTAAGCCAACCGGGACTAAAAGCGATCGGCATTAGTCCCGATCGTTTTGTCTCGGTTGAAGAACCGGGACTAAAGGCCCTCTGGAACCGGGACTGTTGCCCTGTTCTCTACTAGTGGTTCTTCATTTAGGTGTTTATGAAATTTTCACAAATGCCCATGTCTTTTTATGCAGGAACATGGCATGATGAGCAAAGCACGGACCATTATGCTTAGACTTGTTTGTTTTATTTTATCGATATAAACTTGTTTGTTTTATTGTCAGACAGCGACATTATGCTGATGATGCATTATAAATGATATTTTTATGTGCCATTTTTTAGATGTTGGTAATGTTTTTTATGTACTGTTATTTATATCAGTGATGTAGCAGTAGCCGGCGATCAACGGCGTTCGTTCACTTTTTTTCATTAGCTATTAGGGCGTCGGGTATTTAAGCCGGTCCAAAGCGCCCTCGCTCGGCGAGGTGGTACTAAAGATTAGCGCCTTCCCACGCGCGCCGCACGTTGCCGCTCGGGCGGAGGTGGGCCGCTCCAGCAGCGCCTTCGCCAGGCCTAGTGGGCCGGTAGAGCGACGATAGCCGGCCTGTTCACGCCGCGTGCGGCGGTAACCGCCGTACTAAGAGCTTTGTTTTTAATAGTCCCACATTGCTTTCATAAGTCTCTCGTCACCGATTTAAATAGACTCATCCGTTAGTGATATTAAGTCTTTGAGTGTGGCGGTCCTACCTTACTGTGCTGCTGCGGGGGATGCTTTGTCTTTGAGAAAGCATCACCTACATGAGTCCAGTAACGTAGATCCGTCCACGCTCAAAAACTCTTTTACATGCGAAATGTTACGAAGGGTCCGTCTCGAAGGACGTTTTTTTTTCGACATCCTTCAAACGGGCTGAATTTTTTTGTGTTGAATAGTATCAACAAGACAAGCATGCATGCCAAATTTTGTATCAATCAGACATTTTATGAATTTCCTATGGATTTACGACGATATTTCCGTAAAATACTCACCGGACGTGCCGCAACGTGTGTTAGTTGTCTGATTTACTTCAAATTTGTTGCAAGGTCTTAGGATAGGCATATGAACCAACTGTCAACATTTGATGCCATTCTGAAGATGGTCAAAAAAATACCCTTGTTCACGAGAGGCCGTTCGGGTAGGAATGAAGGGCCGTCTCGAAGGACGTTTTTTTTCCGACATCCTTCAAACGGGCTGAATTTTTTTGTGTTGCATAGTATCAACAAGACAAGCATGCATGCCAAATTTTGTATCAATCAGACATTTTATGAATTTCCTATGGATTTACGATGATATTTCCGTAAAATACTCACCGGACGTGCTGCAACGTGTGTTAGTTGTCTGATTTACTTCAAATTTGTTGCAAGGTCTTAGGACAGGCATATGAACCAACTGTCAACATTTGATGCCATTCTGAAGATGGTCAAAAAAATACCCTTGTTCACGAGAGGCCGTTCGGGTAGGAATGAAGGGCCGTCTCGAAGGACGTTTTTTTGACATCCTTCAAACGGGTTGAATTTTTTTGTGTTGCATAGTATCAACAAGACAAGCATGCATGCCAAATTTTGTATCAATCAGACATTTTATGCATTTCCTATGGATTTACGACGATATACCTCCGTTTGTACACGACGTACATGCATACATTCATGAAATTTACCCAACTTTTGCGAGGAGGTGGGAATGGTCATGGGATCACCCCACGCCAAATATGAACGAAATCCGACAACGATCGCACGTTGCGTCACGTCCGGGCAGTATTTCGGCCTTTTTCGACGATAAAATCCTAGAAAATTCATCGAACGTCAGACTTCGTTCAAACTTGGCACCGATGCTTAACATGGATGCTGGTACTTGCATAAAAAAAATTGGGACCGGTTCGTCATGTTTGAAAACAAATCTATGCACAAGGAGAACTACCGGTGTTTATGAAACACCTCCGTTTGTACACGACGTACATGCATACATTCATGTAATTTACCCAACTTTTGCGAGGAGGTGGGAATGGTCATGGGATCACCCCATGCCAAATATGAACGAAATCCGACAATGATCGCACGTTGCGTCACGTCCGGGCAGTATTTCGGCCTTTTTCGACGATAAAATCCTAAAAATTTCATCGAACGTCAGACTTCGTTCAAACTTGGCACCGATGCTTAACACGGATGCTGGTACTTGCATAAAAAATTTGGGACCGGTTCGTCAAGTTTGAAAACAAATCTATGCACAAGGAGAACTACCGGTGTTTATGAAACACCTCCGTTTGTACATGACGTACATGAATACATTCATGAAATTTACCCAACTTTTGCGAGGAGGTGGGAATGGTCATGGGATCACCCCACGCCAAATATGAACGGAATCCGACAACGATCGCACGTTGCGTCACGTCCGGGCAGTATTTCGGCCTTTTTCGACGATAAAATCCTAGAAAATTCATCGAACGTTAGACTTCGTTCAAACTTGGCACCGATGCTTAACACGGATGCTGGTACTTACATAAAAATTTTGGGACCGGTTCGTCAAGTTTGAAAACAAATCTATGCACAAGGAGAACTACCGGTGTTTATAAAACACCTCCATTTGTACACGACGTACATGCATAAATTCATGAAATTTACCCAACTTTTGCGAGGAGGTGGGAATGGTCATGGGATCACCCCACGCCAAATATGAACGAAATCCGACAACGATCGCACGTTGCGTCACGTCCGGGCAGTATTTCGGCCTTTTTCGACGATAAAATCCTAGAAAATTCATCGAACGTCAGACTTCGTTCAAACTTGGCACCGATGCTTAACACGGATGCTGGTACTTGCATAAAAAATTTGGGACCGGTTCGTCAAGTTTGAAAAAAAACTATGCACAAGTTTGAAAAAAAATTGGGCCTTTTGGCGGCGCCTTTTGGGGCGAATAGACCGGCAAAACCCGACATGCATGTCGCCCAAACCCGCCATGCATGTCGCCCTACATGGGCGTAGTGGGCCGGCCAAGCAGAAACCCTACGACCCTACGCCCATAACGCACGCGCCCCTGCGCCGTCACGTGATCGCCCATCGCCGCCCACACCCACGTGATCGTCCCTGCGCCGCCGCCACCCCGTGATCGCCCCGCTACGTGATCGCCCTTCCCCGCCTCCATCCCGTGGTCGCCATGCGCCGCCCCGCGCACGCACGTACCCGCCCCCCTACGCCACCTTCAAGTCGACCTGCGCCGCAGTACGACCTCTGCGCGCCCAGAAGCGGCGCAGTACAATAGGGAACTTCAGTGCCTATAAAGGTAACAAAGAGGACCCTATACAGTTACCGGAAGAGTCAGAACAGAAGGAGGTATCATCGTTACGGACGGATGATATTGCAGATGAGAAGGAATGGCAATCAACACCAAATGATCAAGATAAGTCTCAGGGTATGTCAGACGATTGTAGCGCTATTGAAGAGAGGACGGAGCAGATTCTTGGGAAACGAACACGAATCCCTTCAAAGAATGTTAAGTCTCCTTTCATTACAGCGCCTAAGCATGTGAAACGTACCCTTAAAACAAGTAAGTTGACCTTCGTACTATAAATTAATGTATGAACTATTTTAAAATGTTGTCTCGCTAACATACTTGACATTTGTTGCAGAGTTGTTTGACGAACAAAGCTCTGCTGACATTTATTCCGCAGATGGAGTGGTGACTGCGGCAGTGCAGTACGTCCGGGCGTATGAGAAGTCAAAAAAGAAGAAGAAGCAACCAATATACAATGGTGGCCTGAACGACGTACTCACTGCCGAACGAGCTTCCATCATACTAAATCGTGGATGGTTATCTGGCGATGTAAGTAACTCATGTCTCTTTGTTATAATTTTACAAAATACATACACATATGACATTACAATATTTGTGTAGATAATCGACGCTTATGCGTCGTATTTGAGCGCGAAAGGTGCCGCGGATCGTCTCCTAATATCGACATGCAGGGTTCAATGGCTTTTGAATACTCGACCAAATTTAGTCCGTCCAAACAAGTCCAACAAAAATAACGACTACGAAATCAATATGAATGGACCACTTAATAGATGCATGACTAAATATTTGAAAAAACCAAAGGTAAGTTTTTATTTCTAACGACACGTGAATTTGTTTTAAATGCTTGCTTACTGCGAACATGTTTCGATGATCATCATGTAGGCTTATTTCGCTCTTAACAAGAACGGTAACCATTGGATTACAGTTGTGATGCATACTCAAAAGAAAGAGTTTCAGGTTTTAGATTCTTTGATGGGTGAAGAAATGTCTGAATCTACTAGAAAATTAGTTGAGGATCTGGTATGTTCCATTATACCTAAGTGTATTTTTCATACTCGTCATGCACACAGTTTTTCAAACTTTTACGAAACACATGCAGAGAGAACAACTAGCAGGAGATATAGGAGATGCAAATGAAAGTTTAGTTATTCTGTATCCGGATGTGTCGGACTGGCCTATTATTTCATACAACATGCCACAACAACAAGATGGGTGAGTTTGAACTTACACGTTATGTATGTTTTATCTTTGCGATGCATTTTGATTTATGTTAAATTTATGAATCAGGAATTCATGTGGCTTGTTCCTCCTCCGATGCTTTGAGCACTGGAACGGTGAAAAGTTCACTAGTAGATTTTCCCAGGTGAGTCTATTTTAATATGCAAAAAGTGTTGGTTTTTTTCAATATATCAACTTACATTACAAATGAATATTTTACTTTTCAGGAATCAGTTGATGATTCGCGACAAGCCATGATAGCTTCAATTATTTTTTCGCCCAAGAATATGTTGTCGGAAGTGAAAAACCAAGTTATTCGGCTATCAAGGAGGAAGAAAAAAAATAACTTTTACACACTACTGTACTAGCTAGGCATGCCTCGGTTTTTGTCGAACTTTGATTTATGATAACGATGTTCTGTCAAAACTTTTTGTTTCGCATAGCGAACTCATTTTGTAATTTGAGATATGTGCTATATTTCTAAATATGACATTATGATACATTGATGGTTATCATTATTTTGTTACTCTTATTATAACGTTTACATATTAACTTTATGTCAAATGAACAACGTCGTTTTGCATCCATTCACGTTGGTGTCCGCGGACGGACACAAATTTTTGCAACACATTTGCAATTCATTTTTTTAATATAATTTTTTTAGAACCGCAAATGATTTGAAATGATATATTGCACAAATAATATACAACTAAATTCATCGAAACAAACTATGAAAATTAAAATTTATTTCATTCCAGTTCAAACGATTACATAGTACTTGAACGACATTTAAATTAAAATCCGGCGGGTCCTCGGGGTGACCGGCGACGGCGGCCACCTGAATGTACTCCTGGACGAGCTGCGGCGGCACGGCCATCTCCGACTCCCGGATGGCCGTCTGCAGCCCCGGCATGTCCTCCGGGTCGCCGTCCTGCGCCGCCAACCGCCGGTACTCCGCCAACAGGGCGGGCTCCGGCTCCTCCGCGGGCTCCGGCGGAGGGGCACGGCTAGACCCAGCGTCGTCCCGCGCCGGGCGAGGAGCCGGACGAGGCGCCACGGTGCGGCGGTCTCCTCCGCCGAGCAGGATAGCACCGCCTCCGCCGCCCCCTCCGCGGCGGAAGCCGACGCGGGTGGAGCGCGCGACGGCACGGCGGAACAGCCCGAAGCCGGCGCTGGTTGGGGCCGGCAAGGCGCCGGAGGCCGCCTGCGCGCGGTACGGGGCGACGACCTCCTCGAAGGAGCGGTTGTCCCACAGCTGGTGCCGCCGGGCGCGGTTGTGCTTCAACGGCGGCTGCGGGCCGGCGAACGCGTGCAGGCGCTCCTCGTGGTCGGCGGCGAGGATGTCCGGCCACGCGGCGTTGTTGGGGGTGTAGGCAGGGTCCTCCAGCGCCGCCGCCGACAGCCACGCCCAGTAGAGGCCGACGGCGCGAGCGAAGAGGTGGCTGCCGGGCTCGGGCACCGGCGCCACTGGCACGCCGTCGATGCTCAGGCGCCACCGCGACGGCAGGCTTACGTCCGGCGCGGCGGGGATGCCGAAGTGGGCGAGCTCCTCCGCCTCCTCCAGCGTCAGGTTCGGGCGTGCCATCGCCGGACAGTGGCCGGAGAGGGGCGGAGATGTGCAGAGAGGGGCGGCGTCGAACGAGAGGAGAGGGGCGAGCGAGTGGCAGAGGGCGGCGCTGCGGGGCGATTTTTATAGCGGCGGGCGGGGAGGGGGGCAGCGGTGGTTGTTGGAGGCCATTGATGGCGGTCCGCGGGCGGCAGAAGGCGGGCGGACCGGTGGCGAAGGCGGGCGGGCCGAGGCGGCGTGTGAATCGACGCCGCGCGCCAAACAACGCGCCACCGCGGCGGTCGACGGGACTCTTCGGCGCCGGAGTTATTGCCGAAGCGACGCCTGGCGGTCTGCGCCGCACTAATGCGGGCGACCGCGGGTGAGGGCGCGCGGCAGTTTAGCGCGTTGTCTGCCCAAAATCCCGCGCCGCTGGCGAGGCGTATGGTGGGGCCTGCCTTCGTACGACCGTGTACGGCGCGCAAGGGCGCGATACGGCGCGCAAGGGCACGATACGGCGCGGGGCAGTGGATTTTCCATCCTACCCTTTTTTATGAAGGGGTATAGGCTAATCTGAACCGTTGATATGTTTAGGGGTTGTACCGAAGCGGAAGTGGACTAAAGAATGGACAGACGGGACATGTTTTGTGCATGCTAACCAAGGACCCACGAGCATTTGGTGCCTTGGTGGTATACTCATTGCAAATAAAGCTCTACTTCCCGAACATCCATGGTAGTAGTGGCGTTTCTATAGCATCAATCAATCAAGTGGCAAATATCTGAATTATGCTTCCCGTCTTCACACTGGAATTAAACCGTCGTATGCAATTATTCTCTCAGAATCTATACGCTCAAATGCCCATAAACTGTTTTGTTGAAAAGGATGATTCTCATATCTTAGGCTCTGCATCTAGACCGTCGATGTCCGGGAAGAGATCGTCAGCTTCCGTGGCAGCCGTGATGAATGTACAAGACTCAAAGTGGTGGGTTTTAGAGGCCTACTGTCCTGACGTGCGGTGCATGCCGCATTTGTATTCAATCTCCACTATAGCCGAGGCAGGCGGCGGAGGAGGAGGAGCGCGTGTACGTTTTTTCTTATCAAGCTCATACATGTGGGAAACAATCTACCTTATAAGCAGGTCCAACTCCTATTAAACTAACAATTGGGACTAAACTTTAGTCCCACCTCTTGCATTGCATAAATGGTTAATTGAGCTTCTAGGATTTATTATGAATTCTGAAAATGATTATTAGGCTGGCCTAAAATAGACCAAATTCCAACATTTACATGTACAAATATAAATTATTCACCAAAAACTACAAATTAACTAGACCCCGTGCGTTGCCACGGGTCATGAATATATTTTTATCAGTTACAAACATAATTACAATGCATGTCAAAATTTACCTGCATAGAAATTATAGCATGTAACAATGAGTCGCTTCTATGATCCAACTAATTATCTCTTAAAAATTAAGACCTGTTTTTATACCTAGACGTCCCAGATCTAGGAAGCGTTATAATGGGGTGTGAGATAAAAAATAAACTGAAACATCTATTTTTTTTCTACGTAGCAGGAAGCATGATCAAGTAGTGATGAATACAAAGAAAAATGCCTTCATCACACATATAGATACATGTCAGTTTTGGTGCAACTAATGTTGGTGTTAGTCTGCTAGTAATTCGTATTCACGAAGTACGTTGAACACAACTAATATACAAATATTCTAGCATCATAACCTCCATGAAGAATGTGACTATGCAATAGATATTCCTATAAAATGTTCTGAAATGGTTGCTATGGGCTATGTTTCATGTTATTTCCAACACACGGGCTCAACACAAAAAATCCACCCCATGATGCACCCTTCTCTTGTTATATCGGACCCTCCTCTTCCTGCTCGGGTTTTCACCATAGCGGGACATTTTTGCTACAGCCTCCTCCTTTAATATCAGGTGACGTCACTCCACCTTCGCCATGCATTTCAGTAGGGATGAAACTTTTTGTATTTACAATGCGATAGAGTGGGTTAGACTAACACATACTATCGACACAAACAATAAATAATTATAAATATAATTCCCAAAGGTGCATTCAACATTGCAAATGTGTACTGGCATGGGAGGCGAGTGGAAAACTGAACGCATTCGAAGTCACCAATAAGCTCCACCTCCAGCCCACAAAACATTCATTGCTAAAAGGGATCATTGTCGTTCTTCTCTTCTCCGTCCTTCCCTACATATTCTACTCATAGCCTCTTCATCAACCTGTTCCGTTGGCGCCAACCAGCACCGCATCAATATCAGTGCGTTCATCAGTGACACCTTATCTTTTTGATTCATCCTTCCTCGCCAAGTTTAGTTCTCGTTCCTACTTATTTTTTAGAATAATATTTCCTTATTTTTTTGGAACACTCATTTCTTTTCTAACATCATGGATCACTTTGTTGTTTTACTTTTTTCTCTTTTTATTCATGAGACACACTTCCTTTTTACTATAGCATGAACCAACTCGTCAATGTTGTGTTGTGTTATCCTCACCCGTGAATGTCTTGCCAACTGTCAGCGTGTGGACATCCTGCAGAGCATGGTCGTCATCCAACTTGGTGAACGCTAGGTTGCCCATGTAGCAAACACATGATGGTTGTTGTCCTTATTGGCAAGTGGTGTCTGGTCATATCCCCGAGAGTCTATAGATCATCATTGCCCACGAGCACTTTCGAAATAATTCAGCAAGATTAACTGTTTGCTTAACAAATTATAGAAATAATTAATGGCCTAGCTAATTCTCCACATGCCTAATTAACTTTCAATTAAATAAATTAATTATTTACCTAATTAGGAAATCCCTACTTATAATTAAGTGTAGTCATAATTAACCGTCTACCTAATTATTAATAGCATTTATGAGTCGGTTTCCAAATTGATTTGGTGCAAAATAGCCCTATTTAAATGGCCGAATTAATGGCATACGTAATTAACCGTCTAGCTAATTAATTCCATTGATGGTTTGATTTGCTAATTGATTCTACGCTTGATTGTCGAAATATTTTCGCATGAATGGCTGCTACGAACGACGACGATGACTATCGAGTATTATAGGACACATTTCCTTAACGATTTTTTTGACATTTGAATGGACAAGTTTGATTTCAGAATATATCATGTCTGGATCTCTATATAACTGACAAGAAATATAATATGACCGTGTCCACGAATGCACGTATGCGGCAGTATGATGACCCACCTTCTGCCACGACCTTCCTTGACGCCATGATCCACGCCCTGGCATTTTGGGCATCGCGTCGACGTCAGGCCCTGCTACGGTGTCCTCCTTGGTGTCGCGCACGGCGTCCCTCCGCAGGGGCGCACGCATGTGTACGCTCATAAGAAAAAAAGATATGGTATTTTTATTATATTAGGAAACTTGTGATTCTCAATCAATAGTAGATATAGTGATAATAATAGATGACATAGTGTGTGAGATTAAGGATTTTT
The DNA here is from genome assembly GCA_039707655.1 of Elymus sibiricus. Classification (NCBI taxonomy): domain Eukaryota; kingdom Viridiplantae; phylum Streptophyta; class Magnoliopsida; order Poales; family Poaceae; genus Elymus; species Elymus sibiricus. The sequence goes on along the minus strand of CM077667.1, from coordinate 383,962,983 downwards.
CTTTGAGGAATATCTGACGTTGTTTTGGAAGTTTATCGAGAAAAATCTTATGTCGGTCTTTCAGGAAGGCGATCTCACATATATGGTGTGATTTTTAAATTCTTAATTACCTATTATTTATGTGATTAAATTAAACCAGCACCTGCCAAAGCAAGCACGAAACAACATCTCTCACTTTAATGGGATTTGGGTATTAATAGGAGGGAGAAAATCCAGTAGGAAAGGGATTTGTTTGTCTTGATTTAGATGTTAATATCCTTAAAATCCATTATTTGTTTCCTGAAATTCTGTTATTTGTTTACTAAAATAAATTGCACTAATGAGAGGGATCAGTTGATTTGGATAAGTTAGGAAAGTTAGATTAAAATCTATTATTTGTTTCGTGCAATCTATTATTTGTTTCCTAAAACAAATTTTCATTAATAAGAGGGATCGATTGACTTGAATAAATTAAGAAAGTTAGATTCGTGATTTCTTATACGTTAGGAATGTCCTGGTTTGTTATAAAGCGTGCAAAGAAAAATAAATCGATGGACCAGTTGGGGGTGGTGGAAGGAGAGACGAAAAAAACCATGCAAAAGTGGAAGACGAAAAAAACCGTGGATGCTATTCAACCAACTGAGCATTTAGGAGTAGAAATATAAGTACAGTCTAACAATGATGCACTCTCTGCTCTCCTGCAATGCTACCAATAATCACTTTAATATATTCAAAAGCAGCATTCGCAACAAATATTTTGTACATATTACCTTTACAAGTTCTTCTAACGCTAGAAGGGTTGGATGCGCTCTTCTTCGTCGTTAGTATTGTTGGGTTTCTTAAATAAAATACTCACTCTGTTTCAAAATATAAGGTCTATTACTTTTTTGAAAATCCAAACCTTTTAAGTTTGATCAAATTTGTAGAGAAATATATCAAAATTCATAATATCAAATCGGTATGATTAGATTCATCATGAAATGAATTTTCGTACTTTTTGTTTAATATTATGGATGTCGATATTTTTTGCTCTAAACTTGGTGAAAGTAAAAGAAATTTCACATTTCAAAAAACTAATACACCTTATATTTAGAAACCGATGAAATATTTGGTTTGGCGGATGTGGAGATGATGAAGTGTGTTTTATTATTATTTATAATACGGTGATTTGATGAGCCTTTTGTGTGATTGTGTGTTATACGCTAATCAACCTAATTTCATATGAAAATATTTATGTGTCGGTGGCTGCATGTACTATATTGCTGCTAAGTGATGGGAGCGTGTGCGGGATGATATGTTTTTATAGGCCGATTGATTCTGTTTGATTTAAAAAGTTGTTAGCCCGGTTCAAACCGTAAACCAAATTCAAAATTAAATACCTTAATTGAATGAAAGAGCTTCAAAATTAGTGGACATAATGAATTGAAAGCAAGAGCTACTTCAAAAAGTGTTAACCGGTCAAAATCGGATAACCCAGTTTTAAACTGAGGACCTCAATTAATTACGAGTCTTTAAAAATTATGAAGCATAGTGTATTGTATAAAAATATTGCAGGAGGGAGCTTTGAGAAATTGTTGACCGGGTCAAAATCGGATAGCCCGATTTTAATTGAAAACGCCAATTGAAAGTGGGTTTTTTAAAACTAGGAAGCATAGTGTTACAGAGGATTCCAAAAGAAAAATAAATCCTTCTAACATTCCAAGGCGAGCTCCCCCTCCCCATATGTGTGTGTGTGTGTGTGTGTGTGTTTGTGTTTGTGTTTGTGTGTTTGTTTTACAAAACCATGTGTTAATTGTCTAAGTTTTCTCAGTTGTGTGTACCAGTTTTTATCAACTATAACAAACTTTTACGATTTGAAAATAACGTTTGTAATGTGCATTTAGTTTTAGGCGTGTTGTGGGATAAATTTTTCCACGCAATTCACTTGTTAACATCTCCCTGTAGAGTATGATAGGTCGGTTGCATTGAATTTTCTATCAAGCTTCATACACTAGCTAACACAACTAAAAGTCCAAACTATGAAAGAGGGTTGGACATCCGAAACTGCATAGGAGCACTCGGCGACGCAGCCCACTGCAATCATACCCATCCAGTTGTCTCGGGATCAGCACCGACTATATTAGTCCCTCCGTATTGCATTCATTTATCGCTTTGTATCTCTGTCTGCTTCTTTGTATATTGGCCACTGTTACAAACGGCTTGCCAGCTGATTCATTGCTTCATTTATGAGTGACGAGCTGTTTCTCTGGTACTGTTGTTTTACCACGCAGCAGATCGTCAATACATGTACGAAATTAGTGAATATTTTAAATTTTTACTAGTTCGGGGTTGTAGACAATTACTGCAGCTCTTTGATTCTTCGTACGGGCAGTGACTTTCTTGCCCAACATATCCGGCTGAACATCTGACAGGAGCTGCATGTTATGTATGCATTTATTCCAGTAATGTTAGCGTCCTCTTGTTCTAGATGCATTTATTCCTGTAATTGTCACATCGTCACTCAATGTCATTTCTTCAAATTCACAGCTATTCTACGAAGTTACTCCTTTCTAGTAAAATATAAACTTTCTTATGATACTAATTTCTAGGAAATTATGTAAATAAATCAGCGGGATTTTTTAAGATATTCCATGTTATTTTTTCATCTTAAGTGGAAAACTGAGAATTTCATGGTAATAATTCTAGGAACCTTTAGTTGATAATCTCAGGATTTTATTGACCCTACATTTTTTATCATATAATACATCTAATGTTTTGTTGTACCAAGTTCCCAGGGAATTTCTTTCAATACTAATTCCTAGGAAATTATTTAAATAGATCTGAAAGTTTTCCGACACATTTCATGTTGTCTTTTATCTTAAGTGAAAAACTAAGAACGTCATGGTAATAGTTCTATAAACTTTTTCATAACAATCTCATGATTTTTTTGAAAATCTAAAGAATTATTGTCCTCTAAAAAAAGTTGGGAATTTTATAATACAAATTCTGAGAAAGGTGCAATTAGTCGCCGCAATCAAAACTAATGTATCATGTCACATACACAAAATTGCTATCTTTAGTGCTTCATCCTGGTTATTGTTATTAAATGGATGTGTACCCAAAGTTTTTACCATTTAATGCTTCGTTGAAATCTTTGCTATGTATTGTGAGACACACTACCTTGAATTAAATGAGTATGGACAGCTCTTTGCTGTTGACATATACACAAGTATGCTGTACTGCGATCTCTCTGCCAATTAAACGAAAACCTGCACGGATCCCCAAACTAAACACGAGTGACTTTGATTCCAGTGTGCTGCGTCGCCGTGTGCTCTTCGTTCACGTCCGTTGGACATCAGACTACAACACTCTCTCACGTCCATACTCCTTTGGAGTTATGACGTGCACAGAGGAAGGGGCATGCCTCAATATACTACTATATTAAAGTGGCTAAGCCACAACGCCTCTCATGCGTTTGGCGTTCTGGGCGTGAGCTTACAGCCATCTGCCACGTTTTGCTCTTATGTGATTGCACGTATTGCTTACTGAGCCACTAATTTTCATTTTGAAATTTTTATGGTTTTTTTAGCACAGTACAATTGAAGTGGCTCACATACAGGGGCATAAAATCATCCCTATAAACGCATGCACGCAAACTCTACCCCTATAAGCACCTTCAATAGACTGAGTCGGCACATCATCTTGAGATTGATGAGGTCATCACAGACGCCTTCGTAGTCGAAGGGAACGTCTCCTCCCACCGAACGCTCATTGTCGGAAGGCTTGGAATAAATCCAAGAAAATGCGAGCACAAGTGTCGACACTTCATCTTATGTTTGACGAAGTCGCCACATACGCTTTCATAGTCGACGGGAACGTCTCCTCCCACTGAATGCACATCGTCGAAATGCTTGGAATAAATGTAGAAAAATACAGGTAGTAATGTCAAGTCTAGGACTTGAACCCTGCTCCGTAGGGAATATCACTGCTTCCTAATCGTCGAACCACATGTTGATTCGCTCTACGTACTGTTTCTTTCGTGTTTCTACCCATTTTTTAAACACAATACAATGCAGATGCCAGCATGCACGCATATACAATCACCCCTACGAATGCACACACGGACACCTTACCCCTATGAGTAACTCCTTGCTACTGAGCGGACGCAACATTTTGAAATTGACGACGTCATCGCCGACAGTTTCGTAATTGACAGGAACATGTCCTCCCACTGAATGCACATCACCGGAAGGCTTGGAATAAAACCAGAAAAATGAGAGCACCAAGTCTATGAATTGAACCCTGGTAGGCTGGTTCGACCACAAGAACCTAACCATCTAAGCTATGTCAAGTTCATGCTACCAGTTTTCCATGGGTGTTGGTTTGGTCGGTTCACCGTTGTTCAATTTACTGCTTTGACTCGGCATCAATATGGAATCCACCGCTTAGACTGAACCCTCCTCCTTTTTCGCGAAACTGTTCCATTGGTTCTTCCCCGCCTGCAACCTCTCATGTTTTTCTCCTCCACCTGCACATGTTCCCTCCTTCTCTACCTCCGCCGCTTACCGTCCCACTCTAGGGCTCCTCCTGCTCGATGCCGCCAACGGTCCCCTCCCCATGTGATGCCTTCCCCTGCCTCTCCTTTCCCTCTCCTCTGATGTGCGAAGTGTGGCTTTGGAGGCCGTGCCCGAATCAGCAAGAGATTGGAGAAGATGCACTGGTACTTGATCAATGACCGTGACGGTGGTTCCCTAGGACACACAAGCGGCGGCCTTGACCATTGGAGCTGCACCACATCATCGTCTTCTTCAACCTCCTCTCTAGGAAAGACGTGCATAAGCGATGGTAGCGCAACGACGGAAGCGACAAGCGCCCTCTCCCCCATGTCCTTGATACGTCTCCAACGTATCTACAATTTTTGATTGTTCCATGCTATTATATTATCTGTTTTGGATGTTTTATATGCATTAATATGCTATTTTATATTATTTTTGGGACTAACCTATTAATCTCGAGCCTAGTGCCAGTTTGTGTTTTTTCCTTGTTTTTGAGTATTGCAGATAAGGAATATTAAACGGAGTCCAAACGGAATAAAATCTTCGGAATGATTTTTCTTGGACCAGAAGAAACCTGCCAGACTTGGAGATGAAGGCAGGAGGCCTACCGGGAGGCGACAAGCCACCTGGGCGCGCCCCCTGGCTTGTGGCCCCCAGCAGGTCTCCTAACCCTATTCTTCGGCCTATAAATTCCCAAATATTCCCTGGATACCAAAAAGAGCCACGAAAATACTTTTCCGCCGCCGGAAGCCTCTGTTCCCGTGAGATCCAATCTTGGAGCCTTTTCCGGTAATCTGCCGGAGGGGGATTCGATCACGGAGGGCATCTACATCAACTCCATTGCCCCTCCGATGATGCGTGAGTAGTTCACCACAGATCTTCGGGTCCATAGCTAGTAGCTAGATGGCTTCTTCTCTCTCTTTGTTCTTCAATACCATGTTCTTCATGATCTTCATGCATATCTATCCGATGTAATACTCTTTTGCGGTGTGTTTGTCGAGATCCGATGAATTGTGGGTTTATGATCAGCTTATCTATGAATATTATTTGAATCTTCTCTGAATTCTTATATGCATGATTTCATATCTTTGCAAGTCTCTTCGAGTTATTGGTTTGGTTTGGCCAACTAGATTGGTAATTCTTGCAATGGGAGAAGTGCTTAGTATTGGGTTCAGTCTTGCGGTGTCCTCACCTAGTGACAAAGTAGGGGTAGCGAGGCACGTATTTGTATTGTTGCCATCGAGGATAAAAAGATGGGGTTTTCATCATATTGCTTGAGTTTATCCCTCTGCATCATGTCATCTTACCTAATGCGTTACTCTGTTCTTCATGAACTTAATACTCTAGATGCAGGCAGGAGTCGGTCGATGTGTGGAGTAATAGTAGTAGATGCAGAATCGTTTCGGTCTAGTTGATACGGACGTGATGCCTATATGCATAATCATTGCCTTGGATATCGTCATAACTATGCGCTTTTCTATCAATTGCTCGACAGTAATTTGTTCACCCACCGTATTATTTTCCTTCATGAGAGAAGCCTCTAGTGAAACCTATGGCCCCCGGGTCTATTTTCCATATTATATTTTCAGATCTATAAACCAAAAATACCAAAAATATCTCGCTGCATTCTTTTTACTTTTGTTTTACTTTTTGTTTTAGCAATCTTTTATATCTATCTCTATCAGATCTCATCTTTGCAAATAACCGTGAAGGGATTGACAACCCCTTTTAGCGTTGGGTGCAAGAGTTTGATTGTTTGTGTCGGTGCGAAGATTGGGGACTTGCTTGTGTCTCCTACTGGATTGATACCTTGGTTCTCAACAACTGAGGGAAATACTTATCTACTTTGCTGCATCACCCTTTCCTCTTCAAGGGAAAACCAACGCAAGCTCAAGAAGTAGCAACAAGGATTTCTGGCGCCATTGCCGGGGAGATCTACATCAAGCATACCAAGTACCCATCACAAACTCATCTCTTGCATTTATATTATTTGCCATTTGCCTCTCATTTTCCTCTCCCCCACTTCTAAAACGATTTTCAGAAAAACCAAAAAGATTTGCCTTTTTATTGGCTCTTCTTCCATTCGTCTTTTCGTTTGCTTTTTGTTTACTTGTGTGTTAGATCGTTTGCTTGTTTTCATGGCTCAACCCAAAAGCGTTGATTCTTATCTTAGGAGGTTGGAAGACATTGAGAATAATGCTAAGGGCTTCATGTCGCTCCAATTTGACCATAATAGTTTCTTTAGGAACGAGCTTAAAGAACAAAAGTTTATGCTAGAATACATGAATAAAGAACTTGATGATATGACTAAGGAATTTTATGGTTTGAAATCTCAGTTTGCTCACCTTGAAAACTTAGTAGGCCAAATTTCTGATAAACAAGCTACCTTAGTCAATAAAATGGCCGCGAAGCCAAAATCTTTAAATGATGATGAAGATCTTAAAGTGATTGGTGTGACTCCTATTGAATCTTTATTTTCTAATACAAATCTTGATAAAGATGGGACTAGAGATAAGTCAACTTTAGTTAAAAGGCGTCCCAATGATTCGGAGTTTATAGATCTTAATGCTAAGATTGATAAAAGTGGGATTGAAGAGGTCAAAACTTTAAATAGCAATGAACCCACTCTTTTGGATTTCAAGGACTTTAATTATGATAGTTGTTCTTTGATTGATTGTATTTCCTTGTTGCAATCCATGTTGAATTCTCCTCATGCTTATAATCAAAATAAAGCTTTTACTAAACATATCATGGATGCTATGATGAAATCTTTTGAAGAAAAACTTGAGTTGGAAGTTTCTATACCTAGAAAGATTTATGATGAGTGGGAACCTACTATTAAGATTAAAATTAAAGATTATGAGTGCCATGCTTTGTGTGATTTGGGTGCTAGCGTTTCCACGATTCCGAAAACTTTATGTGATGTGCTAGGTTTCCATGAATTTGATGATTGCTCTTTGAATTTGCATCTAGCGGATTCCACCATTAAGAAACCTATGGGAAGGATTAATGATGTTCTTATTGTTGCAAATAGGAATTATGTGCCCGTATATTTCATTGTTCTTGATATAGATTGCAATCCTACTTGTCCTATTATTCTTGGTAGACCTTTCCTTAGAACGATTGGTGCAATTATTGATATGAAAGAAGGAAACATTAGATTCCAATTTCCATTAAGGAAAGGCATGGAACACTTTCCTAGAAAGAAAATCAAATTACCTTATGAATCTATTATGAGAGCTACTTATGGATTGCATACCAAAGATGACAATACCTAGATCTATTGCGTTATGCCTAGCTAGGGGCGTTAAACAATAACGCTTGTTGGGACGCAACCCAATTTTATTTTTATGCTTTTGTTTTTGCTTCTGTTTTTGAGTGCTTTACACATTATTACCTCTTTAGTAATTGTGTTTTCTTGTTTTAATTAGTGTTTGAGCCAAGTAAGACCTTTGGGATGGTCTACGGTGTTTGTGATTTGATTTTGCTGAAAAACAGAAACTTTTGCTCTCAGTCCAGGAATTTTGTAAATTCACTGGAACGTGCTTTTGATCTGAATTTTTTACACAAGATTGATATACAAATTTCCCTGATTTTCCTAATTTTTCAGAATTCTTGGAGTTACAGAAGTATTCGAAGTCTATAGATTGCTACAGACTGTTCTGTTTTAGACAGATTCTGTTTTCTTTGTGTTGTTTGCTTATTTTGATGTATCTATGGGTTGTATCGGGGGGTATGAACCATGGAGAAGTTGGAATACAGTAGATATTACACCAATATAAATAAATAATGACTTCACAACAGTACCTAAAGTGGTGATTTATTTTTCTTATACTAACGGACCTCACGAGTTTTCTGTTGAGTTTTGTGTTGTGAAGTTTTCAAGTTTTGGGTAAAGATTTGATGGACTATGGAATAAGGAGTGGCAAGAGCCTAAGCTTGGGGATTCCCAAGGCACCCCAAGCCATATTCAAGGATACCAAAGAGCCTAAACTTGGGGATGCCCCGGAAGGCATCCCCTCTTTCGTCTTCAATCCATCGGTAAATTTACTTGAGGCTATATTTTTATTCACCACATGATATGTGTTTTGCTTGGAGCGTCTTGTATGATATGAGTCTTTTCTTTTTAGTTTGATACAATCATCCTTGCTGCACACATCTTTTGAGGGGGACACGCATTAATCGTGAATTTATTAGAATACTCTATGTGCTTCACTTATATCTTTTGAGCTAGGCAATGTTGCTCTAGTGCTTCACTTATATCTTTTTAGAGCACGGTGGTGTTTTATTTTATAGAAATTATTGAACTCTCGTACCTCACTTATATTATTTTGAGAGTCTTTAAACAGCATGGTAATTTTTTAGGTTATGAATTTAGTCCTAATATAATGGGCATCCAAGAGGGATATAATAAAAACTTTCATATTAAGTGCATTGAATACTATGAGAAGTTTGATTCCTTGCATATAGTTTTGAGATATAAAGATGGTGATATGAGAGTCATGCTAGTGAGTAATTGTGAATTGGAAGAAATACTTGTGTTAAAGTTTGTGATTCCCATAGCATGCACGTATGGTGAACCGTTATGTACCGAAGTCGGAGCATGATTTGTTTAATGATTGTCAACCTTTGTGTGAGGGTCGGGAGCGCGCGATGGTTAACTCCTACCAATCTCTCCCCTAGGAGCATGCGTCTAATACTTTGCTTCGATAACTAATAGACTTTCGCAATAAGTATGTGAGTTCTTTATGACTAATGTTGAGTCCATGAATTATACGCACTCTCACCCTTCCACCTTTGCTAGCCTCTCTAGTACCACGCAACTTTCGCCGGTGCATTAAACCCACCTTCCTCAAAACAGCCACCATATACTTTCCTCAAAACAGCCACCATACCTACCTATTATGGCATTTCCATAGCCATTCTGAGATATATTGCCATGCAACTTCCACCGTTCCGTTTTTCATGACACGCACCATCATTTTCATATTGCTTTGCATGATCGTAAGATAGCTAGCATGATGTTTTCATGGCTTGTCCGTTTTTTGATGTCATTTGCTAGGCTAGATCGTTGCACATCCCGGTACACCACCGGAAGCATTCATATAGAGTCATATTTTGTTCTAGGTATCGAGTTGTAATTCTTGAGTTGTAAGTAAATAAAAGTGTGATGATCTTCATTATTAGAGCATTGTCCCGTGAGAGAAAAGGATGATGGAAGCTATGATTCCCTCACAAGTTGGGATGAGTCTCCGGACTTTACAAATAATAAAAGAGGCCAATGAAGCCCAAATAAAAAAAAGAGGCCAAAGATGCCCACCAAAATAAAAAAAATAAAAAAAATGAGAGAAAGAGAGAAGGGACAATGCTACTATCTTTTTCCACACTTGTGCTTCAAAGTAGCACCATGATCTTCATGATAGAGAGTCTCCTATTTTGTCACTTTCATATAACTAGTGGAATTTTTCATAATTATGCACAACCACTTAGTTTCTTTTTGAGCTTTCATACACTTATAGCTCTAGTGCATCCGTTGCATGGCAATCCCTACTCACTCACATTGATATCTATTGATGGGCATCTCCATAGCCCGTTGATACGCCTAGTTGATGTGAGACTATCTTCTCCTTTTTCCTCGCAACCTCCACCATATTCTATTCCACCTATAGTGCTATATCCATGGCACATGCTCATGTATTGCGTGAGAGTTGAAAAGGTTTGAGAACATAAAAGGTGTGAAACAATTGCTTGACTTGTCATCGGGGTTGTGCATGATTTAAATACTTTGTGTGGGGAAGATGGAGCATAGCCAGACCATATGATTTTGTAGGGATAGCTTTCTGAGGCCATGTTATTTTGAAAGGACACAATTGGCTTGTTAGTATGCTTGAAATATTACTGTTTTTATGTCAAAATTAAATTTTTGTTTTGAATCTTGCGGATTTGAATATTCATGCCACAATAAAGAATATTACATGGATAAATATGTTAGGTAGCATTCCACATCAAAAATTCTGTTTTTATCATTTACCTACTCGAGGACGAGCAGGAATTAAGCTTGGGGATGCTTGATACGTCTCCAACGTATCTATAATTTTTGATTGTTCCATGCTATTATATTATCTGTTTTGGATGTTTTATATGCATTAATATGCTATTTTATATTATTTTTGGGACTAACCTTTAATCTAGAGCCTAGTTCCAGTTTCTGTTTTTTCCTTGTTTTTGACTATTGCAGATAAGGAATATTAAACGGAGTCCAAACGGAATAAATTCTTCGGAATGATTTTTCTTGGACCAGAAGAAACCTGCCAGATTTGGAGATGAAGGCAAGAGGCAAGCCGGGAGGCGACAAGCCACCTGGGCGCGCCCTAGGGGGGGGGCGCCCCTGGCTTGTGGCCCCCCAGCAGGTCTCCTAACCATATTCTTCGGCCTATAAATTCCCAAATATTCCCTGGATATCAAAAAGAGCCACGAAAATACTTTTCCGCCGCCGGAAGCCTCTGTTCCCGTGAGATCCAATCTTGGAGCCTTTTCCGGTAATCTGCCGGAGGGGGATTCGATCACGGAGGGCATCTACATCAACTCCATTGCCCCTCCGATGATGCGTGAGTGGTTCACCACAGACCTTCAGGTCCATAGCTAGTAGCTAGATGGCTTCTTCTCTCTCTTTGTTCTTCAATACCATGTTCTTCATGATCTTCATGGAGATCTATCCGATGTAATACTCTTTTTCGGTGTGTTTGTCGAGATCCGATGAATTGTGGGTTTATGATCAGCTTATCTATGAATATTATTTGAATCTTCTCTGAATTCTTATATGCATGATTTCATATCTTTGCAAGTCTCTTCGAGTTATTGGTTTGGTTTGGCCAACTAGATTGGTAATTCTTGCAATGGGAGAAGTGCTTAGTTTTGGGTTCAATCTTGCGGTGTCCTCTCCCAATGACAAAGTAGGGGTAGCGAGGCACGTATTTGTATTGTTGCCATCGAGGATAAAAAGATGGGGTTTTCATCATATTGCTTGAGTTTATCCCTCTACATCATGTCATCTTACCGAATGCGTTACTCTGTTCTTCATGAACTTAATACTCTAGATGGAGGCAGGAGTCGGTCGATGTGTGGAGTAATAGTAGTAGATGCAGAATCGTTTTGGTCTACTTGATACGGACGTGATGCCTATATGCATAATCATTGCCTTGGATATCGTCATAACTATGCGCTTTTCTATCAATTGCTCGACAATAATTTGTTCACCCACCGTATTATGTTCCTTCATGAGAGAAGCCTCTAGTGAAACCTATGGCCCCCGGGTCTATTTTCCATATTATATTTTCAGATCTATAAACCAAAAATACAAAAAATATCTCGCTGCATTCTTTTTACTTTTGTTTTACTTTTAGTTTTAGCAATCTTTTATATCTATCTCTATCAGATCTCATCTTTGCAAATAACCGTGAAGGGATTGACAACCCCTTTTAGCGTTGGGTGCAAGAGTTTGATTGTTTGTGTAGGTGCGAAGATTGGGGACTTGCTTGTGTCTCCTACTGGATTGATACCTTGGTTCTCAACAACTGAGGGAAATACTTATCTACTTTGCTACATCACCCTTTCCTCTTCAAGGGAAAACCAACGCAAGCTCAAGAACTAGCAGTCCTCTCCAGTCCATGCCTACTTGATGCCGGTTACCTTGGTCATCGTTATTCGGTAGCCCATTGCTGGTTGTTTGGTTAATATCCTCTCCACATGCCCGATCTAAAATTTGTATCGACAATCAGTTCTTCTTGCTTTCATACATGAGAAAAAAAGTAATACTCAGTTTGTTTTGCATTAGATGGTTTGAGTGGTCTTTTTTGAGTTCAAAGTAAAATAGCTAAGATTGCAAGTGAATGAGTGGATCCAGCGTTCCACGGAGAGTACCGGCTTTAGGTGCGATTTTAGTTCAACCTTTTGAACCTACCCAAATAATATTTCCATAATATTTTCAACTCTATTTGCACATTATCGGCTATATGGAGATAAAGTTCATATTCACAAGAACTATTTCATATTGTTTGCCACATTTGAGTTAGCATGTCATTTTTACATATTAGAGGAGGGAGTAAAGGTACTATGTTTAAATGTTGATCAGGCAACATGAATCCTATTTGATTTAAACTGATGCCTTCATATGTTCTCCATATTTCATCTTCAACATCTCTCTCTCCCTCCCCCCGTCCCTCCATCTATCTCTCTCTCTCAAATTGATTTATACCATTGAAGTGTATCTATCCTTATATACTCCTTCACAAGTATTTTTGAACTAATTAGGATTTATGCGTCCACTGTTGGCCAAAGTTAGATATGCATTGTCTACGTGCTTGCTTGGCACTCTTCCTCCTCCTCCCTAACTCTTAATTCCCAATGTTTGTGTGTAGGTCTATGGCGAGGAGGATTAGTCGTCTAGGAATCCTCTACTACTTCGCTGATCAATCTTTTATGGTGCCCTTTATCTGTTCATCTCCACATCCGGACTATTTTGCTGCATAGTATTTTCGTTCATCCCCAGATTATCATCCCTAAAGTCATGGATCAACTGATGCTAATCATGCCACACACTTCAAATAATTCATGTCGACATGTCATGTAGCCATGATGTCGAGATTTTGGCAATATAATCAAGTATTGAAATTTAGATGGTTATTTAGCTTACACTTTTTTTTACGTCATATGCAGTTGCCAGTAGCCCAGTAGCAAAGCTGTTGGCTTTTAGTTCATCTTTTTTCCCATGTGGTTTGCAACTACTATTATAAAACAACTATCTTTAGGACAACTTCAAATTTTCTATAAAATATGCTTATTTATTTTGGTGCAGATTATCCAATTCTCTACTAAACATTAACTTCATAGTATATGAAGAAAATTTCATTCTTTCATTGGCAATAATTAGTTTTAGTTATCAAATTTTTAATTTTTAATTTTTGATGTTTCCGCCATGCAAAAGAACAAGGCACACATAGTTGTATCTTACGTAAAACATAGTATATATGATATTTCAAATTTATAGATGAATTTTTTTCAAGTGATCGGTGATCCGATAATAGTTTCAGTTCTTAATGTGTACCAACACATTGTTTTGATGCTCCATGTAAGTTTCTCAATCCCGCATGTTGTCAACAAGCAATTTCATTTCAAATACGAAACTTCTTGGATTGATCATTCAAAGATATGATTAAGTTCAGAAGTTCTTTCTAGTGTTGTCCAATAGTTAGTTAGGCATGCATGTTTGACACTTTCCAACTTCTTCATATGATGACTATGTCATGTGTATCCATTGGGGAGAGTTGAGTATATTGATGGTCATCTACTATGGAAAAGATAAAGTTTACATGTTTGTCCATCTCAGCATTGTTGTGGCAATTTTTTTGTGTCTTCCCTTTTCTTACATGAAAGACTATATTCCTATGCTAGACTTGATTAACTCGCTATTAAACACTATTGTTACAAACTAAGTCAGTATGTTTCACGGGGGAAATATCTCTTTATGTGGGTCAAAGTTAAAGGCCAATTAACATAACTTTGGTTCTTTGGCAGATATTTAATTCAGCGGTCATGCAAATTTGACTTTTTTGCAAAAACACTTTTTAGTGTTAGCTTGCCTTGGAAAATGAGTTGTTCTCGGTTTGGTGAGTTTAAGAATTACTTTCTCTTCTTTTATCTCTTAGTGGTTAACAGCGATCGGCAATATGTTTAGATGACATAAGCTCATTTCATGAGGGCACTATAATTGTACGTAACTCCGCTATTTATTTTAGACTTGTGGTTAAGGTAAATTTGATGTTTTGGTTCAGTAAGTCATAAACAAAACCATGGCTTAATATTTATTGCTCAAAAATTTGGAGCCATGGAGAACTTTTAAACGATAACCAGATCACATTATTTTGTGTACAACACAACATTATATAAGGATCTGTTGTGAGCCCTATTCATTGATTATGGTGTCCTTTATGTGGAAAAACGTTTACCCATTAGAGCTCTAGAAGATGACACAAGAAGGGGAACCTAAAGCTGACTTTTTGACGCCATTGCATAGGATACCTCTTCTCCACGGTCGTCCTCCTACTTCGGAGTAGATATTTGAACATTTCAAACTAAATTATAAAAAGGAATGTACTATCACGACTGGAGAGGCAAACCATACGTGTTACTAAATGATCTAACCGTTTCAGCATGTGAATCTTCTATTTCGTATTTGCTTACGATAGCCTAGCATGTAAAAAAAATATTGTACTTCACTGGCTTTTCTTTTATCGTAAGCAAATTTGTATCATCTAGCCAATGCAATATACCACTATAATGTTCAACCAGTTGTACTTTCCACTTATCCGACATGTGTACTCTATTGTTCTTATAGTTTTTAAGCAGCAATAAGAAGTGTATAAGTCATGGGCAGTTGCACGGGCGCGGCGTGTCGCCGCGCCTTAGACCGCTAGTTATTTATTACACCTGCTGGGTTCTGAAACCTAAAACTCTTGGTTGCAAAGTGTACACATCGAGCTAGTTCACCCACCAATCCGAAATGATGAAAAGGGCTAGACAATTCACATATACACTTCAACACCCCTCTCATGTGTGACGCGGAAAGTCGACACGCGGATAGACTCAGAGGTATGGCTGAAAAGGCTTATACGTGGACAGTGGACACCGAGGGGGACAATATTTTTTGAATAAGTTGCAAAATTCAGGACTTCAACTCAACACCTTGGACCATGATACCATGTTAAGCTTCATGCAGTAGACAATGCAACTAAAATCCAAACCGCTGGAGAGGGCCAAACATCATACTGTAGCATTATCCGCCTGATACAAACACAATTTTGGTGCTACATCCATTTTATAATGGCGAACATCATGTCAACTTTATCTTTATAAGCACTAATCTACTTGATCAATCTCTCAAATAATAATTGAGTAGAAGTGTGATAAAAATCGCGCAAAGGAAAGCAAGAACCACACCATATTTGTAGAATCATGATAAAACCGATAGAATTAGGACGTCGATGTGCACCCGACGTTCGGTCTGGGAGGTTCTCGGACCGAATGAAAGGTTCAGTGTGAAAGTTTGCCCTGAAAGAGCGAAAACGTTCGATGCGATCACCCTACATTCATAACACCTGACGCCAGACAGGACCTTGTCGGGCCTCTTGGACCAAAATAATTCCCTTTTTATTAAAAAACATAAAACAATGCCCAAAGCTCTCTGTACAAAAAACAGAAAATTAACAAAAAAGACCATATGCAGTAACTATTTTGCCATGTAGTGTGCAAAAAAAATTGTCCATCTTATATTAAAAATAATTTGTGAAAGTCTAATACGATACCAAAAAATCATACATGATAAAAATGCACATGGAAACAAATAGTAAGGAGATAAAAATTTATTATTCCATATGTTCGATAATAAAAACCATGCCATTTTTTAACATAAATCACAAAATATCGCATGGGAAAACAAGATGGTTTCACGTATGAAAAGATCTTTTTTTGACATGGACAACAAAATTTACTAAACATGGATACTATTGGAATATGACATTTCTTTATTAAACAAAAAAAATCATGCACAAAAACTACTTGGTTTCCTGCGTATGAAAAATAAAAAAAATTGGTATGATCGAAGTAGTTTTCTTTGGCATTTTTTCGAAAAATGCCATGGAAAAACACAATATAACTGACATGACATACTAAATTTTTATGATCAGTTGTGTTGCCATGTTCAATTACTATACTCACTGTTAAAGAATTTGCCCTATTAATCAGTTAACGGGCTAGTTAATCGCAACTCGTAGCATGGACGAATCGAATACCACCTATTCGTCGCGTTAACTTGTGAGGACGATTAATTGGCCTGTTAGACCGATGAGTCAGTTGTCAGGACGATTAACCCCTAATGCCCGATGAACGTGTGAGAAAAGAAAGCCCAAGTTTTTGGTCGGTGACCCTTTTCAGCCCCGTCCCGCTCCTCAATAGCTAAGATTACTGATTTTGCCTCTTATCTATGCTTTTTTATATGTGCACGATAGTATATTTTGGTATAGTACATAGATTTGACATAAAACTGTCATAATCCATAAACTAGATTTGACCATGGAGGCCGGGCTCCAGTGAGCTCGTTTTTTCGAGAACATATTTATACAACGCAAAAAATATATTTTTTGTGAACATATACAAATACATGTTTAACACATCCGGGAAAAGTTTCAGAACAATATAGTTTCATACATGGCGTACACAAAAAAAGACAAATACATAAATGAAAATGGGCAAATTTGATTTTGCTGTTGGGCCTACATTGTGTCTTTTTTGCACAATATGCAAATCATAATATTTTTGAACAAAAATTTCCAGATCCGTCACAAATATGTATAAGTTTTCACGGGATTTTTGTTGAATTTTTTTGAAACTTGGAATATCATTTTTGAAGATTTAAAAAATGGGCTTCATGGAGCCCGGCCTCCAAAATACCGCACTCACTCTCATACTCCCAACTATTTAATATATCAAAACATAGTGTCATACACATATGAAAAAGCATAGACAAGAGGTAAAATTATTAATCCTAGCTATTGAGGTGAGGGACGGGGCTGGAAAGGGTTACTGGCCAAAAACTTGGGCTTTCTTTTCTCACGCGTTCATCAGACATCAGGGGTAAATCAGCCTGACAACTGATTAATCAGTCTAACAAGCCAATTATTCATCCTCACAAGTTAACGCAACTAAAAATGTCATAATCCATAAACTAGATTTGACATGGCCAACTAATAAATTTGTCATGATCCAAAAACTAAATTTTCCATGGTCAATTACTAAATTTTTCCATGATCCATTAACTAAATATCTCATTATCAAATACTAAATTTGACATGGTATTTGTAACAAATTTTCCATGGTCTGATTAAAACTAGTTTTGTTATGGAAAAACTAGTTGTTCTTGGCCATTCTATGAAAATTTTACCATGGTTAAAAAAAAGAAAATATAATTGCAGCGATAGAAAACAAAATAAGGTATCATGGATTGTTTGGTGAAAAGATTTTCCATGGTTTTATAAAAAGAAAAAAAATCTTCACATAAGAGATGAAAGTAAAATGTCGTGTTTCACAGACCAAATTTACCATGGTGCGTTTAAAGCAAAACTTCCCATGAAGCGATGAAAGTAAAATTTGCCATGGGAAGTAAAATGTAAATTTGCCATGAGCAATAAAAGTAAAGTTGCCATGTATATGAAGGTAAATGCCATGGCAAAAATATAAAAGGTTAATTTGTGTGGCACTTAAAAGGGTAAAATTTGCCTTGGGAAGTAAAAGGTAAATTTTCCAAGAGAAATAAGAGTAAAGTTGCCATATATGTACAAAATGTATTTTTCCATGAGCAATGAAAGTAATTTGCCATGTATCTGAAGGTAAAAATTCCATGGGAAAAATAGAAATTTTTTATTTGTGTGGCACTTCAAAGGGTTAAATTTTCCATGGGAAAAAAAGATAAATTTTGCATGAAAAAAAGGTTGAAATTGCCATGGTTATAATACTAAATTTACCTTGCTACGAAGAAAAATAGCCATGTTCTTAAATATGTAAATTGTTAGGAAGATCAAATTCCAGAATAAAAAAATTAGCCATGGGTATTGGCAAAACAAAGCTAATTTGCCATGATCCACATGCCTACATTGTAAAGATTACCGTATTGTTGTAAAAAGGGCTAATTTTCCATGTAAAAGCATCCTATGATTTACTGAAAAATAATTACAGTGTAGAACGAGTCATGGATAGTAGGACACATGGCAAATTCGTGAGTAAACAAAAATGTCTCAAATTTGACATGTGGGTTTAGGGAAAATGCCATGTGAATTGAGCAAAAATGAACATGTGACAGAAAAGGAAACAATTTGAAATAACAAATCTCATGCTTCATAACACACTAAAATTTATAAAATTTTCTATATAGTCCTTTGAAAAATTGCCAATAAGATGAAGAAAATGCCATGGTTGCATGAGATTTACTACATTTTCCATGAGATGAAAGTAAAATGCCAGGTTTAGTAGACTAAATTTACCATGGTGCGTACAAAGCGAGATTTCCTATGAAGCGATGAAAGTGAAATTTTTCATGGAAAGTAATAAGTAAATTTTCCATGAGCAATGAAAAGTAAAGCTACGATGTATGTAGAAAAAGTAAGTTGCCATGTATACGAAGGTAAAATTGCCATGGAAAAATAAAAAAAGGTTAACTTACCATGGCAAACAAAGTTAAAATTTACCATGGCAGACAAAGGTAAAATTTACCATGGCAAAAAAGGTAAAATTGCCATGGCAAAAATAGGTAGAAAATATCATGGTTATGAACAAAAATTTGCCATGGCCATAATACTAAATTTATAATGCTACAAAGTAAATTTTCCATGTTCTTCAATATGTAAAGTGGTAGGAAGATCAAATTTCCAGAATAACAAAAGTCGCAATAGTTGTTGGAAACAAAACCTAATTTGCCATGATCTATATGACTACATAGTAAAGATTGCCATATTGTTGCAAAATTGGGCTAATTTGCAATGAAAAAGCATCCTAGGATTGATGAAAAATAATTACCATGTAGAACAAGTCATGAGCACAAATAACTTAGTTCATGCTCATGTAGAGCGAGTCGCCGTCGAAGGGCAACTAGTTTATGTCAGAAGACAAGGGACTGGACCATGTGGTCATTTTATAAACTAAGTATGCCATGTATTAGAACAGACTTATTTTATGCTCATGTTACTATGCATGGCAAAAAATACCATGCTACAAATGGAAATCGAAAGCCAACCAAAACTTAGTTGTTCTTCCAATAAAAACTAGAAATTTGCCATGTCAACTAAAAGTAAAATCTAGTAGTTTTGGGGATTTTGAGTATGTAAGACACATGGAAAATCCGTGAGTAAACAAAAATGTTCTCTTATTTGCCATGATGTTTCAGGAAAAAATGCCATGTGACTTTACAAAAATTGCCATGTGACAAAAAAGAAAACAATTTTAACTAAAAATTTCATGCTACAGAACACATTCGACTTTCGGAAATTTCCCATATTGCCCTATAAACAATTGCCATATCAGATGAAGAAAATGCCATGGTAGCATTTTCTCATACTGAAAAGGTCATGGAAAAATCAGCTAAGAATTTCAGGAAAGTCGTTTTTGCAGTTAATACGACAAAAGATGCACATGGCAAAAATAACTAGTTTTGGTCGGGTTTGATTGCTGCAAAAAACATCAATTCATTTAGGCTACTACATTCCATGGACTATGAAACTTATAAAAATTAACCATGGCAAACTTATTCGAATACACATGACAAAAACACAACGAATAAGTTGCCTTCATGGTAAAACAATTGCTATAGTTGCCATGGCAACACACATATAGAACTTAACAACAATTGATGTGATTTTGGTTACCATGGCATACATATGCCATTTAGTTGCCATGCATTTACTGCTCAGTTACACAAGAATTTAAAAGTGATACTATAGTATGAGCTTATGTGAGGCAAACATTCTGATCTACTCATTTCGGCACAAAAAGTGATATAACTCCTTTTTGCCTCAAATTGACATAACCCAAAGCATAAAACATGTATCTCAGCACTATGAGAGCCATTGTGGGGAGGACCATGTCGGTGTCAAATCCGGCATATCTCGTAGTAGGGGTCCTAAGCTAGGCGTCTTGGAGCGATGATAACACGGACACAGGATTTTACCCAGGTTCGGGCTCTCTCGAAGAGATAATACCCTACGTCCTGCTTTTGATTGTATTCATATGGGGTGTTGTACAGAGTACATGTGTCTACCACGAGATTGTTCTAATGAATATAAGATGATCTATCGACCAGCCTAGCCTCGGTTTATATATGCACCAAGTCCTAGGGTTTAAGAGAGTCCTTGTCTTGGGCATCAAGTCTTGTGGAATCCTCCTTGTATACGGCATGGGCTGTCCGAACTGGCCCAATAGTGCACCACCATGGGGGTCCTCAGCCCGATCCACCTGGTCGGGAGACGACGTGGTGAGTACCCCCTAGTCCAGGATACCGTCAGTAGCCCCCAGAACCGGTCTTCAAGTTGGGGACGCTCCTCGGTTCTTCTGAACTGTTCTTCGTCTTCGGTCGTCGGTCTTGAAAACTGGTTCAACAAATTTTCCCATCTCCGATCTTGAGTATCGCCGAGGTGTATCCAAAGAGTTCATACGTCGGGTATCCGAGGATCCCCTTTATGTTATCGGCCTTTATTAATGCCTTGTTATTTTTACGCCACACCTCGGGTTCGAAGTGTTTCCCGTGCGGCGGCGTCCTCTCGCGTCCGAGCTCCGATGCCAGACTGCATCCGAGGTATCTTTTGCAGCCGAGCACCAACGTCGGACTGCTTCCGAGCTCCAACGCCGGACTGTATCCGAAGAGTCTTTTTACAGCCGAGCTCCAACGCCAGACTGCATCTGAGCTCTTGCGCCGGACTGTATCCGAGCGCCGGACTACATCCGAGGTGTCATAGATTACCTCGGTCTTGAAAAAGTTGAAGGGGTTCAACCGAGCTTAATGCCGGAAATGCCCTCTATGGAGCCAGCCACTTGCATCCGAGCTGTATGCCGGACTCCTTCCGAGGTGGTGCACCACCTCGGCCATGGGCTGTTTTTTGTAAATTTAATTCCGATTTGTGCAATGTATTCTTTGCCGAGATATATAGCCAGTAGCCCTCAAGGTGTGTGTCCGTTGAATGTCCGGCATGCACCTGAAGGAAAACATAAAACCGCTGATCCCAGTAGCCCCTGAGACTCAGGTCGATTCACAAAATCGGCCTGAGGATCAACTCCTAGCTCTACAGCATACTTAGGAATAGAAACGCGGTGTAATATATAAGCGGAAATAGTGATCGGCAAGCGGGCCCTTGAGAGAGGGCCTTGAGAAGTTGCCATAATATATTAGCTTGATGCCGGATAGGTACAGATGGTACCTATTGTTGTCCGAAGACACGTTTGCCCATAGCTCGGTCAAGCCGAACACTGAGCATTTTGAATTTTCTGCATTGAATAGGCAATGCAGTAGCCCCCGAGCCACTGGTCGGGTGGCAACACCAGATCAGGGGATCGATGTGCCCCTTTAATATTTGTAAATGATAAGCGCGAAGCCCAGTAGCCCCCGAGACTTAATGTGGGCACGGGTGGCCGAATTAAGGAGCGATATCCGGAGTAAATTGACTGTAATCACAATTTATGTGTAATGATTCTATGTATCCAAGTACTTTACATCATTAATGCTCGGATCCGCATTGTAGAAAACTTTGTCGACCGACCATCGGCTTCAACCTCCTCGGCCAGTGGCCGGGGAGTGTTTGTCCTACTTTATTAAGCCTTTATGAGGGCAAAGATTTATGGCAAACAAGGCAATCCGGCCATACGGTTTTATAAACAAAGGTACACGAAGAGATATGTTATATTACTATTTAACGTAAGAAACATCTTCCAAAGAAAATAGTCCCGCTATCGGTTCCTTTCTTTGGGTTGTCATGCTGACCATGATCATGAAACCTCATCTCTGATCAATGTGGGAGGAAAATATTGAGGATTTAGTTGGGGGAAAGTTCCCAAACTCTGTGGTCCATAATGAACCGAAATTTTCACTTCCATCGTTGCCGACCAATTATATCCTTTAAGATGGCTAGCTTTCGGCTTCACCCAGTCTGAGGTACTAACCCGGATGACCCGGTAGTAACAATCACAGAGGTGCTCCCTTTACCGCCTAGCCGAACAATCGAGAACATAGGGGTAAGCACAGGAGCCAGGCAACCCAGCTTGGCCAAAATCTTAAGTCAAATTGATGCATATTTATGGCTTTATTACGATAATTATGGAAGGCAAATTCTCCATTGAGACTGTTTATAACCTGAAAGTGGCCCATCGTCGGCTTCCACCACTTTGTAGATGCTACACACGGTGTTTCCGTACTAACGATACAACCCTTAGCCGACGTCTCGGTGCCCGGAGGTGGTTGTGTTAGCGGAAACGAGGCAATCAGATATGCAGGCTTTATAACTTTCACTTAGTCATAGGAGTTTAAAGTTCGGGGCCAGTTACTAGCCCCCAAATAGTGTTCGGCATCAGCCGAGGTCAAACCAGTAACACTTCGGCCAATCTTATGAAAGGCCCATCGTTTAACACGGGGTGACCTCTATCGATCTGTAGTTTGACACAGTCATCGGATCGGTGACCAGTTTACGCTCATTGTGACAGTCAGTTTTCGGCTTTCTCCACTGAGGCGCTGAACCATTCGAGTTGGAAGCACAATCGCAGTGGTTCTCCCTTTGCACACCTAGCCGAACAAAGCGGAACATAGGAGGCAAGCATAGGAGCCGGGAACCCAACTATTGACCGAAGACACAATTCGAAAATGGTGCATATAAAGCAATATCCGAGAACGTTTTGCCGAGGACTCCTCGGAGTGCCTTGGCTTTTGGTGGGTTCGGCTCTAGTCGTAGCCCCCCGTTGATACTGCCGATCCTTTAAGTGTTCTGCGAGAATTATGCTCGGAAAAAACAAAAGTTTATGCAAAAAACTTTATGTTTAGATAAAAGAAAATTGTGCCAATCCGAAACTGGTCTTAAAATTTAATTTGTGCTTCGGTCGTGTTTTAACCTGATACATCCGATCTCCGGATTCCAAGCGGGTCAGCCTTTGGCTTCAACCTCCATAGCCCGACGGCGGAGTGTTTCTCTGAGGCCTGTTTAGCGAACTAAACTCGAGCGGCTTTAGAAAGAAACCAAGCTATCCGGCTATTGACCACACGCTAGTGTCGGAAAAAGGAGTAGTAGAAAAAGACTTTGCAACGACCAAGAAGAGAACACATTTATTATAAAACGGCTCATATAAATTTAAGAGCCCCCAAGTGACTTGGGTAAAAGAATTTTATGTATAATGATTGTATGTACCGAAGTACTTATATCATATATGTGTTCGCCCGAACTTTAAACGCGTCTTAACCGACCGTCGGCTTCTCCCTCTTCGGCCAAGGGCCGAAAAGTGTTATCTACTACGCCATCTGAGGATATCGGAGGTGTTTCGGATAACCAGGCAATCAGGCCATTAGGCTATAACAGACAAAGCGCGCCCAGGGAACTTATGCTATATTACTATTTAACGTAAGAAGCATCTTCAAAGAAAATAGTTCCGCCAACGGTTCCTTTCTTTGGGTTCTCATGATTACCATGAGGGGTGTGCAATAGATTTATGTATGCTTGTCTTCCGTCGTGGCCGACCATAGTTGAAAACTGTAAGAGCGCTAGCTTTCGGCTTTACCCGTCTGAGGTACGAGTTCGGATGACCCGATCATAACAATCGCAGAGGTGCTCCCTTTACTCCCTAGCCGAACAATCGGGAACGTAGGGGTAAGCACAGGAGCAAGGCAACCCAGCTTTGCGGAACACTTAAGTCAACATGATGCATATATTGGCGTAAACACGAACAAGGAAGGGTGCGATACATTAATAATCATATGCAAGAGGAATGGCTTCATAAAGGAAGCCCCCAAGTAAACGGGGTATTTGAATTTGTTTGTAACAAAGAAAGTTTTTCGCAAACAACTTTTTGTCAAAAAAGTATAATGCTTGGTCGAACTGAACAAAAAGAAAAATTTCAAAGAGAGCTGAGCACGAGAACGACTTAGCTGGTTAATGTGCTCGGTGCGGTCCGGGGTTGTGACGGGACGGAGACGTAGTCCTTGGCCTGGCCGAGGTCCCATCCCCCAAGCCCGAGGTAATCGAGCGAGGAGCTCGGGTCGAGAAGTGGCAACGCAACACGGTTGCTGCGGTGAGGCAAAGCCCCCGGTCCGGTCGAGGAGACATGGTAGTTCGGCAGTGTGACGGCGAAGCCCCCAATTATCATGGGAAAATGAAGTGTTTTTAACAATCTTTTTTATTTAACACAAATATAATGCTTGGCCGAACTGAAAAAATTAAAAATTGAAAAAAAGTGAGCATGAAAGCGACTTAGCTGGTTAATGTGCTCGGCATTGATGACGCAGTTCGGACTTGAGGGAGGATGCAAGAGCGCATTGATCTCTGAAAAATCTAGTATGGTGCATTGTCCTCGGCTTGGCCGAGGTACCAGCCCCCCAGCCGGTTCCGAGGTGGCCGGGCGAGGAGTTCGGTTTGACGATGTGATGACACAATATTGCCGACGTGGCGGGCGCAGCCCCCAGTCTAGCCAAGGGTACGCAATAGCTCGCTAAGATGACGTCGACGCCCCAAGAGTAGGTTGATGAAGTAATGCCGAAGCTCCCGATCCAGCCGAGGTGAGGTCGGCAGTGTGGCACCGACTTAATGAAGTGACGGCGCGGGTATGCCGATGTTGGGCAGCGCACCGAGGTGATGACACAATTCGGTCGACGGAGGCGAGGCGACGACATCGGCGCGCCGAGGTGACCGCATCACACAGTCGAAGTCAATTACCTACGCACATAACATGGTGCAAGCCAAAAGTAATAACAAATAAAGGTAATGATAATATATATTTTAAAAAAAATTCTTCTACTTAGTTAATTTAAGTGAAGCAAATAAGTAAAGGAAAATGGCATGGGCGCCAAGGTGCCTGAACGAAGAGTTCGGCTTGACGAAGTGGCGACGCTGCACGGTCGATGTGGCGAGATGAAGTCCTCGGTCCAGTTAACATGGCGAAGCTGTGATCGGCGGACGCCGAAGTCTCATGCAGGTCGGCTGGTGACGCCGAAGTCTCATGCCAGCCGAGGTGTTGAAGCAGGTCGGCTGGTGACGCCGAAGTCCCCGGAGCAGGTTGATGAAGGGATGCCAAAGCCCCGGTCTAGCCGAGGTGACGGAGCAGGTCGGCTGGTGACGCCGAAGTCTTAGGCCAGCAGACTCTTGGTCGGATGACCGAACTCTTGGTCGGATGACCGAGATGATGAGAAAATTTCCTACAAAAAGGACGTCCGACAACCCGTTCATAAAAAAGATGAACTCGGGTCGGATTCGTTTTCGCGCAGAAAATAGATCCAGAATTCGTTGTACTAATCGGATATTTCCCGGAGTTTGGACGGTCGGATCGAGCTGAAATTTTGAGGGGTGATCGGTATAGGAATTCCGCAGCTGATTAACGGTGGGATTTTCCAATGGATGTCCGAGCTAGACGCTGAACTCCTCGCCCTAAACTCGTCCAGATTCTTGTCCAGATTCGACAAGGCTCCGGTAGATCGGAGATTGCCGGAGATTACTCCATCGGAACGCGACGAAATTTTACAGGGTTGTTGTAGGCTCAATTCCGCACAATTCCAGGGAAGCAATAGTCAAGGCGACGCTCGAGGAAGCGGGGACGACGAACATGAGTCACTGTCCAGAAAAACTGCACGGTTGCTCGAGGACGATGTCAACATCGAGCCCCCGAGCTCCATGTATGATTTCTCGTGATCTTGATAGAGATCGGAGATGATGACGATGAAAGTATCCGTCCGATCTTGACGATCTGACACGGAGCGCAGTCCTCGGTCCAGCCGAGGTGACCAGTCGAGCCGGCGACGAAGATGCCGACATCAACAACAAAGCTCGGTTCCAACGCGTAGATCGCGCCGGAAACGATCTGAATTCCCATCGCACCGCGGCGACTGCCAGCAGGCTCTCAATGAAAGCACCAATGTCGGTGTCAAATCCGGCATATCTCGTAGTAGGGGTCCTAAGCTAGGCGTCTTGGAGCGATGGTAACACGGACACAGGATTTTACCCAGGTTCGGGCTCTCTCGAAGAGATAATACCCTACGTCCTGCTTTTGATTGTATTCATATGGGGTGTTGTACAGAGTACATGTGTCTACCACGAGATTGTTCTAATGAATATAAGATGATCTATCGACCAGCCTAGCCTCGGTTTATATATGCACTGAGTCCTAGGGTTTAAGAGAGTCCTTGTCTTGGGCATCAAGTCTTGTGGAATCCTCCTTGTATACGGCATGGGCTGTCCGAACTGGCCCAATAGTGCACCACCATGGGGGTCCTCAGCCCGATCCACCTGGTCGGGAGGTGACGTGGTGAGTACCCCCTAGTCCAGGACACCGTCAGACCAATAGAGCAAACTCACCAGCTCATACATAACCTATGTGCACAGAACGAAGTTGCAGCGACAACTACACATATGAAGCTCCTCCAGATCACCTTCCCTTTGAAATTAGTAGCGGCGCCAGTTGAGGGAGTCTGGAATTAAGGGGTCCTCGGGCTACCGGCCTATTTCTATGGGCCGGACAATGGGCTGCTTTGTGGTTATCGTTGAAGGCCCGAAGACTATGACGACGTAAGCAAGGTGGAAACCTCTCAAGCTATGACGTGTACTCCAAGAACACGGTGATGGATTCGGCATGTTATTTTCCTAGCGTAACCGACATTGTGCAACCCTAGACACCCCTGGTGTCTATATAAACCAGAGGGTTTTAGTCCATAGGGCTGATTAAGTTCATTACTCCTAGGTTTTAGACCACATCATACAATCTCGAGGTAGATCAACTCTGTACTCGATACTTCATCATCAATACAAACAAAGCTGGACATAGGGTTTTACCTCCATTAAGAGGGCCCGAACCTGGGTAAATATCGTCTCACTTGTCTCCTATTACCCATTGATCCAAGATCCACAGTTCGGGACCCCCTACCCTAGATCTGCCGATTTTGACACCGACATTGGTGCTTTCATTGAGACTTCCACTGCAGGATCGTCAGTAGGATGGATGGCTCGCTTAATCATCAGCGATGGCTTTGGCACCGGGGATATCTTCGTCCCCGGCGGGCCCTTCACGTTCGACAGCACCGTTTCACTTGCCGGGGCGGTTGATCACCCTTGCCAGATCGTCGAGTTTGCCCCGGGTCAGGAAATCAAGTTCGGCGACCTAGATTACGTCGCCGATCCCCAAGGCGATCTGGTCCTCACCGGACTCTCAGCTTTACCCGATGAGCATGGAAATCTAGAAGCCAAGATTTCGGGGCACCTCCCTAACCTCGTGTTAGTGACACCCATCCCGGATCCGACTTCGAGCATAGATCCGACCACGACGTCGGAAGACCAGGGGTCAACCCTCGCCAACGCGCTCCCTGCGCTGGCGCACCGGATATCAACTCCGTCGAAACTTTAAAGGCTGGTCCGGCCGAACTCTCGCCGTCAAACGAGACGCTGGCCCGGATCCGAACTTTGGAAATTACGGATGACTCGACCTTGACCTACTGTCAGATCGGTCTCGAGGCCGACCATAGGGAAATTTGCTTCCCACCCACCACCCACTTAATAGCCACCATCGAAGATTTAACCGATGTGTTGGATTTCTCCTCCCGTAACGAGACGATGGACCACAACCTCCACCTACGATGTGTATATGATGGACACCCCTGGTGATAAGGACGAGGGCACACCAAAGAAGAGCGGTGACGACACCTCGGCAAAAAACAGTGGTGATGAACCACTCAAGCGCCAGCGTCGGCGCAAAAAATCCAAGGGGCGCAAGGGCAAGGAAAGCAACACGGGCACCGCAAACGTTACATCGGACACGCCGGAAGACCCGGCAGACCCAGCTGCCCCTGAACAACAGCACGATGATTCAGAGTGGCACACAGATCCAGAAAACCCCGATGACCTCGACTATTCCGAAGACAACAACTACCTCCCTCCTTCCGAAGAAGAGGTCAGTCTTGGAGACGAGGATTTTATCGTCCCCGAATACCCGTTGGATCAGGAGAGATTCAAGTGGCAACTCATAGCCACCGCTCGAAGCCTCAAGATGAAGCAACAACAAATTAAAGCTGAGCCAGACTCCCTTTATGATAGATGTACGCAAGTCCTTGCTGTCGAAGAAGGGTATGGCTATGAACGGCAGGAGCAAAACAAAAGTTACCCGCGCCGCTTTTTACTGCCAGAATTTGATGACGAGGCCTTTGAGCCCCCGCCCACACACACTCAGGGCGACCAGCCAGATCGCCCCCCCTCGAGGATGGGATAGGACAGCTGGCGAAGCTGGAGAAGGACTCGAACACCCCCGTAGAAGAAGGAAAAATCCAGCATGGCCCAAAGACCCGTTCGACCTGCGACACAACTTGAATGCTAGCATAGGCCAGACAAGATCCATCTATGGATTCAGAGGGCGCACCCTCGCTAGACGGGACGGGTACCAAGCTTGGCTCGACCAGAACGATAGAGTTCGGGGACAGCACCGGGTCAGGTTTCCACCCAACCTCCAACACGATGTAGCTAGGGTCAGGGGCGCCGCTCACCCAATGTGTTTTACTGACGAGGTGGTGCAGCATCAGTTCCCCGAAGTATTTAAGCCCATAAACATAGAACAATATGATGGGACAACATATCCATCCATGTGGATTGAAGACTTCCTTCTCCACATACATATAGCCCGCGGAGATGACCTCCACGCTATAATGTACCTACCATTGATGCTCAAAGGACTAGCACGACATTTGTTGGGGATATTCCTCACGGTTTGAGCCGGCCAGGAGGTATGACCCAGCCCATCACTTGGTGGATCACGGGTCACCTCGCCTACCGGGTCAACCTGGACGACAAGGCCTAAGGCCCAGTGTGCAACCCGGTGGAAGGCGGCTCACGGAGCGGCCTAGAGGAGCGGCTCGCAAAGTAGGACTCCAATTGAGGGAATCAAGACCCGGACTAGGATTCATCTTATAAATAAGAAAGAGAATAGTCCTAATGCTACTAGGACTCTACATGTAAGCCTGCCCCTTCAACTTATATAAGGAGGGGCAAGGCACCCCAAGAGGTGGAGGTCAAGTTATTAGAGATAGAAAGATTAGAAACCCTCGAGACTAGAGGTAGCGAAATAGCACCCTTGTAATCGAGATCATCATCATCATCATCAATACACACAAAGCAGGACATAGGCTTTTACCTCTATCGGAGGGGCCGAACCTGGTAAAACTCGCGTCTCTCGATTCCGACCAATCACGTTCAAGCTACCACCTAGTTGCGATGGCCTCACACCTAAGTTCTCCCATGAGGCCATATGTCATGACAAAACCATGACAGTTGGCACCCACCGTGGGGCCAGCGCACGATGGAGTTGTGTTCTTGAAGGGATCTCTTCAGGTATCGAGAATTTCGTGATGTGCCGGATGAAGAAGAGCCGGCGCAGAAGAACATGATACTTGTGATCTACGTTGGGTTTTCTGTGAAAAGGAACGGGTTATTGCAGCACAAAGTGGGTAAGTATTTCCCTCAGTTATGAAACCAAGGTTTATCGAACAAATAAGAATATCAATCCTCAACCGTGTTCAGCGACTGCACACAAAAGAACAAACAACTTGCACCCAACGCGGGCAAGAGGGTTGTCAATCCCCTTGATCTCGTTATTTTGCAAGCAAGTGAGTTGTGTAGATAATTGTAAATTGCAAAATAAAATAAAAAGTAAAAAATGGCAACAACGTAACAATAGCTTTTATAAATTTATAAGTGAATAGACCCGGGGGCCATAGTGTTCTCTAGTGGCATCTCTCATGTAGGCAACATACGGTGGGTAACAAATTACTGTTGGGCAATTGATAGAAAAGCGGATAGTTATGTGATGTTCACGCCAATGATCATGTGTATATAGGCATCACGTCCATAAGCAAATAGGTCGACTCCTGCTTGCACCTATTACTATTACTCCACTCATCGACCGCTATCCAGCATGCATCTAGAGTATTAAGTAAAACAGAGTAATGCTTGGAGAACAATGACATGATGTAGACAAAGTAAACTCAATCAGTATGAATAAACCCAATCGTTTTATCCTTAGTAGCAGCAACACAAGACGTATCTTCTCCCTTTCTATCACTGGGATATAGAAACTCGTCCGGTTGAACCTACCACAACGCACCTCTCTCACCGAAGAAATATCAATCTAGCTGGCCAAAACTATTTCAATAGATCGAAGAGAATTACGAAGCTATAATGATCATGCAATTAAGAGACAATATATATCAGAGATATCTCAAATAATTTTCATGAATAATCTGAAAAAAAACTCACAATTCATCGGATCCTAACAAACACACCGCACAAAAGGATTACATCGGATAGATCAAAACGAAGATGCGATGATCATTGTATTGAAGATCATAAGAGAGAGAGATTGCCTTCTAGGTACTAGCTATGGACCCGTAGGTCTGTGGTGAACTACTCACACATCATCGTGAAGGCAACAAAGTTGATGTAGAGGCCCTCCGTGATCGATCTCCCCTACGACAGAGTGCCGGAACGGAGTTCCGGATGGCCTCCCGATGGAAGAGAGACTTGTGGCGACAGAAAAAGGGTTTCGTGGATTCTCTCTAGTTTTTTGGGATTTTAGAGAATTTATAGGCCAGAGAGGGGCATCAGGGGACGCCCGAGGGGGCCAGCACATAACAGGGCGCGACCCCCCCTAGGCGCGCCCTGTTGTGTGATGGGCCCCTCGTGGGTCCTCCCAGCTCCTCCCGAAGCTTCTAGGCTTTCTTCTGGTCCAGAAAAAATCGTGAAAACGTTTCGCTACTTGGACTTCGTTTGGTAAAGGAAACCTGCAAAGTAAAAAACAAGCAGAAAACATCAATTGGCACTGGGCACTGGGTCAATAGGTTACTGCTATAAATATTATAATTTGGTAAATAATGACCCAAAAAGTATCCTAGAATGATAATATATTAGCATGGAACAATCAAAAATTATAGATACGTTGGAGATGTATCAAGCATCCCTAAGCTTAATTCCTGCTCGTCCTCGAGTAGGTAAATGATAAAAACAGAACTTTTGATGTGACATGGTATCCATTATGTAATCTTTTATGCATGTATGCTCAATGAGAAACGATGAATCAATCAACATTAACATAGTAATACTTATAAGTATAAGAAGCAAGATCATTATTTTTTTTCAAAGTATACGATCTTCGAGAAATGTTTACCCCTTATTCGTCTTATTAAATTAACAAGGCATGGCATCATCTTCACCACATTAATACAAATGTTAAGCACCACGATGCCCAAGTCAGGCAATTGGATCGTACTTTTTCAAGGTGCATCAACTTTTTATTCTTCACGCAATACATGAGCGTGAACCATTGGACACAACATTTAGGTGGAATAGAATATGGTGGTATATATCAACTGGGTAAAAAGTGGAGAAGATAGTCTCACATCAACTAGGCATATCAACGGGCTATGGAGATGCCCATCGATAGATGTCAATGCAAGGAGTAGGGATTGCCATGCAAATGTGATGCACTAGAGCTATAAGTGTATGAAAGCTCAAATGAAGCTAAGTGGGTGTGCATCTAACTTGCTTGCTCGTGAAGACCTCAAGCATTTGAGGAAGCCCGTCGTAGGAATATACAAGCCAAGTTTATAATAATGATAAAAATTCCGGAAATGCAATTCGGCTCCGGGGAGCACGTGCTCCTGCCTATGGAAAATGATTTTTGAAATGTCAAAAAAATTGGGACAAATTTTTTTGGTGATCTTTGTCACATACAAATGCTACATGCAAATTTTGAGGCAAAAATGTTAAGCATTTTGGCCTGCGCAAAAAAAACAAATCAAAGACAAAGTGTCACCACAAAATGACAACCCAAATTTGTTTTTTTCACCGACGAAACACCGCTGCTCCGTTTCGCATGAAATTTGTCAAGCATGCTTGCGACACCAACACGATCATCTACAAATTTTTTCAGAATTTTTTGAAACATTTTTCTATAATTTTTCGCGTTACTGTTCATCCGGGTGCAAATGCACCCGGGAGCCAAAACGCGAGCCCCTAAAAATTCCCACTAGCATATGAAAATGTCATAACATGAGACTCTCGACATGTGAGGAACAAGGTGCCACTTTGAGGCACAAGTGTGGTAAAGGATAGTAGCAAAGTCCCTTCTCTCATTTTCTCTCATTTCATTTTTTTATGGTGGGCTCATTTGGCCTCCCCCATTTTTTTATGTTTCATCCAAAGACTCTTCCCGACTTATGGGGGAATCATAGTCTCCATCATCCTTTCCTCACTGGGACAATGCTCTAATAATGATGATCATCACACTTTTATTTTACTTACAACTCAATATGAAGAACTGATATGAAGATATGACTCTATATGTATGCCTCTGGCAGTGTACCAGGGTGTGCAATGATCAAGCGTGACATGTATAAAAAATGTGATGAATGGTGGCTTTGCCACAAATACTATGCCAGCTCTATATGATCATGCAAAGCAATATGATGATGAACAACTAGTCATGTGAAGTGACGATGGAATTTGCATGGCAATATATCTTGGAATGGCTATGGAAATGCCATGATAGGTAGGTATGGTGGCTGTTTTGAGGAAGATATAATGAGGCTTATGTGCAACAGAGCGTATCATGTCACGGGGTTTGTATGCACCGGCGAAAGTTGCACCGATCCTCGAGGTGGGAACGGGCTATGTACGTGACCGAAGAGGCTAGCAAATATGAGAAGGTGTGATTGTGTATGTCCATGGTTTCACATTAGTCATAAAGAACTCATATACTTATTACAAAGTTTTATTAGTTTTACAACAAATCAAAGTACTCCCCGCATACCCCGAGGGAAGAGTTTGGTAGGAGTTAATCATCGCGCGCTTCCGACCCGAATCAACACTAGGATTTCAGCGAGGAATAGAAATGCTCACACATCATCACCATGCCTCTTTAATTTTTAGACAAATAAGAAGCTAACCCCTCTAAATATCGACAATTTTATAAATTAATAATATTGAACTTACACCTTTTCAGATTACTATATCAATATTATTAATCCTCAACTTCTCTACGTGCTACATGATGGTCTTGATTATCACTCATTGAATACCTAATATATTTAGACTAGTCTTATGACCCATGCAAATTACCGTCACCATTTTTTAACTCGCAAACAAATATAAGTGAAGAGTGATAGTGAAATTATTTCTATAAAATCTACATGCCACCGTGCTCAAAAAGATATAAGTGAAGTACTAGAGCAACTGCTATGCTCAAAAGATATAAGTGAAGCACATAGAGTATTCTAACAAATTATGATGAAGGTGCGTCTCTCTTAAATAGGTGTGTCCAGAAAACAATGATTGTGGCAAACTAAAAGTAAAAGCAAACAAAAGCAAACTACGCTCCAAGCAAAACTCATATCATGTAACGAATAAAAATATAGTTTAAAGTGGCATACCGATGGATTGAGACGAAATAGGGGATGCCTTCCGGGGCATCCCCAGCTTAGACACTTGAGTCTTCCTTATAATATTAATTTGGGGTGCCTTGGGCATCCCCAAGATTAGGCTCTTGCCACTCCTTATTCCTTTGTCCATCGCGATAACACCCAAAACTTGAAAACTTCAATCACACAAAACTCAACAAAACTTCGTGAGATCCATTAGTATAAGCAACATATCAAATACTTTAGGTACTGTTATAAATTTATTATTATTTTGTAATTGCATAATAGGTAATGTATTGTAACTTCTCTATGGCTTATATCCCCCAAAACAACCCATAGCATCATCAAAACAAGCAAACTTGCAAGCAAAAAACAGAATCTGTCTAAAATAGAACAGTCTGTAAAAGATCTGTAGACACATATACTTCTGTAACTCTAAAAATTCTGAAAAAATAGGTAAACCTGAAGCATTTATAGAGAAATACTGTGTAAAAAATTTAAGATAATTATCACATTTCAGTAAAAAAGGAAAATTCCTGTACTGGACGTTAAAGTTTCTGTTTTTGCACCGTATCAATTCTACTCATCATGTGAGTTATCCCAAAGGCTTTACTTGGCACAAACACTAATTAAAACATAAAAACACAATCATTACAGAGGAAATCATAATTTTATCAAAAATAACCAGAAGTTATAAAGCAAAAAGTAAATATAACTATTGGGTTGCCTCCCAACAAGCGCTATTGTTTTATGCCCCTAGCTAGGCATAATGATTTCGATGATGCTCACATAAAAGTAAAGAATTGAAACACAATGGAAGCATCATGAAGCATATGACAAGAACATTTAATCCTATCCCACTTCCTATGCATAGAAATTTTGTGAGCAAACAATTTATGGGAGCAAGAATCAACTACATAGAAAGGCAAAACAAGCATAACTTCGAAACTTTGAACACATAGGAAGGAAACTTGATATTATTGCAATTCCTACACGCATATGTTCCCCCCTCATAATAATTTTCAGTAGCATCATGATGGAATTCCACAATATAAATACCACATAAAGCATTCTTTTCATAATCCACAAGCATAGAAAATTTATTACTCTTCACATCAGCAAATTCCTTTTCATTCATGGTAGTGGGAGCAAACTCAACAAAATAACTATCATGTGACACTTGATTGTCATAACCAAATTCATGGTTATCATTACTAATTATAGCATATGTGTAATCACCACAATCATCATGAATAGGAGGCATGTAATCATCATAATGAATTTGCTCATCAAAACTTGGGGGACAAAAAATATCATCTTCATCAAACATAGCATCCCCAAGCTTGTGGTGTTGCATTAGCATCATGGATATTCAGAGAATTCATACTAACAACATTTCTATCACGCACATCATTAAAGTAACTCACATTAAGCATTTTTATAAATTCTTCTCTAAGAATTGAGCACAATTTTCCGAATCCTTATTTTCACGAAAGACATTATAAAGATGAAGCACATGAGGCAACCTAAACTCCATTTTTTTTGTATTTTTGACTTTTATGAGACAAAATAAATATAACAGCAAATAAAAAGATAAACAAGTGAATGCATTTTTTTGTGAAGCTACTGTTGGGGAACGTTGCATGGGAAACAAAAAATTTTCCTACGCACACACAAGATCTATCCATGGTGATGAGCATCTACGAGAGGGAGAGTGAATCTACATACCCTTGTAGATCGCTAAGCGGAAGCGTTTAAGAAACGCGGTTGATGTAGTCGAACGTCTCCGCGATCCAAATCGCAAGTCGTCCCTCGATCCGATCACGAACTAGCGCCGAACGGACGGCACCTCCGCGTTCAACACACGTACGGCTTGATGACGCCTTCACCTCCTCGATCCAGCGAGCGATGATGAAGTAGTGGTTGAGTTCCAGCAGCACGACGGCGTGGTGATGGTGGTGAGGAACAATCTCTGCAGGGCTTCGCCAAGCGCTACGGAGATTATGACGGAGGAACTAGAGGGTTAGGGTTGCCGCACACGGCTTGGGGAAATCTTGATGTATCCCGTGTGCTAGCCCTGCCCCTCTATTTATATGTTGAGCCTTGGGGTCTAAACTTGGAGTAAAAGCCTCCTCCAGGTCGGTTTTGTCCGCACAAGGTCGGTTTGGCCCGCAGGAAAAGAGTCCAACTCGGATCCCTGCCGAACCGTGCACAGCCGCGCACAAGCGGTAGTACCGCTCACAAGCGGTAGTACCGCTTGGGCGGTAGTACCGCTTCACACAAGCGGTAGTACCGCTCGGGCGGTAGTACCGCTTCACCAAGCGGTAGTACCGCTTACGCGGCAGCAAAACTACTTTTGCACTTTCCAATACCTCGTGGGCTTTATCCCTTTGGCCCATATAAAGTGTTGCTGCACCCGAACACTTCGGTAAACATCCGGAACCCATTCCGGTGAACTCCGGAACTCTTCCGGAGATCAAAACACTATTATCACATATATCAATCTTTACCTCCGGACTATTCCGGAGATCCTCGTCATGTCCGGGATCTTATCCGGGACTCCGAACAACTTTCGGTCACCAACATAATAACTCAACTATACTAATCGTCACCAAATGTTTAAGTGTGTAGACCCTGCGGGTTCGAGAACTATGTAGACATGACCGAGACACCTCTACGGCCAATAACCAATAGCGGGACCTGGATGCCCATATTGGCTCCTACATATTCTACGAAGATCTTTTATCGGTCGAACCTCTATGTCAAGGATTCAGTTAATCCCGTATGCTATTCCCTTTGTTCTTCGGTATGTTACTTGCCCGAGATTCGATCGTCGGTATCTCTATACCTAGTTCAATCTCGTTACCGGCAAGCCTCTTTACTCGTTCCGTAATACAAGATCTCGTGGCTAACACTTTAGTCACATTGCTTGCAAGGCTCATTGTGATGTTGTATTACCGAGTGGGCCCTGAGATACCTCTCCGTCATACGGAGTAACAAATCCCAGTCTTGATCCATGCCAACCCAACAGACACCCTCGGAGATACCTGTAGAGCACCTTTATAGTCACCCAGTTACGTTGCGACGTTTGATACACACAAGGTATTCCTCCGATGTCAGGGAGTTGCATGATCTCATGGTCATAGGAACAGATACTTGACATGCAGAAAACAATAGCAATAAACTGACACGATCATATGCTACGTTCGTAGTTTGGGTCTTGTCCATTACATCATTCTCCTAATGATGTGATCCCGTTATCAAATGACATCTCATGTCAATGGCTAGGAAACCTTAACCATCTTTGATCAACGAGCTAGTCAACTAGAGGCTTACTAGGGACACAGTGTTGTCTATGTACCCACACATGTATTTGAGTTTCCAATCAATACAATTATAGCATGGATAATAAACGATTATCATGAACAAGGAAATATAATAATAACCAATTTATTATTGCCTCTAGGGCATATTTCCAACAGTCTCCCACTTGCACTAGAGTCAATAATCTAGTTCACATCACTATGTGATTTACATTGTAATGAATCGAACACCCATGCAGTTCTGGTGTTGTTCATGTTTAGCCCTTGGAAGAGGTTTAGTCATCGGATCTGCAACATTTAGATCCGTGTGTACTTTGCAAATATTTATGTCGTCCTCCTTGATGTAATCGCGGATGGAATTGAAACGTCGCTTTATGTGTCTGGTCCTCTTGTGAAATCTTGGTTCCTTGGCTAGAGCAATGGCACCAGTATTATCACAAAACAGAGTCATTGGGTTAAGTGCACTAGGCACTACTCCAAGATCTGTCATGAACTCCTTCATCCAGACACCTTCCTTCGCCGCCTCCGAGGCAGCGATGTACTCCGCTTCGCATGTAGAATCAGCTACCACGCTTTGCTTGGAACTGCACCAGCTAACCGCACCCCCATTAAGAATAAATACGTATCCGGTTTGCGACTTAGAGTCATCCGGATCAGTGTCAAAGCTTGCATCGACGTAACCCTTTACGACGAGCTCTTGATCACCTCCATAAACGAGAAACATGTCCTTAGTCCTTTTCAGGTACTTCAGGATATTCTTGACCGCCGTCCAGTGTTCCATTCCTGGATCACCTTGAAACCTTCCGACCATACTTATGGCAAGGCTGACATCGGGTCTTGTGCACAGCATTGCATACATGATAGAGCCTATGGCCGAAGCATAGGGGATGACACTCATCTTTTCTCTATCTTCTGCAGTCACCGGGCATTGAGTCTTACTCAACTTCACACCTTGCAATACAGGCAAGAACCCCTTCTTGGACTGATCCATTTTGAACTTCTTCAAAACTTTATCAAGGTATGTGCTTTGTGAAAGTCCTATTAAGCGTCTCGATCTATCTCTATAGATCTTGATGCCTAATATGAAAGCAGCTTCTCCTAGGTCCTTCATTGAAAAACTCTTGTTCAAATATTCCTTTACGCTTTCCAGCATTTCTATATTGTTTCCAATCAGCAATATGTCATCCACATATAATATTAGAAACGCTATAGAGCTCCCACTCACTTTCTTGTAAATACAAGCTTCTACGTAAACTTGTATAAACTCGAACGCTTTGATCACCTCATCAAAACGAAGATTCCAACTCCGAGATGCTTGCACCAGTCCATAAATGGATCGCTGGAGTTTGCAAACTTTGTCAGCATTCTCTGGATCGACAAAACCTTCTGGTTGCATCATATACAACTCTTCCTTAAGGAAACCGTTAAGGAACGCTGTTTTGACATCCATCTGCCAAATTTCATAATCGAAAAAAGGCAGCTATTGCTAACATGATTCTGACGGACTTAAGCATCGCTACGGGTGAGAAGGTCTCATCGTAGTCAACTCCTTGAACTTGTGAAAAACCCTTTGCCACAAGTCGAGCTTTATAGACGGTGACATTACCGTCCGCGTCCGTCTTCCTCTTAAAGATCCATTTGTTCTGAATGGCCTTACGCCCTTCAGGTAATACTTCCAAAGTCCATACTTTGTTTTCATACATGGATCCCATCTCGGATTTCATGGCCTCTAACCACTTCTCGGAATCCGGGCTCATCATCGCTTCTCCATAGCTCGTAGGTTCATCGTTGTCTAACAACATGACTTCTAAGACAGGGTTGCCGTACCACTCAGGAGCAGTACGCGTCCTTGTCGACCTACGAGGTTCGATAGCAACTTGATCCAAAGCTTCATGATCATCATCATTAACTTCCTCTTCAGCTAATGTAGGCTCCACAGAAACAACTTTCTGCGCTGCGCTACACTCAGGTTGAAGTAAAGGTTCAACAACCTCATCAAGTTCTATCTTCCTCCCACTCAATTCTTTCGAGAGAAACTCTTTCTCAAGAAATGTTCCGTTTTTAGCGACAAACACTTTGCCTTCGGATCTGAGGTAGAAGGTATACCCAACTGTCTCTTTTGGGTATCCTATGAAGACGCATTTCTCCGCTTTGGGTTCCAGCTTTTCAGGCTGAAGCTTTTTGACATAAGCATCACATCCCCAAACTTTAAGAAACGACAGCTTTGGCTTCTTGCCAAACCAAAGTTCATATGGCGTCGTCTCAACGGATTTCGATGGTGCCCTATTTAAAGTGAATGCAGCTGTCTCTAATGCATAACCCCAAAACGATAGTGGCAAATCGGCAAGAGACATCATAGATCGCACCATATCCAATAAGGTTCGATTACGACGTTCGGACACACCATTACGCTGTGGTGTTCCAGGCGGTGTCAATTGTGAAACAATTCCACACTGTCTTAAGTGACTGCCAAACTCATAACTCAGATATTCTCCTCCTCGATCAGATCGCATGAATTTAATCTTCTTGTTACGATGATTCTCAACTTCACTCTGAAATTGTTTGAACTTTTCAAATGTTTCAGACTTGTGTTTCATTAAGTAAATATACCCATATCTACTTAAGTCATCAGTGAAGGTGAGAAAATAACGATAACCACCGCGCGCCTCAATACTCATCGGACCACACACATCAGTATGTATGATTTCCAATAAGTCACTTGCCCGTTCCATTGTTCCAGAGAACGGCGTTTTAGTCATCTTGCCCATGAGGCATGGCTCACATGTGTCAAGTGATTCAAAATCAAGTGACTCCAAAAGTCCATCAGCATGGAGCTTCCTCATGCGTTTAACGCCAATATGACCTAAACGGCAGTGCCACAAGAAAGTGGTATTATCATTATCAATTCTACATCTTTTGGCATCAATGCTATGAACATGTGTATCATTACTATCGAGATTCAATAAGAATAAACCCCTCACATTGGGTGCATGACCATAAAAGATATTACTCATATAAATAGAACAACCATTATTCTCTGATTTAAATGAGTAACCGTCTCGCAATAAACAAGATCCAGATATAATGTTCATGCTTAACGCAGGCACCAAATAACACTTATTTAGGTTCATCACTAATCCCGACGGTAATCGAAGAGCGAGCGTGCCGACGGCGATCACATCAACCTTGGAACCATTTCCCACGCGCATCGTCACTTCGTCCTTTGCCAGCCTCCGTTTATTCCGCAGTTCCTGTTTTGAGTTGCAAATATGAGCAACCGCACCGGTATCAAATACCCAGGCACTACAACGAGAGTTGGTAAGGTACACATCAATAACATGTATATCATATATACCTTGTTTGTTGTTGGCCGCCTTCTTGTCAGCCAAATACTTGGGGCAATTCCGCTTCCAGTGTCCAGTTCCCTTGCAATGAAAACACACAGTTTCTGGTTTGGGTCCAGCCTTGGGTTTCTTCACGAGAGGAGCAACTGTTTTGCCACTCTTCTTGGAGTTACCCTTCTTACCCTTGCCATTTTTCTTGAAACTAGTGGTTTTATTGACCATCAACACTTGATGCTCCTTCTGAATTTCAGACTCAGCGGCTTTCAGCATCGCAAACAGCTCGGCGACTGACTTGTTCATCCCGTGCATGTTATAGTTCAACACGAAGCTCTTGTAGCTAGGTGGCAATGATTGAAGAACTCTGTCAGTGATAGCCTCTGGCGGAAGGGGCATCCCCAATTCAGCCAGACGGGTGGAGTACCCAGACATTCTGAGCACGTGATCACTGATAGACCCGTTCTCCTCCATCTTGCAAGCATAGAACTTATCGGAGATCTCATATCTCTCGATCCGGGCATTCTTTTGAAAGATAAACTTCAACTCCTGGAACATCTCATATGCTCCATGACGTTCAAAACGTCTTTGAAGTCCCGGTTCTAAGCCATACAACATTGCACATTGAACTATTGAGTAATCATCAGAACGAGCCTGCCAGGCGTTCACAACGTCTAGAGACTCAACTGGAGCGGGTGGATCACCAAGCGGTGCATCAAGGACATAAGCTTTCTGGGAAGCCGTAAGGATAATCCTTAGATTACGGGCCCAGTCCACAAAGTTACTTCCATCATCTTTCAACTTAGCTTTCTCTAGGAACGCATTAAAATTCAGGGGTGCTACTGCGCGAGCCATGATCTACAACATAAATATAGCAAAGACAACTTTAGACTATTGTTCTAGATAATGAGTTTAGTTAATCATATTATTTAAAAACTCCCACTCAAATTGACATCCCTCCGGTCATTCGAGTGTAACATGATCCAAATCCACCAACTCAAGTCCGATCATCACGTGAGTCGAGGTGGTTTCAATGGTGAACATCTTCATGTTGATCATATCTACTATATGACTCATGTTCGACCTTTCGGTCTCTTGTGTTCCGAGGCCATGTCTGTACATGCTAGGCTCGTCAAGTTTAACCCGAGTGTTCCGCGTGTGCAACATGGCTTGCACCCGTTGTATGTGAACGTGGAGTCTATCACACCCGATCATCACGGCGTGTCTCGAAACGACGAACTTTCGCAACGGTGCACACTCGGGGAGAACACAATTTATCTTGAAATTTAAGTGAGGGATCACCTTATAATGCTACCGTCGTCCTAAGCAAAATAAGATGCATAAAAGGATTAACATCACATGCAAATAATAAGTGACATGATATGGCCATGAACTTGTGCTTTTGATCTCCATCTCCAAAGCACCGGCATGATCTCCATCGTCACCGGCATGACACCATGATCTCCATCATCTTGATCTTCATCAACGTGTCGCCATAAGGTTGTCGCGCCGACTGTTGCTTCCACGACTATAGCTAACGTTTAGCGATAAAGTAAAGCATTACATAGCGCTTAATGATTGACACGCAGGTCATACAATAATTAAAGACAACTCTATGGCTCCTGCCAGTTGCCGTACTCATCGACATGCAAGTCGTGATATTCTATACATCACATGATCATCTCATACATCACATATATCTCATCATGTAATTGGCCATATCACATCACAACATACCCTGCAAAAACAAGTTAGACGTCCTCTAATTGTTGTTGCAAATTTTACGTGGCTGCTACGGGTTTGCAAGAACCGTTCTTACCTACGCAAAACCACAACGTGGTGTAGTGATTGCTTTTTGATCTTCTAAAAGAACCCTCTTCATTGAAATCGATTCAACTAAAGTGAGAGAAACAGACACCCGCTAGCCATCTTTATGCAACGAAGTTACATGTCAGTTGAAGGAACCTGTCTCGCGTAAGTGTACGCGTAATGTCGGTCCGGGCCGCTTCATCTCACAGTACCGCCGAATCAAATATCAACTAGTAACGGCAAGCAATATGTATACACCCACGCCCACAACTCGTTTGTGTTCTACTCGAGATCTCATCTACGCATAGACCTAGCTCAGATGCCACTGTTGGGGAACGTTGCATGGGAAACAAAAATTTTTCCTACGCACACACAAGATCTATCCATGGTGATGAGCATCTACGAGAGGGAGAGTGAATCTACATACCCTTGTAGATCGCTAAGCGGAAGCGTTTAAGAAACGCGGTTGATGTAGTCGAACGTCTCCGCGATCCAAATCGCAAGTCGTCCCTCGATCCGATCACGAACTAGCGCCGAACGGACGGCACCTCCGCGTTCAACACACGTACGGCTTGATGACGCCTTCACCTCCTCGATCCAGCGAGCGATGATGAAGTAGTGGTTGAGTTCCAGCAGCACGACGGCGTGGTGATGGTGGTGAGGAACAATCTCTGCAGGGCTTCGCCAAGCGCTACGGAGATTATGACGGAGGAACTAGAGGGTTAGGGTTGCCGCACACGGCTTGGGGAAATCTTGATGTATCCCGTGTGCTAGCCCTGCCCCTCTATTTATATGTTGAGCCTTGGGGTCTAAACTTGGAGTAAAAGCCTCCTCCAGGTCGGTTTTGCCCGCACAAGGTCGGTTTGGCCCGCAGGAAAAGAGTCCAACTCGGATCCCTGCCGAACCGTGCACAGCCGCGCACAAGCGGTAGTACCGCTCACAAGCGGTAGTACCGCTTGGGCGGTAGTACCGCTTCACACAAGCGGTAGTACCGCTCGGGCGGTAGTACCGCTTCACCAAGCGGTAGTACCGCTTACGCGGCAGCAAAACTACTTTTGCACTTTCCAATACCTCGTGGGCTTTATCCCTTTGGCCCATATAAAGTGTTGCTGCACCCGAACACTTCGGTAAACATCCGGAACCCATTCCGGTGAACTCCGGAACTCTTCCGGAGATCAAAACACTATTATCACATATATCAATCTTTACCCCCGGACTATTCCGGAGATCCTCGTCATGTCTGGGATCTTATCCGGGACTCCGAACAACTTTCGGTCACCAACATAATAACTCAACTATACTAATCGTCACCAAACGTTTAAGTGTGTAGACCCTGCGGGTTCGAGAACTATGTAGACATGACCGAGACACCTCTACGGCCAATAACCAATAGCGGGACCTGGATGCCCATATTGGCTCCTACATATTCTACGAAGATCTTTTATCGGTCGAACCTCTATGTCAAGGATTCAGTTAATCCCGTATGCTGTTCCCTTTGTTCTTCGGTATGTTACTTGCCCGAGATTCGATCGTCGGTATCTCTATACCTAGTTCAATCTCGTTACCGGCAAGTCTCTTTACTCGTTCCGTAATACAAGATCTCGTGGCTAACACTTTAGTCACATTGCTTGCAAGGCTCATTGTGATGTTGTATTACCGAGTGGGCCCTGAGATACCTCTCCGTCATACGGAGTAACAAATCCTAGTCTTGATCCATGCCAACCCAACAGACACCCTCGGAGATACCTGTAGAGCACCTTTATAGTCACCCAGTTACGTTGCGACGTTTGATACACACAAGGTATTCCTCCGATGTCAGGGAGTTGCATGATCTCATGGTCATAGGAACAGATACTTGACATGCAGAAAACAATAGCAATAAACTGACACGATCATATGCTACGTTCGTAGTTTGGGTCTTGTCTATTACATCATTCTCCTAATGATGTGATCCCGTTATCAAATGACATCTCATGTCAATGGCTAGGAAACCTTAACCATCTTTGATCAACGAGCTAGTCAACTAGAGGCTTACTAGGGACACAGTGTTGTCTATGTACCCACACATGTATTTGAATTTCCAATCAATACAATTATAGCATGGATAATAAACGATCATCATGAACAAGGAAATATAATAATAACCAATTTATTATTGCCTCTAGGGCATATTTCCAACAGCTACTTGATAGTTGGTGCTGATATTCCTCGGCAACGGCGCCAAAAATCCTTCTTGATACTTGTGATCTGCGTTGGCTTTTCAGTGAAGAGGAACGAGTTATTGCAACACAAAGTGGGTAAGTATTTCCCTCAGTTATGAAACCAAGGTTTATCGAACCAATAGTAATATCAATCGTCTACCGTCTTCAGCGACTGCACACAAAAGAACAAAGAACTTGCACCCAACGCGGGCAAGAGGGTTGTCAACCCCCTTGATCACGTTCTTTGCAAGCAAGTGAGTTGTGTAAATAATTATAAATTGCAAAATAAAATAAAAACTAAATAATGGCAGAAAGGTAACAATAGCTTTTGTGAATTTCTAAGTGAATAGACCCGGGGGGCATAGTGTTCTCTAGTGGCATCTCTCATGTAGGCAACGTACGGCGGGTAACAAATTACGCTTGGGCAATTGATAGAAATGCGGATAGTTATGCGATGTTCACGGCAATGATCATGT
This sequence comes from Elymus sibiricus, assembly GCA_039707655.1. Classification (NCBI taxonomy): domain Eukaryota; kingdom Viridiplantae; phylum Streptophyta; class Magnoliopsida; order Poales; family Poaceae; genus Elymus; species Elymus sibiricus. The sequence continues at coordinate 383,918,095 of CM077667.1, read as the reverse complement.
GTATATAGGCATGACGTCCATAAGCAAATTGGCCGACTCCTGCCTGCACCAATTACTATTACTCCACTCATCAACCGCTATCCAATATGCATCTAGAGTATTAAGTAAAACAGAGTAATGCTTGGAGAACAATGTCATGATGTAGACAAAGTAAACTCAATCAATATAAATAAACCCCATCGTTTTATCCTTAGTAGCAGCAACACAAGACGTATCTTCTCCCTTTCTGTCACTAGGATATAGAAACTCGTCCGGTTGAACCTACCACAACGCACCTCTCTCACCGAAGAAATATCAATCTAGTTGGCCAAACTATTTCAATAGATCGGAGAGAATTATGAAGCTATAATGATCATGCAATTAAGAGACAATATATATTAGAGATATCTCAAATACTTTTCATGAAGAATCTGAACATAAACTCAGAATTCATCGGATCCCAACAAACACAACGCATAAAAGGATTACATCGGATAGATCAAAGCGAAGATGCGATGATCATTGTATTGAAGATCATAAGAGAGAGAGATTTCCATCTAGGTACTAGCTATGGACCCGTAGGTCTGTGGTGAACTACTCACACATCATCGTGAGGGATGCAAGGTTGATGTAGAGGCCCTCCTTGATCGATCCCCCCTCCAGCTGGGTGCCGGAACGGAGCTCCAGATGGCCTCCCGACGGAACAGAGACTTGCGGCGGCGGAGAAAGTGTTTCGTGGCTTCTCTTTGGGTTTATGGGATTTTAGGGAATTTATAGGACAGAGAGGGGCATCGGGGGATGCCCGAGGGGGCCAACACATAACAGGGCGCCCCCCCTGGGGCGCGCCCTGTTGTGTGCTGGGCCCCTCGTGGGTCCTCCCGAAGCTTCTAGGCTTTCTTCTGGTCCAGAAAAAATTGTGAAAAAGTTTCGTGACATTTGGACTTCGTTTGGTAAAGGAAACCTGTAAAGTAAAAAACAAGTAGAAAACAACAACTGACACTGGGCACTGGGTCAATAGGTTAGTGCTAAAAATATTATAAATTGGTAAATAATGACCCAAAAAGTATCCTAGAATGATAATATATCAGCATGGAACAATAAAAAATTATAGATACGTTGGAGACGTATCAAATCACATCGTCGACGGACAGTCAAAACGACATATACAAGATTTGAGATCAAGAGAAAATTAGAGTTGCATGTTCCGCGTCTGCCGCACGCGCCGTGGTGACCTGCCGAGACCGAGACGAGCGTCCGTCGCAGGTTGCACTGAGATGGACCAGAAATTTCCGTTGCGGCCGTTCTTTGTGATCCGTCGAGTTGCGGATGTTTTTCCGCACCTCCACGTTTGCTTGAAGTCCCAATACAATCTGCTAAACGCTGTTGCATCTCGATGTGAAAACGGAATCACTCCTGATATACTACCAGCCACCAAAAGTTGAGGCGCACAGGAAGGTAAACTGGTCGAAGCCTGCTGATCAACGCGTCAAAAGAAAAAAGTAAGAGGAAAAAGCCATGATCCGAAAACGGATCGACAACGGACTCGACACCAGCGGCGCCGCCATGCCTCGCCTCGCTCTGACGCCGCACGTCCAAGCCAGCCTGCTCCGCCCTGCCACAGCTCCGACCGCGCCGCTATGGGTCGCTGGTGCTACCCTAACCATCGCACGCGCCGGCTGCTAATGGCTCCAGCCGATCCTCCTCTGCTTTCCCTCCACGTGGACCGCAAGCCTCCTGCCCGCACGGCTGCCCCACGGCTGCAGCCATGCTGCCCCTCAACTGCCTCCTAGCCTGGCTCACCGCCAAACGCGGAGCAGCTCGGGAAGAGGTGGGAGGTCGTCGTCGGCGACCGGAGGGCCAGTGCGGCCGAGCAGAGGACGGAGGCGAACACGGCCCCGTCGGTGCAGCTGCACACGTCCCTCTTCTATGCCACTTGCGCCCTCGGTATGGTCCTCAGCACCGGCCACATCCACCTCGCAGTCACGCGGCTCGACCTCGTCAAGTGCATATGCACGTTGACACCCGCAAGTACAGGGACATCTCGTCTGGCTTCGGTGTGCTTCTTCAAGAGCAAGGCCTTGGTGGGTTATTCAAAGGCTGGATGGCCATGCTGGTTGGGTATAGTAGCCAGGGAACCTGTTAGTTTGGTTTCTACGATTAATTCAAGAAGTGTTACTCGGACATTGCTGGCCCCGAGAATGCTGACAGGTTGAAGACCGTCATTTACCTCCTTCATCAGCGTCGGCTGAGGTAATTGCAGATTTAGCTCTCTGCCCAATGGAAGCCATCAAGGTTTGAATCCAGACACAAACGGGGTTCGCTCGATGCCTAACCGATGGGCTTTAGAAGCTTGTGCGGTCCGAAGGTGACTTTTGGCTTTACAAGGGAATAAATCCTCTTTGGGGCCGCCAAATTCCTTACACTATGATGAAATTTTCTTGCTTTGATACAATTGTTGAGATGGTGTACAAGCATGTTGTCCCAAAACCAAAAGATCAATGCAGTAAACCTCTCTGGCTAGCAGTGAGTTTTGCAGGGGAACACTGCTGGAGTCTTGTGTGTTGTTGTCTCTCACCCTGCAGACAACCTGGTGTCTTTTCTCAACAATGCAAAGGGAGCCACAGTGGCAAATGCTATAACAACCATTGGTCTGTGGGGCCTTCTCACTCGTGGACTTCCGCTCCGTATTATCATGGTTGGTACTCTTACTGGAGCACAATGGGCAACATAAGACGCGTTTAAAGTATTCACTGGACTACCAACCACCGGAGGAGTGAGCTCTAGTTGTCATGCTGCCACTACTTTTCACCGAGTAGATCATGAGAAGAGAACTGACCGCACCGGGGAAGATCCTGTGCTGAGCTATCTGTAACCGGAGTAGATGTATAAACCGGCACACTGGGAGCTGCTCTGATTCTTGCAAGAGGTCCAACATCGGAAGATGAAGTGTTAAATGTACACTGAGACTTTCTTTGGAGATTTCACTTTAAAGGTGTTTTTGTTTGTTGCTACCCCTTGGATGTTGGAGAACTTATAAGGAACGAAACAAAGTTTCAGAGATTGACTTGTCTGGCGCATTGGCATAATAAAAAAAGGTGATAAAGTATAAAGGAAGGCCACATGGGTGCTGATGCTACATCAGTGATGCGGCTGAGATGCGTCGGTATTTCCCCAAAGAGGAAGGGATGATGCAGCACAGCTACGGTAGGTATTTTCCTCAGTGATGAGACCAAGGTTATCGAACCGGTAGGAGAACCACACAAAATTATGTAGACGGTACCTGCACACAAAGAACAAATACTTGCAACCCGACGCGTAAGAGAGGTTGTCAATCTCTCCACGGTAAAAACATAGATTAGGTTGTAATAGATTGGGTAGATAGATCGCTCACGAACACAAAATAAAAGAGGCAAATAAAAAGTGCAGCAAGGTATTTTTGGGTTTTTGGATTAATAGATCTGAAAACAAAAGCGGCATATGGAAGGAAGAAGAAACAGACAATAGAAATCTCAACATGAAGAGAGGTAATTTAGTATCATGAAAATTTCCACAACCATAATTTCCTCTCTCATAATAATACATGTAGGATCATAATCAAATTCAACAATATATCAATCATAAATAATACTCTCATTATGATCAACATGCATAAAGTTTTTATCATCTTCCAAAAATAGTGGGATTATCATCAACTAAAGTTATGACCTCTCCAAACCCACTTTTATTAAAAAATTCATAAGATTGAACACTCTCCAAATATGTGGGATTCTTTTTACCTAAAGTTGACGCTCTCACAAACCCACTTTCGATACTATTGCAAACATTGTTATCAATAACATATTCATCATGAGGCTTAAATAATTTTTCAAGATCATAAGGAGCATTATCACCCCAATCATGATCATTGCAATAAGAAGTGGACATGACAAAATTATCATCCCCAATCTTGTAGTTTTGCATATCATTAACATAATTGACATTAATAGAATTTATAGTAACATCATTGCAATCATGCTTTTCAATCAAGGAGCTATCATGAATCACTTTATAAATTTCTTCTTTCAACACTTCATCAAAACTTTCAGATTCATGATTTTCAAACAAAACTTCATAGAGATAATCAAGTGCACTCAATTCACTAGCAATTGATTCATCATAATTTGATCTTTTGAAAAGATTAGCAAGTGGATGAGGATCCATATCAATAGATTTTTAACAAGCAAAGATGCAAACAAATAGGAGGCACATGGCAACACAAGCAAAGATAGCAAACAAGAGATCTGACAAGAAAAAGGCAAACGCAAAAGAGGGCGAATAAAGCAGCAAATTTGTGAAGTGGGGGAGAGGAAAACGAGAGGCAAATGGCAAATTTGTGAAGTGGGGGAGAGGAAAACGTGAGGCAAATGGCAAATAATGTAATTGCAAGGAGATGAGTTTGTGATTAGGAACCTGATAGATGTTGATGATGTCTCCCCGGCAACGGCGCCGGAAATTCCTTTTGATGCGGCTGAGATGCGCGGTATTTCCCCAAAGAGGAAGGGATGATGCAGCACAGCTACGGTAGGTATTTCCCTCAGTGATGAGAGCAAGGTTATCGAACCAGTAGGAGAACCACGCAACACTATGTAGACGGTACCTGCACACAAAGAACAAATACTTGCAACCCGACGCGTAAGAGAGGTTGTCAATCTCTCCATGGTAAAAATATAGATTAGGTTGTAATAGATTGGTAGATAGATCGCTCACGAACACAACATAAAATAGGCAAATAAAAAGTGCAGCAAGGTATTTTTGGGTTTTTGGATTAATAGATCTGAAAACAAAAGCGGCAAAAAGATAGATCGAAAAGCAATATGTTGGAAAAGTAGACCCAGGGGCCGTAGGTTTCACTAGTGGCTTCTCTCATGAGTATAGCACACGGTGGGTAAAAAAATTACTGTTGGGCAATTGATAGAAGATCAAATAATCATGACGATATCCAAGGCAATGATCATTATATAGGCATCACGTCCAAGATTAGTAGACCGACTCCTGCATGCATCTACTACTATTACTCCCTACCGTTTCATGAGCGGTACTGACACACAAAAAGGAAATTTATTTTGAAAATTAGAGATGGCACATATAAATTTGCTTAGAACGGCAAGGAAATACGGCATATAGGTAGGTATGGTGGACTCATATGGCAAAACTGGGTTTAAGGATTTTGGATGCACAAGTAGTATTTCTACTTAGGACAAGTGGAGGCTAGCAAATAGATTGAGAAGCAACCAACCAAGAAACAAAAATTCACATAAACGAGCATTAAGAATAACGAACACCGAATAATGCACCATAAGTAAGATGTAATTTCATTGCATACCTATTGACTTTCGTGCTTGCATAGGGAATCACAAACCTTAACACCAATATTCTTACTAAAGCAAAATTACTCGCCAACATGTCTCACATATTACTATCATCATGTCTCAAAACTATTACAAGGAATCAAGTTTAATTTGTCCAATGATCTTCATGAAAGTTTTTATTATATCCCTCTTGAATATCTATCACTTTGGGACTAGTTTCAAATATTGCCATTGCTTTTGACAAGCTCAAATAAATTTATGTTAAGAACATAAGCATAAAGATTTCATCTCTCAAAATAGTATAAGTGAAGCATGAGAGAATTTATTCAAAATTTACTAACTATCAAATTAATCTAAGTGAAGCATGAGAGTATTTCTTTCAAAATTTTAAAGCACGTCGTGCTCAAAAAGATATAAGTGAAGCACTAGAGCAATTCCACAACTCAAAAAATTTAAGTGAAGCATATACAGCAATTCTAACAAATCATAGCATAATTTGGCTCTCTCAAAATAGGTGTGTTTAGCAAGGATATTTGTGACAAACTAAAAAGCAAATCAAGCAAAGCCTCAAATAATACAAGACGCTCCAAGCAAAATACATGATATGTGACGAATAAAAATATAGTTCCAAGTAAAATACCGATGGTCGTTAGAAAAAAGAGGGGATGGCACTCGGGGCATCCCCAAGCTTAGTTGCTTGTTTCTCTTTGGATAATATCTTGGGGTGCCATGGGCATCCCCAAGATTAGGCTATTTTCACTCCTTATTCCCATCCATCGTGATCTCACCCAAAACTTGAAAACTTCAATCACACAAAACTCAACAAAATATTCGTGAGATCCGTTAGTATAATAAAGCAAATCACCACTCTAAGTACTGTTACAAACCCATTCATATTTTATTGTTGCATTATACCTATTGTATTTTAACTTTACCATAACTTATACCCTCAATACAAGCCATAGATTCATCAAAACAAGCACACAATGCAACGAAAACAGAATCTGTCAAGAACAGAACAGTCTGTAGTAATCTGTACTCTAACCGTACCTATGGAACTCTAAAAATTCTGAACAATTAGGACAACGTAAAAAATTTGTATACCAATACTTTGTTAAAATTTCATCTCATTATCACGCACCAGTAAAAAATGAAAATTCACGCACTGTAGTCAAAGTGTCTGTTTCAGATTCAGCATTGTTTCTACACATCTTATGAATCATCCTAAAGGCTTTACTTGGCACAAACACTAATTAAAACATAAAAAACACAATCATAACAGTAGCATAATTGTGTCAAAACTCAAAAACAGAAAGAAAAAGATAAAATAAATTTCATTCATTGGGTTGCCTCCCAACAAGCTCTTTCTTTATAGCCATCAAGATAGGCTTGAGATTTCAATGATGCCCTCATGAAAGATAATAATAGAAACACAAAGAGAGAATCATGAAGCATATGGAAAACACACTTAAGTCTAACATACTTCCTATGCATAGGCATTTTATAACCAAACAAATTATCAAGGCAAGCAAAAACTAGCATATGGAAGGAAGAAGAAAGAGACAATAGAAATCTCAACATGAAGAGAGGTAATTTAGTATCATGAAAATTTCAACAACCATAATTTCCTCTCTCATAATAATTACATGTAGGATCATAATCAAATTCAACAATATAGCTATCATAAATAATACTCTCTTTATGATCAACATGCATAAAGTTTTTATCATCTTCCAAAATAGTGGGATTATCATCAACTAAAGTTATGACCTCTCCAAACCCACTTTTATCAAAAAATTCATAAGATTGAACACTCTCCAAATATGTGGGATTCTTTTTACCTAAAGTTGACGCTCTCCCAAATCCACTTTCGATACTATTTCAAACATTATTATCAATAACATATTAATCATGAGGCTTAAATAATTTTTCAAGATCATAAGAAGCATTATCACCCCAATCATGATCATTGCAATAAGAAGTGGACATGACAAAATTATCATCCCCAAGCTTGTAGTTTTGCATATCATTAACATAATTGACATTAATAGAATTTATAGTAACATCAATGCAATCATGCTTTTCAATCGAGGATCTATCATGAATCACTTTATAAATTTCTTCTTTCAACACTTCATCAAAAATTTCAGATTCATGATTTTCAAAAAAAACTTCATAGAGATAATCAAGTGCACTCAACTCACTAGCAATTGGTTCATCATAATTTGATATTTTGAAAAGATTAACAAGTGGATGAGTATCCATATCAATAGATTTTTAACAAGCGAAGATGCAAGCAAATAGGAGGCACATGGCAACACAAGCAAAGATAGCAAACAAGAGATCTGACGAGAAAAAGGCAAACGAAAAAGAGGGCGAATAAAATAGCAAATTTGTGAAGTGGGGGAGAGGAAAACACGAGGTAAATGGCAAATTTGTGAAATGGGGGAGAGGAAAACGAGAGGAAAATGGCAAATAATGTAATTGCAAGGAGATGAGTTTGTGATTAGGAACCTGATAGATGTTGATGATGTCTCCCCGGCAACGGCGCCAGAAATTCCTTTTGATATGGCTGAGATGCGTCGGTATTTCCCCAAAGAGGAAGGGATGATGCAGCACAACTACGGTAGGTATTTCCCTCAGTGATGAGACCAAGGTCATCGAACCAGTAGGAGAACCACGCAACACTATGTAGACGGTACCTGCACACAAAGAACAAATACTTGCAACCCGACGCGTAAGAGAGCTTGTCAATCTCTCCAGGGTAAAAATATAGATTAGGTTGTAATAGATTGGATAGATAGATCGCTCACAAACACAACATAAAAGAGGCAAATAAAAAGTGCAGCAAGGTATTTTTGGGTTTTTGGATTAATAGATCTGAAAACAAAAGCGGAAAAAGATAGATCGGAAAGCAATATGTTGGAAAAGTAGACCCGGGGGCCGTAGGTTTCACTAGTGGCTTCTCTCATGAGTATAGCACACGGTGGGTAAACAAATTACTGTTGGGCAATTGATAGAAGATCAAATAATCATGACGTTATCCAAGTCAAAGATCATTATATAGGCATCACGTCCAAGATTAGTAGACTGACGCCTGCCTGCATCTACTACTATTACTCCACACACCGACCGCTGTCCAACATGCATCTAGTGTTTTAAGTTCCATGAAGAAACGGAGTAATGCAATAAGAACGATGACATGATGTAAACAATATCTATTCATGTAGGTATAGACCCCATCTTGTTATCCTTAATAGCAACGATACATGTGTGCCTCGCTGCCCCTTCTGTCATTGGGAGAGGACACCACAAGATCGAACCCGTCGCAAAGCACTTCTTCCCATGGCAAGAAAAATCGATCTAGTTGGCCTAACTAAACCAAAGATTCAAAGAAGAAATACGAGGCTATAAGTAATCATGCATATAAGAGATCAAAGAAGACTCAAATAATATTCATGGATAGAAACTGATCATGAACTTAAAATTCATCGGATCCCAACAAACAGACCGCAAAAGTCATTACATAAAATAGATCTCCAAGAGACCATTGTATTGAGAATCAAAAGGAGAGAAGAAGCCATCTAGCTACTGCCTATGGACCCGTAGGTCTATGGTGGACTACTCACGCATCATCGGAAAGGCACCAATGAGGATGATGAACCCCTCCGTGATGGTGTTAGATTGGATCTCGAGGTTCTGGAACTTGCGACGGTTGGATGTGTTTTTCGTCGACTCCTCTAGGGTTTCTAGAATATTTGGGTATTTATAGAGCTGAGAGGCGGTGGAGGGGACTCCCGAGGCGGCCACAACCCACCAGGGCATGCCAGGGGCACTTCTTTGGTCCTCTGGTATTCTTCTGGTCCATAAAAAATCTCCAAAAAGTTTCATCGCGATTGGACTCCGTATGGTATTGATATTCTGCAAAGTAAAAAAACAAGCAAAAAACAACAACTGGCACTTGGCACAATGTCAATAGGTTAGTCCCAAAAAATGATATAAAGTTGCTATAAAATGATTGTAAAACATCCAAGAATGATAATATATAAGCATGTAACAAGCAAAAATTATAGATACATTGGAGACGTATCAATCAGCCAGATGTAAATATGTTGTCCCAGCATTATCCAGCACCAGCGTCGGTGTTCATCCGACAAAAACATATCAGGTGCTATTTGTTCTATCTATTTTTTTCAATACATATTATTCGTCCGAGGACAATTACTCTGCCCTGCAATACATTTTATGCAGGACAATTATTCATTACAAAAGTGGCGTTATATTGCGCTAGCATCCGTCCATTCCGCACCGCCCTACGAACGCACGCAGATCGCTCATGCGGCCCAGTCTACATCAACAACACCGCGGCCGCCTCGCGCGACCAGACGGGCTTACAACTCCGTGACCGACTCGTGCATCCGCACTGGCTTACAACTCTGTGTCCGACTCATGCATCCATGCTGGCTAACAATGCCGCGGCCAAGTCACGCATCCACACCGGCTTCCAATGCCGTGGCTGACTCACGCGTCCACGCCGGCTTACAACGCCACAGCCGACTCACGCGTCCGCGCCGGCTTACAACGTCGTGGCTGACTCGCGCATCTACACCGGCTTCCAATGCCGCGGTGGACTCCTGCATCTACACCAACATGACGGGCCTACGCCCGCCAGCACGAGCCGCCCAATGAACGTGCGCAAGCTGCCGCCCCCACGGTCTGGTCTACATCAACATGCCCGGGCCGCGCCCGCCCGTATGAGCCGCCAAACGGATGTGCGCAAGCCGCCGCCCCCGCGGCCCAGTCTCCTCTGATAACATTGGAGGAAACGAAAAAGTGAAATTTGGAATCATGTCTTAGGCAAGGTTGCGAAAGCCCGCGCCAGCCCCCACTCGCACCGAGTTACCCAATGGATAGACGCACTGACTTGCCAACCCCCGGTCCGATCTGCTTCAGCACATCGAAGATATAAGATAGTCAGACACGGAGGAAACATCCCTGGAGAAGCTAGAATTTGAGCCGGCCACCATTGAGCCGGCAAATCAAAAGCCAGCAGCAAAGATAAAAAAGGCCCTGGAGGAGCCAGGAGAGCCGGACAAAATGAGAATAGCAAGGAATGGGTCAAGAGTCATATGAACTCATTTAGCAACGACACTTGCCAAGGACATACGGAGCACCGAGGAGATCACCAACTCGCCAACCTCTGGCTTCAATAAATTTCAGCTGTCAACTCTACGACGGCTTATGCAATAGCCAAGTATGAAGATTCTCAAGCCAACTCCTCGAGTCGACTTAAGACACGAGGGCTACACAGACATGACTCGGCAGATTCAACCGGGTTAAAAAATACAAGAACCGCGGGTCATTGCAGGGAAGATAACCCGGTCCTGGGGGGGCTGCTGCCTTATTTGCGAAAATTAAAGGTCGCCCAAGAGGACTAGCTGCCACGATGCACAGTTCAAACATGGATGTCCTGCCTTATTGGCGAAAAATTAAAGGTCGCCCAAGACGACTAGTTGCCATGATGTGCAGTTCAAACATGGGTGTCCTGCCTTATTGGTGAAAAGTTAAAGGTTGCCAAACAAGACTAGCTGCCATGATGCGCTGTTCAAACATAGGTATCCTGTCTTATTGGATCATCATATTATCATATTATGATCAATGGAATAAAGTCGGCTTATCCGGACCCCAGATGTTTTGCAGTAGTAGCGTTGTCTCCTGTATATCCTATGCTAAGCTTTTCCATGATCATAAGTGACTTCGGGGCTCCCGACTCAACGAGTTAGCCAGTAATAATTTCCCTCTTGACTCAGCTACAAGCCATTATAAAGCAAAATTGTGGTTAAACCTGCCTGTTTGCCAGATGCTTCTCCGCATAAAGTCACCCCATGTACTCTTGATAAGTCAATCCATTTAGACCTTGAACTTATCCAGGTTAAAACACCGGCTTGAGTCACGTGAGAGTCGTCTTACAGAGAGCAAGGATAAACCACCGGCTATCATGCCAGCTTCATGGAAGCTAGACTGTGCTTCAAAATCTGGTCTCCAAGTTGTGCTATAAAATGCCGGCACGTATATATATTCTCCCATCTCTTAATTTTGCAGGTACAAATTTTTGGATTTCTTTTACCGGATCTTCATCATGGTTTATCATAACCAGTATTAAATGATTGGGGTTTTCCAAGTCATCTCACAAGAAATGACTATTCTCGAAGATGCGGTCTATCATATATTGCTGAGCTGGCATGTTACATATTGATGAGCTAGTATATTACATATTGTTGAGCCAGCCTATCACATATAATGCCAGGTCATTTAATTGACCGGCCCTTGGGTTTTTCAACTTGTGCTTTGTAGTAAACTACAACACTTATAGATTTCTCAAACATATATTTGTGGGGTTGCACCGCAAACACGGGCAGGGATTTCAATTCAAGCACAAAGGCATTATTCCAGGATATTCGTACAAACGATAAATTATCGGGTTGCATTACAACTACGGTCAAGGATTCATTCAAGTTAGATTAATATTAGTTCAAGAGAACTTCTGAAGTGCATTATGATGGGTTATATTATTCTCACACAGTCCCAAGTCGCTGCAGGCATACGACCCAACACTTGGGGGCTACAGCATATGCTGTTTTTCTTTTCAAAAGGGGAAGTACATGTAAGTCCCGAGTCGCTGCAGGCAAACGACCCAGCACTTGGGGGCTACACTACTCAGTTCAAGATCTACGATTTTTCTAAAAGTCCCAAGTCGCTGCAGGCATGCAACCCGGCACTTGGGGGCTACAATGTTCAGCTCCTTAAACAGATTATAAAGGTCCAAATTGAAGACCCGGCCCATCACATACTGATGAGCCGGCCCTTGGGGGCTACACATGTGAAAGGCAAGACATTCAGTTTATAACTGGCGACTCAGATGACAACCCGGATTTCTCCAAGATATCTATCTATAGAATTCAAAACTAAGTTCAAGTACCAGGTTATTGCAGGAAAAACAACCCGGCCCTTGGGGCCACACTGGCTGCAGTTTTAAAAGTATAAGACAATAACAAGTCCTAGGCTGCGGCAGGCAAGACAACCCGATACTTGGGGGCTACACAGTCAAGGATATTATTTTTATGCAAAAGCACCAAGTCATCATGAATTGATAAACTCGAAGCTTGGGGACTACAGGTAATATGGAGATAAAAAATAGAAGAACGCTTTCAAGCTATCAACTTTTAGCAAGGATCTAATTGCGTTGGTGGAGGTTTGCAAAGATCATCTTCTCCAAAATATTCATAGAAAAGCCCAGAAGCCGGCTCAACATCGGATGGGTCTTTTATTTCCCAATATTTCTATCTAGCCGAAGTATTGAAAGCCGGCTCAACATCACATGGATTTCTTTAGTCCCAATAAATTTATCAAGTCGACTAGAGTTTAGTTGTTGGACCTGGCAGCACCAACAATCACGACCCGGCATCATCAATGTTCCTGACCCGACAGAGTCTATATATGCAACACGGCTTCACAAGTTGGCAATTTCTACATCCATAAATCAGCGATATTTTCATCCTAATTCAACATCCACTACGTTCGATGACCCGGCAAGAGACGTCATGTCCCAGAAAGTCGGCTCAATAATAGACGAATTTCTATTCCCAATATTTTTGTCAAAACCAAAGCACGAGGACCTGGCTTGACATTAGAGGCATTGTGATTTCAAGTATTTTTTCTACGAGTAAAACATATCAGCAAGAGGATTGTGAAGTCAGCCCGATGATATGACAAAGAGAGACCTGGATTTTCGAGGAGCTACTTCGATTAAATAGGTCGTTCGGTGGAGCAAGAAGGTCCCTTAACATATTTATTATTCTTATTTCAGGAGCTTACCATGAATAAATTCAAGCTAACCTGGGGGCTAATGTTGGGGATATTCCCCACGGTTTGACCCGGCCAGGAGGTATGACCCGGACCATCACTTGGCGGCTCATGGGTCACCTCGCTTACCGGGTCAACCTGGACGACAAGGCCTAAGGCCTAGTGTGCAACCCAGTGGAAGGCGGCTCACGGAGAGGCCTGGAGGGCCGGCTCGCAAAGTAGGACTCCAATTAAGGGAGGCAAGACCCGGACTAGGATTCATCTTATAAATAAGAAAGAGAATAGTCCTAATCCTAGTAGGACTCTACTTGTAAGCCAGCCCCTTCAACTTATATAAGGAGGGGCAAGGCACCCCACGAGGTGGAGGTCAAGTTATTAGAGATAGAAAGATTAGAAACCCTCAAGACTAGAGGTAGAGAAATAGCACCCTTGTAATCGAGATGATCATCATCATCAATACACACAAATCATGACTTAGGCTTTTACCTCTATCGGAGGGGCCGAACCTGGGTAAAACTCGCGTCTCTCGATTCCGACCAATCGCGTTCAAGCTACCACCTAGTTGTGATGGCCTCACACCTAAGTTCTCTCACGAGGACATCTGCCGTGACAAAACCACAACAGCATTGGCTGAACAGCCTCACTGAAAACTCCATTGGGATTTGGGAAGAGCTCGAGGACGCTTTCCGAGCTAACTTTCAAGGCACCTATGTTCGGCCCCCGGGTGCCGATGACTTGAGCCACATCGTCCAACAAGCTGATGAGTCATCCCGACAATTCTAGAATTGATTCCTGACCAAGAAAAATCAAAACGTTGATTGCTCGGACGCCGAGGCGTTAGCCTCCTTCAGAAACAGTATCCAGGACGAATGGCTAGCCCATCAGCTCGGGCAGGATAAGCCAAGAACAATGTTAGCCCTTACCTTGCTTATGACCCGTTTCTGCACGGGCGAGGACAGCTGGCTAGCCCGTCGTGACAACCCTCTCTGAAACTGTCGGGGATATAACCCCTCGGTGTAACCCGCCCTATTGGGCCGGGTCAGTATAGTAGCGGCTTCACGATGTTGCTCAGAATGGGCCGTGCCACTTGAAGACAACGCAGGCAAAGGGTAAGCCGCCTGGCGACCCAGCACATGAAGACGGCGACTCATGACCCAAGAGGCAGAAAGCGCCAGGAGTTTCCTTGCTTTAGAGGCAAGGCGAATTAGAGACATAGTAGGTCACGAGTCATAACATGACTCGGACTCTTGTAAATCCCAGGGTCTCGACCTGTATATAAAGGCGAGTCCCAAGGGCCGAAAGACTTAAGCTACAAACCCTCGAAAGCTAGGTTAGCAATTCTGCACCCTTGTAATCAAGATCATCATCATCAATACACACAAAGCAGGATGTAGGCTATTACCTCCATCGGGGGGGAACCTGGGTAAACTCGTCTCTCGTTCCCGATCAACCCCTTTGAGTCTCCACCTAGCGACGATGGCCTCACACCTAAGTCCTTTCACGAGGACATCTGCCATGACAAAACCACGACAGTTGGCGCCCACCGTGGGGCTCTCGCCCGATGGAGTTGAGTTCTCGAAGGGAGCCCTTCCAGGGTTCGGGAGATTCGCGGTCGGTCAGATGATCAAGAGCCGCCGCGGCAAGCTCTACATAGACGATTCAGGCTGGGGCCCCGAGGACGACTCGATCGAGCACGGGTACCGGGTCCCCTTCATCAAGATCCACGTGTTCATCGGCAAAATCAGCACGTCGGTGCCCGAGTCGGACATCTGCACCAACATCGTCGAGCCGGCTCGGCGCACCCAACCCGGCCGGCGTCAAGCCAGCCGGCGTCACGTCTTCGTCGGCTTCACCCAGGGAGTCAGTCTCTCGGATGATCCAGCTTCTAGCGGGAACACCCTCGTCAACTCAGATGGCGAGTCTTCCATGGGAGATACCGAGTCAATCTGTCCTCTTTATGATGGCAGACTCGGGGGCTCGTTGGAGAATGAGACCCCCAAGGAATTTCATGAGTCGCCTCGCCAAGTCACTATTTACATGGCAGGAACCGCGGTGGGTCAAGATTCATTGGCGGCTGGAGCACCGGGAGGCTCTGGCGGGTCAGGTAAGACGCCGGCTCAGGCCTTGATGGATTTAATGGCTGAGATGGCGAAACTCGTGGAGACTCCTTTTACCGTGGAAAATCAGGAAGAGCGCAACACGGAGTTAGCCAAGCGTTGTGAGCAGATGACCAAGGTACAGGAGGAAATTGATGCCGAGAACGCCAAGATGGCAGAATTGCAGGCTTGTATACATAATGAGTCAGAGCGCCTTAAGGCCGAGGCCTGGCAGCTAGGGCTTCGCCGAGATGCCTCTGAGGCGGTTTACAAGAGGAGACGTCGGAGCCGTCTACCATTGAACCTCGAGCCGCAACAACTTTTTACTACCCCGCAACAAACACTGGGGGCTGGACAGCCGCTCGGAAATCAATAGAACGAGCCGGCTCGACCACCGCCGGCTCACTCACCGCCCCGACGTTTCCAGACGCCACGTGGTCACTTTTCCAACCCTGTTGACAACATGCTGGCGGCAACTCAGAACTAGGAGGCATTACCTATTCATGGAAACACCCCTGTTGAGATTGAGGCTAGAAATGCCATCGAGATGTTGAAGACAACGGTGGTACAATAGGCGCAATACTCTTATAGCCGCAATCAGATGCATTCCACACCCTATGCCAGCTGCAGCAAGAGTCGCCATGTGGAATCCCCGGCTGTTTATAGCAGCGGGCTCAGGCAGCGGCCTCAGGTTTCCCCGACCTGGCCCGTGCTGTCAAACACCCAGCTAGTCGTCGGTGCAGCCAGAGCAGCACGACAAGCAGAGGCGCAAGCAGAAACGATGCAGGCGACTCAGCAGCCTCATCCCCAACCAACAAATATGGGGGCTGGGGTTAATAGAAGGACGATTGGGATTCCCTGCTTATCCCTGGCTCTCAGGAGTGAGCGTATGCCCAAGGATTTTAAGGGGCCTTGCAAGGTGCCAAATTACACAGCAGACCTCGACCCGACAGGGTGGATTGAAAGTTACGAGCTGGCAATGGATATGCTCGACGTCAGCGACGCCGTTTGTGCAAAGTACCTGACCATGATGCTGGGCCGACTCAGACATGGCTGAAGAATCTGCCGCCCAATTCCATCAACACTTGGGCAGAGCTCAAGGAGTGGTTCATCAAGAATTTCCAGGGAACGTGCAAGAAGCCAATGACGATAGTGGATCTTCAGCATTGCATCCAGCGTGGGACGACTCGGCTCATCATTGGACTCGTCGGGTCACAGAAAGCATCCACTCATCGAACAGCATCACGGCGGCTCAAGCCGTCCTAATCCTGGAAAAAACTACCACTTTCAGCCACTGGTCCGGAAGCGTGGGCGGCTCAAGCGAAAGGTGCAGGATATGGGCAACTTAATGGATATCCTTACCAAATATGCCAAGTCAGACAGCACGAAGGATCCCGACTCAGACGAGGACAAGACCGGCAAAGGCAAGAAAAGCGAAGGTAGTAAAGGTCAGCATAACCACTGTGGTAACCCGGGGGCTCAGAACAATAGCGACAAGCGGAAATAGATAGATGGCGGGTCAGACTTCGTTGCTAACACCAATACTGGTTTCATAAACCAGCGTCGTAATGGGCGCTCTGGAGGGGCTTACAATGGGAATAAGCCTCGTAACTACGAGGAGGCGCTCAAGGCACCATGTCCCAAACATAGTACCCAGGATAAACCGGCTACCCACTCATGGGAAAACTGTTACATCATGCAGGAGTTCCGTAACCAAGCTTTCCAAAATCATCAAGGAGGCAACGGTGGAGGACACCCGGGTCAGCATGGTCCTGGCGGGCCATAGGGCCGCTCAGGAGCTGGATTTCAGCATCAGGGAAATAATGGCAATGGACAGTATTTTGGACAGGGTAATCAGCAGCATAATAACCATGGTGCTTTCCAGAGTAATCGTAAGCAGCTGAATAGCGGTCAGTACCACTAGTACCTGAAATCTCAATAATGATTCATATTATCTGGAGGATTTACGAGAAGGATCATATACCTCCGAGGAGAAAACAACCCGGCCCTGGAACATTGCCCAGCTGTGGCCATATTATACTTAGAGCCACCGTCTCCTTTTACTTTTTGTAACCCCCCCCCCCACGCAAATTCTGTATATACTTCTTTATGTTTCAAATATAATAAAGCCAGCACCCCCGAAATTCGGGGTCTCTGTCGTTTCAGCCTACAAATTGAGCATGAGTCTTTATTTTCTGAAACATTGGGCACTTAGGGGCTTCCAACTCATCGAGTTTAGCTTTCTCACCCTTGTGACCCGGCAA
This sequence comes from Elymus sibiricus, assembly GCA_039707655.1. Classification (NCBI taxonomy): domain Eukaryota; kingdom Viridiplantae; phylum Streptophyta; class Magnoliopsida; order Poales; family Poaceae; genus Elymus; species Elymus sibiricus. The sequence goes on along the minus strand of CM077667.1, from coordinate 383,900,545 downwards.
AACGCCACAAAACATTGGGCACTTGGGGGCTTCCAACTCATCGAGTTTAGCTTTCTCACCCTTGTGACCCGGCAAAACGCCACAAAATATTGGGCACTTGGGGGCTTCCAACTCATCGAGTTTAGCTTTCTCACCCTCTTGACCCGGCAGAAAACGCCATAGTGTATGGTTAAACCTGCATGTAGGCTTGATGCGACTCCGATCAGGTGACCCCGTGTACTCTTGGCAAGTCAATCCATTTTGGACCCTGAACTTATCAAGGCTAAAACACCGGCTTGAGTCACGTAAGAGCCGGCATACAGAGAGCTAGGATAAACCATGGGTTATCATACCCGCTTCACTGAAGAAAGACTTGAGCCTCAAAAGCCAGTCTCTTTTTCCGAGTCTCACTAAGCCGACTTATTAACAGTACTTTATATTGTTATTAAATTGTGTTACTACCTGATACGTCTCCATCGTATCTACTTTTCCAAACTCTTTTGCCCTTGTTTTGGACTCTAATTTGCATGATTTGAATGGAACTAACCCGGACTGACGTTGTTTTCAGCAGAATTGCCTTGGTGCTATTTTTGTGCAAAAATAAAAGTTCTCGGATTGACCTGAAAATTTACGGAGAATATTTTTGGAATTAATAAAAAATACTGGCGAAAGAATCACCCAGAGGGGGTCCACCCATTGGCCACAAGCAAGGGGGCGCCCCCCCTAGGGCCCGCCCAGGTGGCTTGTGGGCCCCCTGCAACTCCTCCGACCTCAACTCCAACTCCATATAACCCTATTCGGGGAGAAAAAAATCAAGGAGAAGAGTTCATCGCGTTTCACGATACGGAGCCGCCGCCACCTCCTGTTCTTCCTCGGGAGGGCAGATCTGGGGTCCGTTTTGGGCTCCGGAGAGGGGAAATCGACGCCGTCGTCATCACCAACCATCCTTCATCACCAATTTCATGATGCTCTTCGCCGTTCGTGAGTAATCCCATCGTAGGCTTGCTGGACAGTGATGGGTTGGATGAGATTTACCATGTAATCGAGTTATTTTTGTTAGGGTTTGATCCCTAGTATCCACTATGTTCTGAGATTGATCTTGCTATGACTTTGCTATGCTTAATGCTTGTCACTAGGGCCCGAGTTCCATGATTTCAGATCTGAACCTATTATGTTTTCATGAATATATATGTGTTCTTGATCCTATCTTGCAAGTTGTAGACACCTATTACGAGTTATGATCCGCATCCCCCAGGGTGACAATAACTGGGATTCTTTCCGGTGATTACCGTAGTTTGAGGAGTTCATGTATTCACTAAGTGCTAATGCTTTGGTCCTGTTCTCTATTAAAAGGAGGCCTTAATATCCCTTAGTTTCCATTAGGACCCCGCTGCCACAGGAGGGTAGGACAAAAGATGTCATGCAAGTTCTTTTCCATAAGCACGTATGACTATATATGGAATACATGCCTACATTATATTGATGAATTGGAGCTAGTTCTGTGTCACCCTATGTTATAACCGTTCCATGATGAATGCCATCCGACATAATTATCCATCACTGATCCGTTGCCTACGAGCTTTTCATATATTGATCTTTGCTAAAGTTACTTTTCCGTTGCCACTGTTACGATTGCTACAAAACCGCTACTGTTACTTTTGCTACCGTCACCATTACTTCCATACTACTTTGCTACTAAATACTTTGCTGCAGATATTAAGTCTTTCAGGTGTGGTTGAATTGACAACTCAGCTGCTAATACTCGAGAATATTCTTTGGCTCCCCTTGTGTCGAATCAATAAATTTGGGTTGAATACTCACTACTAGGAGAAAGCCTACTAGTAGCGCTTGAAATACCTATAGCAATAGCGCTGGGTCCAGCGCTACTGCTAACGAGCTACAGCTAAATTGTAGCAGTAGCGCTTATTGGTGCAGCGCTACTGCTAAGTATGGTTAGCAGTAGCGCTGCACTGACCAGCGCTACTGATAACTATCTGTAGCGCTGCATAAAGGAAAGCCCTGCTGCTAGATGCCTTCCAGCGCTGCTGCTACTATTCCTGCTTTCACAGATTCATACCCCCTCTACGTATTTGTGATGTATTTGTACAGGCTCTATATAGTACTTTCATCAGATCACAATAAACATACAATATTCTCATCATACACATACAGTAGTCTCGTCATACCATCATCATCATCATTCAACACAAATATCATCACATCTCAAAAATAGCGATACACAAGTCATGTCATGTCTCGAATAAGTGCAACTGCATGGTCATGGCACACACACAAGTTTCATCATCTCTATCTAAACCATGATGTAGAAGAGAAGAGCGATCAACATGAGCAAGACCGCGACTATGTAGTACTTGAGGCACCGGCGGTTCCGCCCCCGCTCTTGCCGGAGCGTCCACCTCAAGTAACTACTTTCCGCTTCGGCTCTGCTGTCGAACCCTCTGTGGCTAGCACCCGGGTACTTGTCCACCTGGGCCTGAGCGTCTGGCCAGTGGTCGTAGACTCCTGGAACCCTCCCAACGAACACGGCGTAGCAGTCCTTCGCCATCTCTGATCTATGTACCTGCGTCGTCAGTTGATGAACTGGACGATAATATGCAACATAATGTACTTAAGAAAACAAAGAGGCATAATTAGCAAAATACAAGCAACCTATAGTAAACATAAATGACGAAGTTCCTCATACCCAAACTAATTAACTAGAGCGATCTACGCTAGTTCAGGATCACGGTTTAATTACATCACATAGTTTCGTCTGGACGCTAGTGACACATATATTGTCAACGACAATCCGTCCTCCATGTCGGCGGTCCAATCTTCATAGTCAGGGAGGAAGCACCCGAGCTTGTTGAAAGGCTTCAGGTCCAGACGCTGAGCGATTAGCAGTGCTCAGACATCATCCCGCGTGATTGGCCCATGGTAGAACATTCCTGTTGGTTCGAGGACCTGCTTCATGAACACTTGGGCAAGTTCACACTGTACGTGATAAAACTCAGCTCGGATTCGATGATCCGGTGTCTTTCCTATGCTTGTGGCCCAGTTGACAATCTCGGCATCGTTGGTAGTAGCTTACATGCGAAGGCGTTGATTATCCCTTCTGAACTCGAGCAGGTGATGCATGAGGTAGAATCCATCAGCCTTACTGATATGTGGTTGCTGGATGCAGCAGAAGTCGGTCTTATGGCTGAAAACCAGCCCGTTCTTCCTGTACTTTTTCACCTTGATATATCCACCAGACAGGCTGAAGGTTAACAGGGCACTATCGAGAACACTCTTTATGTGCTTGTAATCCTTTTTCTTGATGTTCTTCGATGATTCCAAGTAGATAGCATGGGAGTATTCTAGGTACAGAACGATGAGGACGGCGCAAATTAAGTACACCTCAAATTAAGTACACCTCAAATTAGCCTCCATGCTTGCAAAGGAATGATTAACACTTACGAAAGGATATGCGCGGATGACTTACGTGGGATGATAAGGCAGGAGAATCGCTTCCTTGTGCTTATTAGCGATCATGAAGCCGCCGATGTACTTGCTCGCATAGTCACGGTGCTCTTTGCAGACATCCAAGAAGCTCTCATGCATATGGTACGGGTCCGCGACGCAGATATATTTTATGTTCTCGATCCTGATGATGTAGTTGAGATACAGCGCATACATGCGGATTTACTGGAAATCCAGCTTGGTCATGTGGAACATGTCATAGATGTAGTCAAATCGCAGGATGAACTTATCCGCGGGCCATCCCTCGACGTACAACTTCCCACCCGGCACCTGAGCCGCGTAAAGCGGGTATCCTGGTTTTTCTGAGATGAGAAGGCTTTTCTCTCTGGCTAGCACATCTTCATGGAGTCTCCTTAGATCATTGTTCAATATGTGCTCTAGCGCTTTCGCAGGTAGGATTGGGTCGTCGGCGACATGGAAATGCTTCGCACCTTCGACAGGTATTCTGTCTACCACCCGGGGCTTTAGAGGCGGCTGGCTGCTTGAAGCAGCTCTGGCGCCTTTAGGGCCTTTCCTGTCCGGTCTCCTCCTTTGCTTCTTGGCGGGTGGCGGTAGTGAGCCCACCATACCTTCCCTAACCACCACCCCTAGTGTCGTCGGGCTAATCAGTGGACGGCCCTCGGGTTGTTGCTGGGTAGAGGCGGCATCTGGAGGCGTCTCCTGCGAGGATCGCTTGAAGAGAGACTTTTTGCATTCCGCCTTAGGACGTTCTGGCTCCGGCAAATCAGGCAGCATCAAGTCATCATCTCCATGCTCATAGCCTGAGTCTTCGTCGTCCTGAGCCATCAATCCTCCATCATCATAGGCGGTATTGAAATACTTGTGTGGGTCATCATCATCCTCCTCCATGTCATCATCAGCATTTGCTTCTTCGACAACGGGGGCGACGTCATCTGGCACTCGGAGGCTCTCCCTCGCGTCGTCCGCTATCAACCACCACGACAGGTGCAGGTAATTTGGTAGGTGGGGTGGTGTTCATACCTTCTTGAGAAGCTGTCGTTGGTGTGATACTGGGCGCCTCGACACGAAGAAGAGTCTTCGGCCAAGGCAAGAACCAGCTCTTGCATGCGCCAATCCGTTGAGGGGTCTCCTCGTCATCGACTGGTACCAGAGGAGGCAAATCCTCGATGCCCGCTAAGACACTGGCCACGTTAACCTTGAAGACGCCATCGGGCATCTCTCGGTTGTGGAACATGCGGTCCTTCGGCTTCACGATCGTTGCCTTTCCCACGGCCACCTTCTGGCCCTTGATGTCGTACAGTAGGGTGCACGGGGTATCGTTAGCCTACGTAGACATCTCTGCGATGTCAAACATCCAAAAAGCAACTGAAACGGAAGACTATAGATATGCTGGTCAAGAGGGTATGACGCATAATTACCGTGAGGGCGTCGAGCTCAGCCAAAGACGAAGCCCCGCCGAGTAGGCCAGAGATGGAGGACGGGCTGCTATGAACAGGAGGGGGACCAGGTATGGGAGCATGTGCGGTGGCGTGAGCAGGTGCTGGTGGTGCGATGTTCACCGAATTGCTCCCGACATAGCTGGGAAGGGGAAAGTCCGCTGGCCCTTTATCTGGATTTTTCTTCGTCCATTCAAAAAATGCCGGAAGCAAGATGGAAATGGAAGATGTGAAGTCAGCCGTGACGCCAGCTACCGCTGCACTGACCCTTGCATCGACTATCTGTTCCAACTCTGCTTTGGTCTCAGCTTTGGACTTATTGACTGCAAGCGCGACCTTCTGGTCGACGGTCTGTTGAGTAAGCAACTGTCTCTTCCTTCTTTCCTCTGGCTCCTCGCGGTAGCACGTCTTCCACGAGGCACCATCTCCGATGCCGTGCACACGTCCATAGGACGGCGGTTGGTCCTCCGGGACCTTTTTAGTATGTTCAGGGCCCGGTTGAAATGGGTGTCCCACTTGGGCCTCGCCGACGACTGTGACGACTCGTCGCTTTCGGCTGCCTTTTGGTGCTGCTCTTTCTGCAAAAGGAACGTGGATGGTTTACTAATAATGTGACAAAACTTGTAGTGGAATTGATTGGAAGCTAATATGATAATGTGGTAATATAACAATTACCAGAAGTCTCATGAACTCCCTCGTGTTCGGGTCCGTGTAAAAGATCTTCTTGACGTGGTCCCACTTGTACCGGGCCCTGATCCAGTCACGCTCCAGCGGGTCGGTGAACTCCGCCAAGGGGTCTGGGATTCCGTGACTTTCACGTTCGGCGTCCTCCTTGGCCCATACGTGCCTCTTTCCCTTGTAACCACGGCTTCCGAGGCGGTGGGGAGGCATGTTCCTGGCCTGGAGCGCCTTCATTTTCTCTGACTTTTTCTTGGTTTCATCTTTAGCGCAAGTCTCCTTGAATTTTTCAAAGTCCTCTTCCGTAAGTGTCGGATTGTCAGCATGAATCTTGGACCACGGTTCATTCTTATCAATCGCTTTTTTCACCCGAACTTTCCAGGCGGACAAGTCGTTGGTGAACGTCACCATCGCCTTGCTGTTTATCTTTGTCATGGCGTCGTCGTCCCATGGTTCTTTGCTTTCTGTGCGGCCGGGGAACAGGAACCTATTGTGCAACTTCTTTAGGAGCATGTGCTCCATGTGTGGTATCTTCTTCAACTTCTCGTCGTTGATGTTGGCGGTTTCCCTGAGGATGCATCCTAGTTGATTGCCCCAGCACGAGCGCGCTTCATCCGGCGCCGTTGGCTCTAATTTCTTGGGGTGCATCTCCGTGACCACAATTTGTCCGATGCCGAGCTCGTTTGGTCTTCGTGACCTCTTCTGCTTCGCTGCTTTACCGGCTACGACAGCATCGTTGCCGGTCTCGGGGGTGGTGTCGGTGCCGGTGCCAGTGCTGGTGCCGGTGTCGGCGTCGGTGTCAGGGTTGGTGCCACTGCCGCCACCATGCACCCCCATCTGGTGTTCATCCAGGTAATCGAAATAGTGATTTGCTGCCTCGGTGGGGTCTTCTTCGAGGCGAGCAGAACCCCCGGCTGAGGCGTGGCTAGACATGTTTCCTATTCAACAATTGTAAATAAAAGATATAATGAAGAGAAAAAAGGGGCCTGTATTTGGTCGGAATGTTGATTCATTCCCCTTCCGGCAAATCCCGGGCACTCCATATGTCCTAGTTTCTAGCACAAGTCATGCCGAAAATCACGGAAATTTTCGGCATGACCTTTGCTAAAAAGTGGACATATGGAGCGCCTGAAATTTGCCGGAACGTAAATGAATCAACATTCCGGCAAAACATAGGCCACTCGGACATTACGGCAAAACATCAATGACATATAGCATATAACAAATGAACATATATCATATAGCAACAATGAACAACAATGAACCTATATCATACTACATTCCTAAAAAGTGGAATATGCAAATGAACATATAGCAACAATGAACACCAATGACATATATCATATAACAATGAACAACAATTCTGTTTTTTGTCCTAACTAATTTTTTGTCCTAGCTAATTTTTTGTCCTAGCTAACCAAGCAACAATGAACATCAATGAAAACTAAATGCTACTGTTTTTTGCCCAAGAAAATTTCCTAAAAAAAATTGCCCTAGCTAATTTCCTAATTTTTTTTGCCTTAGCTAAAGAGAGAGGAGGGCAGGGGAGAGGAGAGCGAGAGGCTTACGGCGGCGAGGTCTAGGGCAGGCAGGGAAAAGGGCGGCGGCGGCGGTGAGGTTGAGGGCGGGCTCGGGCGGCCGGCGGCGAGGTCGAGGGCGGGCAGGGGAGAGGGCGGCGGCAGTGTGCGGCGTGAGGTTGAGGGAGGCCTCGGGCGGCGGCGACAGAGGAGAGGGGGGAGAGGGGGGAGAGAGTGGAGAGGGCGGCGGCGGCCTGAGTTCGAGGGCGGCCTCGGACAGTGGCGACAGAGGAGAGGGGGGAGAGGGGGAGAGAGGGGAGAGGGCGGCGGCGGCGGTGAGGTCGAGGGCGGCGGCGTGCTCGGGGGAGAGAGGGGAGAGGGCGGCGGCCGGCGTCGAGGTCGAGGGCGGGCAGGGCAACGGCGGCGACAGAGGTGGAGAGGGGGGGAAAAGGACTTGGCGAAATTTTGAGCCCGCGCGGCGGGGGGTTAACTAAAAATAGCAGTAGCGCTGTATTAGGATCCAGCGCTATAGCTAACTTAGCTACAGCGCTGGGTCCTAATCCAGCGCTACTGCTAGATATTCCAATTTTTAGGTTTTTTAATTCTAAAATACACATAGTAGTAGCGCTGGATTAATATCCAGCGCTATAGCTAAGTTAGCTATAGCGCTGGTTGCAATCCAGCGCTACTGCTATGTTTCTTTTCTTTTTATTATTTTCCTTTTCTAGTTTTTAGTTTTCTTTTCTTTTTATTATTTTGCTTTCCTTTTTTGTTTACTTTTCTCTTTCTTTTGTATTGCTTTCTCCCTTTTGTTTTTGTTTTTTGTTTTTCTCCCGACGGCCTCGCACGCAGTTGACGAGAGCGCGAATATCACCGGAATCATGTGGTGGTAATTGAAGGGGATACGATGTATACATCATTTGACCGATAACGGTTACTTAAGTGCGTACACAAAATAGATGCATATATATAAATGATGGTTTCTCAGCTGCGTCGACGACGTTTCACATTGAGCTTCTTCCCTTTCTTTTTCGTTGCCGAATAATTGAGCCCCTCCTTATGACTTTTCCGGAACCATGGAGTACGATCTTTCTTACATAATGTAGTATTGATTCTTCTTTTCACGTATGCTTCATCGTCATCGTCATCTTCCCTCATCGGGTTGCCGTATTAGTCGTAGTCTTCCTCGTTGGCGACTCCATCCATTCTGACGATGCTCCTTTTGCCTCTCCTCATGACAACACGGCTGGGATTGGTCGGGTCGGTTATGAAGAAGCATTGTGTCACGTGCTTAGCGTGTACCCATGGCTCAGTTTTGGCGATGACGTTAACGTTCACGGTTGCGCTCTTCGCGTCGGGTATAGACATGGTAGTGAAATACTTGTTTTCTCTTACGACGTCCTTAGCCCATCTGACACGGAACATTGTCGCATCGTGCATTCCAGCATAGTCAAGCTCCCAGATCTCTTCGACCCTTCCGTAGAATCTTTCAGTTGTGTCGTTGGCGTCAGTCACGCATTCAATCGTCACCCCGGAGTTCTGGTAATCACTGTCCATGTCTTTGGCCTCCGTGTAGAACGTGTACCCGTTGATATCGTATGACTGATAGGTCGCGAGTTTGGGCGCGGGGCCATGTGCTAAGGCGTGTATGAGCAATCCGTCCGAACTGCCCTCTTCCGGGGGATTTTCAAGAACTTGCTCTTTGAACCAACACAAGAAAGTGGCGTTGCGCTCTACAGTAACTTCGTCGTCCGTCTTGAGCATCCCCTTATCACGGACTTATTTGCGATGGTTTCTTTGTGCCGTGCCACATAATCATCTACCACATCTAGGTGTTGTAGCACTACTAAGTTAGCCCTGTCAAAGTCGTTCCGTCGATCCGAGTAGTCCACATGCAATTCCCTCCGGCCGTTGTTGTGACCTTCTCCTCCGAGCCTCCCATCGTGCTTCTTGACGGGCAAACAAACAACAGGGTCTCCGACGCCTATATAATTCTCACAAAAGGAGATGCACTCATGCGTCAGATACCCCTGGACGATGCTCCCATCGGGACGGGACATGTTACGAACGAATCCTTTGATGACCCCATTCATCCTCTCGAACGGCATCATGCTATCATGGAATGTCGGCCCGAGTTCGATGATGTCGTCCACGATGTGGACACACAGATGCACCATGATGTCAAAGAACGCGGGCGGGAAGTACATCTCAAGCTCACATAGTATGACAACGATCTCTTCCTGTAGCCTTCGGAGCTGCTTCACACTTATGGACTTTTGAGAGATAACGTCGAAGAAGCTGCAGAGACCAGTAAGCGTGTCACGGACGTGCTTGTCCATTATCCCTCCAATGGCAACTGGGAGTATCTGCGTCATCATCACGTGACAGTCATGAGACTTCATCCCGCTGAACCTTTTCTTCTTGGGGTCTAGAAATCTGCTTATCTTCCCACAGTAACTGGAACTGACTTTGATTCCCATAAGGCACTTGACGAATTGATCGATCTCCTTCGCACTTGAGGTGAAGCAAGAAGGGGGGCAATAATTCTCCTCCTTCTTGTTGACTTTTCTGCCCCTTTCCCCCTCGTCCGTCTCCGTCTCCGTCTCCTCCGTCAACTTTTTACGGTGGAGATCTTTCCTGATCTTCAAATCTTCCAAGTCTTTCCTTGCCTTCGGCCCGTCCTTGGTCTTCTCCGGCATGTTCATCAGTGTGCCAAGCAAGCTCTCGAGGACATTCTTCGTGATATGCATTTGATCAAGGCAATGAGGCGTGTTGTGATTGGGCCAGTACTCCAAGTCCCAGAAAACAGACCTCGTTTTCCATACCTTCAGTAGCGGCTCCGGCGCCTTTTTCATCTTTCCTGGCGCGGGGCACTATTCCTAGTTTTTCAACAGCTCGTTGATTTCGGCGCCGCTCCTCTTACGTGGAGGTCCTCAATGCTCAGCTAACCCATTGAATAGATCTCCACGCTTTCTCCACGGGTCATCCTTCTCGAGCCATCTACGATGCCCCATGTACACGATTTTCCCGGACCCGCCATCTTTCGTTGACGTAAGCTGCTGAGACGTTGTATCATCCATGTACCTCGTGCATCCGCAGTATCCATGGCTCACCTGGCCTAAGGTGTACCCATAACCGAGATAGTCGTGCACCGTCGTCATCAGCGCGGCTCTCATATAGAAATAGTCTCCTTTGCTGGCATCCCATGTCCATGCCGGTGTTTTCCATAACGTGTCTAGCTCCTCTTTCAGAAGCCCCATATATAGGTTAATATTATTTCCCGGTTGTTTCGGCCCTTGAATCAGCATGCTCATGTGTATGTACTTTGTCTTCATGCACTTCCATGGGGGGAGGTTGTACATCCATACAAAGACGGGCCATCTGCTGTGGTTGGTGTTTTGGTTTCCAAACGGATTCATGCCATCGGTACTCGCACCAAGTACGATGTTCCTTGGATCTTCTGCAGCAAATCCATATACGGTGTTGAATACTCTCCATTGGCTACCATCTACGAGGTGTCTCAGCTTCGGATCATCTCCATCGTCGGGCTTCTTCCTCTCCGTGTGCCAGCGCATGAGCTTTGCTTCCTTAGGATCTACGAAATACCGCTGCAGACGGGGAGTGATCGGAAAGTACCATACAACTTTCTGAGGAGCTTTCTTTCCTACCTTCTTGTATCGAGAAGCATTGCACACTGGACAGCTGGTTTTTTCCGCGTGCTCCCCCCGATAAATGATGCAATCGTTGATGCATGCGTGGTACCTAATGTGCGGCAAATCAAAAGGGCAAACAATTTTCTTGGCCTCATCGACACTAGTAGGACACAGGTTCCCCGCGGGAAGAACTTTATTATGTAGATACTTCAAATGCTCATCGAGGCTTTTGTCTGTCCATTTGTTTTTGGCCTTCGTCTTTAGAAGTTCGAGCGTGAAACTCAAGCGGGTCACCTCGGGATCACAACCGTCATACAATGGAGTCTTCGAGTCTACTTCAAGTTGCGCCAGCTTGGCCTCCTCTCTAGAAGCAGCTCTCTCGCTAGTCGTACTCTTGCGAAGGAGGTCTCGAACATGAGGGTCCTGCACGACTGCACTTAGTAGCGTCGAAGACTGCGGCGTGACCGCCGGCTCTTCTCCGCCATGTCCGGACTCTTCTTCGCCGTGTCCGGAATCTTCTCCGCCGCCGTCATTTAACTCTTCCCCACCACCATGTCCGGCGCCATCGTCTTCGTGTCGATCGGTCATCTCTTCGTCTAACCCCATGTCATTATTCCCTGCCATGTGGACGTCCTCATCATCATCATCTTCACTTATCCACCGAGTATAGCCATCCATGAAACCATTCATCGGCAGGTGCGCCTTCAACCTGCCACGATCAAAAGGGTCCAAAAGGAATCCTTCTTTGCATCTTGTACACGGACATCTAATCCTAGTCCGATTATTTGCATACATGTCCATCACCGCAGATTGCATGTATCGCTCCACCTTCCATCCACTCACCTTCATGACCGACTGCATGCACGGTATAACAAGCAAAAGGGTTATAAACAAAATGCATGCATGCATCAAAGTCATATAAAAATTTTGCATGACCTTGCCTAAAAATAGGACATATCGAGTTTGCTCGAATTCACCGAAACGGAAATAAATCGACATTTCGGCAAAACATAAGCAACTCCCGGGGGCATGTCACTCGCACAAATCTCTCCATATCCCAAACACACATATTCCCATTCTTGAAATGAACAAATTTTTACTCACCTATCGACCGGATGAGGCCTTTCGCTACCTATAGGGATCGACCGGATGAGGCCTTTCGCTACCTATAGGGATCGAAAGTTTGGATGGCTAATTAGCTAGCTAGATCTAGTTGTTGGGGAGGAGAGATGACTCTAGGTAACTAATGGAGAGGGAGAGAGATGAGCTAGCTAGATCTATATCTAATGGAATGGAGGGAGAGCCAAATAAATGAGGTAGGGGGGCATTTATGGAGCTAGCTAGAGATGAGAAGGCCATTTATGGAGGAGAGTTATGGTGGAGGGGGGCATTAATGGGCAGAGAAGAGAGGTAGGAGGAAGAGAGAAGAAGGGCAACAATGGTGAGGGGAGAGGGGAAAGGAGGGGGAGAGAGGGCAAAGGGGGGGAGGAGGGGGAGGGGGTGAAAAGGTGGCACCAACCACGAATAGCAGTAGCGCTGTTTTTCAAAAAGCGCTATTGCTATGTTAGTTAGTAGTAGCCGTTTGCAGAAAGAGCGCTACTATTAGGTGGGGCCCATTAGCAGTAGCGGTTCCACGAAAAAAACCGCTACTACTACCAACAGTGTGCTGTATTCTGGACAGCGCTGCTACTACCAACAGTGTCGGTGGGCTCGTCGGGTCCCGCTTAGCAGCAGCGCTCTTTTTGTTTCCAGCACTACTGCTAAGTCTTTACTTGTAGCGCTGCCGAAATCCAGCGCTACTGGTAATTACCAGCAGCGCCTGTTACTTTCCAGCCCTACTGATAGTGTCCTGCCTATAAGGTTTCTCCTAGTAGTGACTGTACCCTCGAAAACTGTTGCGATCCCCTATACTTGTGGGTTATCAAGACCCTTTTCTGGCGCCGTTGCCGGGGAGCATAGCTCTATTCTCTGAGTCACTTGGGATTTATATCTGTTGATCACTATGAAGAATCTGAAAGACCCAAAAACCAAGATCTATCCCTCTACTACGAGGGGAGGTAAGGAACTGCCATCTAGCTCTGCACTTGATTCACCTTCTGTTATGAGTAAATTTGTGACACCACCACCTGCTATTGATTCTTATATGTCGCAAGCAATTGATGATGCCACTTCTGCTATGCATGATGCTTATGATGATACTTTGCTTGATAATACTGTGCCACTGGGTGAATTTCTTGATGAACAAATTGCTAGAGTTAATGCTGAAACTGATGATATTTCTAAAACTGATGAAATTATTGAAACTGAACACTATGAGACACCTGTTAGACCTAGCTCTCCTAGATATGAATTGCCTAATATACCTAAGGGTTATGTTATGGAGGGAGAGGTAGCTAGGGACTTTCTTGCTTGTAAGGATAGAGATGATCTTAAGAAATTACTATGCAAGTGGAAGGAAAAATCTTTGAATGCTAGAATGCAATATGATCCTAAGTTTGCTACTTCACCTATCTTTGTTACTGATAAGGATTATGAATTCTCTGTCGATCCTGAATTAATTACTTTGGTTGAATCTGATCCTTTCCATGGTTATGAATCTGAAACTGTTGTGGCACATCTTACTAAATTGAATGATATAGCCACCCTATTTACTCATGAAGAAAAAATTCGTTATTACTATATTCTTAAGTTGTTTCCTTTCTCATTAAAGGGTGATGCTAAGATATGGTTTAATTCTCTTGCTCCTGGTTGTGTGCGTAGTCCCCAGGATATGATATATTACTTCTCTGAAAAATATTTTCCTGCCCATAAGAAACAAGCTGCCTTGCAGGAAATATTTAACTTTGTGCAAATTGAAAAAGAGAGTCTCCCACAAGCTTGTGGGAGGCTTCTCCAATTACTTAATGCTTTGCCTGATCATCGTCTCAAGAAAACAAAATACTTGATATCTTTTATAATGGACTAACCGATGCTTCTAGGGACCACCTAGATAGTTGTACTGGTTGTGTTTTCAGGGAACGAACTATTGAACAAGCTGAACTACTATTGAATAATATATTGAGCAATGATAATGATTGGACTATTCCCGAACCACCTCCAAAGCCAACTCCGAAGAAAAGAGGTATTCTATTTCTCAGTCCTGAAGATATGCAAGAGGTAAAGAAATCTATGAAAGAATAAGGTATTAAAGCTGAAGATGTTAAGAATTTACCACCTATTGAAGAAATACATGGTCTTGATACCCCGACACAGGTAGTAGAGGTAAATTCTCTCCGTAGATTTGATGAAGGTGATATTCCTTATAATAAGTCTGCTAGCCAATGCTTGGATGAGTTTGATAACTTTATTGTTAAGCAAGAAAATTTCAATGCTTATGTTAGTAGACAATTGAGACATAATGCTTACATGCTTTATCGCTTAGGTGATTATATGAGTAGAACTATCAATGATCTTAAGCTTATTAGTAAACATGCTTCCATGGTAACTACTCAAATAGAACAAGTACTTAAGGCACAAAATGATTTGCTTAATGAGATGAATGGTAAGAACAATGATCATTCTGTTAGAGTTGTGACTAGAGGTGGTAAAATGACTCAGGAACCTTTGTATCCTGAGGGCCATCCTAAGAGAATTGATCAGGATTCTCAGAGAATTAATACTGATGCACCTAGTCGTCCCAGTAATAAGGCCTCGAGACTCGCAATACGTGAGCCCAACTTTGAACCACCGATGGAAGCTCAAGTGCGGCCTTGTGAATGGCCGTCGGATCAATTCATGGTTCATGCCGGTTTCAAGGAAGAATTTTACGCGTACACACGAAATGCTGGCCTTGAAGATTTCGTTTCAGACCAATGCAAGTAATATTATCAACCCACTGATTCCTTCGTGCGGATGTTTGAATTTTCATCCAGGCGTAATACGCATTCTGTTCTATTAAATCTTTATGATGAATCTTATACTATGGACCTAGAAGATTTAAACCGTGCATGCAAAATTCCACAATGGGGCAGCCATAGTGATCCTCACAAAACTGAATATAATGATTTTCTTGCTAGCATCACTGTGGGAGAAACTATAAACACTACACAGGCTACCTTGGGGAGCATTCACTTTCCTGCGATACATTATTTTGCTCTCTTCATAGGTAGATGTATTAACGGTAAACATGATCATAGCCACCTTTGTGTACCTGATCTTAGTATTCTTAAGAGTGCGGTAATGGGTGATAGACGATATAACTTGGGGGCTATTATTGCTAGGAGGCTACATAAAAATGCTAAGGAAGGAGATTTCTTTGGCAGGATTTATGCCACTCGTGTAGCTAATTATCTTGGGGTACCCATAAGGGGGAATGATATTGAGTTACCACCTGCTTTTCTTGATTATGAGGCTATGGTGCACTACCAGTTTCTTGAGAGGAACGAACAGTCCTTCCTGTACCGACTAAATTTTGATAGACAGCGTGTTGTCCATAGTACCCTTCCTGCTCCTGCCTTCTTTAACTTTCAGGAAAAATGGAGACACTTTATAACCAGAGAGGAGGCAAACGAGTACGAGAGAGAGGCGGAAGCCGCTCGCCTCCGCGTTGCAGCCGTTCAGGCAGTAGCCGCCGCAGCCTAGTACAACCCCAACTATGACTTTGGATATTATCCGGGCTAGCTATGGCCCTAGACCAACTTAGGCCAAAAGCCTAAGCTTGGGGGAGTACGTATTTCTCACCGACATTACATTCATGTTCACACACTAATCTTAGTAGTCGGTGCTTATACTTTTTTATTGAATCATCCATGGTATTTTATTTTCGTAAATATGATTAGCTCATCGTTCTGGATTCAGCTCATTATGGATGAAACATGTTTGCAATGACAATTAGAGAATATAGTTACTCATGCCATGCTTAATTAGCTAAGAGTGTATAATGGTTTGTCTTGAGTGCCAACATGCATTTTTAAAATGGTTGTGATGTAGTATGATAGGATGGTATCCTCCTCTGAATGATTCAAGTGGCTTGACTTGGCACATGTTCACGCATGTAGTTGAAACGAAATCAACATAGCCTCCACGATGTTTATATTCATGGTGATTTATATCCTACTCATGCTTGCATTCAACGTTGGTTAATCTCAATGCATGTTTATGACTGTTGTCGCTATCTAGTTGGTCACTTCCCAGTCTCTTGCTAGCCTTCACCTGCACTAAGCGGGAATACTGCTTGTGCATCCACTTCCATAAACTCAAGGTTGTTCCATATGAGTCCACCATACCTACCTATATGCGGTATTTACGTGCAGTTCCAAGTAAATTTGCATGTGCCAAACTCTAAACCTTCAAATAATATTCTGTTTTGTATGCCCGAATCGCTCATGCAGTGACTAGGGGCTGTCGGTATCTTCCATGCTAGGTGGGTTATTCTCACGGTGAGTGTTTATTCACTTGTCATTCACGGGAAAGTGGCTGGTGATCGGGATGCCCAGTTCCATGCTCAAAAATAAAATCAAAATATAATGAAACAAACTCCCCCAGGATTGTTGTTTGTATGGACGATACCCGTGGATTCGGCTCGCCGTGGAGTGTGTTTGATTGGTGGAGGGGGGGTAAAAACTTTATCATTCTGTTTGGGAACCGCCTATAATGTATCTAGCATGGAAGATGGCGAGATCTCTCGGTCATTATGTTGACAATGAAAGCATACCGCTCAAAATTATTATTCATCCCTGTTTTAAAAGCTCGAGCTCTGGCACCTCTGCAAATCAATGCTTCCCTCTGCGAAGGGCCTATCTATTTTACTTTACTGTTGAGTCATCCTCCTCTTATAAAAAGCACCAGTTAGAGAGCACCACCGTCATTTGTATGCTTTGTTATTAATTTATATTGATTATGACTGTGACTGGATCTCTTTTACCATGAATTACAATTTCCAGTCAGCCCTTGTTCTTTAGAGGTGCTCTGCATTTATGTTTTGTGGTCTCAGAAAGGGCTAGCGAGATACCATTATATCATATTGTATCATGATTGTTTTGATAAAATTGTTGTCAGCCGAGATTTATTATTATTGCTCGCTAGTTGATTATGCCATTGATATGAGTAAATGTGAGACCTAAATGTTATTGTGAATATGGTTAGTCTATAATCTTTGCTGAAAACATGAACATCAGTTAGACATATTTACAACAAGAAGATCAAACAGAATTTGTAAAAGTTTTTCTTTGTCACTTTTAGTTTGTCAACTGAATTGCTTGAGGACAAGCAATGGGTTAAGCTTGGGGGAGTTGATACATATCCATCGTATCTACTTTTCCAAACTCTTTTGCCCTTGTTTTGGACTCTAATTTAGATGATTTGAATGGAACTAACCCGGACTGACGCTGTTTTCAGCAGAATTGCCTTGGTGCTATTTTTGTGCAGAAATAAAAGTTCTCGGATTGACCTGAAAATTTACGGAGAATATTTTTGGAATTAATAAAAAAATACTGGCTAAAGAATCAACCATAGGGGTCCACCCATTAGCCACAAGCCAGGGGGCACCCCCCCTAGGGCGCGCCCAGGTGGCTTGTGGGCCCCCTGCAACTCCTCCGACCTCAACTCCAACTCCATATAACCCTATTCGGGGAGAAAAAAATCAAGGAGAAGAGTTCATCGCGTTTCACGATACGGAGCCGCCGCCACCTCCTGTTCTTCCTCGGGAGGGCAGATCTGGGGTCCATTTTGGGCTCTGGAGAGGGGAAATCGATGCCGTCGTCATCACCAACCATCCTTCATCACCAATTTCATGATGCTCTCCGCCGTTCGTGAGTAATCGAGTTAGTTTTGTTAGGGTTTGATCCCTAGTATCCACTATGTTCTGAGATTGATGTTGCTATGACTTTGTTATGCCTAATGCTTGTCACTAGGGCCCGAGTGCCATGATTTCAGATCTGAACCTATTATGTTTTCATGAATATATATGTGTTCTTGATCCTATCTTGCAAGTTGTAGACACCTATTACGAGTTATGATCCGCATCCCCCAGGGTGACAATAACTGGGATTCTTTCCGGTGATTACCGTAGTTTGAGGAGTTCATGTATTCACTAAGTGCTAATGCTTTGGTCCGGTTCTCTATTAAAAGGAGGCCTTAATATCCCTTAGTTTCCATTAGGACCCCGCTGCCACGAGAGGGTAGGACAAAAGATGTCATGCAAGTTCTTTTCCATAAGCACGTATGACTATATATGGAATACATGCCTACATTATATTGATGGATTGGAGCTAGTTCTGTGTCACCCTATGTTATAACCGTTGCAGGATGAATGCCATCCGACATAATTATCCATCACTGATCCGTTGCCTACGAGCTTTTCATATATTGATCTTTGCTAAAGTTACTTTTCCGTTGCCACTGTTACGATTGCTACAAAACCGCTACTGTTACTTTTGCTACCGTCACCGTTACTTCCATACTACTTTGCTACTAAATACTTTGCTGCAGATATTAAGTCTTTCAGGTGTGGTTGAATTGACAACTCAGCTGCTAATACTCGAGAATATTCTTTGGCCCCCCTTGTGTTGAATCAATAAATTTGGGTTGAATACTCTACCCTCGAAAACTGTTGCGATCCCCTATACTTGTGGAAAGATTCGGTCAAGACTTAAGCTTCGAAAGCCAAAGTTTCCTTGTTGGCTCTTTTTTTACCGTTCTTCTCTGTTTCAATCAAACGACTCATTGAGCACAACAACAGAGATATACAAAGACAAGCAAAAAAGCAGCACAATCATAAGTTGGTGAAACAGATCAAAGGATCAAAGTTTCTTGGCACCTTAACAGATGCAAACATGCACGATGGCTTGACAGAGCATTTCAAAGTTTTCCGACTACTCCTATTACAGGCTCGTCTCAGGAGCCACAAAATATTCATGTTCTTCCCAACACTTGGGGGCTAGAGCCACCTGGCTATTTAAAGTTTTTTACATATCACTTTTGTGCCGTCCGGGTTAGCTTCGGGTTGATCTCTCGCCTGAGCCGCCTCCAGGTCATCCACCGCTGGGTCTTCTGGTTCTTGGATCTGAAGGTTGTCCACATCCCAGTTGCAATGGGTTAAGGCATGGAATACAGCTTCTTCATTCAGGATCGAGGATGAGTCAACGTCGGGGGCAAAAATGTGCTTACACCGTTGAGGAGTCAGGTCCACCGGTTCAAAGGTGGGCTGCCGAACTGGTGAGTTGTTAGCATCATAAGCCGGCTGGTAGTTCTTCAACTCCATTTCAGCGACAAGTTGGGTGGCTAACACTCGAGCCGTTTTGACACACTTGGCATAGTCACTATCGGTGAATGCTAACCCGTCATCCTTAAACTCAGGAAACCCTTTGGCCATCTCTTCCGGATCAAGCTCCGCTGCGTAAGCCAAGGCCCGACTTAAAGAAGATGTTGCACCAGCTCTGGCGGCTGATCTTTTTAACTATTCAATCTGTTTTGGGATCGTTTAGAGGGAACTTAGCACATCCTTGATGAGCTTCACCGGCTTTTTGTTCCCCATAACGGCCGTGATCGCGAAGGGGCTTCCAACATAAAGTTGTTCAGTCAATGAATAAACAGCCTTAAGCTTCAACAAGCTGTTATCTTGGAGGTTGCAAGTTCGAGGTCCTGCAAAAGCAGTTCAAGTACATGAGTCGCCAGGCGATTTATCTTCATACATGCATATTTCAGCGAGTTAGCAAGAGCTCATAAAGGTACTTACCAAAGATGGCCTGGGTCATGTGGGCAATATGCCGCTTCAACCCGGATAGCTCTTTAGCAATGGGCTTCAGTTGACCCTCAGCGTCCTCTGCGCGCTTTAGCAAGATGGCTTTTTCAACCTCAAAAGACTTCTTTTCTTTTTCAAAGCATGCCTTGGTTTTCTCCAATTCTACCAAGGAGAGTCAAAGTTTCTGCTCAACCTCTGCTCGGGCGGTTTGCCCCAATTCAAGATCTTTTCTCAAGCTGGCCACATTCGACTCGACTGTTTTCAGAGTTTCCTGCATAAAAGGGGTTTACCATATTGTTTGGTCATGAGCCGGCAGCAAGGTGAAGTATGATTACGACAAGAAATATTATAACAAGTCCCAAGCAGATTGCAACCAATATACTTGACACTTGGGAGCTAATGTATGCCAGTTTTACTTCAATATTATTAAGAAGACCCAACTCATCTCAAGAAGATGAGCCGGCCCTTCGGGGCTACAGGTCGATTTCTTCAAGATTATTAAGAAGACCCGACTCATCTCAAGGAGATGAGCAAACCCTTGGGGGCTACGGGTCGATTTCTTCAAGATTATTAAGAAGACCTGACTCATCTCAAGAAGATGACCCGGCCCTTGGGGGCTACAGGTCGATTTCTTCAAACTATTTAAAAGACCCGCCTCATCTCATAAAGATGAGCCGGCCCTTGGGGGCTACGTAAGGATATATGGAATATACAGCAAAGATGAGCATACCTCGTATTTTCTTTTCATCATGTTGACGAGGTTGACCTACATCTCTCGGCTTGTAGAAAGGTGATACAAATAATCAGCATGTAATTCTTCAACATGAAAGTTCTCATAACTTGGAAGCTCTAGCTTGGTCTTCCCCTTCTCAGACAGAACTGTTTCGTCTTTAGCAACAAGTTTGGTTAGCACCTTGGAGATCTCAAGAGCGGTATAACCCGACCCAGTAATAGTGACCTCTGCATTTTTATCACAAGGAGCATCTTCAGCTGCCTTCGGAGGACTGGGAGGGTTAAGGTTGGCCGCCGGGTTAGCTTCAGTATCCATAACCTCAGTACTTGCCGGCTCAGGATGCAGGGACAAATCAGCTTGGGCCTCTCGATGGTCATCAGTATGATTAGTATGAATCTCAGGAGTCACCAAATCCGGGTTTTCTAGCTCACGGGACTCAAGATCAGTGGATGGCTCGCCAACCTTCCTCTTCTTTTCCTTGGCTTGGTCTCTGCAAAACAAAGAAGGCAGAATAAAGCATATGCAAGGTTAAAGTTTAAATAAGCAAATATATGATAAAAGGAAGAGAAGCTTACCCGTGGTTGATAACAAGGGGTGGCAGCTTGGAGGCGGTTGAGTCGCCCGACGAAGATGGCGATTCCTGATAATTTGAGTCAAAAAGGTTAAGAGGTTGCTGAATAAAGCTAGCTTTTGGAAGAGACAAGGTTGGGCTATGAGGCACCTCGTTCTATCGCTTGTGGGCGGCTGACTTGAGCGGTAAGCCAGATACAAGACCACCAGAGCTGCTCTGAGTATGGTGTTTTGATTCATGCTAAGCCTTCTTCAAAATAAAATTGAGGTCCAAATGAGCATCCGGGTGAGAAAAACTTACTTTCCGAACAAGCCGCCTTGTTTTCCTTGGGGGTAAAGGTTCTCAGCCAGAAGAGATAGAAATTACCTCAACATCGTCCGCCCGGCTTGTCTCGACATCGCCCTAAGAAAAAGAGGTATCCGCAAGATTCAACATAATACGGTTAAGGGAAATCAAATTCTACCTCCGATTGAACATCGGTTGCTGGTGATTTGCCCATCTGTGACGGCTCTACTGTAGCCGCCTTATCCTTCTTTGTACTTGAGGCGGCTTTAGGCTTATTAGCCGGAGTTTTGCCTCGCCTTTTGCCCCAAAATGAAGACTTAGCCTGCAAAGTTGACAATCAAAACAAACAGTTAAAGATTTGGAGTTTTAAAAGACATTTTATGTAAGCCGGACAACAAGTTATCAAAGATTCTTACTGGAGGAGCCGAGTTAAGAGCATAGAAGGGCTTCAATCCGTCTTTGTCGCAAGCATTTTTCGCCCAACAACTTCTTCACGATCCGGTTTATTTCCTTAGCATCCAAAGTAAAGTTGTTGTATCTTTGGGCATCATTTAAGTCGCCGGAGTCAGTGTACATTAAGATGTCACGGCGGCTTAGTGGCAGAATCCTCCAAGATACCCAGCACCGGGTTAAATCAACTCCAGTTAACCCGTTGGCCATTAAGGCCGTCAACTTTGGGTATATAGGGGCGTGTTGAGAGCGCTCTTCCTGGGGAGCCCATCCAGGAAGTTCGAAATCCATGGGAAAACGATCTGGTCTGTAACCCGGCAAGGGGTTCTCATCAGCCGGGGCTGCGTTTCGACAATAGAACCAAGTTTTATTCCACCCTTTAGGGTGGCTTGGCAGGGTGGCAGCAGGAAAGACAACATCTCTTCGCCTTTGGATTGAGACCCCGCCAAGTTTCAAGCTAGGGCCATCAGCACATTCAGTTTGCCGGTTCAAGTAGAAGAATTCCCTAAAGAGGGAGACAGAGGGTTCTATTTGCAGATACACCTCACAGAGTACTAGGAACTGACAAAGATTGGATATAGAGTTAGGACCCAGATCGTGAGGATGAAGATGGAAAAAATGCAGAACATCTCGAAAGAATTTTGACCCAGGGAAGAGAAGCCTCTGAGAAGATGGTCTAAGAATACTACTACTTCTCCTTCTTCAGGTTTTAGAATTTCTTCTCCAAGGGCAACCCGCCAGCCAATTACCTCTTTAGATGCTAGAAAACCCTGATCTTGGTAATCTTTAAGTATAACTTCAGAAACTTGGGAGGCCACCCAGTTGCAGGTGGTGGATTTCGACATGATAAGTTACCTGAATAAAATAAAAGGGGCAGCTTAAGCATATGGTTAAAGTAAGACGACCTAATTATTCATAATGGATAAGTCGCCTTATGAGAAGCCAGCGTCTTAGTATAGCATTTTATCACATGACGAGTTACAACTACACAGATGAGCCGACAAAGTGTAAGGGCGACTTAGGCCAAGTCAGGGATTTCTAGTTTTTTGCTAAGTATGGGACAAACAAGTTTTTACCAAGCTGACTACAATTATGGATCTACAGATGGTTCAGAAAAAGAAATGTTTGCTAAACCTAATGATGAAGCAGGCAAGGAGTGGTAGACCAGTTTACAGGTTCCTAAGGGAAATCTGAGTATGCTATATGCGAAATGGAACCGTTGTTCCTACCACTTTATTTCTATGATAAAAGTCATCGAAGCTATGCGAGAACTAGCAATGGTGATGGATGGAGAAAAACACTTCGGTACGTCTGACGAACTCCGAAGAACTGAGACAGATCTAGGGGAAGAAAAATGGCTTACATTGGCGATTGCCGGGGGCGGTGAAGATGCACGGCTGGATCTTGGTGAAGAAGAGGTGCCGCTATGGTCCCATGAACGGTCGCCGGCGACAGGAGAGCGGCAGCGGTGGCGCGAGGAAGCTTCGGGCTCGAGGAGGAAGACGAAGTGAAAGGGCAATGTAAAAGTGAATGAGGGGGGCCCTTGGTGAATATTTACAAGGAAGAAACCCGAAGGGGCAACCGGCAGGCGCGGGAATCAAGGAGGCGCAGTAAATTTCAGAAACAAAGTCGCCTCGATTTTCGGGATAAACGGATACATACGCAGATTTGCTATGATGTCATCATTGGTTTCCTGGATTTCCGACGGGTGACGTCACTAATGGAGGGCACGAGAAAAAAATACAAGTTTGGAAATGTTGCAAGTCGGCGTTTCATGATTCATGAAGGACGCAGGTACAAGCAGATGATAAGCCGCCAAGAAAAGGTTAGGAAGATTGATGTGAATAAATTCAAATCAATCTGGGCCCTAATGTCAGGGATATAACCCCGCGGTGTAGCCCGCCCTATTGGTCCGGGTCAGTATAGTAGCGGCTTGATGATGTTGCTCAGAATGGGTCATGCCACTTGAAGACAACACAGGCAAAGCGGCTACATGGTAAGCCGCCTGGCGACCCAGCACATGAGGACGGCAACTCATGACCCAAGAGGCAGAAAGCGCCAGGAGTTTCCTTGCTTGAGAGGCAAGGCAAGTTAGAGACATAGTAGGTCACAAGTCATAACATGACTCGGACTCTTGTAAAGCCCAGGGTCTCGACCTGTATATAAAGGCGAGTCCCTAGGGCCCAAAGACTTCAGCTACAAACCCTCGAAAACTAGGTTAGCGATTCCGCACCCTTGTAATCAAGATCATCATCATCAATACACACAAATCAGGACGTAGGCTATTACCTCCATCAGGGGGCGAACCTGGGTAAACTCGTCTCTCGTTCCCGATCAACCCCTTTGAGTCATCACCTAGCGGCGATGGCCTCACACCTAAGTACTTTCACGAGGACATCTGCCGTGGCAAAACCACGACAGAAACCCCGACACTTCTGAAGTTCAGAACGGCAACGGGAAGCCACAGCGTAACAAGAATAAACATCGACACAACGGCGGCGAAACCGAAGACACAACAGTCAATGCCGGATTTAAAAATTCAAGGTCATCACAGCGGAAGAAACCCTCTAAAGGGAGCAGGGATGGACCTACTCAGCTGGACAAAATCATGGAGAGGCCTTGCCAGACCCACGGCACCCACACCAACCGTAACTGTTGATTGTTTATGCAGGCAGGCAAACTCGCAGTTGAGGATCACGGCAAGGGCACCCGTAGCGAGGACGATGAAGAACCTTGCAGGCCGAACAATGGAGGCCAGAAATAATTCCTCCCCGAAGTAAAAATTGAGAACATGGTCTATGTCACACACGTACCAAAGAGGGAAAGGAAGCGCGCACTTCGGGACATCTATGCCTTAGAGCCTGTAGCCCCGAAGTTCAACCCATGGTCGGCATATCCGACCACCTTTGACCGCACTGACCACCTGACTAGTACTCGACATGGCGGGTCAGCGGCTTTGATGCTCGACCCCATAGTAGACGGGTACCACTTAACAAGAGTCCTCATGGGCGGAGGCAGTAGCCTCAATCTGATCTACGCAGATACGATGAAGAAAATGGGCATCGATCCGTCAAGGATCAAACCCAGTAACACCACCTTTAAAGGGATAATCCCTGGCGTCGAGGCCTGCGGCCCGGCCACCATAACTTTGGAAGTGGTGTTTGGCTCGCCCGATAACTTCCGCAGCGGGGCTTTGATCTTTGACAACGTCCCTTTTTGCAGCGGCTATCACGCACTTCTTGGCCGAACAGCGTTCGCCCGCTTCAACGTCGTCCCCCAATATGTCTATATGAATCTCACGATGCCCAAACCCAAGGGGTTCATTACCGTATGCGGTAACATGGAGCGTTTGCTCTGAACGGAAGAACACACCGCGGCTCTGGAAGCCGAGGTCCAGCTCGGTGATGAGACGCCGAACTCCCAGTCCACTGTCAAGGTGCGAAAGGTAAGTAAGCGGACCCGAGCTCTGTTTCAACTCCCCGAGCCTTCTCACGCTCCACACAAATAGGACTACGCCCCCCACAGTGCGGCCCAGCTACCCGTAAGGTACATGCCTCGGAGGCATAATTTCACGCTTAAAATACCATGGGCAGCTGTGGGGACCTTCCACCCAAAGGCCTAGTGTTCGGCTCAACGGAACTATGGTCAGACATGTCTTCGGACAATATCAGGTACCATTAAGGACCTATTCAACAGCATCAAGCTCACACAATTCGGCGACTTCTCAAGACTATCTCTCACAAAGTCCCGCTCGCCGACTACCACCGCCTCTAAAGGAGCACCCCTCAGGAGAACAAAGGCGCAGATGTGCAGCAGGACACAATAAAGGAGATCAAGCCATTTTGTCAAGGTCCTGTGTAAACCTTTTCCCTCTAAATTTATTTTTGCGTATCTATAACAGTTTCTTGGGCAAACAAGAGTGTACGGACAAAATGTCAAGAGTCCATTGGAAATAAAGACCAATCTTTATGATCCTATGGCAGTCATTCATATTGCATAAGCCTTTTTCCATTTTTTTTCTCTTTTTGCTCTCCAACACCAAAACAAGCCAGTTCGATACATATTTTCAGATGTGGTCGGCTGATCGACCGGGGAGCTCGACCATTAAGCTCGCCTCAAGCATTACTCCGACACCACCTTTTCCCCGTGTGACCACCGTCTTGGATATTGCGTTATATGCATTGGTTCCGAATTATGTCTTGGGTCAAAAGTTGGGTTGCCCAGCTCCAGTGTTTACATTTTTACGTTATGCTTGTTTGGCTAAAAAGGCATAGGGAGAACCACTGCCATTGTACTTCTACTTCGTGTGGTTAAGTATCTCAGTGGAGAAAGCCGAAAACTTACTGGCATAATAAGCGCGAACCGATTTGCGATCCGATGACAAGTATTAAACTAAAACAATCACTGGAGGTTCACCGTGTTAAACGAAGGGTTTGGAGTTACATGAACAAGGTGATAACGGTTTTTTACCTCGGTATAATCAAACATCACAACATACAAGGGGGCTAGTACTTAGTCTCCACGGTCAAGCTCATAGGGTTAAGTGAAAGCATTAAAGTTGCATAGTCTGATTGACTGGTTTTCTTTCGCACTACCGCCTCAGGGCACCAAGACGTTGACTAAGGGTAATAGTGCGGATATTGGAAACACCCCTTCTAGTATCTATAAGGGGGTTGAAACCGACGACTGGTAACTTTCAAATTAAAACAACCCCACAGTAGTCAAAATTAAACAATGCAAAGGCATGATATATACCATGCAAAGTAACAATATTGCCACACATAAAAGTTTTAAATTGGATTGTACTTTCACTCTAGAATTACATCCTTTGAGCACATGGTTTCTACCGCCTGAGCATCGTCCATAGCGGCGGGAAAATAAAGCTCGGGGCGCCTATGATCCTTCCCGGGCGGTGGAGGACCGGTAGCCATCTCGGTCGGCTTCAACTTTGGCCAATGCACCATGGTCTTTGCGAAGGCCATCTGAGCTCCCTCAATACATGCGGTGCGAGCCAGGGTGTCAATTCGAGGCGTGGAAGCGATCAGCCTCTGCACCAAGCCGAAATAGCTGCTTGGCAATGGCTTTGTAGGTCATAGCCTGATGCAGAGGTCCTTCATGGCTGGTTCCGCCATCCGATGCAACTCCATCAGCTGTTTTAGCTGATCAGAGATGAGGAGCGGTTGCTCAGGGGCTTAAAATTGTGCCCAGAACAGTCGCTGCTCGACATCCCCTTCCTGGGATGCATAGTGTCGTGCCGCATCAGCCGCACTCTTCGGAAGGTCTGCAAACGTGCCTGGAGAATGCCACACCTGGGTGAGCAACACGAACCTTTTTCCACCAAAGGAGCATTGCAGTAAGTATCATTTATCAGCCGCAATTCGCTTGATTTGGTGGAGTTACTTCTGGTGACTTTGTGCTTCCATCCGCGCCTCTTGGACCATTGCGGTAAGCGAGGATAGTTCAGTAGACTGGTCCTTATTCTTCTGCTCAAGGACCTCACATTTTGTGATGGCCTCCTTGAGCTCTTGCTGCACTTCGGCGACCCTAGCCTTGTGCTTGTCACTTGCGGACTTTGTAGATAACATATCGGCAGCAGCTTGTTCGGCCGCCGCTTTCTATTCGGCAGCTTCTTGCTTCGCCTTGTTCAGCTCGCCCTTGGGGTTCTCGACCTCCACGGCGACAATTGCAGTGGATAAAAAAATATACCTCACCTACAATGAGGATAATAATTATAGTATTCCAGTTTAGACTTACCTTGTGCATCATCAAACCGGTTGTTTAGACGATCAAGCTCATCCTTAGAGCTCTTAAACTTTCAATTCATCTCCGCCAATTCCACGGCGTTGGGGGCTGCTGTCCAAGACGAGGCCTGCATGTATAATTCATATGCTTCAGAATCCTAATTTATCGGATTTGAAGCCCTCTGGCATGTTGTTTCTTCCATCGAGGAAAGCACATATGCTCCCTTGGTGGTTTTGATAATTCATGACAACATACATTGTCTCTTGGACTAATACTTTTACCTAGTGTACTTCAGACAAAGTCCATAGAGGAAGATGCGTTGGCAAAAAGGATTGTGAGGAGACCCCAAGATACATGGAATAGGATTAGCAAAGTTACAAGCATGAAGACTCTACATTTTACTTTGTGCAAAATCACTTTGAGTCCATAGGAAAGCCAATACTATCAAAAGGGGGTGAGGTAATAATGGTGAATGAAATGCTCAAAGTGATCAAGTGTTAGTAATCAAATACACTCACAAGTTCTCCCACAAAGATTCTGTCTAAAACCCTTCCACTCAAAATCAGTGTCACCAACTTCCACATCGGCGACACCGAGTTCCAACCCTAGACAGAAACCCTAGCCACAAACCCTTCTCGGTACTACCAAGTTTTGCATCGGTGCAACCGAGTTCCAGTGACCAACTTTATGTTACCTGTTTAACAAGAATCGGAATTTCCGAGAATTGTGAATCTGTCTCACCGAGTTTGGAAACTGACCTCGGCCACTCATATCGGTACCACCGAGAATCATATATCAGTCTCACCGAGATTCCTAAAGTTGCCACATTTTGAACAAATCGGTACGACCGAGTTTTCACTTCGGTTTCACTGAGTTGGTCAATAATGGTGTAACGCTTGGATTTTTGGAGATGCCTATATATACCCCTTCACCACATCCTACTCGCAAGTGAAACACTCAGAACTATTCCACACTTGCCCCATCCAGTTTTCTGAGAGAGAACCACCTACCCTTGTGTTGAGGTCAAGATCATCCACTCCAACCATATGGATCTTGATTTCTAGCCTCCCCAAGTTGCTTTCCATCCAATCAATCTCTTCCACCCAAGCCAAATCTGTGAGAGAGTGATTGTGTTCTGAGGAGACTATCATATGAAACACAAGAGCAAGGAGTTCATCGTTACTATCGAGCCTATTACCTTTTGGAGGGTGGTGCCTCCTAGATTGGTTAGGTGTCGCTTGGGAGCCTCCTACTTCGTGTCGTGGAGTTGAACCAAGAAGTTTGTAAGGGCAAGGAGATCGCCTACTTCGTGAAGATCTACCCATAGTGAGGCTAGTCCTTCGTGGACGGAAGCCGTATGGAATAGTCGAGGTTGCTACTTCGTGGACCCTTATGGGTGGAGCCCTCAGTGGACTCTCGCGACCGTTACCCTCCGTGGGTTGAAGACTCCATAAACGTGGACGTACGATAGCACCGCCTATCGGAACCAGGGGAAAAATCTTCGTGTCTCCAATTGCGTTTGATCTTCCTATCTCTACTCCTTACTTTCACATGCATGTCTTTACTTTCTGCTTCTATACTTGTTGATGTGCTTGTGAAGGGTGTGCTAGACTTGATAATCATGCTAAAATCTGCCAACAATTAAAATTGGGAAAAGGCTAGGTTTTAATCTTGCAATTATTCTATTCACCCCCCCTCTAGACATACACTTCTCGTGATCCCACAATTGGTATCAGAGCTTTGGTCTCCATAGCTTTGGTTTTATCACCATTGGTGGAAGATGGATGTTCTTAGTATGAGGAGTATTAGTTGTAGAGTGTCCATTCATGATGGAGAGTACTATAGAGAGTGGAGAGATAAGATGCTTGCCATTTTCAATGAATTTCATTTGAGCAAGTATATCATGAATCCCTATATGTCTCCTATTGATCCCTTGCATCCTTCTCAAGAAGAAGAAATTAACATGCTTTGTAATCTTAGAACTGCCAATCTTATAGTTAGAGCTTTGCCTAGAGTTGTGCTTGATCAAATGAGGAATTTTGAGTGTGCTTATACTTTGTGGAATGATTTGGAGAAACGATATCCAAATTACTCCTTAAGTAATCTTGATGAAATTCTTCATAAAGCTATTGCCTTTTATAAGATAAAGCCTAGTGATCCTAAGTTTGATAAATGTCTATTTGAGCTAAGCGATCTCATGCATGCTAAAGGAAATGTGTCAACTATCAATAACATCATCTGTGAAGCTATTCGTATTCATGCCCTTGAACATTGTCACGATCACAATTCTAACGAATTTGTTGTTCCTCGTGACGAGGGTTTTCTCATCGATGTGACGACGTGGAGCATGGCTACAATGATGAGGATGATGAGTTTGATGTTGAGTATGAGAAGATCATGAGGTGCTTGAGTCTTATGGCGAACTTCAAGGATTATATGTCCGGTGGAAAGGAATGGATTCTCGATAGTGGATGCACCGATCACATGACTGGGGATAAAGATATGTTTGATGAGATTACACCAACTCATGGACCACGAAGGTACGTCACTTTTGGAGACAATTCCAAGGGTAAGGTACTTGGTCTTGGTAAGGTGCCATATCCCTGATAGCTCCATTAAAAATGTCATGCTTTTTGAATCTCTTGGCTACAATCTACTTTCCGTATCTAGACTAGCCGACTTTGGTTTTAATGTGCTATTTACTAAAGTTGATTGCCAAGTGTTTCCTCAAGATAATCATAAAATGGTGTTTACCGGTTTCCGTAGAGGTGATCTATATATTGTTGACTTCACTAAGAGATCCAAACCTTGTTTTATTGCAAAATCTTCTAAAGGTTGGCTTTGGCATAGAAGGCTCGGACATGTTGGTATGCGTAATCTAGACAAGCTTATCAAAGGAGATCATATCCTTGGTGTTAAAGACGTTATCTTTGACAAAGATAGACTTTGTAGTGCTTGTAAAGCTGGAAAGCAAGTAGGTGGAAGTCATCCCGTTAAAAATATCATGACTACTAAAAGACCACTCGAGATGCTTCATATGGATCTTTTCGGTCCCAACGCTTACAAGAGCCTCGGTGGAAACTCCTTCGGTCTAGTTATAGTTGATGATTTTTCCAGATTTATGTGGGCATTCTTCCTTGATGATAAGTCACAGGTACAAAAGATCTTCAAGAACTTTGCTCGCAAGGCCCAAAACCAATTTGAGGTGAAGATCAAGAAGGTTCGGAGCGACAACGGATCGGAGTTCAAGAACACAAATGTGGATATCTTTCTTGACGAAGAGGGGATCCTACATGAGTTCTCGGCTACGTACACGCCTCAACAAAATGGAGTTGTTGAGAGGAAGAACCGAACTCTTATTGAGATGGCTAGAACGATGCTTGACAAGTACAAGACGCCAAGACACTTTTGGGCGGAGGCCGTGGAAACTGATTGTCATGCTACAAACCGACTTTATCTTCACAAGCTTCTCGGTAAAACGGCATACGAGCTACTCACTGGTAACAAACCCCAAGTTGGATATTTTCGGGTATTTGGCTCCAAGTGTTACATTCCTGATAAGCATCATCGTTCCAAATTTTCCCCTAAATCTCATGAAGGTTTCCTTCTCGGTTACGCATCAAACTCACACACATACCGTGTCTACAACTACTTCACTCGAAAAGTTGAAGAGACGGTAGATGTGAAGTTTGATGAATCTAATGGTTCGTAAGTCGAACAATTGCCAAATGATGTAGGTGATAAGGATCCTTCCGAAGCTATCCAAGATTTACCTATCGGCAAGATCCGTCCCATGGAGGTGAAGGAGAGATCTTCATCAACTCAAGTGGAAGCCCCAACTTCGCGTCAAGGCGAACCACGGAACGACATGGAGGCATCCACGAGTGGAACACCACACGTTGGAGAAGAAGAGGAAGTACATCAAGATGATCCACCTCAACCTCCCTCACCACCTCGACAAGAGAACGACACCACCAATGACAACGATGATGATGATGATAAGGAAGCTCCACCATCCAACAAGCAAAAGCTACCACGAGTTTGAGCAAGAGTGAACAAAAACCATCCCTTAGAGAAAATCTTTGGTGACATACAAACCGGGAGAATTACTCGCTCTAAAACTCGTCTAGCTAATTTTTGTGAACATTACTCATTTATCTCTAGCATTGAGCCTTTGAAGGTGGAAGACGCACTTGAGGACCCCGATTGGGTGAACGCTATGCACGAGGAACTCCACAACTTTGAGAGGAACGAAGTGTGGACACTAGTGGAGAAGCCCAAGGATGAACAAAATGTCATCGGAACCAAGTGGGTGTTTCGGAACAAACAAGACGAAGACGGTCAAGTCGTACGCAACAAGGCGCGCCTCGTGGCTCAAGGCTACACCCAAGTCGAAGGTATGGACTATGGTGAGACCTATGCCCCCGTTGCTAGACTTGAAGCTATTCGCATTCTTCTAGCTTATGCTAATCACCATGATATCAATCTTTACCAAATGGATATTAAAAGTGCATTCTTAAATGGTGAGATTGAGGAAGAGTTCTATGTTAAACAACCCCCTGGTTTTGTGAATCCTAAGAAACCTAACCATGTCTATAAGCTTCGTAAAGCTCTTTATGGTCTTAAATAAGCCCCTCGAGCTTGGTACGAATGCTTAACGAAGTTTCTTATTGAAAAAGGGTTTGAAATTGGTAGAATTGACGCAACCTTATTCACAAAGAGAGTTAATGGTGAATTATTTGTGTGCCAAATTTATGTGGATGATATTATCTTTGGTTCTACTAACCCACATTTTAGTGTGAAATTTGGAAGGTTGATGTCAGAGAAGTATAAGATGTCAATGATATGTGAGCTGAATTTTTTCCTTGGTTTGCAAATCAAGCAAATGAGTGATGGAACTTTCATCTCTCAAACCAAGTATACGAAGGACTTGATCAAGAAGTTCAATATGCAAGAGTGCAAAGGTATGAAAACTCCCATGGCTACTAGTGGACATGTTGATCTCACTAAAGAGGACAAACCGGTTGATCAAAAGATTTATCGATCAATGATCGGTTCATTGCTATATCTATGTGCCTCTCATCCCGATATCATGCTTAGTGTGTGCATGTGCGCTTGTTATCAAGCTGCACCTAAAGAGTGTCATCTTAAGGACGTGAAAAGAATTGTGATATACTTGATACGAACACCAAACTTTGGTATTTGGTATCCTAAGGGATCTTCTTTTAATCTTGTTGGCTACTCCGATTTGGACTATGCCGGAGACAAGGTTGATAGAAAATCCACCTCGGTTACTTGCCAATTTCTTGGTAGATCTCTTGTGTCTTGGTCATCCAAGACTCAAAATTCGGTATCTCTATCTACTACCAAAGCGGAACACATTGCCGCTGGATCATGTTGTGCTCAATTGCAATGGATGACTCAAACTCTCGAGGATTATGGAATCCATGTGAGACATGTTCCTTTGCTTTGTGATAACGAGAGTGCTATTAAAATTGCTTACAATCCCGTGCAACATTCACGAACTAAGCATATTCAAGTTCGTCATCATTTCATTCATGATCATGTTGCCAAAGGAGATATTAATCTCAAGCATGTGCGTACTAACAAGCAATTGGTTGATATTTTTACTAAGCTTCTTGATGAGAAAGTGTTTTGTCATTTGAGGAGTGAGTTGAACATCATTGATGCTTCAAACTTGAGTTAAACTCATTTTGATGCATATGAGGGCATGAGCTTATATGACTATTCCTCGATTCTATCATATTGACACTATCTTATATCTTGGAAATCTATGCTCCATTGTATTGCATCTAACCTTTTGTAGGAACTTGGATGAACTACACTACACAAGATTGCAAACAACTCCAATCATAAGCAATCTTGTCAAAAGCCAAGTATCTACATGCCTACCTTGTGATGGAGGAAGAAGACACCACAAAACATATCCTTGACACATTACCATGAAATTGTCATTCTTGTCAATTGGATATACTATGTTCTTCCTTGCATGACTAACGTTTTGTAGGAGGACTTATCTTGAGAAGAAATCAAGGATTGCCCCCAACCTCAACTCATGGGCATCCACAAGAAGTCAACCTACGAGCCATGTCATCTACATCACTCAAAGGTAATCAAGGAACAAGGTAATAAATGAATGAATGGACATCATCACAATTGGTATTCACTCCATGTCCATAGATATCCTTGTATTTGTTCCTTGTTTGGGACTAACCCATGTAGGTGAGAAGAGTCAGAAACAACAAGGATTGCTCCCAACTCAAGATGATCTTCATCAACATTGAGCATCCACCACTATATCACCCACATGAAGTCTTCTACGACAAACCCAAGGTTAGTTTATCCCTCTTATGGGGGGATGTCACATCAAGGGGGGGCTTTACTCTAAGAATTGAGCTAAAACAACTCATAGGATGTGACCACATTAAAAGCTTTATGTAAAAATGGCAACCCCATTTTTGCTTAAACGATGAGTATGACCTATGATCAAGTATTCTTACTTGGCTCCTAAGTCAATATACTCTAATATAGGTGACCTAGTCACCACCCATCATCTAGATGAGGTTTTTGTATGGTTCATTCTTTAAGTTGCATGCTTTATTGGAACCACCCAACCTTCATCTAGTTGAAACCTTCTTGCACACATTGTATCAAACTTTTACAAGTTTTTCTTGCAATCTCTTTTTGAAAACAACTTGTATCAAACTTTGCCAAGTTTCTGTTCTACACTTCGGCGCCTCCGATTTGAAACTTTTGGTTTCACCGAAATAGTAGATGAGCTGCACTCACACAATTTGGCCTCAGCGATTTACTTTCTTCAGAGTCACCGACCCTGTTATCTTTTGTGCATTCTGTTAAATTCCCATTTCTTCAATGATCCCTTCATATAAAAAACCTTGAAGGGGGAGAATTTCATTCAAGGATCCCTATGTAAAAGGGGGGGACTTTAAAGAATCATTTCAATTGGCAAAGGGGGAGAAAAAGACTTCAAGGATCTCTTAGACTCCTATTCTAGGATCTCTTAGACTCCTATTCTAGGATCCCTTCCCTCTCCATGATCCATCTATCTGACCCTTTGTGTGTGACCCTTTTTGGAAATTAATGCCAGAGGGGGAGAGATATCAAAGCTTCATAGCTTATGCTCATACCAAAGGGAGAGATATACATTAAGAGGGAGAGACATATCAATAGCTTATGCTTAGGGGGGGAATATCTAAGTTAATGCTTATCCAAAGGAAAGAAATTTTTTATTTGATTGTGCATTAGACTTGTCTCACCCTACCTCTCCCAATATCTACATGCTAAGATCCAGGGGGAGAGGAAGAGCTACAAACTCACACTTAAGGGGAGAAAGTTCTATAGATTCTATTGAGGCAGACATATTTATCTTAAGCAATTCCATCTTTTATATGTCTTCCATATCTTGGTTCTCTTGATTCTGTTTGCATTTGGTTGAGTAGATTACTCTTGTGTTTCCTAACATTGTTTTCTCAAGTGTACTTCTACTGCTAGAAAGCTCAAAGAACCTCAAGATAAGTATATGCATTATATCCTTGTTCAAGATGATCTTTTGTTTCTTGCACATATTGTTTGCAAGAGTAAGTCTTGAACATGGAGATACTTCATTCACATATGTTTGATGCATATAGCCAAGATATACATGACTTTTCATGATATTTCTATTATGTGTGTGTTCATGCATTCCAAAGCAACTATCCCTTAAATGGATTGCACACATTTAGGGGGAGCTTGTATTAGTCATGTATCATTCAAAGCTATCACATATTCCTGCATATCTAAATTTGAAACTTTGATTGAATGTTGTCATCAATTACCAAAAAGGGGGAGATTGAAAGCACATATGCTCCCTTGGTGGTTTTGATAATTCATGACAACATACATTGTCTCTTGGACTAATACTTTTACCTAGTGTACTTCAGACAAAGTCCATAGAGGAAGATGGGTTGGCAAAAAGGATTGTGAGGAGACCCCAAGATACATGGAATAGGATTAGCAAAGCTGCAAGCATGAAGACTCTACATTTTACTTTGTGAGAAATCACTTTGAGTCCATAGGAAAGCCAATACTATCAAAAGGGGGTGAGGTAATAATGGTGAATGAAATGCTCAAAGTGATCAAGTGTTTGTCACCAAATACACTCACAAGCTCTCCCACAAAGATTCTGTCTAAAACCCTTCCACTCAAAATCGGTGTTACCAACTTCCACATCGGTGACACCGAGTTCCAACCCTAGACAGAAACCCTAGCCACAAACCCTTCTCGATACTACCAAGTTTTGCATCGGTGCAACCGAGTTCTAGTGACCAACTTTCTGTTACCTGTTTCACGAGAATCGGAATTTCAGAGAATTGTGAATCGGTCTCACCGAGTTTGGAAACTGTCCTCGGCCACTCATATCGGTACCACCGAGAATCATATATCGGTCTCACCAAGATTCCTAAAGTTGCCACATTTTGAACAAATCAGTACGACCGAGTTTTCACTTCGGTTTCACCGAGTTGGTCAATAATGGTGTAACAGTTGGATTTTTGGAGATGCCTATATATACCCCTCAAACAAATCCTACTCGCAAGTGAAGCACTCGGAACTATTCCACACTTGCCCCATCCAGTTTTCTGAGAGAGAACCACCTACCCTTGTGTTGAGGTCAAGATCATCCACTCCAACCATATGGATCTTAATTTCTAGCCTCCCCAAGTTGCTTTCCATCCAATCAATCTCTTCCACCCTAGCCAAATCTGTGAGAGAGTGATTGTGTGTTGAGGAGACTATCATTTGAAACACAAGAGCAAGGATTTCATCGTTACAATCGATCCTATTACCTTTTGGAGGGTGGTGCCCCCTAGATTGGTTAGGTGTCGCTTGGGAGCCTCCTACTTCGTGTGGTGGAATTGAACCAAGAAGTTTGTAAGGGCAAGGAGATCGCCTACATCGTGAAGGTCTACCCATAGTGAGGCTAGTCCTTCGTGGACGGAAGCCGTATGGAATAGTCAAGGTTGCTACTTCGTGGACCCTTATGGGTGGAGCCCTCCATGGACTCTCGCGACGGTTACCCTCCCTGGGTTGAAGACTCCATAAACGTGGACGTACGATAGCACCACCTATCGGAACCACGGGAAAAATCTTCGTGTCTCCAATTGCTTTTGATCTTCCTATCTCTACTCCTTACTTTCACATGCATGTCTTTACTTTTCGCTGCTATTTTTGTTGATGTGCTTGTGAAGGGTGTGCTAGACTTGATAATCATGCTAAAATCTGCCAACAATTAAAATTGGGAAAAGGCTAGGTTTTAATCTTAAAGTTAGTCTATTCACCCCCCCCCCTCTAGACATACACTTCTAGTGATGCCACAATCCAGCCAGAGTCCTCGGGGCTGCACTTCATTTTCAAAAAAAAAATACGTGCTCTTTTCGCACCATTTGACCCCCGCATGAGTTTTTCAAACTCACACAGGGCTCAGGGGCTACTCAATATGGGGATTTCATGTAAACCCATTAATTAAGATTACTTTGTAAAAAAATAAGAATGTTGCGTAATTTACCTTAAAGCGTGCCAACAGGCTACCGAAAGCTTCTTTCAATCCGCTGTCAACAAATTGAATGCCTTCCAAAGCCGCACCTAGAAGGGTGCGGTGCTCTTAGGCGATGGAAGAGTCGTTTAAACTCTCCTCCATCATGGTCGTCCACCCTGTCTGAGTCCGCTATGTTGCTGGCGGCTCCGGGTGTGGCATTGTGGTTTCTGTCCTCAGAGAAACCGGAGTAGACGATTCCGAAGGCTTGGAGGCCTCCGGAACTGACCTCGGGGAAAGCTCGGGTTGACCGAGCTCTCCCTCCTTGTTTACCAGGAGGGATTCACCCTTCTGTTCTTCAGTGACCAAGGTGTTAACCTCGGCCATAACATAATCACCCCCGCCCCTCGTGTCCGGCTCAGGGATGGTCTTGTGGGACACCACCTCATCGGCGGCCGGGGGAAGGGATTTATGGGATGCGGTCCCACTCTCCGCCAGCCGCCACTCTCCGCCAGCTCGGCTGGTGGAGAGTCCCCTTTCGAGGCTTGGCCGGTGGGGAGCTCGCGCGGTGTACTACAAAAGGAAAAAGCATATATACGGCTCATAACAAAACCTTTAAAAGGGAAAAAATGTCATAATTTGCAGATTCATACCTTTGCGCTTGGGGTTTGACTTTGGGGGTCCTTTGAGGAACCCTTTCAAAATTCTCGGACTCCTCGTCGCAATCCGGAATGTCATCAAACAAGGCCACCTTGGGCCTGCATGGTCTTTTTAGGGCGGCAGGGGCTGGACCTCCCTCGGCGTCTTCGGACGCCGCCCTCTTCATCGTGTGGAAGGAATCACTCTCCTCCTAATCCTTTTGCATCTCTCCTTCAAGAGTAGAAGGAGCATGTGTGTCCTCGGATATAGTATTCGGAGGTCCCTTTGAACGAAGCGCCCCTTGGGCCTATTTTTTCTCCTCTTTCTTCTCTTCCCTCTTCTTCGGCACCGCGTACGGTTTTTCGACCAGCATGGACGCTAGCAAGGGCGTCCTGGGGCCCTCGGGTAGCGGTGTCGGGCAGTTGATCCGCTGAGATTTCTCCAGCCAGATCTGTAAATATGGGGAAAAAGGGGATGAGAACCTTGTCAAAGGGGAAAATCCAAACACAAATAATGAACTATTACCTCTACGAGAGGGCTTGTGGCGACGATGTCGATGTGCTCCTCTTCGGCGGGCCAGGTCTTTTGCGGCTTGAACAACACCTTCCACAGCTTGTCATGGGTGATGCGAAAGAAGTGTTGCACAATGACCGGGTCATCCGAGCTGTAGTCCCACATAGGGGCAGCCCGATGTTGACAGGGAAGGAGGCGGCGTCCGAGCATGACCTGTACTACGCCAGTCAGCTTGATATTCTTCTCCACCAGGATAGAGATGCACCTTTGTAGCGTGTTCACCTCCGTCGTGTCCCCCCAATCGAGCCCCTTCTTCATCCATGATACTAGCCTGGTGGGAGGACCGGATCTAAATCTGGGGGGTGCTACCCACCCATCTTCACGCGTTTCAGTGATGTAGAACCACTCCTGCTGCCAGACCTTGACGGTATCTATGAAAGAACCATCCGGCCACTGAACCAGGGGAAACTTGCTGATCATCACTCCCCCACAGTCCACCTGCTCACCGCTAACTACCTTCAGCTTAATATTGAAGACCTTCAACCATAAGCCGAAGTGGGGTTGGACCTGTAGAAAGGCCTCGCAGATAGTGATAAAAGAAGAAATATGCATAAAAGAATTCGGGGGGAGGTCATGAAATCCAGCCCGTAATAAAACATCAAACCCCTCACAAAGGGGTGGAGGGGGAAACCAAGGCCCCGGAGAAAGTGGGGGATGAGCACCACCCTCTCGCCTTCCCTAGGTGAGTGTACGACCTGGTTCTTCTCCGGGGCATGATGAACAATATCCGCCAACAAGTAGCCGGCGAGCTTCAACTCTGAAATGTCCTTTTTAGTGACACAGGAGGCCTCCCACTTGCCCCTGGAGCCCGCATCGGCCAAGGCCGAATTGAAGAGGGGTTCGAGGGGATTGGGGGAAGAATGGACCTTGGCAGCTGAAAGCACATTTGCTCCCTTGGTGGTTTTGGTAATTAATAACAACATATATCTCATTGGACTAATGTTTCCACTAAGTATATTTCAGGAAAAGTTCAATGATGGGATGGCAAAAGGATTGTGGAGAGACCCCTAGATGCAAGGAATAGGATTGGCAAAGCTTCAAGCAAGAAGACTCTACATTTTACTTTGTGAGAAATCACTTTGAGTCTATAGGAAAGCCAATACTATTAAAAGGGGGTGAGGTATTGATGGTGAACAAAATGCTCCACGTGCACAAGTGATAGTCACCAAAAACACCCACAAGCTCTTCCACAAAAGTCTGTCATCAGCCTATCATCCAAAATCGGTGCCACCAAATTTTCCAACTCGGCCCTACCGATCTTCACCTTAGACAGATCCCAGCCAAACCCTAAGTTTTCGGTACAACCGACTCTGCATCGGTACCACCGAGTCTAAGTTGCCAACTTTCGGTTGCCCCTTTTCCTAAAATCGTAATTTCCGAGTTTTTGGATCGGTGCCACCGAGTTTGCATTCTGACCGTTGGTCACCTTGTCGGTACTGCCGAAAACTATATATCGGTCTCACCGAGTTTCAAAAGTTGCTGCCTTTTGAGCAACTCGGTACCACCGAGTTTTATACTTCGGTGTCACCGAGTTGGTCAGTTAAGGTGTAACGGTTGGATTTTTGGAGATGCCTATATATACCCCTCCACCACCACTCACTCGAAAGAGAAGCACTCAGAACAGTTCCCCACTTATCCCATCTGATTTTCTGAGAGAGAGCCACGTACTCATGTGTTGAGATCAAGCCATTCCACTCCAACCATATGAATCTTGATTTCTAGCCTCCCCAAGTTGCTTTCCACCCAATCAATCTCTTCCACCAAAGCCAAATCTGTGAGAGAGTGATTGAGTGTTGAGGAGTCTATCATCTTGAAGCACAAGAGCAAGGAGTTCATCATCATCATCGAGCCTATTACCTTTTGGAGGGTGGTGCCTCCTAGATTGGTTAGGTGTCACTTGGGAGCCTCCTATTTCGTGTTGTGGAGTTGAACCAAGAAGTTTGTAAGGGCAAGGAGATCGCCTACTTCGTGAAGATCTACCCCGAGTAAGGCTAGTCCTCCGTGGACGTAGGCCATGATGGAATAGACGAGGTTGTTACTTCGTGGACCCTAACGGGTGGAGCCCTCCGTGGACTCTCGCGACCGCTACCCTCCGTGGGTTGAAGTCTCCATCAACGTGGACGTACGGTAGCACCACCTATCGGAACCATTGGAAAAATCTTCGTGTCTCCAAATTGCGTTTGATCTTCCTCCCTATCCTCTATTACATATGCTTGTCTTTACTTTCCGCTGCTATACTCTTAGACATGCATGTGTAGGGTGTGCTTGACTTGCTATCATTGCTAAAATCTGCCAACACTTAAAATTGGGAAAAGGTAGAACATTTATTTTGTCAAGTAGTCTAATCACACACACCCCCCCTCTAGACATACTTTCGATCCTACAGCAGCTTAGAGGTTAGAAAATTGGGGAAGGCAATGGCAATGGGGGATCTGAGAAGCGTACAAAGGCTGCGGTGGTTGTTTCCTTTTTATAAGCCATTGTAATACCAACGGTCCCTCTGTTGCGCCGCGAACCTCGCCACTTCTCGATAAATTGTGCAGTTATGCACGCGTGGGATAACCCAAACCATATCCATAGAAAGGCGGGGCACGATCTCCATATTGATGGGACGTGCCGATGAAAAATAAAAACTGCCTCAAACCGCGGATCGAGTTTTTGTGACCGGTCAATAGCCATGACAAGTCGCGACCTTTTGCTAGAAGGCTGTCAGAGAAAAACAATGTTCAGACTTGGGCGATTGGCCTTTGAGGCTAAGTCATCTATGTTGCCCGGAAACAAGGCAGTCTTCGGTGGCTGAACTATCATCGGCTGAATATAGATAAGGAGTGGAACTCGCCCCGCAAGACGGAGACCGTAAACGCAGGGAGCTACTGGGAGTCAAGACTACGGCATTGGAGGCCAGTTCGGGCGTTACTGAGGGAGTCCGGGATTAAGGGATCCTCGGGCTGCCGGCCTATTTCTATGGGCCGGACAGTGGGCTGCTTTGTGGTTATCATTGAAGGCCCGAATACTATGATGACGTAACCAAGATGGAAACTTCTCAAGCCGTGACGTGTACTCCAAGAACACGATGATGGATTCGGCATGTTCTTTTCCCGATGTAACCGACATTATGCAACCCTAGATACCCCTGGTGTCTATATAAACCTGAGGGTTTTAGACTGTAGGGCAGATTAAGTTCATTACTCCTAGGGTTTTAGACCACATCATATGATTTCGAAGTAGATCAACTCAATATTCGATACTTCATCATGAATACAAACAAAGCAGGATGTAGGGTTTTACCTCCATTAAGAGGGCCCGAACCTGGATAAATATCGTCTCCCTTGTCTCCTGTTACCCATTGATCCAAGATCCACAGTTTGGGACCCCCTACTCGAGATCTCCTG
The DNA here is from genome assembly GCA_039707655.1 of Elymus sibiricus. Classification (NCBI taxonomy): domain Eukaryota; kingdom Viridiplantae; phylum Streptophyta; class Magnoliopsida; order Poales; family Poaceae; genus Elymus; species Elymus sibiricus. Next base: position 383,859,145 of record CM077667.1, on the reverse strand, counting down.
GTTTTGACACCGACACCAGTCGGGGCAGGGCGGGGGGGTCACGCCTCAATCTCTTGCAAAAAGCTGGAGCGCCCCGTCGATGGTGCGATATGTGACACGTCTTCGACGTATCTATAATTTTTTATCGTTCCATGCTATTATATTATCGATCTTGAATACTTTATATGCAATTATATGTTCTTTATATCATTTTTTTGGACTAGCCTATTAACTCAGTGCCTAGTGTCAGTTCCTGTTTTTTGCCTCTTTTTGGAATTTTCAGAAAATCAATACCAAACGGTGTCCAAATTGGATAAAAAAAATTACAGGAGTTATTTCTGGACTAGAAGAGACCCGAGAAGCATCGGGAGGAGACCGGAAGACCCACGAGGTGGCCACAAGCCACCAGGGTGCGCCCCTGACTCGTGGGTCCCTCGTGACACCTCTTGACCTAATTTCACTTCTATATATATCCTCAATTACCCTGAAACAACAGAGGGCCATCCGAAACACTTTTGTCACCGCGACAAGTCTCTCTTCTTCTGTGGTCCCATCTGGAGGCCTTTTTCGGTACTCTCCTCGAGGGGAATCGATCATGTAGGCCGTCTACATCAACCTTGTTGCCTCCATGATGATGTGTGAGTAGTCCACCACGGACCTACGGGTCCATAGCTAGTAGCTAAATGACTTCTTATCTGTCTTTGATCTTCAATACAATTTCTTTTGTGATTATCATGATGATGTGTCAGATGTAATCTTCTTTTGCGGTATGTTTGTTGGAATCCAATGAATTGTGGGTTTAAGATTAGATTATTCATGAAAAGTAATTAAGTCTTCTCTGAATTCTATTATTCATGATTGTTATAGCTTTGCAAGTCTCTCCGACCTATCCGTTTGGTTTGGCCAACTAGACTGATTTATCTTCAGTGGGAGGAGTGCATTGTAGTGGGTTCAATCTTATGGTGCTCTATATCCCAGTGACATAAGGGAACAATACATGTATTGTATTGTTTCTACTAAGGATAAAATTACGAGGAATGAACATATTGCTTGGTCTTACTTTGTCTACATCATGTCATCTTGCTTAAAGCATCACTCCGTTTGTCATGAACTTCATACCCTAGGTGCATGTTGGATAGCGATCAATTGGTGGAGTAATAGTAGTAGATGCAGAATCGTTTCGGTCTACTTGTCACGGATGTGATGCCTATATACACTATCATTGCCATGAATAACATCACAACTATGTGATTTTCTATCAATTGCCCACCAGTAATTTGTTTACTCACCGTATGTTATGCGTTCGAGAGAGAAACCTCTAGTGAAAACTATGGGCCCCGGGTCTATTCAAATCATATTGCTAAAAACCTAAAACCCTTTTGTAAATTATTTACTTTCATTTTATTTTACTTTTATATTTATTTATCTATCACTATGAGAAGTAATCCTTGCAAATGACGAGTTCAAGGGGCTTGACAACCCTCATGCCCGCTTTGGGTGCAAGTGTTTGATTTTGTGTGTGTAGGTATTGTTGACGCCAAGTTGTCGTGATTCTCCTACTGGTTCTATAAAGTTGGTTCTCACTGAGGGAAATACTTACCGCTACTATATTGCTTCACCCTTCCTCTTCGGGGAAAAACCCAACACGGCTCACAAGTAGCAGAAAGAACTTATGGCGCTATTGCCGGGGAGACATCATCAACTTCGCACTAGGTCCCATCACACAAACTATAAATCACTTGTTCTACTTTTTGCTTGTCTTTTTATTTATCTTTATATTTTATTTTATAGAAAATCGAAGACACAAAAATATTTCTATATCTAGTTTGCTTGTTTGTTTGCTTACTTTGTCACTATGTCTCGAGAAAATACCAAATTGTGTGACTTTTCAAATACTAATAACAATGATTTTATTAGTACTTCAATACTACTCGCCACTTGTGCAGAAGCTTTTGATATAAATGCCACTTCATTGAATCTTGTTATGAAAGAACAATTTGCTGGAAGTCCTAATAAGGATGCTGCTTCATGCCGTAATACCTTCATTGAATTATGTGATATGCAAAAGAAAAAGGATGTGGATAATGATATGGTTAAGTTGAAATTATTTCCTTTCTCGCTAAGAGATAAAGCTAAAACTTGGTTATCATCCTTGCCTCGTAATAGTATTGGAACTTGGATAAGTGTAAGGATGCTTTTATTGCTAAGTATTTCCCTCCTGCTAAGATTATATTTCTCATAAATCAAATTATGAATTTCAAACAACATGAGCAAGAACATGTTGCACAAGCTTGGGAGATAATGAAATTAAAGGTTAGAAATTCTCCCACTCATGGCTTAAGTTTATGGATGATAATACAAAGAAATCTTGTAAATTCTGCTGCAAGTGGTACCATTATGGAAATTATATTGGGAGAAGCTACAAAACTACTGGATAATATCATGACAAATTATTCTCAATGGCACACCAAATGAGCTCCAACTGGAAGAAGGGTATATTCTGTTGAAGAAATCCCTACTTCGAGTGATAAGTTGGATTCTCTTGTGAATATCTTTCCTAATAAAAATGCTCATGTTGACCCCAATGATGTGCCACTATCTACTTCGATTGAGAAAAATAATGATGCTATTGATGTGAATTTTGTCCCTAGAAATAATTTCAACAACGTGCTTATAGAGGGAATTTCAATCCTAGATTGTATCCCGATAATTCCAATGGTAATTATTCCAACAATAATAATAGGATACTAATACTTGTGATCTGCGTTGGGTTTTTCCCCGAAGAGGACGGGATGATGCATCACAGTATATATAAGTATTTCCCTCAGTGAGAACCAAGGTTATCGAACCAATAGGATAACCACACAATTTCCCGTCTTCAACGCCTACACACAAAAGAGCACACACTTGCACCCAACGCGGGCAAGAGGATGGTCAATCCCCTTAGACTCGTTACTTGCAAATGATAAGTGGTGGAAGATAGATAGTTTGATAAATATAGATAGAAAATAAATAAAAAGTAAATAATGGCAGTAAGGTATTGAGAACGTTTGTAAATATATTTGTGAATAGACCAGGGGTGCATAGTTTTCGCTAGAGGCTTCTCTCTCGAAGAAGGCATACGGTGGGTAAACAAATTACTGTTGGGCAATTGATAGAAAATCGTATAATTATGCATTATTTATTCACGGCGATCATGCATATAGGCATCACGTCCATAAACAAGTAGACCTTCTCCAGCCTGCATCTACTACTATTACTCCACCCATCGAGCGCTATCCAACATGCATCTAGAGTATTAAGAAAAAACATAGTAATGCTTGGAGTATGATGACATGATGCAGACAAAGTAAATCTAATTAATATGAATGAACCCCATCGTTTTGCCCTTAGTGGAAGAAATACAATACGGGCCATGTCCCCTTCTTTCACTGGGATTGAGCACCGCAAGATTGAACCCACTACAACGCACCTCTCCCACTGAACATAGATCAATCTAGTTGGCCAAACTAAACCGATAGATTGGATAGAATTACGAATCTATAATTATCATTCAAATAAGAATTCAGAGGAGACTCAAATATTTTTCATGAATAATCTGAACATAAACCCAAAATTCATCGGATCCCAACAAACACACCGCAAAGATTGATTACATAAGATAGATCACCGATGAGATCGCGGTGATCATCACAATGAAGAACATAGAGAGAGAGAGAGAGAGAGAGAGAGAGAGAGATAGTTCATATAGGTACTAACTACGGACCCGTAGGTCTATGGTGAACTACAAACACATCACCATGGGGGAAGAAATGATGATGTAGAGGCCCTCCGTGATCGATCCCCCCTCCGGCAGGGCACCGGATCAGGGCTCCAAATAGAATCGCGGCGGAAGAGAGACTTGCGGCAGAGAAAAAAGTGTTTCGGGAGGCTATCTAGGTTTTTTGGGATATTTGTTAATTTATAGGCTATAGAACGAGAGTCGTAGAGCTGGGAGGTGGCCTCAAGCCATCAGGGCGCAGCCACCCCCCCTAGGCATGCCCAGTTGGCTTGTCGGCACCTCGTGCGGCCTCCGGCCTTCTTCCGAAGCTTCCAGGTCCTTATTTTGTCCAGAAAAAATCGTCAAAAAGGTTCAGTTTATTGGGACTTCGTTTGGTATAGTATTCCTGGAAAGCCAAAAACATGTAGGAAACAACAACTGGCACTTGGCACTGGGTTAATAGGTTAGTGCTCAAAAATAATATAAGTCAGCAAGCAAATGCTTAAAAAGTATCCTAGAATGATAATATAATAGCATGGAACTATCAAATATTATATATACGTTGGAGACGTATCAGCATCGCCAAGCTTAATTCCTACTCGTCCTCGAGTAGCTAAATGATAAAAACAGATTTTTTTTATGTGACATGCTACCCAACACATAATCTTTTGCAGGTATGATCATTGAGAAATGATGAATCTATAAACATTAGCATAGTAATATTCATAAGCATAAGTAACACAATCATCAACTTTCAAAATATATACGATCCTTAAAGAATGTTTACCCCCCCCCCATTCATTTTATCATATTAGCATAGCATGGCTTCGTCTTCAGCACATAAATACAAATGTCAAGCACCATGGTGTTAAGTCAAGTAATTAGATCATACTTTTTAACGCGCTTCAACTTTTTATACTTCACTCAATACATGAGCGTGAACCATGGACTTAGCAAATATGTGGAATAGAATATGGTGGTAGATATAAAAGGGGTAAAAGTGGAGAATAAAGTCTCGCATTAACTAGGCGATCAACGGGCTATGGAGATGCCCATCAATCGAAATGCGAGGAGGAGGGACTGCATGCAACGGGTGCACTAGAGATATAACTGTAGCGACCCGACTCAAAACGAGTCAAGTCTCTGTGCTAGTTGTGCCATCCCTGGATCAGTATGCTGGCACACACAATACATCAATGTACATATCAAAGTGCAATCACATATAAATAACGTAAAACTGATATATACCTCAAGAGTCTCAGCGGAAACAGTCCAACGGGAGTGGAGTCCCAACAACGCCAACGGTAGGTTGAGTGTAGACCGTAACCCTAAATCGTACTCTTACTCGTCGTAGAAAAATATCTGCAACATAAGACGTTGCAGCTGTGTAGGTCAGTACATTGAATGTATCGGCAAGAAGAACAGATGATAAAGACTATTCTATATGCAATAAGGCTTTGTGGCTCTATGTCTGAGTTTTTGCATAAAAGCTGGTTTTATTTTATTTTTCCTACAACAAAGGAATATCAGGAGTCGTCACTACGGAGTTATCTAATATGACATAATTCTGCCAACCGATGTCTCATTGCCCACAAGTATCATAAGTTGCCCACAATTAATTATCAGTCCGGTGTTGAGAGTTGAGAGATAGATCCAAGTCCAGAGGCTCAAATTATCCGTAACCGTGGACACGGCTAATCGATTAGGTTTTAACTCTGCAAAGTGTTGTGCACTTTACCCACAAGAATCATTCCCTCCTTGTAAGTCCTTGCACTACCAGGCGTTTGAGAACAGGACAAACGAAGCATGGTCTTTCAAAGAGTTCCTCTGACCACTATCCGGTGCCCATCCAACCCTACCGTTTGTCTACATATGCTAGCACCGTCCCAGCCAAAGTCACAACTAAGGTCAACCAAGCCAGAGCCCATATTGACTTGTGGCCGCACATGTAAGCTTCCGGGCATGAAGTATTCATCTGTCTCTCTGGGTGGAGCTTTCCGCATGAGTACTGGCCTGAGTCTTGAAGTCTTGTCTCGAGTCTTGAAGTCCTGAGGTCTTGTCTCGAGGGTGCCGCACAACTGGGTTCTCCAGGGTGCCGCACAACCATTCTCCACCCAGTGATGTGTATTGAAGTCTTGTCTCGAGTCTTGAAGTCCTGAGGTCTTGAAGATGCCATCATGAAGTTGTCGTCGTTGACGTGAAGTCCTCCTTCTCACACCACTCAAGAGCACTCATACCAAACCCCGTCTACTTTAGCATAGCATTAAAATAAATAACGTTCCTAGGGCTTTAGTAACAAGGAGTGGGTTCCTACCTCATGCATTCTACTCAACTACAAGAATTGAATACCACTACTGGAGGAGATGGTGAAATGGTGACACTAGATGCAATAAAAGCGGTATGTAAAGCATGGTCAAAGTGAACTTGCCTGGTATTACTTGATGAAGACAGTCGCACTCACAATCCTGATAATTCTACTCGTCACACTGTGAGTAATCTATCGTAAGCAAATAACATTCAATAAATAACCTTGCAAAAAGGAAGAACCAAAAGAACGCAAGAACAAAATATGGCATAGGGCTTAAATAACAACATACTAAGGTTTAATAAGAAAAGGATAGGTTCTTATGGTGTTGTAAGGTGAAAGGTGAAGAAATCAACTCAAAAGAGTCAATGGATCATCAACTATTGGTATATAAGCTTGGATTGCATACACCATGGGAGATGATCAAAAATATAGGGAGAACAACATGAATGTTGTTTGACAAATAGCATAAGACATAAGAATTTATTTGTAGAAAGAATTAATTGAAATGGAGCACTACAAAGCAAGTTATAGCGAATTGAAGCATGAATATAATTGGAATTCAGAAATTGGAATGTATTGAATTGGAGTATGGTGAATGTGAACATAAAGTACATGACACAAATGTTTAGGAGAAAAAAGAATCAATTGAAAAGGTGTTGCGGTTTGCAAGATATGATCAAATGGAGGTTTGAATTCAAATTTGAAAGGTTTAAAGGTTGAAACTAATGATGTTACTAGAAATGGGAGGTCAATATGAACATGTAGGAAAAAATATTCTAAATTTGGAATAACGAATCAAAAGATATAAGTAATCAAATATGGCCTTGAATCTAGTTAGAACGTTGTGTGCCAACACTACTGTGGACTAGTGGAGTAATATGACTATGATCAAAATTATATGTTGAAAACATATCACTAATGGTATGAACGGAAAGATTACTTTCATATGAATCCGTCGCAGTTGGATTCATTGGAAACGGAGCTACAGATAAAAAGATATGATCAAAAGAAGTTTAAATATGAATGTGAACAAAATTCGAAATTAGAAAGTTGTAAAAAATTGATTTGATATGTTCATCGGATAGGTGAGGTCAAGATGAAAACCTAGGCGTTCGTTTCATCTAGTTTGGATGAACGAGTAAAAAGTGATGGCTATTTGAAAAATTAGGGCCAAGCTGTCTTATGGAAGAAAAGAGCTATGGCTTAAAGAATTCTAGGACTAATATATAAATATAGAGACTAATTAATAATCTAATTACTCTACCGTATACTATTCTAGGAATACTAGTCTAGGAATAATAAACTAGAGGAGTATAAAAAAATATGAAGTGAATACCTTTAGAATGCAAAGAAGAAATAATTTCAAAGAGGAGACGACTTCCAGAAATACAGTCAGAGAGAAGAAACTGTTTTTAGTTAATAAACCTAGTCAAACCACAAAATTGATTTAACCCGAATTGGATGATTTTTGGGTGCTCCTATGAGTCTATATTTATAGGTGAAAGGGAGGTCTAAAGGTCTAAGACTAGGGAAGGTGGGACTAAACATATACGAAAAGAGAAAAAAGAGAAAAAAGAGGTGCGCCATGGGCCAAAAGCGTTCGGCCCGCCGCATGGGCCAGGTTCGGCCGGCCAGCTGCACACGTGCGTGAGCGCTGTGCTATTTTTCCTTTTTCGGAATTGTTTTTATTTTATTTTAAATAAAGACAGAAAAAAAACTAAACAAGGAAAACAAAGACGAAACTTTTAGTAAATATATTATATATCAATATTTTCAGAATAAAATTTCCTACAACATGAACATATTTTCAAGCCCAAATAAAATACTCTTAAAAAATCATTTTTTGCAATAACTTTAAAATGAAAAAAAATGAATTTCAAATAAATTGCAATTAGTTTTTATTTTAAACTTTGAATCAAAACATTGTCTTTGATTTTGGAGTGTCATTTTCCTCCTCTCATTTTATTTGTTTATCAGAGGGTTTTTGAGAATATTCGAACTCAAAATTGAATAGGGATTTAAAATAGATTTTTTTGGGAAAGTCCTTTTATTCCCTCTCATTCAATATTCAAAAAGTTTCATATTCCACTCAATTTCACACAATCAATCACATATCATCCAAGCAAAAAAAATCCTAATTATTTATTTAATATAACATTCCAAAATTTAGAATTTTGGTATGTTACAAAGTACCACCCTTAAAATGAATCTTCTCCTCGAGATTCGAAGAGGCGAGAGAGAAAAAGGTTAGGCTCTGGGATCTTCTTGAAAATCCATCTGTCATAGCAAGGTCTGGGGTGCTACCACCCTTAGAAGCATGGTTACAGCTCCAACAAAATTCATGTAATCCATCCTTTGGGTTGGCAGTGTCGGTCTTCTCACATCTTTGGTATGAATCCTTCTTTGATGCTCTTCCGGTATAGGCATACCGTTTTCCTCAAAATCTTGAGTCCTCTCGTCAGAATAACGTTCTTCCGAGACTGGGTCTTCTTAACTGACATGCCTTACGACAATTCTAAGCAACCTATTCGGTGATCTCATGTTGGTCATCTGTTAAAGGTCATCGTGCAGTGAAATGGGACTTGGCTTCATCCTCACCATAAAATTCCTACGTTTGGCAGCAGTTGTCATGTACAAGGGTTCATTATCATACCACTCTAAGTCTTAAAACAAGGTTTCAACGATCGTCGTCACTTTACTATGGGTAAGTCACTCAGATTTACCGTTCCAAATAGCAAGAGAAAATGATAGGGGTAAGTCGGTATGCTGATCAATCCATTCCGCACCCGAATCATTTCCATGTATAAGATTTAGTGAATCTCGTATTTCTAACGCTCGAGCGTTCTCACAAGCATTGCAGAATTTCTCGTGTCCACGAAGGAAGTTCGAATAAATCCATTGGTTCTGCAAGCTGAACAAAACATCTATCGTTTCTTCACAAGTCTTGGGTTTTCGTATCCTCCTTAGAAACGTCTACTGATGAAGTCGCAACTTATTTGAGAGTTCTTCCTGCAATAAGGTTGTGCTTGGTTCTTATCAAATCCTGGGGTCTGTGGGTCATGGGCCCACATGAACACTTGTATAGCTTTAACTCATCCTTGGAGCTATGATTGTTCCATATTCCAACATTATACCTCCTTAAATCCAATTGCACTTCGTTCCTTCATACTCTTGGAGTAACCATCATATCCACAAACAAAACTCCAGCTTACTTGGCCCAAACTCCACTCTATGGAATACATTTTTCCTTTCCATTGGTCAAGTGTTCTGACAGGGTACTACCACCCTTATAATGTATTGCACAAACCCATCCATAGACCATATTTCTCATATCCTTGAAAACGGACAACAAATCTTTGTTTATAGAGCAACAACTCATACAATTTAACATATGAAATCATGACACATTAATTTTATTGATTCATGAATTCATTAAAATATCCGAGACTTTCATTACATACTCAACTCCATATCCTCATGAAAATATGAGTGCGTCCTACTACACTTATTACTAATATCACAAACTCAACAACTCAGCTCCAGCTTTCTTCTCGTCGGGACATTTATCAGCATAATGTCCAGCTTCCTTGCAGCGAAAACAGATGACTTCCGACAAGTCTTGGGGCTTCTTAGTGATTATGTCTGCTCCGTGGGTTCTTGGCTCCTCTTCTGAACATTTATCGACATAGTGACCTAAATTTTTGCACTTGAAACATGTGATATGACTCAAGTCCTTCTCTGCAAAAATTGGGTTGTTCTAAGGATGTCTTCGGCTTCCCTTCTTGGACTTCTTTGTTCAGATCAAACCTTCTATTTCCACTTCTTCTGTTGGGAAGTATCCCATATACTCTTTTCTTTCCTTGTTGCAATACTGTGAAAAATGCCCGTCTTCTCCACATGAATAGCAGGTATTGGAGTAAAATATGATTAGGCCTTCTTCATCTGTATCTTTAACATCTTCCTCATCACAAGTTCTTCTAAACATTCCCTAAGGGCTTCCTTCATGGCTTCCTGCTGTTGCTTGATGACTTCTTGTACCTTGGTGTACATTTGGCACTGAGCCGGGTAATGAGTAGTTCCTTCACACAAGAAACATGTCACCTGCCCAGTTGGGCATTCTTCATCTAGGTGATTTTCTTCACAATGAGGGCATCCATCCTTGTGTTCTTCATGGGTGTGTCCTATTTCTCCATAGATCTTGCAGGCACAAGCCTTCTTCATTTTACGGTCACTCGGCTTCTGTATAAGACGAAACCTTCGTAGAATCGCCATATATCTATATTTTCTGTAGGGGATATACCCCCCGGTATAACCCGGCCTGAAGTATGACCCGGTCGGGACTTGGCGCCTCATCGGTAACTCGCCCGGACTTCGTGGGTCAATGGTGATCCGGTCAGTGGGTCGGACAAGCGGCAAGGCCCAAGGCCCAGAAGGCGGCTCATAAGAGGGCCGGGTCATGGAGAGTCCTGGAGGGCCGGCTCACAAAGAAGGCCCAAGAATAGGAAGAATTCCCTCACAAGGGAAGCAAGACCCGGATTAGGATTCAAGAGAGACTAGTCCTAATCCTAGTCCTAGTAGGACTCTACATGTAAGCCTACCCCATCAACTTATATAAGGAGGGGCAAGGCGCCCCAAGAGGGAGAGGTCAAGTCATTAGAGATAGACATATTAGAAACCCTCGAGACTAGAGGTAGTGAAAGAGCACCATTGTAATCGAGATCATCATCATCATCAGTACACACAAAGCAGGACGTAGGCTTTTACCTCCAGCGGAGGGACCGAACCTGGGTAAAACTCGCGCCTCTCGGTTCTGACCAACCCCTTGAAGCCGCCACGTAGTTGCGATGGCCTCATACCTAAGTTCTCTCACGAGGATATCTTGTCATGACAAAACCACGACAGTTGGCGCCATCGCGGGGCTGACGCATGGTGGTACTGAGTTCTTGGAGGGATCTCTCCCAGGAATCGAGAAGCTCGCAATTGGCCGGATAAAGAAAAGCCGGCTCTAAGGGATCTACGTGTGCCGTGGATTTTGATTTCTATGGTTTTAATCTTCATCAACAAACATCAATAACAACGGACGACTCACCGTGCTAGTGCTTGGTGGTCGACATCAACAATGCCTCTCACGTGCAGACTGCAGGGCAACAGGAATGTCTTTGTTGTGACCATCGTCGAGGGCGACTCCGAAATTATATCAACAATCCCTTCGGTGGAAAGATGAGAAATCAAATTTTCCATCATCTGTTAAAATTTCATCATGTTCCGACGGTTGGATCTCCCACACCGAGTCAAACACTGAAGCCCTATCGAAACGTGACGGAACTCGGCACGGTCTTAGTAAACTAATTGCAAAGGTTGACTCGGAAATCAATTGGAAGATCCGTCCGGTGAAATCATGCGGAATATAATTCCGCACTACCCCTCAAAATTTCAGCAAATTCCAATGGCTAGATCTCCATCAGTGACGCACGCATCGCAAGAAGTTTCAGATCTTGGCGAGTTCGGGAATCCAAACCGCAAATCCGGATATCAACTCCATCAACTTCAACCTCGCAGGCACGCCGGCTCTGGCTGCACTGATTCCGATGTGGTTGTACAACGGCGGGTTACTTTGACAAGCAGCCTTCAACCCTTCGCCGGCTTAGGCCGCGTCACTAACAGCCTAAACGACCTAGCACTCCAGCAGCCGCAGATCAAGACAAAAGCATAGCTCAAAAAATCTGGTCAATTACTATCTGACGCGGAGTCCATATACAGATCATCTGTCATCCAAATACATCAGGTGATATTCATCCAGTTTATTTTATCAGTACATATTGAATTCTTTCTAGAACAATTACTTTGGCCCGCAATATTTTTACGCAGGATAATTATTCATTCTAAAAGTGGCATTATATCACGGATATGAAGCGCGCGCCAGCACCATTCTGTACTGGTGTTCGTCTGTGTCGCGTTGCTCAACCACCGACTTACGCATCCGCGCCGGCTTACAACGCCGTGGCTGACTCACGCGTCCGCACCGGCTTACAAACGCCGCGGCCGACTTACGCATCGACTGTCGGGACCCCGATCCTAAGCCATACGAATCTAGCATGTAACACATCATATCACATTGCGGCCTCACGCACGGTAATCCCCACGGCTGCCACCTTACCTTGGTCGGGACTGTTTGCGCCTTTTGGCTCACGTATATGAATATGTCGCTAGCAATCATATGTCAGAGAATCCGGGTCGACATGACTAGTTATAGACCCAAGTGGCACAACCGTACAGGGACAAGCATACGTAACCCAACAATGCAGGTGTCGGTCATCAGCGGGTGTAGACGAATCGTAGCGAGCTACAAGGACTCCATTACACCGCGTGACATTTCCTCGTAGGGACAGACACAACAGCAAAGAAGGATACATGCCGGTCAATCAATGTGTCTAGAGCAGTAGCAAGTGACCAAGGCTCAGTGGAAGCACAAAGAGGCATTTCCCCGTAAAGAAGGCTACTAAAGGCATACAACTAGGTGTCAAATCCCACACATACCAATGCATTTCAAACATGCACGCAATATGCACGATATGTGTAGATACAACATGGCATCACAACAAAACTCTACAATATAACATTTATTTAGAAGGCTCCAAAGAGCCAACATAGTATAATGTTACAAGCAGGGGGTCACATGACCCAACATTCAGAGCATACAAACAACAAGCGGAAGTTAGATGTCTGGGTACTGACATCTGATAAAAGCGGCTGGAAGAGCCTGAAAAGCTACAACGACCCTACCAAAGGAGCCAGACTCCTGTCTGGGTTCCCAAGCTAATCCGTCGATGTCAACGTCAGAAGAAACATAAAGTGAACACCGTCTATCTCTGCAAAAATGTAAATAAGCAACAGTGAGTACGAAGGTACTCAGCAAGTCTTATATCAGAACTATCTACATATGCATCATGTATCAAGAACGGGATTGTGGGGTTTACTGCAGAATGCCAGCTTTGATCTTAGGCTAAACTAGACTATGACAATGTATCCAATGTATCATTACTTTCTCGTCTCCCTACGAGAGAGCACACACGAGTCCACATATTCACCACATCAATACACCACTATGGATCCTCTCTCGTCTTCCTACGAGAAGCCATCCATAGCACTCACACTTATCTGGAGCATTTTAGAGTATCCATTTAAAGTTATCTATGAACAATTCAAGTCTCCAAGTAGTCCATATCTGCGGATGCGGCTATTCGAATAGATAGATTACCATGCAGGGGTGTACTTCGTCACACATGCTCCCGCCACTTATCGCCATGTGCACGTAAAAAGGCACCTCGGCAATCTTCAAGCGGAAGCCCAGCGAGGGAGTCAGCCACGGACGTTAACTTACAACGACTCTAGCCCAAGGTAGTTGCCTAATTGAGTTGGTTACCACAATCGAGAATCCAGCCGTGTTTCATGATTCGGACTCATAAGTTGTGTGCGGGGCCCCAAGCCGGTCCCGATTGGGCCGTTCATTCACTTCGCAGGCCCGGGCACATCCTATCAACGTTTCGAACTAGTGCGACTCCTGGGCAGAGAACAGGGTAGGTTAATAGGCCGAGAGGGTCCATTGGTTTCGGGCCCAATGTGCGGTAGTAGCTAGTCTTGGAACACAAACACGGAACTCAGTTCCTATGAGCGGTCTCAATGAGACAACCCACCATGTACTCCTACATGGCCTCTCATCGCTACCTTTACCAAAACAGGCTCAACACTTAACTCTCATCATTAGAACACATCCATTTCACTCCGGTTCATCACCCAGATGAATCAGACCTGACACAACTCTCTAAGCATAGCAAGCATAACAAGGTAATGGCACAACATGGCTCAAGCATCTACCAGGTATGCTAGGTTGCTTGGTTTAGGTATTTACTGTGACAATGATAGGCCATGCAAAGGAGTGGGTTCAACTACCAGAACTCAAGTAACAGTTGAATCGTTTGTCCTAATGCATTGAAATGAGAGCAAGAGCGAGAGAGTGGGATTATATCGTAATGCTCAAGGGGGGTTGCTTGCCTGTTAATCGGAAGAACTCAGTTGTTCTTCGATGTCGTCGATAACTATGTCTCGCAAGTCTATCAACAAAGTCAAACAAAGAACAATTTAAACATGGCAAATGCTGCACAATCATGCATGAGTATGGCATGTTCACATGTTGCTAGTTTTGTCTAATGCAAGTGACCACAAATAAATGGGAGTTATTTGATCTATACAGGTCAAATTCAAACTCCACATAAGTATTTCAAATGCCATTTATGAATTTGCCCTAAATAGTGTGTAAGAGTTGTTCAAACATGCATGAAAATGCCACCAACAGCTTCCTTGTATTTTTCTGATGATTTTTCATATATAATTTATTTTCATCTGACTTACATATTATTTTCTATGATTTTTAGAAGTTTTAAGCATTTTTCTGGAATTTCCTTAATTTATTTTATTCCCGAAATAAATAACTGCATCAGCAACATGTCATCATGACGTCAGCAAGTCAAAGGCGCCAGGCCAGGTCAAACCTGACCTGTGGGGCCCTCGGGTTAGTGGCTCTAGGCTGACCAGGTTAATTAGATTAAACAGGGTTATTTGGCAGGCTGGGCCCACTGTCAGTGACCTAACTATATAAAAGGTTAATTATTACTAAGTTAATACTAAACCGATTAGTCAGGGGTGCCGTCCCTACATGTCAGTGACTCCGAGGAGTCCTAAACCGGTCAAACCTGCCGGCGGCTAGCCGCCGACGACAACAGGCACGGCGGAGGGGATCGGGATCGCTCCTCCGGTGGCTAAAACGGCGAAGGAAAACACCTATGAGATGCTCGCGCTCGTCCGCATCCAATGAAGCAAACGGGGCAGCCTGGGGTTGCCGGAGTTCTCCTCGGTGTCGACATTTGCGCCGGCCGGAGCTCGGGGAAACGGCAAGCGAGGCTACAAGGCGTGGGGAGAGCACGGGAAGAGAAGGAGAGGGACGGCGAGCTCACGGGGAGTCGGATGAGACGCTCAGTGGGCTCGGGGACGAACTGCAGGCGGCGAATCGACGGCGGTGGCCGCCCGTTCCGAGGTTGAAGAACACACGATTCGCTCGGAGGAGGTCGTCCACGCTTGCTTCTGTTGGCAGGGACGTCAAGGGCGATGCGACGGAGCACGGGGACACCACGGGGAGGCCGGAGGAGTCCAGCGGCCATGCTTTCTACGACGGCGGCGATGGCGGCTTTCGGGCGTGTGCGTATGAGAGAGAGGCGGGGGAATGAGAGAAGCAGAGGAGGAAAGGAGACGTGCACGGGGGTTCCTTGCGGTGTCCTTATCCTGCGCGGCGATCAGCGGCAAGCAGGAGCTGGTCGGCCGCGTGGGCGCTGGCGTCGGGCACACTCCCTCGTGCCTTCTAGCACGAGGTTGAGGAGGACTGGCCACTGGGCAAGCTGGGCCTCTGGTAAGCCAGGTGAGCGTCTGCCTTTCTTTTTATTTCTTGTTTTTTCTTTTCTATTTTCTGACATTTATTTAATTTGGTTTGAGTACCAAATTATTTAATAAAATTCTGATATTTTGCAGGTGATCTCAATGGGTTAAACCAAAGTACCACAAACAGTTTCAGAATTGTTGGACCCAAATTTGTTATATAACAAAAATAAATCCAATGCAAATATTATTTGGATTAATTCGAATGCCCTAAATAAAATGTTTACGTGATCCAAAAATATTGGTTGACATTTTTACCTCATGCCAATATTTTATTAGAAAACCAGGGACATTTTCTTGTATCTATTTGAAGCAATTTTTATATTGCATTATTTGGCACAAAATTATTTCTGAGGCTTGACCATTCCTCATTTCATTTTCAAAAGAAAATATAAATGCATGCATGAAAGCACTATCAAGCAAAGTAAAACTAGGGCTGTGACAGCTCACCCCCACTAAACAAGAATCTCGTCCCGAGATTCAGGAGTAGTCGGGAAGAGTGCAGGGTACTCAAGCCGAAGACGATCTTCGCGCTCCCAGGTTGCTTCATCCTCGGAATGGTGTGACCACTGAACCTTGAGAAACTTGATGCCGCGACATCGAGTGCTGTTGTCGGATTTCGGGCTCCGCAAAACCCTAAGGAGTTCGTACCCAGGAGCGTGTGCGAAGATCCCCAACAGCTTCGCTCCCCCCAAGCTCACAACACGACGACCCCGCTTGATGGCAAGGAAGAAGATAGCACACGGGAGTTTACCCAGGTTTGGGCCGCTGCAAAGCGTAAAACCCTACTCCTGCTTTTTGGTGGATTGCCTCACGAGGAGGTTTGTGGATGAACTAGTACAGTGGTGAGTTGCCTCGTGAGTGCGTTAGGGGTGGTGTGTTGTTCGATCCCCTTCTACCGAGCAGCCTAGCCTCTATTTATAGCGGCCCGGGTCCTCTTCCCTTATCGCAAATGGCAGGAAGGGATCCCACAACGGCCAAATTCGAAAGGGGACAGGAGGTACATCTTATCCTGATGAAAGGTGGTCTTCGCCTGCAAAGTAGTCGGTGGTGATACAGAGGTGGGGTCGGCGATGACGTCCGTCCTGTGGGGCTCGGGGTCTTGGTCTTGTTGCACCAGAAGGGAAACCTTTGGGGGATGCTTTGGGAACCTGTGTGCGCCCCTGCCTCCTTTGCACGAAAGAGGAAGTTGTATTCTCTGGCGCGCTGGCGCCCGCCTGGCACGCCTTGCGTCATCCTTCGCCTCCTGAGGTCGAGCGTTGCGTAGAGATCTCCGCCGCTCGGGAGGAGGCTTGGGGAGGCCTGTTCCCCTGCGGTCTTGGCGCTGTCTCCCTCGCGACCTCAGGGTCTCGCGAGGGCCTTGTGCTGGGTGAGGCCGTGCCGGGCCGTACTTCGTCATCGAGGTGGGCCATGCCCTGGGCCGCAGGCAGGCAAGTCTGGGTACCCCCGTTCCCAGGACGCCGACAGTAGCCCCCGGGCCCGAGGCACGCTCGAAGCCACGAAGGATGGCCCGAAACGCCGTGGGCCCCAACCGCCTGCGGGCCCGACTTGATGCGTGGCGCACAATGACACGTGGGCGTCTCGGCTCCCCGAAGACGTCGGGAACCGCCCTGAGTCGAGCTGACGCGAAGCCTGCGCGCCTCCCCGCCATCATTGCCTTCCTTGAATACGACTGTCTCCTTGTGGTCTCTCCCCCTCGGGCCACGCGGATGTGACCCGATGGGAGCAGATGAAACGACATGAGGCAGGGTAGCACGCCGATCGAGCCTGGCTCATGACGCCCGAGGGGTGCGCGGCGTCTCCACTCCCCACGACGCCCCATGGGCAGCGGTTGCGCCTATAAACCCGCCCCGCCCGGGGGGTCTTGCCATCTCGATGCGCCCTCTTGCCTCTCTTCCTTCCAAGTTATCTTCCTTGTCCTCTTCTCTCCCTTTGTTCCTTCATGGCGTCCGGTGGGAGTGCAGCGGGCGCGGGGAAGCACACGGGGTCCCCGGCTCCTCCGTCGGCCCCCGGAAGCGGCGGTGGGGGACCCTCGAGGCCGGCCCAAGCTTGTCGGTGCTGGGCCATCATTGATGAGTAAGTGCTCTGTAACCCGCCCTCTTCTCTTGCAATCGCACCTGAAGCGCCGGTCCTGATTGTTCCTTCCTCCCAGAGCGCCCGCGCCCAAGTGGCGTAGGCTCGACGGGCTCCAGGAGGAGACGGACGCGCTGAGGGTCCAGCTGGTGGACGCCGAGGCCGCCCTCCAGGCCGCGCTCAGGGGCGAGGCGGAGGCCCAGGCGGAGCTGGAGTCCCTCCAGACCCAGATCAAGGGGGCCGCCGACGCCGTGCAGGCCGCGCAGGATGAGGCGGCCCACGCGAAGATGCTGGAGGAGCAGCACGCCAAGCAGTATCTGGATATTGCCCGCCGCGCGGTTGGCGCGGTGAGCCGGTTCGTCGGGGAAGCTCCCCGCACTGCCGTGCGCGCACGGTGACGGGGGCTACCTCAACTTCTTCGGCAAGGTGGTGGAGGCGCTGGAGACCGGCGTCTCCCGGGTGGACGAGGAAAACGCGTCTAGCGCGCGTGACCTCCTGGACCTGGCGCTGACGCGCGTCCTCTCCAACCTTCGCCGTCACGCCCCGGAGCTCGATCTTCCCCGTGTCATGGAGCCGGTGCCCGAGGAATTCCAGAGGCCCCTCAGGGACGAGGTGCGCCCGCACGTGGATTCCTTGGTGGAGCGGTTCGTCCAAGAGCCTCTCTCCGACGAGGGTGACGACTCCGGCGCCGCGGCAGGCGACGGTCCGGACGGCGATAGCGGCTCCTCCGCCTAGGCTTCCCCTATTTTCTCTTCCTGGTTCCTGTCATGTCAAGCAACACCCGGCCCCTGAGGGCGTTAACTTTTGTGTTTTTACCTTCGTCTTCCTCCTTCTTCCTTTAAGCCGTCGATTGTTTGTTTTGCGCGGCGCGACTTCGCCTCTCCCGCGGGGTCTTGCGTTATTGCCGGTGCGTCCCGGCGCCCCTCGAGTGGTCCGCGAGGGTATCATGCTATGACCGGCAGTGGCGTCCGGCCGGGCCCTCGCGGGGCGGGCCCTCCCGAGAAGGAACGTGCTGCCCCCAAGGCCAGAATCTTAGCGACGTCACCCAGAGTGGCCGGATTCCTTCCCTCGCGCTGCCCTTCCTTGTTCCTGGGACCACAAGAATCCTGATGGGAATACGTAGCGGACCGTAGTGCCTGGATTTTTACGTTAGCGCTCATGCCTCTTGCCCGGCATTCGGGCTATCATCTGATTAGAAGGTTTTGCTCTATTCGGCGGGTATACTTAGCTCATCGGGTCGTGGTGAGCTCGAGCGTCGTGAGGCGTAGCTGGAGCGTCCAGAGAGGTCGAGGACCCCACCTGGGAGGGCTTCTTCCTTGCGTGCGGGGTGGTCCGGGAGCCCTTTCGGCACTCTGCTTCGACGGGGCCCGATCCCGAGCAGACCTCGACCGCCGTTGGGGCGTCCTGATCACCAGGACGAGACCAAAGGGGCGAGGCTTCGGCCTCCATTGGGGCATTCGAATCACCAGGACGAGACCAAGGGGCACGGAGCTACGTGATCGGTGAGGTTCCCGAGGCGCACTGCTTGGGAACCCCCCCCCCCCCCTTGATGCTCAAGCGGTGCTTTGCGTCGACGGAGCCCAGTCCCGCGCATACCTCAACCGCCGTTGGGGCGTCCGGATCACCAGGACGAGACCAAGGGGCAAGGGGCTACGTGACCAGTGTGGCTCCTGAGGTGCGTTGTTCAGGAGTCCCCCTTGACGCTCAAGCGGCTCCCATACCTTTCTGCCGGTTGCCGCTACGGGAGGCGCCTGAGCCTCCCACGGTTCCGCGCTGTCGTGTCGGTCCGCGGTCGGAGCCCCCGAGCGGGGGTCGACCGTCAAAAGATGTGTGCTCCCAAGGCAACAGGTCCTAGTCGGCCTGCTCTGAGGGGCCACGAGGGGAGGCGAAAGTGCGTGGGCCCCGGCAAGGTGCCAATTCAAAGAAAAGAGACTGCGAGGCCAGAAAAAGGAATCGCGAAGAGAGAAAAATTCCCGCCCCTTTTTTTTAAATAGAGTTACAAAGTCTTCAAATTTCATTTCAAAGAGTGTCAATACGAACACAAAAAGAAGGAAGCAACAGCCGCGTCCGGCACCTAGGCTAGTCTTCGCCTTCTTCTTCCCCCAGCGCGGAGCGTAGGGCATCCACGTTGCGTGGGCATAGTTATTGGAGGACAGTGTTGTCCGCCAGCGCGGAGCATGGGGCTTCCACTTGGGCGTGGGAGGGAACCCCTCCGCGTCCTCGGGGGGCTCCGGGCGTATACATCCCACTCAATATTACGTGAGAGTGTCACGGCCGAAGTTAGCTGGGCAAGCCCCCAGGCGCATGGCCCAGGTGCTCCCAACTCAGTTAAGAGCCATCCCACGCATTTTTGCGCGGTTGCGTGCCTCTACAGCCCAAACCTGAGTGCATTGTTCCCTGCGTAGCCGCAGGATTACGCTCCCGCGGCTCAAACATGAGCACAATGCACCCAGCGCAGCCGTAGAGGTGTTGTGTTGGTGAAGTCGCCTCATGAGGCGTCGGGGCGCCGGCCGGGCCACGTCTTGAGGACCTCGCGAAGCCCTGCCCCCTGAGGACCGCGCCGGCGCTCCCATTGCCGCGGGTGGCCCGCGTTGCTTGTATCCTGCCAATCCCCCGGGCGGTCGCTCCTGTGGCCCTAGGCTTGGCTATGCGCTGCTTGCTCGTGGGGGACGCGGCTACGTCGCGCCCCCGCGCATCCCGGGGCGCCCCCCTGCTTGCATCAACCTGGCCCGGTACTCCCTCTGTGGGAGCCCCCAGGCCCGGCTTGGGGAGAGCGCCCCGGACATATCCCTACCCCGGGAGGGCGTTGGCACCCGCGGGGGGCGTCTGATCCTCCGCACCCTCCGCAGGTATCACGTAGCTCAGAACATAGGCTTCTGTATAGAGGCCTTGGCCCCCTCCTGAGTCGTCACCGCACACACCAAGGGCAGCCTCCTCGGGATGCGAGATGACACCACCTGGGGCGCGCGGGCCACAGACCCTCCTGCGGCGGGCCTCCGCCCGAAGTTGCTTACCTCTGCCACCGCCGTGGGGTGGGTCGCGCGTGTCTTGACGTGGGTTGCCTCCCCGGTTGTCCACCGCGCCTTCGTTACGGTTACCTACCTGACCGGAAGCCTGAGCCGCCTGTTCCCTGCGCCGGTTGGCGCGCTCCCGCCGGGATGACCCGGGCTGTTGATGTTCCATCTGGGTATGGCTGCGCGCGTCGAGGTGCGCGCGGAGCGCCCCATTACCTTCTTCAAAGGCACCACCGACGGGACCGGGCGGCGCCCCGAAGCCGGTCACCGGAATCCGGAGGAGAAGAAGTACGGCATGCGGCGGGCCCTCCTCGGGCTCGCCCGGGGGTGAAGCGGCAAGCCGCCCGCGGATGAGGTGGCTGGCACGGCGAATGAGCCCACGACGCCCAGCGCCGGTGTTCGCGAAGAGGGGTGGGGAAGCCAGGCCCTCCTCGCGACGGTGACCAAATCGGCGATGTGGTCGGCCCAGGCGTCGAAGCCCCCATAAGTCGGGTGGTGGCGAAGCATCTCGCTCGCCATCAGCAGTGCATCATGCGCGTTGAGGTCTCCTACATGGGCACAGCGCGATGTCGGTCCCGTGGGCGTCGCTCGTCCGCCACGCGCCTGGTCGGCACGAGCAGCAGTGGAGGTGGAAACGACGTGGGTGGCCTGGTAGCGACCGCCCAGCATCGCGCTGCTGGGGCGCGGGTCTTGGACGGCAGTGGCGAGGTTGGTGAAGGCGGATCCGCCGAAGCCGAAAGGATCCTGTCGGGCATCGGCCATCAACGCGACGAGGTGGAGCAGAAGCGAAGCTTTGCTAAAGACTCCGACACGCCCCTACCTGGCGCGCCAAATGTCGGATTTCGGGCTCTGCAAAACATTAAGGAGTTCGTACCCAGGGGCGTGTGCGAAGATCCCCAACAGCTTCGCTCCCCCCAAGCTCACAGCACGATGACCCCGCTCGATGGCGAGGAAGAAGATAGCACACGAGAGTTTACCCAGGTTCGGGCCACTGCGAAGCGTAAAACCCTACTCCTGCTTTTTGGTGGATTGCCTCACGAGGAGGTTTGTGGATGAACTAGTACAGTGGTGAGTTGCCTCATGAGTGCGTTCGGGGTGGTGTGCTGTTCGATCCCCTTCTACCGAGCAGCCTAGCCTCTATTTATAGCGGCCCGGGTCCTCTTCCCTTATTGCAAATGGCGGGAAGGGATCCCACAATGGCCAAATTCGGAAGGGGACAGGAGGTACATCTTATCCTGACGAAAGGTGGTCTTCGCCTCCAAAGTAGTCGGTGGTGATGCAGAGGTGGGCTCGGTGATGACGTCCGTCCTGCGGGGCTCGGGGTCTTGGTCTTGTTGCACCAGAAGGGAAACCTTTGGGGGATGCTTTGGGAACCTGCGTGCGCCCCTGCCTCCTTTGCACGAAAGAGGAAGCTGTCTTCTCTAGCGCGCTGGCGCCCGCCTGGCCCGCCTTGCGTCATCCTTGGCCTCCTGAGGTCGAGCGTTGCGTAGAGATCTCCGCCGCTCGGGAGGAGGCTTGGGGAGGCCTGTTCCCCTGCGGGTCTTGGCGCTGTCTCCCTCGTGAGCTTAGGATCTCGCGAGGGCCTTGTGCTGGGTAAGGCTGTGCCAGGCCGTACTTGGTCGTCGAGGTGGGCCACGCCCTGGGCCGCAGGCAGGCAAGTCTTGGTACCCCCGTTCCCAGGACACCGACAGCTGCGCTCGGCTTCATCAAGATTACAAACTGGATATTCTTGATATGAGAGGTCATCTTGAAGATCAAGCATTTCGTGGTCTACTTCACGGACAGGATCCTTGAAGCAACGCCTGAGTTGAGAAACGTGGAACACATCATGAACTTTGGAAAGTTGTGGGGGTAGTTCCAACTGGTAGGCAACCTCTCCTCGTTTGGCAAGAATGCGAAAAGGCCCAATGTAACGAGGAGCCAATTTGCCTTTGATACCGAAGCGATGGGTACCCTTCAGAGGTGTAACCCGAAGGTAAGCCTTCTCTTCAATTTCATAACTTAGATCCTTATGACGACGGTCATATTGACTCTTTTGACGATACTGGGCAATTTTCAAATTTTCACGAATGATGCGAACTTGCTCTTCTGCATCCTGGATCATATCCGGTCCAAAGAATTGTCTTTCACCGGTTTCTAACCAGTTTAATGGCGTTCGACATCTTTGTCCATACAGAACTTCGAAATGAGCTTTTCCCAGACTAGACTGGAAGCTGTTGTTATAAGCAAACTCGGCGAATGGGAGACAATTCTCCCAATTCATTCCGAATGAGATAACACAGGCTCTGAGCATATCTTCGGGAATTTGATTGACTCTTTCGACTTGACCACTTGACTGAGGGTGATAAGCGGTGCTAAAGGAGAGATGGGTTCCCATAGCATTCTGGAAACTTTCCCAAAATCGAGTGGTGAAAAGACTTCCACGGTCTGAATTGATCTCTAGAGGAACACCATGAAGAGATACTATCGAGAAATATATAGGTCTGCTAACTGACTAGCAGTTATACTTTCTCCGACAGGAAGGAAATGAGCAACTTTTGAAAGGCAATCGATGACCACAAAGATGGCATCATTCCCTTTCTTAGTCTTTGGAAAGCCGGTGATGAAATCCATACCGACCTTGTCCCATTTCCACTCGAGAATAGCCAAGGGCTGAAGAGTGCCAGCAGGCCTTTAATGCTCTGCCTTAACGCAATGACAAACATCGCAGTTAGCAATGAACTGAGCGATTTCTCTCTTCATCCGGGTCCACCAGAACCTCTGGCGTAGGTCCTGATACATCTTAGTACTACCGGGATGGATCGTGAGAGGGGATTCCTGAGCTTCCTTAAGGATCAACCGCCTTAAGTTTCGTATCTTGGGAACCACCAAGCGATTCTTGAAGAATATGACACCTTGATCATTTACAGAGAAACATCTAGCAGCTCCGCTAGCAATATTCCTCTTGATTTGAGAAATACCCGGATCACATTTCTGGGCTTCTATGATCTGATCCTCAAGTGCTGGTCCTCGAGGAACAATGTGAAGATTAATCTTACGAAATTCCTCATGGAGAAGTGGTTGACTTTGTAGCAACATGAGGTTGTTACAATAGGATTTACGACTTAGTGCATCAGCCATGCCTGGGGTGTAAGATATTCCTAAGTCGTAGTCCGTAATCAACTCAATCCACCATCTTTGCCTGAGATTCAAATCTGGTTGAGTGAATATATATTTGAGACTCTAGTGATCAGTGTATCTTTTGCAATGATTACCCAGAAGGTAATGTCGCCAAGTGACAAGTGCATGGACTACAGCGGCAAGTTCCAGATCATGTGTTGGATAATTCTCCTCATGTGGACGCAGCTGCCGAGATGCGTAGGCAATCACATGACGACCTTGCATAAGAATGCAACCTAGACCTTGTCGCGAGGCATCACAATAGATAACAAAGTCCTTTGTGAAATCCGGGGGCACAAGTACCGGGGCAGTAGTCAGTCGTCTTTTCAACTCCTGAAAACTTTCCTCACACTTTGGAGTCCACTCGAACTTCTTATCTTTCTTGATGAGTTCAGTTAGAGGTTTGGCAACCTTAGAGAAGTTCTCAACGAAGCGGGACAATAGCTCTCTAAGACAAGGAAACTCCTAACTTGCTTCACCAATTCAGGTTGAGTCCAATCAAGGACAACTTGAACTCTCTCGGGATTGACAACAATACCTTTCGCAGAGATTACGTGACCTAGATAGGTCACTTCTGGCAACCAGAATTCGCACTTAGAGAATGGTGTAATGGCGGTGCTCTCGAAGTTTCATCAATACCAGCCTAAGATGCTCACCATGTTCTTCTTCGTTCTTCGAGTATATGAGGATATCATCGAGGTAAACCATGACGAATTTGTCCAGATACTCCATGAAGATCGAATTCATTAAGCGGGAGAAGGTGGCTGGGGCATTGGTTAGACCGAAGGACATGACGGTGTACTCCTATTGGCCATAACGAGTGACAAAGGACGTCTTAGGAATGTCCCCATTCCCGATTTTGATTTGATGATAACCTAATCTCAAATCCATCTTGGAAAAGACTACGGATCCAGCGAGCTGATCATACAGATCGTTGATCCTGGGGAGTGGATATTTGTTCTTTATCGTGACCAGATAAACCGGTCGATAATCGACAACCATCCGATCTGTACCATCCTTCTTCTTGACAAAGAGGACAGGACAAGCCCATGGAGAAGAACTAGGACAGATGAAACCTTTCTTCAAAGATTCATCGAGTTGGATTTCAAGCTCAGCTAACTCTTGGGGTGACATCTTATAGGGTCTCCTAGCAATTGGAGCAGTCCCTGGAATAAGGTCTATGACAAACTCTGCTTCTCTGTCAGGTGGAATACCTGGCAATTCTTCTGGAAAGACATCCGGGAAGTCACGGACTACCGTAATGTTCTCAAGGTCTGGAAGGGTATTGGCATTGAAGGAATATATCCAGCCTTCTGGAATATGGGTTTGGACATTGACTATCTGGCCAAAAGGATGGATAAGCTGAACGAACCTAGTGAAACAATCAATTTTGGCATGATGGGATGTCATCCAGTCCATCCCCAAAATGATATTGATATCCGAAGATTTAAGAGCTATCAGAGAAGCAAGGAACACCAAACCATCAACAAGGATTTGATTTACATGGCTCACTCTAGCAGTTTGCCATCTAGAACCTGGAGTTTGAACTTCCAAAGGAGTAGGCATAATATCAAAGGACATATCAACGGACACGCGCAAGCCGCCGTCCCCGCGGTCCGATGTACTCCAACAACGCTGGAGCAAGAAAGAAATACATATTCATTATGAGCCTTCACCTGCGCCGGGTTGACCAATGGATAGGCACACTGGCTTGCCATCCCCCGGTCAGGTCTACTTCAAACATATCAAAAGAAACAGGAGAGCTTTCCGTGAAGGAAACGTCCCTATAAGAGCAAAGAGGGCCGGCCACAGCTGAGCCGGCAAATTCAAAGCCATCGGTGAAAAATAAAAAATGACCCTAGAGGAGCCAGGAGAGCTGGACCAAGTAAGAGTAGCAAAGAAGGGGTCAAGAGGCATATGCACTCAATTTGGCCACGATATTTGCCAAAGACGTACGATAAGCATCACGAAGATCATCAGCTCACTACATCGTCTCCAGTTTGGATAAATTCCATCGTTCAGTCATCAACCTTGTGTCGGCTTATGCCACAACAAAGTATGAAGACTCTCAGGCCGCCTCCTCGAGTTGACTTAAGACTCAGGGGCTACACAGACATGACTCGGCAGATTCAACCGGGCTCAAATATTCTAGAACCTCAGGTCATTGCAGGGAAGATAACCCGGCCCCGGGGGCTGCTGCTTGATTGGCGAAAAAATAAAATTCGCCCAAGAGGACTAGCTGCCACGATGCGCAGTTCAAACATGGGTGCCATGCCTTATGGGCGAAAAAATTAAAAGTCGTCCAAGAGGATTAGCTGCCACGATGCGCAGTTCAAACATGGGTGCTTTGCCTTATGGGCGAAAAATTAAAGGTTGCCAAAGAGGACTAGCTACCATGATGCGCTGTTCAAACATATTTATCATGCTTTATTGGATCATTATATTATCATATTATGATCAAATGGAATAAAGCCGGCTTATCTGGACCCCAGATGTTTTGGAGTAGTAGCATTGCCTCCTGTATATCCTATGCTGAGCTTTTCCATGATCATAGGTCACCTGGGGGCTTCTGACTCAACAAGTTAGCTTTTAACAACCCTCTTGACTCGGCTACAAGCCAATACATATATGGTTAAACCTGTCCGTTTGCTCGATGCGACTCCGATCAGGTGACCTCAGGTACTCTTGACAAGTCAATCCATCTGGACCCTGAACTTATCAAGGTTAAAACACTGGCTTGAGTCACGTGAGAGCCGGCATACAGAGAGCTAGGATAAACCATGGGTTATCACACCCGCTTCATTGAAGCAAGACTCGAGCCTCGAAAGCCGGTCTTTATGTCATGCCTTGAAAACTGTCATTTTTATACTCTATTATGATACACATACATCATCATGCATTGCATCATTACATAATGCATCATACGTACATATCCATATTTCTTTATGTTGCGGAAAGCTGGTCTTCAAAACCGGGTTACATCGTAATTTCTGCAGGAACAAATAAATCTTTGATAGCCAAAATAGTCAGATCTTCATCATGGTTTATCATAACCAGTATTAAATGATTGGGGTTTCCATGCCAGCTCAGAAGAAATGATTACTCTCGAAGAGCTGGTCTATATTGTTGAGCCAGCTTATCACATATAATGCCGGGTCATCTAATTGACCGGCTCTTGGATATTTTCAGCTTGTGCTCTGTAGTAAACTACAACACATGTATTTCTCAAACATATATTTGTCGGGTTGCACCGCAACCACAAGCAGAGATTGTATTTCAAGGACAAAGGCATTATTCTAGGATATTCGTAAAAAATACCGGGTTACATTACAACCACGGTCAAGGATTTATTCAAATCAAATTCATATCAAATTATGATGGGTTATATTATTCTCACACAGTCCCAAGTCGTTGCAGGCATACGACCCGGCACTTGGGGGCTACATCATCTAAGGTTTTTTCAAAGGAGTGCATATAAGTCCCGAGTCGCTGCAGGCAAATGACTCGGCACTTGGGGGCTACATTACTCAAATCAAGATTACATCAAGTATGAAAGTCCCATGTCGCTGCAAGCATGCACCACGACACTTGGGGGCTAATGCAAGTCGCCTTTCAAATCATCACATTATCAACAGACCTGACCATCTCAGGGAGATGAGTCAGCCCTTGGGGGCTACTATTTTTTAACATTTTATAAGTCCCAGCCCAGTACTATCTTACTGAACCGAAACTTGGGGGCTACAACATTCAGTTGTTTACCCAGATCATAACGGTCAAATTGAAGACCCGGCCCATCACATATTGATGAGCCAGCCCTTGGGGGCTACACATGTGAAATGCAAGACATTCAGTTTATAACTAGCGACTCAGACGCCAACCCAAATTTCTCCAAAGCTATCTATCTACAACATTCAAACTAAGTTCAAACTCCCAGGTTGTTGCAGGCAAAACAACCCGGTCCTTGGGGTCTACACTGGCTGAAGTTTTATAAGCATAAGACAATTACAAGTCCCAGGCTGCTGCACGCAAGACAACCCGACACTTGCGGGCTACACAGCCAAAGATATTATTGCAAAGCACCAAGTCATCATGGATAAACTCGGAGCTTGGTGGCTACAGGTAATATGGAGATAAAAGTGGAAGAACACCTTCAAGCTGTCAATTTTGAGCAAGGATCTCATGTCTTGGTGGAGCCGAAGAATTGAAAGTCGGCTCAACATCACACGGATTTCTTTATTCCCAATAATTTTATCAAGTCAACTGGAGTCCGCTTGTTTTGATCTGGAAGTGCCAACGATCATGACCCGGCATCATCAATGTTCATAACCCGACAGAGTCTATATATGCAACCCGACTTCACAAGTTGGCAAGTTGTACATCTATAAATCAACAATATTTTCATCCTAAATTGGCATCCACTACGTCTGATGACCTGGAAAGAACCCCGCGTCCCATGAAGTGGTTTAACAATGGACGAATTTCTATTCCCAATATTTTCATCAAGCCGAAGCATTGGAAGCCGACTCAAATGGATTATTTCCCCCCAATATTTTTCTGAGGGATTCCATTGAATAAGGCGCCTGGATTTTTCAAATTAACAAAGTTCGACGTATCTGCTAAAAAGAAGGAAATGACAAGGACTTAAGGATGAACATATGACGGCTCAGAGGAACCCTCGACCCGGCGCACAACCTGTCAAATTTGTTCTTGTTTTTTATTTGTGCAGGATAAGTTTAACATGGATAAATCCAAATTAAACTGGGGGCTAATATCGGGGATATACCCCGCGGTATAACCCGGCCTGAAGTATGACCCGGACGGGACTTGGCGCCTCATCGGTAACCCGCACGGACTTGGTGGCTCATTGGTGATCCGATCAGTGGGTCGGACAAGCGGCAAGGCCCAAGGCCCAGAAGGCAGCTCATGAGAGGGCCGGCTCATGGAGAGGCCTGGAGGGCCGGCTCACAGAGAAGTCCCAAGAAGAGGAAAAATTCCCTCACAAAGGGAAGCAAGACCCGGATTAGGATTCAAGAGAGACTAGTCCTAATCCTAGTCCTAGTAGGACTCTACATGTAAGCCTACCCCTTCAACTTATATAAGGAGGGGCAAGGCGCCCCAAGAGGGAGAGGTCAAGTCATTTGAGATAGACATATTAGAAACCCTCGAGACTAGAGGTAGTGAAAGAGCACCCTTGTAATCGAGATCATCATCATCATCAATACACACAAAGAAGGACATAGGCTTTTACCTCCATCGGAGGGGCCGAACTTGGGTAAAACTCACGTCTCTCGGTTCCGACCAACCCCTTCAAGCCACCACGTAGTTGCGATGGCCTCACACCTAAGTTCTCTCATGAGGATATCTTGCCGTGACAAAACCATGACACTTTCCCTCCAAAGATAAAGGGAAAACTTTCTTGTTAACCTTGTCCCTAGACAAACCTGCAAGCTGAAACAATCCACAGACCTCATCGACAAATATCAAGTAGTAATCAGGATGAGTCGTACCATCATATGGATTAGATAATAGTTTTTCAAGCATACCCGAAGGAATCTCATAATAACTATTTTCAGTAGGTTCACTAGGTTGAGGAAGCATTTCCTCCTCTTCTGCTCGAGGCGAAGATGCCCCGAACAAGCCACTCAAAGGGTGACTGTTCATAGTGACAAGCAGCAGTAAATTTCAGCTCGTACAAAAAGTGTTTCCTTACCAATTCCCACTTACCAAAGGCGCTCCCGAGGACACATGGGAATTTCTGTCTAGTCACTTTCATCATGTTCAGTTAATTCACGCTCGCTACTTTGATAATTTGATATGTGGGTGGACCGGTGCTAAGGTGTTGTTCTTACTTGAACTAACAACCTACTTATGATCACCCCCTCTCGCAAGCATCCGCAACTACAAAAGAAGAATTAAGATAAATCTAACCATAGCATGAAACGTGTGGATCCAAATCAGCCCCTTATGAAGCAACACATAAATTGGGGTTTAAGTTTCTGTCACTCTCGCAACCCATCATCTACTTGTTACTCCACAATGACTTTCCTTAGGCCCATAGCATGGTGAAGTGTCATGTAGTCGACGTTCACATGACACCACTAAGAGAAGTTCAACATACATATCATCAAAATATCAAACGAATACCAACTTCACATGATTACTTATAACAAGACTTCTCCCATGTCCTCAGGAACAATAGTAACTACTCACACCTCATCAAGATGTTCAAGATCAGAGGTATAATAATAATGATTAAGGATATGAACATAATATCTTTCACCAATTAATCCAACAAGCATCAACTACAAGATGTAATCAACACAACTAGTAACCCACATGTACCAATATGAGGTTTTGAGACAAAGATTGAATACAAGAGATGAACTAGGGTTGGAGATGAGATAGTGCTAGTGCTGAGGTTGATGAGGATTTGTCCTGCCACGAAGTAGGAAGCATTGGTGATGACGATGGCTTCGATCTCCCCCTCCCGAAGAAGAATTCCCCCGGCAGAATCTGACTACCGGAGGGTAAAAGTGCCTCTGCCCAGGTTTCCGCCTCGAGGCAGCGGCATTCCATCCCAAGAGTTAGCTTATGATTTTTTCTAGGGTAAAACACCTCATATAGGAGAAGATGGGTGTCGGGAGGCCAACGGGTGGCCCACAAGCCATCAGGGCGCGCCCCCTGGGAGCGCGCCCTGTTGGCTTGTGGCCAACCTGTGGCTCCCCTCCGTTATCTTTTTGCTCCAGAATTCCCAAATATTCCATAAAAAATCTCCGTTAAATCTCAGGTCATTTGGAGTCTAGTGATTTTCTGACTTTTTCTCGGTTTTCCGGTCCAGAATTCCAATTTCCAGATATTTCCCTCTTTGTGATGTACCTTGCATATTCAGAGAGAAAGATATAAGAATTATGTGATAACCAGAGAATAATGGACAATAATGACACAAATATCAATAGTAAATCATGATGCAAAATGGACATATCAGTCACCTCTGTGGAGGGAACGTCATTCATTGTCTCTTCTTACCTTGATATTTTTTCTACATGCAACATAGACTAATACAATGGCGGTGCTACAATGTGGAATTATTCAGGGCTCATTTGGCACCCTTTATATGTTAACTGAGCTTTTCTATCCATTTAATGTGCATAATTCATATTTGAACTACAAGCGCATGCTCCAAGGAACCAAAATGGGTTAGAAAATCATTTCAATGTCCTTGGGCCCCTGTTCAGGTCCCATGCAATGATTACAGACATCTCGGCGTCGTGACTAGGCCGCAAACGTTGAGAAACTTGCGTTAAATTCCCATAAATCCAAAACTCGTCTGAAATTATTGAAACTTACCCGGTGTCATGACACGACACTTATATGACATGGTAATTTTGTTGACCAATCTGGGACAAGTTTTGTGACAAACCTCTTACAGATTGGAGCTTCCCATGAGAAGCATCATGGTGTCGATAGGGAACATGTCACATTTGTGGTTGAAACGACATTGAGTTTTCTAGGCATGCACTTAAGGTGAAGAACTCAATTAATCTATAAAGGGCGCCAAACATTGAGTTTTCTTGGCGTCGTGACTAGGGCGCAAACATTGAGAATCTTGGTATTTAAATACTCGAGAACCCCCAAGGCTTGTCTGGAATTCATGCTCTAATGCAAGAAAATTCGATGGAAAATCATTTTTGTGCCCCTAGCAGCTTGCTTAGGTCCCATGCAAACATTTTGGCATAGATAATCTTATTTTTTGAATTCCCATAAATACAAAACTCGTATGATAACCATTTGTTGCCACGCGTCCATTTTTTACTTGATATGGGGGGCAGGGCCGTTGATGACAGGACGCATGCGAGCTTTCCGCCGCGCAGGCTCGACGGGACGCATGCGAGCTGTCTGCCGCGCAGGCTCGACGGGACGCATGAGATCAGTCTGCTGCGCAGGCTCATCGGGAAGCGGGACTTTGACCACTCGGTTGCTTCTACGGCCATGGTCTTTCTTCCCTCGTTATATCTCGACCCAGAACCCCCCTCCCACCGGCCATGGCAGAGGAATGAACGACTAACAAAGAAAGGCCTGTTTTTTTGGTGGCAGGGTGAGGAGGGGGTGAGGAATGTGCGGTAATTTTCGAGTAGGTGTTTTTATAACCTACTAAAGTAAACAACTGCTAAGTGGGAACACGTTTAGGTTTGGTAGTGTGAGCTGATTTGTAATAAGATGGGAACACGTTTAGGTTTTAGTTCCCAAGCACGGAACGCTAAAGAGCAAGTACAATAAGGTGATGTAGGCGGGCTGTAAGGCTTTAAATATTATACTTTTACTGAGTTCGTAGAAATATTTCATCCCATGGATCCTTGATACGTCTCCAACGTATCTATGATTTTTGCTTGTTCCATGCTATTATATTATCATTCTTGGATGTTTTACAATCATTTTATTACAACTTTATATCATTTTTTGGGACTAACCTATTGACATAGTGCCAGTTGATGTTTTTGCTTGTTTTTTTACTTCGCAGAAAATCAGTACCAAACGGAGACAAAACGCTGCAGGGATTTTTTACGGACCAGAAGAGAGAAGATGGGCCAAAGAATACTAGAAGAGGGGGCCCAGGGTGGCCAGCACCCACCAGGGCGCGCCAGAGGCCCCCTGGCGTGGCCTGGTGGGAGCTGGGCACCTCGGGCACCCACTCAACCGACTATCGTGCCTATAAATTCCCAGAAAATCCAAAAACACTAGAGGAGTCGACAAAACACAATTCCAGCCGCCACAAGTTCCAGAACCTCGAGATCCAATCTAAACACCATCATAGAGGGGTTCATCTTCCTCATAGGTGCCTCTCCGATGATGCGTGAGTAGTCCACCATAGACCTACGGGTCCATAGGCTGTAGCTAGATGGCTTCTTCTCTCTCTCTCTCTTATGATTCTCAATACAATGGTCTCTTGGAGATCTATTTGATGTTAACTTTTGCGGTGTGTTTGTTGGGATCCGATGAATTTTGAGTGCATGATCAGTTTCTATCCATGAATATTATTTGAGTCTTCTTTGATCTCTTATATGCATGATTACTTATAGCCTCGTATTTCTTCTTCGAATCTTTGGTTTAGTTAGGCCAACTAGATCGATTTTTCTTGCCATGGGAAGAGGTGCTTTGTGATGGGTTCGATCTTGTGTTCTTTCCCAGTGACAGAAGGGGCAGCAAGACACGCATGTATCGTTGCTATTAAGGATAACAAGATGGGGTCTATTCCTACATGAATAGATCTTGTCGACATCATGTCATCGTTCTTATTGCAATACTCCGTTTTTCCATGAACTTAATACATTAAATGCATGCTGGATAGCGGTCGATGTGTGGAGTAATAGAGGTAGATGCAGGCAGGAGTCGGTCTATCTATCTTGGACGTGATGCCTATATAATGATCATTGCCTTGGATATCGTCATGACTATTCGATTTTCTATCAATTGCCCAACAGTAATTTGTTCACCCATCGTGTGCTATACTCATGAGAGAAGCCACTAGTGAACCTACGTCCCCCGGGTCTACTTTTCTATCATATTGCTTTCCGATCTACGTTTTTTGCAATCTTTGTTTTCAGATCTACAAAACCAAAAACCCAAAAATATATTGCTCTATATTTACTCTTTTTATTTGTGTTCTTGAGAGATCTATCTCTCCTATCTATCACTACCTAATCTATCTATTTACCGTAGAGAGATTGACAACATCTCTTTCGCGTCGGGTTGCAAGTATTTGTTGTTTGTGTGCAGGTGCTGCTTATTGGGTGGTGGTGATCCTCCTACTGGTTCGATAACCTTGGTTTCATAACTAAGGGAAATACTTACCGTCGCTGTGCTGCATCATCCCTTCCTCTTTGGGGAAATACCGACGCAGTCCAAGCCACGTCAAAAGAATTTCTGGCGCCGTTGCCGGGGAGGAAGCAGTCTCTTCTACGTGCCTATCGTAGGCGCCGAGGGGACTCCATCATCATCTACCAGGTTCCTAATCACAATTTGCATCTCCTTGCAATTACATTATTTGCCATTTGCCTCTCGTTTTCCTCTCCCCCACTTCACCAATTTGCCATTTTATTCGCCCTCTTTTTCGTTTGCCCTTTTTCTTGTCGGATCTCTTGTTTCCTTGTCACCATGAGTGATTTTGGTATGGCAGAAACGGATGATGGAAGGACTCCTAAAATTGGACGTTCTGCTAATCTTGATTCTAAAACTTTTGTTTTGGGGCAAGGGAACATTATAGGGAAAGAAATTATCCAAGAGTTTTTCAATTGCGTTGGGAATTTGACTCTCGATGATACTCCTATATTGAAAAGAACTAAATCTTATGCGGAAGCTATCTCGGCGCTAGTTTTAAAACTTGAAAATAGATTTGTTCGTACCCATCCTACCTTGCAAAGATTGTTTTATGAGCTACCCGTCATAAAGAATCCCAAAGCTAAGAAGTTAGCTACCCTTGTTCTTATGAATGAATTTGATCACATAGTACGGGAATCTAGGGAGATCTTTAACTTTTATGGTATGAGCCGTGAAAAACCGGTTATAGGAGAAATCCTTTATAATAGTGATTATATGTTGAGACATTTGCTTGGAGATAATCAAATTTTTGATGAAAATCTTATTAAGGAGGTTCCCGTTTTAGATATGATCCAGCAAACTTTTAATGATGTTAATCAACATTATTCTTGGATTGTAGCCGGTAATCAAAGGAGATATATAGGTGGACAACTTGATAATCCCAAAATTCCTATGAATAATATTTTCCAAGTTGTATTTACGAAACCCTTTGATGAAAACTCATCTATGAGGAAAAAGAAGAAGGATGACAATACTTGAATCTATCCATTATGTCTAGCCAGGGGCGTAAAACGATAGCGCTTGTTGGGAGGAAACCCAATGAATAAATAAGTTTTTGCTTTTTCCTTTCTGGTTTTGAGTGTTGACACAATTATGCCTCTGTTATGATTGTGTTTTTATGGTTTATTTAGTGTTTGTGCCAAGTAGAACCGTTAGGATGATTCATAGGATGAGTAGAAGTGATGCTGAATCTGAAACAGAAACATTGCGTCCAGTATGTGAATTTTCGTTTTTTTGCCGGAACGTTATATTGAGCTAAAACAATTACACAGTGTTTATATACCAATTCCTTACGTTGTCCTAATTTTTCAGAATTTTTAGAGTTACAGAAGTATGGGTATAGTACAGATTACTACAGACTGTTCTGTTTAAGACAGATTCTGTTTTCGTTGCATTGTGTGCTTGTTTTGATGATTCTATGGTTTGTATTGGAGGGTATAAGCCATGGTAAAGTTAAAATACAGTAGGTATAATGCAATTATAAAATTTGAATGGGTTTGCAACAGTACCTAAAGTAGTGATTTGCTTTCTTATACTAACGGATCTCACGAAGATTTTGTTGAGTTTTGTGTGATTGAAGTTTTCAAGTTTTGGGTGAGATCACGATGGATGAAGGAATAAGGAGTAGCAAAAGCCTAAGCTTGGGGATGCTATCGCACCCCCAAGATATATCCAAAGAGTAACAAGCAACTAAGCTTGGGGATGCCCCCGAGTGGCATCCCCTCTTTCTTCTAACGACCATCGGTATTTTACTTGGAGCTATATTTTTATTCGTCACATATCATGTGTTTTGCTTGGAGCGTCTTGTATCTTTGCTTTGTTTGTTTGTTAATTTTCCCTGTGTATCCTTGTTGTACACACCTATTTGAGAGAGCCATAATCATGCTATGATTTGTTAGAATTGCTCTATGTGCTTCACTTAAACTTTTTTGAGCTATAGGAATTGCTCTAGTGCTTCACTTATATCTTTTTGAGCACGGTGTGCTTGGAAACTTTTGTAGAAATACTCTCATGCTTCACTTAGATTAATTTTAGAGTTAGTAAATTTTGAAGAAATCCTCTCATGCGTCACTTATACCTTTTTGAGAGATGAAATCTTTATGCTCATGTGCTTCACTTAAATTTGTCTGAGCTTGCCAAAAAGCAATGGCAATATATGAAACTAGTCCCAAAGTGATAGATATCCAAGGAGGATATAATAAAAACTTTCATGAAGATCATTGGACAAATTAAACTTGATTCCTTGTAATAGTTTTGAAACATGATGATAGTAATATGTGAGTCATGTTGATGAGTAATTATGCTTAGTAGGAATATTGGTGTTAAGGTTTGTGATTCCTTATGCATGCATGAAAGTCAATAGTTATGCAATGAAGTTACATCCTACTTGTGGTGCATGATTCGGTGTTAGTTATGTTCAATGCTCACTTATGTGATTTTTCGTTTCTTGGTTTGGTTGCTTCCCAATCTTTTTGCCAGCCTTCATTTGTACTAAGTAGAAATACTACTTGTGCATCCAAAATCCTTAAACCAAGTTTTGCCTTATGAGTCCACCATACCTACCTATATGCGGTATTTCCATGCCATTCCAAGCAAATTTGTATGTGCCATCTCTAAATTTTCAAAATAAATTTTATCTTTTGTGTGTCCGTACCGCTCATGAAACGGTGGGGAGTATCCAATATTTTTCCATGCTAGATGTGTTATTCTCAAGATGAGTATTTATTCACTTGTCATTGCACGAGAGTGCGGCGGTAATAGGGATGCCCATTCCCGAAATGAAAAAGAAAAACTATTTACTTTATGTTGTCAAATAATAAATTCCTTAGAAAGTGTTGGTATGGAAGGCAACCGTGGATACGGCCCGCCATGGAAAGTGAAAGTTTGGTGGAAAAAGGAATAAACTTTATTTTCTGTTTGGGAACCGCCTATGATGTATCTAGCATGGAAAGTATTGTGAGCTACTTTGTCGTTATCGTTGACAGTAAAAGCATGCCACCCAAAATATTTTTCTCTCTCAATTTAAACCTTGAGCTCTGGCACCTCTACAAATCCCTACTTCCCTCTGCGAAGGGCCTATCTATTTACTTTATGCAATTTTTATTTTTACCTTGAGTCTCCATCTTCTCTTGTAAGCACCAACTAGGGGGCACTATGATCGTACTTGAGCATTGGGCATCGCTAATATTTGAGTGTGTTTCATGAATGGATCAATGGTTGAGCATGATGGGCTAGGGATAACTTTCTTTAGTGTTGATATTTTGAAAGACATGGTTGTTTGTTGACATGCTTGAGTATTGAAGTCATTATGTTAAGACTAGACTATTGCTTTGAATCATTTATAAGTCCAAATGTCCATGCTATACAAAGAAAAAATGAATATGATGAACATGTTAGGCAGCATTCCACATCAAAAATTCTGTTTTTATCATTTACCTACTCGAGGACGAGTAGGAATTAAGCTTGTGGATGCTGATACGTCTCCAACATATCTATAATTTTTCCTTGTTCCATGCTGTTATATTATCATTCTTGGATTTTTTTTACAATCATTTTATTACAACTTTATATCATTTTTTGGGACTAACCTATTGACATAGTGCCAAAGTGCCAGTTGCTGTTTTTGCTTGTTTTTTTACTTCGCGGAAAATCAGTACCAAACGGAGACAAAATGCTGTGGGGATTTTTATGGATTTTTTACGGACCAGAAGAAAGAAGATGGGCCAAAGAACACCAGAAGAGGGGGCCCAGGGTGGCCAGCACCCACCAGGGCGTGCCAGAGGCCCCCTGGCGCGGCCTGGTGGGAGCTGGGCACCTCGGGCACCCCCTCAACCGACCATCGTGCCTATAAATTCCCAGAAAATCCAAAAGCCCTAGAGGAGTTGACAAAACACAATTCCAGTCGCCGCAAGTTCCAGAACCTCGAGATCCAATCTAAACACCATCACGGAGGGGTTCATCTTCCTCATAGGTGCCTCTCTGATGATGCGTGAGTAGTCCACCATAGACCTACGGGTCCGTAGGCTGTATCTAGATGGCTTCTTCTCTCTCTCTTATGATTCTCAATACAATGGTCTCTTGGAGATCTATTTGATGTAAACTTTTGCGGTGTGTTTGTTGGGATTCGATGAATTTTGGGTTCATTATCAGTTTCTATCCATGAATATTATTTGAATCTTCTTTGATCTCTTATATGCATGATTACTTATAGCCTCGTATTTCTTCTTTGAATCTTTGGTTTAGTTAGGCCAACTAGATCGATTTTTCTTGCCATGGGAAGAGGTGCTTTGTGATGGGTTCGATCTTGCGGTGTTCTTTCCCAGTGGCAGAAGGGGCAGCAAGACACGCATGTATCGTTGCTATTAAGGATAACAAGATGGGGTCTATTCCTACATGAATAGATCTTGTCTACATCATGTCATCGTTCTTATTGCATTACTCTGTTTTTCCATGAACTTAATACACTAGATGCATGCTGGATAGCGGTCGATGTGTGGAGTAATAGAGGTAGATGCAGGCAGGAGTCGGTCTATCTATCTTGGACGTGATGCCTATATAATGATCATTGCCTTGGATATCGTCATGACTATTCGATTTTCTATCAATTGCCCAACAGTAATTTGTTCACCCACCATGCGCTATACTCATGAGAGAAGCCACTAGTGAACCTACGTCCCCCGGGTCTACTTTTCTATCATATTGCTTTCCGATCTACGTTTTTTGCAATCTTTGTTTTCAGATCTACAAAACCAAAAACCCAAAAATATATTGCTGCATATTTACTCTTTTTATTTGTGTTCTTGAGAGATCTATCTCTCCTATCTATCACTACATAAGCTATCTATTTACCGTAGAGAGATTGACAACCTCATTTTCGCGTCGGGTTGCAAGTATTTGTTGTTTGTGTGCAGGTGCTGTTTATTGGGTGGTGGTGATCCTCCTACTGGTTCGATAACCTTGGTTTCATAACTGAGGGAAATACTTACCGTCGCTGTGCTGCATCATTCCTTCCTCTTTGGGGAAATACCGACGCAGTCCAAGCCACGCCAATCCTGAAGATTGGATTTGATTTCTAAGATCAGTTTGTACCTTGTAATCTTTGAATTTGGGCCTTGTTATGCTCGAATTTGGACCTTGTAATATTGCTAGTATTTGTGATACAATATTTGAAATTGCATTGTGTTCTTTTTTGTTTATGCAATCACGTTCTTATAAGTACATATGTTGTTGTTCTGTAGGCACAACATAGATGTTGTGCAGACTGAGCAAATCACAGTACACACGGACTAAACTACAAAACCCGTCAGTGATGATTTCATCAATCGCTGACAATTGTATACCAGCAACTGTTTTTCCACAACACACACAGGTTATTAGCACCAATCGTCTGTGTTATTTCTGGTGTTCGCACACGATTCTCATTAATCACCTGTTTGTTGTATATCGCACACATCTTGTTATGCCGAATCGTTTGTGTTCTGTCGTATCATTGCACACAGTTTATCCGAGTGAACTGTATTTCGTACTTTGCACATGAATGTCGTTTTGTTAACCGTTTCTGTTATCTTCGGTAATCACAAACGATTCATAAGAACAAATTGTCTGCCGTAGATTGCACACGCAGTTATTTTCTAAATCGTATTTGATGGAGCCACCATCGCATACAGTAAGTGTCATTAGCGGCGGAGCTTGAACTATACCGTTTGCGATTCATGCATCGCACACAGTTTTGTCGAAGGATCTCTGATTGATGTGTCGTCTTTGGACCATTCTGCAGTAGTGTAGGTCCATAGGAGGGATATTCATAGACAGACGATCTCGTAGTGGATCACGTGTACTTTGTACCCCCATCCACAATCAATACAAACAAAGCAGGACATAGAGTTTTACCTCATTGAGAAGGCCCATCTACCCAAGACTACTAGAGCAGGACACCCTACCGGAGATCCGCCAGATTTAGCTCCAACAAGACCTGCCCGCACACATACGCACACTAGACATGCATGATTAAACATACAAGGGTTTAGGGTTTAGGAATAACACTTAGATGTCTTTACCTCAATTCGTACATTCTACAATCTGGCAAAATTCAGGCTATTTTGTCTGAACATGAATCCAAAGTACATACGCACACTAGACATGCGTGACATCTCAAACTATGCTTACCCAAAATAGTAAATCAATATGCTAGTAACAAAAAATGATTAAACTCGACTTGCTTTGTTAGTTGTCGTGTCATCCCAAAAATCATTGCCACGGGCCGCTATGGTCCCTTAGCTAGGCGCCTTGCCTTGGAGATGTTGCTCTTGCCAACAAACACATCATCTCTCGGGGGAGGGGGTGTATGGATTACCCCACCTCGACCGCCGAGGCCTTCTGCCGGGGCGCCTGGCCGTGGCGGCATAGGGGCGGCGAAAAATGGATGGATAATCTTGCCGGCGACTTCCCTTGAGGCTTGGAGCGTGCTTGTCTTTGTCTGCATGAACTGAGTTGGGAGGGATGACAGACACATTGTGATGCAAGAGGACGCACCCATGTTCGCGACCATCCCCGAAGCCAAAAATAAACAAATCACGACTGCTCTAATAATAGTGCAAATGCAAAATTGTTCAATGCGGGCCTCCATCCCTAACGTACCGGTTGGAGGAGGAACAAAGGTGAAGCCACTTGGAAAGAACGATGTGTGGTGAATTACCTTATTGCCTTCTATTTATAAATAGGATCATAATGTGTACATCAAGGCAAGATCATAACAAAATGAATATACAAGATCCTAGCTAGTATCCCTATACAATCGATTACGATACAAAACTAATCATAGACTGAATAACAAAAGATTTTTTAGAAGCTTTGGCGATATTTAAGGATATTTACAATAAAATTTCTTAAATGCTAATGATCTGATGTCAAATCAGAGTTTTTTTAGCCAACTATCTATGATACGTTCAATTACCTAGTACTAATATCAAAACAAGATACGTGGCAATAATTTTTCACACACACATACACACCCTCTAAGTGAACTACGAGCTAACGGTGCGAAATAGTTCGCTCAGGAATCTGACATGTTTAAAATTTTCCTTTTTAGGCTGACAATTCTTCATTTTCCATCATGGCAAATCCTTGAAAATGCATGTTGTTATCGTACAGAAAATTAAAAATCTTTCTACTAGCATGGAAAATTAGTATATACAACATTGTAAAAATTTATACAATAGATGGCGAACATATTTGTTTTAGCAGCATTTCTCGAGTGTTCGTTGGGAGTGGGTTTTTGAGGGACACTCACAAATGGTTGCATTTGCTCAAATGGCCTATCTTAGGGTAAGATGGTTCATTAGCACATTATTTGTGTCCTCATATTTTCTCCAAAATCAAGAATCCACCAGGTTGAGATTGTGTCCTAAATTCTCTAATATGATCTTTGTAGCCGGTTTAGTGAAGGTATCGACAACTTTCTCATCAGAGGAAACAAAATGGACATTGCAATTTGATACATCCATTTTGCATCATATTTACCTATTGTCATTTATATTGTTTTGAAGTTATAGTCCACTTTATGATGCAATTCTAATGCATTTTCTCTCTTAAAACGCAAGATACACCAAAAGAGGGAGATTGCCAACAACTGGAATTCTGAACCTGAAAAAACTACAACAGAGATAACTATTCTCAAACCTCCAAATGACCTGAAAATTTATGGAGAATTATTTTGGAATATATTAAAAACACTGGAAGAAAGAAGTATTGGAGAAGACCCTCCATGGGTGCACAAGCCAGGGGCGCGTCATAGTAAAATCAATAGAAGACTTTCGAGACCAATCGTCGTCTTGAGGCATGCTACTTGTGATGCATTAGGATTTTACACGAAGAGGAACAGCGATGTAGTAAAGTAGCAAAAAGTATTTGCCTCAATTAAGAACCAAGGTTTATCGAAACTAGTGGGAGAACCAAGCAAACAACCGTCAGCAACACCTACACACAAAAGAGCAAATACTTGCACCCAACACGAGAAGAGGGTTGCCAATCCCCTTGTCCTTGTTGGCGGCAAGGATTAAATCTAATAGTGATAGATAGATAATTTGCAAACTAAAATAAAAGTAAATAGATTGCAGCAAAGTATTTTTAGTTTTTGTAATATAATTAAATTAGACCTGGGGGCATTGTTTTCATTAGAGGCTTCACTCTTTTAGCATGGCATGCGGTGGGTAAACAAATTACTGTTGGGAAATTGATAGACAAGCGCATAGTTATGACGATATTCATGGCATGATCATATATATATTGGCATTACACCCGTGCCAAGTAGACCAACTCCGGCTTCATCTACTACTGTTACTCCACCAATCGACTGACTCATGTGTGCATATTTGGTATTAAGTTCATGTCAAATAGAGTAACGCTTTAAGCAAGTTGACGTAATGTAGACAGAATAAACCAATCAATATGATTAAATCCCGTCATTTTATCCTTAGCAGCAACAATACAATACATGCCACGCTACCCATACTTTCACTTGGTGAGGACATCGCAAGATTGAACCCACTAATATGCACCACTTCCACTGGGCCAAAGAAAACCCATAGATCAGAAAACACTAAATAGATGTATGAATCACACATGATAAAGATCAGAATTGACTCAATTACTTTCAATAAATAATCCGATCATAATCCCACAATTTATCGGATCCGAACAAACACACCACACAAAAAGATTACATCGAATAGATCTCCCAAGAGAGCAATGTATTGAAGATCAAAGAGAGAGAAGAAGCCATCTAGATAATCACTATGAAACTGTAGGTTTGTGGTAAACTACTCACACATCATCGGAGGTGCAGCAAGGTTGTTGTAGGATCCATGTGTGATCAATTCCCCCTCCGGTAGGGTGCCGAAAAAGGTTCCAAATGGGATCGTAAAAGAATAGAGATATGCGGCGGCAGAAAAACTGTTCTGGGTGGCTCTTTGGGGGTTTTCAGAATATTTGGGGTTTAATAAAGTTGGAAATAGGTTAGATAGAGCTGAGAGTGGACCACAAGACATCAGGGTGCGGCCACCCCCTGGCTGCGCCATGTTGTCTTGTCCTCCCCTAGTTTCACGTCTGGTCTCCTCCCGAAGCTTCTAGGGTCCCTCTTGTGCAGAAAAAATCATCAAATTTTTTTATAGTTTTTGGCCTCCATTTGGTATGGTTTTCTATGAAACCATAAAGAGGCAAAAAAAATAGCAACTGGCACTAGGCACTTGGTTAATAGGTTAGTCCTAAAAAATGATATAGAATTGCATAAAAAGTATCTAAGATTGATAATATAATAGCATGACCCAATCAAAAATGGTAGATACGTTAGAGATGCATCAGCATCCCCAAGTTTAATTCCTTCTCGTCCCCGAGTAGGTAAATGATAAAAACGTAATTTTTTATGTTGAATGCTACCTAGCATATTTATCATGTAATCTTTTGTATGGAATGAATATTGACAAATGGTGAAGTATTTGATACCAACATAATAATATCCATGAATCTAAGAAAATAATAATTATTGTTTCAAAATATAAAATGCTTAATGAATGTTATCCCCTGCTCAATGAATTTTGTAAGCATAGCATGACTCTGTCTTCCTCAAGTACCAATCATGAGCACCCTAGTGTCAAGTCGGGCAATTGGATCATATTTTTTCACACGCTTCAACATTTTCGACTACACTCAACACATAAGAGTGAGCCATGGACATAGCACTACGGGTGGAATAGAATATGGTGGTAGATATTAATAAGGGAAGACAAAAATAGAGAAAGTATCTCATCAACTAGGTGGATCAATAGGCAATGGAGAGGCCCATCAATCGATATCAATGCATGAAGTACTGATTTTCATGCAACAAATGCACTAACATTATAAGTATATGAAAGCTCAAAACTGAAACTAAGTGGGTGTGCATCCAACTTGCTTGCTCAAAAACACCTCGGGCATTTGAGGAAGCCCGTCATCGAAATATACAAGGCAAGTTCTATAATGAAAAATTCCCACTAGTATATGAAAGCAACAAATCAGGAGACTCTTTATATGAAGAACATGGTGCTACTTTGAAGCACAAGTGTGGTAAAGGATAGTAACATTGCCCCTTCTCTCCTTTTCTTTTCTTTTTTGTTTTTTCTTTTCTCTGTTTTTTGATCTCTCATAGTCCGGAACCTCATCATTATTCTTTGGAGGAATCATTACTCTCCATCATTCCTTTTTCCTCACTGGGAAAATTCTCTAATAATAATGATCATCACACTTTTATTTACTTACAACTCGATAAACCTAGAACAAAAATGACTATATGAATGCCTTTGGCAATGTACCAGGATGTGCAATGATCTAGCATAGCATGTACTACAATGATGAAGGTGTTTTTGCCACAAATATCATACCATCTCTATATGATCATGCAAAGCAATATGATGATCAACACATATGTCATCAAATGGAACGGTGGAAGTTGCATGGAAATATGTCTCAGAATGGCAGTGAAAATGCCATGATAGGTAGGTATGGTGGCTGTTTTGAGGAAGGATATAAGGAGTCTTATGTGTGATAGGGCGTATCATATCACGGGTTTGGATGCACTAGCGAAGTTCGCACCAACTCTCGAGGTGAGAAATGGCAATACATGATACCGAAGAGACTAGCA
This sequence comes from Elymus sibiricus, assembly GCA_039707655.1. Lineage (NCBI taxonomy): Eukaryota > Viridiplantae > Streptophyta > Magnoliopsida > Poales > Poaceae > Elymus > Elymus sibiricus. Next base: position 383,814,818 of record CM077667.1, on the reverse strand, counting down.
ATATGCGGAAAGGTAGGAGTGTGTGTGTAGTCCATGAACTCACATTAGTCATAAAGAACTCATATACTTATTATGAAAGTTTTATTATCCCTCGAAGCAAAGTACTACTTGCATGCCCCCAGGGAGGAGGCTGGTAGGAGTTAACCATCGCGCACCCCCGACTCAAACAGCACAATGATTTCAACAATGAATAAAAATGCTCCAACATCCCTATCATGCCATGACCGACACTTAAATGAGTAGTTAATAAAAAGTTTCAATATCAGTATATTTATTAACCAATGATCATGAATCTATACCCTTTCATATTACTACATCAATATAATCAAATCAGGCAAGTCATATTTAGTGATCTACATGAAAGGTTTTATTATATCACTCTTATATACTTATCATTTTCAGACTAGACTTTATAACTCGTGCATGTTACCACTTCCTATTTTAGAATCTCAGAAATATTTAAGTGAAGCATGAGACTGAAATCATTTCTATAAAATATAAAAACCACCATGCTCTAAACATATAAGTGAAGCACATGAGAAATTGCATAGCTCAAAAGATATAAGCGAAGCACATAGAGTATTCTAGCAAATTGGGACGAATGTGTGTCTCTCTAAAAGGTGTGTCCAGCAAACAATGATTGTGGCAAACTAACAAGCAAACAAAATGAAACTATGGTACACGAAGCTCCAAGTAAAACTCATATCATGTGATGAATAAAAATATAGCTCCAAGTAACATACCGATGAATTGTGGACGAAAAGAGGGGATGCCATCCGGGGCATCCCCAAGCTTAGACTCTTGGGTATTCCTTGCATATTACCTTGGGGGTGCCTTGGGAATCCCCAAGCTCAAGGTCTTGCCGCTCCTTATTCCCTCATCCTTCGTGATCTCACCCTAAACATGAAAACTTCAGGACACAAAACTCAACAGAAATGTCGCCAGATCCGTTAGTATAATAGGCAAATCATAAACTTTAGGTACTGTCATAAACCAATTCATAATTATTATTGCAGAATATATAATGTATTCTAACTCTCCCATGACTTATACCCCCTATACAATCCATGGAATCATTAAAACAAGCACGATATGCAATTAAAAACATAATCTGTCTAAAATAGAACATTCTGTACTAAAACCATAGTTCTATTACTCCGAAAATTCCGAAATTTTTGGAAAACCTAGGAAATTTTTGGGAAAATACTTTGTAAAAATTTCAGAAATTTATCATGTTCCAATAAGAAAAATCAAATACTAGGCATAAAAGTTTATGTTTCTCCACTGTATCAGTTGTACTATCATCCAAATCATCCCAAAGGCTTTACTTGCCACAAACACTAATTAAAATATAAAAACGCAATAATTATAGTAGAAATAATCATGTCATCACACAAAAACAAAAAATGTTGGGTCATGTCCCAACAAGCTCTTTCTTTATAGCCATTAAGATAGGCTTGGGATACTAATGATGCTCACATAAAAGACAAGAATTGAAGCACAAAGAGAGCATCATAAAACATGTGAAAAACATATTTAAGTCTAACATACTTCCTATGGATATGCATTTTCTAAGCAAACAAATTATCAAGACAAGAAGTATCTAGCATATGCAAATAGGAAGAATGAAGCATTGATAATTTCAACACAAAGAGAGGTAATTGTGTAACACGAAATTTTCTATAACCATATTTGCCTCTCTCATAATAATTACACGTAGGATCATATTCAAATTCAACAATATAGCTAATGTGTAAAATATTCTCTCCATGATCCTCATGCACAAAATTTTTATAATCTTCCAAGATAGTGGGATTAACATCAACTAAAGTCATGACCTCTCCAAGCTCACTTTTGTCAATAAAATCATAAGACTGGTTATTCTCCAAAATGGTGGGATCATTAATACCTAAAGTTGACACTCTTCTAAACCCACTTTCAATACTTGTAGCATTATAATCACCCTAATAATGATCAATAGCACAATTGGTATTCATGGAATTTATACTAACAACATTGCAATCATGCTTTTCATTCAGTAAATGTATCACAATAGCATTTTTATTTATCACTTCATTATTAGCTATTTGTTTACAATAAGTAGCGAGTTTGAAAATATTAGAAAACGGATGAGGATCCATTTATCTTATTTATACTTCTATTTTCTATTCTTGTGTGTTAATGATAAGGATAACATAACTAGGAAAGTAAAAGTAGAACACGTAAATGAGGTGTGTGTGTGTGTAGGTACTCCCCGGCAATGGTCCTAGAAATTCTTCTGCTACGTTATGATTTCCCCGAAGAGGAAGGCTGATGTAGTAAAGTAGCAAAAGGTATTTCCCTCAGTTAAGAATCAAGGTTTATCGAACCAGTAGGAGAACCAAGCAAACAACCGTCAACGGCACCTACACACAAAATAGCAAATACTAGCACCCAACGAGGGAAAGAGGGTTGTCAACCCCCTTGTCCTTGTTGGCAGCAAGGATTAAATATGATAGTGATAGATAGATAATTTGTAAAGTAAAATAAAAGTAAATAAACAGCAGCAAAGTATTTTTAGTTTTTGTAATATGATTAAACTAGACCCGGGGGGCATAGTTTTCACTAGAGGCTTCTCTCTTTTAGCATGACACATACGGTGGGTAAACATAGTTATGACAATATTCATGGCATAATCATATATATAGGCATTACGTCCATGACAAATAGACCGACTCCTATCTGCATCTACTACTATTACTCCACCAATCAACCGACTCATGCATGCATCTATAGTATAAAGTTCGTGACAAACAGAGTAACGCTTTAAGCAAGATGACATAATATAGACAGAATAAACCAATCAATATGATTAAACCCCATTATTTTATCCTTAGTAGCAACAATACAATACGTGCCTCGCTACCCCTACTGTCACTGGGTGAGGACACCAAAAGATTGAACCCACTACTATGCACCACTTCCATTGATGATCGACAGATCAACTTGGCCAAAGAAAACCCATAGATCGGAAAGCATTGCATAGCTATATAAATCACACATAATAAAGTTCATAATTGACTCATTTACTCTCAATGAATAATCTGATCATAAACCCACAATTCATCAGATACCAACAAACACACCGCACAAAAGGATTACATCGAATAGATCTCCGAAGAGAACATGGTAGCTCTGTGGTAAACTACGCACACATCATCTCAGGTACAACAAGGTTGATGTAGAAGCCCTCCGTGATCGATTCCCCCTCCCGCAAGGTGCCAAAAAAGGGTCCATATGGGATCACGGAAGAACAGAGACTTGCGGCAGCGGAAAAATTGTTCCGGGTGGCTCGCTAGGGGTTTCAGAATATTTGAAGATTTATAGAGTTGGAATTAGGTGAGACAGAGCCACGAGGGGCCCACAAGACATCAGGGCGCAGCCACCCCCCTGATCTCTCCCTATAGTCTTTCTGTCTCCTCGTTCACGTCTTGTCTCCTCCCAAAGCTTCTAGGGTCCCTCTTATGCAGAAAAATTATCAAAAAGCTCCGTACCGTTTGGACTCTATTTGGTATGGATTTTCTGTGAAACAAAAATAGGCGAAAAATAGCAACTGGCACGGGTTAATAGGTTAGTCCCCAAAAATGATATAAAAGTAGATAAAAAGTATTTAAGATTGATAATATAATAGCATGAAACAATCGAAATTATAAATGCGTTGGAGACGTATCAAGGCGAAGTACTTTTGCTCTCCGGCTGAGCGATTCCGCCGGGGAACTTCCCTCCACGAGGTAGAAATCAAAGGCATCATCATCGCCAACATTCCTCTCATCATGGGGCCACTCATGCCTATCAACATCATCACCAGCACAATCTCATCTCCAAACCCTAGTTCATCTCTGGTGCTCAATCTTTGTATCCAACCTGAGATTGGTACATGGGGTGCTAGTAGTGTTGATTACATCTTGTAGTTCATGCTTGTTGGTTTACTAGGCAAAAGATTATACGTTCAAATTATTAAACACATTTATCTCCTCTGATCATGAACACAATTATGATTTCTGAGTAGTTCTACTTGTTCTTGAGGACATGGGAGAGGTCTTGTTATTAGTAATCATGTGAAGTTGATTTCCGTTCAATGTTTTGATGATATGTTGTGTTGTTCTTCCTCCCGTCTTGTCGTGTGAACGTCAACTACATGACATTTCACCATGTTTTGTCCTAGGGGAGCATTGTGGAATTATTTTGTAGATGATGGGTTGCGGGAATGACTGAAACTTAAACCCTATTTTATGAGTTGTTCCGTAAGGGGCTACTTTGGATCAATATGTTTGATGCTATGGTTAGATTTATCTTAATTCTTATCTTGTAGTTGTAGATGCTTGCATGGAGGGAATAATCATAACTAGGTTGTTTGTTCAAGTAAGAACAACACCTTAGCACTGGTCCACCCACATAACAGCTTAACAAAGCAATGAGCATGAGTCAATGCATCGTGGTGAAAGTAACTAGATGGAATTCACGTGTGTCCTCAAGAGCATTTTAATCACTATAAGAAGTTACTCTGGCTTGTCCTTAGCACTAATAAGGATAGAGACAGCTTGTTGGACCTTGTTACTTTGGTTACTATTAGTTGCTATCACTTATCTTGCTATCAAACTATCTTACAACACTTGTAGCGAATACCTTACTGCTTATATTGATTCCTTCTGCTCCTCATTGTGTTCGACCCTCTTACTTATAGAAAGGAGTAAGATTGATCCCCTATAATTGTGGGTCATCAAGATTTTTTGGCGTCGTTGCCAGGAGTGAAGCGGTCATGGTAAGTGGAATTTGGTAAGGAAACATTTATTATACATGCTGAATTTTATCCTCACTTATTACTATGTAGAACAATCCATTGAGAGGCTTGGTCGGGGTATCTTCACCTCGAGAACAAGTGGTAAGAGATGATCCCCAACCTACACAAAGCATTTATATGAAATCCATCTTGGTCGTAAAAATCGCATGCACCAGGACCATGCGCGGTCGACTGCGGAGTAAGGGCAACTCGTATGCACGACCCATCTGGTCTGTGAGTGTTCGTTTTGGCCCAATGCGTGACACCATCCCCAAATAACGTTTGTTTGGCATCCGGCTTGACCCATTGCCAGCGCAAACTTGCGCCTGGTTTTCGGACGAACGGATATCGAACGGACACCTACGCGCCTGCTCCTCAAGCTTGCCTGTCGGCCGCCCACCTACCTCCCACCCCCTATGTTTACGACGCACGAGTGGGAGGACCCACCTGCCAACCACCCATCCATCCGGTGGTCGTCCTTCTTAATGTGAAAGTCGTGCCGCGACCAGTCCACACTTCCACTCCCCGTCCCCGCATGCATCCTCGAACCCCGACACCAAAACCTAGCTCCTTCTCATGCCGATCCTCATCCTCCTCTCCTCCACCTCCTTGTCGGTCGCCATGGTCTGAAATCTCATCCTTGGCCACAAGGGGAGGCACGACCACGAGGCTGGTTCCTCCTCCGGTCACTGCCGTTCCACCAGCTCTGCCCCGCCCGCACTTAGCTTATCACTGGTGACGGCCCCACAGCGCGCTCGACCGTATGTCAATGCCGACATATGTCGTCGTTATTGGGAGACGGGTTTGCCACTCTCATGGAGCGACGTCCACATCCCCAACTTCTGGTATCTCTCTGTGCATCGGGTGCCCATTATGTCGATCCCGATGTGCAGTTGCGCTCGCCATGAGGAGATCGACCGACGTCGCTCCCGTCTGCCACCGGATTTGGACGATGATCCCAGGTATGTCGTCCACTCCTCTTTGTGAGATACATGGATCCGTGATGAGTATGACCTACGGAGGCAATCTTTCTTTGCCGACCATGCTTCGAGCCCACCATGTGCATGCTCTTAGCCCGCCCAGTCGCGGGCGTGCGCAGCCTCATGCAGGCGCCATCTCCCTCCCCGTCCCTGCCACCACCACCTCCCATGACCGATGAGGAGGAGGCCGAGCTCATGAGGCGGTTAATGGAAAATTTTCCCGCACCCACGACGAGGCCCAATGGTAGGGCCTTGAACATATGATGACCCTCTCTGCGGCCGGTGATTTCACCATCCTGGATCTCGACCCCATGGTCAAGGAGGGGCCCATGCGGGAGGTCGTGCAGGTGGAGGAGGAGCCCGCGCCATGGAACCCTGCCTTGGTCGGCTAGTCCTAGTCACGGATGGAGACGGTGTCGTGCAAGCCGGAGTATGTGTCCGGGACGCCCGTGTGGGTGGGCACCGACATGTGGCCGTCGTCCCCACCATGGGAAGAGGTTGTGCAGGCACCTGATACGTCTCTGTCGTATCTATAATTTTTGATTGTTTCATGCCAATATTTTACAACTTTCATATACTTTTAGCAACATTTTATATTATTTTTGGGACTAACTTACTGATGCAGTGCCTAGTGCCAGTTCTTGTTTTCTGTGTGTTTTTGTTTCACGGGAAATCCATATCAAACAAAGTCCAAATGCGATAAAAATTTAGGGAGATTTATTTTGAAATATATGTGACTTTTTGGAAGAAGAATCAACGCAAGACGGTGCCCGAGGTGCTCCCAAGCTAACAGGGCACGACCAGGGGGTGGTCGCGCCCTGATAGCTTGGGACCACATCATAGGTCGGTTGGGTCCCTTCTTTCGCCGCAGGAAAGATAATTTCTTGATAAAAATCCCCTCAAAATTTCAGTCTGACCGAAGTTACGGATCTCCATATATTTAAGAAACGGTGAAGGGCCAGAAAACAGACGCGAAAACAGGAGAGAGACACACAGAGAGAGCGGGAGAGAGAGAGAGAGAGAGAGATCCAATCTCGGAGGGGCTCTTGCCCTCCGGGATCCATGGCGGCCATGGACCAGAGGGTAAGCTATCCTCCCATCTAGGGGCGAGGCCAAGGAAGAATAAAAAGAAGTATGAGGCTCTCTCCCCCTCTCTCCCGGTGGTGCCGTAGCGTCGCCGGGGCAACCACCGTGACGATGATCTACACCAACAACTTCGTCGCCGTCACCACCAACTCTCTCTCCCTCTATGCAACGGTGTAAAACCTCTTTTTCCCATTGTAATCTCTACTTAAACATGGTGCTTGATGCTATATATTATTACCCAATGATGTGTGGCTATCCTATGATGTTTGAGTAGATTTCTTTTGTCCTATGGGTTGATTGATGATTGTGATTAGTTTGAGTTGTATGTTTTATTTTGGTGCTTTCCTATGGTGCCCGCCGTGTCGCGCAAGCGTGTGGGATCCCCGCTGTAGGGTTTGCAATATGTTCATGATTCGCTTATAGTGGGCAGCTAGAGTGACAGAAGCTTACACTCGAATAAGGGGGTTGTTTACGTATGGGAGTAAAGAGGACTTGATGTGTTAATGCTATGGTTGGGTTTTACCTTAATGATCTTTAGTAGTTGTGGATGCTTGCTAGAGTTCCAATCATAAGTGCATATGATCCAAGTATGGAAAGTTTGTTAGCTTATGCCTCTCCCTCATATAAAACTGCAATAATGATTACCGGTCTAGTTAAAAATTGCCTAGGGACAAATCTTTATCTTGTGTTACAAAAAGCTTTCTACCTAACAACTAACTTTTATTATCTTGCAAAGTATCTGTAGTTTTATTTTCGTAAAGTACTTTTAGCTAGTTTTATTCCCGCAAAATAGTTTCATACTTGTTCTAGATAAAGTAAACATTAGCGTGCGTAGAGTTGTATCGGTGGTCGATAGAACTTGAAAGAATATTAATTCTACCTTTACCTCCTCGTTGGGTTCGACACTCTTACTTATCGAAAAAGGTTACAAACGATCCCCTACGCTTGTGGGTTATCAGCGCCTCCCGCCTGGCAGGAGCCGCCAACCCGCCAATGGATGATGCCACCCTACATCGACCTCACGGGCAATGGGGATGACGACGGCGGCAACTAAAGATGGTGACGGCCCTTATTGAGTTTTTTTAGTATTATATTAATGTGCGTGGACGTTTATGTGCTACACCAGACGTTGTGGATGTTTTATGTATTATATTAATGTTTTTAAATTATTTGCAATGTCTATTTGTGTTTATATTTGGATCAAATTTGCAAGTCCAAAAAGGGACAAAATTTGGGATGCGGCGTCTAGTTGGGCGCACCGACGGGCGGACGACTGCAAGCGGATGCGCGTGTCTGTTTTGCCGACCCAAACGGATGAAAATCCGTACAAAACAGACATCCATTTGTGGTCGGCGGTTCAAGTTGGCCTAAGGCCATCTCCAACGCTGACCCTCAAACCTCCCGCATACGTCTGGACCGCGCGGTCTGGACCGCGTAAGCCATCCAACGTGGGCTTGTATCGGTCCGCTCGGCGGTCCGGACGCACTTTCTCCCGCAAAGTGGAGACAAAGTTGGGGGTTGCGGGAGTCCCAAGTGCAACCACGTTGGACTCCGACACCCCAGGCCCACTAAGCCACGTTTTCCCTTGCTTTGCATCCGCATCATCCACCTCTGTCGGCGCCGTTGTACCTCTCCGGCCGCCACACAGACATTGACGGGCATTCGCAACCAGCACTGACGCATCAGCCCGCCTTTTTCGACGGCGTTGTCCACCCTGAAGTCGTTTGTACCTAGGTATACTCCGTCAACCTGTCGACGACCTTCATGGTGGCTACCACGCCCGGCAGGTGTTCGGTCAAATGCCATTGAGCTTATTTTTGGACGTCATGTCGATTTTTCATATTAAGAAGGATGGAGGATGAGTTGTTGCAATGCATGGTTGGTCGTATCCGCGGGTTTCGTAGGCAGGAGTAGAGGGGGGCCTTCTGGCAGGAAGTGCAGGAATCGTTTCACGAACGAAAGCACATTGCGCACTACGACATGCACATCATCCATGATGGCAATGTGATGTCGTTATCGTATCGATGGTACGCCATCCAGACCATCATCATCAAGTTTTGTCACGTAGTTGCTCAGCTAGAGGCAAGGTGTCCATTGCACGTGGCAGAGGAGGAGATTGTAAGTTTTACTTCTTCCTCCTCAACTTGTTGATTGAATCATTCACTCAATGTTGTTATTCACATTGTGTAGCCCGTACGCGTTGTCGTGATGTACCACAGTACAGAGGGACGGCCATTTATGTACACACTGTTGGATGAAGCTGAAGAGGCAGTATGTGTAGGACGACATGATCCGTTGAAAAACTTGTTGGATATCGAATTTGAGACATTGTTATACTTACATGCTATGTATGGATGATTTGTGTTATTTTTTCCGAACTTTGATGAATATCAATCGGTTTGCATGAATTTCGTTCGCTATATCGAAACCCGGCTTAAAATGTATGCGGACAATATTGGATGGCCGGCTCTGGCGTTCGTGTCCACGAACTGAACAAATTTGCGGGTCACATGGCCTAACAGAACAGAACAGTCTGCATCTTGAGAATATGACGCATCAACCGATTTTGCACCTCTCTCGATGCAAACAACATAACCGGAGATGATCATCGACACGACAACGTGGACGATCCGCTACCAGGATTCCATACGGATCTCCTGCGTACACGTGAGTAACATTACGACTCATGAAGGGACCACGATTCATGGGGCCTACCATGAGGTGCAGCACAGATGAACCAGGAAATGGAATGGTTGTGAAGTCCTAAGCGCTCAGTGGTAGGTAGCCAGGAGTGTGTCCATACACATAAATACACGACCAAGCGAAAGTTCACAGTCCACCGGAGCTCCCGTACCTACCACCACTCCGACTCCGCGCGAGAACAGTCAGCCATGGACACGGCCACCTTGCTCCCGGTGGCGCTGGCCCTCCTGGCCATCCCCGTCACGGTGCTCCTCCTCAACCGGCTCCGCTTCGGCAAGCTGCCACCGGGGCCGCGCCCCTGGCCGGTGCTGGGCAACCTGTTCCAAATCCAGCCCGTGCGGTGCCGGTGCTTCGCCGAGTGGGCGGGGCGGTACGGGCCCATCATGACGGTGTGGTTCGGCTCGTCGCCGATGGTGGTGGTGTCGACGCCGGAGCTGGCGCAGGAGGTGCTCAAGACTCACGACCAGCAGCTGGCCGACCGCTCGCGGAACCGCTCGTCGGAGCGCTTCAGCCGCGGCGGCATGGACCTCATCTGGGCCGACTACGGCCCGCACTACATCAAGGTGCGCAAGTTGTGCAACCTCGAGCTCTTCACGCCGCGCCGGCTCGAGGCGCTCCGCCCCATCCGCGAGGACGAGGTCACCGCCATGGTCGAGTCCCTGCACAGGGCCGGCAAGGAAGGCAAGCCGGTGGCGGTGCGGCACTTCCTCGCCATGGTGGGCTTCAACAACATCACGCGGCTGGCCTTCGGGAAGCGGTTCCTCAACGCGGCCGGCGAGCTGGACGAGCAAGGACGCGAGTTCAAGGAGATCGTCAACAACGGGATCAAGATCGGCGCGTCGCTGTCCATCGCCGAGCACATCCGCTGGCTCCGGTGGCTCACGCCGGTCGACGAGGTGGCCTATCAAGCCCACGGCGACAGGCGCGACCGGCTCACCGTCAAGATCATGGAGGAGCACGCCAGGGCCCTGGAGCGGAGCGGCGCCAGCAAGCAGCATTTCGTCGACGCGCTCTTCACGCTCCGCGAGAAGTACGACCTCAGCGACGACACCGTCATTGGCCTCCTCTGGGTAGTTCCTTTCCTCCTAATTAATTCCTTTCCTTACCTAATTTATCGCTCACATTCGCATGTGTGCTGTGTGCACGCGATCGATCGAGCAGGACATGATCACCGCCGGCACGGACACGACGGTGATAACCGTGGAGTGGGCGGTGGGGGAGCTGGTGAGGAACCCCAGGGTGCAGGAGAAGGTGCAGGAGGAGCTGGACCGGGTAGTCGGCCGCGACCGGGTCCTGTCGGAGACGGACTTCCCGAACCTGCCGTACCTGCAGGCCGTCGTGAAGGAGTCGCTCCGGCTGCACCCGCCGACGCCGCTGATGCTCCCGCACAGGGCCAGCGCCGCCGTGAAGGTCGCCGGCTACGACATCCCCAAGGGGGCCAGCGTCACGGTGAACGTGTGGGCGATCGCGCGCGACCCCGAGGCGTGGGACAGCCCGCTTGAGTTCCGCCCCGAGCGCTTCCTCCACGAGAGCATCGACATCAAGGGCTGCGACTACCGCGTGCTGCCCTTCGGCGCCGGCCGCCGGGTGTGCCCCGGCGCGCAGCTTGGCATCAACCTCGTGGCGTCCATGATCGGCCACCTCCTGCACCACTTCACCTGGGCGCTGCCGGACGGGGCCCGGACGGAGGACCTCGACATGATGGAGTCCCCCGGCCTCATCACCTTCATGCGCACGCCGCTGCAGGTCGTCGCCACGCCGCGCCTCCAACAGGAGGAACTCTACAAGCGGGTGCCCGTCGACATGTGACCTCATGCCCTCTCTCATGCGTCCCGGACTCCGAGAGCACCCGCAGATTCGGATGTGACAATGCTTCCTGCCTAAATTGCAAGGATTTTTTTATAAACGAATCGGACTTTGCTGATTGGTTTACAAAATTCACAAGAAACGGATGCAAGCACGAACAGAATAGATCGTAGAAAAGAAACCTAAAGTTACACAACATCATTCAATGGTCTCTGTCTTCAAGTTCTGCATCATGTGGCAAGTTTAAGCAAAGAATTCAGATTATTGCTTTTCCTATAGAGGCCCTATAGCCTGAATAATCATAGCTGCACAGAAGATCAGGTAAAAAAAAAGCTTTAGTAGATTCATGAAAGGCAAATGTCAAGATAAAAGGTCTGACATAACTGTCCAGATTTTGTATCAACCAGTCATATATATATAAGCATTGTCATCGCTCTTCTTTGATTCAAAAATTGGTACAGAAATATCAGAATTCAAGAGGAGCTGACAGGATGGATGCTTATGAACAGATGAAGCTACCCTGAAGAACACCTACATGTCGTATACAAAATAAATGACTATACTGGATAAAAAGAATATAAAAGCAATCACAAGTTAATCTGATATTCAGATATGCTGCTATCTTAAAAACCAGAGAAACAAGATTGAATCATTACAGAAGAAAACACATCTGCAGGGTTACACAAACAAAATTACAATCAGAAGCTGCGCGGTAAGTGGTGTTTTCTGCAAAAATTATGCTACCAACACAGGTTGTATCCAACACCTCAACCCGAAGAGAACCTACTTTGCAACGGGCCAAATCAGCAACTCTACTCTGCTGATTTGCTTATCTGCAAGCTTGCTGTTTAGCAATTATCCTGTCTAAATATGGTCAAGACTGAAGGATCCTATGGCTCCACGAAATACTTACCCACTTGATATACGAGAATCAAAAATCAAAAATGTTGTCAAAATGAGAATTCCATCAAAATAAAAAATCTAAAATCTAAATGAGAATCCTAGGGCTCCACAAAATACTTACCCACTTCATATACGAGAATCAAAAATAAAAAATATTGTCCAAATGAGAATTCCATCAAAAATCAAAAATCTAAATGAGAATCCAGGACTCCACGAAATACTTACCCACTTGATCCTAGGTCAAAATGAGAATTCCATCAAAAATCAAAAATCTTTTTGTGGCGTTCACTACACGGTGGTACTACAATGGTGTCTCCAATTTGTCCTGTTTGCAAGGAGGGCCAGAGGATTTACCCCATGCACTCTTCTCTTGTGATCGGGTGAAACAAGTGTTGTCCAAACTGGGTATCTACAACTGTATTGAACATGCCCTGCTGGTTGATAGATCAGGATCTACTATTATTTGAAGAACTGTTGAGTGGAAGGGATATGGGAAACATGTACCTTGATGATTTACCTTTCACTGAAATCTTTGCAGTTCCATGTTGGTTTGTTTGGTGAGAGCGCCGGAAAATGGTGCATGGTGAACACATCCAGTAGCTGGATCGAGCGGCATTATCTATCCAATTCTGGTGTTGAACTACTCCCGTGCTAGAGGTGCTGTAGCGGTCTGACAAAATAGGTACTACAATGGTCACGTCCACCGGCTGAAACTCTGAAGCTAAGAGCATCTCCAGCCGTTAGGCGCCCCCAGGGGCTGAAATCGCGCCGCCTGGGGCCAACCGACGAAATAATCGGCTTGGGGGGTCTCGGGTTCACAGCCGCCGCCCCAAGGTCGCCCCCTAGCCGTCGATTTCGGCCCAGTTTCGGCGCAAATTCGGCCCAAATTCGGCCCAGATTCGGCACTCTTTCGACACAAATTCAACAAAAACTAAATTTTTATGTGAAAGTTCATCAAGAAATCAATACAAATCAAATAGTTCAACGAAGCAAGCTCATAATTCCAACATAAATTAAAACAAATCGAACTATGCGTTGCCCTTGAGCCTCCATAGGTGCTCTACCAGATCGTCTTGCAGTTGTTGATGCACATGTGGGTCTCGGATCTCCTGGCGCATATTGAGGAAGGCAACCCATGTTGCCGGTACCTGGTGATCAACAACTGCAAGAGGACCCTGCCTGAAATATGGTTCAGTGTCAAACACTGGCTCTTCCTGCTCGCTCAATGATCATGTTGTGCAGGATGACACAACAATTCATCACCTTCCACATCTGCGATTTCGACCAGGTCAGAGCGGGGTACCGGACAACAGCAAATCGAGATTGGAGCACACCAAATGCTCGCTCGACATCCTTCCTGCAAGCCTCCTGAAACTTAGCAAAGTGTGACTTCTTGCCTCCTGGCACAGGGTTTGAGATAGTTTTCACAAATGTGGACCATCTCGGATAGATGCCATCTGCTAGATAGTATCCCTTGTTGTAGTGGCGCCCATTGACCTCGTTCACCGGAGGAGCATGACCTTCGACATGCTTGGCAAAGACATTCGAGCACTGCAGGACGTTGATGTCATTGTGAGTCCTGGCATACCAAAGAAGGAGTGCCAAATCCTAGGTCATGTGTGGCCATTGCCTCAAGTACCACACTGCAACCTTCTTTGGCGTCTTTGTACATCCCCTGCCAAGCAAATGGGTAGTTTTTCCATGCCCAATGCATGCAGTCGATGCTTCCAAGCATCCCAGGAAATCCTCTTGCTGCATTCTATGCTAGGATCCGAGCAGTGTCTTCAGCATTGGGTGATCGTAAATATTATGGTCCAAACACTGCCACCACTACCCTGCATAACTTGTACAAACACTCAATGATGGTGGACTCTGCCATGCGTCCATAGTCTTCCTGTATATCACCGGGAGCTCCGTATGCAAGCATCCTCATAGCTGTGGTGCACTTCTAGAGTTAGTCCATCGCCGAACAGGAAATCATCGAAAACCTAGCGGGCGCGGTGGATGGGCAGCCGTCAGTCCCCCGCCTGTGTGGCCGTCGGAGCGGCGCCTGAATCGCCCAGGAGAGCGGGATGGAGACGGAAAGGAGATCCGGCGGGGAAATGGCCTTTTCTAGCGGCGGTGCAACGGTTATGGGCAGGTAGGCGGCGCCGGAATCGGCGTGGCGGCAAGGCGTGCTGTGGCGCGCGAGGGCGAAACTGGCGGGGAAAAGACGTTTCTCGCCTGACAGGGGTGTCCCACGCGCCGCTTTTCCTTCCGCCGGAGCCCGCAAGTGCCCCCCAGCGCGCTGGGTTCGGCCTGAGATCGCCGGCCCCAAAAAAAGGCCCAACCGGCGGAAATCGGCGTCCTGAGGGGCGACTGGGAGATTTTTTCGACGCCGGCGACAAAAAAGTGGCTTGGGGGGGCTGTTGGGGGCACGACTGGAGATGCTCTTAATGTTCATGCTTCTTTCGTCTATGAAGAGGGGTCCGACACCAGCGGCGCTGCTGTGATCCGTGATCCCACCAGTGTGCTAGCTAGTGGCGGCCGAAAATTTCTTCCTCGGTCCTACTGTGGACCCTCACACTGCTGAGGCTCTGGCGTTGAAAGGAGGCCTTGTGCTTGCCCGGGGCCTCAGAATTCACCACCTTATTCCTTATTTTCCAATCGGACTACTTGAAACTGGTGGAATGTATGAACAATGGACATGCTTCCCCATCTATTGTGGCACTGATTATCGACGATTGTTTTGATGCTTGTAGCGAATGTCACTTTTGCACATTGTGTGCATAAAGCTAACCGCGTGGCTCGTGAACTTGCTAGATTAGCAAGGATAATCTAGTTTTTGTTTAGGGAAAGGATAATCTAGTTTGATGCAACGAGGAATGTAAGCACAAGCAAGATTGCAGATAAGAATAATGACTTTCTCTTCTGAAATGGACAGAAAGATGTTCACTACAGCACAGGGCAAGCTTAAAAAATACTCCCTCCGTCCCAAAATAAGTGTCTCAAGCTTAGTACAACTTTGTACTAAAGTTAGTACAAAGTTAAGACAGTTATTTTGGGACGGAGGGAGTACCATATTAAACTATGTTAAGCACTACTTTAACTTGCATTTTTTTGGTTCTATCATGCCAACAGAAGAAATAGAGTAAAACAGGTCATGGTGAAATTTTGCTTACATCAGTAATATTTTCCAGTCTCACTTTTTCTTCTTTGAGAATCACCTTGGGGTGGGGGTGGTGGGGGGAAGGAGTTTCCCGCCTGAATATATTACTCAACAGTTTCAGATGATAGTACTTCCTATGGTAGTACTTCTTCCGCCCGAACTGAACAAGCTTGGTAGCCTCCTCCACCCTCGATGCATCTACCAATGCATTCACTACATCCTGCAGCACACCACACTCGACTCCACAGCACCTTTTACTACCAAAGATTTCATAACAGTACCTCAGTGCACAATCCAGCTCTCCAGCCTGCAAAAATGTGGCACGAGAGTCTCATATGTCTCCTTGTTTGGGGCACATTCATTCTTCATCAAATTATCATACACCTTCTCGGCCTCCTGGAACCTCCCTGCTTTGCAATATCCTCGAATCAACTCATTGTAGGATACGATATTGGGTTTTGGCCCGTCCTTCTCCAACCTCTCAAGCACAGCAGCCGCATCATCAATCCTCCCTTCTGCAACCAAACCCCGCAGCTTTGCATTGTAGCACTTTGCGTCTAGCTCCAAATTCCTCTCCTTAATGATTTCCCATACCTTCTCGGCTTCATCATTACGTCCATTGTTGTGAAACCCATTCAAGAGCGTGTTGAAAGTAGTAATGTCAGGTGAAACACCGTGCTTCTTCATGAGAAGTACAGCATCAACAGCGGCTGAGAGGTCGGGCTTCTGGCACAATGTGCGGATGAGTAAGTTGTAAGAGTATACGTTGGGAACAATCGAGGGGTGGGTGGCTGGGATCTCCTGGAATGCAGCAGCGACCCCGTCAAGATCTCCGGCTTCGGCGTACGCGGCAAGGACGGCGGTGAATGTCATCGTGGACTTGTGCCGCGGGGGAAGTTCATGGAAGTTGGTGTAGTCGCCGCCCTAGTCCCCGTCGTCGTCGTCGTCCTGCGCGCCGCGGCCGTCGTCCCTGCTACAGCCCTGCCCTGGGTCGCCGAGACGGTGCAGGTCAGGGTTGGAGGGCCCGGGCGTCTCGCCGTCGCTGTCATCGTCGAGGATGATGAGGCCGGCGAGCTCCTTCTCGCGGCGGGCACGGCGACGAGCCTCGATCTCCTCGAGGGCCCGGCGCTGCCGCTCCATCTCCTCCCGGACGTAGTCGTCCCGTGCCCACTTCAGGACGGTCTCGTCGTCGGCGGCCATGGCGAGGTGCTCCTGTTTGACCACCGTCGACGTGCCAGGCTCTGTCTTCGGCCTGACAAGGCGGAGGTGGCCGCGGGGAGGCGAGGGCTCGTGGCGGCGGCCCTCATTGATGGTGATGCCGCCACCAACGATGCGCCCGCTGCGGCAGAGCGGCGTCTCGCCGGTCTCGCCGGACTTGGGGCAGGCGATGGTGGCGAGGTGTGGCCGACACCGGCGAGGGTCGGCTTTTATAGGGGGCGAGCGGGCGGCGCCGTGGGACGCGTGGGGGGGGCGAGGTGTGTGGACGCGCGTCACCCCGTACTGACTGCGCCGCCCCTCGACGGCTCGTGAACCCGCCGCATCAATGGAAGGCTGACCGGCGGCAGCCTTGCATTGATTCCCCGTGGGAAACCGAGGCGATGAGGACGACGAAGCCCGCGCGGTCGCTGACTCGGCGGACCCACCCGTTTTCGTGCCAAAAACGTTTCGCCCGGCGCCCCCAGCCGCCCCCCAGCGCGCCGGGTTCGGCCTGGGTTCGCCGGGCCAAAAAAAGGCTCCAACCGGCGAAAATCGGGCTCCTGGGGGCGCGACTGGGCCAATTTTCGCCCGCCGGCGATAAAAAATGGCCTTGGGGGGGCCTGTTGGGGGGCGGCTGGAGATGCTCTAAGGGAGCTTCTGGTCCGTGATGGAGTCAGCATCGGCGGCGGGCGGTTTCGGCGTCGGCGTCGGCGCGCGATTGCGTTTGGCTGGTTTTATTGTTAGCGAGGAGGAGGAGAAGATGCGGGATAGGCTGCTTGCCCGGCTGGAGGCGGAGGCGGCGGCCGCGCCGGGGGAGGCCATGGGAAGGGAGGGCGAATGGTGGGGTACGGGGCGAGAGGAGTCGAGTGGAATGGGTGAAGGAGGTCATCGGCGCGCGCTTGGTCTTGGGATTGCGTTTGGGTGGTCTTATGGTTGGCGAGGAAGGGGAGAAGATGTGGGAGAGGCGGCGATGGCGGCAGCGGCAGCGGCCGCGGTGGGGAGGCCATGGAAAGGGCACGGATGGTAGGGTATGGGCCGAGAGGACAGATGAGTGGAATGGGCGAAGGAGAGAGCTTTGCCAGCTCATCGATCCTCTGCTTCTTAATTTATTTATTTTGAAAGTTAACAGGAGAGCTGCTAAGATTTCATCTATTACTACTTACTAGTAGAACGGCCGTGCGTTGCTACGGGCTGTAATTGTATATAAATGAATGAACTAATGATTAAGATTGTTTTCAAGGTCGAAACTCCTTTCTTTCTCATACGTCCGGGCGTATATGGACATCAAACAGACGTCGGATAGGCTCCTTAAAATTCAACCTTTTAGACAATCTGAGCTCCCCCAAATCCAGACCATGTGTGAGGAGAAATGCCATTGTTTGGATTATCCGTCATGTTATCTCCAACACAGGAACCAAACATAAAAAACCCACCCCATGACACACCATTCTCTTTTCCCGTTCGACCCTGCCCTTCTCGCTCAGTTTCCCGCCTAGCGGGGACATTTATCATTGTTGCCCTCTCCTTTAAAACCGAACTACGTCCACGTCACCTGCGTTATGTGTTACAATAGGGACAATTTTCTAATATTTACAATATAGTAGAGTGGGTTAAATCGACATATATTATTGCCACAAAACAACAAATAATTATAAAGATCATTTTCAAAGGTCCATTCAACTTTACAGATGATGAAGTAAAAAAAATTAGGGATTCTAATTGTGTCGCAACAAGTACTAATATTTTTATCTCATTTCTCATATCTCGCATCTATTTAGAGTTTACAAGGCCTTGAATTAAACATGTCACTGTCATGATGAAGCGACATCATATGTTCCTTGAATTATGCAACTGATGCAACAACAAAAAATACACATACACATTGACGTGGGAGTCGAGTGGCAACCTGAATATATTCCTAGTCACCAATAAGCTCCACCTCTAGTCCACACGCCATTCATTGCTAGAAGGGATACATGTCAAATCGACGATGAGCACGCGAGCTAGGAGGCCATGTCGGCCATGGCCGCGGCGAACCCCAACTTCGCCGCGAAGCAGCGTGCGACCTACGAGTCCGCCCGCGCTCAATCCGCCGCTCGCCAGGAGAAGGCTGCCGCGGAGGCGCAGCTGCAGGTGATCGCGGATGAGAACAACGCCAGTTGCGTCTCCTACGCGCCGCCGACGATCTTTTAGACGGCCCAGTGGACGACGAGAGCGCCAACGCCACCATTTCATCGTGGACCTCACGTCCACCGGCGACGTACAAGGCGCGGACTCCTCCGAGGATGAGTAGGACATGGGAGGCGGTGGGGCCTTGTGTCCCATGTGGGTCGGTTCGTCACCCGTGTTCTACTCATCCTCACGAGAGACCGCAGCTTCATTTGGTCGGTCTTATCACCGGTGCTCATGTAGACGACGGATGGAGGACACTGGGTCGCATGAAGGGAACAACAAGGGATGCTGGTGGCCGACGTAGGTTTTTTTTGGTCCTAAGTGTTCTAAATGTAATAAAAATTCGCCATGTTTGCATGAATGTCGTCCGATTTATATGAAATCCGCCGTGTTTGCATGAATTTTGTCCGGTTAGTTTAAAAATTTATTAAAATGTATGCGAGTAGCGTTGAATGGCTGCCTCCCGCATCCGTGTCCGCGGACTGGTCCCCCCTATTTGTGGACGGATGCGGGAGGAAATTTGTGGGTCGAGATGCCCTAAGTGAACCGGTGATCGACGCCGCCGTGGCAGGTAGCAGCAAAGGACAATGTCAGCAAACACCTTTCTGTCTTAATGCTAACGCATGAAATAAACTACAGACTCCTCTTTAATAGTAGAGATAATATCACAAAGTACAAAATAAACCATATTACTATTTAAGTCATAATGCATAACCTTTTACCTAACAAATTACATGCGTTTGTGCAGAAACATATCAGGCTACAAATTGACAAATTGTTTTCAATCATATCAGAGATATCTGTCGGGAAATAAATTAAAATAAGAGTCAATAAATAAAATGTGCGCTAGCATCAGTCAGCACGGCATGCACCTTACTGCTACCGATCCTTTTGATCACCATTAGGCTTTTATGCACATTAGACACATCCAAACCCCATCGTGAGGCTTCCCAATCAACTGGTCGCCCGGCGGGTTACAGATGTCTTTTGACTGCACCAGGGCCTGTTGACATATTCCGTTAGCAGCATACAATTCATTATTTCATTTTCCCATAAATGCTTTCTCATCCTCACAAGATTTTTAAACCATTCATCTATTCTCATCAAGGGATTCCAGATTTTTGAAAAGTAAACCAGCTTCCTTCTTCAAAGTCTAGAAAAGAGAACATGGGTCAGTATGAAACTCGATGAAATTCAAACAGGAAATAACAAGATGTCGCTTTTAAAATAACACCGTAATCGTCAATGTGTTGATGGAATGCATCACTGGTTTCAGCCATTGAGCCCATATTGGAACACACTTGCTTCCTTTGGGCTTTCATTTCATTAATCTATTGAATGAAAAAAGCTACTCTTCATTCAAAAAAGGTCTCATGTTCCATTATATTCTATCTCCTCACGAGTCATGATCTAAAACATTGGAATAGTTTAAAGATAAGATGCCAGATGAAAATCATAATAATGTAACACGAGAAAGGGAATTAGTCACCTGCGTAAAATTATTACAAACACCTCAATATCTTCAACTGAATTTGCTTGATTCAACTACAAAATCATTGAACATCCACTATGTAGATCATTCCTCTTATGAGCTTCTACAATATATTAATCCAAAAGTAACAAACATGCTAAGAAAGGAAAGGGAGATATGAACATTTGGAGGTTGGTTAACTACTTTTTTTTCTTGCAAACATTAATTGCTTCTCTTTGTTGAGTCAAATGATTCAGATGAATTTGCATCTTGTGCCCTTGCCCAGACATCATCACCCACAAGTTCTCGAACCTTAACTACGAAGTACTCATGTTGACTAATGAACCTGTATATTTACCATGAAGAACACCATTAGAGTAGCAGAGATGTCAATACCAGCCATGCCCTAGAATATATGAATCACCGATGCCAATGTGGCGCTCCACCTCAAACAACAACTATAGTATCATGGTGTGCATCAACTAAGCATCCGCTAGTGACATCTTGATGTTCCCTGTTTTACAAAGATGAAAATCATATGGAGACAAAAAAAGTCAAAACATGCTAGAACAAGAAGTAGTTTCACGTGTAGCAATACTAAAGAAGCCTTTTGCGGTTTGCCTCCAAAACAAAGAACTGACCTATGATTGTAGGTACTTTTAGAATTCATTACAGTCCACAATCCACACTTTAACGTAACCGCTAGAGGTCTTTTGCTCCTTTTCGGCACCAACAGTATGGATTATTTGTTACCACTGCTCATAGCTAATTAGATTTCATGATCTTGCATTCTATCCCTGCCAGGATCACTTTACTTTTATATTGGAATGCCAGTACACCATACCAACACACATAATACATATATCTTCGTATAGCACCTTTCCGATCCGGATATTTTGAGAGACAAATAACTCGATTTGATAACAAACAAAGTGCCACTTTTGTTATGAACTAACAACACAAACACTCTAGCTAGCACACCTGAGACTTTCTGCCTACTTAAGCTCAATGGTAAGCTAATTTTGTCATGTCGAAACGAAGCAAACACGAATATTTCATTCAAATTTCGACGGAAGTTTAGTGGATACTGGAAAGCTCTAACTCTGGCAGCAAAAGGAAATTCAGCATTAGGTAGTAGGTGCTAAGAAATCAGGGATCAGTTTATGTACACCAATAAAGCTGGCCATTAGCAGTATTAAAGTTTATAGTACACATTTGTATCATGAAAGTGAGGATCAGGAACATGATTAAGTAGACAAATCGTCCTTCTAACTCAACGTAGAAGTTTCAATGATGGGGTAGAGTTAATCCCCTCATGAATAAAAAATTCAAGAAAATTTATATGGTAACATACGTAATCAATTCCAGAACTGCAATGTAAGAGGGCAAACTTTCAGATTGGGCAGGCTTCGCCGGCCTTGGCCCAGATCGGTGCAGCGTCTGTCCCCGCCGCCGCCGCCAATGCCGGTGAGTTCACAGACCGGGAGGTAGAGCGCGATGGCCAGCGCGAGTGCCGCGAACCCCCACGCATGTCCTAGTCCTCGTCCGCTTCAGCGCCAATAAGTTGCTCCTCGCGGTGGAGCCAATAAGTCGCTCCTCGACGCACACGATGGCGAGCATGATGATGAATGAGGCTATCTCATGAAGGAGTAACGCGGATAGGAAGGGGCGGTGCGGGTGGCGGCGGAAGTTTGGTCGCTGGCGGCAAGGGGGAAGAAATTTTCTTTGCGCTGGCAACTCGTACGCACGACCCATCTGGTCTGTGAGTGTTCGTTTTGGCCCAATGCGTGACACCATCCCCAAATAACGTTTGTTTGGCATTCTGCTTGACCCATTGCCAGCGCAAACTTGCGCCTGGTTTTCGGACGAACGGATATCGAACGGACACCTACGCGCCTGCTCCTCAAGCTTGCCTGTCGGCCGCCCACCTACCTCCCACCCCCTATGTTTACGACGCACGAGTGGGAGGACCCACCTGCCAACCACCCATCCATCCGGTGGTCGTCCTTCTTAATGTGAAAGTCGTGCCGCGACCAGTCCACACTTCCACTCCCCGTCCCCGCATGCATCCTCGAACCCCGACACCAAAACCTAGCTCCTTCTCATGCCGATCCTCATCCTCCTCTCCTCCACCTCCTTGTCGGTCGCCATGGTCTGAAATCTCATCCTTGGCCACAAGGGGAGGCACGACCACGAGGCTGGTTCCTCCTCCGGTCACTGCCGTTCCACCAGCTCTGCCCCGCCCGCACTTAGCTTATCACTGGTGACGGCCCCACAGCGCGCTCGACCGTATGTCAATGCCGACATATGTCGTCGTTATTGGGAGACGGGTTTGCCACTCTCATGGAGCGACGTCCACATCCCCAACTTCTGGTATCTCTCTGTGCATCGGGTGCCCATTATGTCGATCCCGATGTGCAGTTGCGCCCGCCATGAGGAGATCGACCGACGTCGCTCCCGTCTGCCACCGGATTTGGACGATGATCCCAGGTATGTCGTCCACTCCTCTTTGTGAGATACATGGATCCGTGATGAGTATGACCTACGGAGGCAATCTTTCTTTGCCGACCATGCTTCGAGCCCACCATGTGCATGCTCTTAGCCCGCCCAGTCACGCGGGCGTGCGCAGCCTCATGCAGGCGCCATCTCCCTCCCCGTCCCTGCCACCACCACCTCCCATGACCGATGAGGAGGAGGCCGAGCTCATGAGGCGGTTAATGGAAAATTTTGCCCGCACCCACGACGAGGCCCAATGGTAGGGCCTTGAACATATGATGACCCTCTCTGCGGCCGGTGATTTCACCATCCTGGATCTCGACCCCATGGTCAAGGAGGGGCCCATGCGGGAGGTCGTGCAGGTGGAGGAGGAGCCCGCGCCATGGAACCCTGCCTTGGTCGGCTAGTCCTGGTCACGGATGGAGACGGTGTCGTGCAAGCCGGAGTATGTGTCCGGGACGCCCGTGTGGGTGGGCACCGACATGTGGCCGTCGTCCCCACCATGGGAAGAGGTTGTGCAGGCACCTGATACGTCTCTGTCGTATCTATAATTTTTGATTGTTTCATGCCAATATTTTACAACTTTCATATACTTTTAGCAACATTTTATATTATTTTTGGGACTAACTTACTGATGCAGTGCCTAGTGCCAGTTCTTGTTTTCTGTGTGTTTTTGTTTCACGGGAAATCCATATCAAACAAAGTCCAAATGCGATAAAAATTTAGGGAGATTTATTTTGAAATATATGTGACTTTTTGGAAGAAGAATCAACGCAAGACGGTGCCCGAGGTGCTCCCAAGCTAACAGGGCACGACCAGGGGGTGGTCGCGCCCTGATAGCTTGGGACCACATCATAGGTCGGTTGGGTCCCTTCTTTCGCCGCAGGAAAGATAATTTCTTGATAAAAATCCCCTCAAAATTTCAGTCTGACCGAAGTTACGGATCTCCATATATTTAAGAAACGGTGAAGGGCCAGAAAACAGACGCGAAAACAGGAGAGAAACACACACAGAGAGCGGGAGAGAGAGAGAGAGAGAGAGAGAGAGAGATCCAATCTCGGAGGGGCTCTTGCCCTCCGGGATCCATGGCGGCCATGGACCAGAGGGTAAGCTATCCTCCCATCTAGGGGCGAGGCCAAGGAAGAATAAAAAGAAGTATGAGGCTCTCTCCCCCTCTCTCCCGGTGGTGCCGTAGCGTCGCCGGGGCAACCACCGTGACGATGATCTACACCAACAACTTCGTCGCCGTCACCACCAACTCTCTCTCCCTCTATGCAACGGTGTAAAACCTCTTTTTCCCATTGTAATCTCTACTTAAACATGGTGCTTGATGCTATATATTATTACCCAATGATGTGTGGCTATCCTATGATGTTTGAGTAGATTTCTTTTGTCCTATGGGTTGATTGATGATTGTGATTAGTTTGAGTTGTATGTTTTATTTTGGTGCTTTCCTATGGTGCCCGCCGTGTCGCGCAAGCGTGTGGGATCCCCGCTGTAGGGTTTGCAATATGTTCATGATTCGCTTATAGTGGGCAGCTAGAGTGACAGAAGCTTACACTCGAATAAGGGGGTTGTTTACGTATGGGAGTAAAGAGGACTTGATGTGTTAATGCTATGGTTGGGTTTTACCTTAATGATCTTTAGTAGTTGTGGATGCTTGCTAGAGTTCCAATCATAAGTGCATATGATCCAAGTATGGAAAGTTTGTTAGCTTATGCCTCTCCCTCATATAAAACTGCAATAATGATTACCGGTCTAGTTAAAAATTGCCTAGGGACAAATCTTTATCTTGTGTTACAAAAAGCTTTCTACCTAACAACTAACTTTTATTATCTTGCAAAGTATCTGTAGTTTTATTTTCGTAAAGTACTTTTAGCTAGTTTTATTCCCGCAAAATAGTTTCATACTTGTTCTAGATAAAGTAAACATTAGCGTGCGTAGAGTTGTATCGGTGGTCGATAGAACTTGAAAGAATATTAATTCTACCTTTACCTCCTCGTTGGGTTCGACACTCTTACTTATCGAAAAAGGTTACAAACGATCCCCTACGCTTGTGGGTTATCAGCGCCTCCCGCCTGGCAGGAGCCGCCAACCCGCCAATGGATGATGCCACCCTACATCGACCTCACGGGCAATGGGGATGACGACGGCGGCAACTAAAGATGGTGACGGCCCTTATTGAGTTTTTTTAGTATTATATTAATGTGCGTGGACGTTTATGTGCTACACCAGACGTTGTGGATGTTTTATGTATTATATTAATGTTTTTAAATTATTTGCAATGTCTATTTGTGTTTATATTTGGATCAAATTTGCAAGTCCAAAAAGGGACAAAATTTGGGATGCGGCGTCTAGTTGGGCGCACCGACGGGCGGACGACTGCAAGCGGATGCGCGTGTCTGTTTTGCCGACCCAAACGGATGAAAATCCGTACAAAACAGACATCCATTTGTGGTCGGCGGTTCAAGTTGGCCTAAGGCCATCTCCAACGCTGACCCTCAAACCTCCCGCATACGTCTGGACCGCGCGGTCTGGACCGCGTAAGCCATCCAACGTGGTCTTGTATCGGTCCGCTCGGCGGTCCGGACGCACTTTCTCCCGCAAAGTGGAGACAAAGTTGGGGGTTGCGGGAGTCCCAAGTGCAACCACGTTGGACTCCGACACCCCAGGCCCACTAAGCCACGTTTTCCCTTGCTTTGCATCCGCATCATCCACCTCTGTCGGCGCCGTTGTACCTCTCCGGCCGCCACACAGACATTGACGGGCATTCGCAACCAGCACTGACGCATCAGCCCGCCTTTTTCGACGGCGTTGTCCACCCTGAAGTCGTTTGTACCTAGGTATACTCCGTCAACCTGTCGACGACCTTCATGGTGGCTACCACGCCCGGCAGGTGTTCGGTCAAATGCCATTGAGCTTATTTTTGGACGTCATGTCGATTTTTCATATTAAGAAGGATGGAGGATGAGTTGTTGCAATGCATGGTTGGTCGTATCCGCGGGTTTCGTAGGCAGGAGTAGAGGGGGGCCTTCTGGCAGGAAGTGCAGGAATCGTTTCACGAACGAAAGCACATTGCGCACTACGACATGCACATCATCCATGATGGCAATGTGATGTCGTTATCGTATCGATGGTACGCCATCCAGACCATCATCATCAAGTTTTGTCACGTAGTTGCTCAGCTAGAGGCAAGGTGTCCATTGCACGTGGCAGAGGAGGAGATTGTAAGTTTTACTTCTTCCTCCTCAACTTGTTGATTGAATCATTCACTCAATGTTGTTATTCACATTGTGTAGCCCGTACGCGTTGTCGTGATGTACCACAGTACAGAGAGACGGCCATTTATGTACACACTGTTGGATGAAGCTGAAGAGGCAGTATGTGTAGGACGACATGATCCGTTGAAAAACTTGTTGGATATCGAATTTGAGACATTGTTATACTTACATGCTATGTATGGATGATTTGTGTTATTTTTTCCGAACTTTGATGAATATCAATCGGTTTGCATGAATTTCGTTCGCTATATCGAAACCCGGCTTAAAATGTATGCGGACAATATTGGATGGCCGGCTCTGGACTTCGTGTCCACGAACTGAACAAATTTGCGGGTCACATGGCCTAACAGAACAGAACAGTCTGCATCTTGAGAATATGACGCATCAACCGATTTTGCACCTCTCTCGATGCAAACAACATAACCGGAGATGATCATCGACACGACAACGTGGACGATCCGCTACCAGGATTCCATACGGATCTCCTGCGTACACGTGAGTAACATTACGACTCATGAAGGGACCACGATTCATGGGGCCTACCATGAGGTGCAGCACAGATGAACCAGGAAATGGAATGGTTGTGAAGTCCTAAGCGCTCAGTGGTAGGTAGCCAGGAGTGTGTCCATACACATAAATACACGACCAAGCGAAAGTTCACAGTCCACCGGAGCTCCCGTACCTACCACCACTCCGACTCCGCGCGAGAACAGTCAGCCATGGACACGGCCACCTTGCTCCCGGTGGCGCTGGCCCTCCTGGCCATCCCCGTCACGGTGCTCCTCCTCAACCGGCTCCGCTTCGGCAAGCTGCCACCGGGGCCGCGCCCCTGGCCGGTGCTGGGCAACCTGTTCCAAATCCAGCCCGTGCGGTGCCGGTGCTTCGCCGAGTGGGCGGGGCGGTACGGGCCCATCATGACGGTGTGGTTCGGCTCGTCGCCGATGGTGGTGGTGTCGACGCCGGAGCTGGCGCAGGAGGTGCTCAAGACTCACGACCAGCAGCTGGCCGACCGCTCGCGGAACCGCTCGTCGGAGCGCTTCAGCCGCGGCGGCATGGACCTCATCTGGGCCGACTACGGCCCGCACTACATCAAGGTGCGCAAGTTGTGCAACCTCGAGCTCTTCACGCCGCGCCGGCTCGAGGCGCTCCGCCCCATCCGCGAGGACGAGGTCACCGCCATGGTCGAGTCCCTGCACAGGGCCGGCAAGGAAGGCAAGCCGGTGGCGGTGCGGCACTTCCTCGCCATGGTGGGCTTCAACAACATCACGCGGCTGGCCTTCGGGAAGCGGTTCCTCAACGCGGCCGGCGAGCTGGACGAGCAAGGACGCGAGTTCAAGGAGATCGTCAACAACGGGATCAAGATCGGCGCGTCGCTGTCCATCGCCGAGCACATCCGCTGGCTCCGGTGGCTCACGCCGGTCGACGAGGTGGCCTATCAAGCCCACGGCGACAGGCGCGACCGGCTCACCGTCAAGATCATGGAGGAGCACGCCAGGGCCCTGGAGCGGAGCGGCGCCAGCAAGCAGCATTTCGTCGACGCGCTCTTCACGCTCCGCGAGAAGTACGACCTCAGCGACGACACCGTCATTGGCCTCCTCTGGGTAATTCCTTTCCTCCTAATTAATTCCTTTCCTTACCTAATTTATCGCTCACATTCGCATGTGTGCTGTGTGCACGCGATCGATCGAGCAGGACATGATCACCGCCGGCACGGACACGACGGTGATAACCGTGGAGTGGGCGGTGGGGGAGCTGGTGAGGAACCCCAGGGTGCAGGAGAAGGTGCAGGAGGAGCTGGACCGGGTAGTCGGCCGCGACCGGGTCCTGTCGGAGACGGACTTCCCGAACCTGCCGTACCTGCAGGCCGTCGTGAAGGAGTCGCTCCGGCTGCACCCGCCGACGCCGCTGATGCTCCCGCACAGGGCCAGCGCCGCCGTGAAGGTCGCCGGCTACGACATCCCCAAGGGGGCCAGCGTCACGGTGAACGTGTGGGCGATCGCGCGCGACCCCGAGGCGTGGGACAGCCCGCTTGAGTTCCGCCCCGAGCGCTTCCTCCACGAGAGCATCGACATCAAGGGCTGCGACTACCGCGTGCTGCCCTTCGGCGCCGGCCGCCGGGTGTGCCCCGGCGCGCAGCTTGGCATCAACCTCGTGGCGTCCATGATCGGCCACCTCCTGCACCACTTCACCTGGGCGCTGCCGGACGGGGCCCGGACGGAGGACCTCGACATGATGGAGTCCCCCGGCCTCATCACCTTCATGCGCACGCCGCTGCAGGTCGTCGCCACGCCGCGCCTCCAACAGGAGGAACTCTACAAGCGGGTGCCCGTCGACATGTGACCTCATGCCCTCTCTCATGCGTCCCGGACTCCGAGAGCACCCGCAGATTCGGATGTGACAATGCTTCCTGCCTAAATTGCAAGGATTTTTTTATAAACGAATCGGACTTTGCTGATTGGTTTACAAAATTCACAAGAAACGGATGCAAGCACGAACAGAATAGATCGTAGAAAAGAAACCTAAAGTTACACAACATCATTCAATGGTCTCTGTCTTCAAGTTCTGCATCATGTGGCAAGTTTAAGCAAAGAATTCAGATTATTGCTTTTCCTATAGAGGCCCTATAGCCTGAATAATCATAGCTGCACAGAAGATCAGGTAAAAAAAAAGCTTTAGTAGATTCATGAAAGGCAAATGTCAAGATAAAAGGTCTGACATAACTGTCCAGATTTTGTATCAACCAGTCATATATATATAAGCATTGTCATCGCTCTTCTTTGATTCAAAAATTGGTACAGAAATATCAGAATTCAAGAGGAGCTGACAGGATGGATGCTTATGAACAGATGAAGCTACCCTGAAGAACACCTACATGTCGTATACAAAATAAATGACTATACTGGATAAAAAGAATATAAAAGCAATCACAAGTTAATCTGATATTCAGATATGCTGCTATCTTAAAAACCAGAGAAACAAGATTGAATCATTACAGAAGAAAACACATCTGCAGGGTTACACAAACAAAATTACAATCAGAAGCTGCGCGGTAAGTGGTGTTTTCTGCAAAAATTATGCTACCAACACAGGTTGTATCCAACACCTCAACCCGAAGAGAACCTACTTTGCAACGGGCCAAATCAGCAACTCTACTCTGCTGATTTGCTTATCTGCAAGCTTGCTGTTTAGCAATTATCCTGTCTAAATATGGTCAAGACTGAAGGATCCTATGGCTCCACGAAATACTTACCCACTTGATATACGAGAATCAAAAATCAAAAATGTTGTCAAAATGAGAATTCCATCAAAATAAAAAATCTAAAATCTAAATGAGAATCCTAGGGCTCCACAAAATACTTACCCACTTCATATACGAGAATCAAAAATAAAAAATATTGTCCAAATGAGAATTCCATCAAAAATCAAAAATCTAAATGAGAATCCAGGACTCCACGAAATACTTACCCACTTGATCCTAGGTCAAAATGAGAATTCCATCAAAAATCAAAAATCTTTTTGTGGCGTTCACTACACGGTGGTACTACAATGGTGTCTCCAATTTGTCCTGTTTGCAAGGAGGGCCAGAGGATTTACCCCATGCACTCTTCTCTTGTGATCGGGTGAAACAAGTGTTGTCCAAACTGGGTATCTACAACTGTATTGAACATGCCCTGCTGGTTGATAGATCAGGATCTACTATTATTTGAAGAACTGTTGAGTGGAAGGGATATGGGAAACATGTACCTTGATGATTTACCTTTCACTGAAATCTTTGCAGTTCCATGTTGGTTTGTTTGGTGAGAGCGCCGGAAAATGGTGCATGGTGAACACATCCAGTAGCTGGATCGAGCGGCATTATCTATCCAATTCTGGTGTTGAACTACTCCCGTGCTAGAGGTGCTGTAGCGGTCTGACAAAATAGGTACTACAATGGTCACGTCCACCGGCTGAAACTCTGAAGCTAAGAGCATCTCCAGCCGTTAGGCGCCCCCAGGGGCTGAAATCGCGCCGCCTGGGGCCAACCGACGAAATAATCGGCTTGGGGGGTCTCGGGTTCACAGCCGCCGCCCCAAGGTCGCCCCCTAGCCGTCGATTTCGGCCCAGTTTCGGCGCAAATTCGGCCCAAATTCGGCCCAGATTCGGCACTCTTTCGACACAAATTCAACAAAAACTAAATTTTTATGTGAAAGTTCATCAAGAAATCAATACAAATCAAATAGTTCAACGAAGCAAGCTCATAATTCCAACATAAATTAAAACAAATCGAACTATGCGTTGCCCTTGAGCCTCCATAGGTGCTCTACCAGATCGTCCTGCAGTTGTTGATGCACATGTGGGTCTCGGATCTCCTGGCGCATATTGAGGAAGGCAACCCATGTTGCCGGTACCTGGTGATCAACAACTGCAAGAGGACCCTGCCTGAAATATGGTTCAGTGTCAAACACTGGCTCTTCCTGCTCGCTCAATGATCATGTTGTGCAGGATGACACAACAATTCATCACCTTCCACATCTGCGATTTCGACCAGGTCAGAGCGGGGTACCGGACAACAGCAAATCGAGATTGGAGCACACCAAATGCTCGCTCGACATCCTTCCTGCAAGCCTCCTGAAACTTAGCAAAGTGTGACTTCTTGCCTCCTGGCACAGGGTTTGAGATAGTTTTCACAAATGTGGACCATCTCGGATAGATGCCATCTGCTAGATAGTATCCCTTGTTGTAGTGGCGCCCATTGACCTCGTTCACCGGAGGAGCATGACCTTCGACATGCTTGGCAAAGACATTCGAGCACTGCAGGACGTTGATGTCATTGTGAGTCCTGGCATACCAAAGAAGGAGTGCCAAATCCTAGGTCATGTGTGGCCATTGCCTCAAGTACCACACTGCAACCTTCTTTGGCGTCTTTGTACATCCCCTGCCAAGCAAATGGGCAGTTTTTCCATGCCCAATGCATGCAGTCGATGCTTCCAAGCATCCCAGGAAATCCTCTTGCTGCATTCTATGCTAGGATCCGAGCAGTGTCTTCAGCATTGGGTGATCGTAAATATTATGGTCCAAACACTGCCACCACTACCCTGCATAACTTGTACAAACACTCAATGATGGTGGACTCTGCCATGCGTCCATAGTCTTCCTGTATATCACCGGGAGCTCCGTATGCAAGCATCCTCATAGCTGTGGTGCACTTCTAGAGTTAGTCCATCGCCGAACAGGAAATCATCGAAAACCTAGCGAGCGCGGTGGATGGGCAGCCGTCAGTCCCCCGCCTGTGTGGCCGTCGGAGCGGCGCCTGAATCGCCCAGGAGAGCGGGATGGAGACGGAAAGGAGATCCGGCGGGGAAATGGCCTTTTCTAGCGGCGGTGCAACGGTTATGGGCAGGTAGGCGGCGCCGGAATCGGCGTGGCGGCAAGGCGTGCTGTGGCGCGCGAGGGCGAAACTGGCGGGGAAAAGACGTTTCTCGCCTGACAGGGGTGTCCCACGCGCCGCTTTTCCTTCCGCCGGAGCCCGCAAGTGCCCCCCAGCGCGCTGGGTTCGGCCTGAGATCGCCGGCCCCAAAAAAAGGCCCAACCGGCGGAAATCGGCGTCCTGAGGGGCGACTGGGAGATTTTTTCGACGCCGGCGACAAAAAAGTGGCTTGGGGGGGCTGTTGGGGGCACGACTGGAGATGCTCTTAATGTTCATGCTTCTTTCGTCTATGAAGAGGGGTCCGACACCAGCGGCGCTGCTGTGATCCGTGATCCCACCAGTGTGCTAGCTAGTGGCGGCCGAAAATTTCTTCCTCGGTCCTACTGTGGACCCTCACACTGCTGAGGCTCTGGCGTTGAAAGGAGGCCTTGTGCTTGCCCGGGGCCTCAGAATTCACCACCTTATTCCTTATTTTCCAATCGGACTACTTGAAACTGGTGGAATGTATGAACAATGGACATGCTTCCCCATCTATTGTGGCACTGATTATCGACGATTGTTTTGATGCTTGTAGCGAATGTCACTTTTGCACATTGTGTGCATAAAGCTAACCGCGTGGCTCGTGAACTTGCTAGATTAGCAAGGATAATCTAGTTTTTGTTCAGGGAAAGGATAATCTAGTTTGATGCAACGAGGAATGTAAGCACAAGCAAGATTGCAGATAAGAATAATGACTTTCTCTTCTGAAATGGACAGAAAGATGTTCACTACAGCACAGGGCAAGCTTAAAAAATACTCCCTCCATCCCAAAATAAGTGTCTCAAGCTTAGTACAACTTTGTACTAAAGTTAGTACAAAGTTAAGACAGTTATTTTGGGACGGAGGGAGTACCATATTAAACTATGTTAAGCACTACTTTAACTTGCAGTTTTTTGGTTCTATCATGCCAACAGAAGAAATAGAGTAAAACAGGTCATGGTGAAATTTTGCTTACATCAGTAATATTTTCCAGTCTCACTTTTTCTTCTTTGAGAATCACCTTGGGGTGGGGGTGGTGGGGGGAAGGAGTTTCCCGCCTGAATATATTACTCAACAGTTTCAGATGATAGTACTTCCTATGGTAGTACTTCTTCCGCCCGAACTGAACAAGCTTGGTAGCCTCCTCCACCCTCGATGCATCTACCAATGCATTCACTACATCCTGCAGCACACCACACTCGACTCCACAGCACCTTTTACTACCAAAGATTTCATAACAGTACCTCAGTGCACAATCCAGCTCTCCAGCCTGCAAAAATGTGGCACGAGAGTCTCATATGTCTCCTTGTTTGGGGCACATTCATTCTTCATCAAATTATCATACACCTTCTCGGCCTCCTGGAACCTCCCTGCTTTGCAATATCCTCGAATCAACTCATTGTAGGATACGATATTGGGTTTTGGCCCGTCCTTCTCCAACCTCTCAAGCACAGCAGCCGCATCATCAATCCTCCCTTCTGCAACCAAACCCCGCAGCTTTGCATTGTAGCACTTTGCGTCTAGCTCCAAATTCCTCTCCTTAATGATTTCCCATACCTTCTCGGCTTCATCATTACGGCCATTGTTGTGAAACCCATTCAAGAGCGTGTTGAAAGTAGTAATGTCAGGTGAAACACCGTGCTTCTTCATGAGAAGTACAGCATCAACAGCGGCTGAGAGGTCGGGCTTCTGGCACAATGTGCGGATGAGTAAGTTGTAAGAGTATACGTTGGGAACAATCGAGGGGTGGGTGGCTGGGATCTCCTGGAATGCAGCAGTGACCCCGTCAAGATCTCCGGCTTCGGCGTACGCGGCAAGGACGGCGGTGAATGTCATCGTGGACTTGTGCCGCGGGGGAAGTTCATGGAAGTTGGTGTAGTCGCCGCCCTCGTCCCCGTCGTCGTCGTCGTCCTGCGCGCCGCGGCCGTCGTCCCTGCTGCAGCCCTGCCCTGGGTCGCCGAGACGGTGCAGGTCAGGGTTGGAGGGCCCGGGCGTCTCGCCGTCGCTGTCGTCGTCGAGGATGATGAGGCCGGCGAGCTCCTTCTCGCGGCGGGCACGGCGACGAGCCTCGATCTCCTCGAGGGCCCGGCGCTGCCGCTCCATCTCCTCCCGGACGTAGTCGTCCCGTGCCCACTTCAGGACGGTCTCGTCGTCGGCGGCCATGGCGAGGTGCTCCTGTTTGACCACCGCCGACGTGCCAGGCTCCGTCTTCGGCCTGACAAGGCGGAGGTGGCCGCGGGGAGGCGAGGGCTCGTGGCGGCGGCCCTCATTGATGGTGATGCCGCCACCAACGATGCGCCCGCTGCGGCGGAGCGGCGTCTCGCCGGTCTCGCCGGACTTGGGGCAGGCGATGGTGGCGAGGTGTGGCCGACACCGGCGAGGGTCGGCTTTTATAGGGGGCGAGCGGGCGGCGCCGTGGGACGCGTGGGGGGGGGCGAGGTGTGTGGACGCGCGTCACCCCGTACTGACTGCGCCGCCCCGCGACGGCTCGTGAACCCGCCGCATCAATGGAAGGCTGACCGGCGGCAGCCTTGCATTGATTCCCCGTGGGAAACCGAGGCGATGAGGACGACGAAGCCCGCGCGGTCGCTGACTCGGCGGACCCACCCGTTTTCGTGCCAAAAACGTTTCGCCCGGCGCCCCCAGCCGCCCCCCAGCACGCCGGGTTCGGCCTGGGTTCGCCGGGCCAAAAAAAGGCTCCAACCGGCGAAAATCGGGCTCCTGGGGGCGCGACTGGGCCAATTTTCGCCCGCCGGCGATAAAAAATGGCCTTGGGGGGGCCTGTTGGGGGGCGGCTGGAGATGCTCTAAGGGAGCTTCTGGTCCGTGATGGAGTCAGCATCGGCGGCGGGCGGTTTCGGCGTCGACGTCGGCGCGCGATTGCGTTTGGCTGGTTTTATTGTTAGCGAGGAGGAGGAGAAGATGCGGGATAGGCTGCTTGCCCGGCTGGAGGCGGAGGCGGCGGCCGCGCCGGGGGAGGCCATGGGAAGGGAGGGCGAATGGTGGGGTACGGGGCGAGAGGAGTCGAGTGGAATGGGTGAAGGAGGTCATCGGCGCGCGCTTGGTCTTGGGATTGCGTTTGGGTGGTCTTATGGTTGGCGAGGAAGGGGAGAAGATGTGGGAGAGGCGGCGATGGCGGCAGCGGCAGCGGCCGCGGTGGGGAGGCCATGGAAAGGGCACGGATGGTAGGGTATGGGCCGAGAGGACAGATGAGTGGAATGGGCGAAGGAGAGAGCTTTGCCAGCTCATCGATCCTCTGCTTCTTAATTTATTTATTTTGAAAGTTAACAGGAGAGCTGCTAAGATTTCATCTATTACTACTTACTAGTAGAACGGCCGTGCGTTGCTACGGGCTGTAATTGTATATAAATGAATGAACTAATGATTAAGATTGTTTTCAAGGTCGAAACTCCTTTCTTTCTCATACGTCCGGGCGTATATGGACATCAAACAGACGTCGGATAGGCTCCTTAAAATTCAACCTTTTAGACAATCTGAGCTCCCCCAAATCCAGACCATGTGTGAGGAGAAATGCCATTGTTTGGATTATCCGTCATGTTATCTCCAACACAGGAACCAAACATAAAAAACCCACCCCATGACACACCATTCTCTTTTCCCGTTCGACCCTGCCCTTCTCGCTCAGTTTCCCGCCTAGCGGGGACATTTATCATTGTTGCCCTCTCCTTTAAAACCGAACTACGTCCACGTCACCTGTGTTATGTGTTACAATAGGGACAATTTTCTAATATTTACAATATAGTAGAGTGGGTTAAATCGACATATATTATTGCCACAAAACAACAAATAATTATAAAGATCATTTTCGAAGGTCCATTCAACTTTACAGATGATGAAGTAAAAAAAATTAGGGATTCTAATTGTGTCGCAACAAGTACTAATATTTTTATCTCATTTCTCATATCTCGCATCTATTTAGAGTTTACAAGGCCTTGAATTAAACATGTCACTGTCATGATGAAGCGACATCATATGTTCCTTGAATTATGCAACTGATGCAACAACAAAAAATACACATACACATTGACGTGGGAGTCGAGTGGCAACCTGAATATATTCCTAGTCACCAATAAGCTCCACCTCTAGTCCACACGCCATTCATTGCTAGAAGGGATACAAGTCAAATCGACGATGAGCACGCGAGCTAGGAGGCCATGTCGGCCATGGCCGCGGCGAACCCCAACTTCGCCGCGAAGCAGCGTGCGACCTACGAGTCCGCCCGCGCTCAATCCGCCGCTCGCCAGGAGAAGGCTGCCGCGGAGGCGCAGCTGCAGGTGATCGCGGATGAGAACAACGCCAGTTGCGTCTCCTACGCGCCGCCGACGATCTTTTAGACGGCCCAGTGGACGACGAGAGCGCCAACGCCACCATTTCATCGTGGACCTCACGTCCACCGGCGACGTACAAGGCGCGGACTCCTCCGAGGATGAGTAGGACATGGGAGGCGGTGGGGCCTTGTGTCCCATGTGGGTCGGTTCGTCACCCGTGTTCTACTCATCCTCACGAGAGACCGCAGCTTCATTTGGTCGGTCTTATCACCGGTGCTCATGTAGACGACGGATGGAGGACACTGGGTCGCATGAAGGGAACAACAAGGGATGCTGGTGGCCGACGTAGGTTTTTTTTGGTCCTAAGTGTTCTAAATGTAATAAAAATTCGCCATGTTTGCATGAATGTCGTCCGATTTATATGAAATCCGCCGTGTTTGCATGAATTTTGTCCGGTTAGTTTAAAAATTTATTAAAATGTATGCGAGTAGCGTTGAATGGCTGCCTCCCGCATCCGTGTCCGCGGACTGGTCCCCCCTATTTGTGGACGGATGCGGGAGGAAATTTGTGGGTCGAGATGCCCTAAGTGAACCGGTGATCGACGCCGCCGTGGCAGGTAGCAGCAAAGGACAATGTCAGCAAACACCTTTCTGTCTTAATGCTAACGCATGAAATAAACTACAGACTCCTCTTTAATAGTAGAGATAATATCACAAAGTACAAAATAAACCATATTACTATTTAAGTCATAATGCATAACCTTTTACCTAACAAATTACATGCGTTTGTGCAGAAACATATCAGGCTACAAATTGACAAATTGTTTTCAATCATATCAGAGATATCTGTCGGGAAATAAATTAAAATAAGAGTCAATAAATAAAATGTGCGCTAGCATCAGTCAGCACGGCATGCACCTTACTGCTACCGATCCTTTTGATCACCATTAGGCTTTTATGCACATTAGACACATCCAAACCCCATCGTGAGGCTTCCCAATCAACTGGTCGCCCGGCGGGTTACAGATGTCTTTTGACTGCACCAGGGCCTGTTGACATATTCCGTTAGCAGCATACAATTCATTATTTCATTTTCCCATAAATGCTTTCTCATCCTCACAAGATTTTTAAACCATTCATCTATTCTCATCAAGGGATTCCAGATTTTTGAAAAGTAAACCAGCTTCCTTCTTCAAAGTCTAGAAAAGAGAACATGGGTCAGTATGAAACTCGATGAAATTCAAACAGGAAATAACAAGATGTCGCTTTTAAAATAACACCGTAATCGTCAATGTGTTGATGGAATGCATCACTGGTTTCAGCCATTGAGCCCATATTGGAACACACTTGCTTCCTTTGGGCTTTCATTTCATTAATCTATTGAATGAAAAAAGCTACTCTTCATTCAAAAAAGGTCTCATGTTCCATTATATTCTATCTCCTCACGAGTCATGATCTAAAACATTGGAATAGTTTAAAGATAAGATGCCAGATGAAAATCATAATAATGTAACACGAGAAAGGGAATTAGTCACCTGCGTAAAATTATTACAAACACCTCAATATCTTCAACTGAATTTGCTTGATTCAACTACAAAATCATTGAACATCCACTATGTAGATCATTCCTCTTATGAGCTTCTACAATATATTAATCCAAAAGTAACAAACATGCTAAGAAAGGAAAGGGAGATATGAACATTTGGAGGTTGGTTAACTACTTTTTTTTCTTGCAAACATTAATTGCTTCTCTTTGTTGAGTCAAATGATTCAGATGAATTTGCATCTTGTGCCCTTGCCCAGACATCATCACCCACAAGTTCTCGAACCTTAACTACGAAGTACTCATGTTGACTAATGAACCTGTATATTTACCATGAAGAACACCATTAGAGTAGCAGAGATGTCAATACCAGCCATGCCCTAGAATATATGAATCACCGATGCCAATGTGGCGCTCCACCTCAAACAACAACTATAGTATCATGGTGTGCATCAACTAAGCATCCGCTAGTGACATCTTGATGTTCCCTGTTTTACAAAGATGAAAATCATATGGAGACAAAAAAAGTCAAAACATGCTAGAACAAGAAGTAGTTTCACGTGTAGCAATACTAAAGAAGCCTTTTGCGGTTTGCCTCCAAAACAAAGAACTGACCTATGATTGTAGGTACTTTTAGAATTCATTACAGTCCACAATCCACACTTTAACGTAACCGCTAGAGGTCTTTTGCTCCTTTTCGGCACCAACAGTATGGATTATTTGTTACCACTGCTCATAGCTAATTAGATTTCATGATCTTGCATTCTATCCCTGCCAGGATCACTTTACTTTTATATTGGAATGCCAGTACACCATACCAACACACATAATACATATATCTTCGTATAGCACCTTTCCGATCCGGATATTTTGAGAGACAAATAACTCGATTTGATAACAAACAAAGTGCCACTTTTGTTATGAACTAACAACACAAACACTCTAGCTAGCACACCTGAGACTTTCTGCCTACTTAAGCTCAATGGTAAGCTAATTTTGTCATGTCGAAACGAAGCAAACACGAATATTTCATTCAAATTTCGACGGAAGTTTAGTGGATACTGGAAAGCTCTAACTCTGGCAGCAAAAGGAAATTCAGCATTAGGTAGTAGGTGCTAAGAAATCAGGGATCAGTTTATGTACACCAATAAAGCTGGCCATTAGCAGTATTAAAGTTTATAGTACACATTTGTATCATGAAAGTGGGGATCAGGAACATGATTAAGTAGACAAATCGTCCTTCTAACTCAACGTAGAAGTTTCAATGATGGGGTAGAGTTAATCCCCTCATGAATAAAAAAATCAAGAAAATTTATATGGTAACATACGTAATCAATTCCAGAACTGCAATGTAAGAGGGCAAACTTTCAGATTGGGCAGGCTTCGCCGGCCTTGGCCCAGATCGGTGCAGCGTCTGTCCCCGCCGCCGCCGCCAATGCCGGTGAGTTCACAGACCGGGAGGTAGAGCGCGATGGCCAGCGCGAGTGCCGCGAACCCCCACGCATGTCCTAGTCCTCGTCCGCTTCAGCGCCAATAAGTTGCTCCTCGCGGTGGAGCCAATAAGTCGCTCCTCGACGCACACGATGGCGAGCATGATGATGAATGAGGCTATCTCATGAAGGAGTAACGCGGATAGGAAGGGGCGGTGCGGGTGGCGGCGGAAGTTTGGTCGCTGGCGGCAAGGGGGAAGAAATTTTCTTTGCGCTGGCAACTCGTACGCACGACCCATCTGGTCTGTGAGTGTTCGTTTTGGCCCAATGCGTGACACCATCCCCAAATAACGTTTGTTTGGCATTCTGCTTGACCCATTGCCAGCGCAAACTTGCGCCTGGTTTTCGGACGAACGGATATCGAACGGACACCTACGCGCCTGCTCCTCAAGCTTGCCTGTCGGCCGCCCACCTACCTCCCACCCCCTATGTTTACGACGCACGAGTGGGAGGACCCACCTGCCAACCACCCATCCATCCGGTGGTCGTCCTTCTTAATGTGAAAGTCGTGCCGCGACCAGTCCACACTTCCACTCCCCGTCCCCGCATGCATCCTCGAACCCCGACACCAAAACCTAGCTCCTTCTCATGCCGATCCTCATCCTCCTCTCCTCCACCTCCTTGTCGGTCGCCATGGTCTGAAATCTCATCCTTGGCCACAAGGGGAGGCACGACCACGAGGCTGGTTCCTCCTCCGGTCACTGCCGTTCCACCAGCTCTGCCCCGCCCGCACTTAGCTTATCACTGGTGACGGCCCCACAGCGCGCTCGACCGTATGTCAATGCCGACATATGTCGTCGTTATTGGGAGACGGGTTTGCCACTCTCATGGAGCGACGTCCACATCCCCAACTTCTGGTATCTCTCTGTGCATCGGGTGCCCATTATGTCGATCCCGATGTGCAGTTGCGCCCGCCATGAGGAGATCGACCGACGTCGCTCCCGTCTGCCACCGGATTTGGACGATGATCCCAGGTATGTCGTCCACTCCTCTTTGTGAGATACATGGATCCGTGATGAGTATGACCTACGGAGGCAATCTTTCTTTGCCGACCATGCTTCGAGCCCACCATGTGCATGCTCTTAGCCCGCCCAGTCACGCGGGCGTGCGCAGCCTCATGCAGGCGCCATCTCCCTCCCCGTCCCTGCCACCACCACCTCCCATGACCGATGAGGAGGAGGCCGAGCTCATGAGGCGGTTAATGGAAAATTTTGCCCGCACCCACGACGAGGCCCAATGGTAGGGCCTTGAACATATGATGACCCTCTCTGCGGCCGGTGATTTCACCATCCTGGATCTCGACCCCATGGTCAAGGAGGGGCCCATGCGGGAGGTCGTGCAGGTGGAGGAGGAGCCCGCGCCATGGAACCCTGCCTTGGTCGGCTAGTCCTGGTCACGGATGGAGACGATGTCGTGCAAGCCGGAGTATGTGTCCGGGACGCCCGTGTGGGTGGGCACCGACATGTGGCCGTCGTCCCCACCATGGGAAGAGGTTGTGCAGGCACCTGATACGTCTCTGTCGTATCTATAATTTTTGATTGTTTCATGCCAATATTTTACAACTTTCATATACTTTTAGCAACATTTTATATTATTTTTGGGACTAACTTACTGATGCAGTGCCTAGTGTCAGTTCTTGTTTTCTGTGTGTTTTTGTTTCACGGGAAATCCATATCAAACAAAGTCCAAATGCGATAAAAATTTAGGGAGATTTATTTTGAAATATATGTGACTTTTTGGAAGAAGAATCAACGCAAGACGGTGCCCGAGGTGCTCCCAAGCTAACAGGGCACGACCAGGGGGTGGTCGCGCCCTGATAGCTTGGGACCACATCATAGGTCGGTTGGGTCCCTTCTTTCGCCGCAGGAAAGATAATTTCTTGATAAAAATCCCCTCAAAATTTCAGTCTGACCGAAGTTACGGATCTCCATATATTTAAGAAACGGTGAAGGGCCAGAAAACAGACGCGAAAACAGGAGAGAAACACACAGAGAGAGCGGGAGAGAGAGAGAGAGAGAGAGAGAGAGAGAGAGATCCAATCTCGGAGGGGCTCTTGCCATCCGGGATCCATGGCGGCCATGGACCAGAGGGTAAGCTATCCTCCCATCTAGGGGCGAGGCCAAGGAAGAATAAAAAGAAGTATGAGGCTCTCTCCCCCTCTCTCCCGGTGGTGCCGTAGCGTCGCCGGGGCAACCACCGTGACGATGATCTACACCAACAACTTCGTCGCCGTCACCACCAACTCTCTCTCCCTCTATGCAACGGTGTAAAACCTCTTTTTCCCATTGTAATCTCTACTTAAACATGGTGCTTGATGCTATATATTATTACCCAATGATGTGTGGCTATCCTATGATGTTTGAGTAGATTTCTTTTGTCCTATGGGTTGATTGATGATTGTGATTAGTTTGAGTTGTATGTTTTATTTTGGTGCTTTCCTATGGTGCCCGCCGTGTCGCGCAAGCGTGCGGGATCCCCGCTGTAGGGTTTGCAATATGTTCATGATTCGCTTATAGTGGGCAGCTAGAGTGACAGAAGCTTACACTCGAATAAGGGGGTTGTTTACGTATGGGAGTAAAGAGGACTTGATGTGTTAATGCTATGGTTGGGTTTTACCTTAATGATCTTTAGTAGTTGTGGATGCTTGCTAGAGTTCCAATCATAAGTGCATATGATCCAAGTATGGAAAGTTTGTTAGCTTATGCCTCTCCCTCATATAAAACTGCAATAATGATTACCGGTCTAGTTAAAAATTGCCTAGGGACAAATCTTTATCTTGTGTTACAAAAAGCTTTCTACCTAACAACTAACTTTTATTATCTTGCAAAGTATCTGTAGTTTTATTTTCGTAAAGTACTTTTAGCTAGTTTTATTCCCGCAAAATAGTTTCATACTTGTTCTAGATAAAGTAAACATTAGCGTGCGTAGAGTTGTATCGGTGGTCGATAGAACTTGAAAGAATATTAATTCTACCTTTACCTCCTCGTTGGGTTCGACACTCTTACTTATCGAAAAAGGTTACAAACGATCCCCTACGCTTGTGGGTTATCAGCGCCTCCCGCCTGGCAGGAGCCGCCAACCCGCCAATGGATGATGCCACCCTACATCGACCTCACGGGCAATGGGGATGACGACGGCGGCAACTAAAGATGGTGACGGCCCTTATTGAGTTTTTTTAGTATTATATTAATGTGCGTGGACGTTTATGTGCTACACCAGACGTTGTGGATGTTTTATGTATTATATTAATGTTTTTAAATTATTTGCAATGTCTATTTGTGTTT
The DNA here is from genome assembly GCA_039707655.1 of Elymus sibiricus. Classification (NCBI taxonomy): domain Eukaryota; kingdom Viridiplantae; phylum Streptophyta; class Magnoliopsida; order Poales; family Poaceae; genus Elymus; species Elymus sibiricus. The sequence goes on along the minus strand of CM077667.1, from coordinate 383,772,727 downwards.
ATATTTGGATCAAATTTGCAAGTCCAAAAAGGGACAAAATTTGGGATGCGGCGTCTAGTTGGGCGCACCGACGGGCGGACGACTGCAAGCGGATGCGCGTGTCTGTTTTGCCGACCCAAACGGATGAAAATCCGTACAAAACAGACATCCATTTGTGGTCGGCGGTTCAAGTTGGCCTAAGGCCATCTCCAACGCTGACCCTCAAACCTCCCGCATACGTCTGGACCGCGCGGTCTGGACCGCGTAAGCCATCCAACGTGGGCTTGTATCGGTCCGCTCGGCGGTCCGGACGCACTTTCTCCCGCAAAGTGGAGACAAAGTTGGGGGTTGCGGGAGTCCCAAGTGCAACCACGTTGGACTCCGACACCCCAGGCCCACTAAGCCACGTTTTCCCTTGCTTTGCATCCGCATCATCCACCTCTGTCGGCGCCGTTGTACCTCTCCGGCCGCCACACAGACATTGACGGGCATTCGCAACCAGCACTGACGCATCAGCCCGCCTTTTTCGACGGCGTTGTCCACCCTGAAGTCGTTTGTACCTAGGTATACTCCGTCAACCTGTCGACGACCTTCATGGTGGCTACCACGCCCGGCAGGTGTTCGGTCAAATGCCATTGAGCTTATTTTTGGACGTCATGTCGATTTTTCATATTAAGAAGGATGGAGGATGAGTTGTTGCAATGCATGGTTGGTCGTATCCGCGGGTTTCGTAGGCAGGAGTAGAGGGGGGCCTTCTGGCAGGAAGTGCAGGAATCGTTTCACGAACGAAAGCACATTGCGCACTACGACATGCACATCATCCATGATGGCAATGTGATGTCGTTATCGTATCGATGGTACGCCATCCAGACCATCATCATCAAGTTTTGTCACGTAGTTGCTCAGCTAGAGGCAAGGTGTCCATTGCACGTGGCAGAGGAGGAGATTGTAAGTTTTACTTCTTCCTCCTCAACTTGTTGATTGAATCATTCACTCAATGTTGTTATTCACATTGTGTAGCCCGTACGCGTTGTCGTGATGTACCACAGTACAGAGAGACGGCCATTTATGTACACACTGTTGGATGAAGCTGAAGAGGCAGTATGTGTAGGACGACATGATCCGTTGAAAAACTTGTTGGATATCGAATTTGAGACATTGTTATACTTACATGCTATGTATGGATGATTTGTGTTATTTTTTCCGAACTTTGATGAATATCAATCGGTTTGCATGAATTTCGTTCGCTATATCGAAACCCGGCTTAAAATGTATGCGGACAATATTGGATGGCCGGCTCTGGACTTCGTGTCCACGAACTGAACAAATTTGCGGGTCACATGGCCTAACAGAACAGAACAGTCTGCATCTTGAGAATATGACGCATCAACCGATTTTGCACCTCTCTCGATGCAAACAACATAACCGGAGATGATCATCGACACGACAACGTGGACGATCCGCTACCAGGATTCCATACGGATCTCCTGCGTACACGTGAGTAACATTACGACTCATGAAGGGACCACGATTCATGGGGCCTACCATGAGGTGCAGCACAGATGAACCAGGAAATGGAATGGTTGTGAAGTCCTAAGCGCTCAGTGGTAGGTAGCCAGGAGTGTGTCCATACACATAAATACACGACCAAGCGAAAGTTCACAGTCCACCGGAGCTCCCGTACCTACCACCACTCCGACTCCGCGCGAGAACAGTCAGCCATGGACACGGCCACCTTGCTCCCGGTGGCGCTGGCCCTCCTGGCCATCCCCGTCACGGTGCTCCTCCTCAACCGGCTCCGCTTCGGCAAGCTGCCACCGGGGCCGCGCCCCTGGCCGGTGCTGGGCAACCTGTTCCAAATCCAGCCCGTGCGGTGCCGGTGCTTCGCCGAGTGGGCGGGGCGGTACGGGCCCATCATGACGGTGTGGTTCGGCTCGTCGCCGATGGTGGTGGTGTCGACGCCGGAGCTGGCGCAGGAGGTGCTCAAGACTCACGACCAGCAGCTGGCCGACCGCTCGCGGAACCGCTCGTCGGAGCGCTTCAGCCGCGGCGGCATGGACCTCATCTGGGCCGACTACGGCCCGCACTACATCAAGGTGCGCAAGTTGTGCAACCTCGAGCTCTTCACGCCGCGCCGGCTCGAGGCGCTCCGCCCCATCCGCGAGGACGAGGTCACCGCCATGGTCGAGTCCCTGCACAGGGCCGGCAAGGAAGGCAAGCCGGTGGCGGTGCGGCACTTCCTCGCCATGGTGGGCTTCAACAACATCACGCGGCTGGCCTTCGGGAAGCGGTTCCTCAACGCGGCCGGCGAGCTGGACGAGCAAGGACGCGAGTTCAAGGAGATCGTCAACAACGGGATCAAGATCGGCGCGTCGCTGTCCATCGCCGAGCACATCCGCTGGCTCCGGTGGCTCACGCCGGTCGACGAGGTGGCCTATCAAGCCCACGGCGACAGGCGCGACCGGCTCACCGTCAAGATCATGGAGGAGCACGCCAGGGCCCTGGAGCGGAGCGGCGCCAGCAAGCAGCATTTCGTCGACGCGCTCTTCACGCTCCGCGAGAAGTACGACCTCAGCGACGACACCGTCATTGGCCTCCTCTGGGTAATTCCTTTCCTCCTAATTAATTCCTTTCCTTACCTAATTTATCGCTCACATTCGCATGTGTGCTGTGTGCACGCGATCGATCGAGCAGGACATGATCACCGCCGGCACGGACACGACGGTGATAACCGTGGAGTGGGCGGTGGGGGAGCTGGTGAGGAACCCCAGGGTGCAGGAGAAGGTGCAGGAGGAGCTGGACCGGGTAGTCGGCCGCGACCGGGTCCTGTCGGAGACGGACTTCCCGAACCTGCCGTACCTGCAGGCCGTCGTGAAGGAGTCGCTCCGGCTGCACCCGCCGACGCCGCTGATGCTCCCGCACAGGGCCAGCGCCGCCGTGAAGGTCGCCGGCTACGACATCCCCAAGGGGGCCAGCGTCACGGTGAACGTGTGGGCGATCGCGCGCGACCCCGAGGCGTGGGACAGCCCGCTTGAGTTCCGCCCCGAGCGCTTCCTCCACGAGAGCATCGACATCAAGGGCTGCGACTACCGCGTGCTGCCCTTCGGCGCCGGCCGCCGGGTGTGCCCCGGCGCGCAGCTTGGCATCAACCTCGTGGCGTCCATGATCGGCCACCTCCTGCACCACTTCACCTGGGCGCTGCCGGACGGGGCCCGGACGGAGGACCTCGACATGATGGAGTCCCCCGGCCTCATCACCTTCATGCGCACGCCGCTGCAGGTCGTCGCCACGCCGCGCCTCCAACAGGAGGAACTCTACAAGCGGGTGCCCGTCGACATGTGACCTCATGCCCTCTCTCATGCGTCCCGGACTCCGAGAGCACCCGCAGATTCGGATGTGACAATGCTTCCTGCCTAAATTGCAAGGATTTTTTTATAAACGAATCGGACTTTGCTGATTGGTTTACAAAATTCACAAGAAACGGATGCAAGCACGAACAGAATAGATCGTAGAAAAGAAACCTAAAGTTACACAACATCATTCAATGGTCTCTGTCTTCAAGTTCTGCATCATGTGGCAAGTTTAAGCAAAGAATTCAGATTATTGCTTTTCCTATAGAGGCCCTATAGCCTGAATAATCATAGCTGCACAGAAGATCAGGTAAAAAAAAAGCTTTAGTAGATTCATGAAAGGCAAATGTCAAGATAAAAGGTCTGACATAACTGTCCAGATTTTGTATCAACCAGTCATATATATATAAGCATTGTCATCGCTCTTCTTTGATTCAAAAATTGGTACAGAAATATCAGAATTCAAGAGGAGCTGACAGGATGGATGCTTATGAACAGATGAAGCTACCCTGAAGAACACCTACATGTCGTATACAAAATAAATGACTATACTGGATAAAAAGAATATAAAAGCAATCACAAGTTAATCTGATATTCAGATATGCTGCTATCTTAAAAACCAGAGAAACAAGATTGAATCATTACAGAAGAAAACACATCTGCAGGGTTACACAAACAAAATTACAATCAGAAGCTGCGCGGTAAGTGGTGTTTTCTGCAAAAATTATGCTACCAACACAGGTTGTATCCAACACCTCAACCCGAAGAGAACCTACTTTGCAACGGGCCAAATCAGCAACTCTACTCTGCTGATTTGCTTATCTGCAAGCTTGCTGTTTAGCAATTCTCCTGTCTAAATATGGTCAAGACTGAAGGATCCTATGGCTCCACGAAATACTTACCCACTTGATATACGAGAATCAAAAATCAAAAATGTTGTCAAAATGAGAATTCCATCAAAATAAAAAATCTAAAATCTAAATGAGAATCCTAGGGCTCCACAAAATACTTACCCACTTCATATACGAGAATCAAAAATAAAAAATATTGTCCAAATGAGAATTCCATCAAAAATCAAAAATCTAAATGAGAATCCAGGACTCCACGAAATACTTACCCACTTGATCCTAGGTCAAAATGAGAATTCCATCAAAAATCAAAAATCTTTTTGTGGCGTTCACTACACGGTGGTACTACAATGGTGTCTCCAATTTGTCCTGTTTGCAAGGAGGGCCAGAGGATTTACCCCATGGACTCTTCTCTTGTGATCGGGTGAAACAAGTGTTGTCCAAACTGGGTATCTACAACTGTATTGAACATGCCCTGCTGGTTGATAGATCAGGATCTACTATTATTTGAAGAACTGTTGAGTGGAAGGGATATGGGAAACATGTACCTTGATGATTTACCTTTCACTGAAATCTTTGCAGTTCCATGTTGGTTTGTTTGGTGAGAGCGCCGGAAAATGGTGCATGGTGAACACATCCAGTAGCTGGATCGAGCGGCATTATCTATCCAATTCTGGTGTTGAACTACTCCCGTGCTAGAGGTGCTGTAGCGGTCTGACAAAATAGGTACTACAATGGTCACGTCCACCGGCTGAAACTCTGAAGCTAAGAGCATCTCCAGCCGTTAGGCGCCCCCAGGGGCTGAAATCGCGCCGCCTGGGGCCAACCGACGAAATAATCGGCTTGGGGGGTCTCGGGTTCACAGCCGCCGCCCCAAGGTCGCCCCCTAGCCGTCGATTTCGGCCCAGTTTCGGCGCAAATTCGGCCCAAATTCGGCCCAGATTCGGCACTCTTTCGACACAAATTCAACAAAAACTAAATTTTTATGTGAAAGTTCATCAAGAAATCAATACAAATCAAATAGTTCAACGAAGCAAGCTCATAATTCCAACATAAATTAAAACAAATCGAACTATGCGTTGCCCTTGAGCCTCCATAGGTGCTCTACCAGATCGTCCTGCAGTTGTTGATGCACATGTGGGTCTCGGATCTCCTGGCGCATATTGAGGAAGGCAACCCATGTTGCCGGTACCTGGTGATCAACAACTGCAAGAGGGCCCTGCCTGAAATATGGTTCAGTGTCAAACACTGGCTCTTCCTGCTCGCTCAATGATCATGTTGTGCAGGATGACACAACAATTCATCACCTTCCACATCTGCGATTTCGACCAGGTCAGAGCGGGGTACCGGACAACAGCAAATCGAGATTGGAGCACACCAAATGCTCGCTCGACATCCTTCCTGCAAGCCTCCTGAAACTTAGCAAAGTGTGACTTCTTGCCTCCTAGCACAGGGTTTGAGATAGTTTTCACAAATGTGGACCATCTCGGATAGATGCCATCTGCTAGATAGTATCCCTTGTTGTAGTGGCGCCCATTGACCTCGTTCACCGGAGGAGCATGACCTTCGACATGCTTGGCAAAGACATTCGAGCACTGCAGGACGTTGATGTCATTGTGAGTCCTGGCATACCAAAGAAGGAGTGCCAAATCCTAGGTCATGTGTGGCCATTGCCTCAAGTACCACACTGCAACCTTCTTTGGCGTCTTTGTACATCCCCTGCCAAGCAAATGGGCAGTTTTTCCATGCCCAATGCATGCAGTCGATGCTTCCAAGCATCCCAGGAAATCCTCTTGCTGCATTCTATGCTAGGATCCGAGCAGTGTCTTCAGCATTGGGTGATCGTAAATATTATGGTCCAAACACTGCCACCACTACCCTGCAGAACTTGTACAAACACTCAATGATGGTGGACTCTGCCATGCGTCCATAGTCTTCCTGTATATCACCGGGAGCTCCGTATGCAAGCATCCTCATAGCTGTGGTGCACTTCTGGAGTTAGTCCATCGCCGAACAGGCAAATCATCGAAAACCTAGCGGGCACGGTGGATGGGCAGCCGTCAGTCCCCCGCCTGTGTGGCCGTCGGAGCGGCGCCTGAATCGCCCAGGAGAGCGGGATGGAGACGGAAAGGAGATCCGGCGGGGAAATGGCCTTTTCTAGCGGCGGTGCAACGGTTATGGGCAGGTAGGCGGCGCCGGAATCGGCGTGGCAGCAAGGCGTGCTGTGGCGCGCGAGGGCGAAACTGGCGGGGAAAAGACGTTTCTCGCCTGACAGGGGTGTCCCACGCGCCGCTTTTCCTTCCGCCGGAGCCCGCAAGTGCCCCCCAGCGCGCTGGGTTCGGCCTGAGATCGCCGGCCCCAAAAAAAGGCCCAACCGGCGGAAATCAGCGTCCTGAGGGGCGACTGGGAGATTTTTTCGACGCCGGCGACAAAAAAGTGGCTTGGGGGGGCTGTTGGGGGCACGACTGGAGATGCTCTTAATGTTCATGCTTCTTTCGTCTATGAAGAGGGGTCCGACACCAGCGGCGCTGCTGTGATCCGTGATCCCACCAGTGTGCTAGCTAGTGGCGGCCGAAAATTTCTTCCTCGGTCCTACTGTGGACCCTCACACTGCTGAGGCTCTGGCGTTGAAAGGAGGCCTTGTGCTTGCCCGGGGCCTCAGAATTCACCACCTTATTCCTTATTTTCCAATCGGACTACTTGAAACTGGTGGAATGTATGAACAATGGACATGCTTCCCCATCTATTGTGGCACTGATTATCGACAATTGTTTTGATGCTTGTAGCGAATGTCACTTTTGCACATTGTGTGCATAAAGCTAACCGCGTGGCTCGTGAACTTGCTAGATTAGCAAGGATAATCTAGTTTTTGTTCAGGGAAAGGATAATCTAGTTTGATGCAACGAGGAATGTAAGCACAAGCAAGATTGCAGATAAGAGTAATGACTTTCTCTTCTGAAATGGACAGAAAGATGTTCACTACAGCACAGGGCAAGCTTAAAAAATACTCCCTCCGTCCCAAAATAAGTGTCTCAAGCTTAGTACAACTTTGTACTAAAGTTAGTACAAAGTTAAGACAGTTATTTTGGGACGGAGGGAGTACCATATTAAACTATGTTAAGCACTACTTTAACTTGCATTTTTTTGGTTCTATCATGCCAACAGAAGAAATAGAGTAAAACAGGTCATGGTGAAATTTTGCTTACATCAGTAATATTTTCCAGTCTCACTTTTTCTTCTTTGAGAATCACCTTGGGGTGGGGGTGGTGGGGGGAAGGAGTTTCCTGCCTGAATATATTACTCAACAGTTTCAGATGATAGTACTTCCTATGGTAGTACTTCTTTCGCCCGAACTGAACAAGCTTGGTAGCCTCCTCCACCCTCGATGCATCTACCAATGCATTCACTACATCCTGCAGCACACCACACTCGACTCCACAGCACCTTTTACTACCAAAGATTTCATAACAGTACCTCAGTGCACAATCCAGCTCTCCAGCCTGCAAAAATGTGGCACGAGAGTCTCATATGTCTCCTTGTTTGGGGCACATTCATTCTTCATCAAATTATCATACACCTTCTCGGCCTCCTGGAACCTCCCTGCTTTGCAATATCCTCGAATCAACTCATTGTAGGATACGATATTGGGTTTTGGCCCGTCCTTCTCCAACCTCTCAAGCACAGCAGCCGCATCATCAATCCTCCCTTCTGCAACCAAACCCCGCAGCTTTGCATTGTAGCACTTTGCGTCTAGCTCCAAATTCCTCTCCTTAATGATTTCCCATACCTTCTCGGCTTCATCATTACGGCCATTGTTGTGAAACCCATTCAAGAGCGTGTTGAAAGTAGTAATGTCAGGTGAAACACCGTGCTTCTTCATGAGAAGTACAGCATCAACAGCGGCTGAGAGGTCGGGCTTCTGGCACAATGTGCGGATGAGTAAGTTGTAAGAGTATACGTTGGGAACAATCGAGGGGTGGGTGGCTGGGATCTCCTGGAATGCAGCAGTGACCCCGTCAAGATCTCCGGCTTCGGCGTACGCGGCAAGGACGGCGGTGAATGTCATCGTGGACTTGTGCCGCGGGGGAAGTTCATGGAAGTTGGTGTAGTCGCCGCCCTCGTCCCCGTCGTCGTCGTCGTCCTGCGCGCCGCGGCCGTCGTCCCTGCTGCAGCCCTGCCCTGGGTCGCCGAGACGGTGCAGGTCAGGGTTGGAGGGCCCGGGCGTCTCGCCGTCGCTGTCGTCGTCGAGGATGATGAGGCCGGCGAGCTCCTTCTCGCGGCGGGCACGGCGACGAGCCTCGATCTCCTCGAGGGCCCGGCGCTGCCGCTCCATCTCCTCCCGGACGTAGTCGTCCCGTGCCCACTTCAGGACGGTCTCGTCGGCGGCGGCCATGGCGAGGTGCTCCTGTTTGACCACCGCCGACGTGCCAGGCTCCGTCTTCGGCCTGACAAGGCGGAGGTGGCCGCGGGGAGGCGAGGGCTCGTGGCGGCGGCCCTCATTGATGGTGATGCCGCCACCAACGATGCGCCCGCTGCGGCGGAGCGGCGTCTCGCCGGTCTCGCCGGACTTGGGGCAGGCGATGGTGGCGAGGTGTGGCCGACACCGGCGAGGGTCGGCTTTTATAGGGGGCGAGTGGGCGGCGCCGTGGGACGCGTGGGGGGGGGGGCGAGGTGTGTGGACGCGCGTCACCCCGTACTGACTGCGCCGCCCCGCGACGGCTTGTGAACCCGCCGCATCAATGGAAGGCTGACCGGCGGCAGCCTTGCATTGATTCCCCGTGGGAAACCGAGGCGATGAGGACGACGAAGCCCGCGCGGTCGCTGACTCGGCGGACCCACCCGTTTTCGTGCCAAAAACATTTCGCCCGGCGCCCCCAGCCGCCCCCCAGCGCGCCGGGTTCGGCCTGGGTTCGCCGGGCCAAAAAAAGGCTCCAACCGGCGAAAATCGGGCTCCTGGGGGCGCGACTGGGCCAATTTTCGCCCGCCGGCGATAAAAAATGGCCTTGGGGGGGCCTGTTGGGGGGCGGCTGGAGATGCTCTAAGGGAGCTTCTGGTCCGTGATGGAGTCAGCATCGGCGGCGGGCGGTTTCGGCGTCGGCGTCGGCGCGCGATTGCGTTTGGCTGGTTTTATTGTTAGCGAGGAGGAGGAGAAGATGCGGGATAGGCTGCTTGCCCGGCTGGAGGCGGAGGCGGCGGCCGCGCCGGGGGAGGCCATGGGAAGGGAGGGCGAATGGTGGGGTACGGGGCGAGAGGAGTCGAGTGGAATGGGTGAAGGAGGTCATCGGCGCGCGCTTGGTCTTGGGATTGCGTTTGGGTGGTCTTATGGTTGGCGAGGAAGGGGAGAAGATGTGGGAGAGGCGGCGATGGCGGCAGCGGCAGCGGCCGCGGTGGGGAGGCCATGGAAAGGGCACGGATGGTAGGGTATGGGCCGAGAGGACAGAGGAGTGGAATGGGCGAAGGAGAGAGCTTTGCCAGCTCATCGATCCTCTGCTTCTTAATTTATTTATTTTGAAAGTTAACAGGAGAGCTGCTAAGATTTCATCTATTACTACTTACTAGTAGAACGCCCGTGCGTTGCTACGGGCTGTAATTGTATATAAATGAATGAACTAATGATTAAGATTGTTTTCAAGGTCGAAACTCCTTTCTTTCTCATACGTCCGGGCGTATATGGACATCAAACAGACGTCGGATAGGCTCCTTAAAATTCAACCTTTTAGACAATCTGAGCTCCCCCAAATCCAGACCATGTGTGAGGAGAAATGCCATTGTTTGGATTATCCGTCATGTTATCTCCAACACAGGAACCAAACATAAAAAACCCACCCCATGACACACCATTCTCTTTTCCCGTTCGACCCTGCCCTTCTCGCTCAGTTTCCCGCCTAGCGGGGACATTTATCATTGTTGCCCTCTCCTTTAAAACCGAACTACGTCCACGTCACCTGCGTTATGTGTTACAATAGGGACAATTTTCTAATATTTACAATATAGTAGAGTGGGTTAAATCGACATATATTATTGCCACAAAACAACAAATAATTATAAAGATCATTTTCAAAGGTCCATTCAACTTTACAGATGACGAAGTAAAAAAATTTAGGGATTCTAATTGTGTCGCAACAAGTACTAATATTTTTATCTCATTTCTCATATCTCGCATCTATTTAGAGTTTACAAGGCCTTGAATTAAACATGTCACTGTCATGATGAAGCGACATCATATGTTCCTTGAATTATGCAACTGATGCAACAACAAAAAATACACATACACATTGACGTGGGAGTCGAGTGGCAACCTGAATATATTCCTAGTCACCAATAAGCTCCACCTCTAGTCCACACGCCATTCATTGCTAGAAGGGATACATGTCAAATCGACGATGAGCATGCGAGCTAGGAGGCCATGTCGGCCATGGCCGCGGCGAACCCCAACTTCGCCGCGAAGCAGCGTGCGACCTACGAGTCCGCCCGCGCTCAATCCGCCGCTCGCCAGGAGAAGGCTGCCGCGGAGGCGCAGCTGCAGGTGATCGCGGATGAGAACAACGCCAGTTGCGTCTCCTACGCGCCGCCGACGATCTTTTAGACGGCCCAGTGGACGACGAGAGCGCCAACGCCACCATTTCATCGTGGACCTCACGTCCACCGGCGACGTACAAGGCGCGGACTCCTCCGAGGATGAGTAGGACATGGGAGGCGGTGGGGCCTTGTGTCCCATGTGGGTCGGTTCGTCACCCGTGTTCTACTCATCCTCACGAGAGACCGTAGCTTCATTTGGTCGGTCTTATCACCGGTGCTCATGTAGACGACGGATGGAGGACACTGGGTCGCATGAAGGGAACAACAAGGGATGCCGGTGGCCGACGTAGGTTTTTTTTTGGTCCTAAGTGTTCTAAATGTAATAAAAATTCGCCATGTTTGCATGAATGTCGTCCGATTTATATGAAATCCGCCGTGTTTGCATGAATTTTGTCCGGTTAGTTTAAAAATTTATTAAAATGTATGCGAGTAGCGTTGAATGGCTGCCTCCCGCATCCGTGTCCGCGGACTGGTCCCCCCTATTTGTGGACGGATGCGGGAGGAAATTTGTGGGTCGAGATGCCCTAAGTGAACCGGTGATCGACGCCGCCGTGGCAGGTAGCAGCAAAGGACAATGTCAGCAAACACCTTTCTGTCTTAATGCTAACGCATGAAATAAACTACAGACTCCTCTTTAATAGTAGAGATAATATCACAAAGTACAAAATAAACCATATTACTATTTAAGTCATAATGCATAACCTTTTACCTAACAAATTACATGCGTTTGTGCAGAAACATATCAGGCTACAAATTGACAAATTGTTTTCAATCATATCAGAGATATCTGTCGGGAAATAAATTAAAATAAGAGTCAATAAATAAAATGTGCGCTATCATCAGTCAGCACGGCATGCACCTTACTGCTACCGATCCTTTTGATCACCATTAGGCTTTTATGCACATTAGACACATCCAAACCCCATCGTGAGGCTTCCCAATCAACTGGTCGCCCGGCGGGTTACAGATGTCTTTTGACTGCACCAGGGCCTGTTGACATATTCCGTTAGCAGCATACAATTCATTATTTCATTTTCCCATAAATGCTTTCTCATCCTCACAAGATTTTTAAACCATTCATCTATTCTCATCAAGGGATTCCAGATTTTTGAAAAGTAAACCAGCTTCCTTCTTCAAAGTCTAGAAAAGAGAACATGGGTCAGTATGAAACTCGATGAAATTCAAACAGGAAATAACAAGATGTCGCTTTTAAAATAACACCGTAATCGTCAATGTGTTGATGGAATGCATCACTGGTTTCAGCCATTGAGCCCATATTGGAACACACTTGCTTCCTTTGGGCTTTCATTTCATTAATCTATTGAATGAAAAACGGTACTCTTCATTCAAAAAAAGGTCTCATGTTCCATTATATTCTATCTCCTCACGAGTCATGATCTAAAACATTGGAATAGTTTAAAGATAAGATGCCAGATGAAAATCATAATAATGTAACACGAGAAAGGGAATTAGTCACCTGCGTAAAATTATTACAAACACCTCAATATCTTCAACTGAATTTGCTTGATTCAACTACAAAATCATTGAACATCCACTATGTAGATCATTCCTCTTATGAGCTTCTACAATATATTAATCCAAAAGTAACAAACATGCTAAGAAAGGAAAGGGAGATATGAACATTTGGAGGTTGGTTAACTACTTTTTTTTCTTGCAAACATTAATTGCTTCTCTTTGTTGAGTCAAATGATTCAGATGAATTTGCATCTTGTGCCCTTGCCCAGACATCATCACCCACAAGTTCTCGAACCTTAACTACGAAGTACTCATGTTGACTAATGAACCTGTATATTTACCATGAAGAACACCATTAGAGTAGCAGAGATGTCAATACCAGCCATGCCCTAGAATATATGAATCACCGATGCCAATGTGGCGCTCCACCTCAAACAACAACTATAGTATCATGGTGTGCATCAACTAAGCATCCGCTAGTGACATCTTGATGTTCCCTGTTTTACAAAGATGAAAATCATATGGAGACAAAAAAAGTCAAAACATGCTAGAACAAGAAGTAGTTTCACGTGTAGCAATACTAAAGAAGCCTTTTGCGGTTTGCCTCCAAAACAAAGAACTGACCTATGATTGTAGGTACTTTTAGAATTCATTACAGTCCACAATCCACACTTCAACGTAACCGCTAGAGGTCTTTTGCTCCTTTTCGGCACCAACAGTATGGATTATTTGTTACCACTGCTCATAGCTAATTAGATTTCATGATCTTGCATTCTATCCCTGCCAGGATCACTTTACTTTTATATTGGAATGCCAGTACACCATACCAACACACATAATACATATATCTTCGTATAGCACCTTTCCGATCCGGATATTTTGAGAGACAAATAACTCGATTTGATAACAAACAAAGTGCCACTTTTGTTATGAACTAACAACACAAACACTCTAGCTAGCACACCTGAGACTTTCTGCCTACTTAAGCTCAATGGTAAGCTAATTTTGTCATGTCGAAACGAAGCAAACACGAATATTTCATTCAAATTTCGACGGAAGTTTAGTGGATACTGGAAAGCTCTAACTCTGGCAGCAAAAGGAAATTCAGCATTAGGTAGTAGGTGCTAAGAAATCAGGGATCAGTTTATGTACACCAATAAAGCTGGCCATTAGCAGTATTAAAGTTTATAGTACACATTTGTATCATGAAAGTGGGGATCAGGAACATGATTAAGTAGACAAATCGTCCTTCTAACTCAACGTAGAAGTTTCAATGATGGGGTAGAGTTAATCCCCTCATGAATAAAAAATTCAAGAAAATTTATATGGTAACATACGTAATCAATTCCAGAACTGCAATGTAAGAGGGCAAACTTTCAGATTGGGCAGGCTTCGCCGGCCTTGGCCCAGATCGGTGCAGCGTCTGTCCCCGCCGCCGCCGCCAATGCCGGTGAGTTCATAGACCGGGAGGTAGAGCGCGATGGCCAGCGCGAGTGCCGCGAACCCCCACGCATGTCCTAGTCCTCGTCCGCTTCAGCGCCAATAAGTTGCTCCTCGCGGTGGAGCCAATAAGTCGCTCCTCGACGCACACGATGGCGAGCATGATGATGAATGAGGCTATCTCATGAAGGAGTAACGCGGATAGGAAGGGGCGGTGCGGGTGGCGGCGGAAGTTTGGTCGCTGGCGGCAAGGGGGAAGAAATTTTCTTTGCCCTAGATCGCGGGTGTGGTGGACTAGAGGGTCACATGAGGAGAGAAACCAAGAAAGCGTGCTGGTCCAGCGACAGTTGGAATCGTGAGGTGTGGGCAGGGCTGTCTCGGTTTTTTTTCTCTGTAAAACCGGAGGTGAAAGTGGGAGGTACGATGAAAGAAAAATCGGTGGCAGGGTGGGACAATCGATCGAAGAGGGGTGGAGAGGAACGAAAACGAACAACCACCTACGAACTGAGTCTTTAGAGTAGAGATACCGAAAATTAATTAAAGATTGATCGTGATTTATTTCTTTCCATACAAAAGTTATCAAATATTCCGAAAATTGATTAAACATGAAATATGAAAGTTACCAAATATACCGAAAATTAATTAAAGATTGATCATGATTTATTTCTTTCCATACAACAGTTACCAACTATACCAAAAATTGAAAATTGATTAAACATTGAATATGAAAGTTACCAAATATATCGTAAATTAATTAAAGACTAATCAACATTTGTTTCTTTCCATACAAAAGTTACTAAATATATCGAAAAATGATCTTATTGACAGATAAAATCGGTTTAAAAAGATCGTGGGCTAAAAGAAAACCGGACGAAAAAAACCAGACGAAGGTGGGAGGGGAGACGAGAAAAAATCAAGACAAGAAGCTATCAACTCCCCCCTTTAGGATTCTTTACTACTTATAAAAGAGCAAACATGATTTTCTCTAAACGCACCCCACAAACGTACACGAGCTTATTATCATTGCATGATTAAACCCACTAAACTCGATCTAACCGTTAGACTTTATCAAATCAGATATGTGTGTGCAATTAGTAATTTATCGTTGACTGACCATACTCCACCAACCTCCACGCCTCATCCCACATCCTCAGTCCCGCACGCAAGGCACGAAAAGAAAAGAAACCGCCGGCCATTCAGGACACCGAAACAACCCAAAGAAAGAGCAGTCTTCGATCTCGACCGTGCGGCGATGGATTTCTCCGGCGGAACGGCACGGGCGGCGGCGGAGCGACGCTGTGGGAGATGTACCAGAGCGCGCGGCCGCTACTGCTGCTCTCGGCCCGCGTCGGCGCGACCGTCGGAGCATGGGGGCGTCCGATGTGGCGCGGGGCAGCGGAACTAGGCTGGGGACCGCAAATACGGCCGGCTATGTGCACGTGGTGGGGCATTGGTGGCCCGCGCGTGCTGCTGCTGGTATGGACGAAGCGGCGGCGCGTTGTGCGAAGCGTCTGCATCTCCGACGTGCCACGCCGCTGCCCTCCAGTAAGTCCTCCCCTCACCTCCTCCCCCACCTTTGACGCGCGACGCAGCAAGCTGCCGCGTTTCATTCCACCGCTCGCAGCCTCCCCAACTCCTACGCGTGCACGCGAGGCGCCTCACCGGCGCCACACAAGATGACACACGCTTCCCTCACCAAGCCCGACGGAACCGGTGACTACCCCAGCCCTCCGCTGGGATGACTGGGTTCTGATCGACGTCACGGACGACTCCCCTTGCATGTTCCTAGCACACTAACTAGGGTGAATTTTAGGCGTTCACGTTGTGTTTGTTATCGTTCCTGGTGGAGGATCAACTCTTGTTCTTCTACTGTGCAGTCAAGCCTCGGGTATGACAGAATAGTTTATTTTGCTTTTGCTGAGCCAACCTGACTGAATTTGCAATGCACTTGGCTGCACCTATCTACTCTCTTTGCCCATTCGACAACATCTAATCTGCACAAGATTTCCCTGGAAATATTTCGCCTTGATCTGAAAGAAGCAATCGTATATATCAAATCAGGTTAAATTTTTCCTCCTTGATCTGAAAGAAGCAATCGTGTTTCTATATTATTATCAGGTTGATGTCTAGATCATATGAACGGTTGGAATAGTCATGCTGCAATGATCTGCTTTCCATCATGTAAGTACAGCATGTTTCTGTTCCTTTTTAGAATCCTTATTCCTTTAAAACATAAGATGTACAGCAAAGCTATATGATGGATATCTTGCCTATTACCAGGGCTGATATTTACATTTTCTTGTTTTCTGCAGTTGTCAACTTCGAGTTGTTAAAATATAGCATGACGTACAAGGATGTAAAGCTTCTACAGTTGCACTCCGGAAATTTGGAATCGGTAAATTCGGTTTTTAATGGAGACCCTTATTGTTTGGAAAAAGCTTACCATCATCGGATGGATCGGAGCGGCCGCGTCCGCCACTTCCCCTGCATGACACGCGTCTAAATGAATATCCACATATCGTCCTTCGTCGAACGCTCTTCTGCAACATGGACTATGTTTCTGAAACATATACGATGTTGCAATGGCCTACGACGGGTCTATGTTTTGCAACAAAACCTCTGCTGGGGAAATTTTCTGCAACAAGACAGTTGTTGCAAAAAAGTTATGCAACAAGAACTATGTTATAAAAATAATTCTGCAACAAGACTTGTGTTGCAAAAATCATTCTGCAACAAGACCTATATTGCAGTTGTGAGGCACGCTCCACTTGCTCGATGCGGGAAATCTAACGGCTCACGAGCCAGCTGATCTTTCAAAAAGATCAGCCGGTGGATGTGTAGCATGCCCCTTTTTTTTTATCAAGACCGAAGATAAGGATAAGTCATTCAGAAAAGAAAAGTGATCCGAAAACTACCTTCTGTACCTTTTTGGTTCAGCAAATAAATTATATAATTCAGAACCTGTTCCAGGTTCAACTCTGAAACTAAACTCATTGCTCGGACCACTATAAGAATGTATAGCACTAGGTTTAATTTTGTTCAAAATGCCTAATTAAGTTTCATCCCAATAATTTCTTACCTTTGCCTTGTGTAAAAATGCAGATGTGGGATCCACGTTTCATCCTATTGCGGAAAGAGCTCTCAAGCTGCATTTCGTGGAAGAACATGAAGATGCAGGTTTTGAATGACGAATTGGTTGACTTAGCACCCACAGACTCGAGCTGAAAAAAAATAGCCATTAACAAACCATGCCATGCAAGCTACACAAATGTTGTCTTGGCATTGTCTCTTTCTTCATGGACGAAGTGATGGATGGTCACTAAGGATGCTTTGTCACTTCCTGGGTACTGCTTTCCATTGAACCCACCGAGAGAGGTTTGGGAGCACCAGGGGCCTCAGAGTGGCTAGGCCTCTGATCCAAATAGACCTGCTGCTTCTCGCGCATGTTTGAATGTTTTATATGGACAATAGTGAGGCGTTTGTTTAGTGAGTACAGAATTTATTTGTGAAATTTAGCACTACCCTTTTTTTTTGCATAATTTGTTCATAATAATAAGTTAGTCACTCAAGTTGCTTCCTGGCAATGCTAAGGCCATGCACCACAATGGATCAGGCAAGTTCATATAATGCTTAATTACACTTGATTGCACCTTTATTTCAAAAAAAATAAAAAAATACTGTAATTCTGTAGTTCAATGAGGATTAAATTACGTACATTATGTATAATTGTAATGCCTATTATATATTTCTAAACTGTATTAATAACCTGAGAATACTATAATCGGGCTAATCAGAATATGACAATCCATGACATGTTCCGATGCACACTTATACTGATATTAGAAAGAGAAAGAATACATTGATGTAGCGTATCTGCTCTGTTCATCCACAACTCAAAGTGACTAAACTCTTCTGTTTTTTCCTCGCCAACTTAATATAGTATAGTTCCCATTTCATTTAAATTGAGTCGGAGATTAACTGATGATTTCTTCCACAATTGTTGCATCAAATCATCTAAAATAAACTATAAGTTTATTATCCAGCTTATAATTGTGGTTGTTCAGAATTAGATTATATAATCTAAAAAATAATTAGATTATATAAGTATGCAGATGTGCTGCTGACAATAGTACATCAGATCATGTATCTTCTGCGATTGCCAGATCAAATTGTCTAAATAAGCTAAAACATATCTGCAGATCTTCTTTCTCTCCGTCCGGAATTACTTGTCACAAAAATGGATAAAAGTGAATGTATCTAGAACTAAAATTTGTCTACATACATCAATTTCTCCGAGAAATAATTCCGGACGGAGGGAGTAGTTGATATGTTGTTTCAGACTAATGCATTACATCTTTTGTGTGCTCCAACCAGAGTCCAAAAGCAGTTTCTCCGATTGATGACCTATGAGACTGCCATACTTGTAATCACTGTTTGTCAGTGCACTTTCTCGGTTTTACGGAAATGTCATTTCATATGTTTATTTTGTGCAGCTAGCTAGAGTCACCCCCACTCAAACAAATCAGGGAGGGTGTCAACCTCTTCATTGTGGTGTGCCAGCGCTCTGTTCTTCGCCTTGCATCGTGATTGATAGCTTCAAGTCTATGGGGTCTAGACTGAGAGCAGAAGTACCTCACATGTAATTGTACTACATTTTTGGTATTGGATATTCGTATTTATTGTTGGTTGCAATCTTCTTTTCTTATCGTTTTTACATCTGAGTGCCATGCATTTTTTTGTCCCTTGGAGTGGCTATGTGCTACTTAATGTTATAGGCCAGAAGTTTGTGTTTTGCCCCAACTGACATATACCATATATACCAGGAAATATATTTTTTGGGGATTATTGTATCTTATGAAGGTATACAAGAATGGACGAATGACCGGAAAGATCAAATATTGATAATTAATTGCAATATATTTAATAGCTTCGGAACAAAACTATATATATTCATGTTTGCAAAACCTTAATATGATTTAGTTTTGCATAGGGCTTACCTGTATGTATTCTGAAAGTTCACACAAGAGGCAGGCTAATTGAAATAAGGAAATAGATCCCATGAGAAAAAGCATCTAAAACATTGTGTACAAAGATGTGAATGTGTACCAAGATGTCTTGGAGGGATGAATACATGTTTGTTCTTCCTTCATGCCATTTAATCCATCTTATTATTTCATCTTTTTAGTTAATATATTGTGGTGATTTAACTAACTGTTAGTGTCCTCTTCAATTTATATTGGCAAATTAAATGAGATGAATTTAAAATGCATGCTTACTAGCCGTCAATGGAAGATCTATGAAAAGCTTGCTTTCATTGGGGTTTTGCGCCTTGGCTGCAAATGATGCACATCAACATTAATATGATACATTGCAGAGTTAGGGAGTTTATACAAGGCGAAAGTCACAACTCTACTGCAAAGAGATGTAGCGGCAGGAGTGGAGAGATAGGGATGCCTCTGCCTCACCTCGATAGTGCTATAGGCCCATGTTTGGGTTGTCGGCGATAGTTGGTGCCAGTTTTGTTGCCGCCCTTGTCATTGTGGTGGTGTGAGTATTGCCATGAAAGCTGCTACCTCAGTCGCTTTAGTCACTCTTAGGTATGAGCATCGTTCACAAGGGCTCACGATTATAAGTATATCACCACATGATTGTAATGATAGAGACGTGCATTGCACGTGCATGCTTACTAGTAGAGATAAAAAAGCAAACATTATTTTTTCTAAACACACCCCATAAAACATACACGGACAGATTACCACCGTATGATTAGACCCACTAAATTTAATCTAACCGCCAGCCTTAATCTGATCCATTTTCTTGTGTGCACTTAGCAATTTGTATGGGCTGACCGTACTCCACCGGAGATGAAAAAAAAATCTGAAGCTCCACGACCCGCCTCCACAGCCCCTACAATCACGCAAGGCACGAAAAAAGGAAACTGAACGCGATCAAATCCCTCAATTTGTGTGTTGCCTTGATCGTGCTCGCTCAAAACAACTCCCACGCCGCCTGCCTCTGCCCGTCCGATGCTCCTACGCCCTAGAGGGTCGCCGCCCCACGCCACACACGGCGCCGCGGCGCCGCCTGACCCCTTCCTCCTCCGCCACCGCCGCCGTTCGCCTTGCCTCTTCAGTCTCCACCGATCCACCTCTATTTCCGCCCCTGTCGAGACAACATGTTCCTTACGCGTCGGGCACCGCTCGCAACTCCTTCACTCGGCAGCCGGCGGAGGCACGTGTCCGCACGCCGCTGCCGGCCTCTCCTTACGCGCAGGTCACCGTCGGCACGCTCCTACACTCGGCCACCGGGTTCCGCACATGGTCGCACGCCGCCGCCGGCCTCTCCTTACGCGCAGGTCTCCGCCGGACGCTCCTTTGCTCGGCCGCTGGCTGACGTACATGGCTGCGCGCACGCCGCGGCCTGACCCTCCATGCCACGCCGACAACTGTTGCTCGAGCTGGACGGGTGAAGGCGCGTCTGGTCGATGGCGACCCACATGAACAGCCGTGGGCGTTGCAAGCCGGATGGGCGCAAGCATGCGAAGAGCTTCAGTGGGGCAGACATCGGATGCCGGGCAAGGAGCCAACGGAGAGACAGGCAATGTGAACGCAGTTCGGAGGTGGGGCAACATGTGGTTTTGGGTCTGATGAGTTATTCTTCTCAACTCTTTCAGATATAGCTCTCTGAACCGTTCTGTCTGCAGGTGGCATGTTCGAGAGGATAGGAGCAACGATTTTGTACTAGAAATTTGGTCAGGATGGAAACAGATTTGGGATATATGTTGCTGGGAGCAACAAATTTTGTAGTGGTCATTTTTCTGTCATCTCTCTGTTATCTCCCTCTTGTTTGCTCTAACATGTGATTTTAGCTTATGTCCGTGCACAAATTTTACCTCGAAGCCAATAAGAATGATATGGTTTAACTTGTTGCTGGCATCGAAGGAGCGATTAGGTTTTGTAAGATACTTTCAACTATTCTCTAATTTACCCGCAACATGATTTTTTTCCACCAAATTCGCTTTAGGAGAAAATACTTGCTTCAGAATTTAAGAGATGAATGTTGGAATTACTGAATTATAATGATATTTCCCTTAGTGCATTCAGTTAATGAAGTGGTTGTCTTCTTTTATGTTTGTTGCCACGCTTTTGGACTTAACATCATACATTGAGATACAACTAAAAGTGATTTCGTCAATATGCTTTTGATGATCGCCACGAAATTAGTATGTATATATTTCATTTTATTATTGGCATAACAGAGCTTAGTCGAGCGGACCAACCAACATTAGATTCGGACAGGTCATTTAATAGGAAACACTTCGCTGCAAGTTTCTTCACCATTAAGCACAATTTACTTATTCTCGAAAATCAGTATGCTCTTGATGATTTCCACAGATTAAATAAGTATACTTGATTGCTCGTGAGTTAGTTGTATTTTATGTTCTTTGGTGGAGGTGTGCTTGATGCGTTATTGATGGTGTTAGCATGTTTGGGTTGGGGAGACAAACATCAGGTAGAGGGCGAAAAGTTATAATAAGGTAAAAAAGTCGACTATGTTAAAAACTGAAGTCGTGGCTGAATCTGAAGGTACACGCTTGCACATTTTATGTGAAAACACCAAATCATTTTTACACCCGTAGCAACGGACATGCACTTTCATGTTTACACCCGTAGCAACGGACAGGCAATTTCTACATCCTAATATCACCAAATTACTTTTATTGAACTACACTCTTATTCGTCATTGGTTTAGTTGCAGAAAAATGCAATTTTATCATTCCTAGGTTTGGCCATTAGGACGATGATTTTCAGCACGGCTGAGCTCCTTTGTTAAGAAAGAGGATTTTTCCCCTAAATCGGGATGCTTTGGCTGCCTTTAAGTGGATATTGTTGATTGGTAATTGTTGTCATATGACTAATTTAATGTTGATGGATGTTTTGCTATTTCATACTGTTTTTGGGTAGGTCATACAATGTGTGAAAAAATATGGGAATATCTAGAAGCTTTGTGCTACAATGAAGGAGATGAACAGGTATTTCCCTCTCACACCAAAGATGTGGCAGGATTGGGCAAAGGATGAGATTTCACTGAGCTTTGGGTTTCTGATTTTTTTTTGTCTTGAAATGATCTCCCAAAGTATTTATGTTATTGACACTAACACCTCTCCACTGTTTATTGTTGCAGTCATGGATCATTTGGTGATATTGCAAAACTCTATGATCGTAGGGTGCAAGAATATCTGGTATGCTGATCTGTTTTTATGGATTGCTAACTTATCTGGACAGAACCCTTTGAAACTGTGATGTGACAACACATCTAGAACTATAAATTTAAAAATAATGACAATGATGTTTTATTCTAAATAATGACGTTGATGGGGTGACATTTTTTTTAATGCTATTGAAATATCTTTCTATGCATGTGAATTCTTAAGGTTCTAATATTAGTCTAGACGTGCGTTGAACGTGCACGCTTACTAGTTGTAGAAAGGATGCCAAAGGCAACAGTAGCGGTACAGGAAAAAGGGGAAAACTACAACGCCGAGCACACCTTGACCGAAGCCAGCTATTGTGTTGCAAGCAGAAAAACAGCCCCTTGGTTTTGCTTTGCTAAACCAACCATGCCTAACATAAGCCTACTCAACGAGGATCGAACGGAATTGGGCAGCCCGCCAGCTGCCAGATTGATGCCTCGTCTCTAATTAGCACCATCACTGCATGAACGGACATCTCCTTCTTGTCAAAAATCCGCCTGTTGCGTTCCTTCCTGATTTCCCAGCAGATCAACATGGCCGTGGACTTTACCGCTGCTTTTTCATGTTTCGGCAACCTGCATGAGAGCCCGTCTAGCCAGTCCAGCAAGTCAGCGTTGCCACTCCAGACCGTCGGCCGAATGGACTGAATCCTCGCCGAAGAGGCGACCAACTCCCAAAGTTGCTTGGACCATGAGCACTCACTGAGAAGATGGCCGATGGTCTCCAAGTTCCTCCGACATAGCGGGCAAAAATAATCGTTTTCCCATCCTCTTCTCATCAGAACATCAACCGTCAGAACTCGACTTTGCAGCGCCGTCCACATGAATACCTTGCACTTCAAAGGGGCTCTGACTCGCCAAATTAGGCGTAAGAACGGGGTGCCAACGTGCGCTGATAAGCTAACCTTACTGAGTATTTTCTATCGGTCGCCAGCTTCCATACGATGTCGTCCCTCGCTCCTTCCCGCAGTGTAACCAACTGCAACCGTGAGGACAGGGCAATCAGCTCGTCGAGCATCTCTTCCCGGAAGCTGGTGGACAGATCCATGATCCAGGTCGTGCCCACTAGCGCTTCTGCGACGGTCCTTTTCTTCCTGGCCGACGCCGCAAACAGGGTCGGCGCTAAGTCACGAGGGGCCATTCCATCTAGCCAGGAGTTGAACCAGAACAGTGTCGTACGACCATCTCCCAGCGTGACCGTGGTAGCAGAAGCGAACATCGCAAATTCCTTGTCTGAACAGGGCACCGGCAAACCATACCAGGATCTAGCGGGATCGTCCTAGCGATGCCAGAGCCACCGTAGCCGCAGTGCCGCCCTGAATTTTTGAATATTCTGTAGCCCCAAGCCTCCAAGGTGCAGCGGCTTACAGACCCTTAGCCAGCTCACCCGACATTGACCGCCAGTGCACGTCTCCATTCCCTTCCATACCCAAGCCCTTGTACGCTTGTCGATCCATTGCAGCAGCCACTTAGGGAATGGGTGGATCGAGATCATGTAAACCGGTAGTGCACTGAGGACGGAGCGGGCCAAAGCAAGCCGACCATCCTTGGACAGCAGATTACTGATCCATCCGGCTAACTTTCCGTCATATGAAGCAATAAATCTCTGGAAGTCTAACCTTCACAGGGAACGGAGAGATAGTGGCATCCCCAAGTAGTTGGAAGGAAACTGAACCACTGGAATAGTAACTGGCTGGAGCACATCCAGGAGGTCAACTTGAGAGCATCTGATAGGCATGGCCGCGCTTTTGGCGAAATTGGTCCTCAGACCTGGTGCTGCTCCGAAGGACTGAAGAACAAGCCCGATCATCCGCAGGTCTTCCTTGCAAGGGTTCACGAATAGAGCCACATCATCCGTATAAAGGGAAGTCTGAAGGGAAGCCTTCCGTCCGCGAAGCTTAGTAAGGAGACTATTGTCAGTGGCAAGCTCCAGCAATCTATGGAGAGGCTCCATCGCGAGGATGAACAAATATGGGGACAAGGAGTCGCCTTGGCGAAGTCCACACATGTGCCATATCCGCCTGGTTGGCATTCCATTAACTAGCACTAGAGATGACAAGGAGGCCCAGACCATAGCCATCCAATCCCGCCAGCGTGCCCCAAAACCTCTTGCTTCCATCATCTCCAACAGGAATGTCCATGAGACAGAATCGAAAGCCTTGGCAATGTCCAGCTTCAGAAGAACGGATGGCGTACGAGAGCAATGATAGTGTCTCGCGAGGCCCTGCACGTAAAGAAAGTTGTCATGTATGCATTGTCCTCGAATGAAGGCACTCTGACATGAGCTGACCAGGCCATCTAGCCGTGGTGCCAACCAGCGGGCTAGCAACTTCATGAATATTTTGATAAGACTGTGGGTCAAACTGATTGGCCGAAAATCCCCAATGCCCAGTAGGTTCTTCTTCTTGGGATCAGCACCACTATTGAGTCGTTGCAACGATGAAGTGATCTAGCATTCATGTCAAACAGCTGCTGAAAAGCAAGCAACAGGTCGTGTTGGATGATGTCCCAACAAATGCGATAGAAGGAGCCAGAGAATCCATCCAGCCCCGGGGCCTTGTCCGAAGGCAGGTCCCAAATGGCCTCCTTGATTTCCGCTAGCGTGAACGGTTCTTCCAACTCATGTAGGTTGTGTCGCGATAGACCCAAACGCTCCCAAATAATCTTTCCCGAGCTGTCGGCTGATGTGCCCATGATGCCCTCAAAATTGGCCGCCACAAGCTCTGCATGCTTCTCCTGCTCAACCACCACAGAGCCGTCCGCGGTCGCCAGGGAGTGAATCCGTTTTTTCTTAGCTCTGGAGTTAGCTTTGACATTGAAATTTATTGTGTTGGCGTCGGTGGCGCGCAGCCAGCGTACACGCGATCTTTGCTTCTACTTGACTCGAATGAGCACTGCCAAACCTAGATGTCGGGATTTTAGGGCCACGCGAAGTGCAGCCTCCGCCGAAGACAACTGTCTGCTTTCTTGCGCCATGTCCAGGCGGAGTGTAAGTTCATGAACCAGGTCGAATTGCCTGGGTAGGCTCCCAACTGTGCACTTGCTCCAATTGGATAAGGCCTTCCCCACACGGCGCAACTTGATGTTGAAAGCGTTGATAGGATCCACGTTGCCCACCTGCAGATTCCAGGCAGCCAACACCACCTCTTTGAACCCAGAAAGGAATCTCCAGTACTCCTCGAAACGAAACTGAAAGGATCGATATGGTTGACTAGAGGGGGGGGGGGGTGAATAGGCAACTACCACTTTTTAACTTCTCTTTAACAAGTTAGGCTTAGCAACAAATAGGTTGGCTAGATATGCAACTAGGTGAGCAACATATATGATGCTAACAACAATAACCATACAAGCAAGGATATAAACAATACAAATAGCTTGCACAAAGTAAGGATAAGAAGTAACCACAAGTGGAACCGATGGGGACGAGGATGTGTTACCGAAGTTCCTTCCCGGTGAAGGGAAGTACGTCTTCGTTGGAGCGGTGTGGAGGCACAATGCTCCCCAAGAAGCCACTAGGGCCACCGTATTCTCCTCACGCCCTCACACAATGCGAGGTGCCGTGATTCCACTAGTGGTGCACTTGAAGGCGGCAACCGGACCTTTACAAACAAGGTTGGGGCAATCTCCACAACTTAATTGGAGGCTTCCAACGACACCACGAAGCTTCACCACAATGGACTATGGCTTCGAAGTGACCTCTTCCGTCTAGGGTGCTCAAACACCCAAGAGTAACAAGATCCGCAAGGGATTGAAGGGGGGAATCAAATATCTCTCGGTGGAAGTGTAGATCAAGGCCCTCTCCTCCAAACCCTAGTGCACCAACAAGATTTGATGGCTAGGAAGGGAGAAGGAGCAAGAATAAGCTTAGGAGCAACAATGGAGCTTTTTGTGGGAAGAGGTGAGTCTCAATGGGGAAGAAGACTCACTTATATAGGTGGGGAGAAAAGTGGCCGTTTTTCTGCCCGGATACGAGCATAAGCGGTAGTACCGTCCTAGGGGGGCGGTACCTCCGCTTATACACGTACTGGAACAACTGAGCGGTAGTACCGCTCTGGAGGGAGCGGTACTTCCGCACGGGGTGGTAGTACCGCTCTGGAGAGAGCGGTACTTCCGCTCAGACATCCCAGAAGTCCGGAAGAAAAAAGGATGCAAAGGAGGCCCCAATGTACCTCAGGGCGGTAGTACCGCTAGGAACTTCCGCTTAAAAAATCTAAGCGGTAGTTCAGGGCGGTAGTACCGCTCGGACTTCCGCTTAAAAAAAGTAAGCGGTAGTTCAGGGCGGTAGTACCGCTCGGAACTTCCGCTTAAAGAAGTAAGCGGTGGTTCGAGCGATTCTTCCGGGCAGTAGTACCGCTGGAGCGGTACTACCGCTCGGAAGAGCGGTACTTCCGCTTAAGTGAAACTTTGGAGCCTTTAGGGGCAGAAAAAGCTCCGTCGTGCCGGGAAACGGACGGGGGTGCAAAGTGTACGTGATGATTCCTCCCAACCTTTCCGGATGTGAATCCCCTCTTAATAGTACGGATTTTCCTACGACTCGGGGCCACCAACCTAACCTCGAAAGGAAGAGACTCCGTCTTCTGATTTACTACTTGAGGGGAAGATAACCGTCTCGTGCCACCTGATAATCTCTGAAAGCTTAATGCACATGGTTAGTCCGCAAACGCACTGTCATCAACCACCAAAACTACTTAGGGAAAATTATGCTCTTACAATCTCCCCCTTTTTGGTGGGTTGATGATAACACGGGATTTGCCAAGAAGATATATAGTAAGACTATGGTAAACCCAACATCTACAAAATATAGACAGGCTCCCCCTAGATGTGTGCCCTATTTGAATATGCTTTTGGAATGCAAAGAGCACACACTAGGATCAACACTCCCCCTATATTTTATAGACGTGGCCAAATACTTGCATACAAACGGAATGAGTGATACACAGGTAAGCAAGTAAAGGAAATAAAAACTCACAATAATGTAGAGATAACGGATATAAGAGGTAGCATATGGCTTACACCATACATAGTACTCATGAGTCTGACACCATAATGCAAAGCAAACAACCAAAGCAAATAAACGAGTTCACGAGAGAAGAGATGCGCAGTTAAAAGGAGAAATACTCGTGACTCAGCAGCAAAGACTCAGCAGCAGATCCCTAAACACTCTCTCCCCCTTTGGCATCGAGACACCAAAAGGGGCACAGAGGACTAAAGTAAGACCAAGTGATGATAGGCACAGAATAGTCACTCGTCAGGCTCATCATCTTCCTCCTCATCAGTAGCAGCAGGCACATCATCCTCTGACTCAGCATAGGGGCAATTCTTCTTGATCCATTCCTCCTCATTAGTAATCCTCTCCTCAGACCCGCTGTCAACCTGCAGATCAAGCTTCCTCATGATCCTCTTGTCACGGCTGCGAGCCTTCTTGGCCTCCACATGAGCCTTGTACTGTCCCTTGATCTGAAAGCAAAGAAGATTCTTCATCTTGGCTTTGAGCTTGGCAGCCCAAGAGGGAACAGACTCAGAGCGAGGAACATAGGAGGCATCAGTATAGTCCGGCTCGGACTCATCATCAGAGTCAGTGCGGGCAATCTCTGGCACAGACGGTGCAACACCCCAGTTCTCCTTCACACGTAGCTTAAGAATACCATGAGTCACCATGTGATCAGTGACTAGATGCTCACCAGGGAACTGCGCAGACCAGGTATCCTCAATGAGCTTAAATATATAGGGACCGTAGATAGGCACCTTCCTGTCAAGAATTGCTGAGCGAAGCTCCGTCCACATGATGTGGGAAACATCCAAAGTGGAATCTTTGCCTTTTTCCTTGATGCACATAAGAAGCAGATTCACGAGATAAGAGTGAACCTGATCCAAGTTCCCCACACGAGGAAACAGAGTGTTGCGAAAGATACGGTGCATAATGTCCAAAAATGGCATGAGTTCAGTGCGAGTACCCTTGTGAGTCTTTACAATCCGCTGGTAGCGCACGAGCTTGGACTTGTGAATAGCTTGTTCTTCAGTGTGCGGTCGGAGACCAACTGGCTCATGTTCACCTAAGTCTGCATAACCCAAAGAGTTCATAAAGGTCTTCCAGTTAGAACGCATGACCTTGCTACCTGTCATCCAAATCAAACTCCTCGCCTCATCATTGTTGAAGTGAACAGTGGCAAAGAACCGAGCCACAAGCTCGCAGTCAAAATCCTTGTTGAACGCAATAATGGGATCCAGACCCCATTGCTGGCAAAGAGCACGAGCTTCAGCAAAGTAGTCAGAGTGAGGGTTGCTGACCATATGCTCCATGTCGATGGATTTGACATGAGGCACGTAGAGGTTCGTCTTGGCCTTCAGGACTCCAATATAAATGAGAGACTGAGCCTTGTTCCAGAAGTGACGACCAACAAACGCGGGTTCCTGAGGACGGCGGTAAGGATTGAGTTGACGAAACTCATAGAACTCGGTGCCAGACATATGCTGAGGATCCTTGACAGCTTGCTTCTTGTGGGCAACTTTCTTCGTGGACTGCCGCTGGGGTTGAGCACTTGAGCGAGCTTAAGCCTCGTCTGACGTGCGGTACCGCTTGGAACCACCACGGCTTGGATTCACACGACGAGCACCCATAGCAGAGCCATCATCACCTGAACTCACAAAGAAGGAATGGCAAGAGACACAGCAAATGTAAATATCCAGCAAAAGCCAAGCAAAAATACTAGAGGGAGAAAAGCACAAGGAGATGGAGAGATGCTGTGATAAGCAGTAGCACCGCTGGGGCAGGAGCGGTACTTCCGCTTAGAGCGGTAGTACCGGTCATGCCCAAGCGGTAGTACCGCCCTGGCGATGAGATGATCCCGCGGCAGGGAAGTGACCACGAATCCACCACACACCGAGTCCCTAACACCCATATGTATCTCTAGTGATCATTCACGTCCTACTCATGCCAAGAAATAGCGAGAAAACATGAGACACCACCCGCATTGCCCTAGATGCAAGATCTAAGAAACTAGGTCGAACGAGGAGGAACGAGGGCAATACCGGGGTCCATGGCACGAGGGAGAGATGGGGATCAATCCCACCGGACAGAAATGCGAAGACGAACACGGAATGGGAGATCCGGAGCCGGCCTCCGGGAGAGTTTTGGTCGCCACGGGCGGATAAGAACCAGTGAATGGGTATGGGGGGAGTTAGAACTCCCCCCTCCCATCACTTAGTCGACCGCGAGCCCCTCGAAGCGGTAGTACCGCTGGCATGGGCGGTACTTCCGCTGGAGCGGTAGTACCGTCCACCCGAGCGGTAGTACCGCTTATGACCAAAAACTACTCCCAGCATATAAAGTAAATCCAACAAATCTGAGGCGATAAAGAGCATCAAGACTTTCTACTAAAAATATGCAAGAAGTTGCTCCAAGTCTTTATGAGAAACCAAACCCGAAGAGACAAAGACTTGAAACAATAAATTCGAACCAATATGCTCTAGTAATGGAAATGCCTCACTAGGAGGTGGGGGCGGTGGCCGAAGCCACCTATGTTTGAGTCAAATGGTATGGCACCGCAAAGATTTTAACCTTGGGCCCATGACCAAAACTCGTCTTTGAAGCACAAGTGTCAGCAAAAATGACTAATGTGAAAGGCTTGATCAATTTATGCATAATAGGAGGAGGGATAGTTCATTGAGAGAACTAGACTCCCCCTATGTCCATGCCTACATCTAAACAAGACATAATGATGAGTGTGGTGGGGTGTGCACTAAGTCAAGCCACATTGCTCGAATCAATGATATTTAGCTCATGCCTTAACTCGCGAAATCTTGCTTCATCCAATGGCTTCGTGAAAATATATGCAAGCTGTTCTTTGGTATAAAGGTGAATGAGATCAATTTCTCCACGCTTGATGTGGTCCCAGATGAAGTGATGCCGAATCTCAATATGCTTCGTCTTGCAGTGTTGAACCGGGTTCTTGGCGATCTTGATCGTGCTTTCATTGTCACAGTAAAGAGGCACTTTGTCACATATGACACCATAATCCTTTAAGGTTTGCCTCATCCAAAGAATCTGAGCACAACAGCTTGCGGCGGCTACATAGTCGGCCTGACGAGAGAGAAACATAGTTTTGTTTCTTGGAAGACCAACTCACCAGAGAGCGGCCAAGAAATTGGCAACCTCCGGAAGTGGGCTTCCTTTCCACACGGTCTCCCGCCCAATCCGAGTCAGTATATCCAATGAGATCAAATGAAGCGCCTTTGGGGTACCATAAGCCACAGTTTGGGGTATGAGCCAAATATCGAAAGATTCGCTTGACAGCCACATAGTGACTCTCCTTAGGTGCGGATTGAAATCGTGCACAAATTTCCACACTCAACATGATATCCGGCCTAGATGCACAAAGGTAAAGCAGAGATCCAATCATGGAGCGATATACCTTCTGATCCACAGCTTTACCATTGGGATCACTGTTAAGTTGGCATTTGAGTGGCATCGGAGTGTTGGCCTTCGGAGGATTTAGCTCATCCATCTTGAACCTGTTGAGCATGTCTTGAGTGTATTTGGCTTGGTTGATGAAGGTTCCTTGGCTTCATTGCTTGACTTCGAATCCAAGGAAGAACTTCAACTCTCCCATCATAGACATCTCAAACTCTTTGGTCATTAGTGCGGCGAACTCATCATTAAAAGCTTTGTTAGAAGAACCAAAGATAATATCATCTACATATAGTTGGCATACGAACAAGTTCCCGTTAACCCTCTTAGTAAAAAGAGTGGGGTCAATTTTCCCAATTTCAAACCCACGATCTTGCAACATCTCGGTAAGGTGCTCATACCACGCACGTGGGGCTTGTTTAAGGCCATAGAGTGCCTTATCGAGAACGTATACATGATTGGGGAACTTGGGATCCTCAAACCCCGGAGGTTGCTTGACATATACCAACTCCTTAAGTGGACCATTAAGAAAAGCACTCTTCACATCCATTTGATATAATATGAAATCATGATGAGAAGCATAAGCAAGCAACATGCGAATAGATTCAAGGCGAGCAACAGGGGCAAAGGTTTCACCGTAGTCGATACCCTCGACTTGGGAGTAGCCTTGAGCCACCAGTCTTGCCTTGTTGCGAATAATGATACCATGTGCATCTTGCTTGTTCTTAAAGATCCATTTGGTTCCAATGACATTGCGATTCTCTTTTGGTCTTGGCACCAATCGCCACACTTTGTTGCGCTCGAAGTTGTTGATTTCATCATGCATGGCTTCAAGCCAATCCTCGTCTTCGAGCGCACCTTGTACCTTGAGGGGTTCAAATCAAGAAACAAACGCGTGATGTGCACAAAAGTTTGTTAATTGACGACGAGTAGTTACCCCTCTTTTCAAGCTTACATAGACGTTCTCTAGGAGGTGTTGCTTGGTCTTAAGCTTGGAAGCAATCTTGGCAGCTCGTGTTTCAAGAATTTCCTCCTTGGAAAGTTGAGTCTTGGTAACTTGACGAGCTTCGGTACTAGCCCCGGCTTGCTCAAGATCTTGAGCATGATCTTGATCTTTAGTTTGACCTTGATCTTGAAGTTGATCTTGGTCCTGAGCATCATCTTGATCTTGAGCTTGCACGGGGGTGTGAACAAGATCTTGAGCATCATGTGAAGTAGAAACATCACTAGCAAGTTGATCTTGCCCTTGATCTTGATCACGGGGTTGAGGGCCTTTACTTTGTTCTTTGGAAGCGTGTGGGTCGTGCGTCGGTGATGGTTCCACTTGAGTGGAACATTGTCCTTCTCCTTCAGCCACAAGGGGTTCCTCAACGGGTAGGAAGTATCCCACACCCATTCTTCTTATGGCTTAGGGAGGAATTTCATCACCTATATCACAAAGACCACTTTGCTCCACTTGGGAGCCATTATTTTCATCAAACTCTACGTTACTCGTCTCCTCAATGAGTCCGGTGGACTTATTGAGGACACGGTAAGCATGAGAGTTTGCAGCATAACCAACAAATATGCCCTCATGGGATCTAGATTCAAATTTAGACAAACAAACACCTTTCTTGAGAATGAAACACTTACAACCGAACACCCGGAAGTATTTGAGGTTGGGCTTGTTCCCGGTAAGAATCTCATAAGGAGTCTTGTTCAAGCCTTTGCAGAGATAGAGCCGATTTGATGCATGACACGCTGTGTTGATGGCTTCGGCCCAAAAGTTGTACGGAGATTTAAACTCTGCCATCATGGTTCTTGCCGTATCCATCAACGTCCGGTTCTTCCTCTCTGCAACACCGTTTTGTTGAAGGGTGTAAGGTGTGGAATATTGGTGCTTTATCCCCTCATCACCGAGAAACTCATCTAGGGTGTAGTTCTTGAACTCAGTGCCGTTGTCACTTCTAATCATCAAAATCTTTGCTTCATGTTGACGTTGGACTTCATTTGCAAAGTTGATGACGGCCTGTTGGGTCTCACTCTTCCTCTTGAAGAAATATACCCATGTGTATCTCGAGTAATCATCCACAATCACCAAGCAATATCTTCTTCCTCCAAGGCTGTCAAAAGATGGAGGCCCGAAGAGATCCATGTGAAGGAGCTCTAAGGTCCTCTTTGAGTAGATTGTAGTAGTTGGACGATGAGCTTTTTCATGTAGCTTTCCTTCGATACAAGCACTGCAAGCACGATCTTTGGCAAAACTCACATTTGTTAGTCCAAGAATGTGATCCCCTTTGAGGAGACTTTGCAAAGATCTCATATTGACATGGGCTAGTCGGCGATGCCAAAGCCATCCCACATCAACTTTAGCCATTAGACATGTCGCGGTCTTAGTGGGTCGCTGCGAGAAGTTAATCACATAGAGACCGTTTTCGACATGCCCAACAAAGGCTACTTTAAGAGTCTTGCTCCACAAAAGGGTCACGGTATCAATGCCAAAGAAGGTACTAAAACCCATGAGTGCAAGTTGATGAACGGAAAGTAAATTGTATGCAAGAGTCTCAACAAGCATGACTCTCTCAATGGTTAAGGTCGGAGAGATAACCACCTTGCCAAGACCCAATACCTTTGAGATTGCATCATCGCCAAATGAGACTTGGGTGGCCACGGATGCATCGGGTCGAACATCCATCACCAAGTCCTTGCTTCCGGTCATATGATTTGTTGCTCCGCTATCGAGCAACCATGAGACTCCCCCGGAAGCAAAGTCCTACAATAGATCAATGCTTGGATTTAGGTACCCATTCTTGAATGGGTCCTTTCATGTTAGTGACAAGGGTCTTAGGAACCCAAATAGACCACTCAATATACTCATAAGAAGAACCAACATATTTGGCATAAACATGCCCATCACTAGCACGGCACAAAACATAGGAGGGGTTAAAATCGCCGGCCCTGTTGGAGGGAGTGATCTTGTCCTTCTTGGCACTATCACTCTCAACCTTGTCCTTCTTCTTCTCATGAGTAATGTTCCCCGCTTTGACAAATGTTTCCTTGATCGGAGGAACCTGCGTGGTCTTCATCATCTTCTTCTTCTTTTTGGACTTGGGTGCAAACCCAACTCCTTCCTTTGCAATCACTTCCTTTTGATTGCTCAAAAGGTCATTGAGATTCTTCTCACCTTGGATAGATGTCACAAGGCCTTTCTCAAGCTGCTCTTTCAGCTTAGCATTTTCCTCCACAAGGTGTGCATGCTCACAACACGGGTTAGTAGCAGATGCATTATCAATTAAAACAAAGGGAGGACACGTGGCAATTTCCTTAGTGAGTTTTACTTGGAGTTGATCATGCGACTCTTTAAGAGAAGCATGAACGCTCTTCAATGCCTTGTGAGCATTGTCAAGAGAGACAAACTCATCCTTGAGTCGAGCATGGTCAACCCCAAGTGCAACCTTTTCAGATTTAAGAACACGGTTAAGAACAATAGCATGATCATAATCTTTACGTAATTTAGCAAGGTCGTCATTTTGTGACTCCTTAAGAGTCAAATGAAGACCTCGCTCTTCCTCTAGAGCAATAGAAAGATCTGCTATCTCATCGGCATAATCACGACTATGGCCTCTCATTTCCTTAAGAAATTCTTCTTGAGACTCAATCGTGTCATTGGCCTCACCAAGTTGTTCCAAGAGAGCAACGAAGTGCTTCTTGGACTCTCCCTTGAGTCTACACTAGAACTTGTCAAACTCATTCTCACCCTCTTTCACCTCCTCAAGTTCATCCACACAATCTAACAAAGACGGAGTGGAAGAAACAGAAGTCTTAATGTTTGAGGTTTTGGCGTTGGAGGTTACCTTGGTGATACCTTTTGCCATGAGGCACCTAGCGATGTGGTTCTCATTGGGGGCGTCGAAGAGTGACACCTTTGTTGGGGTAGAGGATGCAATTGCCACAGATGCCATTGCCATTCCTTCACCACTTGTGTCTTCGTCATCAACATCATCATCCGATGCATACTCTTCTTGAGCCACCAACACTTTGTGAGGAGTCTTCTTGGTGAAGTTGGTCTTGTTGGGGAAAGACTTGGCCTTATCTTTGTGGATGAGCTTGCCACCATTGTCTTCCCTCTTCTCATATGGACAATCCACCACAAAGTGACTCACATTACCATAGTTGTTGCAGGTCCTCACACGTTGCTTGCCCTTTGACCCGTTTGAGTTGTTCTTGGAGAAGTTGGGCCTTGTGTTTCTCTTGTTGCCCCAAAATTGACTGGACGCAAGAGCCATATGCTCATGATAAGCATATTTGGTGTCCTTGGGGCAACCCTCTTCTTCTTCTTCTTCTTCTTCTTCCTCTTGACTGACCTTGGCCTTCAAGGCAAGGTTGGGGGATGATTTCTTTGACCGTTGCACGCGAGCGAGAGCATTGTCAGCAGTCGTGTTCAAGATGTTCATAGCAATGAATTCATCCAACACATCACGAGAGGACAAGGTGTGAAAGTCCAGTCTTTGACGGATGACAGCGGACATGGCCTTGTTGTAGGGCATGATGGCCTTCAGAAACTTACGCTTGACCCAAGTATCATCCACATCCTTGCTGCCATGATCTTTGAGGGCAACGGCAAGAGCAGTCACCCTCCTATAGAGCTCACGCGGTTCCTCATCTTCTACCATTACAAACTCATCTGACTGATCAAGGACAACTTCATAGTTTGACCGTTGAATGCTTGAGCTGCCCTTGTACATGGAGACAATGTGTTCCCAACACTCTTTAGCAACAGTGAAGGGACGCAGGTGAGGTAGGTCTTCAGTAGGAACAGCAGCTTGGAGTATGAACAAAGCGGAGGAATTTAGCTGTTTATCCGCTTCTTCTCTTGGAGTGAGGTTGCGTGGATCACGAGGGTAGTATCCTTCTTCAATGACTCGCATGAGTTGAATTGAGCTGTGATCCAAATGAGACTTGATACGAAAAATCCAATTAGCAAAATCATTCTTAACAAGTTTAGGAGGAGGACCGAGATTAACTATATGAGGTGGGTGCACCGGTCCTCCATAGACCACGGGAGGGGGAACCGAGGCGAAGGTCCCCGACCCATTAATTCCTTGAGAACGATTACCCTTATCAGCACTAGCCCCCTCCTTACCGGAGTTGACATCCGATGTCGGGTTAGTGGGATTAGCCACTAGCACCGCATCGGTGGAAACTTTAAGAGTATCAAGGAAATCTTTAAACATGGATTTGACCTCGGTCGTCATGGAGGATTTAAGCAAGGACATAGCCTCATTCAAATCCTCGCGAGAGACCGTGTTCACTCCCACGGCCTCGGGAAGTTCTCCCAACCGCTCCTCTTCGCCGGCCATACTCTTCGGGTGGTGAAACCCTTAATAAAGAGACAAGGCTCTGATACCAATTGAAAGGATCGATATGGTTGACTAGAGGGGGGGGTGAATAGGAAACTACTACTTTTTAACTTCTCTTTAACAAGTTAGGCTTAGCAACAAATAGGTTGGCTAGATATGCAACTAGGTGAGAAACCTATATGATGCTAACAGCAATAACCATACAAGCAAGGATATAAACAATACAAATAGCTTGCACAAAGTAAGGATAAGAAGTAACCACAAGTGGAACAGATGGGGACGAGGATGTGTTACCGAAGTTCCTTCCCGGTGAAGGGAAGTACGTCTCCGTTGGAGCGGTGTGGAGGCACAATGCTCCCCAAGAAGCCACTAGGGCCACCGTATTCTCCTCACGCCCTCACACAATGCGAGGTGTCGTGATTCCACTAGTGGTGCACTTGAAGGCGGCAACCGGACCTTTACAAACAAGGTTGGGGCAATCTCCACAACTTAATTGGAGGCTCCCAACGACACCACGAAGCTTCACCACAATGGACTATGGCTTCGAAGTGACCTCTTCCGTCTAGGGAGCTCAAACACCCAAGAGTAACAAGATCCGCAAGGGATTGAAGGGGGGAATCAAATATCTCTCGGTGGAAGTGTAGATCAAGGCCCTCTCCTCCAAACCCTAGTGCACCAACAAGATTTGATGGCTAGGGAGGGAGAAGGAGCAAGAATAAGCTTAGGAGCAACAATGGAGCTTTTTGTGGGAAGAGGTGAGTCTCAATGGGGAAGAAGACTCACTTATATAGGTGGGGAGAAAAGTGGCCGTTTTTCTGCCCGGATACGAGCATAAGCGGTAGTACCGTCCTAGGGGGCGGTACTTCCGCTTATACACGTACTGGAACAACTGAGCGGTAGTACCGCTCTGGAGGGAGCGGTACTTCCGCACGGGGCGGTAGTACCGCTCTGGAGAGAGCGGTACTTCCGCTCAGATATCCCAGAAGTCCGGAAGAAAAAAGGATGCGACAGAGGCCCCAAAGTTCCTCAGGGCGGTAGTACCGCTAGGAACTTCCGCTTAAAAAATCTAAGCGGTAGTTCAGGGCGGTAGTACCACTCGGAACTTCCGCTTAAAAAAGTAAGCGGTAGTTCAGGGCGGTAGTACCGCTCGGAACTTCCGCTTAAAGAAGTAAGCGGTGGTTCGAGCGATTCTACAGGGCAGTAGTACCGCTGGAGCGGTACTACCGCTCGGAAGAGCGGTACTTCCGCTTAAGTGAAACTTTGGAGCCTTTAGGGGCAGAAAAAGCTCCGTCGTGCCGGGAAACGGACGGGGGTGCAAAGTGTACGTGATGATTCCTCCCAACCTTTCCGGATGCGGAGCCCCTCTTAATAGTACGGATTTTCCTATGACTCAGGTCCACCAACCTAACCTCAAAAGGAAGAGACTCCATCTTCTGATTTACTACTTGAGGGGAAGATAACCGTCTCGTGCCACCTGATAATCTCTGAAAGCTTAATGCACACGGTTAGTCCGCAAACGCACTGTCATCAACCACCAAAACTACTTAGGGAAAATTATGCTCTTACAGAAACCTCCTTGGCTTTCTGTACAGACCATCATTAACGAGGAAGAGAGGGCAGTGGTCCAACACCACCGAGGCTTGCGGTAGCAGCTTGGCTGACTGGAAACGAAGCTCCACTCGACATTACAAAAAGCCCGGCCCAACCGAACCAAGGTTGGTGGCGGCTGCTCTTTTGACCAAGTGTAGCTACGTCTGATGAGCAGAATCTCACGCAAGCTTGAAGAGTTGAGGGCCGCTCTAAATTTCGACATCCACCTTCTGTTGATGCGGTCATAGTTTTTATCGGCGGGGGCCTTAATGAGGTTGAAATATCCGACGACCATCCAAGAACCGTCCATGTTGGCGTGAATGTTAGCAATTTCATCCAGGAAGGATTGCTTGCGCTCCACATCAGTCGGGCCATACACCATTGAGAGGTGCCATGGCTGCTCCGGTCCTTGCCGCGCCGACAGCCGAGCGGTGATAGAGAATTCCCCGAAGATCACCGCATCAACAACGAACTTGCAGTCGTCCCAGAGAAGGAGAATACCTCCATGCGTCCCATTGGCCGGGAGGTCTGCGAAGCCTCGCAGGCCCTGGCCGGCTAGCTCCGCTCGGATAGCCTCAGAGAAACTGTCCAGTTTTGACTCCTGCAAGAACAAAATTGAACATCTACATCTGGTGACCAAGTCGTTAACTACTAACATCCTAGCGGGGTCATTCAGACCGCGCACATTCCAGTTCAGGATTAGAAGACTCTCATTCATTGATAAAACATTGGTACAACACCCAGAGGGTAGCGAACAAGGTCACGGTAGGCGCCGGTAGCGCATACCTAGCGTCTGTCGCGCAAGATGGGAAGAGAACAACGGATACAAGGCAGGCGCCACCAGCGCGTACCAACAAAAACAGAGAAAGATAGGCGCTAATGGTGCGTACCCGACAGGCACAACCTGCGCATAACAAGCATACTATTGGACCGGAGCAATCCGCGCGTGTCCGCCTAACACTAAACATGTGATCTAACACAACAACAGCCGAGCCAGCCACCCGGCTAGGGAGCAGCTTAAAACTGAAGGATGCAGTCATTGGGAACACAGTGCACAAAAACCGTGGTCAGGGATCCTAGGATGCCCTGGTCAGCACCTCGTCTAGGATCGCTTGCAAATCTGAGTCCGGCAGCTGGATGGCAGCCGGAGACGCCAGGTCCGCAAGCTCTCCCAGCCTTTCCGCTTGCGCTGAGGACATCAGGTCCTTGAAGAAGGCCAGGTAGTCTTGCATCGTTGCCTCTGAGAATAGGTCTTCGCTTGCAATCAAGCCAAGCGCCTTGCAGACACGTGCTTGGGTGCGGCGGGTTGAGGTCATTGAGGGCCGGAGCGCTGCCGGGGTTTGGTTCTTGCAGTTGAAAGGAGCTAGGATCTTCTTCTTGATGGAGGTCGTAACTAAAGCCTTCAGGGCATGGCTAGGCGGCGCCCTCAGCAGAGATGGCGGCATGGATGAAATTAGCTGGGCGAGGAACTGCCGCTGTTCATCTAGATGCAGATCAGAGACGCGGTTTGTGACAGCAGAAAGCAGACCGCGACCTGAGAGGTTAGCCTCCAACAGAGCCGCACGGGCTCTAGACTCCTGCACCACTGGGTCCATTTGCAGCTGGTGGCCTGGCCCAAAAAGGACTTCCTCCGATTGGGGCATGGGAGTGGGGCGCAGGATCAATCGAGGCCCATCAGGACAGACGGGGGCTTGGTCAGCGGCTTGACGTGGCGCCCAGATTGAGCATGGGGCCGGTGCAGCAATAGCTCTTGTAAGGATTGGTGGTCCCATCCAACCTGGCTAGCGCCCTCCAGCGGGGACTGATTCATGTGCAAATCTTGATTCCAGCACTCCGACACGTCGGCCTGAGCAAACCAGGGGGCCTGGGGAACCACCCCCAGCAGCTCAGGCATGCTAGCACTCCAGTCCTGACAGGCATCGCGCGAGCCCCCGAACACCGACATCGTCACATCCCCGGGGGCAAGGCGATCCTGGATGGCCGAGAGATTCCTTCCTGCCAGCAGGTCCTATGGGGGCCGTGCTGGGTCCCTTGCAGGTGAGAGGATATGACAAAGCGGGCGACGAGCACTGTCTGCGACGATGACTTCATCGAGGGGGGACATGATGGCCGCGGATACGCCCGGAGCGATCGCGTCGCCCCGCCCCTCCGAAGAATGGTGGCTTGCCGACTGTGAACGACAGGCTTGTCTCCCGACGCAGGCCGCCAGGGCAACATCGACTAGTTCGGAAGCAAATTCGGCGACCGCTTTAGCCCGACGGGGCGAGGCCTCGGGGGAAGCAGCCCGAGAGACCGTACGAGCCCCAGAGCCCTTAGAAGCCGAAGGGCGAGCACCGCGGCGCAGGAGAGAGCCGGCTGGGACAGCTGTGAAGGAGCTCTCGGAGTCGACATGGTGCCGGGCAGGCGGTGGGTTGGGCGACGCGTGCCAGCGGCGCTCATTTGAAGGGGAACGGCTTGGGGGCACGGTGACGACTCCCCTAGGCCCCGTGCTGGTGCCCATCATCACGACGGCGGTCACGGCGAGGCGCCGGCTCAAAGCGAGCTGTGTCTGTGCACTGCGTTTGGGACAGCACGCTCTGCCAAAGCGAATGGCGGCGGGTACCTCGATGGCGACGCTGCTGGCTATCATGTCCTTCATCATCCGCATCATCCTCGCGACGACGGACGTGCCGGGCCGACCTGCAAGAGGAGCGGGCAGGCGCAGCCGGGCGGCCGTCCATGGAGGTGATGTCGACGTCGTAGCGGTAGATGAACGGCCACTTAGCGGGCGGCGGCAGGTCGGGGCACGGAGGCGTGTAGTCTTTGGTGAGCAGAAGATGGATGAGGGCCCTGCCCTCCAGGCCGCGGCCCCCTCCTCCGTCGGGGCGCCCTCCGGCAGCTGATGGCGCATGCGGCCATCGCCAGTCCTCTCCAGGACAGTGAGATCCACTGACTTGGGGATGCTATCCGGGTTCTAGGTCTACACCCAGACATACATGGCGGCCGTGTTATGAAGGCGCTCAGCCTGCCGCTCCAGGCGATCAACATGACATGTCTTGCACAGCATCTTCCAGATCACGTCCAGCCGCCAGGTGTGGTAATCCAAACCCACGATGGCGAGGTGGCAGTAGAACCACCAGTCACGAATGTGGCCTTCCGTGGCCGGCTCCCAGGGGTGAAGGTCGAAGATGACGCTGCGGATTGCGAGGAGACCGCGTTCGAGGGCGATGTCGCGCTAGAAAGGCTCAATGAACCGGATGAGGTAGTCCTCCGGGAAGGTCGGGCGACCTGGAAAACGTCGATGGCCAGGCCACACTCCTTCTCCACCGCCTTGGCAACGAGAGCAGAGTTGATGTCGATGCGCTCGTCGCGCGCGACTGCCAGCAGTGCAGTGCGCCTCAGGTGGGTGCTTCTTAATTATTACTCCCTGTGTTCCTTGTATTAGTTTTTTTAAAAGTCAAACGTTGTCTATGTTTGATCAACTGTACAACAAAATATATAAATATTTATAGAATATCTAATATATGAAATATGAAAATACATTTCATGGTGAATCTAGTGATAATGATTTGGTATTCTAGATATTGATATTTTTGTTCTGTAAACTTGGTCAAAGTTAGAGAAGTTTGACTTTTTGAAAGAAAAAAAAATACACGTTATATTTAGGAACGGGGGAGTATTTTTTTGAGAGGTCTCTGCTTCTTAATTAGGCCGAAAAATTGTTAGCCCGTTGACTGTCTCCCAGGCTCTCAGCCCAGCCCAGCCCAACCAAACAACAAAAGAAGCCTCGGACGCAAAGGTTACATCATTAATAAGAAAAGGTAAAATTTCATCCTTGGGCTCCTCAAGGCAGTCCCTTGTCATGAAAAATTTCGCTAATCTAGCAAGTTCATGAGCCACCTTATTTGCATTCCTATTACAATGTTCAAATCTAGTAAGGGGAAAATCGTAGGCCAGAAAATAGCAATCATCGAAGACCACCGTCGCTGCTCCCGTCGACTGTCCTCCATTCTTCATTGTGTTGATGACTTCCATGTTATCGGAGTTAATAACAAGGCGATTGCATCCTGCACTCAGTGTAAGAAGTAATCCAAACCTAAGAGCCAAAACTTCTGCTGTCAAAACATCAGCACACTGACGTGGCTTGAGACTGCGTCGGTATTTCCCCAAAGAGGAAGGGATGATGCAGCAGAGCGACGGTAAGTATTTCCCTCAGTTATGAAACCAAGGTATTGAACCAGTAGGAGTATCACCAACACCACGTAAACAACACCTGCACACAAAGAACAAATACTTGCAACCCGACGCAAAAGAGAGGTTGTCAATCACTCTACGGTAAAAAGATAGATTAGGATAAGATAGATTGAATAGATAGATCTCGCAAGAACACAAAATAAAAGAGGCAAATAAAAAGCGCAGCAAGGTATTTTTGGGTTTTTGGAATAATAGATCTGAAAACAAAAGCGGCAAAAAGATAGATCGGAAAGCAATATGTTGGAAAAGTAGACCCGGGGGCCGTAGGTTTCACTAGTGGCTTCTCTCATGAGTATAGCACACGGTGGGTGAACAAATTACTGTTGGGCAATTGATAGAAGATCAAATAATCATTACGATATCCAAGGCGATGATCATTATATAGGCATCACGTCCAAGATTAGTAGACCGAAACGATTCTGCATCTACTACTCTTACTCCACACATCAACCGCTATCCAACATGCATCTAGTGTATCGAGTTCATGGAAAAACGGAGTAATGCAATAAGAACGGTGACATGATGTAGACAAGATCTATTCATGTAGGAATAGACCCCCTCTTGTTATCCTTAATAGCAACAATACATGCGAGCCTTGCTGCCCCTTCTGTCACTGGGAGAGGACACCGCAAGATCGAACCCATCACAAAGCACCTCTTCCCATGGCAAGAAAAATCGATCTAGTTGGCCTAACTAAACCAAAGATTCAAAGAAGAAACACGAGGTTATAAGTAATCATGCATATAAGAGATCAAAGAAGACTCAAATAATATTCATGGATAGAAACTGATCATGAACTCAAAATTCATCGGATCCCAACAAACACACCGCAAAAGTTTACATCAAATAGATCTCCAAGAGACCATTGTATTGAGAATCAAAAGAGAGAGAGAGAGGAAGCCATCTAGCTACTACCTATGGACCCGTAGGTCTATGATGGACTACTCACGCATCATCGGAGAGGCACCAATGAGTATGATGAACCCCTCTGTGATGGTGTTAGATTGGATCTCACGGTGCTGGAACTTGCGGCGGCTGGATGTATTTTTCGTCGACTCCTCTAGGGTTTATGGAATATTTGGGTATTTATAGGCATCAGAGGCGGTGTAGGGGACTCCCGAGGCGGCTACAACCCATCAGGACGCGCCCGGGGCCCCTGATGCGCCCTGGTGGGTTGTGGGCGGCCTAGGCTCCCTCCTGGTAACTTCTTTGGCCCACTGGCCTTCTTCTGGTTCAAAAAAATCTCCAAAAAGTTTCGTCGCGATTGGACTCCGTTTGGTACTGATATTCTGCGAAGTAAAAAACAAGCAAAAACAGCAACTGGCAATTTGGCACTATGTCAATAGGTTAGTCCCAAAAAATGATATAAAGTTGCTATAAAATGATTGTAAAACATCCAAGATTGATAATATAACAGCATGGAACAAGCAAAAATTATAGATACGTTGGAGACGTATCAGCATCCCCAAGCTTAATCCCTACTCGTCCTCGAGTAGGTAAATAATAAAAACAGAATTTTTGATGTGGAATCCTGCCTAACATGTTCATCACATATTCTTTTCTTTTGAAGCATGGACATTTGGACTTTTAGATGGTTCAAAGCAATAGTCTAGTTTTGACATAAAGACTTGAATACTCAAGCATGCCAACAAGCAACCATGTCTTTCAAAATATCAACACTAAAGAATGTTATCCCTAGCCCATCATGCTCAATCATGGATCCATTCATGAAACACACTCAAATATTAACTACACCCAATGCTCAAGTATGATCATAGTGCCCCCTATTTGGTGCTTTATAAGAGAAGATGGAGACTCAAAAATAAAAATAAAAATTGCATAAAGTAAATAGATAGGCCCTTTGCAGAGGGAAGTAGGGATTTGTAGAGGTGCCAGAGCTCAAAATTTTGAACTGAGAGAGAAAAATATTTTGAGTGGCATGCCTTTCCTGTCAACGAAAATGACAAAGTAGTTCACAATACTTTCAATGCTAGATATATCATAGGTGGTTCCCAAACATAAAGTAAAGTTTATTCCTTTTTCCACCATTCTTTCACAATCCATGTCTGGCCGTATCCACGGTTGCCTTCCATACCAACACTTTCCAAGGAATTTATTATTTGACAACAAAAAGTAAATTTTCTTTTTCATTTCGGGGTTGGGCATCCCTATTACCGTCGTACTCTCGTGCAATGACAAGTGAATAAACACTCATCTTGAGAATAACACATCTAGCATGGAAAAATATTGGACACCCCCTATCGTTTCATGAGCAGTACAAACATGTGTATCATTACTATCGAGATTCAATAAGAATAAACCCCTCACATTGGGTGCATGACCATAAAAGATATTACTCATATAAATAGAACAACCATTATTCTCTGATTTAAATGAGTAACCGTCTCGCAATAAACAAGATCCAGATATAATGTTCATGCTTAACGCAGGCACCAAATAACACTTATTTAGGTTCATCACTAATCCCGACGGTAATCGAAGAGCGAGCGCGCCGACGGCGATCAC
The DNA here is from genome assembly GCA_039707655.1 of Elymus sibiricus. Classification (NCBI taxonomy): domain Eukaryota; kingdom Viridiplantae; phylum Streptophyta; class Magnoliopsida; order Poales; family Poaceae; genus Elymus; species Elymus sibiricus. The sequence continues at coordinate 383,728,707 of CM077667.1, read as the reverse complement.
ATCAACCTTGGAACCATTTCCCACGCGCATCGTCACTTCGTCCTTTGCCAGCCTCCGTCTATTCCGCAGTTCCTGTTTAGAGTTGCAAATATGAGCAACCGCACCGGTATCAAATACCCAGGCACTACAACGAGGGTTGGTAAGGAACATATCAATAACATGTATATCATATATACCTTGTTTGTTGTTGGCCGCCTTCTTGTCAGCCAAATACTTGGGGCAGTTCCGCTTCCAGTGTCCAGTTCCCTTGCAATGAAAGCACTCAGTTTCTGGTTTGGGTCCAGCCTTGGGTTTCTTCACGGGAGTAGCAACTGCTTTGCCACCCTTCTTAGATTTACCCTTCTTACCCTTGCCATTTTTCTTGAAACTAGTGGTTTTATTGACCATCAACACTTGATGCTCCTTCTGAATTTCAGACTCAGCGGCTTTTAACATCGCAAACAGCTCGGCGACTGACTTGTTCATCCCGTGCATGTTATAGTTCAACACGAAGCTCTTGTAGCTAGGTGGCAATGATTGAAGAACTCTGTCAGTGATAGCCTCTGGCAGAAGGGGCATCCCCAATTCAGCCAGACGGGTGGAGTACCCAGACATTCTGAGCACGTGATCACTGATAGACCCGTTCTCCTCCATCTTGCAAGTATAGAACTTATCGGAGATCTCATATCTCTCGATCCGGGCATTCTTTTGAAAGATAAACTTCAACTCCTGGAACATCTCATATGCTCCATGACGTTCAAAATGTCTTTGAAGTCCCGGTTCTAAGCCATACAACATTGCACATTGAACTATTGAGTAATCATCAGAACGAGCCTGCCAGGCGTTCACAACGTCTAGAGACTCAACTGGAGCGGGTGGATCACCAAGCGGTGCATCAAGGACATAAGCCTTCTGGGAAGCCGTAAGGATAATCCTTAGATTACGGGCCCAGTCCACAAAGTTACTTCCATCATCTTTCAACTTAGCTTTCTCTAGGAACGCATTAAAATTCAGGGGTGCTACTGCGCGAGCCATGATCTACAACATAAATATAGCAAAGACAACTTAGACTATTGTTCAGGATAATGAGTTTTAGTTAATTATATTACTTAAAAAACTCCCACTCAAATTGACATCCCTCCGGTCATTCGAGTGTAACATGATCCAAATCCACCAACTCAAGTCCGATCATCACGTGAGTTGAGGTGGTTTCAATGGTGAACATCTTCATGTTGATCATATCTACTATATGACTCATGTTCGACCTTTCGGTCTCTTGTGTTCCGAGGCCATGTCTGTACATGCTAGGCTCGTCAAGTTTAACCCGAGTGTTCTGTGTGTGCAACATGGCTTGCACCCGTTGTATGTGAACGTGGAGTCTATCACACCCGATCATCACGGCGTGTCTCGAAACGACGAACTTTCGCAACGGTGCACACTCGGGGAGAACACAATTTATCTTGAAATTTAAGTGAGGGATCACCTTATAATGCTACCGTCGTCCTAAGCAAAATAAGATGCATAAAAGGATTAACATCACATGCAAATCATAAGTGACATGATATGGCCATGAACTTGTGCTTTTGATCTCCATCTCCAAAGCACCGGCATGATCTCCATCGTCACCGGCATGACACCATGATCTCCATCATCTTGATCTCCATCAACGTGTCGCCATAAGGTTGTCGCGCCGACTGTTGCTTCCACGACTATTGCTAACGTTTAGCGATAAAGTAAAGCATTACATAGCGCTTAATGATTGACACGCAGGTCATACAATAATTAAAGACAACTCTATGGCTCCTGCCAGTTGCCGTACTCATCGACATGCAAGTCGTGATGTTCTATACAACACATGATCATCTCATACATCACATATATCTCATCATGTAATTGGCCATATCATATCACATCATACCCTGCAAAAACAAGTTAGACGTCCTCTAATTGTTGTTGCAAATTTTACGTGGCTGCTACGGGTTTGCAAGAACCGTTCTTACCTACGCAAAACCACAACGTGGTGCAGTGATTGCTTTTTGATCTTCTAAAAGAACCCTCTTCATTGAAATCGATTCAACTAAAGTGAGAGAGACAGACACCCGCTAGCCATCTTTATGCAACGAAGTTACATGTCAGTTGAAGGAACCTGTCTCGCGTAAGTGTACGCGTAATGTCGGTCCGGGCCGCTTCATCTTACAGTACCGCCGAATCAAATATCAACTAGTAACGGCAAGCAATATGTATACACCCACGCCCACAACTCGTTTGTGTTCTACTCGAGATCTCATCTACGCATAAACCTGGCTCTGATACCACTGTTGGGGAACGTTGCAAGGGAAACAAAAATTTTCCTACGCACACACAAGATCTATCCATGGTGATGAGCATCTACGAGAGGGAGAGTAAATCTACATACCCTTGTAGATCGCTAAGCGGAAGCGTTTAAGAAACGCGGTTGATGTAGTCGAACGTCTCCGCGATCCAAATCGCAAGTCGTCCCTCGATCCGATCACGAACTAGCGCCGAACGGACGGCACCTCCGCGTTCAACACACGTACAGCTTGATGACGCCTTCACCTCCTCGATCCAGCGAGCGATGGTGAAGTAGTGGTTGAGTTCCAGCAGCACGACGGCGTGGTGATGGTGGTGAGGAACAATCTCTGCAGGGCTTCGCTAAGCGCTACGGAGATTATGACGGAGGAACTAGAGGGTTAGGGTTGCCGCACGCGGCTTGGGGAAATCTTGATGTATCCCGTGTGCTAGCCCTGCCCCTCTATTTATATGTTGAGCCTTGGGGTCTAAACTTGGAGTAAAAGCCTCCTCCAGGTCGGTTTTGCCCGCACAAGGTCGGTTTGGCCCGCAGGGAAAGAGTCCAACTCGGATCCCTGCCGAACCGTGCACAGCCGCGCACAAGCGGTAGTACCGCTTGAGCGGTATCTACCATCAATGGTCAACTCTTGTGAAGACAATACCCAATCCACAAGGAGAGAAGAGACCGAGATTTGCCCAAATGCAAGAGAGTGCTAGGAAGGATGTGGAGCATGCTTTTGATGTGCTTCAATCATGATGGGGTATCGTTTGAAACCCTGCACTGACATGGAGCACCGAGAAACTTTGGGAGGTGATGACTGCTTGTGTAAGAACACATTTATCCATGTGTGGTTTTGGTAATTGATGACAATCCCTATGGACTAATGGTTGCCTTGAGTTATATTCGAAGGATTTGTCCGTAGGTACTTCTTGAAGTCCATCTGTTGGTTTCAAGGAGTGTATATGGTGACCAAGGTGGTATTCAAGGTTATATCCAAAGATTGGTCATGTGAGAGTTGAGCTTATCGCAAGCATGTCTTGAAGAATAAGATTGTGTGAGCATTTATGTTTACCTTCAAGACATCATCTTTATGAAGAGAGAAGATAAGACACAAGGTTGATCAAGACTAAGTCAAAGAGTAAACCAAGTTGATCAACACACAAAGCGTACAAGATATACCGAGAGGGATCAAGTGATCCCATGGTATGGTAAGCATTGTCCATTACGCTTTGTGTACTAACCCATGGTCTACGTGAGTGTTCTTTGTAGGGTTAGGTATATTTCCATGGGATTGCATCAAGAGGAAGATCCCATACAACCCATGGAAGATGACATCAAGTGGTGATCGTCATCAAGGTTGCGGTGTGCAAGTTCAAGTGAAGCATCACGGAGAGATCATGCTTGAAGCTTGTCGTTCATTGTGGTGACAATGGACTTGTGAAGATGTGCCGAAGAGTGGCTCACCCATAGTGGAGTATGGGGGAGCAATCTACTAGTCTTCATCGAGCCGGCGCAATCAAGAAAGGTGGTCCATCTTGAGAAGGACAAGATCATCATCATCTAGCTCAAGTGGACTATGCGCAAGGCAAATGTTTGACCTTGATAGGGTTTTCTATTTTACCGGTCTCATGGTGATAGTTGGGAGACCGGGTTATAGGATCGATAGCCGTACTATCAAGGGGGGCTCTCAAGTGAGTAGCTTGATCGTATCGTTCATTGAGAGCTCAAACCATTGCATACTTGGCATCATCATCTTTCTTGGTTCTTGGTTGGCTTTTCTCTATGTGAGTTTTAGAGCTTATGGTCATCTTCATGACAAGCTCGAGTTCATCGAAAACGGAGTCCATATGCATCTTCTATGATGTTTTCGATGTTGGAGTTTTTGCCGGTTCTTCATTCATAGAGGTGTCACATCTCTATATCATTGGCATTTCTATACTGCCTATTCCTAAGATCATATGTTGGATAGCTCTTGTCCTCCTGAATCCAACAAGCTTGAATTGACTCAATTCGGAGCTCATATGCGAAGGCTATGGCAGTTCTGGTTTTACTGTATCCATCTGGTTGCTTGGGTTCTTTGTTTCTCTCCAGCGGTAGTACCGCTAGGGGGAAGTAGGGTGGCTCGGGGAACTCGCGCGAGGCACCAGACAGCTCCAGACACTTGTCTGGTGTCCCGCGCCAGCCCTCCAGCCGCAGCGGTAGTAGTGGTGGTAGTACCAAGCGGTACTACCGCCGCCCCTTCTGCTGCTCAGTTCTGCTGGTGGGCGGTAGTACCGCTCCCAGGGGCGGTACTACCGCTTGTGTGAGGGCTGTGGGGGTAACAGTTGGATTTTCCCCCACCTATAAAAGGGGGTCTTCTTCCCCAATGCATCTTATCTCTTTAGCTCGAGTTTGCCCCCCATTGTTGACCTTCTTCGAGCTTGCTAACTCTCAATCCCTCCAATGATTCTTGCTAGTTCTTGAGAGAAAAGAGAGAGGAGATCTAGATCCACATTTCCACCAATCACTTTCTCCTCTAACTAAGGGGAACCCCTTGGATCTAGATCTTGGAGTTCTTCGTGTTCTTCTTCGTTCTTCCTCTCATTTCCTTCATTACATTTGTTGTTGTGGTGGGATTTGGGAGAGAAGGACTTGGGCACTCCGTGTGCCCTTGCCATTGCATTTGGTGCATAGGTTTGAGTTCTCCACGGTGATACATGGAAGAGAGAAGTTGAGAAGCTTATTACTCTTGGGTGTTTGAACACCCTAGAGCTTGTTCCTCTTGGGTGCTTTGGCGCCCTAGACGGTTGGTGGTGGCTTGGAGCTCAATCATTGTAGTGCAAAGCTCCGGGCAAGCGTCGGGGTCTCCAATTAGGTTGTGGAGATTGCCCCGAGCAATTTGTACGGGTACCCGTGACCGCCCCCAAGGGTTGCCAAAGTGTACGGGTACCGGTGACCGCCCCCAAGGGTTGCCATTTGTACGGGTTCGGTGACCGCCCTCAAGGGTCCCTTAGTGGAATCACGTCATCTTGCATTGTGCGAGGGCGTGAGGAGATTACGGTGGCCTTAGTGGCATCTTGGGGAGCATTGTTCCTCCACACCGCTCCGAATGGAGATTAGCATCCGCAAGGGTGTGAACGTCGGGATACATCGTCATCTCCGCGTGCCTCGGTTATCTCTTACCCGAGCCCTTTACTTATGCACTTTACTTTGTGATAGCCATATTGTTTCATGCTTTATATCTTGCTATCACTTAGTTGTTTATCTTGCTTAGCATAAGTTGTTGGTGCACATAGGTGAGCCTAGTTGTTTTAGGTTTTGTGCTTGACATATTAAACGTTAGTTTTATTCCGCATTTGTTCAAGCCTAAACCGTAATTATTTTAAAGCGCCTATTCACCCCCCCCCCCCCCCCCGCTAGGCGACATCCACGTCCTTTCAGCTTGTGTGATCATGCACAACATGATCATGGAGGATGAGCGTGATGACAATGTCTACGACCAAGGATTTGATTTTCAGGGTGAAAATGTTGAGCATCAGCACCAAGAACCGGCAACCTTTGAACATTTTACCCAATTTCTTCGTGAAATGCGTGATTGGCATACTCATATGCAGCTTCAGGATGTCTTGGTTGAGCACATGTGGACTCACATTGCCAACCAGCAGATGTATCGGTTCATTTACGTTTCATCTATTCAAGACAATTTCAATTGGGTTGTAAAAACTATTTGATTGTGTTTTTATTTGAACATGGAACTAGAGTTATTTCGATTGGGTTGTAAAACTATTTTTTGTGTTAGTAAAACTATTTACAATGTTTGATTTATTGCATAGTCCTAGGGCCTTTCCCAGACCGTGGCGGACCAGATGCGTCCACGCGTTGGGTGCACGACCAGCGCATCCGGAAAAACGGTCGGACACCGCCACATTGCCATACCCAAATGGACAAAATCCGGATGAAATAGACGTCCGTTTTAGTGTCTGAGTTGGCCTAAGGATCATCCTCATCTCTTCATGTGCTATACGTGATTCATTTGTCCATATCTGGATGGTTTCTTTCTTATATTTGTTTATTCCAAATGTTTTATCTCTTGCATTCAAATCTTGAACTATCTTCAATGCTGGATTTTTTGCATCAAGATTTTTAAAATTAGATCCTATATTAATAGGTTTCGTCAAACTCTTTTGCAAAAAGAAAAACGTGAAAAATGAAACAAGAAACAAATGCGGGAGAAAATCCGATAAAACCAAAAACAAAAAAAGACGCCAAACGAGAAAAATTGAATAACAAAAACATGGAAGGACAAAAAATGCCAGAAGCATGGTTGTGGTTTTTCACTTATTTACCTTTTTCGAGAAGCACTTTTTTTTTCAAAGAAGCATAGCTATGCTGAAGCAAATATGTACCTCCACGAGAAGTAAATACCTGCTTCTCATGAAAGTGTAGATATTTTCCTTTCAAGAAACGCTCACAAAAAAATGTGTTTCTCAGGGAAGCATAGCTTTTTTTCTTCCGAGAAACACAAAGCGGATGCAAATTTATAATTATTGTGAAGGCATAGATCTTTTTTCCCTTTTCAAGAAGTGCTTCTCGCGGAAATAATTTTGTGCTTTCACCAGAAGAAAATCTCATGAAAGCACGTGTTTTTATTTCGTTTTTCGAGATGCAAATATGCGCTTCTGGTGGAAACATAGTTCTTTATACCTTTTCTAGAAGCACAGTAGTTTGTCGCAAAGCAAACATATTTTTCCAAAACCTAGGAAAGACCAGGCAAAATCAAAAGGGCAAAAAACCCATCTTAACCAAAAAACGCATAGAGAAAAGTAAACAATCGAAATTCAGAGGAAGCGCCCAGCACGCGAGACGTATTGGCCGTTGCACGCATCATTTGACACGCTCGCTCACCAAGAAAGTGACCCTTGCAAGAGCCCCGCTAGGGGTGACCCTTTAGTTGCTCCCCACGTCCAGCGATTGTTGAACCGCGTGACGATCACTCTGATGGACATAGGGCATGTTTGGTAGCCTGCATGGGCCTACACTTTACAAATTGTGTGTTTGGTAAGCTGACTTGCATCGGAATCTTTACTCGCGCTATGTTTAATGTACTCCCAGCCAGACCCGCTAGAAACGCTCGAATCGGTCATTTATAGCGAGTCAGTATGAGTCAAGTCATAACAAGAGCGCATGATGGGCTCTGCATGCGAGCCACATGCAAGTGCACATGTAGTAACTAGTTTGTTGTGTTACCTCCTTAATGTCCTTCCCGAATCTCCTTTCCTTAGTTCCTAAAAAATTGCACAATGATGCTTCGATTCGAGATAATAAGCTCTACTCGGAAAGAAAATGCACATCGATGTTGTTGTTTCATTTAGGCGATCAGTTCATAGTTTCGTCGTTGTAAATGTTCAATTTCGTGTTCATATTTGAACCTATTTTGGGCCCAAAAAATCAAATTCATCTCGCATGGTCAACCGTTTGAAATTACATTTGACCGATAGCTTCATCTCGATGCTTCACACGACTTTGCTTCATCTCGATGGTATAAAGGCATATGTGTGATCTGTTTTAATGACAATTCTTAAGCTCCTCCACTTGGCCCCTTCTAATCTACACAACGAAACCATTTGTAGTTTCATTGACTGGAATGTTCAACTTTGTGTTCATGTTTGGAGCTATTTTGAACAAAATTTGTCAAAGTCATTGTGCATACAAGTTTTGTGTAATCATGTTGTATGTTTTCTGTTTCGACGGTCGTAAACGAGTATATATGTATCTCCTTATTTTACTATACTAGCAAAAGAGCCCGTGCGTTGCAACGGGAGAGAAAATAACACACGCTCTTAACCGAATAACCATGACTCAAGACCCTAATAGGTCCACGTCCTTTATTTTCACATGGCATCACATTTGTGTTGCCGACAGTGGCCTCAGTGCTCACATAACGAAAACGCGTTTGAATGTGGTCAGTCCTAAGGCATCTCTATCTCGCGCGCGCGCACACACACTCGCTTGGAATAAGAGGAGAAATATGTTGTTTTTCCCCGCGAGGTTTTTCAGAGTTGTGCATGCGTGGTTATCGATGTTTTCTTTCCTCTCAATCTGGTTTTAATGGGTGTTTATTTGCAATTCGGATCACCGCCGGTACGAAAGAACAATGGACCGTGCACTATAGATTAAGTGTGCACCAAAAATAATATTTTAAAAATATTTAACAGTTAAAAATAACATCATATTTAGATTCTACACATTTTTCTAATCAAATTTCATATATAACATGTTAAAATCAGAGTTACGGTTTAAAAGATATGGATAATTTTGTTTTAGATAAACTGCGGATTGATTAACCGAAAAGTCAGGGGGTTTTCTGTTAAAACAAAAAAAACGATTCGGCTGACTTAAATATGGACGGCGCGTTGATTACCTGAAATGTCAGGGGGTTTTCTGAGAAAATGCAAAATAACGGTTCGGCCGCGACTTAAACGTGTACTGCGGGTTCAATAAACAAAAAACATAAGGACTTTTTCGCAAAAAGGGGCGACGACGGTGAGCCGACAGAAACACTCCGTGCTTTATTATTAGGTAAAGATTAAGATGTTCATGTGATGATTTGGACGAAATTTGAAGTCGCTTCTTTTTGTTCGCACTGATCATCATCAACCTTGCCACATAGATGCCATGTTGTGCCTGGCGTTGCCTCTGGCATCGTTTCTCTCGGCCTCACCCACGACCTACTACCCTGACACCAACTGCACTTCGCCTCCCCATCCTCTGCCTCGACGCCGTCTTCATCATCCCACCGCGCAGACTTCCAATGCGGCGACCGTGCTAGCAACTAATCCGTCGGCCGCCGCCGAGATCGCTCGCCCACGACTCCTCGTCATATCAGATGCGGCCCCGTAGCCACCGTCGTGTGTTATGTGAACTCTTAATCAGGTATAGGGTATGCAACTAAAAGCTCGTGCAGTGCCCACCAAACGTAAGGGAAAATTTGCTTCCCTATACAGCCAGCCTATATGCAGCTTTACCCTGTATTTAAGCGAATAATCCCAGTTAAGTCACACATGCAAAGACACCCAAAAGGATGCACGTTATGTAATGAAATCTACCACTTCTTTGTTTGACGATATGGTTTGTCACTAATGAAGATGCACAAACATGCGGCTGCAGGATACAAAGAGCTCAAGCATTGCGTATGGCTATTAGAGATTTCTGGAACTTACAAGTGAGCAGCACTTTGCCTATTCCGGTCCTAACTGGCATCTTCCTAATGACATTATTTTCTACTCCCTCCGTAAACTAATATAAGAGCATTTAGAACACTACTTTACTTTAGTAATCTAAACACTCTTATATTAGTTTACAGAGGGAGTACAAGGGTTATGTTCTCCTAAAACAATCCTGATGTTCAAGAATGAATTACATGCAGTGGGTGCAATGTACATAATTTGTAATTTTTCACTTCTCTTTTGCATGTGCATCGTGGCTTACAGACCTTTGTAGGTTCAGAAATTGTAGCTTATACAGATATACATCTCTTCTGCATGTCTCAAATAATTGTAGGTTCAAAAACTGTATTGTAAATCATCTGAAACTCTAATAAGTAGGTTAAGGTAAACATATGCTAATTGCTCCCCAGGTAAAACAAGTCAATCAAAAGTCCAGACAAAATACTCTAATATGGAGAATTTTATTAAGAGGTGTGGTTCAAACAACTTGCAAGAAGCAGACTTATTCTTGATATTACACGAGAACACGCTAAAACATGTCCGATAGATACAGATCAACACCATATCTGCAGATCCTTGCAAAGTTGGGACGTGCCTGAAATTGTTTAGATTAATCAATCAATTCTCTACAAACAAATAGCCAAAAAGGTTGTAAACATCATGTGTCTTGATCTCTAGTAATGTATGATGAACAATTCTATAATTGATAGGCAGGTTCATGAGAAACAAAGGGGATCCCATGATAAATTGCTGGCATTTCCATTTGAGCATCACAACCATTTTTAGAAGTTGATCAATAAAGAAACTTATGGACACAGGTATTTATAGCCTGCATGATTTAACCAGGGCGAATAAAGCAGAGATGATATTTTCTTGAAACAAGAAACATCCTTGATATTTTGCCGCATGAAATAGATGCAATTTTATTTGACGGTGTTCAATGTGAAACAGAGGACAATCTTACTTTATGCGATTGCAGCGTCCTCCACCGGCTTGAACTCCTGAAGCTGCTTAAAGTTCTCCCATAGTTTCTCCCACACCTTAGCTTCATAGAGCTTCTTGTTCCCACCTTCAGTGACCCGAATTGTAATGTAGTACATGGTGCCAGCAACAGTTTGTTTCTTCAGCTTCACCACATTCTCGAACTCCAGCAGGGCATTCTGCGACAGGGGTAGCGCCAAAATTATGAATCCAACTAACAAACCTCCATTGTCATGGGGAACATACTACTGGACAATTCTTAGAAGAAATACTAATCCAGCAAATCTAGGAGGAACACGAAGCACTGTAGTTGGACTGCCTGTCAAAGATACTTCAGGTGTTCTTTATTGTTGCGAAAAAAGGCGCCATGGTTTAGATCAAATCGCAAAGATTCATACTGTATGATTTACGGCGGTCGACTTTAACTTAGATCGATCGTCGATGTAATACTAAAGAAGAGCCCGTGACCAAAGCTTTGTGGATCCAACAGCCCGGCTGCCGAACACAGATTCAGTTGGACCTCACTCGCAGGGATGGACAGGAGAGAGGGTAGCGAGGGCTTACGGCCTTGTTGTTGTGCTCGGAGACGGCGAAGCGGGCGAGCTCGATGACGTCGAGGTCGTTCTCTTGCCCCATCGGCGAGTCCTGGATGCCTCCCACCAACGGCCCCGCGTCTTCCGCCATGGCAGCCTTGTCCCGTGCGCTCTGCTTCCGGGTCTGAGTAAACGGCACGACGACGGCGAGTAGCAAGAGCAGGGCAGCCACCGATCCTACGGCCCGATATTTCCACATCTCCATCGATCGATCGGGGTCGGGATTTATAGCTGCAGCGGCAGAGCAGGGGGGGGGGAGGAGGATACGATCCGTCGGCGATATTATTGGGTGGGGACACTCTGGAGTCGGGACGGGACACGGGAGCGGGTGGAATAGGATGGACGGCCCCCGCATCGTCGGGTCCTACCACGTCCCCGTTCCGACTTTTCCCGAATCCCGAGGGGTTGATAGCCTGCGAAACACGCTATGCTATCGCCCAATGGCGACACTGTCGGTCATGGCTGGATTCCTTCTCCCCAGGCTAGATGTTTATCTTCTCGTTTTGTTGTTCATGTAAAGTCAACAAAGAAGAATAGGGGATTATTCTTTCCTATCTTCCTGTGGGTGGATGGCAAAGGAGCAAAGCTGGCATAACAAATGGAAGCAAAACGCCTTGCTGAAATAAAAATGCTTGGTCGAAGGTTTAAGTCAAGATCATGATAGAAGTGATAATGAAGCCGAAATTTCGCCACGTATGTATATGTATATGATTCATTGCATGCGTGTATCTGCGACAACTGACAAGTTGATACTTATCTTTTCAGAAGTTTTGTTTGCTCCTCAATTCACTGTCATGCATGTGATGGTTGACCCTAGAAAATTGAAAAGATTGTTTGGATTGTAAAGATAAAGGTGTGTTTGGTTATCTGCATAACATTCAGTCTGGATGTGGGGATCAAATTTGGCCTGTTTTGTTACCTACCTGTGAAGCTGGGTTTGCATAGCACGCTCCTCAAAGCAGCCCGGAGTCTGGGTCTGGAGGAGCGACCGATCAAACGTTTCCAGCAAGCCAGATCTGAGTAGGTGCAGCGAAGACACGTGGTTGCACACGTGGGGACAAGAGGGAGACGGTGCGCTTTGTCCCGAAGGTGCACCATAAATTCTTCTCACCGCTCACTCTCATATGTCTTCACTGTCACTCTCTCAAGCAGGCAACAGGGCGAGCATTGGCGGCGGCAATATCTACTGGAAGCATATGTGACGAGAAGATCTGGGCGGCAACCAGCGCAACAACCATCAGCGAGGGGGTCATCACCACTTCGTCAATGACGGTAAGCCCTTCCCTTCCCGGTTTGGGTTCCACTAGCTTAGCCCGCGCGGCGGCACGCCGCGCCCGTCAGTAAATCGCAACTATGTAGACCGTAGTTGAAACGATGGAACTATAAACAATTATGAGCTAAACAGAATATGCATGGTAGCTTTATGTGTATCTTTTACTATTAGGAAAGAAGAGCATATCAATATATATGAAAGTTCAAGATGGCAAAGAAGTACATTTATTACAACCATGCATGATACATGCTGATAAACAGAACGATAAAAGCTGGTAAGTTCTAACTTGGGAGGTAACTCCATGCTATCACAGCAAGGTTTTTCTGCAAGTGGAAAAATATTGCTGTGTGTAGCGAACATTTACCTGAAGTGCATAGATTATACTGGAAGTTGCAGAAAAGAGGGCACACGTATTTACAGATACTCCATAACTTTATACTGGAACACCTATTATACTTTACAAAATAGCTATGTGCATATGCCTCCAAGGATCCAAGCTCAGCAGCAAGTAGGCAACAGCAAGCCTCTTGTTATTTTCACAAGTCCGAATCAAGAATCAAGCCATCGACAGCAAGGAAGTAAATACCAAATTGTGCTTATCAATAGGACTCGCCACAATTTCAGGATCAGGATCAGGAGAACTATCTTCTTCTCGATCAAACACATTAATTCTACTCTTCACTTCATCAGCAGAAGTCACCATACGTAACTGTGCAAATTACATAATGCAAATTTAGGAGGCTGACCTTCAGCAGGAAGAAGAGAACCAATATGATAATAGACCACACCATTCATTCTGAACACATAAGGCGCACCAGCAACGTTCACACTATGATCAATATGAGCACCAAGCGATGTAAAACAGAACATCGAGTTATACTATCTAATGAAATGCAATGCGCAATGACAATCTTTTCTTTTTGGCAAAATATGCGGACACAATTTATTTCCTCTCATCCCCTCTCAATCTTAGCTTTAACTCAAATCATTAAACAACAACAACTGGCAATGCAGAAACATAAATTGATTCACAAAGACCTATGGAGAACCAATTTTCGACAATTCAGAACTCCCAATTCCCTGAATCCAAATAAATATAAATAAATCAGAAGTAAAATTAAGGAGGAAAGCAAAATAGTTTGAGTGGCCGAGTTATCATGGAATTTGGAAACTTGGCTTGGTTTGGACGTCGATTATCCCTGCCGAGCCCGCGCCCTATAATGTATTTGCGTCGTGGTGTGATTCATCATAACTACCTTCACGCGGTTCCTTGTAGAACTACCCAAGCAACAACATCACTGTGTTTCAGTCATAGTTACCCTTGAAATTCTTCCAACCGGTTTAGAGAAAGTGTTGAAAGGTTACAGAATGACATGATTTTGTTCTCTGTATGTAGGATCCATTCAGATGTATACCATGTTTATCAGATTTATTTATAATGATGTCTCCCCAAAAGAAGTAGTCCTGTCTGTCTAGAAGACCTCGAACTGATGGTTAATCTGACACTATCAACAACATTCATGCTCTGCATCAAGTTTCAGATGAGTTGATGTCTTCCTTCTAACATGAACAAAGTTCCATTTGTTGAAATAGTGAATCAAATAAGGACCTGTTGATCTTATACATGGACTATATAAATATGAGCTTGGAAATTAACCGAAGTTACAGAAAGGATGCGAAGAATTTACTTAATTAATCCATAGGTAAAAGTTGGTAAAAAGGTCCCCAACTAATACACGTGTCATGCACTCATTAACCAGTTTAAAGCTATAAAAACTCCAAAAAACCAGAAAACAGAAACCATAGTGTCATGCACTCATTAACCAGTTTAAGACTGTAATAGAACTCCAAAAAAAAAATCAGAAACCTAACGGGAAATAGAGAATTTTAAAACCTGAGATTCAATCATGTTCAGCTTCTGAAGATAGTTATCTTTCATTTTGTGTGTGCCCTCGTCTGTTGAGGAAGGTATATTCGATGATGCATGATCGAGATCCTCGATTTCTTTCTGTAAACATAAAACCTGAAGAGCCTTCCTTTCTTATTCCATCTCATGTAACTTCGTCACATAATGTTACTTCAGAACAAAGATGTCACTCTTCATAAATTGTTTCATCTCCACCTTCAGAAATTTAGATTAAAAAAAGGTAGAATTACACTTCCATTTGGAACAAAGAACACATTACCAGAGCACAGTTTTAACTGTTAATTAGAATCGTAGGTTAAGTGTGGTTATATTTGAAAATGAGTTTACAATGGATGGTGGAATGAAGATTATTCAGTACATGTGAACAAAGAGTCGAAGTTGAGCCAGACAAGTTGTAAATTTGTATATGAACAATTATAATCATAAGGAAAGAAAAATAGTACTGTACCTCCTTTTGAAGTCCTTTTTTTGATCTTGCAGCTCCATATCCAGTTTTAGTGTTGTCTTTCCTTTTCTTCTTCATCAACTTCACCTGAAAAAGAAGGGTTATTATTAGAGAAAGTATCATGAACTTCACAACCTGAACCTAGATCGTCTATAAGCATGCCCTTATCCAGTGCAAGTTTATCATGCAAACAATTTCCGCAAGCAGTGGAGAATTTCTGCCGTGTTAGTTCAGCTTCTAACTGCTGAATCTTTGATATATAGGTCTTAATTAATAATTAATAAGGTCCACATTCTGCTCCAAAAAAATATAACTCTACAAAGACTTATATTTAGGAACGGAGGGAGTAGTAATTATTGGGTTGTTACCTTTCTTAGGCGAACCTTGTACAGAGAGAACTCAATCTGCTACTCAAAATTGCTCACATCTCGCAGAGTCAGAGTATTCAGGTCCTCACCCACGTACCGCCTCGTGATGATCTTAATCCTATTGCTCCCATTCTTCATCTTTGTCATCTCACTGATGATTTTCTTCATGGGAAAGAAAAGGAAGATTAATAGGTAACACAAGTAAAAGCCAACAATGTTATTTAGTTTAAACTAAATTGTTGTACCTACTGGACGTCCATCTCATCAAAGCAAGTGATGGGGCCTCTGAGGAATCTGTCAAAGATGTTTGCAATCCTAGTGAGGCAGATAGAATTAAAACAGGACAGGATAAAGAGAAGATGTGTAGGTGCTCTACATCTATACATCGCATCAAGCACAAAAATTTACTCTGATTCTCTGAATCCCGAAACATGAAATCAACCATCCCGGTCCCGATGAACGAAAATAGCGATCAGTAGTAACAGCCGTCGCAGCTGCGGCGCCGCCGCGGACGGCGCAGTAGCTGAGGCGGTCGCCTGCACATCGACCTTGCACTCATTGCACCGGAAGCACGCCAAGGTCTGATCGTTGCTCACGCCTGGCAGGCCGCGCGTGTCCGTCGGGTCCAGGCCGCTCGCGGGGCCCTCGTATAACGTTGCGTTCACCTCCCTGTACCCTCAGTATGCCGGTGGCTTGCAGCAGAGCAGGGCTCCAGTGGCCTTGGCTGACGCGAGGTTCCTCGGAAAGCCGGACGCAAGGTCGAGGAGCCGGTGGCTCTAGACAGCTCGAGGCATCTACCACGATGTAAGCCCGGCCGACACAGGATTGCGGCGCGCGGATGACCTGAGGGGGCGCGAGCTCGAAACGCCCCACCTTCCCTTTCTCAAGAAATTGCCCCACGACACGCTCGCTCACCTCGCCGCAAACTGATGCGTCGTCGTCACCTCAACGGCTGAGGTCGCCAGCCTCGCGCCCTGGGTTGCATACGCACGTGTCTCCGGTCCCTGGCTGAGGCCTAGCTTCCCCACAGCTGGCCACCACCGCGGCCCGCGCTCTGGATCCACCGGCCACCGAAGCCGGAGGACATGGGTGTCGTCGGGGGAGCACGAAGGGGCGACCTCCGGGGTCGAGAGCCACGGCACGGAGGCCGTGTTGCTACCGACGCCCGCGCTGCGTATATTCGAGGCGCCCGCGGTGCAGATACAGGCACGGTGGAGGCCATCGCTGGCTAGGGCAGTCGTCGCCGCCGACGGCCGCTCACTCTCCAATTCCTATGCCGCACCACACCCCTCGTCCGCGCCACCACATCCCTGCATCCCTCCTACTCCAGCCGGCAGAAGCTGGAGCTCCCGTGCACGGTGCACTCTGTCCTCGTGCGGCCTACCCTCTGGCTCCATCAGAGAGAGAAGAGAGGAAGGGGGGTAGGGGCGCGGCGGCAGGATTTTTCGTCGAGACGCCGACCGGCGCGGGTGCTCTGGCGAGGCGCCGACCAGCGGCGAGGTCTTTCGACAAAGATGGTCTGGACGTCGCTCGGATTTGGAGTAAAATGCATGAACCGTCCTTGAAGTTGGTGACAAGGTCCAAAACGGTCCTTAAACTCTGAAACTGCCCCAATACGGTCCTTAAACTTGCGAATACGAAGTCAATACGATCCTTGAACTGGTGGCACCGGTCCCGGGATACGTATGCGCATACGTTTTGCGTACGGCGCCTCCACCACGTCAGCGTACGCAGTTGATCGCGAGCAACCGATGCGAGGCAGTGGTGTTTTTGCGTTCGGCCCCCAAAGATCCTGATTATGTGACTCATCCGCTCCCACCTGGTCATCTCGTGAAACAGAAGCTATCGACCCCGGGACAATGGCGGCGGCCTGATGATCACCGACAGGTCCAACACGTGAGCGCTCCAGGGACGGCGGAAGAAAGAAGGGGCTCGCAGCCGCATCCGCCGATGGGTGCCCCGATACGGCGGCTTGATGAGGTGGCGGCGCCGACGTACGGTTGTTCTAATGGAAACGACAATGATGAAGAAACAGAGAGCATCGTCTATACTGTTCATCTTCAGAACTAATCATGTTGCTGTACTGGCAAGAGTTCAGTTAGGATCTATGTGTGTTCAGTTCACTTCATATATGTTTGTGAAAAAGGTGCTGCTGTATTGGCAAAGGTTCAGTTATAATCTATGTGTGTTCAATTCATACATGCTTGTGCAAAATTACTGCTGTACTGGCCAGAATTCAGTGCTGAAGTTCACTTCATATATGTGTTCTGTCAAAATTCAGTTATGCTCTAGTACTGTACAAGCACATTGGAATATATGTACACATATCTGTCAGAAATCAGTGGAATATTTGTTGGTCTCACTGTACATGCACATTTTCAATCATACATTCAGTCATATTTGTTTGTCTCACTACACATGCATAATCTGTCAAAATGCAGATACATCCAGTCAAAAAAATTGGTCTCACTTCATATATTCGGTCAAATGCAGATACATGTTGGTCTCACTTCCATCAGAACAAAGGATAGTTCACTTCCATTAGAACACAAGGATAGTTCACTTCATTAACACAGTACCAATGCATAGTTGAGATTACATAAGAGCCAAAAGTCACTCAAGCAAGCTGCGGTGGAGCCACCGGCGGCAACGGGAAGGGGAGGCGCGATTGGGATGCCACCGGCGGTAACGGGAGGGGGAGGCGCGAATGGGATGCCACTGGCGACGGGAGGGGGAGAGGCGCCGAGGCTGCCGCCTTCGCCGTCACCGTCGACCGA
The DNA here is from genome assembly GCA_039707655.1 of Elymus sibiricus. Lineage (NCBI taxonomy): Eukaryota > Viridiplantae > Streptophyta > Magnoliopsida > Poales > Poaceae > Elymus > Elymus sibiricus. The sequence continues at coordinate 383,710,848 of CM077667.1, read as the reverse complement.
ACTGTCTGAAGTGTGATCTGGTGGAGAGGGATTCAGGCTGCGTTTGGGGATTTTGATCAGGGAGACGACCAACTTTTTCTGACCACGGGCCCTCTATGGTGACGTGGCGGACATGGACGACGTGGCGTACGCGAGCCGTATGTTTATACGTAGCCCAGGACTGGCTGCACGAGTTCGAGGACCGTATTGACGTCGTATTTGTGAGTTTAGGGACTGTATTGGAGCAGTTTCAGAGTTTAAGGACCATTTTGGACCTTGCCAGCAACTTCAGGGACGGTTCGTGCATTTTACTCCTCGGATTTGAGAGACGCATGCTAGCGAAGGCTGCTGTGAGCTCCACCTCCAAAGGCGAGTTGGGAGCCTTTTATATGGAGCTACGACGGTGGAGCGGCGGAGCGACGGGCGGTGGGCCGTGATTGAGATAAGAACAAACCGAAGAGAAGAAAAAATATCAGCAACCGCCTATACTAATCAGCGGCGGAGAAGACGCTGGAAACGAACACGTACGTAGGCAAATTATTTTCCACCACTGCATGCTTGCCAACAAATTCACACCACGCGACAGATCGCATGTTTGAAAACGGATCACGACAGCGCATGCAAACAAACGTGGGTCGCAGAGACAGAAACACGCAAGCGGAGAGACCAACTCCCAACGGACCACGCGTACACGCATCCAGGAAAGAAAGGATACACAGTCAAGTCAACGAATCAGCATGGCCCACACAACAAAAAAGGGTACACGCACCCACAATAGCGCAAACCACGTTAGGAAAATTTGAAACGAATATCTACAGTCACCAGAGAAACCTACACCTAGGGCTGCAAACGAGTCGAGTTCGAGCGAGTTGAACTTGGCTTAGCTCAACTCGTATTAAAAGTCGTGCAAGATTAGACTGAGTGAAGCTCAAGGTCGAGCTTTAGAACATGACTCGTGCTCAGCTTGTAACGATGTCGAGTCTATCTCGATCTCGTTTCGAGCTAAATGAGATGATAAAAATAATAAATCTATGGTGATTACTCCAACTAGATAAGGCTCAACACAACATAAGAAAATACTAAAAAATATTATTTCAATCAAGACGATGATAATATAAATTTCTTCAAAGTAGTTTGACTTGTTTTCTCACAACCAAAAGTTTAGTATCAAAATAAGATAATAATTTACGACAAACATATAATTAGAAAAGCAAATTATTGGACGAAGACCATAATAAGGCCTAATTCTTCTCGGCGTTTAATTAAGCTTCCATGTTAGCTAGTAAATAAAATGGAAAAAATCACGGCCAACATATATGGTAATAAATTATCTTATTTAAATTTAATATATGACATGATCATTGACAATAATGATATTATGTCGAGCTATCGAGCTAAATCGAGCGAGCTAGTATTGGCTCAAGATCGATTCGTTTCTCGGTCGAGCTGCACAAAGTGTTCAAACTCAGCTCGTTTATTTTCGAATCAATCTCGAGTCGAGCTAAAAAACGAGTCGATCTCGAGCAGCTCACGAGCCTCGAGCTTTTTTTGCAGCCCTACCTACACCCCAGGAACCCAAATAAATACACGCGTCATACAATCTCTCACTCATCCCGTCACTATCAAACAAGTGGCTAAACGTGATGCAAAATCCTTCATTGGAATTAGATGTTCTGGTATTTAGGGTTTGATAGAGCTCGAGTAGGGACTTGATTTAGGTGCCGATTTAGGGCTCAGTTTTGGTTTGATTTAGGGTTCGATTTGTGAGGAGATCAATTCGATTTGAGGGAAGATCAATGTTTTGGGGGGGGGGGGGGGAGGAGGGTGAGATCAGTTAGATTTGGGGGAAGATCAGTTCGATTTGAAGGAAGATTAATGTTGTGTATTCCATACATTAGGATGATCGTTGGTACAAGAGTTAGCCCTACACAATGTAATTCCGATCCTTGTACCAGCTCCCCCCTTCTACATGACAACATGCACTGAAGATCATCATCATTAACATGCACATTGTTGTGATCCTACACATCACTATTGACATGCACATTTGTATGATCCTACGCAACTCACTACGCTTCACCATTGACATTCACATTGGTCCTTACTTCATATGCTAGAAATTTGGTAGTGTGTTGAGCATGTGTTCTTCATTGTGATGCTCTACCGGCAAGTTAGTCCTCCACACTACTCGAAGGACAATGTGTTCCTCGGCGATGCTGCTCAACGCAAGCTGGTCCTCAGCAATGCGGAAGAAGGAATCGCATCCAAGAGGCTTTGGGGGAGGCCGACGAAGTTTGGCCACTTCCATGACAAAGTGACTGGAAGTGGATCCAACCAAGTTCTGCAAGGTGCTCTTAGCACCTACGTTGGAGTTACTTCCCATCCTCAATGTCTTCCAGCAGCACCTCGACATCATTGCACGGTAACCTTTCCAAGGACGAACACCGAATTTAACTAGAAGATCAAGCTCTGGCATGTCAACGAGAGGATTGCCATGGATCAAGGGTGGCTCGCCTTTGCCATAGCTCACTAGTTGCAGACTGGTTACTTCATTACCTTCAAGTTCATCACGCAGGATGCTTTCAGGGTCATCTTCTTTGACCACTCCTACACAGAGGTGGTGATCAAGTGAGGTGATCATGAGCCAACACTTGCTATGGTCGATGAGTGAGTGATCTTTAACCTCTCTTTGTTAGTGTGTGGGTCTTGAACTTGTATGAATGTGGTTAATGCGTCTGACTGTGTGTGCCAGTATTATGTGTATGTTTGTTCGATGTGATTTAACCTTTGTTCTTTGCAATATGTGACGCCCCCATTTTGATCGTACGCTAATCATACACGCAAATACGTACGACAAGATTAGGGACTCACTGGAAGATATCACAACACAACTCTAGACACAAATTAAAGTCATACAAGCTTCATATTACAAGCTAGGGGCCTCGAGGGCTCGAATACATAAGCTCGAATACAAACGAATCAGCGGAAGCAAATAATATCTGAGTACAGACATAAGTAAACATGTTTTGCCTTAAGAAGGCTAGCACAAACACAAACTACAGATCGAAAAGGTAAGGCCTCCTGCCTGGGAGCCTCCTATCCTACTGTTGGTCGGGGGCAACCTCCACGTAGTAGTAGGCACCATCGGTGTAGTATTAGTTGTCGGCGGGAGCAGCTATCTCCTGGGCTCCGTCATCTGAACGCAGTAATCATATCGAGAGGGAAAAGGGGAGCGAAGCAACCGTGAGTACTCATCCAAAGTACTCGCAAGACTTACATCAGAACTAAGCTAAGTATGCAACATTATCAAAGGAATGGGGCTATATCTTTGGACTATCTGCAGAAATGCGAGAATAGAGGGGGAAAGCCTAGTCCTATCAAAGACTAGCATCTTCAGTGTCTTGCAGCATTAGAAGAGTGTAGGTTAGCATTTTCAAAAGTAGTAAGTTATTTAAGAACCGCCTAGAGATTCTTCCTCGACTCCTTGCGAGAAAGCAATCTCAGAGCCAACATTTTATTTCACAAGTATCCACTTCTAGTTGTAAGATCGGGATACAACTCCAAGCATCCGTTACCGTGGACACGGCTATTCGAATAGATATACTTCCCTGCAGGGGTGCACAAACTTGCCCAACACGCTCGATTAACTCTGGCCGGACACAATTTCCAGGTCATGCCCGACCTCGGTTGATCGACATGCCGTAGTCCTACCTAGGCTCAACAGAGAGGCCACACGCCGGTCTACATCCTAAATGCGAAGGGGTCATGGGCCAATCGCCCTTTGCAATCCCGTGCGTTGCGAGGACGGCCAGTGTCAGTCCTGGCACCTCTTAATACAAAGACGGTGCTTACGCGGGCCACCCGGGTGCGTGCCGCTCAACTATGACATCTGCAGAACTTTCGGCCGAATGTATGACGTAGAGTACCCATAGTTATTCTCGCGTGGTGGTTAGTGCGAAACAAGGCCAGAGGCCTTCTCAGATCACATATCCAAACCCATTAATGATTTGTTAGCTGTGGTGACGAGCGCTGATCCACGATATGTGGTCCCGTCGCCCCGTCTCGAGGACTTGTGGCAAGGGCCAAGAATGCCCGGCCAAGCCTCGTCGTCATTACACCAACACCATCCAGGTCATCTAGACCTCAACAAGTAATAGTAGTAAAGTTAATGTAACCGTGTGTCCAAACATCAAGGGGAAACCCGAGGAATCAACCTCGGTGGATCCCAACCGATGTAACCGTCAAGGTGACCAGAGAGGATTCACCCTCGAGTTTCTACGCTTGAGGTGTTGCACGACAGAGTCGTCGTCGGGAGTGGTGAAGGAGGAATCACCCTTGATAACCACGACCGACTAGCTACACTATAGAGTTAGCATCATGAGTACTTTACGAGGTGTCACCCTCGGTACTCGATAGTAGCTCTGCAGAGTCGTACAACTAAGAGGGTGTGCGGTGAATGTGACGGGCATGGCTTGTCGACCGGTTAACCGACTCTTCGAGTCGTTGATGATGAAGCAGGGGCAACTGGGACTAAGGCGTCATAGGGAATTACTAATCAACCTGTACTAAGCATTTGATATGTAGTAAGGTATAATAGCAGTTTAACAAAAACAGGCTATGCATTAGAATAGGAGCTATCTACAACAGTAGACAAAACTAATGCAAGCATGAGAGGGAAAGAGATGGGCGATATCGGAATGATCAAGGGGGGGGTGGCTTGCCTGGTTGCCCTGCAGACAAAGACGGATCCTTGCGGTGAAGTGGTCAATCACCGGATCAACAACGACCTCGGGGTCTATCGCAGTATCGAGGTCTACCGGAAAAGAAGTAACGGAGGGGAGCAAATAAATAACGGAGCAATCAAATGCAACACAAATGCAATGGCACGGCAAGATGTGAGGGTGACATGCTCTAATGCATCCCTAAACATTTTAAAAGAAGGGGGAAAATATCGCCAGATATTTTCCCAGCTCCAGGTATTTTTGGACAGATGATCCTAATGCAAAATGTCCATGTTCATCATGCTAGGAGCATGTGACAGATGAACGGACATCGTATTCGGATTCGTGGGATTTTTCTGAGCAACTTTCATGCATAAATTTTTTTCATCCGAGCTACGGATTATTTTCTATGATTTTTCTAAGTTTTCAAAGATTTTCTGAAATTCCTGGAATTATTATTATTCGGAAATTAAATGGTAACTGCTAGGTGCACCCGGTGCAGTGCACCCACAGGTGCACCAGAGGCTAACCAGTGGGCCCCTGTTGACCTGGGTCAACTGCCCAGTCAGCTGGTCAACTGGGCCAGTTGACCAGTCAATGGGGTCATGGGGCCCAGCGTCAGTGGTTGTTTAGTGGGGGGTCAATTAGTGGCTAATTAGGCCTCCCCTAATTAACAGGGCCGGGCCCAGGCGGCAGTGGACCAGGCCAGCAGTAGCAGTGGTGGCCGGCGGAGCAAGGCAGCCGCAGCCAGCAGCCGCAGCAGTGGAGCGCGGCAGCAAGCGGGCGTGAGCGACAGCTTGCAAATGCACGCGTGGGCGACCATGGAGAGGCGACAGCAGCAGCGCGCAGTGAGCGACAACAGCAGTAGCGGGCGGTCGGGCGAGCGCAGGCGACGACAGACGGAGGCGAGGCCATGCGCAGGAGGGCCCGAGCGTCGGTGAGCGCGGCACGGGCACGGTCGCGAGGCAGATGTGGGGCGCAGGCGCGCGCGTGGCACGGCCGGGTGTAGCCGTTCGTGGCCAGAGGCCCGTGGGCACGACCAGGGAGCACGGCGAGCGGAGCCAGGGACTCGGCGATGCGGCGACGGCCTAGAACAAGGGAAACGGGCGGGGGAGAGGGAGAATGGATGCGGGGCTCACGACGGAGGTCGTTGGCGAGGTTGAGGAGGCCGGGGACGCGTCGGAGCAGAGGCACGACAGCGAGGCAGTGGTGGTGGCCGTGGGGGGGAGGAAGGCGTTGCGGGCGTCATTGAGGCGGTCTCCCGTCTCCGATTCGGTGGTGCAGATGACGAAGGAGGAGGCGGCGTGACTCCTGGACGTGGTGGTGCGACGAGGGGCGGTTGGAGGCCACGGGATCGACGAGGTGGCGGCGATGGCGTCTCGGGCGCAAACAACCAGAGGCGGAGAGGGACGAACGAGGGGAGGAAGAAGAAGGAAGGCGCTAGGGTTTTCGTAGGGGGGCGTTGGGGCTCGGCCTTATACCCCAAGGGGGCCGGGGGATGGCCGGCACGCGCACCCCATCGGCCATGGATTGGCCGCCACGCCCTGGCCGTCCTCTGCCTCAATTGTAGCGGGATTTTAAATTCTTTTTTATACATTCAATTCTGTTTTGTATTATTTAAACACTAACTGACTTATGCAAAAAATAAGTGACCTGGCCCATAATTCATTTTGCAACATTAGGGAGAGCCACAAAAAGTTTGAGGACCATTTGAAAAAGTTTGGAAATTCTATAATAAAAAATGGCATTTAATTTATTGTTTTGGCCTCGGTTATAAATGTTTTAGAGACACCAAAATACTTTATAAAATGTGAGTTACAATTTTATAATTACCAGGGGATTATTTTCAACACAAACATGATTTTAGTTTTTAGGTGTGCAAAATTATTAAATCCAGCTTTTAAATGAATTTTGAAAATCATTAGGAAATTCAAATGAGGTTTGATTCCATTATGATCAAACATGGTTTTGCGAAACATCAGCTTAATCCTCATGGTTACTGTAGCTTAAACACAAGCATTACTTTAGCATGAATCCAGGGGTGTTACAACTCTCCCCTACCAAGAGAAATTATCGTCCCGAGAATTAAGAGGTAGAAGTAAGGGGGAAAATTCTGGTTACAAAATTCTAACGAGTCTTCTAGTTTGGCTGCTCTCCTGCTCTTCTCGAAGAAGTTGATCCCCTTCGTCGATGTTTTCAATTCCCTGTTTTAGGTCATCCCAATGAAGTCGTCATCCTTTCTTCGGGATCTTCATCGTCCTACGAATGCGATAAGAAGGAAGACCCTGGGAGAACCTATCTCCACAAGGTTGGGCATCTGTGTTGGGTTCTACCGTAGGTGCATCGCATGCGAATTAAAATTTTCCTACGCGCAGAACATCCAAGAACATGCTACGGAGATGGATCACAGGTCGTTACCACTAGACGCGCAGTGCCGTGCAGCAGAAGTAGAGTTGGGGCAGCGCGTTCACGTGGTCCGTCTCCTCCTCGCCCGATCTCCCTCGAACAGCCGATCCGATCTCCCTCGAACAGCCGGTCGCCGGATCCCACATACAGGTTCGCCGCAGCGGCGCAAGTGCACCGCCTCTGACGTTATCCGCGCGTGCAGGAGGAACACCGTGCAACGGACTGCTAGGTCCGATCACACAGTCGGCGGCGGCAAGTGGAGGTGGCTAGCTGCGACACATGCAAAGCCGTAATGACGGCGCCGAAGCGATCAACCAGATGGGTGTGCCGCACCTCCACTATATATAGGCATCCGGCACGGGCTCAACTCTTGGGCCTTGCACGGATCCTAAAACCCACGTGTAGTTCCTTCCCTTAAGCGCGCGACCCCTTAGGTTCTCGTTCACTTGGTCGCGAGTCAGACGACATCCGACTCGACCAGTCGGTAGCGGCCTCTAGCAAAGCGTGCCGACTCCAAGTGTCCGATGAAGCTGGTTAGGCGAACCTGTACTTCACACTTCTATTCCCTTTGCCACACGATGTACGTTGTCGTGCTCAAGGCGACATGGTCATCCTTGTTGCAGCACGACCTCTTTCTTGTTCCGATGAATCCGACCAACACTTCGGATTATCTCATAATCCTCATCGCATGGCCATGTGATACGTCTCCATCGTATCTACTTTTCCAAACTCTTTTGCCCTTGTTTTGGACTCTAATTTGCATGATTTGAATGGAACTAACCCGGACTGACGCTGTTTTCAGCAGAATTGCCTTGGTGTTATTTTTTGTGCAGAAATAAAAGTTCTCGGATTGACCTGAAAATTTACGGAGAATATTTTTGGAATTAATAAAAAATATTGGCGAAAGAATCAAGCCAGGGGGTCCACCTGTTGGCCACAAGCCAGGAGGGCGCCCCCCCTAGGGCGCGCCCTGGTGGCTTGTGGGCCCCCCATGGCTCCTCCGACCTCGATTCCAACTCTATATATTCACATCCATGGAGAAAAAAAATCAAGAAGAAGAGTTCATCGCATTTTACGATACGGAGCCGCCGCCACCTCCTGTTCTTCCTCGGGAGGGCAGATCTGGGGTCCGTTTTGGGCTCCAGAGAGGGGAAATCGACGCCGTCGTCATCACCAACCATCCTTCATCACCAATTTCATGACGCTCTCTGTCGTTCGTGAGTAATCTCATCGTAGGCTTGCTGGACGGTGATGGGTTGGATGAGATTTACCATGTAATCGAGTTGGTTTTGTTAGGGTTTGATGACTAGTATCCACTATGTTCTGAGATTGATGTTGCTATGACTTTGCTATGCTTAATGCTTGTCACTAGGGCCCGAGTGCCATGATTTCAGATCTGAACCTATTATGTTTTCATGAATATATATATTTGTTCTTGATCCTATCTTGCAAGTTGTAGACACCTATTACGAGTTATGATCCGCATCCCCCAGGGTGACAATAACTGGGATTCTTTCCGGTGATTACCGTAGTTTGAGGAGTTCATGTATTCACTAAGTGCTAATGCTTTGGTCCGGTTCTCTATTAAAAGGAGGCCTTAATATCCCTTAGTTTCCATTAGGACCCCGCTACCACGGGAGGGTAGGACAAAAGATGTCATGCAAGTTCTTTTCCATAAGCATGTATGACTATATATGGAATACATGCCTACATTACATTGATGAATTGGAGCTAGTTCTGTGTCACCCTATATTATAACCGTTGCATGATGAATGCCATCCGACATAATTATCCATCACTGATCCATTGCCTATGAGCTTTTCACATATTGATCTTTGCTAAGTTACTTTTCCGTTGCTACTTTTACAATCACTACAAAACTGCTACTGTCACTTTGCCATCATTACCGTTACTTCCATACTACTTTGCTACTGAATACTTTGCTGCAGATACTAAGTCTTTCAGGTGTGGTTGAATTGACAACTCAGCTGCTAATACTCGAGAATATTCTTTGGCTCCCCTTGTGTCGAATCAATAAATTTGGGTTGAATACTCTACCCTCGAAAACTGTTGCGATCCCATATACTTGTGGGTTATCAAGACCTTTTTCTGGCGCCGTTGCCGGGGAGCATAGCTCTATTCTCTGAGTCACTTGGGATTTATATCTGTTGATCACTATGAAGAATTTGAAAGATGCTAAAACCAAGATCTACCCCTCCACTACGAGGACAGGTAAGGAACTGCCATCTAGCTCTGCACTTGATTCACCTTCTGTTATGAGTAAACTTGCGACACCACCACCTGCTAGTAATTCTGATATATCGCAAGTAATTGATGATTCCACTTCTACTATGCATGATGCTTATGATGATACTTTGCTTGATACTGCTATGCCACTGGGTGAATATCTTGATAAACAAATTGCTAGAGTCAATGCTGCAACTGATGATATTTCTGAAACTGATGAAATTATTGAAACTGAACATTATGAGACACCTGCTAGACCTAGATCTCCTAGATATGAATTGCCTAATATACCTAAGGGTTATGTTATGGAGGGAGAGGTAGCTAGGGACTTTCTTGCTTGTAAAGATAGAGATGATCTTAAGAAATTGCTGTGCAAATGGAAGGAAAAATCTTTGAATGCTAGAATGCAATATGATCCTAAGTTTGCTACTTCACCTATCTTTGTTACTGATAAGGATTATGAATTCTCTGTCGATCCTGAGTTAATTACTTTGGTTGAATCGGATCCTTTCCATGGTTATGAATCTGAGACTGTTGTGGCACATCTTACTAAATTGAATGATATAGCCACCCTATTCACTCATGAGGAAAAAAATTCGTTATTACTATATTCTTAAGTTGTTTCCTTTCTCATTAAAGGGTGATGCTAAGATATGGTTTAATTCTCTTGCTCCTGGTTGTGTGCGTAGTCCCCAGGATATGATATATTACTTCTCTGAAAAGTATTTTCCTGCCCATAAGAAACAAGCTGCCTTGCAGGAAATATTTAACTTCGTGCAAATTGAAGAAGAGAGTCTCGCACAAGCTTGGGGGAGGCTTCTCCAATTACTTAATGCTTTGCCTGATCACCCTCTCAAGAAAAACGAAATACTTGATATCTTTTATAATGGACTAACCGATGCTTCTAGGGACCACCTAGATAGTTGTGCTGGTTGTGTTTTCAGGGAACGAACTGTTGAACAAGCTGAACTACTATTGAACAATATATTGAGCAATGATAATGATTGGACTATTCCCGAACCACCTCCAAAGCCAACTCCGAAGAAAAGAGGTATTTTATTTCTCAGTCCTGAAGATATGCAAGAGGCAAAGAAATCTATGAAAGAAAAAGGTATTAAAGCTGAAGATGTTAAGAATCTACCACCTATTGAAGAGATACATGGTCTTGATAACCCGACACAGGTAGTAGAGGTAAATTCCCTCCGTAGATTTGATGAAGGTGATATTCCTTATCATAAGTCTGCTAGCCAATGTTTGGATGAGTTTGATAACTTTATTGTTAAGCAAGAAAATTTCAATGCTTATGTTAGTAGATAATTGAAACATAATGCTTACATGCTTGATCACTTAGGTGATTATATGAGTAGAACTGTTAATGATCTTAAGCTTATTAGTAAACATGCTTCCATGGTAACTACTCAAGTAGAACAAGTACTTAAGGCACAGAATGATTTGCTTAATGAGATGATTGGTAAGAACAATGATCATTCTGTTAGACTTGTGACTAGAGGTGGTAAAATGACTCAGGAACCTTTGTATCCTGGGGGCCATCCTAAGAGAATTGAGCAAGATTCTCAGAGAGTTAATACTGATGCACCTAGTCATTCTAGTAATAGAAGGAAGAAGAATGACGATAGGGCTTTGCATGCTGCTAGTGAACCTGTTATAGATACTCATGAGAACCCAAATGATATTTCTATTTCTGATGCTGAGACACAATCTGGTAATGAACATGAGCCTAGTGATAATATTAATGATGATGTTCATGTTGATGCTCAACCTAGTAATGATAATGATGTGGAGATTGAACCTGCTGTTGATCTTGATAACCCACAGTCTAAGAATAAAAGATATGATAAAAGAGACTTCGTTGCTAGGAAGCATGGTAGAGAAAGAGAACCTTGGGTTCAGAAACCCATGCCCTTTCCTCCTAAGCCATCCAAGAAAAAGGATGATGAGGATTTTGAGCGCTTTGTTGAAATGCTTAGACCTGTCTTTTTGCGTATGTGCTTGACTGATATTCTGAAAATGTCTCCTTATGCTAAGTATATGAAAGATATTGTGACAAATAAAAGAAAGATTCCGGAAGCTGGGATTTCCACCATGCTTGCTAATTATACTTTTAAGGGTGGAATACCAAAGAAACTAGGAGATCCCGGAGTACCTACTATACCTTGCTCTATTAAAGGAAATTATGTTAAAACTGCATTATGTGACCTTGGAGCCAGTGTTAGTGTTATGCCTTTCTCTTTGTATCATAGACTTGATTTGAATAAGTTGACACCTACTGAAATCTCTTTGCAAATGGCTGATAAATCAACTGCTTTACCCATTGGCATTTGCGAGGATGTGCCTGTCGTAGTTGCAAACGTTACTATCTTAACGGACTTTGTTATTCTTGATATTCCCGAGGACGACAGTATGTCGATCATCCTTGGTAGACCCTTTTTAAATACTGCAGGGGCTATTATTGATTGCAACAAGGGCAATTTCACTTTTCATGTTAATGGTAATGAGCATACGGTACACTTTCCGAAGAAACAACCTCAAGTTCATAGTATCAACTCCATTGGGAAAATTTCAACGATTATTATTGGAGACTTTGAATTCCCTCTTCCTACTGCCAAAAAGAAATATGATATAGTTATTGTTGGGGAAATGCATATCCCCATTGAGGTAACCTAGTGTTATTCGAAAATTCTCCGGTTCCGTGTCATTCGAAAAAAGTTTGTCAATAAGACTTGATCAACCTTATTGATGGATTCTTTTTGATGAGCATGAGATGGATGAATTTAGAAAGCACAACCTTCTGCACCCAACTTTTATTTTCTGTTCTTTAGATTTAATTTAGTAAAAAAATGCTATTATTTTTCTGTTTTCTGTTTTATCCATGCATTAGAAAAATGACCTGAAAATAAAAGTTCTCAGAATTCCCTGAAAATGTAGTATGATTTTTTCTGGAATATTTAAGAATTTTTGGCACTGAGAACCCATCAGGGGGCTGCACCAGTGGGCCACAAGCCTGCAGGGCGCGCCCACCCCCCCTGGGCGCGCCCTGGTGGCTTGTGGGTCCCACATGGCCCCCCCTCACTTATTCCAGCACCCATCCACTTCGTCTTCCTCTAGAAAGAATCCCACCATTGCTCAAACCCATGTTCTAGCTCATCTTGCTGCCATTTTTTATCTCCTTGCTCAAAGCTCCATTTGCAAAACTGTTTTGGGGGATTGTTCTACGGTATGTGACTCCTCCAATGGTCCAATTAGTTTTTATTCTAGTGCTTTATATATTGCAAATTTTTGCTGCTGTGGTGACCTTGTTCTTGAGTTTGCATGTCAAATTTGTATGGTCCCGAGTAGTTTTGATGCATGATATAGCCTCTAGGCACTTGTGGGAGTAGTTGCTATAAGTTTTGTTGAGTTTTGTTCACCTTTATTTTGAGTCACTAAAAATTTCAGAAATTTTTCAGAAAAAGAGAAAATGTTTAGGAGGACATACCAAGGAGGTCCCTCGAGGAAGCAAGGCCCAAGGATCGCTATACGTGAGCCTGACTTTGAACCACCAAGGGAAGCACAAGTGCGGCCTTGCGAATGGCCGTTGGATCAATTCATGGTTCAAGCAGGTTTCAAGGAAGAATTTGACGAATACGTACGAAATGCTGGCCTTGAGGACTTCGTGTCAGATAAGTGCCAGCAGTTTCATTACCTCACTGATTCATTTGTGCGAAGATTTGAGCTTACTTCCCAGCGTAATAATCATTCTGTCCTATTTGATCTTTATGATAAATCTTTTACCATGGACCTAGAAGATTTTAATGATGCATGCAAAATTCCACAATGGGGTAGTTATATTAAGCCGCGCAAAACTGAATATATCGATTTTCTTGCTAGCATCAGTGTGGGAGAGACTAGGAACTTCAGACAGGCTACCATAGGGAGCATTCACTTCCCTACCTTACATTATTTCGCTCTCTTTATAGGTAGATGTATTAATGGTAAAAATGATCATATCCACCTTTGCTCATCAGATCTCAGCGTCCTCAAGTGTGCGGTAATGAATGATAGACGTTATAATTTGGGGGCTAATATTGTCAGGAGGCTACATTTGAATGCCAAAGAAGGAGATTTCTTTGGCGGGATTTATGCCACCCGTTTAGCTAAATATCTTGGGGTATCCATATGGGGGTATGATATTGAACTACCACCTACTTTTCTTGATTATGAGGCTATGGTGCGCTACCAATTTCTTGAGAGAAACGGACAATCCCTCCTGTACCGACTAATTTTTGACAGACAGCGTGCTGTCCATATTACCCTTCCTGCTCCTGCCTTCTTTAACTTTCAGGAAAAACGGAGACACTTTATAACTAGAGAGGAGGCAAACGAGTACGAGAGAGAAGCGGAAGTCGCTCGCCTCCGCGCTGCAGCCGCTCAGGCAGTAGCTGCCGCAGCCCAGTTCAACCCCAACTATGACTTTGGATATTATCCGGGCCAGCCGTGGCCCTAGACCAACTTAGGCCAAAAGCCTAAGCTTGGGGGAGTACGTATTTCTCACCGACATTACATTCATGTTCACACACTCATCTTAGTAGTCGGTGCTTATACTTTTTCATTGTATCATCCACGGTAGTTTATTTCTTCTTTCCGCTTTCTTCTTGTGTGCTTATTTAACCTTGAGAAAATTCAAAAAAAATTAGTTCTAGCTTTACCTTCTAGTTTGTTTAGTTGTATCGTTAAAAGAAAACCCAAAAAGATTTCTCGTTCTTCTTTTGCTTGTTGGGAGCTTTCCCGTGTAAATAGTTTTCCTTTCTTCTTTGGGTCGTAAGGAGAAGACCACGATGAAATGTTGAGTGGCTCTCATATGCATTATTGTTTATCTATCAGAGAGCCCATATTACCTTTGAGTTATTGTTTGCAGATTCCAGCTTAGTCCAATGCACGTGCACTCTCCTTATTATTCACACCGTTCGGTCGTGCAAGTGAAAGGCAATAATGACGATATATGATGAAGTGATTGAGATGGAGAAAAGCTGGTATGAACTCGATCTATTTTGTTTTTGTAAATATGATTAGCTCATCGTTCTGGATTCAGCTCATTATGGATGAAACATGTTTGCAATGAAAATTAGAGATTATAGTTACTCATGCCATGCTTAATTAGCTAAGAGTGTATAATGGTTTGTCTTGAGTGCCAACATGCATTTTAAAATGGTTGTGATGTAGTATGATAGGATGGTATCCTCCTCTGAATGATTCAAGTGGCTTGACTTGGCACATGTTCACGCATGTAGTTGAAACAAAACCAACATAGCCTCCACGATGTTTATGTTCATGGTGATTTATATCCTACTCATGCTTGCATTCAATGTTGGTTAATCTCAAAGCATGTTTATGACTGTTGTCGCTCTCTAGTTGGTCGCTCCCCAGTCTTTTGCTAGCCTTCACCTGTACTAAGCGGGAATACTGCTTGTGCATCCATCTCCATAAACCCAAAGTTGTTCCCTATGAGTCCACCATACCTACCTATATACGGTATTTACCTGCCGTTCCAAGTAAATTTGCATGTGCCATACTCCAAACCTTCAAATAATACCCTGTTTTGTATGCCCGAACCGCTCATGTAGTGACTAGGGGCTGTCAGTATCTTCCATGCTAGGTGGGTTATTCTCACGATATGTGTTGATTCACTATCATTCACGAGAAAGTGGCTGGTATTCGGGATGCCCGGTTCCATGCCCAAAAATCAAATCAAAATATAATGAAACAAAACTCCCCCAGGATTGTTGTTTGTATGGACGGTACCCGTGGATTCGGCCCGCCGTGGAGTGTGATTGATTGGTGGAGGGGGAGTAAAAACTTTACTATTCTGTTTGGGAACCGCCTATAATGTATCTAGCATGGAAGATACCGAGATCTCTTAGTTGTTATGTTGACATTGAAAGCATACCACTCAAAATTATTATTCATCCCTGTTTTAAAAGCTCAAGCTCTGGCACCTCTGTAAATCAATGCTTCCCTCTGCGAAGGGCCTATCTATTTACTTTACTGTTGAGTCATCCTCCTCTTATAAAAAGCACCAGTTAGAGAGCACCACCGTCATTTGTATGCTTTGTTATTAATTGATATTGAGTATGAGTGTGACTGGATCTCTTTTACCATGAATTACAATGTCTAGTCAGTCCTTGTTCTTCAGAGGTGCTCTGCATTTATGTTTTGCGGTCTTAGAAAGGGCTAGCGAGATACCATTATATCATATTGTATCATGATTGTTTTGATAAAATTGTTGTCATCCGAGACTTATTATTATTGCTCGCTAGTTGGTTATGCCATTGATATGAGTAAATGTGAGACCTAAATGTTATTGTGAATGTGGTTAGTTTATAATCTTTGCTGAAAATCTGAACATCAGTTAGACATATTTACAACAGCAAGATCAAACAGAGTTTGTAAAAGTTTTTCTTTATCACTTTCAGTTTGTCAACTGAATTGCTTGAGGACAAGCAATGGGTTAAGCTTGGGGGAGTTGATACGTCTCCATCGTATCTACTTTTCCAAACTCTTTTGCCCTTGTTTTGGACTCTAATTTGCATGATTTGAATGGAACTAACCCGGACTGACGCTGTTTTCAGCAGAATTGCCTTGGTGTTATTTTTTGTGCAGAAATAAAAGTTCTCGGATTGACCTGAAAATTTACGGAGAATATTTTTGGAATTAATAAAAAATATTGGCGAAAGAATCAAGCCAGGGGGTCCACCTGTTGGCCACAAGCCAGGAGGGCGCCCCCCCTAGGGCGCGCCTTGGTGGCTTGTGGGCCCCCCGTGGCTCCTCCGACCTCGATTCCAACTCTATATATTCACATCCGTGGAGAAAAAAATCAAGAAGAAGAGTTCATCGTGTTTTACGATACGGAGCCGCCGCCACCTCCTGTTCTTCCTCGGGAGGGCAGATCTGGGGTCCGTTTTGGGCTCCGGAGAGGGGAAATCGACGCCGTCGTCATCACCAACCGTCCTTCATCACCAATTTCATGATGCTCTCTGCCGTTCGTGAGTAATCTCATCGTAGGCTTGCTGGACGGTGATGGGTTGGATGAGATTTACCATGTAATCGAGTTAGTTTTGTTAGGGTTTGATCACTAGTATCCACTATGTTCTGAGATTGATGTTGCTATGACTTTGCTATGCTTAATGCTTGTCACTACGGCCCGAGTGCCATGATTTCAGATCTGAACCTATTATGTTTTCATGAATATATATGTGTTCTTGATCCTATCTTGCAAGTTGTAGACACCTATTACGAGTTATGATCCGCATCCCCCAGGGTGACAATAACTAGGATTCTTTCCGGTGATTACCGTAGTTTGAGGAGTTCATGTATTCACTAAGTGCTAATGCTTTGGTCCGGTCCTCTATTAAAAGGAGGCCTTAATATCCCTTAGTTTCCATTAGGACCCCGCTGCCACGGGAGGGTAGGACAAAAGATGTCATGCAAGTTCTTTTCCATAAGCACGTATGACTATATATGGAATACATGCCTACATTACATTGATGAATTGGAGCTAGTTCTGTGTCACCCTATATTATAACCGTTGCATGATGAATGCCATCCGACATAATTATCCATCATTGATCCATTGCCTACGAGCTTTTCACATATTGATCTTTGCTAAGTTACTTTTCCGTTGCTACTTTTACAATCACTACAAAACTGCTACTGTCACTTTGCCATCGTTACCGTTACTTCCATACTACTTTGCTACTGAATACTTTGCTGCAGATACTAAGTCTTTCAGGTGTGGTTGAATTGACAACTCAGCTGCTAATACTCGAGAATATTCTTTGGCTCCCCTTGTGTCGAATCAATAAATTTGGGTTGAATACTCTACCCTCGAAAACTGTTGCGATCCCCTATACTTGTGGGTTATCACCATGCTTATCCAGGTCGGATCACCCGAGGGGCCCAGAGTATATCTTTCCTGATTGGAGGGGTAAATCCCATCTTGCTCGACCACGTCTCGCAGCTGGACAAGCCCGAAACCTACCTTTATAACTACCCTGTCACGGAGTAGCGTTTGGTCGGCCCAAAGCAAGTCTGTCACCATCCCGAGTACATGCGCCAGCTCAGGTCTTAGGACACAGAACGTATGTTGTACTAGAGACTCACAGATGACTTATCGCTGCGTCTCATAGTTGGGTCTGTCCAACTCAGACCTTATCTCGACTCGGATCCGACTACGTCGAATCCGACCAGATCTTTCCGAGTCCATATTATCCGGCTAGCATCCAATGCTACATGGTCAGTGAGACCGGACCATCCACCGGGTCATATGCTAGTCTAACTGGTTGTGCGTTCACACAGCCCTTTTGACTAGGGACCATTTAGGATAGTCATCATACAATGCATAGTCTCACAA
Organism: Elymus sibiricus; assembly: GCA_039707655.1. NCBI lineage: Eukaryota > Viridiplantae > Streptophyta > Magnoliopsida > Poales > Poaceae > Elymus > Elymus sibiricus. Next base: position 383,693,088 of record CM077667.1, on the reverse strand, counting down.
ACAAGTCACGTACTTGTTAATACACATCATTGATAATGTCCCAGGACTATCTTTATTCATAAACACATAGGAAATATCATCATACATGATTGCCTCTAGGGCATATCTCCAACAGTCTCCCACTTGCACTAGAGTCAATCAAATAGACATCGAATGCACATAGCTCTAACGTGCCCCTCAGGCTTGGGTTGTGGAAGCGGCTTAGTCAACGGATCTGCAACATTTTCATCCGTATGAATCTTGCATAAATTAGTATCACCATTCTTTACGAGCTTTCGTATCAGGTGATACTTTCGGTCTATGTGCCTAGTCTTGTGGTGTTGTCTCAGCTCCTTGGCCTGTGCGATGGCACCTGAATTGTCGCAATACAGGTCCAACGGTTTTGCCCAGCCTGGGAACACACCAAGATCCTCCAGGAACTTCCGAATCCAAACACCTTCCTTTGCGGCTTCACAAGCCGCAATGTATTCGGCCTCTGTTGTGGAGTCGGCAACCGTATCTTGCTTGGAACTCGTCCAGCTCACTGCTCCTCCATTCATGACATACACGAATCCAGTTTGCGATCGACAATCATCCCTATCGGTTTGGAAACTAGCATCAGCGTAACCCTTTACGCAGAGCTCCTCCTCACCTCCATAAACTAGGAACATCTCTTTAGTCCTTTTCAGGTAATTCGGGATAGTTTTCACCACTGCCCAGTGACTCTAACCTGGGTCGTTCTGGTATCTGCTTGTTAAACTTATTGCATAGGCAACATCAGGTCGAGTACATAGCATGGCATACATGATGGATCCTATTGCCGAAGCATACAGAATCCTGCTCATCCGGTTTCGCTCATCAGAAGTCGTAGGACTCTGAGTCTTGCTTAGCCTTATACCATGTGAGATGGGCAAGAACCCTTTCTTGGCCTCACTCATGTTGAACCGCTTCAACACTTTGCCTATGTACGTGCTCTGGCTTAAGCCGAGCAGCCTCTTCGATCTATCTCTATAGATCTTGATGCCTAAAATGTATACTGCTTCTCCAAGGTCTTTCATCGAAAACTTGCCATTCAATGATTCCTTGACTGAGTTCAGCATCGAAACATCATTTCCGATCAGCAGTATGTCATCCACATACAGGATCAAAAATACTACCAAGCTCCCACTGGACTTCTTGTATAAACAATAGTCCTCTTCGTTCTTGATGGAACCAAGGTCAATGATGACTTCAACAAAACGAATGTTCCAACTCCGAGCTGCTTGCTTCAATCCATAAATAGATCTCTTGAGCTTGCATATTTTACTAGCATGGATCGACAAAACCTTCAGGCTGTATCATGTATACATCCTCCTTTAAATTTCCATGAAGGAAAGCCGTTTTGACATCCATCTGCCATATCTCATAATCGAAATATGCAGCTATAGCTAGTATGATCCTTACCGACTTTAGCATCGCTACCGGTGAGTAGGTCTTGTCGTAGTCAGTTCCTTGAACTTGTCCATGACCTTTAGCGACAAGCCGAGCTTTGTGGATCTGAACATTTCCATCCACATCGGTTTTCTTCTTAAATACCCATTTGCAACCAATGGCAATTACGCCAGGTGGTGGATCAACCAAGTCCCAGACTTGATTATCATCCATGGACTTTAACTCGGATCTCATGGCCTCTAGCCATGCCTCGGAATCTAGGCTCACCATCGCTTCCGCATACGTGGCCGGCTTGTCGCTTTCTAGCAACAACACATCACGCACTCTGCGCAATCTTTCCGACCTCCGTGGCTCCGGTGCCGATTCCACTATGGGTTCCCTAACAAACTCCAGTATGATCTCATCACCAGCCGAGTCGTCCCCGAGTGGCTCTCGAATTTCTTCGAGTCGCACCGTTCTCCCACTGGCTTCCCGACTGAGAAACTCTTTCTCTAGGAAAACCCCGTTCCGAGCAATAAACACTTTGTTCTCTTCTCGGTTGTAGAAGCTGCATCCCAAGGTTTCCCTCGGATATCCCACGAATATGCATTTTTCCGACTTAGGTGTAAGCTTGTCCGACATGAGTCGCTTGACAAATGATTCACAACCCCAAATCTTTAGAAAAGACAAACTAGGACTCTTCCCAGTCCACATCTCATGTGGTGTCTTGTCTACGGATTTTGATGGTACCCTGTTTAGTGTGAAAGCTGTAGTTTCTAGAGTGTATCCCCAGAATGACAAGGGTAAATCCGATTTGCTCATCATTGATCGGACCATGACCAACAAGGTTCGATTTCTCCATTCTGACACGCCGTTTCTTTGCGGCGTACCCAGAGGTGTGAGCTGAGGTACTATACCTCGGCTTTTCAGATGATCATCAAACTCCTGGCTCATGTATTCACCTCCACAATCTGATTGCAGAAGCTTTATCTTCTTGCCGAGTTGATTTTCAACCTCGTTTTGAAACTATTTGAACTTTTCAAAAGTTTCCGACTTGTGCCTCATCAAATAGATATATCCATAAATACTCAAGTCATCGGTAAAAGTCACGAAGTACTGATAGCCACCTCTGGCCATTTTGCTCATTGGACCACACACATCACTGTGTATAAGCTCCAATAGCTCGGACGCCCTTTCGCAACTCTTTGCAAAAGGAGACTTAGTCATCTTGCCTAGCAAGCATGATTCGCATGTCTCGAACGACCCAAAGTCTGACGAAGTTAGGAGTCCATCATCATGGAGCTTCTTCATGCGTTTCAGACTAATGTACCAAGCCGGCAATGCCAGAAGTAAGTCGGATTTATCTCATTAGGCTTATGCCTCATGACATTCATGTTATATACTGGTTCTGTTTCTAGATTTAAAATAAATAGCCCATCCACAATGGGTGCATAGCCGTGGAACATTCCATTCAAATAAAGTGAACAACCATTGTCCTTTAAACTGAATTCATAACCATGACTCATCAAGCATGAGGCATAAATAATGTTCTGACTAAGTGCGGGAATGTAATAACAATTATTCAATTCCAAAATAAATCCAGAAGGAAGCTTGAGCTGCATCGTGCCGACCTCCAACGCAGCAACTCTTGCTTTGTTGCCGACCCTGATGTCAATCTCCCCTTGTGCCACACGCCTAGTTCTTATCAGGCCCTGCATCGAGTTGCATATATGAACAACCGATCCGGTATCAAATACCCAAGAGCTACTAGGTATGTCAGCAAGATAAATGTCTATAACATATGTAACAAGTGTACCTTTGCCTGAAGAAGCATTTCCGGCCTTCTTGCCATGCTTAGCAAGCCACTTGCTACAGTTCCTCTTCCAGTGACCAGTTTCCTTGCAATGAAAGCACACGGTCTTTGAGTCCGGTCCCGGCTTCGGCGCAGCGGCGGAGACAACCTTCCCCGTGCCCTTTGCCTTACCCTTTTTCTTGGACCAACTCTTCTTGAACTTAGCCGAGTTCTGCACCATCAACACTTGATGTGTGCCTTTCTTAATATCTTGCTCTGCCACCTTAAGCATCACATGCAATTAAGTGAGCTTCTTATCCATGCCGTGCATATGATAGTTCGAGACGAACGTCCCATAGCTAGGTGGAAGAGAACCCAGAATTGTATCCATGGACAGCTCGTCCCCAAGTGGGAAGCCTAACCGATCCAAAGCTTGCACGTACCCAATCATTTTGATCACATGCAGGCTCAGTGGATCACCCTCTTTCAGCTTACAATCCGTCAAGGATTGCTAGATGTTGAACCTTTCGGTCCTTGCCGGCACCTGAAACATGCTCTTGAGACTCTCGATCATATCGAAAGCGTCAACGTTTTCGAAATGCTGTTGCAAATCGGGCTCCAAACAAGCCAGCATGAGGCAGCTGATCTCGTTTGATTCATCAACGAGTTTCTGATGGGCATTCTTGGTTGTGGCACTAGCATTCTCGGCAGGTTCCTCTGGAAGTGGATCCTCTAGAACATGTTCCTTTTTATCATGCTTGAGAACAATTCTCAAATTTCTATACCAGGTGGTAAAGTTTGTTCCATTCAGTTTATCCTTTTCCAGAATTGATTTCAATGCAAAGTTGGGTTGAGCAGGTGGTGCCATTGATCTACAACAGAAAATATGCAATCACTAAGCAATGTGTTTATGTAGAGTAATTCAAGCCTTAAACAGAACTACTCCCACTGAAGTTGGCATCCCTCCGCAAACTCTCAGTGATTCAGGACCCGTCTAGCGCGAGCGACTAGTGAGCTTTAGCATCACTGCTAGCCAACTTGCCTATTCGGTAAGCAACTCCTTGCTAATCGTATCTCTATACGACTCCTGTCGGTCGGGTAGGTATCTTATACCCCAGCTCCCAACCTTCTTTGCCACAAGGCCCAAAACCGTTTTGATAGCCTTGTCAAGTTAACCTGAGGCAGTGCATGTCCGTGTCCGACACGAACCCTCCAGTTCAAGGACACCTAGTGGCACCTCAATTTTGTGAGCCCACCACTAGACGTACTTGACGTGCGAAGGTGCAACATCCGGAATGGCAATGTGCTTGATATTAACGAGGGATCTTTATACCATTTTAACATGCATAGAAACAAGAAGCAATATCAATCACATATAAACATAAATATGTGAAATAGTATGGCTCCTTCATGGACATCCTTCCAGGCTGGTTCCAACTCCGATGACCAAGGCGGAACTCCATCTTGTTCATCACACTGGGACGCCAAAGCCTCGAACTTGATCTCTGTTCTCCAACTACTACAACTAGTAATGAATTTACAGAGAATCACAAGTCGACACGCAGGTCGTTATACAATATAATGACAACACTTTGGCTCCTGCCGGCTGACTATCATGACACGCAGGTCATGTTAAATTACACACATGCATCACATACATATGAGCCATACTATTCACATCAAACCTGCAAAACAAAGTTATGCATAGAATCGCATTCTACCGGCTTGTGTATCGTGTACGAAATACAAGACGCTACGCACACGACGGTCCCGCTAACCGGCGTTTTCGGAAATCACAGATCGAATCTGTATTCTGATCACGCCGGATTTTCTGATCTGACCGATCTCATCAATCATCGCGAACCCGATTTGGATTTATGTTTCACTGTTAACCCCGATGGCGGATACCGACCGGTAGGGGTAGGTTGTGTCACGACCTCGTCGATTCCGATTGACAGAAAACATAGCCATATCGATCCCCATGTGTAGTTGATCTCATCAACCGTGCACATAGCCAATCTCATAAACGACGACAGATCTCATCTGCTGCCTCCACGTATCAAATATGCATCCGATCTGAATCCAAATCCTATAGCAGAAGCTCTGATACCACTGTTGGGTTCTACCATAGGTGCATCGCATGCAAATTAAATTTTTCCTACGCGCAAAACATCCAAGAATATGCTACGGAGATGGATCACAGGTCGTTACCACTAGACGCGCAGTGCCGTGCAGCGGAAGTAGAGTTGGGGAAGTGCGTTCACGTGGTCCATCTCCTCCTCGTCCGATCTCCCTCGAACAGTCGATCCGATCTCCCTCGAATAGCCGGTCACCGGATCCCACGTACAGGTTCGCCGGAGCGGCGCAAGTGCATCGCCTCTAATGGTATCCGTGCGTGGAGGAGGAACACTGTGCAGCGGACTGCTAGGTCCGATCCCACAGTCGGCGGCGGCAAGTGGAGGTGGCTAGCTGCAACACATGCAAAGCCGTAATGACAGCGCCAAAGCGATCAACCAGATGGGTGTGCCGCACCTCCACTATATATAGGCATCCGGCGCGGGCTCAACTCTTGGGCCTCGCACGGATCCTAAAGCCCACGTGTAGTTCCTTCCCTTAAGCGCGCGACCCCTTAGGTTCTCGTTCAATTGGTCGCGAGTCAGACCACATCCGACTCGACCAGTCGGTAGCGGCCTCTAGCAAAGCGTGCCGACTCCAAGTGTCCAATGAAGTTGGTTAGGCGAACCTGTACTTCACACGTGTGTTCCCTTGCCACACGATATACGTTGTCGTGCTCAAGGCGACATGTTCATCCTTATGGCAGCACGACCTCTTTCTCGTTCTGGTGAATCCGACCAACACTTCGGATTATCTCATAATCCTCATCGCATGGCCATGCTTATCCAGGTCGGATCACCCGAGGGGCCCAGAGTATATCTCTCCTGATTGGAGGGGCAAATCCCATCTTGCTCGACCACGTCTCGCAGCATGGGTGTGGACAAGCCCGAAACCTACCTTTATAACTACCCTGTCACGGAGTAGCGTTTGGTCGTCCCAAAGCAAGTCTGTCACCATCCCGAGTACATGCGCCAGCTTAGGTCTTAGGACACAGAACGTATGTTGTACTAGAGACTCACAGATGACCTATCGCTGCATCTCATAGTTGGGTCTGTCCAACTCAGACCTTATCTCGACTCGGATCCGACTATGTCGAATCCGACCAGATCTTTCCGAGTCCATATTATCCGACTAGCATCCAATGCTACATGGTCAGTGAGACCGGACCATCAACCGTGTCATATGCTAGTCTAACTGGCTGTGCGTCCACACAGCCCTTTTGACTAGGGACCATTTAGGACAGTCATCATACAATGCATAGTCTCACAAACAAGTCACGTACTTGTTAATACACATCATTGATAATGTCCAAGGACTATCTTTATTCATAAACACATAGGAAATATCATCATACATGATTGCCTCTAGGGCATATCTCCAACAATCTGACGGTGAACCCAGGGAAGAAGACATGAATTATTCCTCGAGCTGTAACTCGGGGAATTCATTGAGTGCAAAAGTGCGATGGTACAAAAGTTTCAAACGGGTAGGCAATGATTCGATGCCTGATCAGAAGATGAAAGGGGTTCAGAGAAACGAAAATAAAAAGTGCGTCTGATACTAGAATAGATCATCCCTTGGACGGTGGCTCGAGAATTACATATGAAGCCAAGTGCAAAGGATACTTTAGAATCAAGGCTGTACAGGATAGTCAGGTTTCGATCCTGTGGAACTGTGGGTTATGGGCCCACCATGCAGTTAAGAGCAGAAAGAGCGGTGACATCTTGCACGGTCATGGTCGAAGACCTGTCAACAGATAGTTTTTGAGTTAAGTTGGCAACCATGTCGGTACCTAGGGCGGGAGATGAATAGAACCATTTTCCTGCTCGTTGAAACGAGGCGGACCAATAGGCAAAGTTCTCGTCCGCCGGCGGTTACTGGAATGTTATCAACAATAGTAACAGGGTCTTACTGACAGAGTTGTACAACGATATGCCTTCTTAAGCAGGGATTTATTACTGCTTATATCATATAGATCAAAGAAGGGTTAAACAAACCAATGGAAAGGAAATTGTGATTATCAGATCAAACAGACCAATGGAAAGGAAAATGTGTTTAAACACAAATAACAGGAGTATATCCTCCCCAAGGACAAGCAGAGTATGATATCCATGACAGGATAGAAGTGGATTACCGCTTAGGTAAAGGGATAGGAAAATCATGGCGTTACCCATACCATGATGTTTGGATAACTGATCAGAAAATATTTAGCATTATGCCTCCAATGTTCTAGTTGATATTCAGAATACCATAGTCATGCTTCGGGGGAGCATCTACATGGTTATCAGGTAAAGGTCAGACTTTGGATACACAAAGGATCCATCAGGAACAACTTATAAAATAAGTCATACATTTTCCTCATGGAAGAATGGCTAATCTTGCTGAATAAGATGCTATAACAATAGGTTCTCCGGCCAGGTGTGCTATGCATGACATCATCTTATCGGGTTACATAAGGACCAATGTCATAATTCTTGGAAAAAGTTCCAACCATCGTATCTGCCCGGGATTTAGATCTGGTTGGCGTCAGGATACTTCAGACAAGCAGGCCTGAGAAGAAAAGGATGCAACACAGATCTACGAGACAAAGTTGCAAGAATCTCAGAATGAACGATGGAAGCAAGCCTTGAATCATGATTCGGATTTGAAGACATATGAACACAATGTCAAGACATTCATGCCCACATGTAAGTTTTAGAATGGAATGCAATCAAGCTCTGGTTGGGAACCATCATAGAGGATATAAAGTTCAGTGTGTAAGTTTGGACTAGCTCTTACAAAGAACTTCTTTTCCTAGATCAAATCAATCAGTGGCTTGGGGGGGGGGGGGGGCTAGGAAATTTATATGGAGTGAAGGTAGCAGATCTTCAAAACATATAACACTTCGCATATCCGTGAAAGAATTGGAACAATTCCAGAGTAAGCGAAACAAAATTTTCTCATAATCACGGCGGCAAAAATGCACATAAACTTAGAGAAAAACACTTCTTTTATCAAACATATTCTTCATGAGCTAGGCACAAAGATAATGCTTTCAAAAGTCTCCAGCACTAGCTTAAATGTTCATCATGAACCACGAAGAAGATGAGGATGTGGCTGATGGGCTCAGCAACAATTCGTCGAGATTTCCACAAAGATGGATTTCCACGATTGAGTGAACAAGGTGATTGCATTGGTCAAACCAGATGATATATTGAGGTATGCCAGAGGGAAACATCCACAATTAAACATTAATCGAAAGGTGCACCCAAAATCCAGACTAAGTAGCATGACCAATGCTAGAATGTTGATTCAACAGCCAACACACTAAGAACGGACTTACTATTCATTAACTCCAAGGTAATAGAGTTGATATGCCATAAGTGTTGGATTTACACATCACAGTCCATTTGTCGGTATTCCGGTTAGAAACATGGGAACTAAGAAATGAAAGGTGATGGTAAGAAGTATCACTATATCAAAAAAATCTTAGGACATGTGCAATTCTCACGACATTCTCGACAAAAGATGGTAATACTCCAAGATAGAACATAACGCAAGATGGCTAACAAGGAACTTAAGGTTCAACCAAAAGAAGACCAAGTCTGCGTATGGAAGGAAGGCAAGGATGTTGTCAACGACAATACCAATTACCAAGGGGCAAGGATGCCACTTCTCATCATGAACTCAATTGATACCCTGGAAGAGCTCAGAATGTTGATGATGATCACGACAAAATTGTCGAGAAGTCTCATGAAGATGTAATCGATCAGCGGCGACATCAAGCAAAGAAATGGTGAAGCGAAAGGTTGTCGGAACCACAGATCAGAGTGCTAGCTCAGATTCAAAATTGCCTTTCAAGACAACCAACATGATGTTGATAGCTCGATGTAAGCTTAGTGCACTATTGGTATTGTGTTCTGGGGATGAAGGACACAAATAGCATGGTCAAGCTCTAGCATGATGATGTAGCCTAACATCTTGGAAAGACATGATCGAGTACAAACTCATAAGCAAAGACGATTTCTAAGAGTTGTTGAATTGCAGTGTGCACTCGATTCAGTCATCGGTGTCCTTGAGTGTCTAACAACTCAGAACCCGAGGAAATTGGAATAAGAGAAATATCATAGTTGATGAGGAGCTCATAAGAAGTTATATAGCTCCGTGATATTCTCGAGATACCAGGGATAAAACTCGAAGGTAGATGAGAATAGAGGTTAGACTAGTGTATTGATCTGTGGAAGACAAACACTTTAACTTATCTGAGAATGAAATCAAAGTAGAAAAACATGGTCGGAACCACGATTGCAAAGGACAAGATCACAGATACCAGATCAAATTATACCAAGGGAATTTTATTGTTACGAGAAGCTTCTATGATAAGATCAACATCCTTCCCATGGGCATGAACACAAGGTTCAAGGTCGACTCCCACTTCATCAATGCATCACCTTCCATTTACTCCCCGCCTTTGATGAAGTTGTAGTTTTTAAAGATTATCTGGCAAAACACCAGAAGAGTATGACTCGTGGAAACTCTCGGGTTCACATGGATTAGGGAAGGCATAGGTTCAACCCATCGGGGCATCTTAGGAACCTATACCACAAACTTCCAGAGTAATTGAGACATGCTTGAAAACAGAGCATGGCTAACAAAAGCATAGGATACAGCTTATCAGGGGGGAAAGACAAAAATTACCAAAGGCATTATGTATCAGGGGAAGAACTCACGAAAATTTGAATGAGAAGGACACTGTCGGATAATAACCCAACAATGGATTTGGTGTCCCACAAAGAGATCTGATGTGAGTCTCGGTACTCAATTAGAGGAAGATAGAATGCAAGGCATCGGATTATAGAACATCTGAATAATTTTGATGCTTAAATACCAAAGGAATTATGATTTACAGGTTGGTGTATCAGAATCAGATGCTTCGATCAAATTCAAGTAAGTTGAATGGATTTAGATGGACAATCAATCAAGGTTGAATTGCCGAGGACCAGCTCCTGTTTGGAAAGATGTCCGAGCCGGATAAATAATTTATGAGGATCAACTGATGATTGCGTGCATCCACACACAGGTTGAATCAAAGATCAAAATGACAAACACAAAGGATTTTAATGAATGTTGCTAGACATATGGAATTAACCATATTGCAAGCAGGTGAGAAAGGTCAAGAGCAATAGGCTACTAAGGATTTCGGATGATCGAATAGCAATTCGAAGGACTTGCGAAACCCATGACAACTGAGGATGAACGAATCCCCGATAAGATAATCCGATGTACCTTGTAATAACAAGTGCAACTGGATAAGAAAGTATGAGCGACAATTGTATGTAATCATCTATAGGGGTTGACAGTGGAAGGGAATCACCAAAGCGATCAGCATAAGTTCTCGGGAGAACATCGGAGAGTACCTTCGGAGTCTTCTGATGAATCAAGCCATCATCTGGAATGAGGGACCCTCCGGGAGGAAGTAGTTATGAGAACCTATAGTTAGAGTTAGCAAAATCTTTAACCCGGAAGGAAAGAGAGATCAGAACCCAGAGTATAGAAGAGGAGTAAAAGATCCTAATACCACCCAATCAAGATGTGGGCCCGTAACCCACACAACAATGTTAGTAAAGTTTCTCAAGTACTAGACTCAAATTCGACCAAGGAGTTGGAAAGGGGGCTACCTACAGGCAGTCGGCTCTGATACCAACTTGTGACGCCCCCATTTTGATCGTACGCTTATCATACACGCAAATGCGTACCACCAAGCTTAGGGACTCACTGGAAGACATCACAACACAACTCTAGACACAAATTAAAGTCATACAAGCTTAATATTACAAGCCATGGGCCTCGAGGGCTCGAATACAAACGAGTTAGCGGAAGCAAATAATATCTGAGTACAGACATAAGTAAACAAGTTTTGCCTTAATAAGGCTAGCACAAAAACAAACTATAGATCGAAAAGGTAAGGCCTCCTGCCTGGGATCCTCCTATCCTACTGCTAGTCGGGTGCAGCCTCCACGTAGTTGTTGGAAATATGCCCTAGAGGCAATAATAAAATGGTTATTATTATATTTCCTTGTTCATGATAATCGTTTATTATCCATGCTATAATTGTATTGATTGGAAACACATTCCATGTGTGGATATATAGACAACACTGTGTCCCTAGTATGCCTCTAGTTGACTAGCTCGTTGATCAAAGATGGTCAAGGTTTCCTAGCCATTGACATGAGATGTCATTTGATAACGGGATCAAATCATTGGGAGAATGATGTGATGGACAAGACCCAAACTATGAACATAGCATATGATCGTGTCAGTTTATTGCTATTGTTTTCTGCATGTCAAGTATCTGTTCCTATGACCATGAGATCATGTAACTCACTGACACCGGAGGAATACCTTGTGTGTATCAAACGTCACAACGTAACCGGGTGACTATAAAGATGCTCTACAGGTATCTCCGAAGGTGTCTGTTGAGCTGGCATGGATCGAGACTGGGATTTGTTACTCCGTATGACGAAGAGGTATCTCAGGGCCCACTCGGTAATATGTAGGAACCAATATGGGCATCCAGGTCCCGCTATTGGTTATTGACCATAGAGGTGTCTCGGTCATGTCTACATAGTTCTCGAACCCGTAGGGTCTGCACACTTAAGGTTTGGTGACGTTTCGGTAGTATAGAGTTATGTATGGTGGTGACCGAAGGTTGTTCGGAGTCTCGGATGAGACCCCGGACGTCACGAGGGGCTCTGGAATGGTCCGGAGGTAAAGATTGATATATAGGAAGTCCTGTTTTGGTCGCCGGAAAAGTTTCGGGCTCATCGGTAGTGTACCGGGAGTGCCGGGAGGGTACCGGGGGGGCCATCGGGAGGGGTGTTTCAAGCCAAGAGGCTACATGGGCTGTGGGAGGAGGTATACCAGCCCTTAGTGGGCTGGACGAAGCCCCACAAGAGGCCCATGCGGCTGGGAGGAGAAACCCAAGGTGGAAAGAAAGTTTCCAAGTGGGAGAGAAGGAGTCCTAATCCTACTAGGATTGGAGGAGGACTCCTCCTCCTCCCACTTCGGCTGAACCAAGGGTTGGCCCCTTGGGGGCCAAGTCTCCTCCCTCCCTCCTCCTATATATACTAGAGGTATTGAGGGTTTTTGACAACATAAATCAGCCACGTGCTACCCTCTCCTCTAGATCGCAGTTTCTCCTCTAGATCGTTTCAGCGGTGCTTAGGCGAAGCCCTGCTGGAATAGTTCCACCACCATCGCCGCCACGCCGTCGCGCTACCGGAGAACTCATCGACCTCTCCACTCCCTCTTGCTGGATCAAGAAGGCGGAGATCGTCATCGAGCTGTACGTGTGCTGAACGCGGAGGTGCCGTTCGTTCGGCGCTAGATCGGGACGGATCGTGATTGGATCGCGGGACGCTCGGCGATTTGGATCGCGAAGACGTTCGACTACATCCACCGCGTTTCTTAACGCTTCCCACTTAGCGATCTACAAGGGTATGTAGATCCACTCTCCCTCTCGTAGATGCTCATCACCATGGATAGATCTTGCATGTGCGTAGGAAATTTTTTTGTTTCCCATGCAACGTTCCCCAACAGTGGCATCATGAGCTAGGTCTATGTGTAGTTGAGATCTCGAGTAGAACACAAAGGAGTTTGTGGGCGTTGATATTCAGATTGCTTCCTCCCTTGGTCTTTTTCTTGATTCGGTGGTATTGTGGGATGAAGCGGCCCGGACCAACATTACTCGTAAGCTTACGAGAGACCGGGTCCATCAATTGACATGTAACTTCGTTGCATAAAGATGGCTGGCGGGTGTCTGTTTCTCCCACTTTAGTCGGATCGGATTTGACAAAGGCGGTCCTTGAGAAGGTTGAATAGCAATTTTTGTATCACCGTTGTGGTTTTTGCATAGGTAAGAATTGTTCTTGCTAGATACCCGTAGCAGCCACGTAAAACTTGCAACAACAATTAGAGGACGTCTAACTTGTTTTTGCAGGGTATGTTGTGATGTGATATGGCCAATTACATGATGAGATATATGTGATGTATGAGATGATCATGTATTGTATAGAATATCACGACTTGCATGTCGATGAGTACGGCAACCGGCAGGAGCCATAGGGTTGTCTTTATTTATTTTCGCCGTTTTTGCTTTACTTTATCGCTACGAGTTAGCAATAGTCGTGGAAGCAACAGTCGGCGCGACAACCTCATGGCGACACATTGATGGAGATCAAGATGATGGAGATCATGGTGTTATGCCAGTGATGATGGAGATCATGCCGGTGCTTTGGAGATGGAGATCAAAAGCACAAGTTCATGGCCATATCATGTCACTTATGATTTGCATGTGATGTTAATCCTTTTATGCATCTTATTTTGCTTAGGACGACGGTAGCATTATAAGGTGATCCCTCACTTAAATTTCAAGATAAAATTGTGTTCTCCCCGAGTGTGCACCGTTGCGAAAGTTCGTCGTTTCGAGACACCACGTGATGATCGGGTGTGATAGACTCTACATTCGCATACAACGGGTGCAAGCCAGTGTTGCACCTGCGGAACACTTGGGTTAAACTTGACGAGCCTAGCATGTACAGACATGGCCTCGGAACACAAGAGACCGAAAGGTCGAACATGAGTCATATAGTAGATATGATCAACATGAAGATGTTCACCATTGAAACCACCTCAACTCATGTGATGATCGGACTTGAGTTGGTTGATTTGGATCATGTGACACTCGAATGACCGGAGGGATGTCAATTTGAGTGGGAGTTTTTTAAGTAATATGATTAACTAAACTCATTATCTTGAACAATAGTCTAAGTTGTCTTTGCAATATTTATGTTGTAGATCATGGCTCGCGCAGTAGCACCCTTGAATTTTTATATGTTCCTAGAGAAATAGAGTTGAAAGATGATGGTAGCAATAATGCGGACTGGGTCCGTGATCTGAGGATTGTCCTCATTGCTGCACAGAAGGCTTATGTCCTTAAAGCACCGCTCGGTGCGCCACCCCCTCTAGCGTCGTCTGTAGATGTTGTGAACATCTGACAGGCACGTTCCGATGACTACTTAATAGTTCGGTGCGTCATGCATTACGGCTTAGAATTGAGGCTCCAAAACGTTTTGAACGTCACGAAACATATGAGATGTTCTTGGGATCTCAGGCTCGTGCCCGTGTTGAGAGGTATGAGACCTCCAACAAGATTCTTTGCCTGCTAGATGAAGGAGAATAGCTCAATCAGTGAGCATGTGCTCAGATTGTCTGGGTGCTACAATCGCTTGAATCGAGTGGGAGTTGATCTTCCAGATAAGATAGTGATTGATATAGTTCTCCAAGTCACTGTCACTAAGCTACTAGAGCTTCGTGGTGAACTATAAAATGCCAGGGATGGAAATAATGATCCCTGAGCTATTCGCGATGTTTGACACCACGAAGGTAGAAATCAAGAAGGAGCATCAAGTGTTGATGGTTAGTAAAACCACTAGTTTCGAGAAGGGCAAGGGCAAGGAGGGATACTTCATGGATGGCAAGCCAGTTGCTGCTCCAGTAAACAAACCCAAGGTTGAACCCAAACCCGAGACTGAGTGCTTCTATTATGAGGAGAACGGTCGCTGAAGCGGAACTGCCCTAGATACTTGGTAGATAAGAAGGCTGGCAACGTCGACAGAAGTATATTTGATATACGTGTTATTGATGTGTACCTTACTAGTACTCCTAGTAGCACCTCGGTATTAGATACCGGTTCGGTTGCTAAATGTTAGTAACTCGAAATAAAAGCTACGGAATAAACGGAGGCTAGCTAAGGGTGAGGTGACGATGAGTGTTGGAAGTGTTTCCAAGGTTGATGTGATCACCATCGCACGCTCTCTCTACCTTCGGAATTAGTGATGAACCTAAATAAATTTTATTTGGTGTTTGCGTTGAGCATAAACGTGATTAGATCATGTTTATTGCAATATGGTTATTCATTTAAGTTAGAGAATAATGGTTATTCTGTTTACATGAATAAAACCTTCAATGGTCATGCACCCAATGAGAATGGTTTATTGAATCTTGATCGTAGTGATACACATGTTCATAATATTGATGCCAAAAGATACAAAGTTAATAATGATAGTACCACATACTTGTGGCACTGCCGCTAAATGTCATATTGGTGTAAAACGCATGAAGAAAATCCATGCTGATGGATCTATGGACTCATTCGATTGAGAATCGGTTGAGACATGTGGACCATGCCTCATGGGCAAGATGACTAAGACCCCGTTTTCCGGTATGATGGAGCGGGCAAGTAACTTATTGGAAATGATACATGTTGATGTATTCGGTCCAATGAGTGTTGTAGCGTGCGGTGGATATCATTATTTTCCTACCTTCACTGATAATTTGAGTAGATATGGGGATATTTACTTAATGAAACACAAGTCTGTAACGTTTGAAAAGTTCAAACAAAATCAGAGTGAAGTTTGAGATCATCGTGACAAGAAGATAAAATGTCAACGATATGATCGTGGAGGTGAATATCTGAGTTACGAGTTTGGTATACAACTTAAGACAATGTGGAAGTTGTTTCACAACTCACGCCACCTAGAACACCATAGTGTGATGGTGTGTCTGAACGTCGTAGTCGTGCTCTATTGGATATGGTGCGAACTATGATGTCTCTTATCGATTTGCCACTATCATTTTGGGGTTATGCATTAGAGACAACTACATTCACTTTAAATAGGGCACCATCTAAGTCTGTTGAGATGACACCGTATGAATTTTGGTTTGACAGAAACCTAAGCTGTCATTTCTTAATGTTTGGGGCTACGATGCTTATGTGAAAAAGGTTTTCAACCTAATGAGCTCGAACCCAAAGCGGACAAATGCATCTTCATAGAATACCCTAACGTAACAGTTGGGTAAACCTTCTATCTTAGATCCAAGCACAAAGTGTTTGTTGCTAAAACGGGTCCTTTCTCGAGAAAGAGTTTCTTTCGAAAGAATTGAGTGGGAGGAAGATAGAACTTGATGAGGTTGTTGAACCTTTGTTTCAACCAGAGAGTAGCGCAGCGCAGAAAGTTGTTCCTGTGGAGCCTACGTTAGTTGAAGAGGAAGTTAATGATGATGATCATGAAGCTTCGGATCAAGTTACTATCGAACCTCGTAGGTCGACAAGGACGCGTACTCCTCCTGAGTGGTACGGCAACCCTGTCTTAGAGCTCATGTTGTTGGACAACGATGAACCTACGAGCTATGGAGAAGCGATGATGGGCCCGGATTCCGAGAAATGGTTAGATGCCATGCAATCCGAGATGGGATCCATGTAAGAAAACAAAGTATGGGCTTTGGAAGTATTACCTGAAGGGCGAAAGGCCATTCAGAACAAATGGATCTTTAAAAGGAAGACGGACACGGACGGTAATGTCACCGTCTATAAAGCTCGACTTGTGGCAAAGGGTTTTTCACAAGTTCAAGGAGTTGACTACGATGAGACTTTCTCACCCGTAGCGATGCTAAAGTCTGTTGGAATTATGTTAGCAGTTGCTGCATTTTTTGATTATGAAATCTTGCAGATGGATGTCAAAACATCGTTTCCTTAACGGTATCCGTGAGGAAAGGTTGTATGTGATACAACCGGAAGGTTTTGTCAGTTCTAAGGATGCTAAAATATATGCAAGCTCCAGCGATCCTTCTATGGACTGGAGCAAGCATCTCGGAGTTCGAATATACGCTTTGATGAGGCGATCAAAGTTTTTGAGTCTATACAAAGTTTATGAGAAACTTGTATTTACAATAAAGTGAGTGGGAGCACTATAGAATTTCTGATAAGTATATGTGGATGACATATTGTTGATCGGAAATGATGTAGAATTTCTGGAAAGCATAAAGGGTTGTTTGAAAAGGAGTTTTTCAAAGGAAAACCTGGAATGAAGCTACTTAAATATTGGGCATCTTGATCTATAGAGGTAGATCAAGACGTCTGATAAAACTTTCAATGAGTACATACCTTGACAAGATTTTGAAAGAGTTCAAAATGGATCAGTCAAAGAAAGAGTTTTTGCCTGATTTTTAAGGTGTGGTGTTGAGTGAGACTCAAAGCTTGACCACGGCAGAAGAAAGAGAAAGGACGAAGGTCGTCCCCTATGCCTTATCCATAGGCTCTGTATAGTATGACATGCTGTGTACGGCAACTGTGTGTGCCTTGCCATGAGTCTGTCAAGGGGTACAAGAGTGATCCAGGAGTGGATCACTGGATAGCGGTCAAGATTGTCCTTAGTAACTATAGGACTAAGGAAATATTTCTCGATTATGGAGGTGATAAAGAGTTTGTCGTAAAGAGTTACGTCGATGCAAACTTTCACACCTATCCGGATGACTCTGAGTAGCAATCCGGATACGTATAGTGGAGCAGCCATTAGGAATAGTTCCAAGTGGAGCGTGGTAGCACCTACAGTATAACATATAGCTTTGCAAAGTGCACACGGATCTGAATGTTGCAGACCCGTTGACTAAACCTCTTCCAAGGGCTAAACATGATCAACACCAGAACTGTATGGGTGTTCGATTCATTACAATGTAAATCACATAATGTTGTGAGCTAGATTATTGACTCTAGTGCAAGTGGGAGACTGTTGGAAATATGCCCTAGAGGTAATAATAAAATGGTTATTATTATATTTACTTGTTCATGATAATCGTTTATTATCCATGCTATAATTGTATTGATTGGAAACACATTGCATGTGTGGATATATAGACAACACTGTGTCCCTAGTATGCCTCTAGTTGACTAGCTCGTTGATCAAAGATGGTCAAGGTTTCCTAGCCATTGACATGAGATGTCATTTGATAACGGATCACATCATTGGGAGAATGATGTGATGGACAAGACCCAAACTATGAACATAGCATATGATCGTGTCAGTTTATTGCTATTGTTTTCTGCATGTCAAGTATCTGTTCCTATGACCATGAGATCATGCAACTCACTGACACCGGAGGAATACCTTGTGTGTATCAAACGTCACAACGTAACTGGGTGACTATAAATATGCTCTACAGGTATCTCCGAAGGTGTCTGTTGAGCTGGCATGGATCGAGACTGGGATTTGTTACTCCGTATGACGGAGAGGTATCTCAGGGCCCACTCGGTAATACAACATCACAATAAGCCTTGCAAGCAATGTGACTAAAGTGTTAGCCATGGGATCTTGTATTGCGGAACGAGTAAAGAGTCTTGCCGGTAACGAGATTGAACTAGGTATAGAGATACCGACGATCGAATCTCGGGCAAGTAACATACCGAAGAACAAAGGGAACAACGTACGGGATTGACTGAATCCTTGACATAGAGGTTCAACCGATAAACATCTTCGTAGAATATGTAGGAACCAATATGGGCATCCAGGTCCCGCTATTGGTTATTGACCGTAGAGGTGTCTCAGTCATGTCTACATAGTTCTCGAACCCGCAGGGTCTGCACACTTAAGGTTTGGTGACGTTTCGGTAGTATAGAGTTATGTATGGTGGTGACCGAAGGTTGTTCGGAGTCCCGGATGAGATCCCAGACATCACGAGGGGCTCCAGAATGGTCCGGAGGTAAAGATTGATATATAGGAAGTCCTGTTTTGGTCGCCGGAAAAGTTTCGGGCTCATCGGTAGTGTACCGGGAGTGCCGGGAGGGTACCGGGGGGCCATCGGGAGGGGTGTTTCGACCCAAGAAGCTACATGGGCTGTGGGAGGAGGTATACCAGCCCTTAGTGGGCTGGCCGAAGCCCCACAAGAGGCCCATGCGACTGGGAGGAGGAACCCAAGGGGGAAAGAAAGTTTCCAAGTGGGAGAGAAGGAGTCCTAATCCTACTAGGATTGGAGGAGGACTCCTCCTCCTCCCACTTCGGCCGAACCAAGGGTTGGCCCCTTGGGGGCCAAGTCTCCTCCCTCCCTCCTCCTATATATACTAGAGGTATTGAGGGTTTTTGACAACAGAAATCAGCCACGTGCTACCCTCTCCTCTAGATCGCAGTTTCTCCTCTAGATCGTTTCAGCGGTGCTTAGGCGAAGCCCTGCTGGAATAGTTCCACCACCATCGCCG
The DNA here is from genome assembly GCA_039707655.1 of Elymus sibiricus. Classification (NCBI taxonomy): domain Eukaryota; kingdom Viridiplantae; phylum Streptophyta; class Magnoliopsida; order Poales; family Poaceae; genus Elymus; species Elymus sibiricus. Next base: position 383,673,724 of record CM077667.1, on the reverse strand, counting down.
ACACGCAGTCGCGCTGCCAGAGAACTCATCCACCTCTCCGCTCCCTCTTGCTGGATCATGAAGGCGGATATCTTCATCGAGCTGTACGTGTGCTGAACGCAGAGGTGCCGCCCGTTCGGCGCTAGATCGGGACGGATCGTGATTGGATCGCGGGACGCTCGGCGATTTGGATCGCGAAGACGTTCGACTACATCAACCACGTTTCTTAACGCTTCCCGCTTAGCGATCTACAAGGGTATGTAGATCCACTCTCCCTCTCGTAGATGCTCATCACCATGGATAGATCTTGCGTGTGCGTAGGAAATTTTTTGTTTCCCATGCAACGTTCCCCAACAGTAGTAGTAGGCACCGTCGGTGTAGTAGTAGTCGTCAGCAGGATCAGCTGCCTCCTGCGCTCCGTCATCTAAACGCCGTAATCGTATCGAGAGGGAAAAGGGTAGCAGAGCAACCGTGAGTACTCATCCAAAGTACTCGCAAGAATTACATCAAATCTAAGCTAAGTATGCAACATTATCAAAGGAATGGGGCTATATCTTCGGACTAGCTGCAGAAATGCGAGAATAGAGGGGGAAAGCCTAGTCCTATCGAAGACTAGCATCTTCAGTGTCTTGCAACATTAGAAGAGTGTAGGTTAGCATTTTCAAAAGTAGTAAGTTATTTAAGAACCGCCCAGAGATTCTTCCTCGACTCCTTGCGAGAAAGCAATCTCGGAGCCAACATTTTATTTCACAAGTATCCACTTCTAGTTTTAAGACCAGGATACAACTTTGAGCATCTGTTACTGAATGGATCGATAGAAGAGACGTCTAGAGGGGGGGGTGAATAGACTACTTGCAAGAATTAAAACCTTACCTTTTCCCAAGTTACTTGGTGGGCAGTTTTAGCAATCATAACAAGTCTAATGCACCCTACACATGCTAGTCAACAAGTATGGCAGCGGAAAGTAAGACAAGCACATGTAAGAGAGAGTAGAGATAGGAAGATCAAACGCAATTTGAAGACGCAAGGATTTTTCCCGTGGTTCCGATAGGTGGCGCTATCGTACATCCACGTTTATGGAGTCTTTAACCCACGGAGGGTAACGGTCGGGAGAGTCCATGGAGGGCTCCACCCATAAGGGTCCACGAAGTAGCAACCTTGAATATTCCATAACGGATTCCGTCCACGAAGGACTAGCCTCACTATGGGTAGATCTTCACGAAGTAGGGGATCTCCTTGCCCTTACAAACTTCTTGGTTCAACTCCACAACACGAAGTAGGAGGCTCCCAAGCGACACCTACCAATCTAGGAGGCACCACCCTCCAAAAGGTAATAGGCTCGATAGTAACGATGAACTCCTTGCTCTTGTGTTTCAAATGATAGTCTCCTCAACACACAATCACTCTCTCACAGATTTGGCTTGGGTGGAAGAGATTGATTGGATGGAAAGCAACTTGGGGAGGCTATAAATCAAGATCCATATGGTTGGAGTGGATGATCTTGACCTCAACACAAGGGTAGGTGGTTCTCTCTCAGAAAACTGGATGGGGCAACTGTGGAATAGTTCTGAGTGCTTCTCTAGCGAGTGGGATGTGGTGGAGGGATATATATAGGCATCTCCAAAAATCTAACCGTTACAACATTATTGACCATCTCAGTGAAACCGAAGTAAAACTCAGTGGCACCGATTTGTTCAAAATGTGGCAACTTTAGGAATCTCGGTGAGACCGATATATCATTCTCGGTGGTACCGAAATGAGTGGCCGAGGGCAGTTTCCAAACTCGATGGCACCGATTTACAAAACTCAGAGATTCCAATTTTATAAATCGAGACAGCAGAATGTTGGTCACCAAAACTCGGTTGCACCGATGTGAATCTTGGTTGTACCGAGAATGGGGAGTGGCTAGGGTTTCTGTCTTGGCTTGGAACTCGGTGTGGCCGATATGAAAATGTTGGTGGCACCGATTTTGAGTGGTAGGCTCTATGCCAGAATATTGGTGGGAGAGAATGTGGGTGTTTTTGGTGGCTAACACTTGATCACTTGAGCATTTCATTCACCATTAATACCTCACCCCCTTTTGATAGTATTGGCTTTCCTATTGACTCAAAGGTGATTTCTCACAAAGTAAAATGTAGAGTCTTCATCCTTGTAGCTTTGCCAATATTATTCCTTGTATCTTGGGGTCTCCTCACAATCCTTTGCCAACCCATCTTCCTCTATGGACTTTTATCTGAAATACACTAGGTAAAAATATTAGTCCAAGAGACAATGTATGTTGTCATGAATTATCAAAACCACCAAGGGAGCATATGTGCTTTCAATCTCCTCCTTTTTGGTAATTGATGACAACATACAATCAAAGCTTCAAATAAAGATATGTATATATATAATGAAGACTTTGAGAGACACATGACTAAGACTTGCTCCCCCTAACTGTGTGTAATCCTTTTGAGGATGGTTGCTTTGGAATGCATAGACACACATATAGTAGAAGGGATATGTTGAGTCATGTGTATCTTGGCTATATGCATCAAATATATGTGAATCAGGTGTATCTTTGTTCAAGGCTTCACTCTTGCAAACAATATGTGCAAGAAGCAAGAGATTATCTTGATCAAAGATATGATGCATATACTTACCTTGAGTTCTTGAGCATTCTAGTAGTAGAAACACAATTGAGAAAACAATGTTAGGGAACACAAGAGTATTCTACAAATCAAAAAGTGATAGAACTCAACAGTACCAAGATGTGGAGAACATATAGAAGATAGTATTCCTTAAGATTGATATGTCTCCAATATCATTTAGAACTTTCTCCCCTAGATGTGAAATAGTAGGTCATCCTCTCCCCCTGAATCTTAACATGTAGATATTGGGATTGGATAGGGTGAGACAAGTCTAACATGAGAATAACAAATAAGAGTATCAAATTAGAATAAGATTAGGCATGCTCTCTCTCCTTTTGGAAACAACGAAACTTCTCCCCCTACTTTGGTATTCTCCCCTTGTCTATGTAAGCATAAGCTTTGATATTCTCCCCCTTGATTGTATCTCTCCCTTTGCATCGAAGCATGTATCTCCCCGTTTAGCATTTTGAAGCTTTGGTATTTCTCCCCCTTTGGCTTTAATTGCCAAAAAGGTCCATTCATAGGGTTAGACACAGGGATCATGGATTCAGAAGGGATCCTTGAGAACAAGGGTCATAGAATGCAGGGTTCACAGAAAAGTGAGAATCATAGAGAGCATTTAAGACTTCTCCTCCTTTGAGTTAGGGATCCTTGAATAAAGTTTCTCCCCCAATTTTTTTAAAGGAATCATTGAAGAAATAAAGATTTGCTAATATGAACACAAACCAGAGAAGAAATCAAATCGGTGGCTCCGTGACAAACGGGTCGGTGGAACCGAATTGTGGTTATGCAGCTTATTTGCTAAATCGGTGAAACCGAGTGGTTTGAGTCAGAGGCTCCGAAGAGTAAACAGAAACTTGGCAATGTTATAGAACTTGTAATGAAATGTCAAAAAGATCTGCAAATGAAATACAAAAGACTTTTCAAAGAAACATCAACTAGAGAAGATTTGAGTGGTTCCAAGAAATCTCGCAAATAGAGGGTGAACCACATTAGAAGCTTCATCTAGATGATGGTCGGTGACTAGGTCACCTATATTAGAGTATATTGACTTAGGAGCCAAGCAAGAATACTTGATCATAGGTCATACTCATCGTTAAGCTCAAAATGGGGTTGCCATTTTTTGATTAAGCATTTTAATGTTTTCATATCACTTGAGTTGCTTTATCTCATGACTTGGAGTAAAGCTTTTTCAAGGATATGAGTACATACCTTTGGGTGATGTTGATGACGTAGCATGTAGAAGAACTTGTTGTGGATGCTCGATGTTGATGAAGATCATCTTGGGTTGGGAGCAATCCATGTTTGTTTTGGTTCTCTTTTCACCTACATGGGTTAGTCATGCAAGGAAGAACAAGATATATCCATTTGACATGATATCAATTGAGAATTAGTATATGTGATCACATCAAATATATGTCAAGGATATGGTTGAATTGTCTTCTTCCTTCCATCAACAAGAAAGGGTTGTGGATACTTGGTCATGACAAGATTGCTTATGATTGGAGTTGTTGGCAATCTTGTGGAATGAATTTCTTCCAAGTACCTACAAAAGATTAGTTGCAATACAAGGGAGCATATATTTCCATGGTATAAGATAACGTGTCAAGTGTATCATGGAAGTATCATGTAAGCTCATGCCCTTGCATGCAACTGAGTGAGTCTTGCTGAAGTTTGAAGCATCAAGGATGTTCAACTCACTCCTCAAGTGACAAAACACTTTCTCGTCAAGTGGCTTAGTGAAGATATCAGCCAATTGTTTTTCAGTACGAACATGCTTGAGATTGATATCTCCTTTGGCAACATGATCAGGAATGAAATGATGTCTAACTTGAATATGCTTAGTTCGAGAATGTTGCACGGGATTATGGGCAATTTTAATAGCACTCTCATTGTCACATAACAATGGTACATGTCTCACATGTATGCCATAGTCCTTAAGAGTTTGAGTCATCCATAGTAATTGAGCACAACATGATCCAGCGACAGTGTATTCCGCTTCGGCAGTAGATAGAGATACTGAGTTTTGTTTCTTGGAGGACCAAGACACAAGAGATCTACCAAGAAATTGACAAGTACCCGAAGTGGATTTTTTGTCAACCTTGTCTCTGGCATAGTCCGAGTCGGAATAGCCAACAAGATCAAAAGAAGATCCCTTGGGATACCATATGCCAAAGTTTGGTGTATGTATCAAATATCTCACAATTCTTTTCACGGCCTTAAGATGACACTCTTTAGGAGCAGCTTGATATCTAGCACACATCCATACACTAAGCATAATCTCGGGACGGGAGGCACATAGATATAACAATGAACCAATCATAGATCAATAAACCTTTTGATCAACCGGTTCGTCCTCCTTGGTAAGATCAACATGTCCACTAGTAGGCATAGGAGTTTTCATACCTTTACACTCTTGCATGTTGAACTTCTTGATCAAGTCCTTGGTATACTTGGTTTGAGAGATGAAAGTTCCTTCTCTCGTTTGCTTGATTTGCAAACCAAGGAAAAATTTCAGCTCACACATTATGGACATCTCATACTTCTCGGACATCAACCTTCCAAATCTTTCACTGAATTGTGGGTTAGTAGATCCAAAGATAATATCATCCACATAAATTTGGCACACAAATAGTTCACCATTAACTCTTTTAGTGAATAAGGTTGCGTCAATTTTACCAATCTCAAAACCTTTTTCAATGAGAAACTTCGTTAAGCATTTATACCAAGCACGTGGGGCATGTTTAAGACCATAAAGAGCTTTACGAAGCTTGTAGACATGATTAGGTTTCTTAGGATTTACAAAACCAGGGGGTTGCTTAACATAAACCTCTTCTTCAATCTCACCATTTAAGAATGCACTTTTAATATCCATTTGATAAAGCGTGATATCATGGTGATTAGCATAAGCAATAAGAATGTGGATAGCTTCAAGTCTAGCAACGGGTGCATAGGTCTCACCATAGTCCATACCTTCGACTTGGGTGTAGCCTTGAGCTACGAGACGCACCTTGTTGCGTACGACTTAACCGTCTTCATCTTGTTTGTTCCGAAACACCCATTTGGTTCCGATGATGTTTTGCTCGTCCTTGGGCTTCTCCACTAGTGTCCACACTTCATTCCTCTCGAATTTGTGTAGCTCCTCGTGCATAACGTTCACCCAATCCGGATCCTGAAGAGCTTCTTCTACCTTCAAGGGCTCAATGCTAGATATGAATGAATAATGCTCACAAAAGTTAGATAGTCGAGTTTTAGAGCGAGTTATTCTCCCGGTTTGTATGTCACCGAAGATTTTATTTAGAGGATGGTTTTTGTCCACTCTTGCTCGAACTCGGGGTAGCCTTTGCTTGTTGGATGGTGGAGCTTCTTCATCATCATCTTCTTCTTCATTGTTGTTGAAGGTGTCGTTGCTTTGAGGTGGTGGTGAAGGTGGTTGCGGTGGATCATCATGCTGAACTTCTTCCTCCTCTTCATCTTGTCGTGTACCGCTTGTGGACGCCTCCATGTCGTGTTGAGGTTCACCTTGACGTGAAGTGGGGGCTTCCACTTGAGTTGACGAAGTACTTTCCTTCACCTCCATGGGACGAATGTTGCCAATGGACAAGTCTTGGATAGCTTCCGAAGGTTCCTTGTCTCCTACATCATTTGGCAATTGTTCGACTTGCGAACCATTAGATTCATCAAACTTCACATCTACCGTCTCTCAACTTTTTGAGCGAAGTTGTTGTAGACACGGTAAGTGTGAGAGTTTGATCCGTAACCAAGTAGAAAACCTTCATGAGATTTTGGAACAAATTTTGAACGACGATGCTTATCAAGAATGTAACACTTGGAGCCGAATACCCAAAAGTATCCAACTTGGGGTTTGTTACCGGTGAGTAGCTCGTATGCCATTTGGCCGAGAAGCTTGTGAAGATAGAGTCGGTTTGTGGCATGACAAGCTGTTACCACGGCTTCCGCCCAAAAGTGTCTTGGCGTCTTGTATTCGTCTAGCATCGTTCTTGCCATCTCAATAAGAGTTCGGTTCTTCCTCTCAACAACTCCATTTTGTTGAGGCGTGTACGTAGCCGAGAACTCATGTAGGATCCCTTCTTCGTCAAGAAAGGTGTCTACATTTGTGTTCTTGAACTCCGATCCATTGTCGCACCTAACTTTCTTGATCTTCACTTCAAACTGATTTTGGGCTTTGCGAGCGAAGTTCTTGAAGATCTTTTGTACCTGCGACTTATCATCAAGAAAGAATACCCACGTAAATATGGAAAAATCATTAACTGTAACTAGACCAAAGGAATTTCCACCGAGGCTCTTGTAAGCGTTGGGACCAAAAAAATCCATATGAAGCATCTCGAGTGGTCTCCTAGTAGTCATGATATTCTTTACGGGATGACTTCCACCTACTTGTTTTCCAGCTTGACAAGCACTACAAAGTCTATCTTTGTCAAAGATAACATCTTTAACACCAAGAATATGATCACCTTTGATAAGCTTGTCTAGATTACGCATACCAAATGTCCTAGTCTTCTATGCCAAAGGCAACCTTTAGATGATTTTGCAATAAGACGAGTCAGCGGAAGCAAATAATATCTGAGTACAGACATAAGTAAACAAGTTTTGCCATAAGAAGGCTAGCACAAAAACAAACTATGGATCGAAAAGGTAAGGCCTCCTGTCTGGGAGCCTCCTATCCTACTGCTGGTCGGGGGTAGCCTCCACGTAGTAGTAGGCACCGTCGGTGTAATAGTAGTCGTCGGCAGGATCAGCTGCCTCCTGCGCTCCATCATCTGAACGCCGTAATCGTATCGAGAGGGAAAAGGGGAGCAGAGCAACCGTGAGTACTCATCCAAAGTACTCGCAAGAATTACATCAAAACTAAGCTAAGTATGCAACATTATCAAAGGAATGGGGCTATATCTTCGGACTAGCTGCAGCAATGCAAGAATAGAGGGGGAAAGCCTAGTCCTATCAAAGACTAGCATCTTCAATGTCTTGTAGCATTAGAAGAGTGTATGTTAGCATTTTCAAAAGTAGTAAGTTATTTAAGAACCGCCCAGAGATTCTTCCTCGACTCCTTGCGAGAAAGCAATTTCGGAGCCAACATTTTTTTCACAAGTATCCACTTCTAGTTTTAAGATCATGATACAACTTCGAGCGTCCGTAACAGAAGGGATCGATAGAAGAGACATGTAGAGGGGGGGGGGGTGAATAGACTACTTGCAAGAATTAAAACCTAACCTTTTCCCAAGTTAATTGGTGGGCAGTTTTAGCAATCATAACAAGTCTAATGCACCCTACACATGCTAGTCAACAAGTATGGCAGCGGAAAGTAAGACAAGCACATGTAAGAGAGAGTAGAGATAGGAACATCAAACGCAATTTGAAGACGCAAGGATTTTTCCAGTGGTTCCGATAGGTGGCGCTATCGTACATCCACGTTTATGGAGTCTTCAACCCACGGAGGGTAACGGTTGCGAGAGTCCACGGAGGGCTCCACCCATAAGGGTCCACGAAGTAGCAACCTTGACTATTCCATAACGGCTTCCGTCCACGAAGGACTAGCGTCACTATGGGTAGATCGTGATGAAGTAGGCGATCTCCTTGGCCTTACAAACTTCTTGGTTCAACTCCACAACACGAAGTAGGAGGCTCCCAAGCGACACCTAACCAATCTATAAGGTACCACCCTCCAAAAGGTAATAGGCTCGATAGTAATGATGAACTCCTTGCTCTTGAGTTTGAAATGATAGTCTCCTCAACACACGATCACTCTCTCACAGATTTGGCTTGGGTGGAAGAGATTGATTGGATGGAAAGTAACTTGGGGAGGCTAGAAATCAAGATCCATATGGTTGGAGTGGATGGTCTTGACCTCAACAAAAGGGTAGGTGGTCTCTCTCAGAAAACTGGATGGGGCAAGTGTGGAATAGTTCTGAGTGGTTCTCTAGCGAGTGGGATGTGGTGGAGGAATATATATAGGCATCTTCAAAAATCCAACCGTTACAACTTTATTGACCATCTCGGTGAAACCGAAGTAAAATTCGGTGGCACCGATTTGTCCAAAATGTGGCAACTTTAGGAATCTCGGTGAGACCGATATATCATTCTCGGTGGTACCAAAATGAGTGGCCGAGGGCAGTTTCGATGTGAATCTTGGTTGTACCGAGAATGGGGAGTGTCTAGGGTTTCTGTCTTGGCTTGGAACTCGGTGTGGCCGATATGAAAATGTTGGTGGCACCGATTTTGAGTGGTAGGCTCTATGACAGAATTTTTGTGGGAGAGCTTGTGGGTGTTTTTGGTGGCTAACACTTGATCACTTGAGCATTTCATTCACCATTAATACCTCACCCCCTTTTGATAGTATTGGCTTTCCTATTGACTCAAAGGTGATTTCTCACAAAGTAAAATGTAGAGTCTTCATCCTTGTAGCTTTGCCAATATTATTCCTTGTATCTTGGGGTCTCCTCACAATCCTTTGCCAACCCATCTTCCTCTATGGACATTTATCTGAAATACACTAGGTAAAAATATTAGTCCAAGAGACAATGTATGTTGTCATGAATTATCAAAACCACCAAGGGAGCATATGTGCTTTCAGTTACCGTGGACACGGCTATTCGAATAGATATACTTCCCTGCAGGGGTGCACAAACTTGCCCAACACGTTCGATTAACTCTGGCCGGATACAATTTCCAGGTCATGCCCGACCTCGGTTGATCGACACGCCGTAGTCCTACCTAGGCTCAACAGAGAGGCCACACGTCGGTCTACATCCTAAATGTGAAGGGGTCATGGACCAATCGCCCTTTGCAATCCCGCGCATTGGGAGGACGGCCGGTGTCAGTCCTAGCACCTCTTAATACAAAGACGGTGCTTACACAGGCCACCCGGGCGCGTGCCGCTCAACTGTGACATCTGAAGAACTTTCGGGCGAATGTACGACGTAGAGTACTCATAATTATTCCCACGTGGTGGTTAGTGCAAAACAAGGCCAGAGGCCTTCTCATATGACATATCCAAACCCATTAATGATTTGTTAGCTGCGGTGATGAGCGCTGATCCACGATATGTGGTCCCGTCGCCCCATCTCGAGGACTTGTGGCAAGGGCCAAGAATGCCCGGCCATGCCTCGTCGTCATTACACCAACACCATCCAGTTCATCCAGACCTCAACAAGTAACAATAGTAAAGTTAATGTAACCGTGTGTCCAAATATCAAGGGGAAACCCGAGGAATCAACCTCGATGGATCCCACCCGATGTAACAGTCAAGGTGACCAGAGAGGATTCACCGTCGATGGTCTACGCTTGAGGTATTGCACGACAGAGTCGTCCTCGGGAGTGGTGAAGGAGGAATCACCCTCGATAACCACGACCGACTAGCTACACTACAGAGTTAGCATCATGAGTACTTTACGAGGTGTCACTCTCGGTACTCGATAGTAGCTCTCGTACAACTAAGGGGGTGTGCAGTGAATAAGACAGGCATGGCTTGTCGATCGGTTGATCGAGTCTTCGAGTCGTCGACGATGAAGCAGGGGCAACTGGGACTAAGGGGTCACAGGGGATAACCAATCAACCTATACTAAGCATTTGATATGCAGTAAGGTATAATAGTAGTTTATCAAAAACAGGCTTTGCAGCAGAATAGGAGCTATCTACAACAGTAGCAAAAATTAATGCAAGCATGAGAGGGAAAGAGATGGGCGATATCGGAATGATCAAGGGGGGGCTGGCTTGCCTGGTTGCTCTGCAGACAAAGACGGATCCTTGCGGTAAAGTGGTCAATCACCGGATCAACAATGGCCTCGGGATCTATCACAGTATCGAGGTCTACCGGAAAACAAGTAACGGAGGGGAACAAATAAATAACGGATCAATCAAATGCAACACAAATGCAATGACATGACAAGATTTGAGGGTGACATGCTCTAATGCATCCCTAAGCATTTTAAAAGAAGGGGGAAATATCTGGCGATATTTTCCCAACTCCAGATATTTTTCGGATAGATGATCCTAATGCAAAATGTCCATGTTCATCATGCTAGGAGCATGTGACATATGAACGGACAGTGTATTCGGATTCATGGGATTTTTCTGAGCAACTTTCATGTATAAAACTTTTTCATCCGAGCTACGGATTATTTTCTATGATTTTTCTAAATTTTTAAAGATTTTCTGAAATTCCTGGAATTATTATTATTCAAAAATTAAATGGTAAATGCTAGGTGCACCCGGTGCAGTGCACCCCTAGGTGAAGCAGAGGCTGACCAGTGGGCCCCAGTTGACCTGGGTCAACTGCCCAGTCAGCTGGTCAACTGGGCCAGTTGACCAGTCAACGGGGCCCTGGGGCCCAACGTCAGTGGCTGTTTAGTGGGGGGTGGTCAATTAGTGGCTAATTAGGCCTCTCCTAATTAACAGGGCCGGGCCCAGGCGGAAGTGGACCAGGCCAGCAGTAGCAGCGGCGGCTGGCGGAGCAAGGCAGCCGCAGCCAGCAGCGGCAGAAGTGGAGCACGGCGGCAAGCGGGCGTGAGCGGCAGCGCGCGAAAGCACGCGCCGGCGGCCGTGGAGAGGTGATAGCAGCAGCGCGCAGCGAGCGGCAGCAACAGTAGAGGGCGGTCGGGCGAGCGCAGGCGACGACAGACGGAGGCGAGGCCATGCGCAGGAGGGCGCGAGCGTCAGTGAGCGCGGCACGGGCGTGGGCTCGCGCGGTAGGTGTGCGCGTGGCGCGGCCGGGTGCAGCCGTTCGTGGCCAGAGGCCCGCGGGCATGGCCAGGGAGCACGGCGAGCGGGGCCAGGGATGCGGCGATGCGGCGGCGGCCTAGAACAAGGGAAACAGACAGGGGAGAGGGGGAATGGACGCGGGGCTCACGACGGAGCTCCTTGGCGAGGTTGGGGAGGCCAAGGAAAAAGGTTTACTCACAAATAATATTCATGCTCAAGATCAGAGGGGTATTGAATAGGATAATGGATCTGAACATATAATCTTCCACCAAATAAACCATATAGTAATCAACTACAAGATGTAATCAACACTACTAGTCACCCACAGGTACCAATCTGATGTTCCGGTACAAAGATTGAACACAAGAGATGAACTAGGGTTTGAGAGGAGATGGTGCTGTTGAAGATGTTGATGAAGATTGGCCTCCGAAAGATGAGAGGGGTGTTGGTGATCACGATGGCTTCGATTTCCCCCTCTGGGAGGGAAGTTCCCCCGGCGGAATCGCTCTGCCGGAGGGCAAAAGTGCTCCTGCCCAAGTTCCGCCTCGAGACGGCGGCGTTCCGTCCCGAAAGTCCTCCCCTTATTTTTTCTAGGTCAAAAGACCTTATATACCAGAAGATGGGCACCGGAGGTGGGCCGTGCTGGGCACAACCCACCAGGGCATGCCTGGGGGCCTGGCGCGCCCTGGTCTCTTGTGCTCACCAGGGTGGCCCCCTCCGGTATTTATTTGCTCCAGTATTTTTAATATAATCCAAAATAATTCTCCGTAAAGTTTCAGCTTATTTGGAGATTTGCAGAATAGGTATCTCTGATGTGCTTTTTTAGGTCCAGAATTCCAGCTGCCGGTATTCTCCCTCTTTGTGTAAACCTTGCATATTATGAGAGAAAAGGCATTAGAATCACTCCCTAAAGCATTATTATACATCAAAACATTATAAATAACAGTAGGAAATCATGATGCAAAATGGACGTATCAACTCCCCCAAGCTTAGACCCCACTTGTCCTCAAGCGAAAGCCGATATTGAAAAGCATGTCCACATGGTTTGAGAGAGAGGTGTCGATAAAAACAAAATACAGACATAGTAGCATCATGCTTATTATTATAACAGTAACAAACTTTATCATAGAACTTATTCCTATAACTTTTATTATATAACTTCATCATATAACTTCTCAATGGCAAGTAACAATTCATCACAACATAGAAGTATAAAGCATCACTACTACAGAATGGTCCAAACACGACACATAATCAGAGACCCTTCGACGAAACTGTTTGCTATCCATCAATCGCAAACGGTATAGTTCAAACTCCACCGCTAATGACGAAAACCGTGCGCGATGAAGGAATGAGCAAATACGGTCCAAAAAATAGTTGCGTGTGTGATGCGTTGCATAGAGTTTGTTCTTATGAACTGTTTGTGATTATGGAAGATAACAGAAACGGTTAACAAACTATATACGTGTGCGTAGTGCGGCATACATTTCACTCGGACAAACTGTTTGCGCTGATCCAGCAGAACACAAACGAGTTTGCCTAAGAAGGCATGTGTGATACCCGGCAGACAGTTCATTCATCAGAATTGTGTGGGAAGACCAATAGTAACCCAAACGATTCATCCTGACAAACGTGTGTGTTGTGGGTACCCGGCAAACAGTTCATCCATCAGACCTGTGTGGGAAGACCAGCAATAACCCAAACGATTCATCCTGAGAACATGTGTGTGTTGTAGACACACGGTTGCTGCTAATAATTGTATGAGATGTCTACACAACATCTATATGCTCTGTCTACAGAACACCAACATTATTGTTGCATAACCAACTTGAACATACAGTTACATAAGTGACTACACAACACATGTACATTCCTCAATATAAATTTACAAGAAGTAGATGATCACCAAATCACACTGTTCTTCTGACGACAGTTGCCGACACTGCTCTGCTTGTGGCTATCCCTCCCCGTCTACAGGAAGGAGGCACTTCCTCATGTCAATGATCCTCCTGTACATCTCGTAGCTGGTGTACGCGTCCTTGGCCGCGTACTTGATGTGTTCTTCATCCAGTTCGTTCACCCAGGCCGTGTGCCAGGCAGTCTTGTCCTTGTGGAACTCAGCCTTCATGTCTCTGTAGTAGGGGTCGATGATGGCCGCGGCGAGGTCAACTAGGGAGTCCTTCTGCTTCTTCTTCTCGCGGCCCCAGACCCTGTACTGACCTTGGATGTTGACAAGCTTCTGGCAGGACAAGCCCGAAGTGTTGAGCACCTTTAGATCGTTGGTGGTGTCCACCATTGCGAACCTGTAGTCGGGGCTGTTGACAAACCTGGCGAAATGCTCGCAAGACCTTGTGTCTAGGAAGTAGTGGTAGACGAGCACGTGATGGCGCATGCATAACTGGGCGACGGCAACCTTCTGATCATGCCCGGCATGACCGCCGGTGTACTCGAGGTCGAAGCCGACCACTTTGTACTTGTCATCCTCAGCAAGCAGCTGCTCCAACGTGTTAATGGAGTTCACCACCATGACCGGGTCATTGGTGTACACCACCGAGAGGTCCGTCTTCCTGATGTGTGTGTCCACTTTGACAATAGTGGCGAACTGCCGCTCGGCGCCGGCAGCCGGCATTGGATCCGCACGGTAAAGTTGAAGCGATGAAGAGATGTGCATCCTCTCTGTATTATTTGCCGTCGTGGGTGTGCTCCTTGGGTTGTGTGGCGCGATCGGAACGTGGAAGAGACGAAGGTAAATGGCCGCATCAACCGCATGGCAGTTTTTGCAGCGCTTAACTGCATGGTGGCGCCGGGAGCGGCGCAACCGCTTGCATATGGCTCCCCGAACGTGCCTGATCGTTCGCGCGTGGATACCAGCAGAACAGGCGCGCACGGACACAAGCACAGCGCGCCGAGGCCGCATCAACCGCCTCATGCGTACATTCATTCGCGACGGTGCGTACAGAACGACAGTTTGCTTTGTAATAAAACGTAAACAGTTTATTATTATTAACCGTCTGCGTACTTGTCATTTCTCCCACCTCCGTCCCGTCTTGTCACCGCGTTGCCGCACGAGGACTCCAGTGCACGCTTCGGGAGCGCACAACGTTTCTTTTGGGCTTCCCGTTCCCACGCAATCGCGCTGGAACGTGCGCAAGCTTCCAGTTCCCGCGCAGGAACGCGCGCAAGCTTCCCGCCCGACTCGCCTTGGCCGCCTGCTTTATAAACCCTCATGGTCGGCCTCTCCACATCGCATTCATCCCCTCCCTGCCCGTAGCTTCCCAAGTTTGCTTCTCCCCCAATCGCCAATGGCACCTGTCCGTCGTCGTCGCTCCGCCACTCCGCCAGAGGGCAGCTCCAGATGGGAGGCTGCACCACGTCGGCGGTGCAGTACCCATAAGCGTGAAGTGCATGTGGCGTCCTTGTTGGCTGTGCGCACGACACCCACCACACGCTCCTCCAGATTTGCCCGAAGGCAACTGCTGCCGGCGACCGCCGGCCGCCGTTTTTGCCACCCCAACAGCTGCCTCCTTGGCCGCCATCACACCAGCGTCCGCCTTGGCAGCCACCCCACGGTCAGCCACCGGGGCCATCACCCGCTACGCCACCACGGCCCGTAGGCGGGAGGAGGAGGCCGCCGCCGAAGCACAGCCGCTCGGCTTTTGCGTCAGTGGCCTAGCGTGCTACATCAACTTCCTACATGAGGAGGAGGAGCGCCAGGTCGAGCACGCACAGAGGCTCACCGCCGCCGTGGCCGCAGCAGACGCCGCAGCTATGGCGCGGAATGAGGAGATCTATGCCGAGTCCCGCCGCTTAGAGGAGGCGCGTCAGGAGCGGCGGAGGACAGCGGCGGCAGCCGACGAAGTCGACTCCTCCAGCTCGTCGGTAGGCTTCTCCTCCTCTGCCTCTTACCGAACGCGCTCGGCAGAGGAGAAGGCAGCTGGCAGTAGCACGAAGCCCCTCCGGAGTAGTATTTAGGGGCTATTTTGTTTAGTTCATCTAACTATAGATATGGTTGAACTGTACCACGTACTTTAAATTAGCTAGTATATATTGTTGAACTAGCTATTTCAGTACGTGGTTGGCAACAAATGGGGAAAAGTTTGTTCGATTCAGCTGTCGAGTTGAACTATTTTGTACAAAGACCAATGCTTGATCTATGAATGAAATCCATGTTTACTGAATTTCAGTTGCAAAATTGCACCGTAATAGTGATTTTGTTCGTGCAAAATTGGACAAATCTCAGTGTTTCCAATTTGACAAATGAAAATTTACCCAATATGACAGATTCCAATCTTACCTGACTCCTGCTGCCAATGCATCGATCGGTCCTTACATGGGGTGCTTAGTGTATTAAATGTCTTAGCAACTCAAGTCCACAATGCATTGTTGCTAAGGTCCCTTCATTTAATGATTTAGCAACTAAACTCTTGCATGCATTGGTGAGTTCCTTCAATTAAGTGTTTTGCCAAGGTTCACGCGCTGGGCATTGTTTCTTCATGTGGTCACCAAACTCATATCTCTCCTTAATTACCTTCCCACACCAATTTTTTTTGCATACATGGCAACCTCAGCAGTTAGCAACAATAGAAGTTGTAGCATCGGGAAGGGCACACGGGTCATCATTCGCAACCGTTTGCGATGACGCAATGAAAAAATTCCTTCGCGCCAGATTTTCCCTTGGCTTAGTAGGGAAGGAACAATTGCCCTCGGTTTGCATACGGGTATTCAGTCCGAAACATCTTTGACGACTGGCAAAGGACACGCCACCCCGATGAGCGTGCGTAGGACACTGCTAGCACGCCACCCGTCTACTCAAACACCTGTCCGCACGCTACCTCCTTGCCAATACACATAGCGACACGTGGCCCGCACGTAAATGGTCTGTAGAACGTCCACAAATTATAAATAATACGCCCGTTTGCGATGGTAACGTGACAGATTTTTGTTCCAAAATGCCTTTGTTGGCTATTAATAATGCTTACTGTTTCTCTCAAAGTGGACACTAAAAATAGCACAACATATTTATGCTTTATATGATGAGGCCCTGCCCAACATAGACCTTGTGATTGTAGTTCATGTTTGAATTATGTACATTAAATGCACATAAAACTCAATTAATGTATAAAAAAGCCATACCAACCGTTAATAATTTAATGTGTTTGCAGTACACACCCATTGCTTTATGTTGTTTCTAGGAAAAAAACAAGGAGAGAAGAGGCATCGAATGTCATCTTTCACCCGCAGATGTGGCATGCATATATATGTTCCCTAACGGAACCACTAGACGTAGCTTATTGTGTGAGAACCTCATGTTTGTAAGAGGCTTGTGAAAAAACATGGCCAACTTGGTATTTTTTTTACCACGACATATGTGTGCCTTCACATGACACCATTCCAAGTTTCATGAATTTCTGATAGAGTTTTGGATTTACGAGAATTTGGAAACAAAGTTTCTCGATATTTGTGGCCGAGCCAACATGCTTAGATGTTTGAAATTCGTTCTCATTTCTTGCATGTGACCTAACACATGCATCCAAGGATGCATATATGATTTTTCAACCCATTTTGCCGCCCCGGACCTTGTGATTGTAGATCAAATTTGAATTATGCACATTAAATAATGCATCAAAAACTCAATTAATGTATTTAAAACCAGACGATCCCTTAATTTAATCATATTTTTGCACTTCGCACGTACATGTCTATGTTGTTTATATGAAGAAAATCAAGGAGATAAGAGGCATCAGATGTCTTTTTGCCCGCATATGTGACATGCATATATAATGTTCCCTATCGAAACCACAAAGCTTCTTGTGAGGAGCTCCGATTTGTAAGGGGATTGTGCAAGAACATGTCCAAATTGGACAATTTTTTTTACCACGGCATGTGTGTGCCCTTGTCACGACACCATGCCAAGTTTCATGAATTTCTGACATGTTTTGGATTTACGGTAATTTGAAAACCAAGCATCTCAATGTTTGCGGCCGAGCAAACAGTCAATGAGATGTTAGAAATCCATTCCCATTTCTTGCGTGGGACCTAAACATGCATCCAGGGAAAGGCATATATTTTTTCAACCTATTTTTCACGTGTTGGACCTTGTGATTGTAGGTCAAATTTGAATTATGCACATTAAACGACTAGAAAACTCAATTAATGTGTTAAACAGGTCTCACGAACCCTGGAAAAAATCGACAGTTTAGCATGAGTGTCAGAAAGTTGCTCTATGGCGACTCCAGAAATAAATACAAGGCCAAAAGAGACAACGGATGTTGTTTCGCACATAAAATGTGAACTTTCCCTATCAGAACACACAACTTTCTTGTGAGAACCTTCGGTTTGTAAGAGGCTTTGTGCCAAAACTTGTCCAAAATTGGGCAATTTTTTACCACAACAAACACACACAGGGCAATTGATGGCTCCATGCCCAAATTTCATGAATTTCTGTCGAGGTTTGCATTTACATGAATTTAAAAACTAAGTTTCCCGATGTTTGCGGTCGAGCCAAGACGATGATGATATGTTTGAAATTCATTCTCATTTATTGTGTGGGACCTAATTAAACATGCAGCCAGGGAAACGTATATGGTTTTTTGACATATTTTCATGAGCTGGACCGTGCAGTGATTGTAGTTCAAATTTGAATTATATATGCACATTGAATGCCTAGAAAACTCAATTAATGTACTTAAAAGGCCAAACAAACTCTGTAAGATTCCATTGTTTTGCACGACACATTCACGTTACTCTATGGAGATTCTAGAAATAAATTCAAGGCGAGAAGCGACATCGGATGTTGTTTCGCACATAAAATGTGAACTGTCCCTACCGGAACCACATGACTTCTTGTGAGAATCTTCGGTTTGTAAGAGGTTTGTGCCAAAACTTGTCCGGAACTAGGCATTGTTTTTACCACAACACACATGCGCCATGACATCACACCATGCCAAGTTTCATGAATTTCTCACGATATTTGGATTTACCAGAATTTGAAAACAAGGCTTCTCAAAGTCTATGGCCGAGCCAAAATACCGTGAGGTTTGGAATTCGTTTAATTTCCATTTCTTGCATGGGACCAAAACATGTATCCACTGACAAATAGTTGATTTTCAACCCATTCAGGTGCACTCTAGCTAGTATGTGCTTAATTAATTGCAGTTCAAATTTGAACTATGCACATGAAATGTCTAAAAAACTCTTTAAATGTTTTAAAGGGCCTAAACAACCCTGAATTATTCCATATTTAACACACAGTCCTATAGTTGCAAGTTCCTTGCAGAGAAATGTTATTGCCATCCAAACATCTTCAATTGCCAATCGTCAATGCCCAGACCGCGGCCGCCCACGCCAAACTCGTGGCGGCCTTTTCCAAAGAGATGGCGGACGCGGACGGCGAGATGCTTGCAGAGTATGTGGCGATGGATGCCATGGAGCCCCTTCCCCTGGAGGATGTCGAGCGCGAGCTGGTCATGGAGGATGCGGCGGAGATCGGCGAGCGTCAGGCGGAACATTAGTCGTTGTTTAGAGCGCTGGTCTTTTGTTAGAGTAATATTTATGTCAACCAGCTCTGTTTAATTGCTCGATTAAGTAAGTGCGGGCTGTGATGTAGGCTCTTTTGTGCAGTACCCAAATTAGCAATTGATGTTAAATTATGCGATGACGTGGATGACCACTGTAACCAGGGAAATTCGGACCAAAAATTTGCCGCCATATCTCCATTCCATCTTCCAATTGAAAATGAAATTGAGGTTCATCACACACACTTTTTTGGAATGAACCGTGTGCAATGTAGTACCCAATCTTACGCTCGAAGATTGGAGACAAACATTTGCACGTCCAAGTTCATCACACATGGGGTATATCACAGGCTTTGTTTGTGATGTGTTGATATCAAGAACTATTCTGAAAAATTTGCATGTTCAAGTTCATCACACACGGTGTAAAACACAGGCTTCGTTTGTGATGTTTTGATATCGCACATGGTTCCGAATAAGGGACTGTTTCCGATGGTGCTTTCCGCGCCAGTTTTTCGTTGCACCGAATGAAAATTTTGGGCTGCCGCGGAAATATCTACCTCCCTCGCCCCCCGGTACCAATCAAAAGCCACATTTCCCCCCTTTTCCTCTACCTTTCCTAGTTCAAACCTTCATTGCTTGCTTGCAGTGCCGCCTCCTCGCCGGCGACGCTCCTTCCTGCTGCTCGGCCTCGTCCATCTAGTCAGGTAATCGACACCTCCCCAATACCCCCTCACCCCCTCCTCCTCCATCCCACATGGCCCGACCGCCGGCGCGACACCATCCACCCAAATCACCGCCCCATCCTCCAAATAATCGCCGCCGAAAGCCATGGTGCACGCAGTAGAGCCAGGATCTCATAGAGCATTTGGCTGCGGAGAAGCAAATCGCGGCTGCACGCGCAGATGAGGCAGCTATGGCTTCCATGCGTGCCGACCCCCAGATCTTGGAGGAGCACCTTGCCGTCGAGGCCACCGTCGACGCCTCGTGCGCTGACGCCGCTACGCGGTTGGCTGCTATAAATGACAGCTCGTGGTCTTTTCTCGAGGGCACCGCCGGTGCATTCGACGAAGACTTCGATGTGTTTTATCCGCGTGCACGTGCTTACCTCAACTCTAGAGCCGGCAAGTTGGTGCCGGGGCAGGATCATGCCACTCACCACTACGAGGGGTGCACCCACGGTGTGGAGGCCTCGCCCTCTTCCAAGTTGACGGAGCCCATCATCATCGATATCTCTGACGATGAGGAATAGCTTGTTTTTCTTAGCTTTATCACTAAGGACCTATGTTCACCTAGCTACGCCGGTTAAGCACGTTTCGTTTAGCTATTGCGTGTGCCGCTACTGCCTTTCATTTAGAAATTCTAGTGAAATGTCCAATGTAATGCTACTGCAACCTGAACTTCTAGTATGTTCTATTGTGCAATGTGGTGCTTAGTTAATTGTTTTGTTCATTTGTTGTGGCTATCATTTAATTATTTAATTCAATTCTGAAATGTGATGTACGATTGTTGTTGGTACAATTTTGTATTGTTATGCATGTGACGAATAAATCGAATTTAGATGTACTAAATACATGTGCAACATATAGAATTGCTACATTTCCTAGTTCTTAGCACGCTTGGTTTAGATAACTGGATTTTCAATGTGGCTTGATCTAATCTGTTGGATCCACAATGTGTTTATTTTCGATTAACATATTTCAGTGATAGTATGCCAAATATCACTTGTAACCTGATCAATATTTGTCTTAAATATGTTGTAGGGGGAAACAATGGGGGACACTGAAGTTTACCATCAAGGTTTGCACATCCATAGTCGTTTGGCTAATAGCACATTATTGTGCAATTGCAGAAACCATTGTAATATGAATGTTTTTATTAATAATTTGTTCTTGAACATGTAGGTCTTGCTGTAAGAGGTTTAGACCCACTGTTCGACCCTTTTTGCATGTGGGGAAATGAGGTGTCCTTGAATATCAGTCAAATCAAGAAACTCAGAAAGATTGTTAAGATAAAGAAACTAGCTATGAAAAACAACAAGATGTTTGTCTGCACAATGAAAAAGACATCAGTCAACTATAGGATGGTACCATCTCTTTCACCTTGTGATTTTCCATTTGCGCCATTTCAAATTTTAGAAAGATATTTATGCGTATGTTTGTTTTTAGTCCTTCTCAAGGCAGTTCATCGATGATTACGTCTCAAACCACCTGTATGATCAAGAGGCGATGAAGGTATTCATACGGCACGCACGGTATAATCTTGAAGTCTTCCTTAAGAGGACGAAGGATGGGCGGGCAATCATCCACATGCACTGGCCTAAAGTTGCCAGGACCTTCAACGTCATTGAAGGCTCAATATTCGCCTTCCGCTTTAATAGTTTTCTAGATGAGATTCATCTGTCTATTTACTGTCTATGATGATACTTAATTTCCAAAGGTTTTAGATGTTGCATTTGAAACTTTGTCTTGTTGTGCAATTGGGTAGCTAGGCAGTATATGCCTATATGTTGTTGTACCCTGATGTAATTCAATTATGAAATCCTGGTTGTCGTACTACGAATAAGAAATATATTCTGTGGTTGATATGAAATGTTAATTTTGAGTACTAAATGGATTATAAATAATTGATCAATCAGGCTGATTATTGGGGATCCCATTGCAGACGGTTTCTAAGACAACGCCGTGGGCGATGACCTGAACAAACCCACACGGTTTCTAGAAAGTTGGCGTGTTGGATTGTTGAGCAATCACACACGAATTCTGGTCGATAACTGTGTGCTTTAGGACACCCAATCACAAACGTTTTCACGTAGCTAGTGTGTGTGATGGGCAGCCCAATGCCAAACAGTTTCTTCTAGACACCGTGAGTGATGTTTTGCGTAACGCAAACGACAGAATTATAATTATCGTGTGTGATGACCACACCTATCACAAACGATGTGATGCAGAAAATTGTGTGTGATCTTCAATACGAATGGAAACGTACCATTGGGATTCCCTGTGTGGGATGCTAAGCTCATCTCACACGTCTCCCCCAATATGTCTGTTTGTGATGGTCCTTCCAATCGCAAACGATATGTTTTTGCCCATCATGTGCGACCAGGTGCAGGCATCGCCAAGGGGTTTTGCCTGTCGTGTGGGATAGGCCCCCCTATCGCCCACACATGCAAGGCGACGGTTTAAGACTACGTCACGGAAAGGGGTTAAGAACCGTTTGTATAGCACGCGATTGCACTAGTGCATAAACCTTATTGGAAACCAACAAACTATGTTCTTAGTCAACTTTGCAACTACAATTCATCATATTTTCAGGAAGGGTCTCTTGTCGGAGCCTTTTGGCAAGTCCACATACTCAACCATCATTTAGTCTTCTATGATCGCTAACACTCACAACATACCCATGAGCAAAAAATTTCAACCGAACACATAGAAAGATAGGGGCTTATAGTTTGGCCTCCCAACGTACTCACCTCAAGGGTGATGTCGACAATAATAGCTCATGCTTACTCACATCCAACTGGATATATGTGCCTAGATCTTTCCTCACCACATGATGCTTGCAAAAAGAAAAAGTAAAAAGGAATAGGGAAGAATACTTTGACTCTTGCATAAAAGTAAATACATAAAAGTAAAAGATAGGCCCTTCGCAGAGGGAAGCAGAGGTTGTCATGTGCTTTTTGGTTTGTATGCCCAATCCCTTAATGTAAAATAACGTCACGCTATATTGCCCCCTATGATAGCAACCTTTATTATGCAGGCCGTCGCTTTTATTACTTTGCCATCATAAGTTCGTATAATGCTCAATTTTCTCTTACACTAATTGATCAAACACATTTAGAAGAAATTTTTATTGCCTTAGTGCACCGATGAAAACTTACTTGAAGGATCTTACTCGATCCGTAGGTAGGTATGGTGGACTCTCAACACATGGATTTGGGTTTTGGGGTTTTGGATGCACAAGTAGTATCTCTACTTAGTGCGGAATTTTTGGCTAGCAAAGATATTGAGCAAGTACCACATGTTGAAGGATCTATGACAATATAACTTCTATGTGAATATGAACAAACATAAATCATTACATTGTCTTCCTTGTCCAACGTCAACAATTTTGAAATATAATATTTAATGGGGGATCACAATCATAAAAGATGTCCAAGATAGTGTATTTGCATGTGAATCTTCTCTTCCCTTATTAATCCTGTCATGAATTGCATCATTGACCAATGCTATGTTTGTCAATCTACAATAAATTTTACCACTTATACTTTTCTTTATGTGATGTCATTACTTACCATAAAATTAGCATATGATTCTTTTCCATTTATTTCTCTTTTCTTTTATTTTGATTGCAACAAGAAAGTAAAGAAACAAGAGTTCAAACTAAACTTTATTATATAACTCTCACTCGATTACATAGATAGATAGATCACGAAACTAATACTCGAAAATAGATCATACTAAACTTTTATTCAACTAAACCATGAAAAAGCTAAGGATCGAACGAAAATAGGTAAAGGTGAATAAAAGTGATGGTGATACGATACCGGGGCACCTCCCCCAAGCTTGGCTCAAGCCAAGGGGAGGGCCCATACCCGTGTACTCTAGTCTCCTTTGGTGTTGAAGATGATCAAGGTGGTGGTGATGAAGTGGCCTTCTTATTCAACTTATATTTGAGCATAAAATTTGCCTCCCTTAGATCATCATTCTCCAACTCGATCTTTAATATCTTCTTGCATAATGCAGCCTTGCTCTCCTACAGAAAACGAGATGGAATAAATTGGACCTCAGGTTTGTATCCTTTAGGGAGGCTTGACTTCTTGAATTCCACATGCATGTCTTCGGGCTGAGGTAGTGGGTCATCCTCTTCCTCAGAGCTACCATCCATTGTTTCCTTCATAGCAGAGTCTTCCTCCTCATCTGTGGTCCATCCATAATGATCCACATCTCCATAGACCTTAGGGTTTGCAATATAGTCAACAACATAGCTCTCCCCCTCTGAATCTTGAGACGACATATTTTCAGATCTGTCAAGAAAACAGCACAAAACAAGAACAGAGGATTTTTCTGCGATGTGATGGTCAAAAGAATCGGGGGTATATATAGAGAATTTTTTATCTTGGGAAGTAAGAATATGGAAGGAAAACGGAGTCGGGAAGGTTCCCGAGGTGGGCACAACCCACCAGGGCACGCCTGGTAGGGCTGGCGCTCCCTGGTGTATCGTGCTCACCTCGCTTGCTTTCCCGTTTATTTCTTATTTTCCTAATTCTTGTAATATTCCAAAACTGACAGAAAATATATTTATGGATTTTTCGGAGTCCGTTTTCTTACCGTATCACGTACCTCCTCTTTTTAAGAATTCTGGAGTGTTCCGGAAGGTTTCCTTTATGTGTTCCTCCGGTGTCATGGTTTGAATAACATTGCTTTCAACATTAATAGGTGTACTTGAGATATAGTGTTTAATTCTTTGTCCATTGACCACCTTCGGGTTAGTACCTTCGGCATTATTAACCTTGATAGCTCCAGAACGATAAACCTCTTCAATAATATATGGTCCTTCCCATTTGGAGAGAAGCTTACCTGCAAAAAATATTAAACGAGAGTTGAACAAAAGAACATAGTCTCCTATTTTGAATTCCCACTTTTGGATTCTTTTGTCATGCCATCTTTTTACTTTTTCTTTGAATAGTTTGGCATTTTCATAAGCTTGGGTTCTCCATTCATCTAGTGAGCTAGTATCAAATAACTTCTTCTCACCGGCCAGTTTGAAATCATAATTGAGTTCTTTAATTGACCAAAATGCTTTATGTTCTAACTCTAGAGGCAAATGACAAGCTTTTCCATATACCATTTTGTATGGAGACATACCCTTAGGATTTTTATAAGCTGTTCTATAGGCCCAAAGTGCATCATCTAGTTTCTTAGACCAATTCTTTTGAGACCTATTGATAGTTTTTTGTAATATTAATTTTATTTCTCTATTGCTAAGTTCAACTTGACCACTAGATTGAGGATGATAGGGTGATGCAATTTTATGGTTAACATCATATTTAGCAAGCATCTTACGGAAAGCACCATGAATAAAGTGGGAACCACCATCAGTCATTAAATATCTAGGGACTCCAAACCTCGGGAAGATAACTTCTCTAAGCATTTTAATGGAGGTGTTGTGATCGGCACTACTAGTTTGAATAGCCTCTACCCACTTAGTGACATAATCAACAGCAACCAAAATATGAGTGTACCCATTAGAGGAAGGAAAAGGCCCCATGTAATCGAAACCCCAAACATCAAATGGTTCAACAACAAGTGAATAATTCATAGGAAGTTCTTGATGCTTACCGATATTACCAGAGAATATAGCAGTCATACACCTTTGAAAGGTAGCAGGTGCATTGCATAAACCAAAAGGCATACGTCTATAAGCATAGGTTCCAAAAGGACAAGTAAAGGTGGTTTTCTCTTGATCAAATTGTGATACAGGTATTTGAGAGAAACCAGAATATCCATCCAGAAAACAAAAGTGTGTGTGCTTAGATAATCTTTCTAGCATATGATCAATGAAAGGCAGAGGGTAATGATCTTTTCTAGTAGCTTTATTTAATTTTCTAAAATCAATTACCATTCTATAGCCAGTGAAAATTCTTTGTGGGATATGTTCATTCTTATCATTCGGAACAACGGTAATACCTCCTTTCTTAGGGACACAATGAACGGGACTTACCCATCTACTATCGGCTATGGGATAGATTATACCTGCCTCAAGAAGCTTTAATATTTAAGTTCTTACTACTTCCTTCATCTTAGGATTCAATCGCCGTTGATGATCAACAACGGGTTTAGCATCAGGTTCCATATTAATCTTGTGCTGACATAGAGTGGGACTAATGCCCTTAAGATCATCAAGAGTATATCCAATAGCAGCCCGGTGCTTCCTCAAAATTTTTAATAATCTTTCTTTGTCATGTTCTGAAAGGTTAGCACTAATAATAACATGATATATCTTTTTCTCACCAAGATAAGCATACTTCAAAGTGTCAGGCAATTGCTTTAATTCAAACACAGGATCACCTTTAGGTGGAGGAGGACCTCCAAGGGTTTCAATAGGAAAATTGTGTTTTAGGAGATGTTGTTGTTCAAAGACAATTTTATCTATTTCATTTCTTTCACTCAAGTGCATATCATTTCCATGGTCTAACAAATATTGTTCTAGTGGATCGGTAGGAGGTACGACAATAGAAGCAAGACCAATTATTTCATCCTTACTAGATAATTCTCTATCACGAGGTTGTCTACTAAACTTGGAAAAATTAAACTCATGAGACACATCACCAAAACTGACACCGACAATTTGTTTTTCACAATCTATCTTAGCATTAACAGTGCTCAAGAAAGGTCTACCAAAGATAATGGGGCAAAAGTCATCTTGTGGGGAGCCAAGAACTAGAAAATCAGTAGGATATTTTACTTTCCCACACAAGACTTCAACATCTATAACAATCCCAAGGTGTGTGATGGTGTCTCTATTAGCAAGTTTAATAGTAGCATCAATGTCTTCTATTTCAGCAGGTGCTATTTCATTCATAATTTCTTGGTATAAGGTAAAAGGAATAGCACTCACGCTAGCACCCAAATCACATAAACCATGATAGCAATGATCTCCTATTTTGACTGAGACAACAGGCATGCCGACTACGGGTCTATGTTTATCTTTTTCATCAGGTTTGGCAATTCTAGCAGCTTCATCACAGAAGTAAATAACATGCCCATCAATATTTTCTACCAAGAGATCTTTAACCAAAGTAACACTAGATTCTACTTTAATTTGCTCAGAGGGCTTAGGTGCTCTAATATTACTCTTGCGAACCATAGTTGATACCTTAGCATGTTCCTTTATCCTAACAGGGAAAGGTGGTTTTTCAATATAAGCAGTAGGCACAACTGGATCAACATTGTAAATGATGGTTTCATCCTTAGCTTTTACCGGTTCTTTAATTTATTATTTAATAGGGGGATGATATTTAAACTACTTCTCTTTAGGAAGGTCAATGTGAGTAGCAAATGATTCACAGAAACAGGCTACTATCTCAGAGTCAAGTCCATATTTCGTGCTAAACTTGTGAAAAGCATCGGTATTCATAAAAGATTTAACACAATCAAACTTAAGCTTTATACCTGACTCATTACCTTCGTCGAGTTCCCAATCTTCAAAGTTGCGTTTAATTCTTTCTAAGAGATCCCACTTGAATTCAATAGTTTTCTTCATAAAATAACCAGTACAAGAAGTATCGAGCATGGATTGATCATTATGAGAAAGCCGAGCATAAAATTTGTGAATAATAACTTCTCTCGGGATATCATGATTAAGGCATTAATATAACATTGACTTAAGCCTCCCCAAGCTTGAGCGATGCTTTCTCCTTCGCGAGGCCAAGAATTATATATATAATTCCGATCACGATGAACTAGATGCATGGGATAAAACTTTTGATGGAATTCTAATTGCAATCAATTCCAGTTCCATGATCCAATATCATCACATAGCCTATACCATGTCAATGCTTTTACCTTCAAAGATAAAGGGAAAACTTTCTTCTTAGCTTCATCTTCAAATAAACCTGCAAGCTTAGATAATTCACAAACTTCATTCACATGTATTAGGTGCATATCAGGATGTTCAGTTCCGTCTCCTGCATAATGGATTAGCTAGCAGTTGTTCTAACATACCTGAAGGAATTTCATAACCAATATTTTCAATAGGTGAAGTAGGTTGAGGGGCAACTAATTGTGGTTCCGGTCGAGGTGAACATACCTCGAAGAAACCCCTCCAAGGATTGTTTTCCATAGTAGCAAATGACAATAAATTTCAGCACGTTGTATAAGTTTTTCCTTACCAATTTCCACTTACCAAGAGCACTTCACTCCCCGGCAACGGCGGCAGAAAAGAGTCTTGATGACCCACAAGTATAGGGGGTCAATCATAGTCCTTTCGATAAGTATGAGTGTCGAACCCAACGAGAAGTAGAAGGAAATGACAAGCAGTTTTCAGCAAGGTAATTTCTGCAAGCACTAAAATTGTAGGTAACAGATAGTTTGGTAGCAAGATAATTGGTAACGAGCAAGTAACGGTAACAGTAAATAAAGTGCAGCAAGGTAGCCCAATCCTTTTGTGGCAAAGGACATGCCAGAACAGTATCTTATAATAGGCAAAGTGTTCTTGATGGTACACGGGAATTTCGTCTAGTCACTTTTATCATGTTGGTTTGATTCGCGTTCGCTACTTTGATAATTTGATATGTAGGTGGACCGGTGCTTGGGTGCTGTTCTTACTTGAACAAAACTCCCACTTATGATTAACCCCCTGATAACCCACAAGTATAGGGGATCGCAACAGTTTTCGAGGGTAGAGTATTCAACCCAAATTTATAGATTCGACACAAGGGGAGCCAAAGATTATTTGAG
Organism: Elymus sibiricus; assembly: GCA_039707655.1. Taxonomy (NCBI): domain Eukaryota; kingdom Viridiplantae; phylum Streptophyta; class Magnoliopsida; order Poales; family Poaceae; genus Elymus; species Elymus sibiricus. The sequence continues at coordinate 383,645,425 of CM077667.1, read as the reverse complement.
AGTATTAGCAGCTGAGTTGTCAATTCAACCACACCTGGAGATTAAATATCTGCAGCAGAGGGATCAGTAGCACAGTAATATGATAGTTTGATAGTAGTAGTAGCAGTAACAGTGGTAGCAATAGTTTTGTAGCAGTTGGAACAGTAGCAACCGCAGTAGTAACTTAGCAAGAACAATAAGTGGAAAACTCGTAGGCACTGGATCGGTGAAATCGTTGGATGATATTCATCATATAATAGTCATAACCTAGGGTGACACAGAACTAGCTCCAGTTCATAAATGTAATGTAGGCATGTATTCCGTAAATAGTCATACGTGCTTATGGAAAAGAACTTGCATGACATCTTTTGTCCTACCCTCCCGTGGAAGCTGGGTCCATAAGGAAACTAAGGGATATTAAGGCCTTCTTTTAATAGAGAACCGGAAGAAAGCATTAACACACGGTGAATACATGAACTCCTCAAACTACGGTCATCACCGGAAAGTATCCTGACTATTGCGGATCAGAACACGTAATAGGTGCATATGACTAGCAAGATCGGATCAAGAACATAGATATAACGGTGATAACATAAACGGTTCAGATCTGAAATCATGGCACTCGGGCCCTAGTGACAAGCATTAGGAATAGCAAAGTCATAGCAACATCAATCTCAGAACATAATGGATACTAGGGATCAAGCCCTAACAAAACTAACTTGATTACATGATGAATCTCATCCAACTCCTCACCGACCAGCAAGCCTACGAAGGAATTACTCACTCCCGGTGGGGAGCATCATGGAATTGGCGATGGAGAAGGGTTGATGATGACGAAGACCGAAGATTTCCCTCTCCGGAGCCCCAAACGGGCTCCAAAATCTGGCCTCCCGATAAAAACAGGAGGTGGCGGCTGCTCCGTATCGTAAAACACGATGAAACGTTCTCCTTGATTTTTTTCTCCGAAAATAGGAATTTATAGTGCCGGAATTAGGGTAGGTGGGGCCACGAGGTGGGCACAACCCACCAGGGCGCGCCTGGGGGGGCTGGCGCGCCCTGGTGTATCGTGCCCAGCCAGGGGCCCCCCTCCGGTGGTTCTTGGCTCCAGTATTTTTTATTTATTCTAAAATAAATTTCCAAAAAGTTTTGTCCAATTCTGAGAATTTTTATTTCTTTACAAAAAACAACACCATGGTAGTTCTGTTGAAAACAACGTCAGTCCTGGTTAGTTTCATTCAAATCATGCAAATTAGAATCCAAAACAAGGGCAAAAGTGTGAGGAAAAGTAGATACGACGGAGACGTATCACCCCCTCGCAAGCATCCGCAACTACGAGAAAAGTATTAAGATAAAATCTAACCATAGCATTAAACGTTTGGATCCAAATCAGCCCCTTACGAAGTAGCGCATAAACTAGGGTTTAAGCTTCTGTCACTCTAGCAACCCATCATCTAATAACTACTCCACAATGCATTCCCTTAGGCCCAAGGATGGTGAAGTGTCATGTAGTCGACGTTCACATGACACCAATAAGGGAATCACAACATACATATCATCAAAATATCAAACACATATCAAAATTCACATGATTACTTGCAACATGACTTCTCCCGTGACCTCAAGAACAAAGGTAACTACTCACAAATAATATTCATGCTCAAGATCAGAGGGGTATTGAATAGCATAATGGATCTGAACATATAATCTTCCACAAAATAAACCATATAGTAATCAACTACAAGATGTAATCAACACTACTAGTCACCCACAGGTACCAATCTGAGGTTCCGGTACAAAGATTGAACAGAAGAGATGAACTAGGGTTTGAGAGGAGATGGTGATGTTGAAGATGTTGATGAATATTGGCCTCCCAAAGATGAGATGGGTGTTGGTGATCACGATGGCTTCGATTTCCCCCTCCGGGAGGGAAGTTCCGCCGGCTGAATCGCTCCGCTGGAGGGCAAAAGTGCTCCTGCCCAAGTTCCGCCTTGAGACGGCGGCGTTCCGTCCCGAAAGTCCTCCCCTTATTTCTTCTAGGTCAAAAGACCTTATATACCAGAAGATGGGCACCGGAGGTGGGCCGTGCTGGGCACAACCCACCAGAGCGTGCCTGGGGGGCCTGGCGCGCCCTGGTGTCTTGTGCTCACCAGGGTGGCCCCCTCCGGTATTTATTTGCTCCACTATTTTTAATATAATCCAAAATAATTCTCCGTAAAGTTTCAGCTTATTTGGAGATGTGCATAATAGGTATCTCTGATGTGCTTTTTCAGGTCCAGAATTCCGGCTGCCGGTATTCTCCCTCTTTGTGTAAACCTTGCATATTATGAGAGAAAAGGCATTAGAATCACTCCCTAAAGCATTATTATACATCAAAACATTATAAATAGCAGTAGGAAATCATGATGGAAAATGGACGTATCAACTCCCCCAAGCCTAGACCCCGCTTGTCCTCAAGCGAAAGACGATATTGAAAAGCATGTCCACATGGTTTGAGAGAGAGGTGTCGATAAAAACAAAATACGGACATAGTTGCATCATGCTTATTATTATAACAACAACAAACTTTATCATAGAACTTATTCCTATAACTTTTATTATATAACTTCATCATATAACTTCTCAATGACAAGTAACAATTCATCACAACATAGAAGTATAAAGCATAAACCATACTGGAAACCAACAAACTATGTTCTGAGTCTACTTTGCAACTACAATTCATCATATTTTCAGGAAGGGTCTCTTGTCGGAGCCTTTTGGCAAGTCCACATACTCAACCATCATTTAGTATTCTATGATTGCTAACACTCACAGCATACCCATGAGCAAAAAGTTTCAACCGGACACATAGAAAGATAGGGGCTTATAGTTTCGCCTCCCAACGTACTCACCTCAAAGGTGATGTCAACAATAATAACTCATGCATGTGAATCATGAAAGATGTCCAAGATAGTGTATTTGCATGTGAATCTTCTCTTCCCTTATTAATTCTGTCATGAATTGCATCATTGACCAATGATATGTTTGTCAATCTCCAATAAATTTTACCACTTATACTTTTCTTTATGTGATGTCATTACTTACCATAAGATTAGCATATGATTCTTTTCCATTTATTTCTCTTTTCTTTTATTTTGATTGCAACAAGAAAGTAAAGAAACAACAGTTCAAACTAAACTTTATTATATAACTCTCACTCGATTACATAGATAGATAGATCACGAAACTAACACTCGAAAATAGATCATACTAAACTTTTATTCAACTAAATCACGAAAAAGCTAAGGATCGAACCAAAATAGGTAAAGGTGAATAAAAGTGATGGTGATACGATACCGGGGCACCTCCCCCAAGCTTGGCTCAAGCCAAGGGGAGGGCCCATACCCGTGTACTCAAGTCTCCTTTGGTGGTGAAGATGATGAAGGTGGTGGTGATGAAGTGGCCTTCTTCTTCAACTTATATTTGAGCATAAAAATTTCCTCCCTTAGATCATCATTCTCCAACTCGAGCTTTAATATCTTCTTGCATAATGCAGCCTTGCTCTCCTGCAGAAAACGAGATGGGATAAATTGGACCTTAGGTTTGTATCCTTTAGGGAGGCTTGACTTACTGAATTCCACATGCATCTCTCCGGGCTGAGGTAGTGGGTCATCCTCTTCCTCAGAGCTATCATCCTTTGTTTCCTTCATAGCAGATTGTTCCTCCTCATCTGTGGTCCATCCATAATGATCCACATCTCCATAGACCTTAGGGTTTGCAATATAGTCAGCAACATAGCTCTCCCCCTCTGAATCTTGAGATGACATATTTTCAGATCTGTCAAGAAAACAACACAAAACAAGAATATAGGATTTTTCTGCGATGCGATGGTCAAAACAATCGGGGGTATATATAGAGAATTTTTTATATTGGGAAGCAGGAATATGGAAGGAAAACGGAGTCGGGAAGGTTTCCGAGGTGGGCACCACCCACCAGGGCGCGCCTGGTAGGGCTGGCGCGCCCTGGTGTATCGTGCTCACCTTGGTTGCTTTCCCGTTTATTTCTTATTTCCCTAATTTTTGTAATATTCCAAAACTGACAGAAAATATTTTTGCGGATTTTCCGGAGTTCGTTTTCTTACCGTATCACGTACCTCCTCATTTTCAGAATTCTGGAGTGTTCCGGACGGTTTCCTTTATGTGTTACTCCGGTGTCATGGTTTGAATAACATTGCTTTCAACATTAATAGGCATACCTGAGATATAGTGTTTAATTCTTTGTCCATTGACCACCTTCGGGTTAGTACCTTCGGCATTATTAATCTTGATAGCTCCAGAACGATAAACCTCTTCGATAATATATGGTCCTTCCCATTTGGAGAGAAGCTTAGCTACAAAAAATCTTAAACAAGAGTTGAATTAAAGAACGTAGTCACCTATTTTGAATTCCCGCTTGTGGATTCTTTTGTCATGCCATCTTTTTAGTTTTTCTTTGAATAGTTTGGCATTTTCATAAGCTTGGGTTCTCCATTCATCTAGTGAGCTAATATCAAATAACCTCTTCTCACCGGCAAGTTTGAAATCATAATTGAGTTCTTTAATTGCCAAAAATGCTTTATGTTCTAACTCTAGAGGCAAATGACAAGCTTTTCCATATACCATTTTGTATGGAGACATACCCATAGGATTTTTATAAGCTGTTCTATAGGCCCAAAGTGCATCATCTAGTTTCTTAGACCAATTCTTTCGAGACCTATTGGCAGGTTTTTATAATATTAATTTTATTTCTCTATTTCTAAGTTCAACTTGGCCACTAGATTGAGGATGATAGGGTGATGCAATTTTATGGTTAACATCATATTTAGCAAGCATCTTACGGAAAGCACCATGAATAAAGTGTGAACCACCATCATTCATTAAATATCTAGGGACTCCAAACCTCGGGAAGATAACTGCTTTAAGCATTTTAATGGAGGTGTTGTGATCAGCACTACTAGTTGGAATAGCCTCTACCCACTTAGTGACATAATCAACAGCAACCAAAATATGAGTGTACCCATTAGAGGAAGGAAAAGGTCCCATGTAATCAAAACCCCAAACATCAAATGGTTCAACAACAAGTGAATAATTCATAGGCAGTTCTTGACGCTTACCGATATTACCAATTCTTTGACATTCATCACAAGACAAGACAAACTTACGGGCATCCTTGAAGAGAGTAGGACAATAAAAACCAGATTGCAATACCTTGTGAGCGGTTCTATCTCCCGCATGATGTCCTCCATAAGCTTCGGAATGACATTTCCGTAGGATTTGTTCCTGTTCATGCTCAGGTACACAACGTCTAATAATACCATCTACCCCTTCTTTATAAATATGTGGGTCATCCCAAAAGTAATGTCTCAAATCATAGAAGAATTTTTTCTTTTGTTGGTATGTGAAACTTGGTGGTATATATTTAGCAATAATGTAATTAGCATAATCAGCACACCGAGGAGTGTTTTGAGAAACTTTTATTGCAGCTAACTGTTCATTACGAAAGCTATCATCAATAGGTAGTGGGTCATCAAGAATATTTTCTAACCTAGACAAGTTGTCAGCTACGGGGTTCTCAGCTCCCTTCCTATAACGATATGTAAGTCAAATTCTTGAAGCAAGGGAACCCACCTAATGAGTCTAGGTTTAGCATCTTTCTTTTCCATAAGATATTTTATAGCAGCATGAGCGGTGTGAACAATAACTTTGGAGTCAACAATGTAGGATCTAAATTTATCACAAGCAAACACAACTGCTAATAATTCTTTTTCAGTAGTACCATAATTTCGTTGGGCATTGTCTAGAGTTTTGCTAGCATAATGGATAACATTTAATTTCTTATCAACTCTTTGTCCTAGAGCAACACCAACCGCATAATCACTAGCATCACACATAATATCAAAAGGCAAGTTCCAATCAGGTGGTTGAACGATAGGTGCAGAAGTTAAGGCTTTCTTGAGTGTTTCAAAGGCTTCCACACAATCATCATCAAAAACAAATGGAATATCCTTTTGTAAAAGATTAGTAAGAGGCCTAGAAATTTTAGAGAAGTCTTTAATGAACCTCCTATAGAAACCAACTTGACCAAGGAAACTCCGAATACCTTTAATATCTTTAGGACATGGCATTTTCTCAATTGCATCAACTTTAGCTTTATCCACCTCAATCCTTGTTCAGATATCTTATGCCCCAAGACAATACCTTCATTCACCATAAAGTGGCACTTCTCCCAATTCAAGACGAGATTAGTTTGTTCACATCTCTGCAAAACTCGACCAAGGTTGCTTAAGCAATCATCAAAAGAAGTTTTGTAAACGAAAAAACCATCCATGAAAACCTCCACAATCTTTTCACAAAAATCAGAGAATATAGCAGTCATACATCTTTGAAAGGTAGCAGGTGCATTTCATAAACCAAAAGGCATACATCTATAAGCATAGGTTCCAAAAGGACAAGTAAAGGTGGTTTTCTCTTGACCAGATTGTGATACAGGTATTTGAGAGAAACCAGAATATCCATCCAGAAAACAAAAGTGTGTGTGCTTAGATAATCTTTCTAGCATCTGATCAATGAAAGGCAGAGGGTAATGATCTTTTCTAGTAGCTTTATTTAATTTTCTAAAATCAATTACCATTCTATAGCTAGTGACAATTCTTTGTGCGATATGTTCATTCTTATCATTAGGAACAACGGTAATACCTCCTTTCTTAGGGACACAATGAACGGGACTTACCCATCTACTATCAGCTATGGGATAGATTATACCTGCCTCAAGAAGCTTTAATATTTCAGTTCTTACTACTTCCTTCATCTTAGGATTCAATCGCCGTTGATGATCAACAACGGGTTTAGCATCAGGTTCCATATTAATCTTGTGCTGGCATAGAGTGGGACTAATGCCCTTAAGATCATCAAGAGTATATCCAATAGCAGGCCGGTGCTTCCTCGGAATTTTTAATAATCTTTCTTCTTCATGTTTTGAAAGGTTAGCACTAATAATAACATGATATATCTTTTTCTCATCAAGATAAGCATACTTCAAAGTGTCAGGCAATTGCTTTAATTCAAACATAGGATCACCTTTAGGTGGAGGAGGACCTCCAAGGGTTTCAATAGGCAAATTGTGTTTTAGGAGAGGTTGTTGTTCAAAGACAATTTTATCTATTTCATTTCTTTCACTCAAGTGCATATCATTTCCATGGTCTAACAAATATTGTTCTAGTGGATCGGTAGGAGGTACGACAATAGAAGCAAGACCAATTATTTCATCCTTACTAGATAATTCTCTATCACGAGGTTGTCTACTAAACTTGGAAAAATTAAACTCATGAGACACATCACCAAAACTGACACCGACAGTTTGTTTTTCACAATCTATCTTAGCATTAACAGTGCTCAAGAAAGGTCTACCAAAGATAATGGGGCAAAAGTCATCTTGTGGGGAGCCAAGAACTAGAAAATCAGTAGGATATTTTACTTTCCCACACAAGACTTCAACATCTATAACAATCCCAAGGTGTGTGATGGTGTCTCTATTAGCAAGTTTAATAGTAGCATCAATGTCTTCTATTTCAGCAGGTGCTATTTCATTCATAATTTCTTGGTATAAGGTAAAAGGAATAGCACTCACGCTAGCACCCAAATCACATAAACCATGATAGCAATGATCTCCTATTTTGACTGAGACAACAGGCATGCCGACTACGGGTCTATGTTTATCTTTTTCATCAGGTTTGGCAATTCTAGTAGCTTCATCACAGAAGTAAATAACATGCCCATCAATATTTTCTACCAAGATATCTTTAACCATAGTAACACTAGATTCTACTTTAATTTGCTCAGAGGGCTTAGGTGCTCTAATATTACTCTTGCGAACCATAGTTGATACCTTAGCATGTTCCTTTATCCTAACAGGGAAAGGTGGTTTTTCAATATAAGCAGTAGGCACAACTGGATCAACATTGTAAATGATGGTTTCATCCTTAGCTTTTACCGGTTATTTAATTTATTATTTAATAGGGGGATGATATTTAAACTACTTCTCTTTAGGGAGGTCAATGTGAGTAGCAAATGATTCACAGAAAGAGGCTACTATCTCAGAGTCAAGTCCATATTTCGTGCTAAACTTGTGAAAAGCATCGGTATTCATAAAAGATTTAACACAATCAAACTTAAGCTTTATACCTGACTCATTACCTTCGTCGAGTTCCCAATCTTCAGAGTTGCGTTTAATTCTTTCTAAGAGATCCCACTTGAATTCAATAGTTTTCTTCATAAAAGAACCAGTACAAGAAGTATCGAGCATGGATTGATCATTATGAGAAAGCCGAGCATAAAAATTCGGAATAATAACTTCTCTCGGGATATCATGATTGGGGCATGAATATAACATTGACTTAAGCCCCCCCCCCATGCTAGAGCGATGCTTTCTCCTTCACGAGGCCAAAAATTATATATATAATTCCGATCACGATGAACTAGATGCATGGGATAAAACTTTTGATGGAATTCTAATTGCAATCGATTCCAGTTCCATGATCCAATATCATCATATAGCCTATACCATGTCAATGCTTTTACCTTCAAAGATAAAGGGAAAACTTTCTTGTTAGCTTCATCTCCGGATAAAGCCGCAAGCTTAAATAATCCACAAACTTCATTCACATGTATTAGGTGCATATCAGGATGTTCAGTTCCGTCTCCTGCATATGGATTAGCTAGTAGTTGTTCTAACATACCCGAAGGAATTCCATAACCAATATTTTCAATAGGTGCAGTAGTTTGAGGGGCAACTTATTGTGGTTCCGGTCGAGGTGAAGATAACGCGAACAAACCCCTCAAAAGATTGTTTTCCATAGTAGCAAGTGACAATAAATTTCAGCACGTAGTATAAGTTTTTCCTTACCGATTTCCACTTACCAAGAGCGCTACACTCCCTGGAAACGGTGCCAGAAAAGAGTCTTGATGATCCACAAGTATAGGGGGTCAATCGTAGTCCTTTTGATAAGTAAGAGTGTCGAACCCAACGAGGAGCAGAAGGAAATGACAAGCAGTTTTCAGCAAGGTAATTTCTGCAAGCACTAAAATTGTAGGTAACAGATAGTTTGGTAGCAAGATAATTGGTAACGAGCAAGTAACGGTAACAATAAATAAAGTGCAGCAAGGTAGCCCAATCCTTTTGTGGCAAAAGACAGGCCAGAACAGTATCTTATAATAGGCAAAGTGTTTTTGAGGGTACACGGGAATTTCGTCTAGTCACTTTTATCATGTTGGTTTGATTCGCGTTTGCTACTTTGATAATTTGATATGTGGGTGGACCGGTGCTTGGGTGCTGTTCTTACTTGAAGAAACCTCCCACTTATGATTAACCCCCTCGCAAGGATCCGCAACTATGAGAAAAGTATTAAGATAAAATCTAACCATAGCATTAAACGTTTGGATCCAAATCAGCCCCTTACGAAGTAGCGCATAAACTAGGGTTTAAGCTTCTGTCACTCTAGCAACCCATCATCTAATAACTACTCCACAATGCATTCCCTTAGGCCCAAGGATGGTGAAGTGTCATGTAGTCGACGTTCACATGACACCACTAAGGGAATCACAACATACATATCATCAAAATATCAAACACACATCAAAATTCACATGATTACTTGCAACATGACTTCTCCCGTGACCTCAAGAACAAAGGTAACTACTCACAAATAATATTCATGCTCAAGATCAGAGGGGTATTCAATAGCATAATGGATCTGAACATATAATCTTCCACAAAATAAACCATATAGTAATCAACTACAAGATGTAATCAACACTACTAGTCACCCACAGGTACCAATCTGAGGTTCCGGTACAAAGATTGAACACAAGAGATGAGCTAGGGTTTGAGAGGATATGGTGCTATTGAAGATGTTGATGAAGATTGACCTCCCAAAGATGAGAGAGGTGTTGGTGATGACGATGGCTTTGATTTCCCCCTCCGGGCGGGAAGTTCCCCCGGCGGAATCGCTCCGCTGGAGGGAAAAAGTGCTCCTGCCCAAGTTCCGCCTCGAGACGACGGCGTTCCGTCCCGAAATTCCTCCCCTTATTTTTTCTAGGTCAAAAGACCTTATATACCAGAACATGGGCACCGAAGGTGGGCCGTGCTGGGCACAACTCACCAGGGCGCGCTTGGGGGGCCTAGCGCGCCCTGGTGTCTTGTGCTCACCAAGGTGGCCCCCTCTGGTAGTTATTTTCTCTAGTATTTTTAATATAATCCAAAATAATTCTCTGTAAAGTTTCAGCTTATTTGGAGACGTTCAGAATAGGTATCTCTAATGTGCTTTTTCAGGTCCAGAATTCCAGCTGTCGGTATTCTCCCTCTTTGTGTAAACCTTGCATATTATGAGAGAAAAGGGATTAGAATCACTCCCTAAAGAATTATTATACATCAAAACATTATAAATAACAGTAGGAAATCATGATGCAAAATGGACGTATCAACAGCGCGCCTCATGGACATGGTGGTGCGACGAGGGGCGGTCGGAGGCCACTGGATCGAAGAGGCGGCGGCGATAGCGTCTCAGGCGCGAACAACCAGAGGCAGAGAGGAGCGAGCGAGGGGAGGAAGAAGAGGGGAGGCGCTAGGGTTTTCACAGGGGGGCGCTGGGGCTCGGCCTTATACCCCAAGGGGGCCGGGGGATGGCCGGTACACGCACCCCGTCGGCCATGGAATGGCCACCACGCCCTGGCTGTCCTCTGCCTCCACTGTAACGGGAGGTAGGGGATGAGCGGGGGCAGGTAGGCCGGCTGGTGGGGATATGGGCTAAGGCCCAGGGGGAAACAGGGTGGGGGCCCTTTTCCAATTACATCGATTTTAAAATTCTTTTTTATACATTCAATTCTGTTTTGTATTATTTAAACACTAACTGACTTATGCAAAAAATAAGTGACCTGGCCCATAATTCATATTGCAACATTAGGCAGATCCACAAAAAGTTTGAGGACCATTTGAAAAAGTTTCGAAATTCTATAATAAAAAATGGCATTTAATTTATTGTTCTGGTCTCTGTTATAAATGTTTTAGAGGCACCAAAATACTTTATGAAATATGAGTTACCATTTTATAATTACCAGAGGATTATTTTCAACCCAAACATGATTTTAGTTGTTAGGTTTGCAAAATTATCAAATCCAGATTTTAAATAAATTTTGAAAATCATTAGGAAATTCATATGAAGTTTGATTCCATTATGATCAAACATGGTTTTGCAAAACAACATCTTAATCCTCATGGTTACTGATACGTCTCCAACGTATCGATAATTGATGAAGTATTCATGCCATGATTGCCAATGTTTACAATACTTTTATATGGTTTTGATGCACTTTATATGATTTATTTAGAACTAACCCGGACTGACGCTGTTTTCAGTAGAATTACCGTGGTGTTGTTTTTGTGCAGAAAATGAAAATTCTCGGAATCGCCCAAAACTTTTTTATGATTTTTTCTGGAGAAAATTAGAAATTCTGGAGCGAAGTACCACCGGAGGGGAGCAACCCGTGGGGCACAAGACTTTAGGGCGTGACCCCTCTAGGTCGCGCCTTGATATGTGGTGGGGCCCACGAGGCTCCATTGCGCGTGATTCCACGCTGAAAAATCCTATAAATCCTAGAAACCCCAGAAATAAAGAGAGACTCTCCGTTTCGCTGCCGCAACTCTTTGTATCGATGAAAAACCAATCTGGAGACGTTCCAGTACCCTGCCGGAGACGGGAAACCATCATCGGTGGCCATCTTCATCATCCCGGCGCAGGCCATGACGAGGAGGGAGTAGTTCACCCTCGGGGCTGAGGGTATGTACAGTAGCTATGTGTTCAATCTCTCTCTCTCATGTTCTTGAGATGGCACGATCTTGATGTATCACGGGCCTTGTTAATATAGTTGGATCATATGATGTTTGTCCCTTGCTATCATGTTGTGATGAATTAAATCTTTCCCGTTGTTGATTGCACATAACCAAACAGTGGCACATTGCATCTAGTAGCACGGACTTGCAACCAAAAGGCGTGCTTGTGTTTATGCTTGCATGCAGCCTAGGGCTTTGTGGGCAACCAAACAAAGTGTAGAACCTGGTTAGAGGTTGTATAGCTCAGACATGCTCTACCGAGGCACAAGTGCAAGGAGGCCAAAATTGATGCGAGGAACCAAACATGCCCAAAGTGAACTCACTCTAAATCGCAACACACACATCCTCTTCCCATCGACACAACACATCGTTGTTGTGGGGTGGTTCTATTGTTTGTCTAATGCCCTGTGAGAGATTGGGCAATGGTGCCCCATGGCATCGTGGGGCTGCCATTGACTCCTAATGGTGTGCATGTAGTGCTCTTCACTTCATCTACATGTTGCTTGTGCAAGCTCGGTTGTGCTCTTTTGGCTTTATTTGATAGCTTGTAGGCGAGCCTCGTGTTATTGGTGCGACCTCGGTTGATTGTTTCCCTTCATGGCACAAAGGTGCATTCGTTTGTAGAAATCTTAAGGTATGGCATGATGGCCGATTCTGCTACCAGGGTTCATGTTCTTTGTGTTTTTTTGGTTTCTCAATGCTTTGAGATGGTGTGGCATTCACGGCGCACTCACGGTGCGCCATGGATATCATCTTCATTTGAATACTTCGTCAAGCAAGATCAAATCACATGCATACACTTTTTTCTCCCATGAGAGCAATCAGTTAGTAGACCAAGGTTGTTCCAAAGTACGTAATCCAGGTTCCCGAATCTGAGCACCCGACCATCGAAGAGGGGTGTAATGAAGTCGAGATGTTTCGTTGCCTTGGCTATGAAGCTCGTGGCGCCAAAGTTGAAGCTGGAGCCCAGAGCATGGTCACCGGAGATGAGATTTTATCCCATTAAGATTCGATCCCTAGCCAAAGTTGAAGACGGAGTTCGGATAGTGGGATTTTGTGTGGATGCGTCGGGGCTGGACAACGACGGGGCAGTCGGAAGATGGGCGGTCGCTATGGCGCGTGCGGAGGTGGGCGGGGGTAGGGGGAGGTGCAGGTCGCATAGGGGAAGGGGAAAGAAGGCTTTCTCTCACCGATGAGTGGGCCAGGAAGAGGACAAAGAGAGTGCCTGCATGCGTCCGCGTGTGTCCGTTTGGACACAACGCGGCTAAAATTTGGGCTGGAAATGGGTCCACGGCGGACATAAAATGAACGCCCTTTCATCTTGCAGTCGCGCGTTGGGCCGCATTTTGTATCATGTTTCGCCTCAAACGGATGCAGTCAGACCAAATGGGATCGCCCGTTGGAGTTGGCATGAGTAGTGGGTTGTTTGGTCTGGTCCAATAGCAGGGACGTGGGTTGCTAGGTACTGAAAAGGGACCTCCTCTCTCGCACAAGAGAAAACCGTCCTCCTATTCCGTGACGTAGCAGGGAGTAGCGAGGAAACACACACCTCCCTCATACAACGTGTTACCGAGCTTTTCTGATGTTTTTTCTTTTTTCTGATTGGTTTTCCTGCGTTTTTTCCGCAAAAACGAGGTTTTTTATCAATTTTTTAGATTTTGGCATGCTTTCTATTAAAATCTTTCTAAACTAAAAGATGTGATATAACCAACAGTAAGAAAAAAACAAGGAAAATAATGAAACAACGTACTAATAAACCTAAACACGGGAAGAAAAGAACACGACTTCCTACTAGCGCAACTCAAAACAGTCTAGTGAAGGCCACGTGACTTTCTATGTCACCACTAGCGAGAAGTAGCCACACCACTACGGATGGCTTTTTTAGGTGAACTAGGGAATTTATTCAAGGTTAGCCTGAATACAAGTAATGTCGGGGAGGATCGCTAGCCACATATGGCGACCTATCGGAAGCGACGAAGCTTCCTTCGCCAAAGCACGCGCTTCCAAATTCGCTCCCGTATTTTCAAAACGAAAAGTAACTTTTACAGAATCGCTCATTCTCTCTTTAATCCTGTCGAGAACAGGTGCATATGTAGGAGATGCGCCCCTGTTGATATCTGAAATCCCCTGGATGCAATCAGAGGCTATTATCACATGTGAGACGTTCAAGTCTTTTGCCAGAGCGAGTGCTTCATTGCATGCATATGCTTCGAGGCTTGGGGCATCAACCATTCCATCACAAATCACCGCCAAGGATCCCAAATACTGCTCTTCCTTGTCCCTGCAAACAGCCACCATTGCACCCTTGTTACCATGCCTGGAGAGGCACTGATACTTGTGATCTGCGTTGGGTTTTCCGTGAAGAGGAACGGGTGATGCAACACAATATAGACAAGTATTTACCTCAGTTGAGAACCAAGGTTTATCTAACCAACAGGAATAGCACGTAACCCCCGTCTTCAGCGGCTGCACACAAAGAAGCAAACACTTGCACCCAACGCGGGCAAGAGGGTTGTCAATCCCCTTGGACTCGTTATTTGCAAGCTAGTGAAGAATGTAGATGAAAGTTGAATATTGTAAATTGCAAAATAAAACAAAAATAAATAAATGACAGTAAGGTATTGAAAGCTTTTGTAAATATATAAGTGAATAGACCCGGGGGCCGTAGTGTTCTCTAGTGGCAGCTCTCATGTGGTAGGCATACGGTGGGTAAACAAATTATTGTTGGGAAATTAATAGAAAAGCGCATAGTTATGCAATCTTTATTCACGGCAATGATCATGTGTATATAGGCATCACATCCATAAACAAATAGGCCGACTCCTGCTGCACCTATTACTATTACTCCATGTCGAGAGCGCTTCTATGTTTGCCTCTCTAAGTATTAAGTTCATTACAAAAAGACTGATGCTTGGAGAACGATGACATGATGTGGACAAAGAGAATTCAATCAATATGAATTAACCCCATGATACGGGCACGACAGAGGAGGTGAAGCCCAATTTCAGGACTCCACCAAACTAGGCGGTAGTACCGCTTACATAAGCGGTAGTACCGCTATACGGTACTACCGGCCGCTTACTACCGCCCTACTGCCGCTTACAAAATCGGTACTGGACATCCGAGCAGTAGTACCGTGCACAGCAGAGGTAGTACCGCTTGAAGCGGTAGTACCGCTTGCCATAAGCGGTAGTACCGCGCTGCCTGCGCGCAGATTTTGGGCTTTGCAGCCCGTGTACCTCTTCGTTATTTTCTTAGACTATAAATACCCGTCGGCTAGGGTTAGTTAGGGGAGTTCAGAAGTTTTAGGTTTTAAACACTATCGTGTGTGTCTCTTGGTGAAGCATCCCTCCGGGGACGGCGATGCCGTTTATCGAATAAAGATTGCTGCGAGGGTTCTTTATTTCATCAAGGATTATCGTGCTTTGGTTTTGAGGCGTGGTGATCTTCATCACGTTGCTGGCTGGATTCGTTCCTCTTCTTCAGGTTGCGTGGATTGCTCCCGTGATTAGAAGATTTACTATCAGTTGGTTCTTGCGGTGAAAGATCGGGCCCAATCAACCGTATCATTTGGTATCAGATTCACAGGTTGATCACCGCGAGGTTCGTCCAGTTGAACATCGATCTACAGGTTTGCAACGATTGGTAGATCTGTTTTCTGGGAGGAAGGGCGCCGACTAGGCGGTAGTACCGCTTCCAGCGCGGTAGTACCGCTTATAACGGTAGTACCGTTGTACAAGGCGGTAGTACCGTGACTAGATTGCAAATCGGTGAGTACTCTGTATTGATTGATCTGCACTCGTCTAGTTTCTGCCGCAGCAGATTTGTGCAATAAACATGTTCAGTAATATGCAATCGTTTTCGGGAGACTATTATGGCAAACGGTGTCTTTCTGGGGAGAAGTCTGGTGATGTATTCAATGACTATCTAGACATCTTGGACGGTGTGGCATGTCATAAAATCAAGTGGCGGCTGAACTACTTCTCAACGGATGCTGAATATGCTTCGTGGGAACATCTTATGCTACAGGGTTTCTACAGATGTAATACATACGAGCATTTGGTCGATTCTACACGTTTGGTTCTTGCTCTGCGACGTGTGGATGAGGAGGTAGCTCGTTGGTGGGATGAAGAGATGTGTGAGAAGGATATTATAGATGCAACTTGGTATGATTTCAGTAATTTTTTGCGTGGTTGTTTTATGTCTTCTCATCGTAAGGTATCTTGTACCAAGGCCGTGAAGGCAATCAAGTAGTCGCCCAGGGGTATGCAGCTGTTGGGTGATGTTTTCAAGCAGCCACCATTATTACCCAAGCAAGTTCCAGCTCTGTCTATTCCGTCTCATGCAACGGAGGACAAGAAGGTTGTTCCAGTGCAAACGGTCAGCAAGGCAGTTGTACCAATTTCTGAAGAGATGACATCTGCTGTTGACAAGGTTGTTGTGTGCACTAAAGTTACAGTGGAGGAAGCAGAACCGTTGAGTGGGCTGAATATGCAACTCAAGAGGGTACATGATGAAGCTTGCAAACCAGTTGACAAGGGTCAGCGGTGGAGTTTATTTCAGACTCAGTGTATGATTAAAGGCAAAGCATGCAAGTTGATGATTGATGGTGGTAGCTGTACTAATGGCATAAGCAAGGCAATGGTGGCATCATTGGGGTTGTCCACATGGCGTATTCCTGAACCTAAGCATATACAGTGGTTGAATAACTGCGGTATGCTGAAGGTTACCCATAAGGTGCATGTGCCATTTACAGTAGGTGACTATGTTGATGAGGTAGAGTGTGATGTATTGCCATTGGAGGTATGTGGGCTGTTACTTGGACGTCCATGGCAGTATGATCGCAATGTTACACATGCGGGGAAAGCAAATACATATTCTTTTGTGCATGATGGCAAACAACGGACTTTGAAACCTATGCAGAATGATCAAATAAAGTATGATGTGGAGTTGGTGGTACACAAGGAGAAGTTGCGCAAGGCTAAGCCGCCAAGGTTAGCTAAGGTGCAGTGCGAGGAGCATGATGCACGGAGCGTTACTGATGATATTGCTTCAGCTATGCCTGTAGATGACAAGCCATTTGTTCTTATTAGTGACAAGCCAGTTGAAGTACAGCCTCTTACTGATGAGATGAAGGATGTTGCAGCATGTGTTACAAAGCCAGTTTGTGTTGACACAGGTGTCCAGACCGATGATAGTTGTGCTGATCATGTTCCAGTGCATGTGGTGCCGCGGGGCGACAAGCGCAGTTTTGTTACTACATCTGTGAGGTGTTTTGTTGGAGCAGCAGTGTGGATGCACAAAGGCAAGGATGGACATGTTCGTCAGTTGTGTGGCCCAGGCATTACTCATCTTTTGCAGGGTCGTCCAAAGAAGGTTCATGTTCAGCAACAACGGGCTCCATCAATAGTTGCAAAGAAGAAGGTGGTGGCGCCGAAGTCCAAGCTCATGTGGAGAACAAAGGAGGCGCCAAGTGCAGATTCAAGTCAAGGCCCCAGAGCTATTGTTGATATCCCGCCACCTTTTCGAGCAGACCCTCACGCGTTGCGGACAACGCGTTTTGAAGGGGGGGAGGATGATACGGGCACGACAGAGGAGGTGAAGCCCAATTTCAGGACTCCACCAAACTAGGCGGTAGTACCGCTTACATAAGCGGTAGTACCGCTATACGGTACTACCGGCCGCTTACTACCGCCCTACTGCCGCTTACAAAATCGGTACTGGACATCCGAGCGGTAGTATCGTGCACAGCAGAGGTAGTACCGCTTGAAGCGGTAGTACCGCTTGCCATAAGCGGTAGTACCGCGCTACCTGCGCGCAGATTTTGGGCTTTGCAGCCCGTGTACCTCTTCGTTATTTTCTTAGACTATAAATACCCGTCGGCTAGGGTTAGTTAGGGGAGTTCAGAAGTTTTAGGTTTTAAACACTATCGTGTATGTCTCTTGGTGAAGCATCCCTCCGGGGACGGCGATGCCGTTTATCGAATAAAGATTGCTGCGAGGGTTCTTGTTTTCATCAAGGATTATCGTGCTTTGGTTTTGAGGCGTGGTGATCTTCATCACGTTGTTGGCTGGATTCGTTCCTCTTCTTCAGGTTGCGTGGATTGCTCCCGTGATTAGAAGATTTACTATCAGTTGGTTCTTGCGATGAAAGATCAGGCCCAATTATCCGTATCACCCCATCGTTTTATCTTTAGTGCCAACAACACAAAGACGTATCTTGTCCCCTTCTGTCACTGGGATATAGAAACACGTCAGGTTGAACCCACTACAATGCACCCCTCTCACTGAATATCAATCTAGTTGGACAAACTATTTCAATAAATTGGAGAGATTTATGAAGCTATAATAATAATGCAAAGAAGAATCATAATAGAAATTAGAGAAGACTCAAATCTTTTCCATGAATAATCTGAACATAAACCAACAATTCATCGGATCCCAACAAATGCACCGCACAAAGTGATTACATCAAATAGATCACCGTGAAGATGCGATGAACTTTGTATTGAAGATCAAGAGAGAGAGATAGCCATCTAGGTACTAACTACGGACCCGTAGGTCAATAGGGAACTACTCACACATCACCATGGGAGTAGCAAGTTTGATTTAGAGGCCCTCCGTGATTGATCCGACCTCCGGTAGGGCACCGGAACAGGGCTCCGGATGGGCACACGGCGGAACAGAGACTTGCGGCGGCGAAAAAAGTGTTTCAGGAGGCTCTTTAGGGTTTGGGGGATTTATTAGAATTTATAGGCCAGAGAGGGGCCTTGGGGGCCAGCACACAACAGGGTGCGGCCACCACCCCTGGGTGCGTCCTGTTGCATGCTCCCTCCCTCGTGCAGCTTCCGATCTCCTCCCAAAGCTTCGAGGTCCTCTTTTCGTCCAAAAAAATCATAAAAAAGTTTCGGGCAATTGGACTTCGTTTGGTACTGTAAACCTGAAAAGTCAAAAACATATAGAAAACAACAACTAGCACTAGGCACTAGGTTAATAGGTTAGTGCTCAAAAATAATATGAATTGGTAATAATCACCCAAAAAACATCCTAGAATGATAATATTATAGCATGGAACAATAAAAAATTATAGATACGTTGGAGACTGATACTTCTGATCTGCGTTGGCTTTTCCGTGAAGAGGAACGGGTGATGCAACATAGTATAGATAAATATTTCCCTCAGTAGAGAAACAAGGTTTATCGAACCAATAAGAGTAGCACGCAACCCCCGTCTTCAGCGACTGCACACAAAGAAGCAAACACTTGCACCCAACGCGGGCAAGAGGGTTGTCAATCCCCTTGGACTCGTTACTTGCAAGCTAGCGAAGTATATGGATGAAAGTTGAATGTTGTAAATTGCAAAATAAAATACAAGACAAATAATGGCAGCAAGGTAATGATGGATTTTGTAAATTTATAAGTGAATAGACCCGGAGGCCATAGTGTTCTCTAGTGGCTTCTCTCATGAAGTAGGCATATGGTGGGTAAACAAATTACTGTTGGGCAATTGATAGAAAAGCGCATAGTTATGCAATCTTTATTCACAGCAATGATCATGTATATATATGCATCACGTCCGTAAGCAAATAGGCTGACTCCTGCATGCACCTATTACTATTACTCCACCCATCGACCGCTATCCAGCATGCATCTAGAGTATTAAGTAAAACAAAGTAATGCTTGGAGAACAATGACATGATCTAGACAAAGATAATTCAATCAATATGAATTAACCCCATCGTTTTATCCTTAGTGGCAACAACACAACGACGTATCTTGTCCCCTACTTTGTCACTCGGATATAGAATCCGTCAGGTTGAACCTACTACAACGCACCCCTCTCACTGAAGAAATATCAATCTAGTTGGCCAAATTATTTCAACAGATCGGAGAGATTTACGAAGCTATAATAATCATGCAAATAAGAATCATAATAGAAATCAGAGAAGACTCAAATCTTTTTCATGAATAATCTGAACATAAACCCACAATTCATCGGATCCCAACAAACGCACTGCACAAAGTGATACATCGAAGAGATCACCGCGAAGATGCGGTGAACTTTGTATTTAAGATCAAGAGAGAGATAGCCATCTAGGTACTAACTACGGACCCGTAGGTCTGTAGGGAACTACTCACACATCACCATGGGAGCAGCAAGGTTGATGTAGAGGCCCTTTGTGATCGATCCCCCCTCCGGCAGGGCACTGGAACAGGGCTCCAGATGGGCACACGACAGAACAGAGCCTTGCGGCGGCGGAAAAAGTGTTTCGGGAGGCTCTTTAGGGTTTTTGGGAACAAACAAATTTATAGACCAGAGAGGGGCGTCGGGAGCCACCCGAGGGAGGCAGCAAACATCAGGGCGCGACCACCCCCCTGGATGCGCCCTGTTGTGTGTTCCTTCCCTCTTGCGGCCTCCGGTCTCCTCTCGGAGCTTCCAAATCTTCTTTTGGTCCAGAAAAATCATAAAAAAGTTTCGTGGCAATTGGACTTCGTTTGGTACTGTAAACCTGAAAAGTCAAAAACCTGCAGAAAACAACTACTAGCACTGGGCACTGGGTTAATAGGTTAGTGCTCAAAAATAATATGAATTGGTAAATAATCACCCAAAAAGCATTTTAGAATGATAATATCATAGCATGGAACAATCAAAAATTATAGATACGTTGAAGACGTATCAAGCATCCCCAAGCTTAATTCCTGCTCGTCCTTGAGTAGGTAAATGATAAAAACTGAATTTTTGATGTGACATGCTACCCAACATGTAATCTGTTGCAGGTACGATCTTTGAGAAACGATGAATTAACAAACATTAACATAGTAATACTTATAAACACAAGCAACATAATCATCAAGTTTCAAAATATACGATCCTTAAAGAATGTTCACCCCGTATTCATTTTATCATATAAGAATAGCATGGCTCCCTCTTCCCCACATAAATACAAATGTCAAGCACCGCAGTGTCAAGTAAAGCAATTGGATCGTACTTCATATGCGCTTCATCTTTTTATTACTTACGCAATATATGAGTGTGAACCATGGATATAGCATAAAGGTGGAATAGAATATGGTGGTAGGTTTCAAAGGGGTAAAAGTGGAGAAGAAAGTCTTGCATCAACCAGGCATATCAACGGGCTATGGAGATGTCCATCAATAGATATCAATGCGAGGAGTAGGGATTGCCATGCAACGGATGCACTAGAGCTATAAGTGTATGAAAGCTCAAATGAAGCTAAGTGGGTGTGCATCCAACTTGCTTGCTCATGAAGACCTCGGGCATTTGAGGAAGCCCGTCATCGGAATATACAAGCCAAGTTCTATATAATGAAAAATTCCCACTAGCATATGAAAGTGATAAAACAAGAGACTCTCTGTATGAAGAACATGGTGCCACTTTGAGGCACAAGTGTGGAAAAAGAAGTAGTAGCACTGTCCCTTTCTCTTTTTCTCTCATTTATTTTTTCCTTTTTCTTTTTCTCCCTTTTTTATTTTTCTTTCTTTTTTCGTTATTTTTCTATCTTTCTTTCTTTTATTTTTCGTCCGGAGTCTCATCCCGACTTGTGGGGGAATCGTTTCTCCATCATCCTTTCCTCACTAAGACAGTGCCCTAATAATGATGATCATCACACTTTTATTTACTTACAACTCAATGTGAAAAACTATAATATGACTATATATGAATGTTTCTGGTAGTGTACCAGGATGTGCAATGATCTAGCATAGCAAATGATATCAAAAAACAGACAAGCCATAGAAATACCATGCTAGCTATCTTACGATCATGCAAAGCAATATAACAATGAGTGTACTAGTCATATGATGTAACGGTGGAAGTTGCATGGGAATATATCTCGGAATGACTATGGAAATGCCATAATAGGTAGGTATGGTGGCTGTTTTGAGGAAGGTATAATAAGGCTTATGTGCAACAGAGTGTATCATGTCACGGGGTTTGGATGCACCGGTGAAGGTTGCACCGATCCTCGAGGTGAGAATGGGAAAAGCACGGCACCGAAGAGGCTAGCAAATATGAGGTGGTGAGAGTGCATACATCCATGGATTCACATTAGTCATAAAGAACTCACATACTTATTGCAAGATTTTATTAGCTCTCTCAAAACAAAGTACTACTCTCATGCCCCTAGGGAGGAGGTTCGGAGGAGTTAACCATCGCGCGCCTCCGACTTAAACAACACTAGGATTTCAATGAGGAATAAATATGCTCACACATCATCACCATGCTATAAAAAATATTTAGATGAACATCAAGTTAACACCCTCTAATTTACAATACCTTTACTAACCAATGATCATGCACTCATGCCCTTTCATATTACCACATGAATATCATTAACCCACAATTTCTCTTTTATGTGCTACATGTGGTTTTGATTATACACTCGTTGCATACCTATTATTTTTGGACTAGTCCTATAACCCATCCAAATTACCATCACTATTTATTAACTCTCAAACAAATATAAGTGAATAATGAGAGTGCAATTATTTCTATAAAAACTATACGCCACCGTGCTCTAAAATATATGTGAAGTACTAGAGCAACTGCTAAGCTCAAAAGATATAAGTGGAGCACAAAGACTATTCTAAATAAATTATGGTGATCTTGTGTCTCTCTCAAGTGGGTGTTTCCAGCAAACAATGAGTGTGTAAAAGCAAAAACAAACAGTAAACGACGCTCCAAGCAAAACTCATATCATGTGATGAATAAAACTATAGCTCCAAGTGACATACCGATGGATTGATACGAAAAAGGGGATGCCTTCCGGGGCATCCCCAAGCTTAGACGCTTGAGTATTCCTTGAATATTACCTTGGGGTTCCTTGGGAATCCCCAAGCTTAGGATCTTGCCACTCCTTATTCCTTCATCCATCATGATAGCTCCCAAAACTTGAAAACTTCAGCACACAAAACTCAACAAAACCTTCGTGACATCCGTTAGTATAGAAAACATATCAAATACTTTAAATACTGTTGTAAATTGATTCATATTTTATTATTGCATCAGGTATTGTATTCTAACTTCTCCATGGCTTATACTCCCGATACAAACCATAGCATCATCAAAACAAGCAAACTATGCATCAAAAACAAAATCTGTCTAAAACAAAACGGTGTGTAAAGATCTGTAGTGAACCTATACTTATGTAAGTCTAAAAATTCTGAAAAATTAGGAAAACTCAAAGATTTGTATATCAATACTGTGTAAGAAATTCAGATCAACAAGACGTTCCAGTAAAATCAAAGAAATTATGCACTTGATGCTATCAATTTACAACATTCAACTTTCAGCCATATACTTGTGATATGCGTTGAGTTTTCCGTGAAGAGGAACGGGTGATGCAACATAGTATAGATAAGTATTTCCCTCATTAGATAACCAAGGTTTATCGAACCAATAGGAGTAGCATGCAACCCCTGTCTTCAGCGACTGCACACAAAGAAGCAAACACTTGCACCCAACGCGGGCAAGAGGGTTGTCAATCCCCTTGGACTCGTTATTTGCAAGCTAGTGAAGTATATGGATGAAAGTTGAATGTTGCAGATTGCAAAATAAAATAAAAGACAAATAATGGCAGAAAGGTAATGAAGGCTTTTGTAAATTTATAAGTGAATAGACCAGGGGGCCGTCGTGTTCTCTAGTGGCTTTTCTTATATATGAGGCATACAGTGGGTAAACAAATTACTGTTGGGCAATTGATAGAAAAGCACATAGTTATGCAATCTTTATTCACGACAATGATCATGTATATGTAGGCATCACATCCATAAGCAAATAGGCCGACTCCTGCCTGCACCTATTACTATTACTCCACCCATCGATCGCTATCCATCATGCATCTAGAATATTAAGTAAAACAGAGTAATGCTTGGAGAACAATGACATGATGTAGACAAAGAGAATTCAATCAATATGAATTAACCCCATCATTTTATCCTTAGTGGCAACAACACAAAGACGTATCTTGTCCCCTACTTTGCCACTAGGATATAGAAATCCGTCAGGTTGAACCCACTACAACGCACCCCTCTCACTGAAGAAATATCAATCTATTTGGCCAAACTATTTCAATAGATCAGAGAGATTTACGAAGCTACAATAATCATGCAAATAAGAATCATAATAGAAATCAGAGAAGACTCAAATCTTTTTCATGAATAATCTGAGCATAAACCCACAATTCATCGGATCCCAACAACCGCACCCTACAAAGTGATTACATCAATTAGATCACCGCGAAGATGCGGTGAACTTTGTATTGAAGATCAAGAGAGAGAGAGAGAGAGAGAGAGAGAGAGATCTAGGTACTAACTACGAACCCGTAGGTCTATAGGGAACTACTCACACATCACCATGGGAGCAGCAAGGTTGATGTAGAGGCCCTCTCTGATCGATCCCCCCTCCGGCAAGGCACCGGAAAAGGGCTCCAGATGGGCACACGGCAAAATAGAGACTTGCGGCGGCGGAAAGAGTGTTTCAGGAGGCTCTCTAGGGTTTTGGGAATCCTCTATGCCTAAATAGCTATCTCCCACTACTGAATTTTCCTGCCATATGGTGAAGCCACGTCATCTGCTTACATCATCCTTTTGTATTATTTCTTCTCCCTCCCCGGCAGTGCCTCCAATAACCATGATAGTGTTCTCATTTACTTTCCCACTTATTGATTTTCTTCCCCCTCTTCACCTTCTCAATTAAATTCCATTCCCCTACTATTACTGTATTGTTTTCCAGTCCCTCATGAAGGAGTAACCGATGCACTTGATTCCTCTTTAAGTAGTGAAGCTGCTCCATTTTGTAGTCTCCACATCTACTTGATGGCGTATCTGATCGATAAAGGCCAGTTTTTTCCTGATTAGTTCCGTCCAAATCTCCCATCCACAGCTTTGCTTCTCCATTGTAACTTGGCATGTTGATTATTTTGCCCTTCCATACTTGAGTATGTTCAAAGACTAGCCAATGTTCGTATTATGAGTCAGACATGTGTGTTTAACATTTTTTCCTAGCTTAATGCATTAGCACGTCATTAGCTAGACTATATAAGCGGACCATTTTATTATATATATGTTGGTCTCTCACTATCTCTCTCTCTCTTTCATGAAGAACGACTGTACATCTTACTGTATAATTTTGTTGGTTTGGTTTGCAGAAACTGGGGTATGTAGTTGAAGATGCGAGTTTGATTGATTACTTTCTAGATTGGAAACCATTGCGTTTCCTTGAGGATGATCTATCACTCCCTTTGAAGATGTACATGTATGCTCTTCAATGTCTATTTTTTGCCTTCTTTTATCAGTTCAAGCAACAACTTCTCTTCCTTTCCGATCTTAAAATCATTGTACGGTGCAGAAATCAAACAATTTTGCTGCATATGTTTTACAACTTTAGTGTTTGTTTGATTCTCTCTTTTCCAGGTTATGCAATGTTCTGAAGAGGGTTCTTTTCATACTCCTCCCTGGGAATATGACAGTTCATATTTAGTGATGCAGTTGGGTAAGTTCTGGATATTTTACCTTGAGAAGAGAGGTGCATATCTACTATTATTATTATGCATATATTACGAGAAATCGTAAGTGCAGGCTGAACATATTATATTCTAATCTCCAACTTAAAATTAGGGCCCCCAGCGTAGCTACATTATCTTATCCTTTAGAAAAGTATTCGAGGAAATTCTTCAAAAAAATATACAGTATTTTTTGTCTCACTTGATAATATACATGTCCAGAGGGAGTGCTAAGGTACGATTTGTCATATCCATCATATTTTGTTATAATTCACAAAGTAGTAACCTCATGTTTTTTCATTAAAATGGGCCCTTACACATCCATCTTTTTTTATGTTCGCACATTTGAAAACTAATTCTGAGCTTCTTATTACTATGCTTTTCCTCCCGTGTTCGTACAGATTCAAAGTGTTTATTTTTGGTTGTATTAAAAAATATGATTATGTTTTTCTTCCTTACTGACAAGTTGTCAAAATAATTAAGATAATGGAATCTTGTGATGTACATTTCAATGCGGCATGCCCGGTGGATGCTCTGCCCTCTACAACAATTGATCATGAATCCTCTTATAACATTTATATCACTTTATTTCATTTCACATTTCGGTGTGCTCATCACTGAATGGACTATTTGGAATTCATTGGTTTTGTTTGATGATATTGCACTGAAGCAAACAAGAGTTACTTTGTGTTAGGTCTTTTTTCCTTTACGTCAAGCCATCAATATCAATAGACACAAATATCTGAAATTCTTCTAATATCCCGCAACAACGTGCGGGGCATCATCTAGTAATAAGAATTTATAGGCCAGAGAGGGGCATCGGGGGCCACCCGAGGGAGGCAACACACATCAGGGCGCGACCACCGCCCTGGGCGCGCCCTGTTGTGTGCTCCTTCCCTCGTGCGGCCTGCGGTCTCCTCCCGAAGCTTCCAGGTCTTCTTTTGGTCCAGAAAAAATCATAAAACAATTTGTGGCAATTGGACTTCGTTTGGTACTGCAAACCTAAAAAGTCAAAAACATGCAGAAAACAACAACTCGCACTGGGCACTGGGTTAATAGGTTAGTGCTAAAAAATAATATGAATAGGTAAATAATCACCCAAAAAGCATCCTAGAATGATAATAACATATCACGGAACAATCAAAAATTATAGATACGTTGGAGACGTATCAAGCATCCCAAGCTTATTTCCTGCTCTTCCTCGAGTAGGTAAATGATAAAAACTGAATTTTTGATGTGAGATGCTACCTGATAACCCACAAGTATAGGGGATCGCGATAGTCTTCACGGGTAGTATTTCACCTTAATTTATTGATTCGACACAAGGGGAGCCAACGAATATTTATTGGCCTAGACAGTTGAGTTGTCAACTCAACCGCACCTAGGATATCTCTCTGCAGCAAAGATTTAGTAGCACGGCAAATGATAGTAGTAGCAATAATAGTGATAGCAGTAGTAACAATAGCCATTGAGTAGCAAGTGTGACAGTAACAACAGTAGTAGTAACTTAGCAAGATTTAGTATATGTAAAGCGTAGGCCATGGTGCGGTGATGGAAATATATGGATGGCATCAATCATGTAATAGTTACACACTAGGGCGACACAGAACTAGCTTCAATTCATCAATATAATGTAGGCATGTATTCCGTATATAGTCATGCGTGCTTGTGATAAGAACTTGCATGACATCTTTTGTCCTACCCTCATGTGGCAGCGTGGTCCTATTGGAAACTAAGGGATATTAAGGCCTCCTTTTAATAGAGAACCGGAACAAAGCATTAAGATATGGTGAGTACATGAAGTCCCCAGACTATGGCAATCACTGGAAAGAATCCCAATTGTTGTCACCTTGGGGTATGCGGATAAAGACACGTAATAGGTGCGTACAACTTGCAAGATAGGATCCAAATCACTATTATATTCATGAAAACATAATAGGTTCAGATATGAAATCATGGCACTCGGGCCCTAGTGACAAGCATTAAGCATAGCAAAGTCATAGCAACATAATTGTCAGAACATAGTGGATACTAGGGATCAAGCCCTATCAAACTTAACTCGATTGCATGATCAATTCCATCCACACCCCTCACCGACCAGCAAGCCCACATAGGAATTACTCACTCCCGATGGTGAGCATCATGGAATAGTTGATGGAGAAGGGTTGGTGATGACGACGGCGATGAATCCCCCTCTCCGGAGCCCCAAACGGACTCCAGATCAGCCCTCCCGAGGAAGAACACGAGGTGGCAGCGGCTCCATCTCGTAAAACATGATGAAATCTTCTCTCTGATTTTTTCTCCGAAGATGTGAATTTATAGGACTGGAATTAGGGTCGGGGAGCCACGTGGGCCCCACAAGCCACCAGGGCACGACCAGGGGGGTGGTCGCGCCCTGTTGGCTTGTGGCCCACAGGCTGCCCCCCGCCGGTGGATCTTCGCTCCATAATTCATTATTTATTCCAAAAATAATGCACAAAAAAGTTTCGTCCAATTCCAGGAGCTTTTATTTCTGCACAAAAATAACACCAAGGTAGTTCTGCTGAAAACAGCGTCAGTCCGGGTTAGTTCCATTCAAATCATGCAAATTAGAGTTCAAAACCAGAGCAAAAGTGTTTGGAAAAGTAGATACGTTGCAGACGTATCAACTCCCCCAAGCTTAATTCATTGCTTGTCCTCAAGCAATTCAGTTGATAAACTGAAAGTGATAAAGAAAACTTTTATAAACTCTTTTGTTCTCGTCATTATACACATGCTTAGCTAGTGTTCAAGTTTTCAGCATAAATCATAAATAACCACATCCATGATAAAATTTAAATATCACATTCAGTCATGGCAATATATAACCAACTAGCAAGCGATAATAAGATATCTCACATGCCAACAGTTTATCAAAACAATCATGATATACTATGGTGACATGGTATTTCGCTAGCCCTTTCTGAGACCGCAAAATATAAATGTAGAGCACCTCTGAGATTCAAGCAGCGACTAAACATTATAAATCATGGTAGAAAAGATCCAGTCATGCTCACATCCAACATTAACTAGACTCAATGCATAAAGATGACAATAGTGCTCTCCGGTCTGGTGCTTTTAGTAAGAGGGTAATGACTCAACATAAAAGTAAATAGATCGGCCCTTCGCATAGGGAAGCATTGATTTGCAGAGGTGCCAGAGCTCAAGGTTTAAAACAGGATTGAAAATATAGTTTTTGGGTGGTGCACTTTTCTTGTCAACGTTACGACAAAGGTTTTCAATATCTTCCATGTTAAACTCATTATTGGCGGTTCCCAAACAGAATTGTAAAGTTTACTCCTATCCACCATCCATACACAAACCATGGCTGACCAAATCCACGGGTGCCTGCCAACATATCAACTGTCCCAAGGAGTTTTGTTTAATTAATTTTGAATTTGCAGGACCGAACATCCTTTTTACCAGCCTCTCTCGTGCAATGACGGTGAATAAACGACCATCTTGAGAATAACTCACTTAGCATGGAAGATACCGACCGCCTCATCGCTCCATGAGCGGGACGAGTGCACAAAACAGATGCTTATTTGAATATTAGAGGTGGCACATGCAAATTTACTTGGAACGGTAGGGTAGTATCGTATATAGGTAGGTATGGTGGACTCATGTGTAATAACTTGGTTTAAGGATTTTGGATGCACAAGCAGCATTCCTGCTTAGTACAAGTGAAGGCTAGCAATAAATTGAGAAGCGGCCAACTAGAGAGGGAAAATGGCCATAAGTATGCATTGTGAATAATTAACATTGGACATAGCATGAGTAGGATATGAACACTCTGAATTTAAACATCATGATGGTTGCATTGGTTTTGGATCAACTACATTTTTGCACATGGGCCCAGTCAAGCCGCTCAAATTACTCAGAGGGAAATACCATACAATCATACCACATCATAGCCATTTTAATGCATGTTGACACATAAGATAAATCATTATACACTCCTAGCTATTTAAGCATGACATGAGAAACTATAATCTCTAATTGTCATCATAAACATGTTCACTCATGATATACTGAATCAAGATCGAACGAGCTAAACATATTTACAAAAACAGAAAACAAGAAGAGTTCATACCAGCTTCCTCTGCCACGATCACTTCATCAAATATCATCATTATTGCATTTCACTTGCATGGTCGAATGATGTGATAAATAATAATAGTGCAAGAATATCGTGGACTAAGCTGGAATCTGCAGGGCAGTTTTATACAAAGGAGAAGACAAGGTAATATTGGCTCTTTGTTAGATCAATAATAAAGCATATAGGAGGCACTCAACAATTTCATTGTGGTCTTCTCCTTTCGACAACTCAACATAAGGAAAAGAAATTCAGATAAACACACTGAAATATTTTTGGAGTATTTTGTTTTTCTCAAGAAAGCGAGTAAACTAATGGAAAACAGGAACGAGAAAAACTATTTACACGGGAAAGCTCCCAACATGCAAAGGAAATCTTTTTGGGTTTTCTTTTTAATCTACAGCTAATTAAAGGAGAAAGAAAAGCTGAAAAGAAGCGAGAAATATTTTTGGATTTTCAAAGTTTTTCGAACACACAAGAAGAAGGCGGAAACATAAAGCTAACATGGATATACTATGAAAGAGGATGAAAACCGACAATTTATATGAAGTATGTGAACATGAATGTAATGTCGGTGAGAAATATGTACTCCCCCAAGCTTAGGCGTTTGCCTAGCTTGGTGATCACCATCCGAAGAATCCATCTAGTCCTGGAGGAAACTAGTTGGGCTGAGGCACCTGAGCATCCCACTCCTGGGTTGTGGCCTCCGCCTCGGCCAACTTGTTCCGGTAAGCAATTATGTCTGGTGGCATGTTGGTGTATCCGTTCCTGGCATGAAGTTAAACAAAGAAGGTGTAGGCAACACAAATGTGCTACGGTGGCTGAGGTTCCTCAGTGTATTGGTGCTCTAGCATAGACTGGTGATCAATATAAACCTTAGGCAACAAGTAGTCAGTGGGGCGTATGGCGACATTAAAACGCTTTGCCAAGCGCGTGGCATAAATACCACCATGAACCTTTCCCTTGGTTCGGTTAAGATGCAAGTGGCGTGCGACAATAGCTCCCATATTGTAAGTGTTATCACCATAAAGTGTGCGACGCAAAATAGCAAGGCTGCAAGGGTGGGGGCAGTGAGACCACCACCCTGCTGATACGTCTCCAACGTATCTATAATTTTTTATTGTTCCATGCTAATATATTATCATTCTAGGATACTTTTTGGGTCATTATTTACCGATTTATAATATTTTTGAGCACTAACCTATTGACCCAGTGCCCAGTGCTAGTTGCTGTTTTGTGCATGTTTTTTGCTTTTCAGGTTTACTGTACCAAACGAAGTCCAATTGCCACGAAACTTTTTGACGAGTTTTTATGGATTATATGAAGACCTAGAAGCTTCCGAAGGAAGCCGGGAGGCACACGAGGGACCCACCACACATCAGGGCACGCCCTGGGGGGCATAATATGTGGTGGTCCCCTTGGGCACCTCCCAACGTCCCTCTTCGGCCTATAAATTCTCTAAAATCCTAAAAACCCTGGAAGCAGTCCCGAAACCCTTTTCCGGCGCCGCAAGACTCTGTTCCGTCGCAAGGCCATCTGGAGCTCCGTTCCGACACCCTGCCGGAGGGGGGATCGATCACAGAGGGCCTCTTCATCAACCTTGCTGCCCTCATGATGATGTGTGAGTAGTTCACCACACACCTACGGGTCCATAGCTAGTACCTAGATGGCAATCTCTCTCTTATGATCTTCAATACAATGGTCATTGCATCTTCGCTTTGATCTATCCGATTTAATCCTATTGTGCGGTGTGTTTGTTAGGATCCGATGAATTGTGGGTTTATGTTCAGATTATTCATGAAAAGTATTTGAGATGCCTCTGATTATATTATCTCTTAAGTGCATGATCATTATAGCTTCGTAATGCTCTCCGATCTATTGATATGCTTTGGCCAAGTAGATTGATATTTCATCGGTGGGAGTGGTATGTTGTGGTAGGTTCAACCTGGCGAGTTTCTATATCCCAGTGTCAAAGTAGGGTACAAGATGTGTCTTTGTGTTGTTGCTACTAAGGATAAAATGATGGGGTTCATTCATATTGTTTGAGTTTACTTTGTCTACATCATGTATCGTTCTCCAAGGATTACTCTGTTTTACTTAATACTCTAGATGCATGCTAGATAGCGGTCGATGGGTGGAGTAATAGTAATAGGTGCAGGTAGGAGTTGGCATATTTGCTTATGGGCGTGACGCCTATATATACATGATCATTGCCGTGAACATCGCATAACTATCCGCTTTTCTATCAATTGCCCAACAGTAATTTGTTTACCCACCGTATGCTGCCTACATGAGAGATGTCACTAGACAACACTATGGCCCGGGGGTCTATTCACTTATATATTTGCAAATGCTATTATTACCTCGCTGCCTTTATTTACTTTTTATTTATTTTTCATTTATCAACAATTATCTACACAACTCATTTGCTTGCAAATAACGAGATCAAGGGGATTGAGAACCCTCTTGCTCGCGTTGGGTGCAAGTCGTTTGTTCATTTGTGTGCAGCCGCTGAAGAAGGTTGTGGATTGATATTCCTATTGGTTCAATAAACCTTGGTTTCATAACTGAGGGAAATACTTATCCGCTTTGTGCTGCAATTATCTGTTCCTCTTCACGGAAACCCCAACGCAGATCACAAATATCATTAACGATTTCTGGCGCCATTGCCGGGGAATATCATCATCAACTACCAAGTAACATCACACAAATTTTCATTCATTTGTTCTTCTTTTTATTTGCCATTATATTTAGCTTATCTCATAAAAATAAAAAATACAAAAATATTTACCTTTGCTTGTTACTAGTTTTCCTGTGTGAAATCATTTCTAGTTCTTCTTCCGCTCGCTTTACTCCCAATGATGATGTAGTGAATTTCAACCAAAGGGGAGGAGAAAGTTTAAAAGATGCATGGTATAGGATTTGGTTTGCTCAAAATAAAGCAAACAAAAAGTTACCTATCACTACTTTGCTTCACAATTTTTATGTTGGTGTGACCACTTGGTATAGGTTCGTACTTGACACCATCACCGGTGGGAATTTCTTAATGTGTCACACCTTGGATGCCTACACCGCAATTGAAAATCTTGTAGGGACACCACCCATTATTGTCAATGAAATAAATTTGACCTTGGAACATGTTATGCAAAGGCTTGATGCTATTGAAAAGAATATGATCACAAACAAACCCATTGAGGAGTTGGATAAAAAACTTCATAATCATATCACTCAACTTGGGTCACGAGTAGGAATGACTTTGAAACCTTAAAGGAAAAAGACACTACTATTGATGAGAGGATAGAACAAGGCTTGAATAGAATTGATAAAATGGAAGAGGTCATTGACAAAGTAGGCTCCGCCTTCACACCTTCTAAATCTAATGCTAGTACCTCTCGCAAAAAAAATCCAAGTTCATATATATTCCTAAAAGCGCTAGCACACTCCCTACCAAAGGGAATGAGGATCTAAAGATGACTAGTGTTCATCCCAACTTTATCCATTTGATAAAATCTCCTATTGCCAAGCCCCATATTGCACCTACTATCCATGGTTGTGTTATTAAGGAGCTTGAGGTCAAAGATGGCAATACTTGAAAATATGCATTATGCCTAGCTAGGGGCATAAAACAATAGCGCTTGTTGGGAGGCAACCCAATAGTTATCTTTAATTTATTTTCTTAGAACTTTCTATTTATTTTTAATAGAATGATTATTGCCTCTATAATGATTATGTTTTTGTGTTTAAATTAGTGTTTGTGCCAAGTAAATCCTTTGGGATGACTCACAAGATGAGTAGAATCGATGCTGAAACAAAACATAAACTTTTGACTCCAGTACAGGAATTTCCTTTTTTCTGGAGAATGATAATGATCTGAAATTTTTACAAAGTGTTTCTATACAAATTTTCGAGGTTGTACTAATTTTTCCGAATTTTTAGAGTTACATAAGTATAGGGTCTCTACAGATTGCTACAGACTGTTCTGTTTTAGACAGATTATGTTTTTGCTTGCATAGTTGCTTATTTTGATTAAACTATGGATTGTATCGGGGGTATAAGCCATGGAGAAGTTAGAATACAGTAGATATTATGCATTTATGAAATTTGAATAAATATACAACAGTAACTAAAGTACGTAATATGTTTCTTATACTAACGGATCTCACGAGGTTTTGTTGAGTTTTGTGTGATTGAAGTTTTCAAGTTTTGGGTGTTACCTCACTAGTGCAGAAAAGCCTACATATGGCGTGTTAAAAAGGGCCTTGCTGGCGTAGGCACCCTACGCCAGCAATATGGCGCCACAGTTAAATAATAGTGGTGGCGTTGGAGCTTACGCCAGCAGTATTTCATATACCTATGGCATTAGATTTGTCGCCACGACGGAAATATCATATATATCTACGGCATGTTAGCTTTTCCAACGCCATAACTGGAGAGGTCATTACGGGCGGACCGGATGTTTCGCACGCCAGTACTAAATGACCAAACGCAACAAAAAAAACACTGCCACCGTAGCGAGAAATGCTACGGCGGCAGCGCAATTTTGTATCAGTATATACATAATGATGTTTGTGTCCCACATTGATTCCGATAAGAAATGAAAACGCACGTACAACATAATTTATATTATGATACACATCATATATATATATATATATGCATACATTAACCATCATCGTAACTACTAGTACGGTACTCATCGCGTTTATTAGGATCAATCTTGAAGAAGAGGGAAATTAACCCCCTCATCTCCATGCATGATGGGGCATAGAGATTCACCGATCTCCAATCTTCCAAGTTGCTATCACTCGGGTAGTTGCCTCCATTTTTTAACACTTCCAAGTTGCGATCACTTGGGTAGGTGCCTCCATTCTTTTAACTCTTCCATGTTGCGATCACTCGGGAAGCTGCCGCCATTCTTTTAAGTCTTCCAAGTTGCGATCACTCGGGTAGTTGCCTCCATTATTTTAACAGTACGAGCATTCTTCCATTTTGTGCTGCATTCACAAAATAAAAGTCAATGAAAAAATGGACATATTGAGAGCAGGAAATTTTGATGAAACAGAAATGAATCCACGTTTCGCCAAAACATTGGCCACTCTCTCAACCTTTCCCTGCAAAAAGAAACATAGCTAGTGCGAGACAATTCACAAGAACACACGATGATGCAACATATAACATATTTCATCAATTCACATTTCATCAAATGGTTAGAGATAGATTTTTACCGTCCGGATTGAGTGGGGGTCGGCTGTCAGCACGGCACGGTGGGGGCGCCCGTGAAGACTGCGTGATGGGGTGGTGTTGCGTGGCGGACGGGGCGACCGGACAGGGCGACGGAGAGAGAGATTGGCCGGACAGGACCATCGCGGAGGGACAGAGTGGCCGGACAGGACGACGGAGGAAGAGGCTCTTGGATGAGCGGGTGGGCTTGGGGAAGGGTCGGGCAGCGCGGCGACACGTCTGGCGTAGGGTGCGGGCATGGCTGGGCGGGGGAACGGTGGAGAACAGTGTCTGGCGACGGGGGGAAGAAGGGAATCTCTGAGTTGTTCTCACAACAGAGTGTACATAAAAGTGTCGGTTAGTCTTTAGTGCTGGCGCCAATGACGTGGCCGACGCCAGCAGTAATTAGTGTTGTGTTAACTTAATTGGGCTCTTCTAATAATACTTGACAAATGGCATGTGAAAATGCATACATGAATGTGGATCAAAGTATATAATGATGCAAATTAGGAGGTACAAATGAAGTACAATATCGTGCGAACTACGTATTACGCAATGAGAAGTACACAAAGTGTAGTACACGAATAATGAAGCACACAAAATAATCAAGTACAATGTCGTTTGACAATCCTCTCAACGATGGTTTGGGTATTTTTAATCTTGCTTGAATACTTCCGTTCCGCGTTATGACTCTTTCGTAAGAAGGGGCGTCGTGTCTCAGGCAAGGTAGTTCTGCTCCTTCTGGTGGTGTAATTTTCATCGTCATCATAGTTCTCCTCTTTTGGGTCGACGCCGAACTGATCATAGTCATCCTCGTTGGCCACTCCGTCCATCCCGACGATGGATCTCTTGGATCTCCTGACGACAACACGACTTGGCTTTGTCGGGTCAGTTATATAGAAGCATTGTGACACGTCCTTAGCGAATACCCAAGGCTCATATTTGGCGGTAATTCCTTTGACACCCTTTGCACTGGCAGCTTGTGCTTCAGGCAGGGACATGGTAACGGCACCACGTTCTTCCTTCTCGACATTCTTCGTCTATCTAACCCAGAACAGTGGCACCGTGTGATCTTCGGCGTACTCAAGTTCCCATATCTCTTCGATCCTTCCGTAGTATCTGTTAGTTTCATTCTCGGTGGAGGCAACTAACGTGATGCCTGAGTTCTGGTAATCAGAGTTTTTGTCTTTTACCTCAGTATAGAATGTGTATCCATTGATATCATATGATTGGTAGGTGGCGACGGTGCATGCGGGGCCTACTGCTAATGCATAGATGAGATTTGCATTGGCTATACCCGTTGGCAGTGGTTTCTCCCGAATTCCCTCTTTTAACCAGGCTACAAATTTGGAGTTGTGCTCTCTAATGATCTGGGCTTCGGTCCTCTGTCTTCCTGCCATTGCATGCTCTCTCTTTAAGGTGTCCATGTGAGTCTGCTGCCAAGGAGTGATTATATCTGCTTGTTGTAACACCACTGTGTGCGCTCTGTCGAAGTCGTCTCGGCGGTTATGTGTATCCACATTTAAATCACGCTTCAACTATGAGTGACCTACTGCATCAAGCCTATCGACACGCTTCCTCGTGGGCAAACCAAGAGATTGATCATCATCTATATAATTATTGCAGAATGATATGCACTCTTCGGTCAGATAGGCATGGACGATGCTTCCATCCGGACGGGCCCTGTTATGAACGTAACCCTTCACAGTTCCATTCATCCTTTCAAACAGGAACATGGTATGCAAGAATGTCAGTCCAAGGTCTTTAACCTCAAAAACAACATGAACTAGGAGATGCACCATCACATCGAAGAATGACGGGGGGAAATATATCTCAAGCTCATATAGTATTGTGATGATCTCCTCTTGTAGTCGAGTGAGATGTCGCACGCTAATCGACTTTCGAGAGAGAACGTCAAAAATGTTGCAGAAGTCAAGAAGTGTGTTGCGAACGTGATCATCCATTATCCCTCTGAGAGCTACCGGAAGTAATTGCGTCATCATCACATGGCAATCATGGGACTTCATGTTGCTAAACCTTTGCTTTTTGTGTCAAGATATCTGCGTATGAGCCCCGAGTAACCAAAAGGAACTTTGATGCCATCAAGCCAATGGAATAGTTGATGAAGCTCATCCTCGTCAAGCGTGAAGCAAGCTGGGGGGCAATAATCTTCTTTGTTTTTTGTCACGGTTTTTCCCTTCGTTGTCTCGTCATCTATGGCGATGTTTTTGCCCTTGGCCATCTCCTTGGTTCTTTTAAGGGATGCAGGTTGGAGCTCTTCCCTAATACCTATATCTTTCAAGTCTTGTCTTGCCCTCATACCGTATTTACTTTTTTCTGGCATGTCAAACAGTGTGCCAAGCAAACTCTCACATATATTTTTTGTGATATGCATCATATCAAGAGAATGCGGCGAACTGAGTAGTTCCCAATACTTCAAGCCCCAGAAAACAGACTTTCTTTTCCATACTTTTAGCAACATTTTCTCAGCCTTCTTTTTCTTCTTTCCTGGCTTCGGGCAATCTGTCCAATTCTTTAACATCTCATGGATTTCTTCTCCACTCCTCTTACGTGGTGGGCCTCGTGCCTCATCTGTGTTGTCAAACAGGTCGCCACGACTTCTCCACTCATCATCTTTGTCAAGCCACCTTCGATGGCCCATGAACACTGTCTTGCAACTGCCCTTTTTTGATAGCTGGAGAAAAGATGTGTCATCCATACATTTAACACATCCGCAATGTCCATGACACGCTTGTCCGGAAATATATCCGTAACCTAGATAGTCATGAACGGTCGTGAGCAATGCTGCTCTCATTGGAAAATAGTTTCCAGTGCTGGCGTCCCATGTCTTGACGCCTTCATCCTTCCATAATATGTCTAACTCCTCCTTCAATAGCTCAAGATATGTGTTGATATCATTGCCTGGTTGGAGCGGTCGTTGAATGAGCATTACCATGTGTATGTACTTTTGTTTCATGCAGAGCCAAGGCGGGAGGTTGTACATCCAAACAAACACAGGCCATGTACTATGTGTGCTCCTCTGCTTGTCAAATGGATTTAGTCCATCGCTACTGACACCCAACCTGGGGTTTCTTGGTTCTGCTACGAATTCTGGTTCAATGCAGTGAGTGCTTTCCACTGACAACCATCCGCAATATGTCTCAGAATGCCATCATTTTTTGATTTCCTGGTCTTGTGCCAAGTCATGTTCTTTGGTTCCTTCGCGTCAGCGAAATAACGTTGCAGGCGTGGAATCAATGGAAGGTACCGTACAACCTTTCGAGGATCCTTCTTGCTAGGCTTGTATCGGGGTTCCTTGCAAGTTGGACACTCTATTTTGTGCTCATGCTCATTATGTTATAAGATGAAATCATTTATGCATGCATGATATCTTACATGTGGCAAATGAAGAGGGCACACGATCTTTTTCGCCTCATCAACACTCTTAGGCAACAAATTCCCCTTGGGCAAAACTGTATGTAAATATTCTAATGTAGCGTCCAGACTTGCGTCTGTGCTCTTGAATCTTGCCTTGATGTCTAGAAGTTTGAGCGTGACGTGCAAGCGGGTGTGCTCAGGATCACAACCTTCATACAGTGGAGCAGTCGCATCTAACTCCAATTGCGCCAACTTGAGAGCCTCCTTAATAGTAGCTCTCTCATTTGTCGTATTCTTGTGAAGCAGTTCTTTAACATGGTGATCCTGCAACATTTCAGCCAACGACATATCCTGGGTGACATGGTCCTCTTCATGTTCGGGTGGCGTTTCATCATTTCCTCCTCTAGGCACATGTTCATTATTGTTTCCTCCTTCGGGCAGCCCTGCTAATTCAACATTGAAAGGGTTCGCCGCTTCCATATCCGCCGCTCCGTCGTCGTCGTCATTTTCCTCACCATGATTTGTCCATCGTGTATAACCTTCAATGAAACCACGACGAAGCAAGTGCGCGAGGACGCTACCATCGAACGGGTTATGGAAAATTCCATTTTTGCAGGCCTTACATGGACATAATATCTGTGTTTCACTCTTTTGTATCATATTCGTCACCACGAAATTGAGAAAGGCCTTCACACTTCAATCCATATTGAATCTTTCAATAGATCAAAGTAGCCTGTAAAGGGAAATACAAAAAGAATTACATATATATCAAGCGGGGGCATACAAAATTTTGGCATGACCTTTGCTAAAAGTGGTACATATTGAGTACCAGAAATTTGACGAAACAGAAATGAATCAACGTTTCGCCAAAACATTGGCAACTCTCTCTACAAATTCGCCATCCATGCACATTTCGCCATTTAGCAATCACACACGTACGTAACATGCATAATTAAATGACGAGGAAGTGTTTTTGTATTAATTACCTCAAGCAGAAGAAACACGAGTCGAGCTAGTCCTCGATCGATCCCACGAGAAGTCGGTCGACCGTACGTAGGTTGGTGGGCGCCATTAATGGAGGTTGAAGGAAAATTTAATGCAAGTGGGTGGAGGAGAGAGCTAGATAGCTAGTTTAATTAGAGAGTGGGTGGAGGAGGCTAGCAAACGTAACTACGCATCACCTATAGCTAGATCTAACTACCTAATTAAGAATCATGATAAAATAATTGAGTTTCTCAAGATGAGGAGAGGGAAGAGAGAGGAGGAAGAGGAAGAGCAAGAGGAAGAAGAAAGGGGAATCTAGTGTATACACAAGGGTTAGCACGGGTGCCAGTAGTGATGAGACTTTATTACTGGCGTTTAAAGAGAACGTAATGCCAGAACTAATATGTATATTCCTGACGTACCGCTGTATGCTACGCCAGTGTTACGTGGGACCCAATGTTGACAAAAAAATGGATCCACAAAATAAAATGCTGGCGTCCGGACTAAGTCAACGCCATAGATATATGACATACTGCCGGCGTACTACCAACCTAGCACGCCAACAGTAAGTTATGCCTCCACACAACCTTGGAGGCCACATACAAGTGGCATTCTGCGTACGTCCAGCGCTAGCACTAAGTAACTAGCCATGGCGTACCAAAATGGGTGACGCCAGAGATATTTGAAAAATGTAGTGCTGGCGTCGGCGGAAAACGGCGCGCCACCAACAAGAGTTGTGGCTAGCCATTTCTCTACTAGTGCCTTGATGGACAAAGGAATAAGGAGTAGCAAGAGCCTAAGCTTGGGGATGCCCAAGGCACCCCAAGGTAATATTTTAAAGGAGACTCAAGCGTCTAAGCTTGGGGATGCCCCGGAAGGCATCCCCTCTTTCGTCTCAAATCCATTGGCATGTCACTTGAAGCTATAATTTTATTCGTCACATGATACGAGTTTTGCTTGGAGCGTCGTTCGCTTTAGTTTGCTTTTACTTTCAGTTTGCCACAATCATTGTTTGCTGGACACACCTATTTAAGAGAGACACACCTTCATCATAATTTGTTAGAATACTCTGTGTGCTTCACTTATATCTTTTTGAGCTTAACAGTTGCTCTAGTACTTCACTTATATCTTTTCCAGCACGGTGACGTGTAGATTTTAAAGAAATGATTTCACTCTTGTTCTTCACTTATATTGGTTTAAGAGTTAATAAATAGTGACGGTAATTTGCATGGGTCATACAGACTAGTCCAAAAATATTAGTTATTCAAAGAGTGATAATCAAAACCATCATGTAGGACATATAAAGAAATTGTGGGTTAATGATATTGATGTAGTAATATGAAATAGGTGTGAGTTCAGAATTGTTAAACCGTAGAAGTGTCGATATTAAGAGGGTTGACCTTTTTGTTCATCTAAAAATTAAAGAGGCATGGTGATGATGTGTGGACATTTCTATTCCTCGTTGAAATCCTAGTGTTGTTTCGGGTCGGAAGCACGCGATGGTTAACTCCTACCAAGCTCTTCCCTCGGAGCATGCGATTAGTACTTTGATTTATGATAAACTAATAAAACTTTGCAATAAGTATATGAGTTCCTTATGACTAATGTGAAACCCTGGACATACACAATCTCACCTTTTCATAATTTGCTAGCCTCTTCTGTACCGTGCATAGCCCGTTCTCACCTCGAGGATCGGTGCAACTTTCGCCGGTGCATCCAAACCCCATGACATGATACGCTCTGTTGCACAAAAGACTTATTATATCTTCCTCAAAACAGCCACCATACCTACCTATCATGGCATTTCCATAGCCATTCCGAGATATATTGCCATGCAAATTCCATCGTCACTTCACATGACTAGTTTGTTCATCGTCATATTGCTTTGCATGATCATATAGAGCTGACATAGTATTTGTGGCAAAGCCACCTTCATAATGTTTTTGATACATGTCACGCTAGATCATTGCACATCCTTGTCGGTGCACTAGTACAGGGGTACCCAGTGCCCCTGACTTATGCACAGGCAGTAGAATCAAAGGACCCGACCAACAATCAAGACAAGACTCCAGCAAGCTCAACGCGGCAGCCCAAGCCTGGACTGTGACGCGCCACGCACGTCCCTGACGCTTGCCGGGGACCAAGACAAACACACCTCCCTGAAGGCCTGGCAAGCCACTCCCCGGCAGGCGTGAGCCATCCAGCCACCGCTCCACCGCATCGCTACGCCTGTCACTTATCGATGCGGTGTCGAGCCCTCAGGTGGTTAATCAGCTCTCGCTAAACACGTGGCGACACATTGGAAGCCAAGTTACACTCGGTTGACACCCGCCCTGCAGCGTGTCAAGATCTTAAGCAACAACCGGCCAAGCGGTGGCAAGAGCTTGCCGGGGATGCACCCCCAAGCACCACCTAGGCAGGTAATCATGGCATTTTGTCCTAAATGCCAGAGTTAGGTATGATAGCTCTGCTTAGCTATCTAATCGATAGATAATGTCTGTTTTGCCATTGTGGTAACCCCTTGCACTATAAAAGGAGGCCCAAGGCAACCTAGCTCAAGGTTGGCAATTCGAACCCCCGAACACTTGTACTTGCATAGCCGCTCTTTCCCCGATAGCAGTCCTTGCCAGGGTTAGGCGCTCTGCATTCTTCATGTTCCTCCAATCAATCCACCAAAAAACAGGAGTAAGGTTTTAGCTTAGCAGCGGCCCGAACCTGGGTAAAATGTCTGTGTCCTGATCGTTGCGCCGTCTCATGCTCTCCGCTCTTCGTGCAACGTGACCCCCCTTGCCGAACCACAAGGGACCTCTGGTCCCATAGGTGATCGTGAGCATCCGTGCCCCGACATCTTTGGCGCGCCAGGTAGGGGGCATGCATCATTTGCGCGAACCCGAGTTCGTGAACGGCGAATCAATATTCATCATCATCTTCTTCAACAATGGCTCCGAAGAAGAAATCCAGCACAGCCGCGCATCCCTCCACTTCGAAGGCTCCCTCGCATGCAGTCACCAGTGCCGTAGGCACTACGGCGGCTGCGGGCGAGGCGGGCATCGTGAACGACGTGGTCGACGCAGGCGGCGCCCCCGTCCAGC
The DNA here is from genome assembly GCA_039707655.1 of Elymus sibiricus. Lineage (NCBI taxonomy): Eukaryota > Viridiplantae > Streptophyta > Magnoliopsida > Poales > Poaceae > Elymus > Elymus sibiricus. The sequence continues at coordinate 383,603,236 of CM077667.1, read as the reverse complement.
CCTTCGCGGTCGGAGATGGATCAGGAGGCGCCGGAGGGGAGCAACTACAACAGCAACATGGCGAGCTCGGCCCCGACGCCACGGGCAGAGGGAACATCTGTTCGTCGCCTCCCCACCGCGCGGATGGCCGAGGCCGCCTCAGTGGCGCCCGGTCCGGTGCGAGCCGTGACCTTCCGACCGCACCCATCGCCAGCGAGATTGTTGGGCGTGCACCTCGTGCGGAACGAGACGGGGCGCCCAGCGGAGCCGCAGCCCCACATGATCGGCCCGCGGCCCACCAGAAAGCTCCAGCGAGTGGCACGCGGCATCAAGGACGCGGCGACGCTTCCCTTGGTCCTACCAAGAGTCGAGCAATCTCACGGTCCGCCTCATTCACCATGCCGGGCACCACAGAGGAGGCCATGGCGAGAGTCCAGATGCTGCTCAACTTCATGCCAGCGGCTGATAAGATGGATGAATGGAGGGCCACCATTTAGAGTTTGATTTCCTCCGTTGAAGCCAACAAGACCCAGCATGTAGAGCCGTCGCGATGTACGCGAACAGCAGCGGCGGTCCGGTGCGGCGAGCGCGTTGAAGGGGCCACCCCAACGGTGCAGTATCCTCCGCGATAACAGGCCCAGAGGCAGCCGCAGCAAGCTTCGCATGCTGACGACCGCGACGAGGCGTCCATAGTCTCGTCTGGCCCGCGCGACCGCCAGGATCAACGGCGTGTCGTTGAAGACCGGCAGAAAGAAGACGCGCGCATCACCATCGAGCGACGCCGGGAAGCACACCGTCGATCTGACAAGCGCAACGGTCCAGACGTCAGCGACCCCGCGCCCAGTGTTGGCGGGTACCTTCCTTATGACGTTGGGTGCCCTGCCTTCACTAGCGAGCTACGACGGGTCCACCGGCCGTCGACCCGATCTTTCAAGCCCGAGCTACCAAAGAAATACGATGGGAAGCTGAACCCCGCGGAGTTCTTGGGCATTTACACGATAGCTGTTCAAGCTGCGGGAGGAAGAGTTGAAAAGGTGCTCGCCAACTATTTCCCTTTGGCGCTCAAGCCAAATGTGAGATCATGGCTGATGCACCTGCCGGAGAATTCCATTTCCTCTTGGGCTGATCTGTGCAACGAGTTCGTTGGCGCCTTCACCGGTGGTCATCAAGAACCAGGCTAGCCCAACGATCTCCATGTCCTCCCGCAAAAAGAGGGAGAAACCTTGAGAAAGTATATCTAGAGATTCAGCTGAGTGCACCGCAACATCCCAGAGATCCATCCGGCAGCGGTGATTGCTGCGTTCCACTCGAACGTGCGCAATAGGAGGATGCGAGCCAAGATGAACGTCAAGCTCCCCAAGACTGTTAATGAGCTTTACACCTTGGCAGGTAAGTGTGCTCGAGCTGAAGAAGGAAGGCGACTTCCCGAAGAGGAGGCGGGCGTCGAAGTGGACTCTGATGATGACGACAATGCCCCCGACCCGAAGGGAAGGAACAGGAAGCGCAACAAGAAGCGTAAGGGAAAAGCAGTATTGGCTGTCGAGAACTCCAGAGACCTCAGTACAGGCAGGAAGGCGAAAGCCGACCCCCCCCCCCCCCGGGCAAGGGAGCTGCCGCGTGCACTGATTGCCGGGAGGCTGCTGCCGCTGAGAAGACCGGGAAGTCCGACGGGTCATACTGCAAAATTCACCGCACCAAGGGCCATGATCTCCAAGAGTGCCGACAGGTCGAACAACTTGTTGAGAAACAGAGTGCCGAGTACGAGAAACGCGACAAGGAAAAGGGCCAAGACGGTGCTGCTGGGAAAGGCCGTGGCGGCAGAGGAGGTCGCCGCGGCAAAACCCCGCAGCAAAAGGAAAAACCCGCCAGAGGCCGAGAGAAGAAGGAAACAAATGATATGAGTGAAGATGAGGATGATGATGAGGATTCCAGCGACAGGGAGTTCCAGAAAGCAACTGAAGCCATGTGCGTTGACGGCGGTGCATCCTTGCACTCCTCTCGCCGCCAGCTCAAGCAGTGGGCACACGAGGTCAATGCTGTGGAACCGACTGCAGAATCTAGGAGCCACTCAGATGGTCCCGCACGCCTATCATCTTTGACGAAGAGGATCATCCTGACCGTACCACTACGGTTGGGTGTTTGCCATTGTTGGTTTCCCCGACAATCCGCAAGCTCAAGGTGTCTAAGATGTTAGTTGACGGTGGGGCCGGATTGAACTTGATCTCTCCTAGAGTGGCTGAGAAACTGCAGATCCTTGATGAAGAGCTCGAAGCCACGGGTACGTTCCAAGGAATCAATCCCGGTAGGAGCCGACCCAAGGGAAAGATCACTCTGCCTGTGACGTTTGGCGGGGAGTTGAACTTCCGGACAGAGAGGATAGTGTTCGACGTCGCCGAAATCCCACTGCCTTACAATGGAATCCTCGGTCGCCCAGCCCTGGCAAAGTTCATGGCGGCATCCCACTACGCCTACAATACCTTGAAGATGCCAGGGCCCATCGGGGTCATTTCCATCCCGTCCGACAAGAACAACGCAGTTATCTGCGTGGACCAGATGTATCGTGACACGGTAGCAGCTGAAGCCATAGATATCCCAGCTCCCACCAAGGGCACAGAGAGAATGAAGAAGACTGGCAAGAACACCAGCAAGGACCCCGAGAAGCGCGGCTCTTCGGAGTGCGCCGCACCTGACGATGACCTGCCGGAGAGTTCCGCCAGCAAGAAGACCAGGGTCACCTATCCTAAGACGAAGAAAGTCCCGGCAAGGGAGGATGGCACCGGTGGTACCTTCACCATCAGTGCTACCCTTACTGACAAATAGGAAAGCGCGCTCATTGCCTTCCTGCGGGAGAATGTCGATGTGTTTGCCTGGCAACCATCTGACATCCCCGGTGTTCCCAGGGAGGTAATTGAGCACCACCTTGCTGTCTGCCCTCATGCCCGACCCATCAAGAAAAAGGTTAGGAAACAGGCCTTGGAGCGGCAGCAGTTCATTGCCGAGGAAATCAAGAAGCTTGAAGCAGCTGGTTTGGTCAGAGGGGTGTTGCATCCAACTTGGCTAGCAAGCCCGGTGGTGGTACGAAAGGCAAATGGGAAATGGAGGCTTTGCATAGACTTCACCGACTTGAACAAAGCTTGCCCGAAGGACCCTTTCCCCTTGCCGCTCATCGATCAAATTGTTGATTCCACCTCCGGATGTGACTTGCTCTCCTTTTTGGATGCCTACTCCGGCTACAACCAGATATTTATGAACAAGGAAGATGAGGAGAAGACCGCATTTATAACTCCATGTGGCACGTAATGCTTTGTACGTATGCCCTTCGGGTTAAAGAGTGTTGGTTCGACCTTCACCAGGGCTGTTCAAATTGGTTTTGGACCTCAGCTGCACAGAAATGTAGAAGCCTACATGGATGACATTGTGTTCAAAACCAAGGATGAAGCCACTCTCATACAAGATCTGGAGGAAACTTTCGTAAACTTGCGCAAGATCAACCTGAAGCTCAACCCTGAAAAGTGTGTGTTCGGTGTCCCATCCGGCAAGCTGCTTGGGTTCTTCGTATCTCAGCGAGGAATAGAAGCCAATCCCGACAAGATCAAGGCGATCGAGCAGATACAGGCACCCAAGACCATCAAAGATATCAGACGCCTGACCGGATGTGTTGCCGTGTTGAGTAGGTTCATCTCCAAGTCCGCCCAGCGCGCCTTGCCATTCTTCAAAATCCTGAAGAAGGCTGGCCCGATGAAGTGGACCCCGGAAGCAGATGCAGCGCTGCAAGACCTAAAGAAATACCTATCCTCTGCTCCCACCTTGGTCGCTCCTAAACCGCAAGAGCCGTTGCTGCTATATTTAGCAGCAACGAATCAAGTGGTTAGTGCAGCGCTGGTGGCGCAGCGGGGGGTGGATGAAGATTCAGCGGCCACTACTGATGCTACCAGGAGCGAGAAAGAAACATCCGCGGCAGGGCTCGACACAGATCAAGGGTGATCTCAGCAAATGGTTGACAGCGAATCCAAAGAAGTGGCAAAGAAGAAAATGGTGCAGCGGCCCGTGTACTTTGTCAGTTCCCTACTACAGGGGGCAAGGTCAAGGTACTCCGGAGTACAAAAGCTAATCTTCGGCCTCATCATGACCTCGAGGAAGCTGCGCCACTACTTCCAGGCCCATGAGATAGCGGTTGTCACCCGTTTCTCATTGCAACGCATACTGAGAAACCCCGAAGCCACTGGCAGGATAGTTGAGTGGGCACTGGAATTGTCAAGCTTCAGATTAAAGTATGAGAGCACTTCTACCATTCAAAGCAGGGCGTTGGCGGAGTTTATTGCAGAATGGACACCCACGCCAGATGATGAAGCTCCGGAGACATTCCTCCCCGGCAAGGAGGCACCCAAGGATTGGATCATGTACTTTGACGGTGCTTTCTCACTCCAGGGCGCTGGAGCAGGCGTGCTCCTCATCGCCCTGACCGGAGAGCACCTCAAGTATGTCGTCCAGATGCACTTTCCCCGGGAGGAAGCCACCAACAACACCGCTGAGTACGAGGGGCTCCTTGCCGGACTTAGAATCGTGGTGGAGTTGGGAATAAAGAGGCTGATCGTCCGAGGAGATTTTCAACTTGTGGTAAAGCAAGTCAACAAGGATTACCAGAGCCCGCTGATGGAAGCCTACGTGGAAGAAGTGAGGAAATTGGAGGAGCACTTCGATGGGCTGCAGACAGAGCATGTGCCACGAGCAAAAAACAGCATTGCTGACCACCTATCGAAGTGCGCTGCGCAGAAGCTTCCTGTGGAACCAGGAACCTTTGTCCTCCGCCTTACCCAACCATCAGTATCCCCATCTGCGATGTCCAAGAAGAGAAGAAAGCTGAACTCCGGCAAGCATTTCCCGGCAGAGCTTCCCGAAGCCGCTGGTAGAGAAGCTGTCGGGGAAAATCCCGTTCCAGTTGACGAGCAGGTCCCTCCCGTAGGACCTCAGGGTCTAGCGGTTGAGACAAGCGCTCCCGGAGATGGGGAAATGCCTTTAGTCCTTGTTGTCGAGCCACAGACTCCAACCTGGGCGCATCATATAGTCCATTTCCTTCAAACAGGAGAACTCCCCGAAGAGCAAGAGGAAGCTGAAAGAGTAGCCCGTCGGTCAAGTATGTACCAGTTTGTCGATGACACCCTGTACAGAAGGCGGCCGAACGGTGTGAAATTGAGGTGTATCTGCCGGGGGGATGGACTGAAGCTGTTGGCGGAGATTCACGGAGGAGTATGTGGTTCCCACATTGGATCAGGGGCCCTAGCAAGGAAAGCTTTCCGACAAGGTTTCTATTGGCCCACTGCCCTCCAGGACGCTACTGAACTGGTCACCAAGTGTGAAGCCTGCCAGTTCCATTCCAGGAACATCCATCAACCAGCGCAAGCCCTGCAAACAATCCCTCTATCCTGGTCATTCTTGGTCTGGGGGCTCGATATCCGGGGCCCCTTCCCCCATGCTGTCGGGGGCTTTGAGTTCTTGTTCGTGGCAACCGACAAGTTCACAAAGTGGCCTAAGGTGGAACCCGTGAGAAAGGTGACCGCACAAGCAGCTATCAAGTTCATGAAAGGACCGGTGTGCCGCTTTGGAGTGCCTAACAGAGTGATCACCGACAACGGCACCCAGTTCACGAGCCGCGCCTTCATGTAATATATCCAAAACCTTGGAAGCAAGGTCTCCTTCGCCTCTGTTGCTCACCCGAGAAGCAACGCGCAAGTCGAGAGGATGAATGGTGAAGTGTTGTGAGGACTCAAGACAAGGACTTTCGATAAGCTGCGGAAGAGCGGCAGGCGCTGGATAGATGAGCTGCCGGTGGTTCTTTGGTCCCTCGGAATGACACCAAATCGAGCTATCGGCCAGACGCCCTTCTCCCTAGTGTACGGGGTGGAAGCAGTGCTCCCCACGGAACTCATATACGGGTCACCTCGAGTGCTTGTCTACAATGAGGTAGAGCAACAGCAGCTGCGGCATGACGATGCCACGCTCCTCGAGGAAGACCGTCTCCGGGCTGCTGTGCGTGCCGCACGCTACCAGCAGGCTCTGCGCCGCTACCATAGCCACAGAGTTCATGCCCGGAGCCTTGAGGAAGGCGACCTTGTCCTTCGGCATGTTCAGTCCGCCAAGGGTACAAACAAGTTGACGCCGAAGTGGGAAGGCCCTTACCGGGTAATACGAGTTACCAGACCTGGCGCAGTCCGTCTGGAGACCGAAGATGGCACCAAGGTGCGGAACTCATGGAACATTGAGCATCTTCATAAGTTCTACCTGTAAGGCGCAGCTGCCGGGCTCAGTCCCCGGCAGCCACCTTTTGTACAAGCCTTGTCGATGTTGCATGTAACCCTTTGTACAAAGCCAGGCGCAGACCCTGTGCAACAATAATAAAGCTAGGCATTGCATCATATCATCATCCTTACATGCTCATTACACATTTTTTATGACTGCAATGTTAGCGTTTTTAAGTTATAATATATTTGCTAGAATGCTTGATGAAACCGTCATCTTTGTTACTGTCATCACCTTACATGTTTTACCATCGAGAAAATAGGAAAGGGGAACAAAGAAACAAGGATCGCGGCCCATCACGCTCGAAAAGAAGATACTACCTGGAAAAGATAAGTATATCACATATTTCCAGTTCAGTACTTCTCATTTTCCCAAGGACACACTTAGTATCTTCCTTACTGCGAGATGTGGAGTCATCCACGTGCTGAAAACCCTTGTCGGGATGAGCCGTCCCCCTGTCGTTGCTTATTGGGGCGACAGCGCCGATACCGACAAGGAGCTCTGCCGGGGAACAATGCCAACCTGTTGCCGGGGGCTCGTTCCCCCACTTTGGCACTCGTGGTTTGAATGATGACCCGGCAAGTAGCTCCGTGCGGCAGAGACAAAACATACTAATGCAGTACAAATAAGGAAAGGAAAGGGATAGTACTTGCGAGAAGAAAATGGCGCTTTATTCTCATTCATTTTCGATACAAAATGGGTAGAGATTACATTATGATTCATTAAAACTTGGCAAGCGCCTACATCTTTTGACATGAAAACAGATAAGTGCCCCGTAATCCCTTTCTTGTCCCTCTCCTCTTAGGGATTAGGTAGAGAAGGAGCAGAGGGCAAAAGGAGCACCTGGCCGGGACTCGACGCTTCCCAGCAAGGACCAGAGGGACGCGACCGGCGGAAGGACCCTACCCCCAGGCAGGGCGGACGAAGCTGGCGGAGCGGACAAGACCGACAAGGGGAAAGAAGGCGGAGGGCAGGTGCAGATGGTGGCGCTGTCGGGACCCAGCTGGTGATGATGGTGCTGCCGGGGAACGCGACGCGTCGTAGATCCCCGACCGCCATCGTCTTCCTCATCGCCACCACCCGAGGAGACGCCCCCGCCATCGCCCAAGCTCCAGGCGTGGCAACCCGGGGACCCCACAGAGAGCATTGTCGTCCCCGGTGGCCAAAGGCGGGGAATTCCGTCCCCCGCCTTAGAAGAACACGCGAAGATGAAGAACTCTCTCCCATACGCTCCATCCAGAGTGCTGCGGGAGGAGAGCCTCACCGCGGTAAATGACGACGCGCGCTAGCGACCGCACGCACGCCCATGGCGACTGTGTGGGCGTTTTTTCTCCATCACCTTGAAGAAGAAATGCGGGAACCACGGACCGCCATGACGCTGCACCTCCAACATAGATCCCGACGCGACGTCAACCGCGTGGAGCTCCGTCAATACTAAAGAAGCGGGCAGCGCGGCGGTAGGCGTACCACCGCAGCCGCCCTCGATACGGCCACCACGCTGCCCGCTCCCCCATCCAAGGCTTCCCCGACCAACCTTCGGTTCAGAACCGTACACCCATGACGGGAGCTGAACAGAGGTTCAGAGGGAAGGTTCTACAAGCACGCTCGCTCGGCCCCTCCCCCTGAGCATCGGGAGGGCGAGCACAGCTCAAAACAAAGAGGTAGAAGGGCAAGCTCTGTGGTCTTGGACTCAAGGAGGAAGAAGGGATGGATGAACATCGCTCCTCGCGACCCCCAATTTATAGGAGAGGGCGCGGGGGCTGGCTCTCCTCCACTCCAAGGGTCGTCGCCCATCTCCACCAATTCCATCGCCCACGATCCCGGGCGAACAGGTAACCGCCCCATTGCTCCAATCCATGGCGCTGCAGTTTCTGCCACGATCAGGACTTTAAGTCACGCGTGCCCGTCGCTAACTCCCCGCTATGCATGCGGCGCGCATGGCGGAAATGGCCTGAGGTGGTGGGTCAGTGCTGACCAATAAATTGGCAGTTACTCCCTCACATTGCGTGCCTATGCATGAAACTTGGGCCTGAACCAACGGCACTTGGCGAGCACGTGTGGGCCAGTCCCGGGGGCTCCTGTCGGTGCACTAGTACAGGGGTACCCAGTGCCCCTGACTTATGCACAGGCGGTAGAAGCAAAGAACCCGGCCAACAATCAAGACAAGACTCCAGAAAGCTCAACGCGGCAGCCCAAGCCTGGACTGCGATGCGCCAAGTACGTCCCCGACGCTTGCCGGGGACCAAGACGTACACACCTCCCTGAAGGCCCGGCAAGCCACTCCCCGGCAGGCGTGAGCCATCCAGACACCGCTCCACCGCATCGCTACGCCTGTCACTTATCGATGCAGTGTCGAGCCCTCAGGCGGCTAATCAACTCTCTCTAAGCACGTGGCGACACATTGGAAGGCAAGTTACGCTTGGTTGACACCCGCCCTGCAGCGTGTCAAGATCTTAAGCAACGACCGGCCAAGCGGTGGCAAGAGCTTGTCAGGGATGCACCCCAAGCGCCACCTAGGCAGGTAATCATGGCATTTTGTCCTAAATGCCAGAGTTAGGTATGATAGCTCTGCTTAGCTATCTAATTGATAGATAATGTCTGTTTTGCCATTGTGGTAACCCCTTGCACTATAAAAGGAGGCCCAAGGCAACCTAGCTCAAGGTTGGCAATTCGAACCCCCGAACACTTGTACTCGCATAGCCGCTCTTTCCTCGAAAGCAGTCCCTGCCGGGGTTAGGCGCTCTGCGTTCTTCGTGTTCCTCCAATCAATCCACCAAAAAGCAGGAGTAGGGTTTTACGCTTAGCAGCGGCCCGAACCTGGGTAAAATGGCTGTGTCCTGATCGTTGCGTCGTCTCATGCTCTTCGCTCTTCGTGCAACGTGACCCCCCCCTTGCCGAACTACAAGGGACCTCTGGTCCCATAGGTGATCGTGAGCATCCGTGCCCCGACAATCCCAGTACACTGCCAGAGGCATTCATACAGAGTCATATCTTCATATCAGTTCTCCATGTTGAGTTGTAAGTAAATAAAAGTGTGATGATCATCATTATTAGAGCATTGTCCCTGTGAGGAAATAATGATGGAGACGATGATTCTCCCATAAGTCGAGATGAGACTTCGGACAAAAATAAAGACAGGGGAGGCCAAATGAGCCCACCATCCATTCGAAAAAAATGAGAGAAAATGAGAGAAGGTACTTTGCTACTATCCTTTACCACACTTGTGCCTCAAAGTGGCACCATGTTCCTCATGTTGAGAGTCTCATGATATATCACTTTCATATGCTAGTGGGAATTACCTATTCATTATTACAAACTTGGCTTGTATATTCCTATGACGGGCTTCCTCAAATGCACAAGGTATTCATGAGCAAGCAAGTTGGACGCACACCCCACTTAGCTTCATTTGAGCTTTCATACACTTATAGCTCTAGTACATCATTTGCATGGCAATCCGTACTCCTCGCATTGACATCTATCGATGGGCATCTCCATAGCTCGTTGGTACGCCTAGTTGATGTGAGACTATCTTCTCCACTTCCTACCCCTTTGATATCTACCACCATATTCTATTTCATTTAAATGCTATGTCCAATGGCTCACGCTCATGTATTGCGTGAAGAATAAAAAGTTGATGCATATTGAAAAAGTACGAACCAATTGTCTGACTTGGACACCGTGGTGCTTAACATTTGTATTAATGCGGTGAAGATGGAGCCATGCCTTGCTAATACAATAAGATGAATTGGGGGGTAAACATTTCTTAACAATCGTATACTTTAAGGAATTAACAATTCTGTTTCTTACACTTTGAATATTGCTATGTTAATATTTGTTGATTCATCTTTTCTTAATGAGCATACCTGAATAAGATTACATAGTGGACAGCATGTCACATCAAAAATTCTGTTTTTATCATTTACCTACTCGAGGACGAGCAGGAATTAAGCTTGGGGATGCTTGATACGTCTCCAACGTATCTATAATTTTTCATTGTTCCATGCTGATATATTATCATTCTAGGATACTTCTTGGGTCATTATTTACCAATTTATAATATTTTTGAGCACTAACCTATTGAACCAGTGCCCAGTGCCAGTTGTTGTTTTCTGCATGTTTTTTGCTTGTCAGGTTTACTGTACCAAACGAAGTCCAATTGCAACGAAACTTGTTGATGATTTTTTCTGGACTATACGAAGACCTAGAAACTTCGGAAGGAAGCCGGGAGGCACACGAGGACCCCACCACACCTCAGGGCGTGCCCTGGGGGGCGCGCCTTGATATGTGGTGGCCCCCTCGGGCACCTCCCGACGTCCCTCTCCGGCCTATAAATTCTCTAAAATCCTTAAAAGCATGGAAGCAGTCTCGAAACCCTTTTTCTGCCGCCGCAAGTCTATGTTCCGCCGCGAGGCCGTCTGGAGCTGCGTTCCGGCACCCTGCCGGAGGGGGGATCGATCACGGAGGGCCTCTTCATCAACCTTGATTCCCTCATGATGATGTGTGAGTAGTTCACCACAGACCTACGGGTCCATAGCTTGTACCTAGATGGCAATCTCTCTCTCTTATGATCTTCAATACAATGGTCATCGCATCTTTCCTTTGATCTATCCGATGTAATCCTATCGTGCGGTGTGTTTGTTGGGATCCGATGAATTATGGGTTTATGTTCAGATTATTCATGAAAAGTATTTGAGATGCCTCTGAATTATATTATCTCTTAAGTGCATGATCATTATAACTTTGTAATGCTCTTCGATCTATTGATATGCTTTGGCCAAGTAGATTGATATTTCATCGGTGGGAGTGGTGCGTTGTGGTAGGTTCAACCTGGCGAGTTTCTATATCCCGGTGACAAAGTAGGGGACAAGATGCGTCTTTGTGTTGTTGCTACTAAGGATAAAATGATGGGGTTCATTCATATTGTTCGAGTTTATTTTGTCTACATCATATCATCATTCTCGAAGCATTACTCTGTTTTACTTAATACTCTAGATGCATGCTGGATAGAGGTCGATGAGTGGAGTAATAGTAATAGGTGCAGGCAGGAGTCGGCCTATTTGCTTATGGACGTGATGCCTATATATACATGATCATTGCCGTGAACATCGCATAACTATCCGCTTTTCTATCAATTGCCCAACAATAATTTGTTTACCCAATGTATGCTGCCTACATGAGAGATGCCACTAGAGAACACTATGGCCCCCGGGACTATTCACTTATATATTTGCAAACGCTATTATTACATCGCTGCCTTTATTTACTTTTTATTTATTTTGCATTTATAAAAAATTATCTACACAACTCATTTGCTTGCAAATAACGAGATCAAGGGGATTGACAACCCTCTTGCCCGCGTTGGGTGCAAGTCGTTTGTTCATTTGTGTGCAGCCATTGAAGACGGTTGAGGATTGATATTCCTATTGGTTCGATAAACCTTGGTTTCATAATTGAGTGAAATACTTATCCGCTTTGTGCTACAATTACCCATTCCTATTCACGGAAAACCCAACGCATATCACAAGTATCACCTTCTCCATAGTAGTTATGCATTTTCCTATAAACAGAGAAAAATAGTGCACAGACGGAAAATGCAAACTAGTGGCCCTGGCGTTTGATACGCCCCTAGTTTATCCCATAGTTAAGTTGAGGAGGAAATCCTCGAACTCCTTGGGTTTAGGATCACGCATTCCCCCGTCAGAGGGAAGCAAGCATATTTCACAAAATTCATCTAGGGGCATTTCATAGTTTGTTGCATATAATTCAAAGCGTACTATTGGAGCACCGGGCATATTCGAGAAGTAAAAATTTTGCACGAAGGAATTAGTGAGGAGATAGTATTGGTCACACTCATCTGCGAGGAAGTTGGTCAACTTGGCATTTGCAACGAATTGCATAAATTCTTCATAGAAACCCACAACGTTCATGAAGGGTGCATGTGGCCATTCACAAGTCCTAAGCTCCGTGTGACGAAAAATGTTGATGTCGTGATCCTGGATTCTCCCAACAACTCCCTTGGGCCTCCGGCTCGAAGAACCTTTCCTTAGGAAATTTATTTCCCTAAGCACAAATTTCTGAAATTTTTGAGCCACAAATTTATGTCAATAAAACTTTGCAAGATTGATAACAACTACTCCTATGGGTACCTAGAGGCCATATCAAGCATTCGTATTACTTATAACTCAAAGAATTCAACATGCGAGCTCATTTTCTGTAGCACCAAGTGCAGCAAAATATGCAAATTATAAACCACTAAAGCAAAAACTAATTGGAGGAATAGAGGAGTCACATACCAAGGAGCAATTCCTCAAAACAGTTTCAGAAACGAAGTTCCGAGCAAAGAGATCGAAAATTTCAGTTTCTAGAAGAAGACCAAGAGAGAGAGAGAGAGCTAGAGAATTTTTCTGGAGGTAGGGGATGAAGTGAGCCGAAGGGATAAGGCAAGGGGCCCTGTGGGCCCCACAAGCCATCTGGGCACGGCCAGGGGGGGTGGCCGCACCCTGTTGGCTTGTGGCCCACAGGTGCACCTCCCTGCTGTAATTTTCATGCCAAAAATTCTTAAATATTCCAGGAAAATTCATGCTAAAATTGTTGTGGCAATCTGAGACTTTTATTTTTGGGTCATTTTTTTATTGAACGGGAAAATCAGAAAAACAAGAAAATCAAACTAATTTATTTTTCTTAACCAAAAATAACGGAGAATAAACTTGTGATACACAGAGTTTTGAATACTTAATTCATCAATCAAATGTCTTTAAAAAAGGATTCATTAATAAGGTTGATCAAGTCTTATTAACAACCGTTTCCGATTGACATGAAGCCGAAGAATTTTCGTATCGCACTAGTTACCTCAATGGGGATTTGCATCTCCCCAACAATAAGATTATAATATTTCTTCTTGACAGTAGGTAGAGGGATTTTAAAATCTCCAATGACAACCGTGGAACTAGGCTCAATGACATTAATATTATTAACCAAAGTTTGCTTCTTCAGAAAATGCACGGTATGTTCCTTGCCATTGACATAAAAAGTAACCTTGCATTTGTTGCAATCAATAACAGCCCCTGAAGTATTTAAAAAGGGTCTACCAAGGATGATCAACATATTGTCGTCCTCGGGCATATCAAGAATAACAAAGTCTGTTAAGATAGTAACATTTGCAACCACAACGGGAATTTCCTCGCAAATTCCAATAGGTAAAGCATTGGATTTATCAGCCATTTGCAAAGATATCTTGGTAGGTGTAAGCTTATTCAAATCAATTCTTTTATATAGAGAGAAATGCATAACACTAACATCGGCTCCTAAATCACATAAAACAGTTTTAACATGACTTCTTTTAATAGAGCAAGGTATCATGGGTATACCAGGGTCTCCCAACTTCTTAGGTACTCCAGCATCAAAAGAATAATTAACAAGCATGGTAGCAATTTCAGTTTCAGGTATTTTTCTTTTTTTGGTAATAATATCCTTCATATACTTAGCATATGGAGGCATTTTCAATATATCAGACTAGCGAGTGCGCAAAAAGATAGGTCTAATCATTTCTGTAAAGCGTTCAAAATCTTCATCATCCTTACTTTTAGAAGACTTACAAGGGAATGGCATGGGTTTTTGAACCCATGGCTCTCTTTCCCTTCCATGTTTTCTAGCAACAAAGTCTCTTTTATCATAGCATTTATTTTTAGGATGTGGGTTATCAAGATTTTCAGCGGGTTCTATTTCCACATCATTATCATGTTCTTTGTTATCATCTGGTTGAGCATCTACGTGAACATCATCATTATCATTATCATTTTCATTATCACTAGGTGCATGTTCACTACCAGATTGTGTCTCAGCATCAGAAATAGAAACATCATTATGTTTCTCAGTAGATTTTTCTATGGTGGGTTCACTAGAAGCATGCAAAGTCCTATCATCTTTCTTTTTCTTTTTCTTCTTAGATGAACTAGGTGCATCTTCATTAATTCTCTGAGAATCTTGTTCAATTCTTTTAGGGTGTCCCTCGGGATAAAGAGGTTCCTGAGTCATTCTACCTCCTCTAGTCATTACTCTAACAACATGATCATTCATATTATTATTTAGTTCAGCAAGCAAATCATTTTGTGACTTAGCAACTTGGTCTAGTTGGGTGTGAACCATAGAAGCATGTTTACCTAGACCCTTTACATCATTAGCAATTCTAAACATCAAGTCACTTAAGCTATCTATCATCATGGCATTAGGTTTTAATTGATCCTTAACATAATTATTGAAGTGCTCTTGCTTAACAACGTAACTATCAAATTCGTCCATGCATTGACTAGGAATCTTAGTATAAGGTATATCACTTTCATTAAAGGTACGGAGAGAATTTACCTCTACTACCTGTGTCGGGGTGTCAAGTCCATGTATTTCTTCGATAGGTGGTAATTTCTTGACATCTTCAGTTTTAATACCTTTCTCTTTCATAGATCTTTTTGCTTCTTGCATATCTTCAGGACTGAGAAATATAATACCTCTCTTCTTTTCAATAGGTTACGAAGGTGGTTCAGGAAGTGTCCAATCATCAGCATTTTGCAATATGTTATTCAATAGTTCTTCGGCTTGTCCAACAGTTCTTTCCCTGAAAACACAACCAGCACAACTATCTAGGAAGTCCCTAGAAGCATTGGTTAGCCCATTATAAAATATATCAAGAATTTCCTTTTTCTTAAGAGGATGATCAGGTAAAGCTCTAAGTAACCGGAGAAGCCTCCCCCAAGCTTGAGAGAGATTCTCTTCTTGAATTTGCACAAAGTTGAATATTTCCTGTAAGGCAGCTTGTTTCTTATGAGCAGGAAAATATTTTTCAGAAAAGTAATAAAGCATATCTTGGGGACTACGCATACAACCAAGAGCCAGAGAAAGGAACCATTCCTTGGCCCCGCCTTTGAGCGCGAAAGGGAAAAGTTTAAGGATATAATAGTAACGTATCTTTTCATCATTGGTAAACAAAGCAGCAATATCATTCAGCTTCATGAGATGTTCGACAACATTTTCATTTTCATAACCATGGAAAGGATCAAACTCTACTATAGGAATCAATTCAGGGTCTATATAGAATTCCTAATACTTATAAGTGACAAATATAGGAGAAGTAGCAAATTTAGGATCATGTTTCATTTTCTCCATCATAGATTTTTCTTTTAGTTTGCATAGTAGTTTCTTCAAATCATCTGTATTCTCACAAGCAAGAAAGTCCCTAGGTACTAACCATCCATAACATAACCTTCAGGTACATAAGGCAATTCATATGAGAGTGAGGTGTAACACGTGATTCAAAGTCTTCATCAGTTTCAGTATTTTCAAGTTCCCTAGCTTTAGTAATATGAGCATCAAGCAATTCACTCAGTGGCACAGTTTCAGTTTCATCATGTGTAGCAATAGTATCATCATTAATTTTAGAAGTAACATCGTCAACTTCATGTGACATATCAGGACGATCAACAGGTGGTGGTGTAACTAGCTGATTCAAAATAGTAGGTGAATCAAAACCAGAGCTAGATGGTCGTTCCTTACTTGCTCTCGTATGAGAGGGCACGATCTTATTTCGATTGTCTTTCAGATTCTTCATAGTGGCAATTGGATATCCTTAAGTTAACACAATAAATAAAGGTATGCTCCCCGGCAACGGCGCCAGAAAAATGTCTTGATAACCCACAAGTATAGGGGATCGCGACAGTCTTCACGGGTAGTATTTCACCCTAATTTATTGATTCAACACAAGGGGAGGCAAAGAATATTTATTGGCCTTGACAGTTGAGTTGTCAATTCAACCGCACCTGGGATATCTCTCTGCAGCAAATATTTAGTAGCACACCAAATGATAGTAGTAGTAATAATAGTGATAGCAGCACTTTTGGTAACAGTAGTAACAATAGAAATTGAGTAGCAAGTGTGACAGTAACAACAGCAGTAGTAACTTAGCAAGATTCAGTATATGTAAAGCGTAGGCCATGGTGCCGTGATGGAAATATATGGATGGCATCAATCATGTAATAGTTACACACTAGGGCGACACCGAACTAGCTCCAATTCATCAATATAATGTAGGCATGTATTCCGTATATAGTCATGCGTGCTTGCGATAAGAACTTGCATGACATCTTTTGTCCTACCCTCCCATGGCAGCAGGGTCCTATTGGAAACTAAGGGATATTAAGGCCTCCTTTTAATACAAAACCGGAACAAAGCATTAACACATGGTGAATACATGAACTCCTCAAACTACGACAATCACTGGAAAGAATCCCAATTATTGTCACCTTGGGGTATGCGGATCAAGACACATAAGAGGTGCATACAACTTGCAAGATAGGATCCAAATCACACTTATATTCATGAAAACATAATAGGTTTAGATCTGAAATCATGGCACTCGGGCCCTAGTGACAAGCATTAAGCATAGCAAAGTCATAGCAACATCAATCTCAGAACATAGTGGATACTAGGGACCAAGCCCTATCAAACTTAACTCTATTACATGATAAATGCCATCCACACCCCTCACCGACCAGCAAGCCTAGAAAGGAATTACTCACTCCCGGTGGTGAGCATCATGAAATAGTTGATGAATAAGGGTTGGTGATGATGACGGCGACGAATCCCCGGAGCCCCAAACGGACTCCAGATCAGCCCTCCCGAGGAAGAACAGGAGGTGGCGGCAGTTCCATCTCGTAAAATGCAATGAAATCATCTCTCTGATTTTTTTCTCCGAAGATGTGAATTTATAGGACTGGAATTAGGGTCGGGGAGCCACGTGGGCCCCACAAGCCATCAGGGCGTGACCAGGGGGTGGTCGCGCCCTGTTGGCTTGTGGCCCACAGGCAGCCCCCCTCCGGTGGATCGTCGCTCCATAATTCATTATTTATTACAAAAATAATTCACAAAAGGTTTCGTCCAATTCCAGGAAATTTTATTTCTGCAGAAAATAACACAAAGGTAGTTCTGCTGAAAACAACATCATTCCGGGTTAGTTCCATTCAAATCATGCAAATTAGAGTCCAAAACCAGAGCAAAAGTGTTTGGAAAAGTAGATACGTTGGAGACGTATCACTACCCAACATGTAATCTATTGCAGGTATGATCATTGAGAAATGATGAATTAACAAACATCAACATAGTAATACTTATAAACACAAGGAACATAATCATCAAGTTTCAAAATATGCGATCCTTAAAGAATGTTCACCCCCTATTCATTTTATCATATTAGAATAGCATGGCTCCATCTTCACCACATAAATACAAATGTCAAGCACCATGATGTCAAGTCAGGCGATTGGATCGTACTTTTTGACGCGCTTCAGCATTTTATACCTCACTCAATACATGAGCGTGAACCATGGACATAGCATATAGGTGGAATAGAATATGGTGGTAGGTTTCAAAGGGGTAAAAGTGGAGAAGAAAGTCTCGCATCAACTAGGCGTATCAACGGGCTATGGAGATGCCCATCAATAGATATCAATGTGAGGAGTAGGGATTGTCATGCAACGGATGCACTAGAGCTATAAGTGTATGAAAGCTCAAATGAAGCTAAGTGGGTGTGCATCCAACTTGCTTGCTCATGAAGATCTCGGGCATTCAAGGAAGCCCGTCACCAGAATATACAAGCCAACTTCCATAATGAAATTTCCCACTAGCATATGAAAGTGATAAAACAAGAGACTCTCTATATAAAGAACATGGTGCCACTTTGAGGCACAAGTGTGGAAAAGGAGGTAGTAGCACTATCCCTTCTGTCTTTTCTCTTTTTTTTTGTGTTTTCTCTTTTTTTTCTATCTCTCTTTATTTCTTTGTTTTCTTTGTTTTCTTTCTTTCTTTTATTTTTCGTCCGGAGTGGGGAATCATTGTCTCCATCATTCTTTCCTCACTAAGACAGTGCCCTAATAATGATGATCAACACACTTTTATTTACTTACAACCCAACATGAAAAATATAGTATGAATCTATATGAATGTCTCTGGCAGTGTACCAGGATGTGCAATGATCAAGCGTAACATGTATAAAAAATGATGAGCGATGGCTTTGCCACAAATACCATGTCAGCTTATATGATTAAGGTTGTCAGAATCGTGATTTTGAATCGGATCGGAGCTCCCATTATAGGATCGCCAATCGTGGAATCTTCACTATCAGGATCATAGAAACGTAGATTCTATGAACTAAAATCGTAGAATCAGATGAGTCAGTTTGGACCATAAAGTCGTAGAACCATATAACGGAATCGCGATTCTGACAACCTTGTATATGATCATGCAAAGCAATACGACAATGAAAGTACTAGTCATATGATGAACAGTGGAAGTTGCATGACAATATATCTCGGAATAGCTATGGAAATGCCATAATAGGTAGGTATGATGGCTATTTTTAGGAGGATATAATAAGGCTTATGTGCAACAGAGTGTATCATGTCACGGGGTTTGGATGCACCGGCAAAGGTTGCACCGATCCTCGAGGTGAGAATGGGCAATGCACGGTACCGAAGAGGCTAGCAAATATGAGGTGATGAGAGTGCGTACATCCATGGATTCACATTAGTCATAAAGAACTCACATACTTATTGCAAGATTTTATTATCTCTCTCGAAGCAAAGCACTACTCGCATGCCCCTAGGGAGGAGGTTGGGAGGAGTTAACCATCGCGCGCCTCCGACTTAAACAACACTAGGATTTCAACGAGGAATAAGTATGCTCACACATCATCACCATGCTATAAAAAATATTTAGATGAACAACAAGTTAACACCCTCTAATTTACAATACTTTTACTAACCAATGATCATGCACTCATGCCCTTTCATATTACCACATTAATATCATAAACCACAATTTCTCTTTTATGTGCTACATGTGGTTTTGATTATGCACTCATTGGATACCTATTATTTTTGGACTAGTCTTATAACCCACGCAAATTACCATCACTATTTATTAACTCTCAAACAAACATAAGTGAAGAACTAGAGTGCAATTATTTCTATAAAATCTATACGCCACCGTGCTCTAAAAGAAATAAGTGAAGTACTAGAGCAACTGCTAAGCTCAAAAGATATAAGTGAAGCACAAAGAGTATTCTAACAAATCATGGTGATATTGTGTCTCTCTCAAGTGGGTGTGTCCAGAAAACAATGATTGTGGAAAAGCAAAAACAAACAGCAAACTAAAGCAAATGGCGCTCCAAGCAAAAAACTCATATCATGTGATGCATAAAAATATAGCTCCAAGGGACATACCGATGGATTGAGACGAAAGAGAGGATGCCTTCTGGGGCATCCCCATGCTTAGACGCTTGAGTATGTCTAGAGGGGGGGTGATTAGACTACTTGACCAAATAAAATTTCTACCTTTTCCCAAATTTTAGAGTTGGCAGATTTTAACATTCATGGCAAGTCAAGTACACCCTACACATGCATGTCTAAGAGTATAGCAGCGGAAAGTAACAACAAGCATGAGTAGAGAGGAAGGGTAAGAGGATCAAACGCAATTGTAGACATGATGATTTTTTCCGTGGTTCCGATAGGTGGTGCTATCGTACATCCACGTTTATGGAGTCTTCAACCCACGGAGGGTAACGGTCGCGAGAGTCCACGGAGGGCTCTACCCATAAGGGTCCACGAAGTAGCAACCTTGACTATTCCATAACGGCTTCCGTCCACGAAGGACTAGCCTCACTATGGGTAGATCTTCACGAAGTAGGCGATCTCCTTGCCCGTACAAACTTCTTGGTTCAACTCCACAACACGAAGTAGGAGGCTCCCAAGCGACACCTAACCAATCTAGGAGGCACCACCCTCCAAAAGGTAATAGGCTCGGCAATGATGATGAACTCCTTGCTCTTGTGCTTCAAGATGATAGACTCCTCAACACACAATCACTCTCTCATAGATTTGGCTTGGTGGAAGAGATGGGATTGGTGGAAAGCAACTTGGGGAGGCTAGAAATCAAGATCCATATGGTTGGAGTGGATGATCTTGACCTCAACACAAGGGTAGGTGGCTCTCTCTCAGAAAAATGGATGGGGCAAGTATGGAATAGTTCTAAGTGCTTCTCTTTCGAGTGGGTGGTGGTGAAGGGGTATATATAGGCATCCCCAAAAATCCAACCGTTACACACAAAATGACCAACTCGGTGACACCGATGTGTTAATCTCGGTGGTACCGAAGTGACCAAAAGGTGGCAACTTTTGAATCTCGGTGAGACCGATATAGGAAACTCGGTTGCACCGATAAGGTGACCAACGGTCAGATTGCCCAATCTCGGTGACGCCGATCCAACAATCTCGGTGGTACCGATTTTGTGAATTTGCGTAACAGAAAGTTGGCAACCTAAACTCGGTGGCACCAAAGCAGAAACGGTTGCACCGAAAGGCTAGGGTTTGGCTTAGGTCTGTCTGAGTATGGGAATCGGTGGCACCGAGTGGAAAGTGTTGGTTGCACCGATTTTGGATATTTGACTTTGGACAGACTTTTGTGGAAGAGCTTGTGGGTGTTTTTGGTGACTATCACTTGTGCATGTATGAGCATTTTGTTCACCCACAATACCTTACCCCCTTTTAATAGTATTGGCTTTCCTATGGCTCAACGTGATTTCTAACAAAATAAATGTAGAGTGCTCTTGCTTGAAGCTTTGCCAATCCATTTCCTTGCATCTTGGGGTATTTCCACAATCTCCACAATCCTTTTGCCAATCCTATCATTGAACTTTTCCTGAAATATACTTAGTGGAAACATTAGTTCAATGACTTATATGTTGTTATTAATTACCAAAACCACCAAGGGAGCAAATGTGCTTTCATCCTTATTCCTTCATCCATCGTGATAGCACCCAAAACTTGAAAACTTCAGCACACAAAACTCAACAAAACCTTCGTGAGATCCGTTAGTATAGTAAACATATCAAATACTTTAGGTACTGTTATAAATTGATTCTTATTTTATTATTGCATAAGGTACTGTATTATAACTTCTCAATAACTTCTACCTCTTGGTACAATCCATATCATCATCAAAACAAGCAAACTATGCAAGAAAAAATAGAATCTCTCTAAAACAGAACACTCTGTAAAGATCTGTAGAGAACCTATACTTATGTAACTTTAAAAATTCTGAAAAATTAGGACAACCTGAAGAATTTGTATATAAATACTGTATAAAATATTCAAAACAAAAAGAAGTTCCACTAAAATCAGGAAAATTCTGCACTGGACGCTTAAGTTTCTGTTTTTGCACCGTATCAATTCTACTTATCTTGTTAGTCATCCCAAAGGCTTTACTTGGCACAAACACTAATTTAAACATAAAAACACAATCATTACACAGGCAATAATCATGTTATCACACACAAACATAAAGTAAAAATGAAAATTAAAGATAACTATTAGGTTGCCTCCCAACTAGCGCTATTGTTTTACGCCCCTAGCTAGGCATAAAGCATAGTTTCAAGTGTTGGACCCCTTCATGTCCTTCAAGACTAACTCTTCCAAACTCTTACTTAACAAATAACCTTTCTCAAATCTAGTTGAAAGGCTCAAGTGTTCAAAAGGATTTATCATATCATCACTAGCACCAAGGTCACACAAAGCATTGCATTCATATTCTTTCAGTTTTATTTTGATAGTAGGTTCCCATTCATCATGCAATTTTCTAGGAATAGAAACTTCAAGTTCAAGTTTCTCATCATAAGCTTTTATCATCACTTCTACTATATGTTGAGTAAAAGCTTTATTTTTTTCATAAGCATTGGGTGAGATAATAATGGATTGCAACAAGGAAATACATTCTATTAAAGAGCAACTTTCATAATTAAAATCCTTGTAATCCAAGATAGTGGGCATATCACTAGTTAAAGTTGTAACCTCTCCAAACCCACTTTTTTCAATTTTATCAATAGAATCATCATCCTTCAAGAAAACGGGACCCTCTCTAGCTAGAGTTGACTCATATTCAGTCCCTTTATCATTTACTTTTAGATTAGTAAATAAAGATTTAATAGGATAAGTACCAATCATTTTAAGATCTTCATCATGATTCTGGTAAAAGACGGGTTGAAGAGCTTTTTCTAAGAATTTTCGCTTAGCTTTCAACCTAGCGGTCCTCTCCTTACTTTCATTGATAGATATTTGGGTAGATTTAATAGTCTCATTAAAATCATGCTTAGGTGGCAAATTTTTATTTTTAAGAGTTTCCACATCATGAGCAATCCTATCCACGTTTTAAGCCAAATCATCAACTTTATGCAACTTTTCTTCTACCATAGTATTAAAAATATTTTGAGAATTAATGAATTCTTTAATGGTGTTCTCAAGATTAGAGGATTTCCTATTATTATTTGTAGAAGAATTTCCATTATTATTAGAGGAATTACCGGGATACGGTCTAGCATTGAAATTCCCTCTATATGCATTGTTGTTGGAATTGTTTTGCGAGATAAAGTTCACATCAATAGCATCATCATTTTTCTCAATCAAGGTAGACAAAGGCACATCACTGGGATCAACATGAGCATGTTTACTAGCAACCATTTCATAAGAGCATCCACTTTTTTTACTCAAAGTAGTGATTTCTTAGACAGAATTTACCTTCTTACCAGTTGGACTTGTTTCGGTATGCCATTGAGAGAAGTTTCTGATGATGTTGTCCAGAAGTTTGGTGGCCTCTCCTAATGTCACCTCCATGAAGGTACCACCTACAACAGAATCTAGAAGATTTATGGCACAAAGTTTAGTCCAGCATAGAAATTTTGGATAATCATCCACAAGTTTAAACCATGAGTAGGGCAATTTCTAATCATTAATTTAATCCTCTCCCAAGCTTGTGCAACATGTTCTTGATCACGTTGTTTAAAATTCATAATTTGATTTCTAAGGGAGATAATCTTAGTAGGAGGAAGATACTTGGCAATAAAAGCATATTTACACTTATCCCACGTTCCAATACTATTACGTGGTAAAGATGAAAACCAAGCCTTAGCTTTATCTCGTAGTGAAAAAGGAAATAACATTAATTTGACCACATCATTATCCATATCCTTTTTATTTTGCATATCACATAATTCAACAAAGGTATTAAGATGAGCACCATCTATATTTATATTCACGGCGTTTTCACCCGGTGCAATCCATCTTTGAACTCGTGGTTGTGGGCCTTGTATGTCGGTCACCGGTATCCTTGATGAAGATATTTACAAGTCCTCCAAGTAGTGATTAATAAAGCACCTAGTCGATAGCGGGCTCTAGAGCTCATTAGCATGGATCGCTCTACGCCTTGCTCACCAGATCGCCCACATCGTGATGAGTACCTTTGCAAGGTCCTATTGATTCATGGATTCTGTCAGATTTCGGGCTCCGCAAAACCCTAAGGAGTTCGAAACCAGGGGCGTGTGCGAAGATTCCCCAACAGCTTCGCCCCCACAAAGCCCACAGCACGATGCCCCCGCTCGATGGCGAGGAAGAAGATAGCACACGAGAGTTTACCCAGGTTCGGGCCGCTGCGAAGCGTAAAACCCTACTCCTGCCTTTGGTGGATTGCCTCACGAGGAGGTTTGTAGATGAACTACTACAGTGGCGTCTTGCCTCGTGGTGTGTTTTCGAGTCGTCCGCCTCTACAGAGCAGCCTAGCCTCTATTTATAGCGGCCCGGGTCCTCTTCCCTTGTCGCAATGGCGGGAAGGAATCCCACAACTGCCAATTTTGAAAGGGGACAGGAGGTACATCTTATCCTGACGAAAGGCGGTCTTTGCCTGCAAAGTAGGTGGTGGTGACGCGGTGGTGGGCTCATTGGTGACATCCGTCCTGCCGCGCTCGCTGACCCGGTCTTGTTGCACCGGAATGGAAACCTTTGGAGAGGCTCCTTGGGAACCTGCGTTCGTCCTTGTCTCCTTTGCACCAAAGAGGAAACTATCCCTCTGGCGCGCTGGCGCCTGCCTGGCCTGGCTGTCATCACCCTTGACCTCCTGAGGCTAGCGTTGCATAGAGATCTCCGCCGCTCGGGAGGGGGTCTGGGGAGGCCTCCCCTTTCCGCCTTGGTGTTCTCCTCCTCGCGAGGGTCTTGTCTCGAGTGAGGCCACGCAGGGCCGTACGGACCGCCAGGTGGGCCATGCCCTGGGCCGCAGGCAGGCAAGTCTGGGTACCCCGGTATCCAGAACGCCGACAGTAGCCCCTGGGCCCAAGGCGCGCTCGAACCGGCTTTGAGGAGGAGCCGAAGAAGATGGCCCGGAGAGGCGCGGGCTCTTATTGCATGCGGGCCAGGTTTGGCGAGCGGTGCATGGTTGGGCGCGGGCGTCCCCGCCCCCATGTCTCCTTGGCAACTGCCCGAACCAACAAAAGCCTGACGTCTAGCACTGAGCCATTATTGCTTTCCTTTTCCGCGCCCTTGCTCTTCTTTCCAGATCTCCATCCTTTGCGAGAACCTCCCCAGATCTCAGCACCGCACCGTCCTCCTTCTTGTTTCCTCGGCTCCAAAGGCTTCTCGATGGCTCCCGCAGGCAAGTCGAAACCCGAAGCCCAGAGCTCGGCTTCTGCTCCCATCTCGCCGGCGCTCTCAGAGTCTACCATAGCCAAGGACGGGGACCTCGCCCCGGTGCTTCCGTCGACGGTGGACGACACCAATGAGCGGGGGCGGACCTTGATATGGTGCGGCTCCGCGGAGAGGCATCGCTTGGCCAATTCGGCCTACCCCTTCTTCCTCCACAGCGTCTTCTCCGGGCTCGTCCCACCCTTCTCTGTGTTCGTCACCGCTGTCCTCGAGCATTACGGGATCCAGGCTCTCCATATTCAACCCAACTCCATCCTGCTTCTATCCGTCTTTGCCTTTTACTGCGAAGCCTTCGTGGGTGTGAAGCCTTCGGTGGCCCTGTTCCGCCATTTCTTCAGCTTGCGGCTTCATGACGGTGCTCAGCGGTCGGCATGCGTCTCCTTCGTCGCGGTCCAGAGCGGGAACATGCTCTTCAAGGCCGGGAAGAAGGTGGAGAACTTCAGGAACCGCTGGGTCTTCTTGGATCTCAAGAGCAGCAACCCTCGCCTGGAGCTCCCGAGGGGGCTACCGGAGAAGATCCCGGCGTGGAGCTCCGCGAAGCTCTCCAACCCCCGGGCCAAGCCCATCTTGGAGCGGGTCCTTCGAGACATCAGCGCCAGGAAGTTGACTGGGGGAATGATAGTGAAGGAGTTCCTGGTGCAACGCCTGGCGCCCCTCCAGTCTCACTCGAGGCCCATGTGGGACTATCAAGGTGGTGGCGATGACATGAGGCTTCGTTCTGCGCTCCTGACCCCCGAGGATTTGAACAGGGTTATGGCGACCCTGCTCAATGGCGACCCCGGGGACCTTCCTGAGGCCTACGCCCCGCTGTACTGTCGCGACGACAAGGCTGATATGGTCACCGCGATGCCCAGCTTCAACGAGCTGGGGCTCTCTCCGGCCGAGAGCCCCAGGGCCCCTGTGGCGGTGTCCTCCGACGACACCGCAGATGAAGAGGACTCGGAGGAGACGGCGGATGACGATGTGGAGGAAGTGTCTCCTTCGTCGCGGAGCGCGCTTCTCTGCAGCTTCGATGACGACGACGTCTGTGAGCCCCCTGCTGCAAGTCCTCCGTGACTTACCAGGGCCCTCAGGGGGCCAGGCCCCACACCTCGGGCTGCATGATCCGCCTGCTGGGCGACCCCGAGGAAGCGCGAGGCTGGGCCTCCTCTGGAGCCCCCAGCTCGCGCAGGCAAGGTGGCCGGTACGCCCGCCTCGCCCCTGCCCGAGCTGCAGCTTGTGGGCAAAGCGGGCGCGTCCAGGGCTGGCATGACCTTGCTGGCCGTGGCCCCTTCGAGCGGTTCCACCTCTTCTTCCCTCGGAGGTGCTTCCTCGGAAAGGGACGGGGGCATTTCCGCCCCCACCGAGGTGGAAAGAAGGAGGAAGTGGGTCGACGTCGAGGAGTAAGTGATCTCGCCTGGTTTTTGGCCGCCTTCCGGTGGTTTATATGCTGACGGTCCCTCCTTTGCTTGGTAATCAGGAGCGCCCCCATGCCGAAAGCGAAGAAGAAAAAGGCCGGCGTCAAGCCGAGGGCGCCTTCCGACGTGGTGCCCGTTCTTGGTGCCTTGCCGATGCCAATTGAGGCGCCGGATGTCGCGGGCGAGGGGGCCCACGGGGCGACCCTCCTTGCCACGGCCGCGGAGCCCCCGATGCCCGCTAGAGCGGCCGCTTCTGCCCTTGGGGGCGCGTCTGCACCTCTGCCCGACGGGCCAGCCCCCGAGGGCCAGCTGGGTGCAGGGCCGTCTGCCCATGCCTTGCCTGTGGTGGTGGCGCAGCCGCCGGTGTCATCCGCTCCCCACGCTCTTGCCTCTCCCGAGGCAGCTCCTGCCGCCGTGCGGGCGCCATCTCCGAGTCGCGCCCTTGCGCCACAGGCTCGTGTTCCTCCAGTCGGGTCAGGCACTCTGGACGGGGCCTATGCCGTCTTGGATCAGGCCCGAGACGCCCTTGGGAGCGCCGATGGCCGCCTTGCAAGAGAGCGCTTAGGTATTCTTTCTGGGAGGCTCCAGACTGACGCCTCACCATGGCGGTCTGGAGCCAAGCCAAGGCCACCGCGGCTGAGCTCAGGGGGGGAGGCCGCATCGGCCAAGGCAGCCTGAGACGCGGCACTGGCTGATGCAGCGTCTGCCGTGGAGCGCTGCGACGAGGCGGAGGCCCGCCTGAAGGCCCTTCAAGAGGAAAGGTCCGTGCTCGCGGAGAGGCTTCGCCAGCGAGAGGAGGACCTCGAGACCTGCGAAGCCAAGCTTGCCGACCGTGACTCCGCGCTGTCCAAGGCGGCAGCCGACCAAGCCGCTGAACGCGAGCGGCAGGACAGGTTGAAGGAGGAAGTGGCCGCGGAGAAGGCTCGGCTTGCCTCCCGAGAGAAGACCCTTGCTGCGGCCGAGGAGAAGAAGGCTGCGGAGCTCGACGCTCTCCACTCCGTCGAGCTCAGGCTTCGCCAGGCGCTGCAGTCCATCTGCCGTGGGGGATTTACAGAACCCCTGGTAGCTCGTGAGAGCGGCTTCGCGGGGCTCTCTTCAAAACTCGCCGAGGTGATTGAGGGTGCCGTCGCCAGGGTGGAGAACGTCTTGGAGAGTGAGTGCCGCGACCTCTTCTCCGCGGCCGCGACGCGCGTCTTCAGCCACCTCTACCTTCGCGAGCTGAGTTTCGACTTCGGCTCCGTGATTCGCCCGGTTGATCCTGGGGTTCGCGCCGCCACGGCGACAGCCGTGGAGGGCGCCGTGAATGCGCTGATGAAGAAGTTCGCCTGCGTCACCGTTCCCTCACCTCCTCCTGCGGCTGCGAGGGTTGGCGACAATGACGACAGCGGCAGCGATGTCGACGACAAGCTCCCTGCGGCTGGGACGAGCGGTGGTGCCAGCTCCTCCTAGCTTCCTTTCCTGGGTCTTCCCCTGTAATGTTCATCGTGCCTCATGGAGGCGTTAGACTTGTTTGCATTTTCGGAGACATTTTAATGCTTGTAATGACTGCTAAGCTGTGAGGTTTTATTTCCTCGCTTCGTTTCCTTCCTACTTGTTGTACCGCTCTGCGTCGGCAGGGCCCGGTCCCGCGCATACCTCGACCGCCATTGGGACCGTCCGGATCACCAGGACGGTGCCAAGGGGCGAGGGGCTACAAGACTAGTGAGGCCCCTGAGTCGCGATGCTCAAGGGTCCCCCTTGATGTACGAGCAGCCCTCGCGAAGGGAACGCGGCGAAGATGGGGTTGACTTGGAGCGCCTTGAGCTCTGCGTCGGCAGGGCCCGGTCCTGCGCATACCTCAACCACCGTTGGGGCGTCCGGATCACCAGGACGGTGCCAAGAGGCGAGGGGCTATGAGACCAGTGAGGCTCCTGAGTCACGATGCTCAGGAGTCCCCCTTGACGTACGAGCGGCTCCCATACCTTTCCTCGTCAGGTTTCGCCTGAGAGGGACGCGTGGAGACCAGGTGCCAGGGACCTGGTGAGGTGGCGCCCGCCAGGCCCGGCCTGAGCGTAGCCCCGTGCAGCCCCCTCACGCGTGCATCCCGGGGGAATGCTGCGAGATGGGGCCACGAGGGGCCACCCTGAGGTTGAGTGCACCCGCTAAGGCACCCTCAGTTGTTTATCCCCAGCGCGGAGCATAGGGCTTCCACGTTGCGTGGGCATAGCCATTGGGGGGTCGTGTCGTCCGCCAGCGCGGAGCATGGGGCTTCCACTTGGGAGTGGGAATGGGGGGCCCTGGCTCCTGAGCCCCCCGGGCATGTACAGCCCATTAAGTTCGTACGCGTGGCCTGCACGGTAGAACTGGGAGGTGTATCTGGGCGTCGCGAGGCAGCTCAGGCCTCATGAGGCCCTACCTCAAAGGCGAGTTGCGCCTGAATCTTCCAGTGGAAAGTGCCGCTTCAAGTCCTGTACATTTTTGAGAGACCTGCGCCGAATGGATTTCCAAGAGCCATCGCATGAGAAGGCCAAACACCAACGACCCTAGGAGGTGACGTGAATGGGGCCGGCCCGCCAGACAAAGCTCAGCCATTCGATTTATCGACGCTGCAGGGACGGACCCGAGCATAGACGTCGTGCCCAGTCTTCTCATGCGACAACTCCGAGGAGAAAACACCCGGTGCGCGGCTCCCACGGCGGCGAAAGGCTGGCCGGAACCGTGCCACGCGCCCTGACTCACCCACTCCTGATTAGCTCATGCGAGGGCGAAGCACCGAGGGCCATGCGAGGTTACGTACATGGGGCTAGCCCGCGAGACAGAGCTCGACCACTTGGATTTGTCGACGCTGCAGGGATGGACCCGAGCACAGACGTCGTGCCAGCCCTTAATCATGAGGCGGTCGAGGGCAGGCTCGTTAGGGCGCAACGACATTCATGGCGGCGAATCACCGAGCATGCAGGTTGGAATATTTAGGGAAATAGATCAAAGGCGGGTAAAGGTCCAATACATGCGGGAACGACGCGGCTGGGATGAGTTCTTGCCGCCTGAGCGTAATGCAGCCCGATGGGCGCCCTCCAACTGAGCAATCCAAAAAGTTACCTGGTACGGGTCAAAAAGGATCACCTAGCGGCAATGCCGCTGAAGCGTGGACGTAGTCGTAGGGGCTTGGCCTTGTGCCTCCGCAAGCTTGGCCTTCATGAGCCTATCGCCTTAGGAGGCTCGGGGCACCCGCTCGGGCCCGGCACCTCCTCCAACTCCTCATGGTGCCCAGCCCGGTATGGCACAAGCATGGCCCGGTATAGGCGCTGGAACGTGCCGGCCGCGTTCGCCAACTCGAAGGGCATGCAGACGTAATTGCACGGGTAGGCCCTGCCGTGACCGATGCGCGTCGGCCAAAAGACGCCCTGTGACGCGGCCCTATTGATGCTGGGTACGTCGACGCAGATGCGCGGCGCGCCGCCCGAGTCGATGACGGCGACGGCGTTGGGTGGCGCAGGGCCGCGCCCACCTCGCACAGCTTGTGCTTCCTGAAGCTCCTCGATTGCTCTGGTGACGAACTCCCGTGAACTTGGAACTTCGCACCGTGCTTCTTGCTTGGATGGGTGCGTGCCGACACACGCCCCCAAGTGGTGCCCGAGCACCTCCCTTGTCTCACTGGTCAGGTCGGTAGCCCTCCGGGTGGAAGCCCCCAAGCCCGGCCCAAGGGAGGCGCTGGGCGCGCCTTCCTATGCGAGGGCCCCTGGCGCGGATCCTGAGGCGCCGTCCTTAGGGTTTTCAGCCCCCTGGCGTCCCTTGGAAAGGAGCTGCTTCTTCTTCTTGGAGATGTCCTCGCGGGGCAGGACACCTCCTTCGTCGTCCGAGTGCTCGGCCGCCGCAGCACGGTAGGCGTACTCGAGGGAGCAGACGGCGTCCTTCTCATCGTAGGTGATAGTGATGACATCGCCACTCCCTGGCATCTTGAGGACATTGTAGCCGTGGTGGGTTACCGCCATGAACTTGGCAAGGGCTGGGTACCCGAGGATCGCGTTGTACGGGAGGTGGATGTGGGCGACGTCAAAGACGATGATCTCGGTGTGGTAATTGTTGCGCCCGCCGAAGGTGACTAGCAGGCGTACCTGCCCGATGGGGACCGTGGAGCCGTCAATGACCCCTGAGAAAGGCTTAGTCGGCATGATCTGGTCGTAAGGCACTTAGAGCGTCTCGAACGTCTCGACTGAAAGGACATTGAGCCCGGCACCGCCATCGATGAGGGTCTTGGTGACGAGGACATTGCTGATGGTGGGCGTGCACAGCATGGGGAGCGCGCCCGCCATGGCTGAACACCTGAGTTGATCCTTGGAGTCGAAGGTGATGGCACACTGGGACCACTTGAGGGGGCGCGCGGCCTCGAGCTTTGGAAGAGACGCGTTCACCTCCCGCGAAAACTGCTTGAAGGCGCGGTTCGATGCCGGGGCGTGGGCACCACCCAGGATGCAAGCTATTTCCCTGACCTCCTGGAAGCCCCCAGCCCCGTCGTTCTTCTTGTCTTCTTCCTTCCTTCTAGGTGGCGGCGGCAGCAGGGGAAGGACGGCCTCACGAGGGCGGACCTCACGAGGTTGGCCCCGACGTGACCCCTCCGGAGGTTCGTCGCGCCAACGGTCCTCCCGAGGCTGGTCCCGCCACTCCTGACGCGGGTCTCGATTGTCCCAGCGGCCTCCGCCGCGGCTTCTGCCACGTCCATAGCCTCGGTCGTTGCGCCCAGGGCGTCGGCCGAAGTGCTCGTCACGGACCACCCTGAGCTCTTGACAGTCGATGGTGTTGTGGCTGTTGGTGCCATGGAAGATGCAGAATGGTCGCCCTGCCGCGAGAGGTTCCTCTTCCCGGCCGCGCTTTGCCTCGGGCTCAGCTGCCAGCACCGCCGGGGCCTTGCGCTTTGGCTCCTTGGCCTTGGTCTTCTTGTCCTCAGGTTCCGCCTCTGGAAGCTCGCGGAGGAAGAGGCGGCCCTCTTCGGCCTTCGCGCATTTGTTCGCCAAGTTGAACATCTCCAAGGCCGAGCTCAGGTCGTCATGGATAGCCAGCTCTTCCCTCATCCTGAGGTCCCTGACGCCGTCGGTGAATGCCGAGATGATGGCCTCATCTGACGCCCTCGGGATCTTGAGGCGTGTAGTCGTGAAGTGTTGTATGAACTTGTGCAGGGTCTCGTCAGGCTGTTGCTTCACGCGACGAAGGTCACCCACCCCAAGCACGCGGCGCAGGTGCCTTGGAAGTTGGCGACGAAGCGCTCACGCAGGTCTTCCCAGGAGGTGATTGACCCCTCCGGGAGGTTGAGGAGCCAGGAGAGCGCACCTCCCTTGAGCGCCATGCGGAACCAGGTTGCCATGACCTTGTCGTCCCTGCCGGCCGCCCGGATGCTCAGCGAGTAGAGCTGCAAGAACTCGGCAGGATCTGGGGTGCCGTCGTAGCGAGGGGGTAGGTCAGGCTTGAACTTGCAGGGCCACACGGCCGGATGGAGCTCCGTGGCGATGGCGCAGCAGCCCACCGGGCCCACGGGCGGTGCGCGCTCGGGAGGAACATGGTCTTGATGCTCTTGCACGGTTGCCTCCAGGGGCGCCCGGTCGCGTCGCTGGCGCGCCGGTGCTGGGAGCGCATGCGCGTCAGCACGCGGCCGTGGCACCACCTGGCAGCTCACTTCATCTCTCACCCTCGCCGGGGGCCCGTGTGGCTGGTCGCGCGGGCGTACTTCAGGCCTGGGCTCGGGGTCGACGTCGCGCTGGGAGGGGAGGAGGCGGCACATCGTGGTCCTCGTCGCCTGCCAGGGAGGGTTGGGGCCGGAACGAGTAGGTGAACGCCGGAGCATCGCCGGCGGCGCTGACGAGCTCCGCGACACGCCCGAGCCAGTCGTCGAGGCGGTTGGGGGCAGGGCGGTAGCGCAGCAGCTCGCACGCCATGAGGAGCGCGCCCGATCCACGCGCCGGCCCAGGGCGGGGGTGGGAGGACGACCCAATAGCTGGAATGATAGACGGAGTGGCGGTGCGGCCGTCGCGCCGCGCGGTGACCGGCTGTGACGAGTCCTGCTACTCGTGGGCCTCCGGGCCCGTGGCGGCGTTGGCCAGAGGGGAGGGAGACCGGCGCGCAGCGGTGCGGCCCACGGGCACCGTCTGGGCGACACGAGCAGCACGGCGCTCGGCGCGGGCTCGGCGGGCGTCAGCCATCGGAGCGGTGAGGCGGAGGGAGAGCGAGGCTTGAGGAAGACTCCGACACGCCCCTACCTGGCGCACCAAATGTCGGATTTCGGGCTCCGCAAAACCCTAAGGAGTTCGAAACCAGGGGCGTGTGCGAAGATTCCCCAACAGCTTTGCCCCCACAAAGCCCAGAGCACGATGCCCCCGCTCGATGGCGAGGAAGAAGATAGCACACGAGAGTTTACCCAGGTTCGGGCCGCTGCGAAGCGTAAAACCCTACTCCTGCCTTTGGTGGATTGCCTCACGAGGAGGTTTGTGGATGAACTAGTACAATGGCGTCTTACCTCGCGGTGTGTTTTCGAGTCGTCCCCCTCTACAGAGCAGCCTAGCCTCTATTTATAGCGGCCCGGGTCCTCTTCCCTTGTCGCAATGGCGGGAAGGAATCCCACAACGGCCAATTTTGAAAGGGGACAGGAGGTACATCTTATCCTGACGAAAGGCGGTCTTCGCCTGCAAAGTAGGTGGTGGTGACGCGGTGGTGGGCTCGTTGGTGACATCCGTCCTGCCGCGCTCGCTGACCCGATCTTGTTGCACCGGAATGGAAACCTTTGACGAGGCTCCTTGGGAACCTGTGTTCGTCCTTGTCTCCTTTGCACCAAAGAGGACACTATCCCTCTGGCGCGCTGGTGCCTGCCTGGCCTGGCTGTCGTCACCCTTGACCTCCTGAGGCCTAGCATTGCATAGAGATCTCCGCCGCTCGGGAGGGGGCCTGGGGAGGCCTCCCCTTTCCGCCTTGGCGCTGTCCTCCTCGCGAGGATGGGACCCTCGCGAGGGTCTTGTCTCGAGTGAGGCCGCGCAGGGCCGTACGGACCGCCAGGTGGGTCACGCCCTGGGCCGCAGGCAGGCAAGTCTGGGTTCCCCGGTATCCAGAACGCCGACAGATTCGAAGAGCCAGAACAGCCATAGGCGTGCATTATCTCCCCTATTATATAACAAATGCTCAAGAATCTCCTCATCTCCTAGAGCCCAAACACAATGTGCCATTCGACACTCAAACAAAGAGTGATGCCATGAGTTGATCTCAGCTTTGCATATAGAGCGGGCCGGCGAGGTTACCATCTTCGTGGCATGTTGTGTCGTTCCCGTGTGTAGCGACCTATGTGATAATCTCCAGACGAAAACTCTGACTTTGGAAGGTACCTTGACTTTCCGTATCTGAGACCATGACTCACTTTCATATTCCTGATTGGAATGACCCGACCTATGTTCCAGCCATTCTTCATGCTGGTGCTTGATTCCACTAATCATCCTGTACGCTGACCGAACAAAAAAGACTCCCCTCCTACCATAGTGGCAGGCCCAAAAATCCTGCTGCACGCGAGAGCTGAGGGGAATGTTTAAGATAGTATCCACATCCGGTCTTACAAAGTGCTCCTCAAGTATCTGCTTATCCCAAGTCCTTGTTACTTGGTCAATGAGCTCTGAGACTGTTTGTATTCGGCTAGCCGAAATAGCACACAATGGCCTTAGTTTGTAATCTCCAGGCAACCAATTGTCTTGCCAAATACGTGTACTTGCACCTGATCCAATTCTTTTAATTATTCCCAACACAAGCACATCTCTCCCCTCCAACAATGAACGCCGAACTTGGGAAGGATGAGTTCCCAAAGTAGCGTAAAGAATGTCACAATGAGGGTAATATCTCGCCTTAAGAACTCGCGCACTTAGAGAATATGGGACATGTAACAAACGCCATACCTGTCGGGCCAACAGAGAGAGATTAAAAAGTTATATATCTCGGAATTCCATACCCCCCATAAACTTGGGTTTGCACATCGTTTTCCATGACACCCATGCAGGTTTCCTTTGACCTTGTTTACTTCCCCACCAAAATTTCCTTAGAAGTCCATTGATATGCTCACACAAGCCCCAGGGCAATTTAAAGCAAGCCATGGAATATGTCGGAATTGGCTGGGCAACTGACTTGATTAATACTTCTTTCCCTCCCGCCGACAAGCATTTTCCCATCCATCCCTGTATATGCTTCCAGATTCAATCCTTCAAGGACCTAAAACAGCCGTCTTTGGACTTCCCAACATAAGTAGGCAACCCCAAGTATTTCTCAGAAAGAGACTCGTTTTGAATATCATGGACATTTTTAATATCATTACGTGTGAGCTCTGGGACGCCCTTGCTGGAAAAAAGGGATGATTTATCTATGTTGATTCGTTGTCCAGATGCCGCACAATATATATCCAGGAGTTCTCTCACCTTCGTTGCACTACCATTCGTAGCTTCAAAAAATAAGAGGTTGTCGTCAGCAAAAAGTAGGTGATTAACAAAAGGTGTCTTCGGCAAACAGCTACAACCAGCCCTCGAACTCCAACACCTTCAGCTTTCATCAAACATGAAAAACCTTCCGCTGCTAGCAAAAAGAAGATAGGGGGAAATAGGGTCCCCCTGTTGCAAACCCCTTGAGGGCCTGAATTCATCCAAACAACCACTGTTAAATAGAACAGAGAATGAAACTGATGACACACACCTCATAATGGTTTCTGTAAAGCGAGGGCTTATACCCAATTTAATCATCACCGCCTTCAACTATGACCACTCTATCCTATCATAGGCCTTCATCCTATCAACTTTGAGAGCACAGTAACGACTACCTTTAACTCTCCTTGTTTTCATATAATGCAAACATTCATATGTTTTTATAAAGTTGTACGTGATAATTCGTCCAGGAACAAACGCCGACTGCTCTTCGGAAATAACCTCTGGGAGAATGATCTTCAACCTATTTGCTAAGACCTTTGACACGATCTTAAAGATCACGTTACAATGGCTTATAGGTCGAAATTGTCCTAATAACTATGGACTAGCTATCTTGGGAATCAAAACGATGAACGTGCCATTGATATCCTCCAGTGAATCATCTCCATTGAGCACCCTGATGATCATACCTGTCACCTCGTCACCACAAAGCTCCCAGTGCCTCTGGAAAAAATGTGCGGGAAAACCATCTGCACCGGGAGCCTTGGTTGGGAACATCTGAACGAGTGCATCTTTAGTCTCCTCCTTAGTATATGGAGCATTAAGGTGGGCATTCATAGTACCCTTCACTCAAGTTGGTATGTGAGACAAAACCTACTCCATTCCTATGGTCCCCTCAGGAGTATATAGATTTGCATAAAACATTGTCGCCATATGTGCCAACTCCCGAGGGTCAGAGCATACCGAACCATCCTGACACCACAGCTACGTGATAGTGTTCTTTGCCCTCCTGGCACTAGCTTTCTTCTGGATGTACTGCGTGTCGCCGTCCCCTTCTGAGAGCCAACGAATACGCGATCGTTGTCGCATCATGATTTCCTCCCTGTATGACATGTCAACAATGCGATCCTGGACCTGTTTCTCCTCTGCACTTGGACCAACCCGCAGCGGAGCACCACGTAACGTAGCAAGTTCCTAGCGCAAATTTCCAAGTTCTTGCCAAACAGAACCAAAAGTCGTTCGTCCCCACAGCTTCAAAATCATTGCAACATTTGTCGGCTTTGAGGCTAGCTCAGTTGTTGTAGTTGCTTGTTGGTCAGCCCGCCATGCTCGTTCTACCGTACCCTTGAAACTTTCCTTAGTTTCCCACATATACTCATAACGGAAGGGCTTTCTCAGAGCTTGTCTTAAATTATTTGCTCGCAAATCATTGCTCAAAAGTATCGAATGGTGGTCTGATTTTGCAATCGTGAGGTGTTCCAGTTTTGCAAACGGGAACATGGTTGACCAGTTTGCAGTAGCAAGACGCGATCAAGGCGAACTCGATAGTACTCTCCCCCTCATACTTGCTTCTCAAAAGGCCAATCTAGGCCCTTATAACCAAGATCTGCAAGCTCACACACATCTATAGCTTCTCTGAAACCTGCTATCTGCGCACTATCACGCCCATTCGGCCCCATTTGTTCCTCACGTCGTAAAATCTCATTAAAATCTCCCAAACACACCCATGGCAGAGTACTCTCTCCGCGCAAAAACTTCATGGTGGCCCAAGTTTTATATCTCAGACTTCTATTGTTCGCTCCATAAAAGCATGAGAGGTGCCACGGGTCCTTTCCCGATTCCGAAATTACCGAGTCTATATGATATTGTGGAAAACTTTTTATTTCAAGATCAACATTATTCTTCCAATACAAACACAAACCTCCACTTCGACCACTACTAGCTACTCCAAAACGACCACCAAAACCTAAACTACCCGCCAATCCTTCCATCGGTATTTCGCAAGTAGTGTTTCAACAATGCACAACACCTCTGGCGCACACGCCTTCACTAGATCGCGGAGCTCACGAACCGTCGTGGGATCGCCAATCCGGCGACAGTTCCAACATAAGGTCCTCATTGGAGGCCACCTGAATAGTCATCTCCATCTCTCCTATTCCAATGTCGCCCTCCTGTCTCCTTCGCTTCGCGATGGGAACCCTCCCTGGTGTGACTGCAGTAGCATCAATTGTCGTGTTCCCCGGTCCGCCTTCAAGTAGCAATATTGTCCCAGCCACCTTTCCAGTAAGATTCGACATTGGTTGGCCGCGGACATTGACTGTACCATCCTTAGAACTTAGTCTCTTGCATTCAGTAGTGTTGTTGTCTGAAGATGTTTGTCCCTGGGTAGTATAATCCATCATTTCCGGCTTTGTTCCCTCACCCGTCCTCCCTCTTCCTCCACCGAAACCTCCTGTCCCCTGTCTTCCACCTCTAGCTCTTCTTCCACCTGACCTACCACCTCTTCCACTGCCATCCATACCTCCACTTCCACCTGATGCAAACACCGGCTGTTCAGAATTCCAGAGGAGATATTCTCCCCATTCACATGTACTGGGATCATGGACGCCGTCACCACATTCCTCAACCGTGTGGCATCAAACCACCAAAATAGCAAAAGTCACGCAGCTTGTCGTACTACACCGGATACTTCTTTCGTTCCCTAAGTGTGATTGGAACAAACCTAATCAGTGGGTTATTGACATCCACGTAAATCCTGACCCTTAGTGCACCAGCAGGGTTGATCTTGCCTTCATTAACCACCACGGTAAACGGTGGCTCACCCACTTTTGCCGCTACTCTTTATGCGAATTCCTTCTTTGCCGTCAAGCCGCCAGGCAAACCCTTTATGCGAGCCCACAGAGGAATCTTGTTTAGTTTATACTCAGCGACATCTGTGAAACAATCGTACTCCTGTAGAATCATAGGAGCATTGCGAAAAAATCCATGGACCCCCGTCCAATATCCTCCTCAAGTCACCACGGCAGTGACACTATACCAGAAATAAATTTGGGCCTTTGACGTTGAGAGTCACGCCCTGCGCAGATGTCAATGCGGCATGGCTGAAAGGCTACGTGGTATGAACACGAAAAAGACTCAACCATCGCACTCCCTTGATCAGTTCGTCTACTTCCCCAGAGAGGTCCAGATCATCTTCTTCCTCTCCATGCAAATGCATCCCCAAGAACTTGTCCTCCAGATCTGGTTCCGGGCCGTAGTAGTCTCAGTCTTCCTCCTCACCATCAATTCTATCTCCCGCACCGTTAAAATCGCCGCTGTCCACCGCCGCCTTTTTCTTCTCTTGGTCCACCTCCGCTGCTCCACTGCCACCTCCATCTACCCGTCCCTTCCCTGGATATTCCACTCCCTTCTCCCCTCCCGACTCTCTCCCTTCTCCATGGTCGATGTTGGTGGTGGATTTTCCATGTAGAACAACTACCACAAACTGCTGTTGGTAAGGACTTCAGGCTACCGAAAAGCTTCGGCGGCCGTGAAGGTTTGACGTGTACTCCGACGTCGCCGCCGGAGGAAAGTTGGAACCCTATATCGCCCTCCCCTGCGGATGGTGGCTTGCCAAGACACTACAAAATTAGTGGGCCCCTATTTGTTGCTTATTGCGACAAATTGGCAGGCAGACACACATAGCGCAATTGTTGGCTGGCCAATTGGCTCTTGGGATTGTAGCATAACAAGCAATTTTCCTTCTGTTTTGATTTTCTAACGTCTTCCATCTATGGGCTTCACTTGTTATTTCATTCATTTTTAAAAGACACGAAAAGTTAAATTTATTTGAAGGATTCAACAATGTTTGAATTTTTTTGAACATTTTTTGTCCGGAACATTATTTGAGAAGTGCGAAATTTAAAAACAATGGCGATTTTTTTGAAACTTTTGGGAAAATATTTGAACATCTAAAAATAAATTTAGATTTTAATGTGATTTTAAAAATATGAATATTTTCTACAATTCTGCACATATTTTTTTGAAATTTGTGAAGTTTTTAATAATAATTTTTTGAAGAAAAACAAAAACCAAAAGTAGAAAAGAAAAGAATAAAAGAATGATAAAAATGGATAATAGTCGGTGGATAAAACAACAACAAAAATAAAAGTCCGATCCAGAACCTTCATAAGACAAAAGAAACAGACCCAGAATATTCCCAAAACTGGAATTTAACTGGGCCATGCCAATACCTCGCTCCCTCGCATTTGAGTTCACCTGGCATATTCTCGGAACGAGCGAGGAATAGGAACTACCGCAAAATCATCAGTAGCCTTTTTTTTGACAGAATCATTAGTAACCTAAGGGTAGTATTTTTTTTAGAAGAGCCTAAGGGTAGTAGGGTGGCAGTTTCCCTGGGTAGGCTGGTTGTTGGCTTGTAATTTATTTTGGGCCGGTTAAAGACTAAAATCCCAAATTTATCATTTTTTGAAATTCAGCAAGAAATGATCCCATTCTGATTTTTTTTACAATATAACCTTTCTTTGTAAAGCCAGTCTTGAGTTCGTATCATCGACAATAATATTTTTTGTTATTTTTGTTTTGACAAAAATAATTACTTAAATTGTTGTGGATTTTCTTTTCATGAAGAACCTGTGAGTCTTATTAGAAAACACATGAACCATCAAGAACGAGTACAATTGTCCTCGTAGAAAGCGAAAAAAATGTTGTATAGAGAAGAAAATACAGCCAAGTCCTTAGATAGGGTCTTCATTGCTCGGGGTGGGCATACAAACCGACGAACCAAACACCAAACTTAAACCGAAACCGATATTTTTTCATTGGTACTAATTATTTTGTTTTTACCTTCAATGACCGAACTAAATTCGGCAGTTCGGTTAGCCGAAATAAAACAGAACTATACCCTAGGCAATACACAGAACCTGTCGTGGAATTCTCCGAGGCTTGACGAACGACCATCTCCAGTTTTTCCGTAGCCAGATCCTATTCCCCACGTAGGTTGGGGAATAGCGATAAATCGCCTACCCCCAGGCACCTCGTCCTCTGCATGGGCCGGCCCATTCTGGGGATCTTTCACAAAGGTTTTGGGAACCTTCCGTGAGAAGATTTTTTTTCTTTTCCTTTATTTTTTCTTCTGTTTTTCTTTGTTATTTTTGTTTTTCTTTTTCTTTTCGTCGTCCAGTCTGATGTTACACGACGTTAGCTCGCCCATAAGAAATGATCATTTCTTTACCGTTCTGCTGTCCCTTTCTGGACCCAAAGTTCGTGTTGCCTTTCTCCCAAGGGAAGTACGTATGCAGTAGGGGGTCGTTCACTTTGCCCTTATCTCAGTGTCTGCCCGAAAAGCCCGGCAACTGTTGAATGATGAATCCAAACTTTTCTCCGGCTAACCACTAGAGACAGCCTCTTGTTACACCAAGACTCGTTGTACAACTTGTACAATGCATAATGATGGCTAGGAAAAGTCCTGCAGCTTCAGATGGCCGTCCCTTATCCACCATAGGGAGGAGAGCACCCTGCCCACCGGAAGGTACATTTCTGCTCAATCTAGCTTCAAAAGGAAAAAAATCTTAACCATCAGCTTAATAACAAAATAACAAGGCCCTATCTTGGTAATATGCTCCCATCAACTTCCCTCCATTGCAAGCTACATGCATTTTATGAAAGAAGACAACGCCGTCCCAACTACAGAAAACCAAACAAAATCTACTTGACTTGACACTGCCAAACCAAACCGTGCACATTATCCACGGACGGCGGACCAGAGGTACTCGTATCAATCAATCAAGGTAAGAGAAAAGGCGTGCACATTATCCGTCGAGAACGCCAAAAGGTGTAGTCTTCTCAAAGGCACATCAGAGTCCCGAGCTCGTCATCGCGTCGGCCAGATCGAAGGGCGCCGTAGGAAATTCATCACGACGGCAGGATCCACGAGCCAGGCGGAACTGTTCTAAAGCGGCGCGCGGTTCACATGGGAGATTGGAATATGCCAGCGAAGGAGCTGTGCTCGATCAGATCTCGCGCGCACACGGCGAAGGCGAAGTAGGTCTCTGCCAACCTCACCGACCGGTCTCCAGTCTCCACCAAGGCGCCAACAAACCCTGCCCTAGGCTACACTTCGCTAGTAGGAGGAGGTCCCCAACTCTGACTGTCACTCTCGCTGGAGCGCTTGACTCGGGCGTCTCGCCGGTCGAGCCACACGAAAGCGGTCGACTTTTTCCGCACAGGGACATGGCACCTCCCCCAACATTTTTGTGCTGTTTCCACTGACTCGTTCGGTTCGGTTTGGCGAGAGTGATCGGTCATCGGTGGACTGGTGAAGTCGAGGTGCACGCTTTGGATGGGAAGAAGGGTTCCTGTCCGGGTTCGGTGCCACGGCACAACTTTAGGTCTATCAGAAGGTCATGTTGGACCCTACTCTGATTAGAGCAAATACAATAGAGCTGAGTCAGCGGGCTATAAGAAATAAAATAGTATATTTTTACTTAGTTAGAGGAAAGAGAAGAGGAGAGAGAAGATAAGCGGGCTCTTGGTGAAGAGTCAGCTCTAGCACGTGCTCCTAGGCACTTTGTGAGAGTGAAAGGTGGGCCATATAATAAATAAGTAGTACACTCTTTTAATCAACTATTGTACATGTTGGCTATAAGGTAGGCTATAGATGACATGGCAATGGCTTATAGCCAGCAGCTGGCTATACTATTAACCATGCTCTTAGAAATAATCCCAAGAATTTGCCACACATCACTGTCTTGAAGGCTTCTGCTCGAGCGTGCACTGCACGGCTACTCACCTTCCCGAGAAGCACGATCACCAGTATACCAGGAAACTTGTGCGAAACAAACACATCCCACGGCCCCCTCGTCACAATTGCTTGCGCATTTCCACCTTAATGGGCACACAGAGAACGATATTGTGTGTATCTTTTCGATAAATTGCATTTTTTATTGACTTATAACATAGCATCAAAAAATACACACATTCGTCCAGCATCGAGGGATGCAATTATAATGAATACACACTCCTTCGCTTATAAGACGCAATTTTTAGGATTGATGCTTTCTCTTATGTAAAACATGATTTAGGAGATTTGTATTGTAGGGTAACGCAGCAGAAAACAAAAATTTCCGACCTACGCACCAGCCCAGGACCACTATGGAGACTGCATACAAGGTTTGATCTTTTTCGTTACCGACTCGTAGCGCAGCGGAAGTAGAGTCGATGACGATCCGCGATGCAGATCCCCGCAGCTAGGATTTATAACCTCCCAACCGCGAGGATATATACCCTCATTTGCCCCTCGGACAGCCCTCCGGCAGGCGGTCGGACAGTCCCCCGGACGGTGTCGCGGACAGCCCTTCGGGAGGATCTTCGAAACCCGGACGGTCACTCGGACAGCCCTTCGGGAGGACCTTCGAAACTCGGACGGCCACACGGACAGCCCTTCGGGAGGCACTCTCGAACTAAGACCGAAACTACGATCTCTCTACAGAGTTGCACACATACGGTGTCATCTATCCGGCAGGACTTCGCCGTCCAGAACTAGTTCCCACCGGAACCCAGACAGCCTTTCGGCTCTACGAAACTCTTTTCGTGGGAGGGAGAGAGAAGCCAGATAACATCAGATGGCATGTGTATGTGAGAGCAAGCATGAAGGTTTGGGCAGCCCCTTCTCCTCCTTTTATAGGAAACCCAAGGGGTAGGGTGGTTTTACAAGAAAACCCAGAACCCACATGAAAAGGAGTCCTTCCCAAGGACCTAAAGGTGAAACCAAGGAACAAGTGGGGGCTCCATGGAGGAGCCCCCATGTGGCCGGCCACCCCTAGTAGGGCCCCTTCAAAAGGGGTCCTATCCATCCATGTCACACCCCAAGATCTTTTAAGCAAAAGCCTAAAAGAATGGCTTTCCAAAAAGTAATCCAAAAAGCACTTTCACTATTCACGACGACATTTTTCAGCGTCCGTTCAAACTGAAAATATTTATGTGGGCTTAGAACATTTCCAGTACCCACTAAAATAATTTTCAATACGTTCCCGAACAATTCCGGATTAGTGATTTTCATCTGCGAAAAGCATCCGAAGCGGTTCCGGCAGCTCCGAAACATTTCCGGTTTTTCTTCCGGAAAATTCCCAGAAGTTTCCAGAATGATTCTGGCACCCTCCAAGAATTATCAGGCATGTGCCGAAACCAATTTGACTTAATGGTATCCCCTGAAACAACTTTTCTGTTTTACCGAAACTGTTCCGGTGTTCTCTCTGCGGAACTTTTCCGCTGTCCGAAACTTTTCCGGTGTCCGAAACTTTTCCGGTGATTTTCTCTCAGACTCCCTGTCTAGTATTCAGCAGATAGATGACCCTCAAGCGTGTGACCCTATAGATTCGGTGAAGTATAGACATGACCCGGAACCCCTTCCGATCAATGATCAACATCGGAGCCGTGGACACCCATATTGACCCCTATACCCACACGAATGAATATTCGAGTGAACCTCCAGTTGCCGTGTGCTATTCCTGTTGCTTCGCGATATGTTACAAATACCCGAGGTGAGACATGTTGGCATCCTCGTGGA
Source organism: Elymus sibiricus (assembly GCA_039707655.1). Lineage (NCBI taxonomy): Eukaryota > Viridiplantae > Streptophyta > Magnoliopsida > Poales > Poaceae > Elymus > Elymus sibiricus. Next base: position 383,560,024 of record CM077667.1, on the reverse strand, counting down.
TCAACAACTTGTCCACTATGCCAGTTACCTCGTTACCGGTATTGTTCTCTTTTCTCGTTCCCGTGTTCCGGCATCCCCGTGATCAAATCACAAAGTGTCTGGCCAGACGATGATGGATACCGTAACACCGAGAGGGCCCAGAGATATCTCTCCATCATCGGAGGAGCAAATCCCAATCTTGAGCTATCAAGTTACTTGACATACTTTTCCATGAACCCGTAAGCCACCGTAATAGCCACCCATTTACGGATGACGTTTAACAAACCCCAAAGTTCATGAAGCAAGCCTGAAGAAACTCGATACTCTTATGGGCTAAGGAATCATGCAAACGTTAACCATCTCTGTGTTATTAACCATTAACTTGTGACGAATGAATCTCATAGCATAACAGCAATTCGGGTCGATTCAACACAAGTGTTCTACCAACATTGCGCCCTCAAAATTGCCGGCATAGCCATGCCCATGATCAGGAAAACAAGATCATCATGCAATACTTGAGCCAGTCTTAGAGGCAAGACTAGGAATACATTTTACCATTTATTATACCACACGTGCAAATGAGTTTCCCTCCGGGCCTCGTGGATATTGTAGACTTGAGAATCATTGCAGTTATAGCATGGAATATAAACTTAATTAGGGACATGGGGATAAATAATAACATTTATTATTGCCTCTTGGGCATATCTCCTACAGACTCCCACTTGCACTAGAGTCAATAATCTAGTCAATGCTAATGCACTTTACACCTATGGCATACTGGTGTAAAATATGCTTCGCTTGTGGTATAGCGTGATGTCCAACGGATCTGACAACTTCAGCTCCATGTGTATCTTTGCATATCCTCGTGTTTTCACGCTTTCACAAAATTCATATTTTGTGTGGACTTGGCTTTGTATATATGTGAATCACAGGTCAAACCTTGATTCCTCAGACTGAGCTATGGAGCAACTATCTGCAATAGTGTCCCATTGACCAAAGCCATCTTGGAACCATACTAAGTTCATGAATGAACTATATGATTCAACATCTTCTTTGTTGCTTCCAAAACGTCAACATACTTAGCCTTTGTTATAGAATTCGCCACAGTAACCTGTTTAGAACAATTCCAACTTACCGTGCCACCGTATTGTGTATTACACAAAACCTTAACTTAAATCGAAAATCGCATGGAGCATTCTTGAAGACTGTATCGATGTAATTACTTACAACGAGCACTTCATAATCTCTGCTTGCGAGAAAACATGCCATCAGTGCTACTTTAGTACTCAATGACATTTTTCACTGTTGTCCTATGATCAGTACTTTGATCACTTTGGTATCTATACTCGCAACAGTTTGGGAGTATCGGACATATCTGGTTGTTTTACATACCATGGAATACATGATTAATCCAAACACAAGAGTGTGTGGAATCTCCATCATGTATTTTGCTCATCAGTGTTTTGGGACACCGAGTCTTACAAAACTCTTTCCATGTGACTTCGGCAAGAATCACTCCTTGGCGGTTTTAGTGCTAAATTGCTTTAGCATCTTGTCAATATGTATTTTTGCTTAGCCCCATTAGGCAAATCTATCTCCATAGATCATTATGCCTAATAGCAAGGCTATTTAGCCCAAGCACTTCATCGAAAACTATTTTCAAATGAAGTCCTAATTCGTGTCAAGAAATTTATTTCCAATTAACAATGTGTCAAGCACACAAGGTTTTTAGAAATATTATTATGCTCCCACTTATTTTCTTGAATCACAAGCATCTTCGTTACCCATTGATGAAGTTAAAAACCCTTTTCGACCATTTCATCAAAACACGAAGATTCCAACTCCATTTTGCTCTCTTCTGTCCATTGCTGGAACTCTGAAGTTTGCATACTTACTAGCATCCTCTGGACTGACAAAATACCTTGGACTGTAACACATGCAAGTCCTTGGTTACATTTCCATCAGATGGAAATCTTTTCGTCATCCATGTTTCATATCTCATGATTGAAATATGTATTAATCGCTAGTTCAACCCGAACCGACTTTAAGCATCGCTACGGTGAAACAACCTCATCGTAGTCAACTCCTTGAACTTGTTATTTCAACAAGTCGAGCTTTATGGATAAAACATTTTTATCCGTATCAGTTTTTAGTTCCATAAATATTCGTTAGACTCTAAGCCTTCCGAAAGGTGTGTCAAGATTTTAATCTTGAAACATTTATATGGAAACTATCTCGGATTGTATTGGCATTTAGCCAATTCTGGAGTCAGGGCCCATCACGGCTTCCTTGTGTATCGTAGGTATACTGTTGTCCAATAACAATATCTCGTTTGCGCACCTGAGAGGTTTGCACGAGCCTTGCCTACGTGGTTCAGCTGCAAGTTCGACCGAAGTCCATACATTTTATTGTAGAGACTTCCGTATCAGTCGCAGTAGGAAACTCCGGAATCACTTCCAAGGTTCCTTTCCTTTGATCTGATGACGAAGATACTGGTTATCTCGTCGAGTTGCACTGTCCTCCCACTCACCTTTTGTAAGAACTATTCTCTTTAAAAGCATACCGTTTTGCGGCAAAATCCTTTGCCTCGGTATAGTGGTGGGGGAATACCCAATGACTTGGGATAACCTTACAAAGTAGCACTTGTCTGATTTGGAATAGGTTTGTAACCTTTTACACAAGCCCCATATTCCAAATGTTAAGAGAAGATATAACATGGTTGGGCGTACCATACCATGGCATCATTTCAACAGACCCGAAGGAGCTCTTTTCAGTGTAAAAGCCGCAGTCTCTAAAGCATCACTTTAAAAGGGATAATGGCAAATTTATTTATGTCATCTTTGATCTTACCATGTCATGAATGGTTCGATTAGATCTTCACGGACTCTCCACTTGCAGTGGTGTTCTGGGAGGTGCAAGTTATGAAACCCCTTTCACAACTCATCAGACATTCGCTAAACTTGTAACTCAAATATTCCTTTCTGCAATCGAATTGTAGAAACATAATTTTCTTGTTACAACAACTTCTACTTCATTTTTGAAAACCTTTCGAATGATTTCAAAAGATCCAGACTTACGTCTCATCAAGTAAATATCCATATGTCTACTTGAGTCATTTCTGAAGAGAGATACATCCACTACTTGCAACAACATTTATTGGACTACACACATCATAATGTATGATCACCAATATGTTCTTTGCTCGTTCCTTATGGCATGTGAATGGTATTTCAGTCACTTCACTTTTCAGAGGAAAGTTGCAAGTGTCAGATGATTCAAAATCAAACGACTTCAAAATCTATCATAATGGACTTTTCCATGCGGGTTTCTCCAATGTGACCAAATGCAGTGCCACACACATGTGGTATTCTTTTAGTCTTGCGACATTTAGCGTCAGTGTTATGGATGTATCATATTACCATCAATATTCACAACACACATCCCATCCTGTATGGAAGCATGGCCCTTCATGTTATTCATAACACCGAACATCAAAAGTTCTCTTATGAATAACCTTCTTGCAAGATACCTTATGCAAAGGGCTAGAGTATATGAAACTCTAAATGAATTATAAAAGTAAATATAGAGGTAATGTATTATTATCAATATTCATAACATACATCTCATTCATAATGAAAGTATGGCCCTTATGTTATTCATATCACCGAACATCAAAAGTTCTCTTATGAACAACCTTCTTGCAAGATACCATATGCAAAGGGCTAGAGTATGTAAAACTCTAAAATGATTTATGAAAATAAATACATATGGTAATACACCGATGGAAAGTATAGTACCATTTACTATATTCCCAGCGTGTATCAAAACCTCATCCCTGGCTAGTCTTTCAGGCCATAGTAGTTTTTACATCGAGTTGCAACAGAATGCAGTCGAGCGGGTATCTTTGTGATTAACTCACAATACTCAAGAATCAGTGATTAACATGTTTAACCATAATTCCCAAGAACTATATCTTTGACCAGCCTTCTATACATCAAAAACTTGTATGACATTCATACATGAGCTGGATATTCCAGTCTTCTTTCCTTCTGCCTTCATACTTCTAACAGTTTAACTTTCAGTATTTCTCCTACTCTCAGAAGAAGCATCCAACTTAAGAGTGGCATTAGCCCCGGACTTCCTAGGCGTGAAAGTTTCACTAACACCCTTCGGACACTTCCTTTCTTTTTAAGTTGTTTGTTTTATTCACCTTTCATCATATGACAGGCGTTCTTCTGGATCCTTCTCTTATCAGTCTAATGCATAGTAAACTCCTTTACTAATAGTTTGCAAACAAACATTGCTTTGGATATCTCATATCTTTTAGCCTTTGTCTGTCTCTAAAAATGATTTTCAGATTCCATGAATATCACATAACTATCCAAACTTTCGAAGTTCGGGTCTCATGGAAGCAAACATATTGCACTTGACTGAAACGGAATTCTAGCTTTTGGATCGATGGACGAGAGTCGCATGATCCATAGCATTAGCGGGAGAATACCGAAAGCATGCGATAGGACAAGTCCTTCTCGGCACTCTTGAGGACAATCCTCACATTACGTTACCAACCGTAAAGTTTTAACCAGATATTTAACAGCTTATTCAATTTTAATAGGGAAGGTGGAAACGCGAGCCATTATACTACAACTTTTATGCAAATCACACTTAGACAGAGTTCATAATTAATTGCACTAAGAATTAAAAGAATTAATTCTAAAGTGCGCTCCCACTCAAATCAATATCTCTCATAATTGATTGTGAGTGATTCAAGACCCACATTTCCATTCAACGCCATTGTTCGAGATGAACACTGATGGCGCGAACTTCAATTGGTAGGCAAACTTGCCAATCACATCTCCATGTGACTCTTGTTCATCTTTCGATGCGTGTGTTCCGAGCTCAGGACGATCCTGCCATGAACGTCAAGATAACCAAGTGATCTTGCTGCGAGGTCTGATCTCACACGCCTTACACCCGTACAATCGTTCGTACCCATGTAGATCATGGCGCACCTCGAAAGGAAGGATGTTGTGACGGTGCTACACTTGGGAGAACACTAACTACTTGATATTTTTGTGAGAGATCACCCTAATAAAAGCGACTACCGCGCAATCAAGAGGGTGCATCAAGAGGGATAAACATCTCAGGCAATTCATAATAGCATGATATGGTATAGCCCTTTCTGATGGAGAAGTCTTGTATTTCTTCGTCTTCGGCATTCACGTCGGTATTCACCTTCGCGAAGATTGCCACCACCTTGTCGGTGCACCAGATAATATTGCTATCTCTATAGCTAATAAAATAAGTGCATTACTTAAGGTTGACACGCAGGTCATTAAGGTGACAATCATATGGCTCCAGCCATCAGGCCGAATCATGACACACAGGTCATGTTAATATTACATCATATAGTCATCTCATACATAATCAAATTAATATGAGCATTGCTATACCACATCATATGCACATGCAAACCATCCTGCAAAACCAAGTTAGATGCCTCTAATCGGTTCATGCAAAAACTTGTTTTACGTGGCTTCTAAGGTTTCGAAACAAACCGAAGCTACCAACGTCCATCATCAAGCATGATAATACAAGTCGCTAGATTAACATCGCGGGGTGTATGAAACACGAGATGATAAAATCTCGAGTCCCATACTGAACTTCGTCATACGCATGACCCCCGTGGAGATCATATCTGCATTCCCTTTTGTCTGCGAAATTTCATCTTTCTTTTTAACTACGGTGGAATTCAATGAACTGTTAGCACTTCGTTGATCAATCAGGATCGCGGATTGCCAGAACATTGAAACTCCACCATGCTGTTATCAAGATCAGAAATATGCAACTTCCAGGGAAGCAACAAGAACATCGGGTAACAGATTTCATCTCCTACCCGCACAAATAATTTTCAGTAATAGAACTCATCTACTACCTAATTATATTGCGCAACACCCATACATCTCTATGTATTCTAGATCACAACCTGCATCTACGCATAGCACGGCTCATGATGCCACTGTAGGGTAACGCAGCAGAAAACAAAAATTTCCGACCTACGCACCAGTCAGGACCACTATGGAGACTGCATACAAGGTTTGATCTTTTTCGTTACCGACTCGTAGCGCAACGGAAGTAGATTCGATGACGATCGGCGGTGCAGATCCCCGTAGCTAGGATTTACAACCTCCCAACCGCGAGGATGTATACCCTCATTTGCCCCTCGGACAGCCCTCCGGCAGGCGGTCGGACAGTCCCCCGAACTGGGTCGCGGACAGCCCTTCGGGAGGACCTTCGAAACCCGGACGGTCACTCGGACAGCCCTTCGGGAGGACCTTCGAAACTCGGACGGCCACACGGACAGCCCTTCGAGAGGCACTCTCGAACTAAGACCGAAACTACGATCTCTCTACAGAGTTGCACACATACGGTGTCATCTATCCGGCAGGGCTTCGCCGTCCAGAACTAGTTCCCACCGGAACCCAGACAGCCTTTCGGCTCTACGAAACTCTTTTCGTGGGAGGGAGAGAGAAGCCAGATAACATTAGATGGCGTGTGTATGTGAGAGAAAGCATGAAGGTTTGGGCTGCCCCTTCTCCTCCTTTTATAGGAAACCCAAGGGGTAGGGTGGTTTTACAAGAAAACCCAAAACCCACATGAAAAGGAGTCCTTCCCAAGGACCTAAAGGTGAAACCAAGGAACAAGTGGGGGCTCCATGGAGGAGCCCCCATGTGGCCGGCCACCCCTAGTAGGGCCCCTTCAAAAGGGGTCCTATCCATCCATGTCACACCCCAAGATCTTTTAAGCAAAAGCCTAAAAGAATGGCTTTCCAAAAAGTAATCCAAAAAGCACTTTCACTATTCACGACGACATTTTTCAGCGTCCGTTCAAACTGAAAATATTTATGTGGGCTTAGAACATTTCCAGTACCCACTAAAATAATTTTCAATGCGTTCCGGAACAATTCCGGATTAGTGATTTTCATCTGCGAAAAGCATCCGAAGCGGTTCCGGCAGCTCCGGAACGTTTCCGGTTTTTCTTCCGGAAAATTCCCAGAAGTTTCCAGAATGATACTGGCACCCTCCAAGAATTATCAGGCATGTGCCATAACCAATTTGACTTAATGGTATCCCATGAAACAACTTTTCAGTTTTACCGAAACTGTTCCGGTGTTCTCTCTGCGGAACTTTTCCGGTGTCCGAAACTTTTCCGGTGTCCGAAACTTTTCCGGTGATTTTCTCTCAGACTCCCTGTCTAGTATTCAGCAGATAGATGACCCTTAAGCGTGTGATCCTATAGGTTCGTTGAAGTATAGACATGACCCGGAACCCCTTCCGATCAATGATCAACATCGGAGCCGTGGACACCCATATTGACCCCTATACCCACACGAATGAATATTCGAGTGAACCTCCAGTTGCCGTGTGCTATTCCTGTTGCTTTGCGATATGTTACAAATACCCGAGGTGAGACATTTTTGCATCCCCGTGGATCAACAACTTGTCCACTATGCCAGTTACCTCGTTACCAGTATTGTTCTCTTTTCTCGTTCCCGTGTTCCGGCATCCCCGTGATCAAATCACAAAGTGTCTGGCCAGACGATGATGGATACCGTAACACCGAGAGGGCCCATAGATATCTCTCCATCGTCGGAGGAGCAAATCCCAATCTTGAGCTATCAAGTTACTTGACATACTTTTCCATGAACCCGTAAGCCACCGTAATAGCCACCCATTTACGGATGACGTTTAACAAACCCCAAAGTTCATGAAGCAAGCCTGAAGAAACTCGATGCTCTTATGGTCTAAGGAATCATGCAAATGTTAACCATCTCTGTGTTATTAACCATTAACTTGTGACGAATGAATCGCATAGCATAACATCAATTCGGGTCGATTCAACACAAGTGTTCTACCAACATTGCGCCCTCAAAATTGCCGGCATAGCCATGCCCATGATCAGGAAAACAGGATCATCATGCAATACTTGAGCCAGTCTTAGAGGCAAGACTAGGAATACATTTTACCGTTTATTATACCACACGTGCAAATGAGTTTCCCTCCGGGCCTCGTGGATATTGCAGACTCGAGAATCATTGCAGTTATAGCATGGAATATAAACTTAATTAGGGACATGGGGATAAATAATAACATTTATTATTGCCTCTTGGGCATATCTCCTACATGTATGCCACACAAGGTTAATTTTTTTTTTGCTTGGTTAGCAATTCAAGACCGTTTTTGGACCGGTGATAGGTTGATCAGGAGGGGATGGGCAAACTGTGGCCTTTGCCACCTTTGCAAGAGGGAACCCGAATGTGAGGCACATTTCTTCAAGTGTCGTTACTCCCTTAGGCTTTGGAACTTGGTCATTGAGAAGCTTCACCTTTAGGGTATTGACACGTCTACATGACATACCGAGGACCTTGTGAATTGACGGGCAAATAGAACCGGTGTGGACATCTCATCGAAAAGCCATGACTTCACTTACCATCCTTGTATCTTGAATCATTTCAAATGAGCAGGGTATTCCGTCATGACCGAGCTGAACTTGTGGTTCCCTGGGGGTCTACAGTATTGCGTGAGTAGTGCTTCATGTGGCATCCAAGAGTTATTTGTAAAAGACTCTTTTCTCCCTTAATTAGAAGATGAGGCAAATCTTTGGCTTTCGTTTTAAAATAAAAACAATTGCTTGCGCTAACTTGGTTGTTGCGTGTGTATGTATGCGCGGCATTTTTTCTTTTCGAAAAAGTCTCTAGATTTCTATTAAAAAAATGTTGCGAGCGATGCATGATATCTCAAAAATAAAAAAATTATTACTATTTTCGCAAAGAGCCAAACAAACTCAATCTCCAGCACGAGCCGAAGGTGTACCGCTACTATCGGTCCATCGTTGAAGCTGAATCGATCTTGTATCCTGGTGTTAGGAAGTCATCGTCCTAAGATCCAGCTGAACCAACGCGCCCAATAAGAAGCCGACATCATAGAAGTCTTTTGTAGATAGAAAATTCCAAAGCCGAACCATCTCCTGAATAAAACCTCCACAAGCTTCACAACGGCTGCGAAGAGAGCACCGTTGCAATAGAGAGGGAGTACGGACCACCAGAGAGCTATCTATGGTATCTGGGAGACACCGAAGGGTAAAAAGGAGGTTACCACCTCATCACTACAGCAAAACGGACTGGAAAACATCACCCTGATCCCCAAGGACCGGCTTCATGCCATCTTAGCCGTATGTTGCCCGCAACACCACCACCGCAAAGGAGCATGAAGAAGACCGTTACCTCGACACCAACACGAAAACACAAGGTGACATGAATCGCCCATCCAGATCTGAAGGACCAGAGACATCATATACACTACCTCCAAGGTTCAAAATTGAAAGCCAAAAGAACTACCGCTATGAGGAATGATCGGCATAAAAGTTATTCGAGGCCGTCAGCACCACCATCAGAGCCGATATCATGGACAACCAAAGATCTAATTAAAAAACTAAACTGTTGGGCACGCGAAAAAAATATCTAGGGTTCCCCTCTCTCCAACCGTCGCCGGAGCAACCGATGAAGGTGAGGGAACGACGGTGACATGAAGTCTTGACCGCTGGTTCCTTGCGGCGGTGGCTAGGTAAGGAGTGGGAGTGGGGGGAATGTGGATGACTGCACGCTTGTTTATTTGTTAATCGCGCGTCGTTCGTGTAATGGGAAAAGAAAACTACATGTGAGAATCAGATGACTATTTTTTTTGAAACGGAGGCAAAAGATTTGCCTCTTCAATTAAATAAGGGAGAGTAGAGTTTAGAGTATTTTACAACGCACTCATAAATACGGCATGACAATTACTCGTGCACAATGATGTTCCCTAGCTTGTTTGTGCCAGCGGTAACCCAAAGATTTGCATCTTCAACGAGGTTTGTAAGAAGGATCGGCGGTGGGGCGCTTTTGTGGCGGAACACCCGGACGCTTCTCTCATTCCAAATGGACCAAGACACAAGCATGGTGAAGGAATCCATCGCGCTTCGGTTAGGGTTATGGTCGTCAGTTCTTTTTGCCACCATTCGTTGACGGATTCATCCAAGTGCCAGTCGGAGGTGTCCATGTGTGCGAGTCCAAGCTTCTCAATGATCAACCTCCACAGCCTAAGCGTGTAGCGACACTTGAAGAGGAGATGCATACCTGTTTCTTGATCCCTTTTGCAAAGTGGGCAAAGGCCACAGTTTGGCCAACCCCACTTCTCCAACCGGTCGGCGGTCCAAAATCTATCTTGCAAGGCCAACCAAGCAAAGAACTTAACCTTCGGAAGTGCCCAAGCTTTCCAAACCATGCGGTCCATGGCGGAAAGGGTTAGGCCTAGGAACTGAGCCTTGTAGGCGGCGCTCGCCATGTATATACGTCATTCGCATGCTTCCAAATGATACCGTCTCCCACATGTTCATCCAAGTGGAAGTCATTCACAAGCATCCAAAGGTTGAAAAATTGTGAAATATGGTTGACAGAGAAAGCGGCATCGTGCTTGATTTTTAGGATCCAAGCGTTCCCCTTGAGGGCATCACGCACCTTCCAATTCTTTCTCTTGGAGGCCTCAAAAATTAATGGTGCAATGTCCTTGGGCTTGCGGCCGAGAAGCCAAGGGGAGTCCCAAAACAACGTTTTGGCGCCACTACCAATGGTGTTAGTCGTACAAGCATAGAAGAACTCGCGGTCCTCTTCAATGCAAGGGTTGCCAAAACCAAGCCAAAGCTTTTTGGGATCTTTCGATTCAATCATATCCACCGTAACCGCAAAGCCCGCGCAAACTTGTCGGTGTTGAGCACCCCGAGGCCACCATACTCTTTTGGTCTACACACCACTGTCGAGTTAACCTTGCATTTGGCTCCCGTGGTCTTTTCTGCACCCGACCAAAGGAAATCTCTCTCAATCTTGTCGAGTTTGTCCATCGTGCTGGGGGAACGACGAGAGGTGTGATCGTGAACACCGCTTGGGAGGAGATGACCGACTTGACGAGGGTCATGCGCCCGATAGGAGTGATGTTCTGACCTTCCCAAGTGATCAATTTTTTGGCCGCCTTGTCGACAAGGTATTGGAAGTCCACTACCTTCAGCTGCCATACCGACAGAGGTAAGCCTAGGTATTTCATCGGGAAGGAGGTACGAGTCACCGACAAACTTCCGAGGATGTGCTGAAGATCAAGATGATTGCAACGAATTGGCACGACCGAGCTTTTTTGGAAGTTGGTGCACAGGTCCGTTACATCACCAAATCCTTGCAAGATAGCAGCTATGTTGTCAATGTCCCTCTTGATTGGCGCCACGAAAACCGCCGCATCATCCTCATATAGGGAGGTTCTCATCACGACACCCCGACCGCGAATCTTATGGAGGAGCCCTTTCCGCGTGGCCAGGTCTAGGATCTTGTGTAGTGGGTCAATCGCGAGGAAAAAAAGGACGGGAGAGATGGGGTCCCCTGTCTGAATCCACGCCCGTGCTTGATCGGAGGGTCAGGCAAACCGTTTAACAGGATGCGTGATGAAGATGAGGAGAGGAGCGCCGCAATCCATGCCCTGAATTTTGGGTGGAATCCCAATCGTTATAGAAGCTCTAGAATATATCCCCATTTGACCGAGTCCAAGGCCTTTTTTATATGAAGCTTGACGAGGAGGGCGGGGTTTTTTCTCTTATGCAGCCGGCGGGCAAAATTTTAGCATACATGAAATTTTCATGGATACTGCGCCCCTTGATGAAGGTACTCTGAGCGCTGGAGACTAGGGCATCCATGTGGGGAACGGGCCGAATCGAGAGAATCCATGTGATGAAGGTACTTTGAGCGATGAATCTTCACTAATCACAAACAGTTCATAAGAACTAAATGTCTGTCGTAGATCGCACACGCAACTACTTTCTGAATCGTATTTGATGGATCCACCTTGAAAGTGCGTTATATCGACTAGAGGGGGGTGAATAGGCGATTTTTACAAATTCGTCACAGAGGAATTACTAGATGGGGAATTTGCTAAGTGACGAAATACTAGCAGTGGAATAAGTACTCAAGTGCATGCGAAACATAGCAGTAGCATAGTCATCATGCTGAAATGAAGCAAACACAGAGCATAAGTAGCGTGAACAGGATAAGCAGGCAGAAGATAAAGTGACTGAAGAATTTGAGATGAGGAAATTGAGAAAGTCTTCAGTCAAATTCTTCAAACAGTAACGATCAGTTTCATCAACAAGTACTTCGAGGAAATGAAAGGGTTGAGGAAATAGGACCAGGACCTCGATGAAGACAAGGATTTGATGACCCAGTTCCAACTGCTGTGACAGTCGTACGTCTAGTTCGGAGCGGCTTGGTATTTAAACCAAAGGACACACAGTCCCAGGACACATAGTCCTTACTGTATTCTCCTTGAGCTAAGGTCACACAGACCTCGCCCAACACTCGTGGTAAGTCTTCAAGGTAGACTTCCAAACCCTCACAAACTTGGTCACCTGGCAATCCACAATTGACTGCTGGATGTTGTAGACCATCACGCCTAACCGTCTGGAAGATACACAGTCTTCAAAGGTAAAAAGCATCGGTTCCACACAAGAACAATCTCTTCAGTGATGCTCAATCACTTTGGGTTTTGGTTGTTTGGGTTTTGGGTTTTTCCTCACTGATGATTTTCTCTCAAAGTCCTCGGAGGATGGGTTGCTCTCAAATGACAAGTGTCAATCTCTCTCGGAGCAGCCAACTAGCTAGTGGTTGGGGGCAGCTATTTATGGCCAGGGTGCAACCCGACATGATAAGACATAAATGCCCCCCAATGATATGACCGTTATGTGGATAAGATATCTGGACAGCTGGCGCAAGGCACAGCAACGGTCGGAATTTGAACTGTCAAATTCCTCAGGGCTTATCATATTCCTCATGGTAGGCAATTTGCACTGGCGAAATCCTAACTCCTCAGTCAGAGCAAATTCCTCAGAGAACAGGAGAACTTCGTCTCTGTCACTGAAGAAATTGACTGAACTGCAAGAGATTTCCAAAGGCTTCACTCGAAGGTTTTGGGTATGTGTAGGCTTTGAGATGAGCATCAGTTGGAAATTTTTCCTTAGTATTACCTCGACCCCCTTTAACAGTATGGTGTTTCCTATGACTCAAAGAAAGGAAATGAAACTACGAAAACAAAAGTCTTCACGCCTCATAGTCCTCGTATCAATATCTTCAAGGTCACACCAATTTCTTCATTCTTCAAAGTCTTCAGGGAATATCAAAGTCTTTAGCTGAAGACATTCATTTTTAGGGGTTGACATTCTTCGTATGTATCAAACTCCTCAGCGACTTATGGAGCCTGTGTACACTCACACACATATTAGTCCCTTAACCTATAAGTCTTCAATACACCAAAATCACTAAGGGGCACTAGATGCACTTACAATCTCCCCCTTTTTGGTGATTGATGACAAATAGGTTAAGTTTTCAACAGGGATAACATATGAAGTGTAAGTACTGAGTTTGTGGAATTTGATTGCAGGATATAGAGGAACTCCCCCTGAAGATGTGCATATTTGAGGAATTTGCTTTGGACTGCAAATGCACATCGCAGGATAAACTCTTGGAGATCTCCCCTTATATCTTGTAATCCATACATGCATTTAACATATATCATGAGGATATTGAAATGCATGATGGAAAATGGTGTCTGACGAAATTCAGCATGTGTGCATTAAAGTACTTGAAGAAATAAGCATGCAGATAGTAGTTCAAAAGCGTCAGACCACCATCGGACTTAAGTTTACAACTCAATCAACAAACACTTCAGAAGAGCGAGAGTTGTAACTTAAACAAAAAACAGCCCATGTATAGAGACCCGCTTGAAGATTAACTCAAATTTCGTCCCCCTTTGTCATCAAGTGACCAAAAGGGACAAAAATTGAGGACTAACGCCCCTGAAGAATTTCATCTTGAAGGTGGTGGAGGAGCGCCAGCGTTGTCGGGGTCGGTTGGCGGGGCAGGGCCTTCAGCAGTATCATCAAAGTCTTCATTGGAATCTGTCCCGCGCGATGAAGAAAATGACCTGGTAACCAGCTGAGGAACGTGAACTTTCTTGAATTTCTTCTTGGGCTGATACGACCAGTCAAATTTCTCCTGAAATTTCATCTCTGCAAGTTCTTCAGGTGTATAAATATGCTGAAGAGTGGCCCAAGTGTGGTTGAAGACTTCATGCAGATAGTAGTGATTCTTCCTCACAACATTGTGCGTGACAGTCATATCACGAAGAATTGCACCAAACTGCCGCTTGACCCACTTGTGGTTGCGATCGACCTTTTGATGAAGACTGAGGAGAAGTTCATGATCAGTCATCACTCTTGGAGCTATTTCACGAGGCTTTTGAGCAGTGGATCTTGCTGTAGAGTCTTGGGATGCAGTGTCATCATTTGTTGAGAATGAAGCAGCTTGACGAAATTCACCATTCAGAGGACGAGATCCTTCATCAATAACAGTTTTTCCCTTCCCATTGATTGAGGAAAATGTGTTCTTGAGGACTTCAATCGGGGGGAGGAAACTGAAATGATTTTGGAAATCAGCTTCATAAGGAATTGATGATCTTGCTCTGATGAATTTCATTATCCAGGGATCATATGGCTTCAGTTCAAAAGGTGATAAGGCAATGTTGGCCAAAGTCCTCATGAAGAAATCATGAAGATTTATTGGAATCCCATGAATAATTTTGAATAGCAGATTCTTCATCACGCCTACCACATCTTCCTCTTCATTGTTATGACCTTTGATAGGGCTGAGGGTTTTGGTCAAGATGTGATACATGGTGCGGGCACATATAGCAAATCCTTCACCAGAAAAGTTGTTCTGGGAGCTTGACCAGGTGCCAAAGCCTTCATCAGTACTTGCATGAGATGATTTGGAAGCTCAGGTTCTTCGTAGAGACATCGGCCTTTGGCTGAAGGAATACTGACTGGAACTGCTCGAAGTAATTCAGTTGCTGGAGCAGTATAGTGGGTGTTCTCAGTCATCTAGTCAAGTACCCATGTGTTGATATCTTGTGCATCACCTGAGATGTGAAGTGTAGCATAGAACTGAAGAATGAACTCTTCATTCCAGTCACAAATATCAACGCAGAATGGCAGAGCATCATAAAGAACACTAAGTACTGGGGTGAAGCATGGAATGGTTTCCACATGAATCTGATAGTGCTGAAAAACCTTTTCCTTCTCAAATAGCACAGCACTATAGAAGTTTGCTTGAGTTGCAGTCTAGAATCGCTTGTGACGAATCCTCGGAGAGTCATATGGATTTGCACCAGTGAAGAAATGGCGTTCATCATAGAAATTCTCCTTGATAAATTTGGGCCGCCTCTTGAAGGGCAGTGCTGGCTTGGGCTGAAGATTTGGCTTGAAGCGCCTTCCAATCTCCCTTGGCACAATTGCAGTTTCATGTGTCTGAGGAATTTGCACGACAGGTTCCTCAGGTGCATTTTGGGTTGCATCTTCTTTAGCTGATGCAGCTAGAATTTCTTCATTGATGGACTGGAGAGGGGTATGATGTTCTTCAGACCCTGTTTGAATTTATTCGGTTTGAGCAGGCGACTGAGGAATTTGTGTAATAGGGGTGGCCATTGGCAAATTTGGGTGAGCTGCTTCCCAATATTCGTCATTGATGACTGGAGTAGTAGATCCAATGTCCACATCCTCTTCCATTTCTTCAACTCCAGCTTCTTCAGCAGTTAACTGAGGCTGGGGCGATGATACCAGAGGGGTTGAAGCATTTGCTTCCAGCTCTATTTCTTCATCAATCTGCTCTGAGGAAGCAGCAGAGTGATTATCTTCATCTTCTTCATTTGGGATGACATAGTCTTCACCAAATGGAACAATTTCATATGCAGGCACAACAAAGATTGGAGTTGCATCAATGGGTTCATTTGAAGAACTTGGCAAAGTCTTCAATCTCTTTGCAGCTGAGGATTTTGAAGATGTTGATGCTTTTCTTTTTAGAGTTGCTTCCTTCTCCGCAGCCTTTGTTTTCTTTGCTTCTGATGCAGAAGGAAGTGTAACATTCTTCACCTTTGAAGATTTTGCCGGAGGAGCATGGGGTGAAGGTGGTGCAGTTTCTTTAGGTACGACGGATGCAGTCGCCCTAGCAGTTTCTTCAGGCGCAACGGTTTCTTCAGCTGTCCCGGTATTTTTTTTAGGCGCAACATTGGGAGTTTCCCTGGGAATTGCTTCAGCTACACTAGCAGTTTCTTCAGCAGGCTGAGCGGAAGAGCTTGCTTGAGGGTTTTGTGGTTGCGAGCGAGCAGCCACCCTTGTGCTGTGGTCTTTGATGACTTTGTCAGCAATGTCAACAAATCTGACTTTGGCACCTTTCCAATCAGCATAGTATCAGTCAAATTCTTCACTGAGGCCTTTTATGTCCCTTTGGACAGAGACAAGTTGAGTTGGTGTCAGGTTGAGGACATTTTCCTTCATAAACCGTTCTTTCTTGTACTGAGCCTTCTTTGCCTTTCTGGCCTTCTCGTACTTCCACTTTTCTTCACCGATGAAAGCGGTGAGGACATGAATCGGGCTAGGAGGAAGCTTCAAATCATCAATGGGAGTGTTGGGATCATTGTGCCAGATATCAATGAAGTCTAGCATAGTCTTTGGATCAAGCATAAGAGGAATTTGAGTGCCCTTTGCTTGAGCCACTCTCTCTTGTTTGTTCCTAACGATTGCAGCAAGTTCATCGTCATCAGCTTCATCATCCTCAGAGTCTGAGGGAACTTGGAAGATCACTTTCTTTGGATGAGGACTTGGCCTCCTGCCTCGACCAGCAGTAGCTTTTACTTTCAGTAAGGTGGGACTGCTTGAGGAATGTGCTTGGGATGATGAAGTTGTAGATGCCCCTGAAGCAATTGAAAAACCAGCACTCCTTTGACATGTTGCAAGGTGGACTGGTGTTGAGGACTTGGCAGTAGCAGCTAAAGATTGTGCAGCTACTGAGGGCATTGCAGGAGTCCTTGATGATTTTGCCTGAGGCATTTGCTGTGAAGAACTTGACCGTGAGGGCACTTGGCTTGAAGACTTTGGCTTTGTGCCAGATTTCTTCATCATGGATTTCTTCTGGGCTGTTCCACTCGTAGAGGCCCCAGCAGATGCAGCAGCACCAGAGTCCTCATTGAATTTCTTCACAGCCTCCTTGGCAGTCCTAGACAACTTGGCCTGAAGCTTTTCCCATTCATGAGGAAAGTCTTCACCAGTTTTGAGACTGGTGGGATCAGCACATTGGCCTTCAGCCAAAGGTGGTCTTTGGCACGAGGGTTTGAGCGCGAATTTCTTCATGTATGTTGGGGTAACATAACGATATTCTTTCCATTCACGAACCCATCTTCTCTCAATCCTCTGAATTCGGATTATGCGCTGCTTTCAAGTTTCTTTGCCATGAGTTTCTTCATCTGGTGTGCAATATTCATCATATAAGTCATCGGGTATCTCAAAGGCAGTGTCCACTTCTGGTTTCTTTCCTCCTTTCTCAGGTCTTTTCCCTTCTGTCATTTTCTTCAGCTGAGGATTTTGAACTTTTGAGGATTCTGACGAAGTATGCAATTTGTCTTCAAGGAACGCTGCAAATGAGTTAAGTTGATGAGAACCTAGAGATTCATCAGCTCACATTTGTACCTGTGAATAGAGTATAGGTGCAAAGAATTTGAAGAGGTCATATGCGTTCTCAGAAATTTTTGCAAAAGTATCAAGTTTGAGGAATTTGACCATAAATTACTTGAAGAATTTCACTAAGTGTTCTTGACTTAGGTGCCAGAGTTGTGTAGATTCGAAAATTCACACAATTGAGGAATCTTGAAGAAAATCATAACTTAGCGAAATAATTCAAGAGAAGGAGTGTGTTTGGTGCTTAAGAGATGAATTTCTGAAGAATAAACACCCTTTGAGGATTTTGAGGAAATCATTTGGATCAAAAATGGTAATAAAATTAGATTTTATTTACCGTTTGCGAGGAACATGACGAACTGGGAGTGAAACTGGAGGAAGTTCATTAGTCCAGATCTTCCGTACCCTAACTTGGTGACGGAAGACAGCTACGACGGCGGCGGAGTGAAGATTTCCGCGGCCGGCGCGAGTACGACGACGGAGAGGTCAAGGCAGTGAAGCTTTTCCTCTCCGGTGGCGATGAAGTTAGCGGAGGCGCTAGGTCTGAGCTCGAGTGGGCAAGATGAGTTCGAGCGGAGTAAAAGTGAGATGGTAAGAAGAGGGGGTATTTATAGCCGAAGTGAAAAACTGAGCAGTCCGATGATTTTGGACAGATATACCCCTGACCCTTGCTATCCACGCGACATGTGTCACCCACGTACTGAGAAGTGGAGATAGTGGGGGATCGTGGGTTATCCAGTCGTGGGAATCGGAATCGGTTTGAGCGGCAACCGCCAAAAATTGAAATTGAAAATTTTAAAGTTTCGTTCGCAAATTCTTCAGCTGACAAGGACACAGTGAAGACTTTGAACAGGTTTCGAAGTAGAACGCATATGAAGAATTTGTGAACATACTGGGTTGAGTTTAGCATAGAGGGGGAACGGGTCCGATCACATTCACTTAGAAGAAAAACAACTTGAAGAATTAGCTATAAGTGAATGCTGTTGAGGACATTGAAAACTCAATATTTATATATAGATATAGTTAATGAAGAGAAACTCACATGAAGAACATCAGTTGAAATGTTTGAAGAATTTGAAGCTTTGAGGAATTTGCAAACTTGAAGAATTTGAAAATTTGAAGAATTTGCAAACTGATGAAAAACTCAATCTTTGAAGAATTTCAACTATGGTGGTGGCGTGACCCACCGTATAAGAATGATGATTTCAGACACCACGTACAATTGTCGTAGGGTTCCAAGAATCAAATTCCTCATTAATTTCTTCACACATAGAGAGTTAGTCTTCATTGAATTGAAGAAAAACGTTACTTCGTGTGTTGCGCATCAAAGTCATCAATTTTGCATAAGTGTTAGGATGTGTGTCCTTTCAGAGAACATTCGAAGATTCTAAGATATTTAGCTCACACCGCAACTTGCAAAATCTCTTCTCATCCAAGGGCTTGGTGAAGATATCAGCCAGTTGTTCTTCAGTCTTCACGTGGTCGATGAAGATGTCGCCCTTCAACACATGGTCACGAAGAAAATGATGACGAATCTGGATGTGCTTGGTCTTTGAGTGCTGAACTGGGTTGTGAGCAATCTTGATGGCACTCTCGTTGTCGCAGTAGAGAGGGACATTCTTCACGTTGATGTCGTAGTCCTTGAGGGTTTCCTTCATCCATAGCAATTGAGCACAACAGGAACCAGTAGCAATGTACTCATCTTCAGCAGTAGATAGTGACACGCAGTTCTGCTTCTTCGAGGACCAACAGACTAAGGATCGTCCAAGGAAATGACATGTGCCTGACATTGACTTGCGGTCCACACGACCACCAGCATAATCAGAATCAGAATATCCAATGAGGTCAAGATATGAGCCCTTGGGGTACCATAATCCTAGTGTTGGTGTGTGAGCTAGATATCGAAGAATATGCTTCACAGCCTTATGGTGTGATTCCTTCGGTGTTGCTTGAAAAAGGGCACACATGCAAACACTAAGCATAATATCTGGCCTAGATGCACATAGATACAATAAAGAGCCAATCATGGAGCGATATACCTTCTGATTGAAATCTTTACAATTTTCGTCAGTGCAGAGTTGACCAGTTGTGGGCATAGGAATCTTGACGCCTTTGCAATCCTGCATGCCGAATTTCTTCAGGACATCCTTGAGGTATTTCTCTTGAGAGATGAAAATGCCATTGCGTTGTTGACGAATTTGAAGCCCTAGGAAGAATTTGTGCTCTCCCGTCATAGACATTTGATATTCTTCACTCATCATATAGGCAAATTCGTCACTGTAACGTTTGTCAGTACATCCAAAGATGATATTGTCCACATATATTTGGCATAGAAATAATTCATCATCATATGATTTTTTGAAAAGAGTTGGGTCAAGTGAACCGGGTTTGAAGCCTTTCCTCATGAGGAATTCCTTTAGTGTGTCATACCACGCCCGAGGGGCTTGTTTGAGGCCATAGAGAGGCTTGTTGAGTCTGAAGACTTTGTCCGGATGCTTAGGATCTTCAAAACCTGGGGGTTGAGCAGCATATACTTCTTCCTCAAGCTTACCATTGAGGAATACACTTTTCACATCCATTTGATATAAGATGATATTGTGATGGTTAGCATAAGCAAGCAATATGCGAATAGCTTCAAGTCTAGCAACAGGTGCAAAAGATTCATCAAAGTCAATTCCCTCAACATGTGTTTAGCCCTGTGCCACAAGACGGACCTTATTCCTCACTACCTGACCTAGTTCGTCTTGTTTTTTGCGGTAGATCCACTTGGTACCTATGACATTGTGCTTGCGAGGATCTGGGCGCTTGACAAGTTCCCACACATTGTTGAGCTTGAATTGATGCAATTCCTCTTGCATGGCTTGAATCCACTCAGGCTCCAAGAATGCTTCATCAACTTTGGTGGGCTCTGTGATAGAGATAAAAGCAAAGTGCCCACAAAAGTTAGACAAATGAGAAGCTCTTGAGCGAGTGAGAGGACCTGGTGCATTGATGTCATCGAGGATTTTCTCAATCTGCACTTCATTTGCAAATGAGCAGGTTGATGACTTTGTTGAGGCTGAGCATTTTCTTCAGCGCCATTTTCTTCAGGTGCATTCGCATGAATATCTTCAGCGTTGGGTACAACTTCTTCAGAAGGTAGTTGTTCTTCAGTAGAGATCACATCTTCAGTGGCCTTGAACCTAATGGATTCCTCAGGAGACATTTCATCTAGCACAGGAGGTAGGTGCTCTCTTTGTGAGCCATTAGTTTCATCGAACCACACATCTACAGTTTCAACAACCTTGTTGTGATAGGTGTTGAAGACTCTGTAAGTGTGCGAGTCATTTCCGTAACCAAGCATAAAACCTTCATGTGCTTTCGGTGCAAATTTAGAGCTATGGTGAGGATCTCTAATCCAGCATTTAGCACCAAATACTTTGAAATAACTCACATTGGGTTTCTTGTCAGTGAGGAGCTCATATGAAGTCTTCTTGAGGAATTTGTGAAGATATACCTTGTTGATGATGTGGCAAGCAGTATCGATTGCCTCAGGCCAGAAACGACGAGGGGTCTTGTATTCATCAAGCATGGTGCGAGCCATCTCAACAAGAGTCCTATTCTTGCACTCCACAACGCCATTCTGCTGAGGAGTATAAGGGGCAGATAGCTCATGAGTAATACCAAGTTCGTCAAGATAATCATCAAGACCAGTGTTCTTGAACTCAGTCCCATTATCACTCCTGATATGCTTGATCTTAACGCCGAAATTCGTCGAGGCCCTTGCAGAAAATCGTCTGAAGACATTTTGCACTTCAGATTTGTACAGAATAATGTGCACCCAAGTATAGCGAGAGAAATCATCAACAATGACAAAACCATATAAGCATGGAGTGTTTGTTAGTGTGTCATAGTGAGTGGGACCAAAGAGATCCATATGAAGCAATTCAAAAGGACGAGTGGTAGTCATGATAGTCTTGGATGGTTTCTTGGATCTGGTCATCTTTCCAGATTCACAAGCCCCACACAAGTGATCCTTGAGGAATTTGACACCCACAATACCAATGACGTGCTTTTTCTTCGCGAGCGTGTGCAAATTCCTCATGCCAGCGTGTCCAAGTCGTCGATGCCATAACCAGCCTTCTAAAGCTTTTGCAATTAAACATGTGGCCGGCTATGGACCTGTAGAGAAATCAACAATATACAAGTCTCCTCTCCTAAAGCCTTCGAAGATTTTGGATCTGTTAGATTCCATGACGACAACACAATGGTATTTGCCAAAGATGACAACCATATCAAGATCACAAAGCATTGAGATAGACATGAGGTTGAATCCAAGGGATTCGACAAGCATTACTTTATCCATGTGTCGATACTTTGAGATTGCAACCTTACCTAGACCCAATACCTTGCTTTTTCCTTTGTCAGCGTAGGTGATATGCTTCAGATGTGATGGAGCAAGTGGAATGTCCATCAATAGACTCTTGTCACCAGTCATGTGGTTGGTGCAGCCATTGTCTAGGACCCACTCAGTAGCTTTAGGTGGCTCATCCTACAGATGAATTAGTACCACTTACAAACACATATACTTCAAAGTGAAGAATATGACATGAAATTCATCAGATTGAATTTCATCACATAGTATAGTAAGCAAAGTAATGTGAGGTCATGAGAAATGAATGATTCATTTCTTCGTGATTAACTTGCGTCCTTTCAAGCATTTCTTCAGGTCTCCAGCAAATTCATCAGACGCTTAAGTTCGTCTGGAGACCTGAACCTGCATAAGAGATTAGTTCAATTTCTTTACCATCCACATCTGGACGGGTGATAAAGAGTTCATCACTCTGCGTGCTCCATATGAGAAAGGTGGCATTGAAGCAAGTGCACTTTGTTTCACAGGAGGGGGGTTGGAGTACTCATATGAATAAGCAGAGAAATTCTTCGACGACTTATGAACATAATAATTTGAAGAATAATGAACATATTCATTACCCTTAGATTTTCCCTGTGAAACTGAAGCATTAGCACGAGAATGATATGATTTTTGACCATATGAGGAATTTGGTCCATGTGAGGACTTTGGTCCTAGTGAAGACTTTGGTCCAAATGAAGAATTTGATCTGGGGTTCCTGTTCTTCACTGGTGGTGTCATGATGACATTCACTTGAAGATTTTCTAGGTGCCTTTTGGGGACCCAGATTTTCTTCATCGGAGGACCGTTCCTGCAGTTAGTACCAACATATCTGGCAAATACTTCACCATTCTGATTTTTGAACAGTTTATAGTTGGAGTCAAATGACTCATCAGAGGAATATGAAGATTCACAAGTAAAGCCCGATAAAGTGGCTGGATCTACAGGAGGTCCTTTTGCAGCAACCCATGAGGTTTTGGGGTACTGCTCAGGTTTCCAGTAGGATCCATCAACATTGAGTCTCCTCTCAAAGGCAATACCCTCTTTCCTGGGGTTCCTGTTCAGAATCTGCTTTTTAAGCACATCGCAAAGGGTTTGATGACCTTTGAGGCTTTTGTATATGCCTGTCACATACAATTCCTTCAACCCTGCATTTTCATTAGTGATACTTGTGGTATCCTCAAACGAGGAATTTGTGACCACAAAAATAGTTGAAGAATTTGCAGCAATAGAAGCATTTCAACTTTCACGTGAAGAATGAGCAGTTTCACGTTCGATGCATTTCAAGCAAGGTGGAACGAAATCTTCCTGAGCGGTACTGATCTGTTAAGCAAGCAAAGAATCGTTATCCCTTTGAAGATCTTCATGAGACACCCTTAGTTTCTCAAGATCTTGCTTTCTTTGAAGAAATTCATAAGAAAGTTTCTCATGATCGACTAAGCGAGCATCATGACGACTTTGAAGGTTATCAAACTTAGACTGAAGACTTTGATGTCCCTTAGTTAGAGTTTGAGTGCGATCCATTTCCTCATTCAACAGGTCATCGCTTTTGTCTAGAAGTTTCTGAAGCTTTTCAATGGCACTTTGTTGTTTAGTAGCAATATTAGCAAGTTTGGAATAGCTAGGTTTCATGTAATCCTCAGATTCACCATCACTTGATTCAGAGGAGGAATGGTGTTTGAGTACCTTGGCACCTTTTGCCATGAAGCAATAGGTGGGAGCATAGTCGTCGTTGCTGACGTCAGAGTCGTTGGAGTGTCCATTTTCCTCATCGTTGAAGATGGACTTGCTGACGAAAGCAGTAGCGAGAGCTAGGCTCGCCACACCAGAGTCCGACTCCTCCTCAGATTCCTCCTCTTCCTCATATTCTTCATAATCCATTTCCTTGCCAATAAGTGCCCGAGCCTTCCTTAAGTTGTTCTTCTTGTGCGATGAGGACCCTGAAGATGAGGACTTTGAGGACTTTGAAGATTTCTTCTTTTTCTTCGAGTCATCAGAACTATCATCCTTGTATTTTGTCTTCTTTGATTCTTTTTCCTAGAGAGGACAGTCAACAATATAGTGGCCAGATTTCTTGCATTTGTGACAAGTTCTCTTCTTGTAATCGCTTGATGAAGATTCTGAGTTCTTCATGCCACTTCTTGATGATTTTCCACACCGACCTCTCCTTGAGAACTTCTGGAATTTCCTCACGAGCATTGCAAGCTCCTGACTCAGTTCTTCAGGATCACCAAGGCTACTGTCAGATTCTTCGCCTTTGGATGAGGAAATTGCCTTAGCCTTCAATGCACGAGATCTTCCATAGCTTGGCCCATAGAGGTCTCTCTTCTCAGCTTGTTGGAATTCATGAGTATTGAGTCTCTCAAGAATATCAGCAGGATCTAGTGACTTGTAGTCTCCACGTTCTTGAATCATCAAAGCAAGTGTATCGAATGAGGAATCAAGAGATCTCAGCAGTTTCTTCACCACCTCATGGTCGGTGATGTCAGGGGCACCAAGAGCTTGGAGCTGATTGGAGATATCAGTGAGACGATCGAAATTTTGCTGAACATTTTTGTTGTCGAGTCTTTTGAAGCGGTTGAAGAGATTGCGAAGAACATCAACTCAGGAGTCACGTTGAGTTGAAACACCTTCGTTGACTTTGGAAAACCTATCCCAGATAAGCTTAGCAGATTCCAAAGCACTCACTCTGCCATACTGACCTTTGCTCAGATGATCACATATGATATTCTTCGATTGAGAGTCGATGTGCTTGAATCTCTTCACATCAGCAGCAGTGACAGTCGGGGTGATGCGGGGAACACCATTTTCCACAATGTACCAGAGATCATTGTCAATTGCCTCAAGATGCATGCGCATCTTGTTCTTCCAGTAGGGGTAATCCGTCCCATCGAAGGTAGGACACCCAGCTGAGACCTTGATCATGCCTGCAGTCGAAATAACTAAAACTCCAGGTGGTTAAACCAAAATCACACAGAACAAGGGAGTACCTTGCTCTGATACCAATTGAAAGTGCGTTATATCGACTAGAGGGGGTGAATAGGTGATTTTTATAAATTTGTCACAGAGGAACTACTAGATGAGGAATTTGCTAAGTGACGAAATACTAGCAGCGGAATAAGTACTTAGTGCATGCGAAACATAGCAGTAGCATAGTCATCATGATGAAATGAAGCAAACACAGAGCATAAGTAGCGTGAACAGGATAAGCAGACAGAAGATAAAGTGACTGAAGAATTTGAGATGAGGAAATTGAGAAAGTCTTCAGTCAAATTCTTCAAATAGTAACGATCAGTTTCATCAACAAGTACTTCGAGGAAATGAAAGGGTTGAGGAAATGAAAGGGTTGAGGAAATGAAGACAAGGATTTGATGACCCAGTTCCAACTGCTATGACAGTCGTACGTCTGGTTCGGAGCCACTTGGTATTTAAAGCAAAGGACACACAGTCCCAAGACACACAGTCCTTACCGTATTCTCCATAAGCTAAGGTCACACAGACCTCGCCTGACACTCGTGGTAAGTCTTCAGGGTAGACTTCCAAACCCTCACAAACTCGGTCACCCGGCAATCCACAATTGACTGTTGGATGTTGTAGACCATCACGCCTAACCGTCTGGAAGATACACAGTCTTCAAAGGTAGAAAGCGTCGGTTCCACACAGGAACAATCTCTTCAGTGATGCTCAATCACTTTGGGTTTTGGTTGTTTGGGTTTTGGGTTTTTCCTCACTGATGATTTTCTCTCAAAGTCCTCGGAGGATGGATTGCTCTCAAATGACAAGTGTCAATCTCTCTCGGAGTAGCCAACCAGCTAGTGGTTGTGGGGGGCGGCTATTTATAGCCAGGGTGCAACCCGACATGATAAGACATAAATGCCCCCCAATGATATGACCCTTATGTGGATAAGATATCTGGACAGCTGGCGCAAGGCACAACAACAGTCGGAATTTGAACTGTCAAATTCCTCAGGGCTTATCATATTCCTCACGGTAGGCAATTCGAACTGGCAAAATCCTAACTCCTCAGTCAGAGCAAATTCCTTAGAGAACAGGAGAACTTCGTCTCTGTCACTGAAGAAATTGACGGAACTGCAAGAGATTTCCAAAGGCTTCACTCGAAGGTTTTGGGTATGTGTAGGCTTTGAGATGAGCATCAGTTGGAAATTTTTCCTTAGTATTACCTCGACCCCCTTTAACAGTACGGTGTTTCCTATGACTCAAAGAAAGGAAATGAAACTACGAAAACAAAAGTCTTCATGCTTCATAGTCCTCGTATCAATATCTTCAAGGTAACTCCAATTTCTTCATTCTTCAAAGTCTTCAGGGAATATCAAAGTCTTCAGCTGAAGACATTCATTTTTAGGGGTCGACATTCTTCGTATATATCAAACTTCTCAGCGACTTATGGAGCCTGTGTACACTCACACACATATTAGTCTCTTAACCTATAAGTCTTCAACACACCAAAATCACTAAGGGGCACTAGATGCACTTACACACCTTCGCACACAGTTCGTGCCATTAGCAATGGAGCTTGAACTATACCATTTGTGATTCATGCATCGCACACAGTTTCGTCGAAGGGTCTCTGATTGATGTGTCGTCTTTGGACCATTCTGTAGTAGTGTAGGTTCACCGTTGTCTAACAACATGACCTACAAGACATGATTACCGTACCACTCAAGGGCAGTACGTGTCCTTGTCGACCTACAAGGTTGAGTAGTGACTTGATCCGAAGCTTCATGATCACTAACATTAGATTCCTCTTCAACTGGTGTAGGCATCTGATACGTCTCCAACGTATCTATATATTTTTATTGTTCCATGCTATAATATTATCATTCTAGGATACTTTTTGGGTACTTATTTACCAATTTATATTTTTTTGAGCACTAACCTAGTGACCCAGTGCCAAGTGCCAGTTCCTGTTTTCTGCATATTTTTGTCTTGTCAGGTTTACTGTACCAAATGAAGTCCAATCGACCCGAATTTTTTTAATGATTTTTTTGGACCAAATAAAGAACTGGAAGCTTGGGAAGATGACCAGGGGCCACACGAGGGGATCAATACCCAATAGAGCGCGGCCAGGCCCTAGGGCACGCCCTGATGGGTACTGGCCTCCTCGGTCACTTCCCGACGTCCTTCTCTAGCCTATAAATTCTCATATGTTCCAAAAAAATCCAGGAGATCTCCCAAAAACCTTTTTCCGCCACCGCAAGTCTCTGTTCCGCCATGATCCCATCTGGAGGCCTTCTCCGGTACTCTGCCGGAGGGGGAATCCAACACGGAGGCCGTCTTCATCAACCTCGTTGCCTCCATGGTGATGTGTGCGTAGTTCACCACAGACCTACAGGTCCGTAGTTAGTATCTATATGGCTATCTCTCTCTCTATCTCTCTCTATTGATCTTCAATACAATGATCATCACATCTTTGCTTTGATCTATCCGATGTAATGCCTTTGTGCGGTGTGTTGGTTGGGATCCGATGAATTGTGGGTTTATGTTCAGATTATTCATGATAAAATATTGGAGTCTTCTTTGAGTTCTTAAATTGATTCTTATTGCATGATCATTATACCTTCGTAAATCTCTCCGATCTATTGATTTGCTTTGGCCAAATAGATTGATATTTCTTCAGTGAGAGGAGTGCATTATGGTAGGTTCAACCTGACGGGTTTCTATATCCTAGTGACAGAAGGGGACAAGATACGTCTTTGTGTTGTTGCTACTAAGGATAAAATGATGGGGTTCATTCATATTGATTGAGTTTACTTCGTCTACATGATGTCATCTTTCTCCAAGCATTACTCTGTTTTACTTAATACTCTAGATGCATGCTGGATAGTGGTCGATGAGTGGAGTAATAGTAATAGGTGCATGCAGGAGTCGGCCTATTTGTTTATGGACGTGATGCCTATATACACATGATCATTGTCGTGAATATGAATATAATTATTCTCTTTTCTATCAATTGCCCAACAATAATTTGTTTACCCACCGTATGTTTCCTACATGAGAGATGCCACTAGAGAACACTACGGCCCCCAGGTCTTCTCACTTATAATTTACAATAAGCTTTCAATACCTCGCTGCCTTTATTATCTTTTATTTTATTTTGCAATTATCCACTACTATCTACTTGTTTCACTTGCTTGCAAATAACGAGTCCAAGGGGATTGACAACCCTCTTGCCCGCGTTGGGTGCAAGTGTTTACTCTTTTGTGTGCACTCGCTGAAGACGGTGGTTGCATGCTACTCCTATTGGTTCGATAAACCTTGGTTCTTAACTAGGGGAAATACTTACTCGTTTGTGCTGCAATAACCCGTTCCTCTTCACGGAAAACCCAACACAGATCACAAACATCAGGAAGGATTTCTGGCGTCGTTGCCGGGGAGTATCACCAATCTACTATCAAGTAACATCGCACAAATTATCATTCACTTTTTATACATTTTATTTGTTGTTATATTTTGCTTGTTTCAAAAAAAATCAAAAATACAAAAATATTTACTTTACTACTTTGCTAGTTTGCTTGTTTCCTATCTAGTTTGCTTGTTTTGCTTGTTACTTCGCTTGCTTGGTCACCATGTCTCAAGATGCTAGTAAGTTGCGTGACTTTTCTAATGCTAATAAAGATGACTTTATTAGCACTCCTATACCGTCTGCCCCTAGTGCGTAGGGTTTTGATATAAATGTTGCATTATTAAATCTTGTGATGAAAGAACAATTTTCGGGAAGTCCTAACGAGGATCCCGCTGCTCATCTTAATACTTTCGTTGAACTTTGTGATATGCAAAATAAAAAGGATATGGATAATGATGTTGCAAACTTAAAGTTATTTCCTTTTTTCACTAAGAAATAAAGCTAAGGCTTGGTTTTAATCTTTACCACGTAATAGTATTGGAACATGGGATAATTGTAAAGATGCTTTCATTACCAAGTATTTTCCTCCTGCTAAGATCATCTCCCTTAGGAATCATATAATGAATTTTAATAAAAAATGATCATGAACATGTTGCACAAGCTTGGGAGAGGATGAAATTGATGATTAGAAATTGTCCTACTCTTGGGTTAAACTTGTGGATGATTATCCAAAATTTCTATGCTGGACTGAACTTTGTGTCTAGAAATCTTCTAGATTCTGCTGCAGGTGGTACCTTTATGGATGTGACCTTAGGAGAGGCCACAAAACTTATGGACAACATCATGACAAATTATTCCCAATGGCATACCGAGAGAGCTCTAGCACGTAAGAAGGTAAATTTTGTGGAAGAAATCGCTAGTTTGAGTGAAAAAGTGGATGCTCTTATGAATATGGTTGCGAGCAAAAATACTAATGTTGATCCAAATGATATGACTTTTTCTACTTTGATTTAACAAAATAATGATGCTATTGATGTGAACTTTATCTCGCGAAACAATTTCAACAACAATGCTTATAGAGGAACTTTCAATACTAGGCCGTATCCAGGTAACTCCTCTAATAATTATGGCAACTCTTATGGTAATTCTTATGGAAATTCTTCTAAAAATTCTAATAGGACACCGTATGATCTTGAGAACACCATTAAAGAATTCATTAGTTCTCAAAAGATTTTTAATACTATGGTAGAAGAAAAGTTGCATATGATTGATACTTTGGCTAAAAACATGGATAGAATTGCTCTTGATGTAGAAACACTCAAAAGTAAAACTTTGCAACCTAAGAATGATTTTAATGAGACTATTAAATATTTCCAAATATCTATTAATGAAAGTAAGGAGAGGACCGCTAAGTTGAAAGCTAAGCGGGAATTCTTGGAAAAAGCTCTTCCACTCGGTTTTTACCGGAATCATGATGAAGATCTTAAAATGATTGGTGCTTCTCCTATTGATTCTTTGTTTGCCTCTCTGAATATTAATGATAAAGGGACTCGAATTGAACCAACTCTAGTTAAGGAGAGTCCCGTTTGCTTTGTGAGTGATGATTCTAATGCTAAAACTGAAAATGTGGGTTTGGAGAAGTTAAAACCTTGTCTTGCGATGTGCTCACTATCTTTAATTACAAGGATTTTAATTATGAGAGCTGCTCTTTAGTAGAATGTATTTCCTTGTTGCAAACCAGTATTAGCTCACCTAATGCTTATGAACAAAATAAGGCTTTTACTAATCATATAGTAGAAGCAACGATAAAAGCTTATGATAAGAAACGTTAGCTAAAAGTTTCTATCCCTAGGAAATTGCATGATGAGTGGGAACCTACTATTAAAATAAATATAAATAAATATGAATGCAATGATTTATGTGACCTTGGTGCTAGTGTGTCTACAATTCCTAAATCCCTTTGTGATGTTCTTTGTCTCACCGGCATTCAAGATTCTTCCCTTAATTTGCATCTTGCGGATTCTACCATTAAAAAACCTCTAGGTAGAATAAATGATGTTCTCATTATTGCAAATAAGAATTATGTGCCTATAGATTTCATTGTGCTTGATATTGAATGCAATCTTACTTGTCCAATTATACTTGGTAGGCCTTTTCTACGGACTATAGGCGCAATTATTGATATGAAAGAGGGAAACATAAGATTCCAATTCCCACTAGGCTGGTCGTAATGGAGAGTACCATATACTAGTATCATGCATATGATACTAGTGTATCATACTACATCCATGGTGCATAGTATCATAGGTTAGTACCATAGGATAGTCCATTTATTGTCATACATGACACATGGTAGCACATCATTTAATATGATACGGTATCATGATATGATACTCAACCCTCTCTTTCTTCATTTAATTTTATGCCACCTCATCAAAATTGCCTAGTTGGCATGCATGATACTACCTATGATACTCCCATTACGACTAGCCTAAAGAAAGGGATGGAACACTTCCCTAGGAAAAGAAATAAACCACCTTATGAATCTATTATGAGAGCTACTTATGGGTGGAGTGTCAAAGATGACAACACTTGATATCATGCATTATGCCTAGTTAGGGGCATAAAACAATAGCGCTTGATATGTTGCTTATACTAACGGATCTCACGAAGTTTTGTTAAGTTTTGTGTAATTCAAGTTTTCAAGTTTTGGGTGTTATCACGATGACGAAGAATAAGGAGCATCAAGAGACTAAGCTTGGGGATGCCAAAGGACCCCAAGGCAATATTCTAGGAAGACTCAAGCGTCTAAGCTTGGGGATGCCCCGGGAAGGCATCCCATCTTTCATTCCAAATCATCGGTATGTCACTGGGAGCTATATTTTTATTCATCACATGATATGAGTTTTGCTTGGAGCGTCATTAGTTTTTGCTTGTTTTTGTTTTAGTTTGCCAAAATCATTGTTTAATGGACACACCTATTTGAGAGAGACACATTTTTACCATTATTTGTTAGAATACTCTTTGTGCTTCACCTATATCTTTTGAGCTAGGCAGTTGCTCTAGTACTTCACTTATATCTTTTTGAGCTCGGCGGCGTGTAGATTTTGTAGAAATAATTGCACTCTCGTTCTTCACTTACATTTGTTTGAGAGTTATAAACATCAATGGTAATTGCACGGGTTGTAGAATTAGTCCATAAATTAATAGGTATTCAATGATTGATAATCAAAACCTTCATGTATCACTTAAAAGAGAAGTTTTGAGTTAATGATATTAATGTGGTAATGTAAAAAGGGTATGAGTACATGGTTGTCGGTTCATAGGAGCATCGGTATTAAGTGGTGTTAACTTTTCGTTTGTCTAAGTATTGGTAAAAGTCATGGTGAGGATGTGTGAGCATTTTTATTCCTCGTTGCAATCCTAGTGTTGTTTCGTGTCGGAGGTGCGCGATGGTTAACTCCTCCCAACCTCCTACCTAGGGGCATGCGAGTAGTGCTTTGATTCGCGATAAGACTAATAAAAGTTTGCAATAAGTATGTGAGTTCTTTATGACTAGTGCGAATCCGTGAACATACGCAATCTCACCTTCTCATATTTTGCAAGCCTCTTCGGTACCGTGCATCGCCCATTCTCATCTCGAGGATCGGTGCGAACCTAGTCGGTGCATCCAAACCCCGTGACATCATACACTCTGTCACAACATAAACCTCCTATTATCTTCCTCAAAACATCCACCATACCTACCTATTATGTCATTTTCATAGCCGTTCTGAGATATATTGCCATGCAACTTCCATCATCATATCATATGACTAGTTCATTCATCTACATATTGCTTTGCATGATCATATAGAGCTGACATAGTATTTGTGGCAAAGCCACCGTGTAAGGGCATTCTCTTGCCTTACTGTTTTGGTGATGATGACAACTCACTATGATTCTAACAGGGTGTCAAGTTATTCAGGTACTTCATGTGAGACACAAGACGGTTAGATATTCCCTCCAAACGGAAAAGATCGAAGACGGTGTTCTCTACGTGTTTATTCTCTTTGGTCGTAGGGATCCCATACTATTAAGAGGGAATCCACATTGGAAAGTCTTGGGTGAATCAGTTCTTTCGCTCATCCGTCTTCACCCAACTCTTTCCTCCGCATCATAGAGAGAGAGGCCCCTCTTTCCTTTGTTGCTTGCCAGGTACACCGCTGTCCCGACCTAATGCACTGCTCGCTCTAAGCGTTCGGTTTGACCACCACTCCAGGGGTGATACCCTGGAGGTGATGCCACTGAGTTGTCCCCAGCGGTTGTACCGCTGCCCCCGGGCGGTTGTACCGCCAAATGCCGGGTGACCCAGGGTGGCAGCTCTGGGCGGTTAAACCGGCCCAGCACCGGGCTACAACCGGACTTGGTTCTATTTAGCTCCGGTTGTTGGGAGAACCTGGACCGGTTGTACCGCTATATTCATATAGCCCGGTACAACCGGGGTCCCGAGCGGTTGTACCGCTTAGGACTTTGCCTGGTCCGGGGCTCTGGCCGGGCTGCTACATCCGGGCCACCGTTCTGTTTAGGTCCGGTCGTAGGGCGGTTGTTGACCGGTTGTACCGCTATTTTCATATTGCCCGGTACAATCGGGGTCCCGAGCGGTTGCACCGCTTAGGACTTTGCCTGGTCCAGGGATCTGGCCGGGGTGCTGCTTTCGGGCCACCTTTCTGTTGTGGTCCGGTAGTAGGGCGGTGGTTGGCCGATTGTAACGGTCTTACCGGTTATACCGGTTGTACCGCCCGCCACTCCGGTTGTACCGCCCGCCACTCCGGTTGTACCGCCCGCCACTCGTGGTTTCGTTGGGAGCCTCCAATTAAGTTGTGGAGAGAGCCCCAACCTTGTTTGTAAAGGTCCGGTTGCCGCCTTCAAGGGCACCACTAGTGGAATCACGGCATCTCGCATTGTGTGAGGGCGTGAGGAGAATACGGTGGCCCTAGTGGGTTCTTGGGGAGCATTGTGCCTCCACACCGCTCCAACGGAGACGTACTTCCCCTTACCGGGAAGGAACTTCGGTAACACATCCTCGTCTCCATTGGTTCCAATGGTTACTTCTTACCCTTACTTTGTGCAAGCTATTTGTATTGCTTATCTCGTTGCTTGTATGGTTATTGTTGTTAGCATCATATAGGTTGCTCACCTAGTTGCATATCAAGCTAACCTATTTGTTGCTAAGCCTAATTTGTTAAAGAAAAGTAAAAAAGTGGTAGTTGCCTATTCACCCCCCCCCTCTAGTCAACCATATCTATCCTTTCAATTGGTATCAGAGCTATGTCTCTTTATTAAGGGTTTCACCACCCGAAGAGTATGGTTAATGACGGGGACGGGCCGGTTGAACTCCCGAGGCCATGGGTGTGAACACGGTCTCTCATGAGGATTTAAATGAGGCCATGTCCTCACTTAAATCCTCCATGACGATCGAGGTCAAATCCATGTTTAAAGAATTCCTTGATACTCTTAAACTTTCCACCGATGCGGTGCAAGTGGTTAATCCCACTAACTTGACATCGGATGTCAACTCCGGTAAGGAGGGTGCTAGTGCTAATAAGGACACTCATTCTCAAGGAATTAATGGGTCGAGGACCTTTGCCTCGGTTCCCCCTCCCTTGGTCTATGGAGGACCGGTGCATCCACCTCATATAGTTAATCTCGGTCCTCCTAAACTTGTTAAGAATGAATTTGCTAATTGGGTTTTTCGTATCAAGTCTCATTTGGATCACAGCTCAATTCAACTCATGAGAGTCATTGAAGAAGGATACTATCCTCGTGATCCACGCAACCTCACTCCAAGAGAAGAGGCTGACAAACAGCTAAATTCCTCCGCCTTGTTCATACTCCAAGATGCAGTTCCTACCGAAGACCTACCTCACCTGCGACCCTTCACTGTTGCCAAAGAGTGTTGGGAACACATTGTCTGCATGTACTAGGGCAGCTCAAGCATTCAACGGTCGAACTATGAGGTCGTGCTTGATCAGTCAGATGAGTTTGTAATGATAGAAGAGGAGGAACCGCGTGAGCTCTATAGGAGGGTAACTACTCTTGCCGTTGCCCTCCGAGATCACGGCAGCAAGGATGTGGATGACACCTGGATCAAGCGCAAGTTTCTGAAGGCCATCATGCCTTTCAACAAGGCCATGTCTGCCGTCATCCGCCAAAGACCGGACTTTCACAACTTGTCCTCTAGTGATGTGTTGGATGAATTTATTGCAATGAACATCTTGAACACGACCGCGGATAATGCTCTTGCTCGTGTGCAACGGTCAAAGAAATCATCTCCCAACCTTGCTTTGAAGGCCAGGGTCAGTCAAGAGGAAGAAGAAGAAGAAGAAGAAGAAGAAGAGGGTTGCCCCGAGGACACCAAATATGCTTACCATGAGCATATGGCTCTAGCGTCTAGGCAATTCTGGGGCAATAAGAGAAACGCAAGGCCAAATTTCTCCAAGAACAACTCAAGTGGGTCAAAGGGCAAGCAACGTGTGAGAACCTACTACAACTGTGGTAATGTGAGTCACTTCGTGGTGGATTGTTCTTATGAGAAGAGGGAAGACAATGGTGGCAAGCTCATCCGCAAAGATAAGGCCAAGTCTTTTCCCAACAAGTCCAACTTCACCAAGAAGGCTTCTCACAAAGTGTTGGTAGCTCAAGAAGAGTATGCCTCCGATGATGATGTGGATGACGAAGACACAAGTGGTGAAGGAATGGCAATGGCATCTGTGGCTATTGCATCGGTTACCCCAACAAAGGTGTCACTCTTCGACGCTCCCAACGAGAACCACATTGCTAGGTGCCTCATGGCCAAAGGTATCACCAAGGTAACCTCCAACGCCAAAACCTCAAACATTAAAATTGCTATTTCTTCCACTCCGTCTTTGTTAGATTGTGTGGATGAAAATGAGGAGGCGAAAGAGAGCGAGAATGAGTTTGACAAGTTCATGTGCAAACTCAAGGAAGAATCCAAGAAGCACTTCGTTGCTCTCTTGGAACAACTTGGTGAGGCCAATGACACGATTGAGTCTCAAGAAGAATATCTTGAGGAGATGAGAGGGCATAGTCGTGATTATGCCGACGAGATAGCAGATCTTTCTATTGCTCTAGAGGAAGAGCGAGGTCTTCATTTGACTCTTAAGGAGTCACAAAATGACGTCCTTGCTAAATTACGTAAAGATTATGATCATGCTATCGTTCTTAACCGTGTTCTTAAATCTGAAAAGGTTGCACTTGGGGTTGACGATGCTCGACTCAAGGATGAGTTTGACTCTCTTGACAATGCTCACAAGGCATTGAACAGCGTTCATGCTTCTCTTAAAGAGTCGCATGATCAACTCCAAGTAAAACTCACTAAGGAAATTGCCACGTGTCCTCCTTTTGTTTTAATCGATAATGCATCTGCTACTAACCCGTGTTGTGAGCATGCACATCTTGTGGAGGAAAATGCTAAGCTGAAGGAGCAGCTTGAGAAAGGCCTTGTAACATGTATCCAAGGTGAGAAGAATCTCAATGACCTTTTGAGCAATCAAAAGGAAGTGGTTGCAAAGGAAGGAGTTGGGTTTGCACCCAAGTCCAAAAAGAAGAAGACGATGAAGACCACGCGGGCTCCTCCGCTCAAGGAAACATTTGTCAAAGCGGGGAACATCACTCATGAGAAGAAGAAGGATAAGGTTGTGAGTGATAGTGCCAAGAAGGGCAAGATCACTCCCTCCAACAGGACCGGCGATTTTAACCCCTCCTATGTTTTGTGCCATGCTAGTGATGGGCATGTTTATGCCAAATATGTTGGTTCTTCTTATGAGTACATTGAGTGGTCTATTTGGGTTCCTAAGACCCTTGTCACTAACATGAAAGGACCCATTCAAGAATGGGTACCTAAATCCAAGCATTGATCTATTGTAGGACTTTGCTTCCGGGGGAGTCTCATGGTTGCTCGATAGCGGAGCAACAAATCATATGACCGGATGCAAGGACTTGGTGGTGGATGTTCGACCGGATGCATCCGTGGCCACCCAAGTCTCATTTGGCGATGATGCAATCTCAAAGGTATTGGGTCTTGGCAAGGTGGTTATCTCTCCGACCTTAACCATTGAGAGAGTCATGGTTGTTGAGACCCTTGCATACAATCTACTTTCCGTTCGTCAACTTGCACTCATGGGTTTTAGTACCTTCTTTGGCATTGATACCGTGACCCTTTTGTGGAGCAAGACTCTTAAAGTAGCCTTTGTTGGACATGTCGAAAACGGTCTCTATGTGATTAACGTCTCGGAGCGACCCACT
Source organism: Elymus sibiricus (assembly GCA_039707655.1). NCBI lineage: Eukaryota > Viridiplantae > Streptophyta > Magnoliopsida > Poales > Poaceae > Elymus > Elymus sibiricus. The sequence continues at coordinate 383,523,353 of CM077667.1, read as the reverse complement.
AAGACCGCGACATGTCTAATGGCTAAAGTTGATGTGGGATGGCTTTGGCATCGCCGACTAGCCCATGTCAATATGAGATCTTCGCAAAGTCTCCTCAAAGGGGATCACATTCTTGGACTAACAAATGTGAGTTTTGCCAAAGATCGTGCTTGCAGTGCTTTTATCGAAGGAAAGCTACATGAAAAGGCTCATCGTCCAACTACTACAATCTACTCAAAGAGGACCTTAGAGCTCCTTCACATGGATCTCTTCGGGCCTCCATCTTTTGACAGCCTTGGAGGAAGAAGGTACTGCTTGGTGATTGTGGATGATTACTCAAGATACACATGGGTATATTTCTTCAAGAGGAAGAGTGAGACACAACAGACCGTCATCAACTTTGCAAATGAAGTCCAACGTCAACATGAAGCAAAGATTTTGATGATTAGAAGTGACAATGGCACTGAGTTCAAGAACTACACCCTAGATGAGTTTCTCAGTAATGAGGGGATAAAGCACCAATATTCCACACCTTACACCCCTCAACAAAACGGTATTGCGGAGAGAAAGAACCGGACGTTGATGGATGCGGCAAGAACCATGATGGCAGAGTTTAAATCTCCGTACAACTTTTGGGCCGAAGCCATCAACACAACGTGTCATGCATCAAATCGGCTCTATCTCCGTAAAGGCTTGAACAAGACTCCTTATGAGATTCTTACCGGGAACAAGCCCAACCTCAAATACTTCCGGGTGTTCGGTTGTAAGTGTTTCATTCTCAAGAAAGGTGTTCGTTTGTCTAAATTTGAATCTAGAGCCCATGAGGGTATATTTGTTGGTTATTCTGCAAACTCTCATGCTTACCGTGTCCTCAACAAGTCCACAGGACTCATTAAGGAGACGAGTAACGTAGAGTTTGAAGAAAATAATGGCTCCCAAGTGGAGCAAAGTGGTCTTTGTGATGTAGGTGATGAAATTCCTCCGTGATGGGTACTGGCTTCCTCGACCGCCTCCCGACGTCCCTTTGTGGCCTATAAATTCTCATATAATCCAAACCCCCCAGGAGAGCTCCCGAAACCCTTTTTCCTCCGCCGCAAGTCTCTGTTCCACCGTGATCCCATCTGGAGGCCTTCTCCGGTACTCTGCTAGAGGGGGAATCCATCACGGAGGCCGTCTTCATCAACCTCGCTGCCTCCATGGTGATGTGTGAGTAGTTCACCATAGACCTACGGGTCCGTAGTTAGTATCTAGATGGCTATCTCTCTCTCTTGATCTTTAATACAATGATCACCGCATCTTCGCTTTGATCTATCCGAGGTCATGCCTTTGTGCGATGTGTTTGTTGGGATCCGATGAATTGTGGGTTTATGTTCAGATTATTCATGATAAAATATTGGAGTCTTCTCTGAGTTCTTAAATTTATTCTTATTGCAGGATCATTATACCTTCGTAAATCTCTCCGATCTATTGATTTGCGTTGGCCAAGTAGATTGATATTTCTTCAATGAGAGGGGTGTGTTGTGGTAGGTTCAACCTGATGGGTTTCTATATCTTAGTGACAGAAGGGGACAAGGTACGTCTTTGTGTTGTTGCTACTAAGGATAAAACGATGGGGTTCATTCATATTGAATGAGTTTACTTTGTCTACATCATGTCATCTTTCTCCAAGTATTACTCTATTTTACTTAATACTCTAGATGCATGATGGATAGTGGTCGATGAGTGGAGTAATAGTAATAGGTGCACGCAGGAGTCGGCCTATTTGTTTATCGATGTGATGCCTATATACACATGATCATTGTTGTGAATATGAATATAATTATTCGCTTTTCTATCAATTGCCCAACAGTAATTTGTTTGCCCACCGTATGTTTCCTACATGAGAGATGCCACTAGAGAACACTACGTCCTCCGGGTCTTCTCACTTATAATTTACAAAAAGCTTTCAATAACTCGCTGCCTTTATTATCTTTTATTTTATTTTGCAATTATCCACTACTATCTACTCGTTTCACTTGCATGCAAATAACGAGTCCAAGAGGATTGACAACCCTCTAGCCCGCGTTGGGTGCAAGTGTTTTCTCTTTTGTGTGCAGTCACTGAAGATGGTGGTTGCCTGTTACTCCTATTGGTTCGATAAACCTTTATTCTTAACTAGGGGAAAAACTTATTCGTTCGTGTTGTAATAACACGTTCCTCTTCACGGAAAACCAAACGCAGATCATAGACATCATATATTCCGATGACGGGCTTCCTCAAATACCCGAGGTCTTCATGAGCAAGCAAGTTGGATGCACACCCACTTAGTTTCATTTGATCTTTCATACACTTATAGCTCTAGTGCATGTGTTTCATGACAATCCCTACTTCTCGCGTTGATATCGATTGATGGTCATCTCCATAGCCCGTTGATCCACCTAGTTGATGCGAGACTTTCTTCTCCACTTTTACCCCTTTGAAACCTACCACCATATTCTATTCCACCTATATGCTATGTCCATGGTTCACACTCATGTATGAGTGAGGTATAAAATGCTGAAGCACGCGAAAAAGTACGATCCAATTGCTTGGCTTAACACCGTGGTGCTTGGCATTTGTATTTATGTGGTGAAGATGGAGCCATGACATACTAATATGATAAAATGAAGGGGGGGGGGGTAAGCATTCTTTAAGGTTCGTATATTTTGAAAGTTGATGATTATGTTACTTATGTTTATGGATATTACTATGTTAATGTTTATTGATTCATCATTTCTCGATGATCATACCTGAAAAGATTACATGTTGGGTAGCATGTCACATCAAAAAAATTGTTTTTATCATTTACCTACTCGAGGACGAGCAGGAATTAAGCTTGGGGACACTGATACGTCTCCAATGTATCTATAATTTTTGATTGTTCCATGCTATTATATTATAATTCTAGGATACTTTTTAGGCATTTACTTGTTGTTTTATATTATTTTTAGCACTAACCTATTAACCCAGTGCCAAGTGCCAGTTGATGTTTTCTGCATGTTTTTGGATTTTCAGGGATACTGTACCAAACGAAGTCCAAAACCCCGAATTTTTTTGATGATTTTTTCTGAACCAAAACAAGACCTAGAAGCTTCGGAGGAAGACCCGAGGGCACACGAGGTGCCCCCAAGTCATCAGGGCGCGCCCAGGGGGTGGTCGTGTCCTGATAGCTTGGGGCCACCTCCTCGGCCCTCTGCCCTGATCTCTAGCCTATAAATTCTCTAATATTGAAAAAAAACTGGAGAGCCTCCCGAAACACTTTTTCCGCTGCCGCAAGTCTCTGTTCCGCCGTGTGCCCATCTGGAGCCATGTTCGGGTGCCCTGCCGGAGGGGGAATCGATCACGAAGGACCTCTACGTCAATCTTGCTTCTCCCATGGTGATGTGTGAGTAGTTCACCGCAGACCTACGGGTCTGTAGTTAGTACCTATATGGCTATCTCTCTCTCCCTATGTTCTTCATTGCCAAGATCACCGTGATTCCCGCGGTGATCTATCTTGTGTAATCAATCTTTGCGGTGTGTCTTTTGAGATCTGATGAATTGTGGGTTTATGTTCATATTATTCATGAAAAGATATTGAATACTTGCTGGTATTTTATTTGCATGATTGTCATAGCTTCATAATGCTCTTCGATCTATCGGTTTTTTGGCCAACTAGATTGATTTATCTTCAAGTGGGAGTGGTGCGCTGTAGTGGGTTCAATCTTGCGGTGCTCAATACCAGTGACAGAAAGGGACATTACGCGTATTGTATTTCTGCCACTAAGGGTAAAACGATGGGGTTTATTCATATTGATTGCATTTACTTTGTCTACATCATGTCATCATCCTCCAAGCATTACTCCGTTTTTACTTAATACTCTAGATGCATGCTGGATAGCGGTCGATGGGTGGAGTAATAGTAGTAGATGCAGGAAGGAGTCGGTCTACTTGTTTATGGATGTGATGCCTATATACATGATCATTTTCATGAACAAATATTGCATAACTATCCGCTTTTCTATCAATTGCCCAAGAGTAATTTGTTGACCCACCGTATGCCTTCTTCGAGAGAGAACCCTCTAGCGAACACTATAGCCCCGAGTCTCCTCACAAATATATTTATGAAAACTCTAAATACCTTGGTGCCATTATTTAATTTATTTTTATTTACAATTTACATTTATCAAATTATCTATCTATCACTACTTATCGCTTGTCAGTAACGAGTTCAAGGAAATTGACAACCGTCTTGCCCGCGTTGGGTGCAAGTGTTTGCTCTTTTGTGCGTAGGCACTAAAGATGGGAATTTGCGTGGTTCTCCTATTGGTTCGATAACCTTGGGTCTCACTGAAGGAAATACTTACCTTTGCTTTGCTACATGATCCCCTCCTCTTCGGGGAAAATCCCAACGCAGTTTACAAGTATCAACCCACGACCGCGGTATGGTGCACGGGAAAGTGAAACGCCCACGTACAAATACCAGCATACGGCCAGCCCACGTCCAGGACTCTATGCACAACCAGCCCACGGTCCACTTGTCATAGGTTGTAACGGCAAGGCTCACATGGCATACGCTGCCCACATGCCATACGTGGCGCACATGTCTTTCTGGCCTGCCACGTCAGTAACTACGAAGGTAATGGTCAACTGCGTTGACCCGATGGCAAGGCTCCGTTTGGGCTTTTGTGAGAGCGGGGCGAGTGGGGGAGGGCAAAAGTGAGGAAATTTAGACTCCTTGGGAAAAATTGTGCACAACTAAGCAACCAGTGGCACAGAAATAGAAAACCCTTACAACTAATCCCGAAGGTAATCAAAGAGGGAGCGTGTCGACGGCGATCACATCAACCTTGGAACCATTTCCGACGCGCATCGTCACCTTGTCCTAAGCCAGTCTCCGTTTATTCAGCAGCTCCTATTCCAAGTTACAAATATTAGCAACCGAACCGGTATCAAATACCCAGGCGCTACTACGAAAACTAGTAAGGTACACATCAATAACATGTATATAAAATATACGTTTGTTGACGTTGTGAGCTGTAGGATCGAAAGTATGTCTAGAGGGGGGTGATTATACTACTTGACCAAATAAAAAACTTTACCTTTTCCCAATTTTATCGGTTGGCAAGTTTTAGCGATTTTACCAAGTCTAGCACACCCTACACATGCAAGTCTATGAGTAGTGCAGCAGAAAGTAATGACATTGCAAGTGTGAGTAAAGGGAAGGATAGGAATATCAAACGCAATGAAGACACGGAGATTTTTGGCATGGTTCCGATAGGTGGCGCTATCATACATCCATGTTGATGGAGACTTAAACCCACGGAGGGTAACGGTTGTGCGATTCTACGAAGGGCTCCACCCACGAAGGGTCCACAAAGAAGCAACCTTGTCTATTCCACCATGGCTTACGTCCATGAATGACTAGCCTCACTCGGGGTAGATCTTCACGAAGTAGGCGATCTCCTTGCCCTTACAAACTTCTTGGTTCAACTCCACACGATTAGGAGGCTCCCAAGCGACACCTAACCAATCTAGGAGACACCACTCTCCAAAAGGAAATAGATGGTGTGTCGATGATGAACTCCTTGCTCTTGTGCTTCAAAATATAGTCTCCTCAACACTCAATCACTCTCTCACAGATTTTGGCTTGGTAGAAGAGGATGATTGGGTGGAAAGCAACTTGGCGAGGCTAGAAATCAAGGATCTATTGGTTGGAGTGAAAGTCCTTGATCTCAACACATGAGTAGGTGGTTCTCTCTCAGAAAATGAATGGTGGACGTGTAGTTTCATTCTGACTGCTCTCTCAATGAGTCAGAGGGGGTGGAGGGTTATTTATAGCCTTCTCCAAAAATCCAACCGTTATAACATTATTGCCCAACTCGGTGAAACCAAAGTAAAAAACTTGGTTCTATCGACTAGTGCAAAATGCCCTAACTTTTGGTTTTTTGGTGAGAACGAATGCAACATCTCGGTGAGACCGAGTCAGTTTAACCAAGGCAGATCCAGTGCATCGGTGACACCAAAACATAAAACCCGGAAGTTACAAAATTAAATATTTCGATCATAGAAGGTTGGTCACTACTTCTCGGTTGCACCGAGTGCAATCTCGGTTCTACCGAGGTGCTAGGGTTTGGCTTAGAATCTATCTCGGTGGGACCGAATGGGACATATTGATGGCATCGAAAGTGGACTTTAGGGTTTATGACAAATGGTTTTGTGAGAGTTTGATTGAGGCTTTTGGTGGCAAATCTCTAAGCACTTGAGCAACCAGATCATCATCAATACCTCATCCCCTTTTAATAGTATTGGCTTTCTTATGGACTCAATTATGATCAAATCACATAAAATAAAATGTAGAGTCTTGAAGCTTTTGCCAATTGAAGTTATTGGCATCTTAGGGGTTCCTCCTCACAATTCCTAGCCAATCCATTCATCGAACTTTCCTGAAATATACTTGATAGGCTGATTAGTTCAATGAACTATATGTTGTTGTTAATTACCAAAACCACCTAGGGCCTTTTTGGTAATTGATGACAACATATAGATCAAAGCATCGACATAGGATACAATCAATGCATAGTATCCTCGCTTTGAGAAGTATGTGATAAGAAACAACTCCCCCTAAACTTGTGCATTATTTTGAATTTGCGTTTGAATACAAATGCACAATCAATTAGGATCATGGGTCACTCTTCCATGTCACATACATCTTGGTAGAGCGCATATCTGATATGAATGGATTATAATGCGCACAAAACCAAGCACACAAGTGAATGATCATGACATATATTTCAAGGATAGGCATTAGTAGCATCAACCATAAAGTGTATGATTAAACACAACGAAGTTTCAAGTCACGAGACGAGCAAAAGTGCAAAAGTATAACCTAGTGTATCAAGAACGATGAAGAGAAGCATTAGCCAGCGAAAGGGCTCCAGACCATCCCCCTCTCGTGGCCCTTCGCGGTCTGGGGGCTGGATATCCTGGGTCCCTTCCCTCGCACAACCGGAGGCTACAACTACCTCTATGTCGCAATCGACAAGTTCACCAAGTGGGCAGAAGTGGAGTCTGTCCGCTCCATCCCGGCGAGATCTGCCGTCAAGTTCATCAAGGGCTTGGTGTGCCGCTTCGGGGTCCACAACCGCATCATCACCGACAACGGCTCACAATTCACCAGCGGCCTCTTTAGGCCCTAGTGTGACAACATCGACACGCAAATATGGTGCGCCTCCATGGCGCATCCGCGAAGCAACGGCCAGGCCGAGCGTGCTAACGCTGAGGTCCTCAAGGGCCTCAAGACAATAAGCTTCAGCAAGAAGCTCACAACATGTGGCAAAGGCTGGCTCGACGACCTCCAGTCTGTGCTATGGTCGATACGCACACCAGCGAAACTTCTTTCTTCCTCGTCTATGGGGCAGAAGTTGTCCTTCCTACTGAGCTCAAGCATGGGTCCCCGCGGGTCTTGGCCTTCAAAGAGAACCACCAAGATGACCTGTGGGAAGCTGATATGCTCCTCCTCAAGGAAGCACGCCGTCAGGCCGCCCTCCGCGCGACCCGGTATCAGCAAGCGCCGCGTCGCTACCACAACCGCAATATACGCCCCCGTACCCATGAAGCTGGTGATCTTGTCCTGCGAAGGATCCTCTCCAGAGAAGGACTCCACAAGATCTCGCTCAGGTGGGAAGTCCTGTTTAGGGTCGTCCACGTTTCCTGGCCTGGCGTAGCACGGCTAGAGATGGAGGAGGGTGTTCCGGTACAAAACGCATGGAACATCCAACATCTCCGCAAGTTCTACCCGTGACCTCACGGGCGCGAACAACTTGGAGTTGTACACGCTCCGGGAGCCTCTCCTTCTGCGTCACCACGAGGCCGCGAGAGCTCCCCACCTACAACCCAGTGGGGCCCCATGCGCAGTCATGGCGGACTTTTTGATTGAGGGCACGCTGCCTAGCCGCACTACATCCTCAAGCTGACGAGTGTCAACCACGACAACACTCTTTTTGGTCATGTAAGGAGGGCGCACCGCCTGGCCGCACCATATCCTCCAGCTGAGCCGTGTCCAGCACAGCAACACTCTCCTTTTTGGTTGTGTAATGAACTCCTTCATGCACTAGTAAAGTGTTATTTTCTAATATTTTCCTAAATCGTCATGTGCGCTTGAAGAGCTTTTTTTTCAGGAGCTGAGCGCACTCGCGATCTCCCTCCTGCGTATCATGCGAGCGGGGGCTGGACATGGTACATGTGCTTGGGTCAGTCCCAACGGTGCTGCTAAACCCAAGTGACTAAGCTTTGGCTCGCGAGCCTGCTCCCTTGCACGTCACCTCACCAAGGTCCTTGGTACTTTGTCCCCTCACGTGACACCCATGAGCGACCTCATGAGCGTGTGCCGATCCACTGCTTGTGAATCTTCTTGATATGTCGTTGTCGCTGATGTAGGGCACTTGAAGCTTCATGAGCGCCAACCCATGAAGCAGCCTGTAGCGTACTGCCTCTTCAAGAAGCCTACGGCGGGCCTCACGAGCGCTGTCTCGTGAGGCAACATGTAGCGCTCATGTTAACCAAGTGCCGGCGGGAGGCCTCGCGAGGCCCACCCACAAGCTGTAGCACACCAAGGCTTGTGCCCCACAAAAAGATAAGTCCAAATACTTCGTGAATACGTTGGCGTTCTTGAACTCTTTTTCCTCGTGATCTCGTCGAGTGTCTTTGTTTTCTACTTGGCGCGAATCGCTTGCACGTCAAAGAGGAGTTTCCTGAGCATCGCGCCTCAGGAGCACTTACCGCCTCGCAGAGCCCTACCTCTGGCCTTGTTGGGCATGCATCCCAGCATACTAACAACGGCGTAGCACGCTCGGGGCTGGGTCCTGACGACATAGGGCACACTGGCAATGAAAAAAGGAAAACCAAACCTCACGAGAAAACAAGGGATTTGCAACAGGAAATTAAAACCTAGTGCGATTACAATGGCGAAATATTGATAACAGGGAGACAAGGAGAAGAAAGGAGAATAGCCTAAGCAGACGTGGCGCCGCCGCTGTCGCCACCGTCGGCGTCCTCAGGGCCGCCGCTTTCCTCAGAGCTCTAGGGAGCGTGCGTGAATTTCTCGACCAGGGCGTCCACATGGTCCCGCACCCCCCTCCTGAGCTCGTTGTGGAGCTCCTCGGGAACAGGCTGCATCACCCCGGCGAAGTTGAAGTCGGTGTTGGTGCGGAGGAGGTTGCTGAAGATCTGCGTCACTGCCTGGTCCAGAAGGTCGCGGGCCTCCTCTTCGATGACGGCATCCTACCTTGCGGTCCCCGTCTTCAGTGCCTCCACCAGCTTGGTGAAGAAGTCCAGATTGTCTGCGTCGGTCTCCGTGATGGGGAAGTCAGGGACCTCATCAATGAATCGGGACACGGCGTAGCGGGGGCGCTTGGCAAGGGCGCAGAAGACCTTGACGTGCTCGGCCTGAAGCCTCCGCGCCTGGGCAGCATCATCTCTCGCCTTCTGGACGACGTCAGAGATGCCACCCACCTAGGCTTGGAGCGACTCTAGCTCCCCCTTGGCGTTCTCCTTGCCCTTTAGCGCGAGCTAGAGGTTGGACTCCACCTCCTGAAGCTGCTCCTTCAGCTTGGCGACATCGACCTGGAGCTCCTCTCGCCTCTTGGTGAAGCAGTCCTCCTGCTACTTCAGCTTCTGGCCATGGCTCTTTTGGAACGCCTCACACTCCCTCTTGATCTTCGTGTCGGCGTCCGTGTTGATCTTCTTCTCCTTCTCCTCCAGCTGGAGGTTGCCCTTGGCGAGGCTGATCTTGTAGGAGGACTCGGCAACCGCCACCTGGCGCTCCTGCGCCGTCAGGCGCTCGCGCTCGGTGTCCTGCTCGGATGAAGTCCCGGCAAGCTCTCGCTCCCGGATCTCCATGTCACCCTCGCAGGCCGCAAGCGCCTCCTCGCGCTTGGCAAGCTGCTCCTCTCATGAGGCTAGCTGCCCCTCGCGGGCCGCGGCTGCGTCCTCCTGCGCCCGGAGCTCCTGCTCCCGGAGGGCGACCTGCTCCAAGGTGGCTTTCTCACGAGCCTTCGTCTCCTCGCGCCACTGGTCGGCCTCGTCATTCTCCCGCACGCCATTCGCCTAGAGCTCTGCAGCGTCCCGAGTGGTCTTCTCACGCCGCTCCCGCATGACATCCTCCTGCCCGCGGCCCAGCTTGATGGCAACATCAAGTTGGCACCACCCATCAGCCAGGCGGAGGCGCTCGCTGGCAAGCGGCACCTCCTTGGCCTGGAGGCCCACCTCCAGCGCATCCAGGGCGGCCCGAGCGCCCTACAGGGAGTCGCGCACCAATACAACGCTGCTGCTGACTAATTGAAGAGCCCAGTCAGGGTGCAGCTTTGTGCCGCCTTCTCATGTCATGGCCTGCGAGGGCCCCTGATACTTGTGATCTGCGTTGGGTTTTCCGTGAAGAGGAACGGGTAATTGTAGCACAAAGCGCATAAGTATTTCCCTCAGTTATGAAACCAAGGTTTATCGATCCAATAGGAATATCAATCCTCAACCGTCTTCAGCGGCTACACACAAATGAACAAACGACTTGCACCCAGCGCGGGCAAAAGGGTTGTCAATCCCCTTGATCTCGTTATTTGCAAGCAAATGAGTTGTGTAGATAATTGTTGATAAATATAAATTGCAAAATAAAATAAAATATAAATAAAGGCATCAAGGTAATAATAGCGTTTGCTAATATACATAAGTGAATAGACCCGGGGGCCATAGTGTTCTCTAGTGGCATCTCTCATGTAGGCAGCATACGGTGGGTAAACAAATTACTATTGGGCAATTGATAGAAAAGCAGATAGTTATGCGATGTTCACGGCAATAATCATGTATATATAGGCATCACGTACATAAGCAAATAGGCCGACTCCTGCCTGCACCTATTATTATTACTCCACTCATCGACTGCTATCCAGCATGCATCTAGAGTATTAAGTAAAACAGAGTAATGCTTGGAGAACGATGACATGATGTAGACAAAGTAAACTCAAACAATATGAATGAACCACATCATTTTATCCTTAGTAGCAACAACACAAAGGTGCATCTTGTCCCCTACTTTGTCACTGGGATATAGAAACTCGCCAGGTTGAACCTACCACAACGCACAACTCCCATCGATGAAATATCAATCTACTTGGCCAAAGCATATCAATAGATTGGAGAGCATTACAAAGCTATAATGATCATGCACATAAGAGATAATATAATTCAGAGGCATCTCAAATACTTTTCATGAATAATCTGAACATAAACCTACAATTCATCGGATCCCAACAAACACACCGCACAATAGGAGGGCAGCAAGGTTGATGAAGAGGCCCTCCGTGATCGACCCCCCCCCCCTCCGGTAGGGTGCCGGAGCGGAGCTCCACATGGCCTCGCGACGGAACAAAGACTTGCGGCGGCGGAAAAAGGGTTTCGGGACTGCCTTTTGGGGTTTTCACGATATTAGAGAATGTATAGGCCGAAGAGGGACATCGGGTGGTGCCCGAGGGGGCCACCACATATCAGGGCGCCCCCCAGGGCGCGCCCTGATGTGTGGTGGGGCCCTCGTGTGCCTCCCGGCTTCCTTCCGAAGCTTCTAGGTCTTCATATAGTCCAGAAAAATCATCAAAAAGTTTCGTGGCAATTGGACTTCGTTTGGTACAGTAAACCTGCAAAGGCAAAAACATGCAGAAAACAACAACTGGCACTGGGTCAATAGGTTAGTGCTCAAAAATATTATAAATTGGTAAATAATGACCCAAAAAGTATCCTAGAATGATAATATATCAACATGGAAAAATAAAAAATTATAGATACGTTGGGACGTATCAGCCCCGAGCTGGCCTCTTCCGCATGCCCCTTGCCCTTGCTCCTTGCGAGGGTTGCCTCCTCCGCCATGGGCTGGGGGCTCCACACAACCTACACTTCAACCTGGTGGTGGCCTTAGGGGCCTGGTGCATAGGCGAAGCCTGGGGGCTCGCCATGGCCCCCTCGTCAGCGTAGTCCTTCACGGCGGGTGTGGAGTCCTCCAGGGGGCTCACCTTGTTGGACCCCTCCATCGTCGTGGCGCCGTCCGTGCTAGGTGCCTCCAGAGGCACCGTCCCTCCTCCTGAGGGTTCATCCCGAGGATGGTTCTCCCCAGCCGGAGGAGCAAAGTCTTCACGTGCCACAGGAGTCGCCTCGTGCTCCTCATCCGCCTCGGTGCGCCCCACTGATACGTCTCCAACGTATCTATAATTTTTCATTGTTCCATGCTGATATATTATCATCCTAGAATACTTTTTGGGTCTTTATTTACCAATTTATAATATTTTTGAGCACTAACCTATTGACCCAGTGCCCAGTGCCAGTTGTTGTTTACTGCATGTTTTTCACTTGTTAGGTTTACAGTACCAAACGAAGTCCAATTGCCACGAAACTTTTTGATGATTTTTTCTGGACCAAAAGAAGACCTGGGAGATTCGGAAGAAGGCTGGAGGCTGCACCAGGGCCCCACAAGCCAATGATGACCCACAAGTATAGGGGGTCAATCGTAGTCCTTTCGATAAGTAAGAGTGTCGAACCCAACGAGGAGCAGAAGGAAATGACAAGTGGTTTTCAGCAAGGTAATTTCTGCAAGCACTGAAATTGTAGGCAATAGATTGTTTGATAGCAAGATAATTGGTAACAAGCAAGTAACGGTAACGGTAAATAAAGTGCAGCAAGGTAGACGAATCCTTTTGTGGCAAAGGATAGGCCAGAACAGTCTCTTATAATAGGCAAAGTGTTCTTGAGGGTACACGGGAACTTCATGTAGTCACTTTTATCATGTTGGTTTGATTCGCGTTCGCTACTTTGATAATTTGATATGTGGGTGGACCGGTGCTTGGGTGCTGTTCTTACTTGAACAAACCCCCCCCCCCACTTATGATTAACCCCCTCGCAAGCATCCCCAACTACAAGAAAATTATTAAGATAAAATCTAACCATAGCATTAAACGTTTGGATCCAAATCAGCCCCTTACGAAGTAGCACATAAACTAGGGTTTAAGCTTCTGTCACTCTAGCAACCCATCATATAATAACTACTCCACAATGCATTCCCTTAGGCCCAAGGATGGTGAAGTGTCATGTAGTTGACGTTCACATGACACCACTAAGGGAATCACAACATACATATCATCAAAATATCGAACACATATCAAATTCACATGATTACTTGCAACATGACTTCTCCCGTGACCTCAAGAACAAAGGTAACTACTCACAAATAATATTCATGCTCAAGATCAGAGGGTTATTGAATAGCATAATGGATCTGAACATATAATCTTCCACCAAATAAACCATATAGCAATCAACTACAAGATGTAATCAACACTACTAGTCACCCACAGGTACCAATCTGAGGTTCCGGTACAAAGATTGAACACAAGAGATGAACTAGGGTTTGAGAGGAGATGGTGCCGTTGAAGATGTTGATGAAGATTGGCCTCCCAAAGATGAGAGGGGTGTTGGTGATGACGATGGCTTCGATTTCCCCCTCCGGGATGGAAGTTCCCCCGGCGGAATCGCTCCGCCGGAGGGCAAAAGTGCTCCTGTCCAAGTTTTGCCTCAAGACGGTGGCGCTCCGTCCCGAAAGTCCTCCTCTTTATTTTTTCTAGGTTAAAAGACCTTAAATACCAAAAGATGGGCACCGAAGGTGGACCGTGTTGGGCACAACCCACCAGGGCACGCCTGGGGGGCCTGGCGCGCCCTAATGTCTTGTGCTCACCAGGTGGGCCCCCTCCAATAGTTATTTGCTCCAGTATTTTTTATTTATTCCAAAATAAACCTCCGTGAAGTTTCATCTTATTTGGAGATGTGCAGAATAGGTATCTCTGATGTGCTTTTTCAGGGCCAGAATTCCAGCTGCCGGTATTCTCCCTCTTTGTGTAAACCTTGCATATTATGAGAGAAAAGGCATTAGAATCACTCCCTAAAGCATTATTATACATCAACACATTATAAATAACAGTAGGAAATCATGATGCAAAATGGACGTATCAGCCAACAAGGCGCGCCCTGGGGGGCGCCCTGATGGCTTGTGGCCCCCTGGCAGCTCTCCCGACCTCGTTCTCTGGCCTATAAATTCTCTTATATCCCCAAAACCCTAGAGGCAGTCCCGAAACTCTTTTTAAGCCGCCGCAAGTCTCTGTTCCATCGCGAGGCCTTCTGGAGCTCCGTTCCGGCACCCTGCCAGAGGAGGGATCGATCAAGGAGGGCCTCTACATCAACCTTGCTGCCCTCATGATGATGTGTGAGTAGGTCACCACAGACCTACGGGTCCATAGCTAGTACCTAGATGGCAATTTCTCTATCTATTGATCTTCAATACAATGGTCATCGCATCTTCGCTTTGATCTATCCGATGTTATCCTATTGTGCGGTGTGTTTGTTGGGATCCGATGAATTGTGGGTTTATGTTCAGATTATTCATGAAAAGTATTTGAGATGCCTCTGAATTATATTATCTCTTATGTGCATGATCATTATAGCTTTGTAATGCTCTCCGATCTATTGATATGCTTTGGCCAAGTAGATTGATATTTCATCGGTGGGAGTTGTGCGTTGTGGTAGGTTCAACCTGGCGAGTTTCTATATCCCAGTGAAAAAGTAGGGGACAAGATGCGCCTTTGTATTGTTGCTACTAAGGATAAAACGATGGGGTTCATTCATATTGCATGAGTTTACTTTGTCTACATCATGTCATCGTTCTCCAAGCATTACTCTATTTGTCATGAACTTAATACGTAGAGAGGCAAGCATAGAAGCGCTCTTGAAGTGGAGTAATGTAATAGGTGCAGGCAGGAGTCGGTCTATTTGTTTGTGGACGAGATGCCTATATACACATGATCATTGCCGTGAAAATCGCATAACTATCCGCTTTTCTATCAATTGCCCAACAGTAATTTGTTACCCACCGTATGCTGCCTACATGAGAGATGCCACTAGAGAACACTATGGCCCCGGGGTCTATTCACTTATAAGTTTACAAACACTACTATTACCTTGCTGCCTTTATTTACTTTTTATTTTATTTTGCAATTTACAATTATCTACACAACTCATTTGCTTGCAAATAATGAGATCAAAGGGATTGAAAACCCTATTGCCCGCGTTGGGTGCAAGTTGTTTGTTCTTTTGTGTGCAGCCACTGAAGACGGTTGAGGATTGATATTCTTATTGGTTCGATAAACCTTGTTTTCATAACTGAGGGAAATACTTACCCACTTTGTGCTGCAATAACCCGTTCCTCTTCACGGAAAACCCAACGCAGATCACAAGTATCACCCACCTCAGCCTCGGGCTGGTGGGAAACCTCCTCGCGCCTCTCGGGGCTCGTGGGAGGCATGCACGTCCCCTCAGTCCGCGCCACAGGTGACGGATTTGTGGGTGTCACGGCCTTCTTCTTCTTCTTGGACGCGGGCGCCCTGTAGAGTTGGCGACTCAGCCTCGCGTCTCGGGCGACACAGGATGAAAACAAAAGAATAAAGGACAAAGACAAGAGACTTACTCATCTATGGCGACCAGTTGGCGACTCAGCCTCGCGTCTCGGGCGACACAGGATGAAAACAAAAGAATAAAGGACAAAGACAAGAGACTTACTCATCTATGGCGACCCAACACCTCTTACTTAGCATCGGGCGGGGGCGGCTACCACTGCCGTTCTCGTGGGGCTCGAAGGAGATCCCTCCAGCGGGCTCGCCGTGAGGCCCGCTGGAGCTCGTTCCCGCCAGACCGGAGCGGGTTTCCTCCTCATGAAGCTCTATGTCCTCTCCGGTCTCCGCCCTTGAGGCTCGTCGGTCTCCTCATCATCATCTACACCGCCCCCCGTGCCCACAGGCAGGGAGGGCGCAATCAAAAAGTACATGTCATCATCGTCGCTATCCACGAGCAGCAGCTGGCAGCGGCTTTGTAGCCGCGCTCGCTCACTGGTCTCCACGCCAGCGCTCGCCGAAGGTCCGGTGTCCTCGCGGTTGCCCCATCCGGGCACCACCAAGAGGGGGTTCTCGCGGTGCCCCTCATGGCCTGCGGGGACCAGCCCCCACTCGTCAAATTGTGGCATCCTCTCCACAATCTCATCCCCGTCGCTACAGTGGTACACTGGGTACCCACCTTCATGCATGTCCGACACGTCCTCGGCAAACAAGATCCTCATGACCTTGTCTGCCACCTCCACCCTGAGGCCGTCGTGGCTCAGCCTCGTCAAGTCCTTGCAACTGGCATAGGCCCACGCCGGGTGCGAACGCTTCTGGAGAGGAGCCATGCGACAACGCACAAACTTCTTGGCGACCATCGCCCCTGCGAGGTCGGGATCCTTCACGGCCCTGATCCTGTCGATGAGCGGCCGCAACCCTCGGCCAGCGAGCTTGGAGTGCTCCCATCCTGAGCTCTTCTTGGCAGGTGTGGATGGACTTAGAAAAAGAGGGTTGCGCTGGCCTATATCCATGTAGACCCAACGCGCCCTAAAGCCTTCCACCTTCTTGAAGATCTTCATGTTGATGATCTGGTCGGCCATCCCGTCAACTATGCGGAACGAGACGCATCCTGAGCGATAGTTCGCGGCCGTCAGCTGCATGTTGTAGAAGGACCGTAAGAGCATCACGAAGGGCATCACCCCCACCAAGCCCTCACAGAAGAAGGCGAAGATGGAAAGGAGGAAGACGGAGTTGGGTTGGAGGTGGAGAGCGTGGATCTAGTAGTGCGAGAGGATGGCGCAGAAGAAATCAGAGAAGGGCGGGAGTAGACCAGCAAAGATGGTGTGGATAAAGAAGGGGAACGAAGTGGCCAGCAGCTCGCGGGCTGCTTCGAGACCGACCAGATATGCGTGGCCCTGTGTTCGTTGTGGTCGTTGGCGGTCACAGGAATCACCTTATCCAACCCCTCCTGGTTGTTGATGATGGACGACAGCAAGGCGGGCTCCAATGCCATCTCGATGACGTCCTTGCCTTTCTTGGCGGGGGGAGCCATGGCAGCGGCGCGATATTGGAAGTGTGAGGAAGGAGGAGCGAGGAGCGGTTCACACAAGGAAGGAGAAGCCATGCACAGGTGAGGTGAATGGAGTAGAGGAAGGCAATGGCTGCATCTACGCCGCGCGGGCAGGCTTTTGTCAGGCCGGACGGTTACCGAGGCGTCGTGGGGGAAGTTAGGGCATCCCCGTCCCATCATGCTGCCACGCGTCCCTGCGTGGGCCCCGACAGTCCACTAAGGCCTTGCATCGTTTCGCCCAACGCTGTTTCGTTCTCAACAGGCGGACCGTGCATGCTGCGGGCCCAGGGGCTACTGTCGGTCCAGTGGAAACCAGCGTACCACGGCCCATCTACCTGCGGCCCAGGAAGCGACACTTGACGAAAGGCCCAGGAGGCGGCCATTCAAGATCTCCACAGGCGAAGCACGTCGTGAGGCTCGGACCTCGCAAGGCCCCTCCCCGCGAGGCGAGGCTCTTCAAGTCAACCATCTTCAGCAGCAGGCGGCCTCACGAGACCCCCCCCCCCCTCGCGAGGCGGCTTCCCGCGAGGCCCTCCACTTGGAGGGCTCGTGCGGCCCGGGTCGCACGGCTGCGCGCCCACCACCTGGGTGACGCACCCATGCAGACAAGGACGACAGAACCGTGCCAGCAAACGTAGATGATACGTCTCCGTCGTATCTATAATTTTTGATTGTTTCATGCCAATATTCTACAACTTTCGTATACTTTTGGAAACATTTTATATTATTTCTGGGACTAACTTACTTATCCAGTGCCCAGTGCGAGTTCCTGTTTTTTGTGTGTTTTTTGTTTCGCAAAAAATCCATATCAAACGAAGTCCAAACACGATAATAATTTACGGATATATTTTTTGGAATATACGTGAATTTTGGGAAGAAGAATCAACGCACACGGTGCCCGAGGTGCTCCCAAGCCAACAGGGCGCGGCCAGGGTATGGCCGCGCCCTGATGGCTTGGGGGAACCCCGTAAGTCGGTTGGAGCGCTTCCTTCGACGCAAGAAAGATAATTTCCCGATAAAAGTCCCCTCAAAATTTCAGCCCAATCGGAGTTACAGATCTCGGGATATTTAAGAAATAGTGAAGGGGTCAAAAAGTAGTTGCGAAAACAGGAGAGAAACAGAGAGAGAGAGATCCAATCTCGGAGGGGCTGCTGCCCTACGGGAGCCATGGCGGCCATGGACCAGAGGGGAAACTTTCCTCCCATCTAGGGGGAATACCAAGGAATAAGAAGAAGGAGGGGGGCTCTCTCCTCTCTCCCGGTGGCGCCGGAACACCACCGGGGCAACCATCGTGACGACGATCTACACCAACAACTTCGTCGCCATCACCACCAACTCTCTCCTCCTCAGTCCAGCAGTGTAAAACCTCTATTCCCCGATGCAATCTCTACTTAAACATGGTGCTTAATGCTATATATTATTATCCAATGATGTGTGGCTATCCTATGAGGTTTGAGTAGATTTCTTTTGTCCTATGGGTTGATTGATGATCGTGATTGGTTTGAGTTGAATGTTTTATTTTAGTGATGTCCTATGGTGCCTTCCATGGCACACGTGGAGGATTCCCGCTATAGGGAGTTGCAATACATTCATGACTCGCTTATAGTGGGCGGTTAGAGTGAAAGAAGCTTACACCCGAGTAAGGGAGTTGTTGCGTATGGGAGTAAAGGGAACTTGAAGTGTTAATACTATGGTTAGGTTTACCTTAATGATCTCTAGTAGTTGCGGATGCTTTCTAGAGGTACAATCATAAGTTCATATGATCCAAGTACAGAAAGTATGTTAGCGTATGCCTCTCCCTCATATAAAACTGCAATAATGATTATCGATGTAGTTATCGATTGCCTAGGGACAAATCCTTCTCTTGTGTTACAAAAAAGCTTTCTACTAAACAACTAACTTAATTAATCTTTATCTAAAACAGCCCTTCACTTTCATTTATTTGTTCTTTATTTTCTTGCAAAACTATTTATTACTCCTACTAAGTACTTCTAGTTTCCTTCCCGCAAAGTAGTTTCATACTTGTTCTAGGTAAAGTAAGTGTTAGGGTGTGTAGAGTTGTATCAGTGGTCGATAGAACTTGAGAGAATATTATTTCTACCTTTAGCTCCTCGTTGGGTTCGACACTCTTACTTATCGAAAAAGGCTACAAACGTTCCCCTACACTTGTGGGTTATCAACAGACAGGGAGGATTTCCTCTTTGATGATTAAAGGGCAGCGCCGACTGCCTCCTCCAAAGCAGGTTCCCCAAGTTTGTCGTTTTGGTGCAAGGCAACCATGATGACGTCGCTCGCCAGGACGGAGGTCATCACCGAGCCCACCAACGCGTCAAGTGCATCGCCTTTGCAGACGAAGACCTCCTTGAGTCAGGATAGACTGAGCACCTGTCCCCCTTCGAATTGCCGCCCTATGGCTGCCCTTTCCCGCCGATATTTTCAGGGAAGAGAAGCAAGGCAAGGATAAGAGGGGCAGTGCTGCCATCGTAGAGGGGGATCCGGATCTGACTCAATCATTCACCCCCACTCGACCACTCTCCGGTCATCTCCTACCTTGTAATACTTGTGCTTCCCTGAGAGCAATCCCACCAAGTAGGAGTAGGGTTTTACACCGCAAGGTGGCCGAACCTGGGTAACTCCGCGTGTCCCTGTTGAGCCGTGTGTGTGTGTGTGTGTGTGTGTGTGTGTGTGTTCTCATGAAGCACCGCTCGTCGTAGCCTCACCAAGGTCACCGTCGGGTCGTGAGATAGCTGCACGAAAATGCCCCAGAGTTCGTACCAGGGTTTTGGAGAGCGTACCCTAACTCAAACGTTTCTCCGACAACATGTTAAAAGGTTTCCATGCGAATATGTCCCGATTCTCACGGATGAACTCGATGAGCGCGCTTTCCTATTTGTTAGTGAGATGCGCCCTAATGGTGAAATGCTTGGAGGAATCACCAGGGGTGAAGTCATCTTGCTTGGTATCCTGAGCAGACTCGAATTTCGGTTTAGACTCTGTTGTAGGCTTTTTTTAGAGAGGTCATATCCTTTGGGTCGACCTGAGAGGTATAGATCTTCCATTCTTCTGCAACACAAGATGTTTCTGCATACAGTGCATCACCTACCGCACACTCCTGTGCGATTGCCATTGACAGTGATAGTCCCTTCTGGACCAGTCATCTTGAACTTGAGATAAATGTAGCAAGGACATGCCATAAACTGGGCATAAGCCGTCTAGTCAAAGAGAGTACGGTATGGGCTCTTGAACTTGACCACCTCAAAAGGTAGGATCTGAGACCTGTAACTTTTCTTGGTGCCAAAAGCCACTTCAAGATAAATCTTGCCAACCGGCTGAGCAGACTTGCCAGGGACGATTCCATGAAAGACTGTAGATGAAGGTTGGAGCTGGGAGTCTAGGAGGTTCATTCTCTTGAATGTGTCCTACCATCCATCAGTATTTTGGTAAGCTTATAACATCCCACCTGTGAAGCTACAACCAATGCTAAGGCGCCTGTATTTTCCACATAAGGGGGATGGTCAGTCTGACTCCAGGTAATGGGATACTCAGACCAGTTCATCCATTGGGGAACAGAAGGAACGACCGTGTTAACCACACGACGCTGCAGCTTACGGTCACCCTTGCAGGTTGAAGTGGTGAAGACGTGATACTACCCGTTGTTCAACTATTTGGGGTTACTCTGAAAACCAACAAGATCATTGTTGTTCTACTGTCCTTGAGCAGCGCCATGATTGATATGTCCCTGATTTCCAGCTTCCATGTTACCACTAGGATTACCTGGGTGACCACCAGGGGGACCGTCATTGTTGTTGCCACCAAAACCTGCGTTCTTGCGGCCCCTCATGATGTAACAATCCTCCCATGCGTGGGTAGATGGGCGGTTACGTCTGCTGTGCTTAGGACACGGTGCCTTCGAGGCTTGTTGATAATTTGTTGGATGATACCCTTGAGACTGCTTTTGAAAACCCGAACTGTTATTCGGACGCTGGTTCTTGTAACCCGAATTGGTATTGGCGACCAAGTCAGAACTTCCATCGCCATTATTGCGCTTGTTTCCATTGTTGTGGTTCCCGTTGTTGTTGTTGTTGTTGTTGTTGTTTTGGTGACCCTTGCCGCCGTTCTTCTTGCCCTTGCCAGATTTGTCATCATCTGAATCTGGATCTTTGGTCTTGTCGGACTCGGCGTACTTGGTCATTGCGTTCATGAGCTCACTCATGTCCGTAACAGTGTGTTTAATATGCCCCAGCTTGTGGATCAAAGGCTCAAACCTGCTGTTTTTCTCCAAGACGAGCACGACAGTCTGAGGTGTAATGCTTTCATATGAGTGTATGCTTTCGGCAACGCGGCGTGCCCAGTGATGAGCTGATTCACCTTCCTTCTGGATGCACTGCTCAAGATGTTGGAAATATGCCCTAGAGGCAATAATAAAATGGTTATTATTATATTTCCTTGTTCATGATAATTGTATATTGTTCATGCTATAATTGTATTAACCGGAAACCGTAATACATGTGTGAATACATAGACCACACCATGTCCCTAGTGAGCCTCTAGTTGACTAGCTCGTTGATCAATAGATGGTCATGGTTTCCTGACCATGGACATTGGATGTCGTTGATAACGGGATCACATCATTAGGAGAATGATGTGATGGACAAGACCCAATCCTAAGCATAGCACAAGATCGTGTAGTTCGTCTGCTAGAGCTTTTCTAATGTCAAGTGTCATTTCCTTAGACCATGAGATTGTGCAACTCCCGGATACCGTAGGAATGCTTTGGGTGTATCGAACGTCACAACGTAACTGGGTGACTATAAAGATGCACTACAGGTATCTCTGAAAGTGTCTGTTGGGCTGGCACGAATCGAGACTGGGATTTGTCACTCCGTGTGATGGAGAGGTATCTCTGGGCCCACTCGGTAATACATCATCATAATGAGCTCAATGTGACTAAGGAGTTAGTCACGGGATCATGTGTTACGGAACGAGTAAAGAGACTTGCCGGTAACGAGATTGAACAAGGTATAGGGATACCGACGATCGAATCTCGGGCAAGTAACATACCGATGGACAAAGGGAATTGTATACGGGATTAATTAAATCCCCGACATCGTGGTTCATCCGATGAGATCATCGTGGAACATGTGGGAGCCAATATTGGTATCCAGATCCCGCTATTGGTTATTGGCCGGAGAGGTGTCTCGGTCATGTCTGCATGGTTCCCGAACCCATAGGGTCTACACACTTAAGGTTCGGTGACGCTAGAGTTGTAATGGGAATTGTATGTGGTTACCGAAAGTTGTTCGGAGTCCCGGATGAGATCCCGGACGTCACGAGGAGTTCCGGAATGGTCCGGGGGTAAAGATTTATATATGGAAAGTCCTATTTTGGCCACCGGAAAATGTTCAGGATTTTTCGGTATTGTACCGGGAAGGTTCTAGAAGGTTCCGGAGTGGGGCCCACCTGCATGGGGGGACCCACATGAACGTGGGTAGTGGGGGCAAGGCCCCACACCCCTGGTCAAGGCGCACCAAGATCCCCCCTTAGAAGGAATAAGATCATATCCCGAAGGGATAAGATCAAGATCCCTAAAAAGGGGGGATAACAATCGGTGGGGAAGGGAAAGGATGGGATTTCTTTCCTCCCACCTTTGCCAACGCCCCAATGGACTTGGAGGGCAAGAAACCGGCCCCCTCCACCCCTATATATAGTGGGGAGGCGCATGGGAGCTGCATCCCTTGCCCCTGGCGCAGCCCTCCCCCCTCCTACACCTCCTCCTCCTCCGTAGTGCTTAGCGAAGCTCTGCCGGAGAACCACGAGCTCCACCGCCACCACGCCGTCGTGCTGCCGGAGCTCTCCCTCAACTTCTCCTCCCCCCTTTATAGACCAAGAAGGAGGAGACGTCCCCGGGCTGTACGCGTGTTGAACGCGGAGGCGCCGTCCGTTCGGCGCTTGGATCGGATCTTCCGCGATTTGAATCGCCGCGAGTACGACTCCATCAACCACTGTTAGCACTCATTTTTGGCAGGAGGCGATTCAAGGCTGATGACCCGCCCTAGGAGGTGACCCGGTGTGGTGATGACTTGGCTAGGGACGGCTCAAAGATCACTGCTGGAGAGGCGCCAATGTGGAAGAGATACAACCGCCCAGAGAGGTCGGTTATCGGCTCAACAACTCAGTAACCCGGTGACAGAAATCAGCTCAAGGTCAAAGCCGGCTCATCATGGATTCGGCTTCACAGTACCGGTGACTCTGACAAAGACGATGAGCCGCCGCTAGCATATTGAGCCGGCGTCGTTCGAGGGCTGTTGGTCAGGTTATGTCCCAGTTCACAGGGTTATCAAAGGATGGCAAGATCGAGACCCGGCAAGGAGGCTAATCAGCAAAGCGGCAGATTACGAAGCGAAGTGAACTGGCGTCAACACAGAAGAGCAACGGGCGACTCAGGGAGCCAGGAGCAACGGGCGACTCAGAAGCTAAGAACAACGGGCGACTCGGGAAGCCAAGAGCAAAGGGCGACTCAGAAAGCCGGGTCTATAAGCCGGCTCTATGGACTCAGAAGAACAAGGCCGGCCCATGCTTTCGGCGACTCACACTGTAAGCCGACCCAACAGAGAGTCCGAGCCCAAGACGGCCCTGGCGGGTGACTTACCTAGTTAAGGCTAGAAACCTACTCTGATTGTAACTTGTAATCCGTGTAGGAGTCTCTTACTTGCACGGGAAGTCCAGCCGCCTCATATATATGTGAGAGGTGATGGCCGATTGAATCAAGCATTCAATCGACATATCAGTACAATTTACTTTTTACCCCTTAACCCTTGTTCATGCTTCCGATATTTACACTGCTGAGTTTGTTTGGCCGGGTAAAGTCAAACCTCATGTGTGTGATGACCTTAAGCCGGTTCGTAAGAATCGGGAGGATGAGTTTGAATGCACCTTCGACGTAGGCAAGTGTGATAGAATATTTGATGCCTTGTTGAAAGACAAAATTATAAAGATCAATCATGTCATACCACCGCTTGAAGAGATAAGGCGGCGGGCTTATTGCAAATATCACCATTCTTTCTCTCATGCCACTAACGATTGTAATGTTTTTCGTCGACAGATCCAATCGGCCCTTAATGATGGACGATTGTGCTTTGCTAGCATGGCAATTGATCAACAGCCGTTCCCAATGAACGCGCTAGACCTGGAAGGAAAGAAGGTACTCATTC
Source organism: Elymus sibiricus (assembly GCA_039707655.1). Classification (NCBI taxonomy): domain Eukaryota; kingdom Viridiplantae; phylum Streptophyta; class Magnoliopsida; order Poales; family Poaceae; genus Elymus; species Elymus sibiricus. Next base: position 383,499,141 of record CM077667.1, on the reverse strand, counting down.
GGCCAGAGACGGCCGGATCATCTAACAAAGCTAACGTTGTTGTTGGTGAGCCCAGGAACACGCAAGCCGGCAACATGGTGACTGGGAGGCAGGCGACTATAAGTCGAGAACTCGGCGGCAAGGAGGTTATCAAGATTACCATCAGCAATCCTACGCTTGGGGGGCGACAGGAAGAGCCGCCCGGATCACCGCAACGGTTCATTAAGCCGAAGAGCCCGGAAGTCGGCCAGTGGCGGGTTAACACAGCTAATGCTAAGTACAAACGCATTAAGCCGACTTTCGACATGTTGATGAGCAAGTATGTCAGGCAAGCCGGCTCAACCACAAGCCGGCCCTATGGAAAGCGTTCAAGGTCACCGGCAGAGTTCGGTCGGTACTTTAAGCCGGCTGTAGCAAAGACGCCACCTCTGAAAATCACTTTTGACAAAAGCCGGCTAGGGCCAGCAAGCCGAATCAAGGAACATATGCTCAAGGAGCATATGCCAAGTCCAGAGAGAGGAAAGGTGTGGCGTGTCAAGCCGCAAGCTGCTAGGGCTGGTGAGCCAGAAAGCATGACGGGCAGAATATTTGGCGGCTCACTTACCATTGGCAGCCAGATACTGAAGATGAAAGAGCCGGTTGTAGAACCGGCAAAAGGTAGACCGATATTTGTTATCGGGCCTAACGGCGCAGCCAATGACCATGAAGCCAGCTCCAGTCAGACTAAGCCGCGTGACCCAAAATACACTCAACCAAGATGGTGCCCTGATGGGTTAACCAAGACGCAGAAGAGAAAACTGCAAAGGTTGAGGAATCAAGAGAAGGCTGCAGAAGAAGCTGAGCGGCTCAGAGATACAGGTTTTAACAAGGATCGCCCAATGATACATTCTCAAGTCTGGGTGCCTAAGCCGACGGAGCTCATAAATCAAGCACCCAGCGTGCCAGTCTCTGTGCTGGAGAAGGGCAAAAAGCCGGTTGAAATACCGGCTGTTACTTATTCATCGTGGGCTGATGAGGTTGAAGCTGCGGACCTAGCAAGAGATAAGCCGGCAGCTGATGAGTCGGTAATGTCACAACTCACCTCAGAGGATTCAGCGGTGAATGAGTCAGCAATGACAGAACCAATGCTGAGAGAGCCGGTAATCATAGACTCAGCCATGGATGACCTGTCTGGCGAGTCGGCGGCTGACGAAGAGCTTCCAAGTCTTGAGACAGACGAGCCGCCAGTCCCAGGAGAGTCGGCCATTGATGACCCGCCAGGCGAGTCAGCAGATGATGAAGAGCTTCTGAACTATAAAGGAACGCCGACTCACATGAGCATGGACATCAACATGGTATATTATCTGCCTGATGAGTTTCGCGCTGTTGACGAGACCGGCTCAGTCGCCCAGATTAACTTTGGACCCAAGAACGTCATCTTCGAGAAGCCGGAAGAACCGGTTAAGCATCTCAAGCCTTTGTATATCAAAGGGCACATCAATGGGAAGCCGGTTACCAGGATGATGGTTGATGGCGGTGCTGTGGTTAATCTGATGCCTTATTCGGTCTTCAAAAAGTTACAACTTGATGATGATGATTTGATGAAGACGAACATGGTACTCAATGGGTTCGAAGGCGGAGAAGGAGTGGAAGCTAAAGGGGTTATCAGTCTAGAGCTTACAGTCGGAAGCAAGACCCTGGCTACTGCCTTCTTCGTTGCTGAGGTGCAGGGGAACTACAATGTGTTGCTAGGACGAGATTGGTTGCATGCAAATCAGTGCGTTCCATCTACTCTGCACCAACAGCTGGTTCAGTGGGTCGACGATGAAGTAGAAGTCGTCCCTGCGGATAACTCGGCCTGCATTGCATTGGCCGAGTCATTAGTTGACTGGTAACACTCCACTGCTACATGTCTCTCGGGGCGTGACTTGTCCGGGTTTGACTTCCTGAGTGCAACCCGGAATGGATTCGTGCCAGTATCTCTAAAGCCGGTTGGTGAAAACCGGCTCAGACTCAAGTGAATGGATAACAACGATGAGTGGCTCCAAAGCCGGCTTGACAAGTATCGGGTCAACAGGAACGATATGTTTGAGACTATTGAAGAACCTGGAGACTTAGACAAATTGGGGCAAGGCTTTACGTCGGCTGACCCACTTGAAGAGGTGGACCTTGGAGATGGCACGGTGCCAAGGCCGACGTTTGTAAGCCGGAATCTGGAAGCCGGCTATAAGCAGGAGTTAGTCGCCCTAATCAAAGAGTATGCAGACTGCTTCGCGTGGGAGTATCATGAGATGCCCGGGTTAAGCCGCCAGCTCGTTGAGCATCGGTTGCCCATCAAAGCCGGCTTTAGACCGTATAAGCAGCCGGCTCGAAAGTTCAACCCACAGATATATGGCCGGGTCAAGGAAGAGATTGGCCGGCTTATAAAAGCTAAGTTCATCCGGCCCTGTAAGTATGCTGAGTGGGTCTCAAACATTGTCCCAGTTGAGAAGAAGGGGTCAGGAAAGATAAGGGTATGCATAGACTTCAGAGATTTAAATCGGGCTACACCCAAAGACGAATATCCTATGCCAATAGCCGATATGCTTATCAACGAAGCCTCAGGACACAAGATCGTCAGCTTCTTGGACGGTAACGCAGGGTATAACCAGATATTCATGGCCGAAGAGGACTCGGCTAAGACGGCATTTCGCTGCCCCGGTTTTGTTGGTCTATTCGAGTGGGTAGTGATGGCTTTTGGATTGAAGAACGCTGGTGCTACTTATCAAAGAGCGATGAACTTAATATTTCATGACCTTCTTGGGGTCATACTGGAAGTCTACATTGACGACGTGGTAATTAAGTCGGACGGCGGGTTAGATCATTTGGACGACTTACGACTTACGTTTGAAAGGATAAGGAAGTATGGGCTCAAGATGAATCCATTGAAGTGTGCCTTTGGCGTGTCAGCTGGAAAGTTTCTGGGTTTCATAATACATGAGCATGGCATAGAGGTTGACCCGGAAAAGGTTAGAGCTATTCAGAAGGTGCAGGCACCGGCTTGCAAAAGAGACATGCAGAAGTTCGTCGGCAAGGTCAATTATTTGAGGCGGTTTATTGCTAACCTGTCTGGGAAAGTCGATGCATTTACTCAGATTCTTCGGCTTAAGAACGATGAGGAATTCACTTGGGGGGCAGAACAGCAAGAGGCGTTTGAAAGGATAAAGACGTGCTTATCAACCCCTCCGGTTCTGAGAGCGCCGGCTCACGGTCAGCCATGTCGGCTCTACATTGCTACTGAAGAGAAGGTGATAGGAGCCGCCTTAACCCAGGAAGCCGAAGGAAAAGAGTATGTCATCACCTATCTAAGCCGCCGTTTGGTAGACGCCGAGTCAAGATACAGCTTTGAGGAGAAATTATGCTTATCTCTTTACTATGCCTGCACAAAGCTACGCCACTACCTCTTATCTAGTGAGTGCAGGGTTGTTGGTCAGACCGATGTTCTGATTCAGAGGCCGATTCTTAGTGGGCGGATCGGCAAGTGGGCATATGGGTTAATCGAGTATGATTTGGCTTATGAACCTCTCAAATCTGTGAAAAACCAGGTCGTAGCTGATTTTATTGTTGAGCATCGGATTGACCTAGAGCAAGAAGCCGGCTTACACGTTGTGTCGGCTAAGCCGTGGCGGCTCTATTTTGACGGCTCAGTTTGCAAGAATGGGCAAGGAGCCGGTGTTGCATACATCTCACCCCACGGCACTGTATTTGAGGCCTCTTGCCGGCTTAACTATTTTTGTACTAACAATCAAGCCGAATATGAAGCACTTCTATTCGGGCTCGAGCTTTTAGTCAATGCAGGGGTTTCTCATATCGAGGCATATGGTGATTCGTTGCTAATTGTTCAACAAGTGGCAAAGGTGTTTCGGTGCAACGACGAATCACTCAACATGTACCTTGACAAATGCTTAGACATTATAGCGGACCTGGATTATTTTTCTATCTCTCACGTGTCTAGGCAGGAGAATTGGCTCGCCAATGAGTTAGCACAACAGGCATCAGGCTATCATATTGACAGAGGCATGTTCTTCATAGCAGAAAAGCCGATGCTAGTTGTTGCCGACTCAGGAAAAACCGGCTCAGATGAGCCGGCTGATAAAGAAAAGGGCGGCTCTGATAAGCCGGCTGATAGGGAAGAGGCCGGCTCAAGTAAACCGGCTGTTGAGGAAGGGGCAACCCAGATTTCTGACTGGAGAGCACCTATCGTGAGTTATCTGAAGGATCCGAGACAAAAAACAGACATAGCCATTCGGCGACTTGCTCTCAAGTATACACTGAATAATGGCGACTTATGCCGCCGAACGGCTGATGGTCTTCTGCTTAAATGTTTAGATGAGGATCAAGCTAGAGTCGCCATGGGAGAGGTACATGACGGCTTATGTGGAACACATCAGTCGGCTCACAAGATGAAGTGGATGCTCCGGCGAGCCGGATTTTATTGGCCGACGATGATCAATGACTGCTTCAAGTACTACAAGGGGTGTGAGGCTTGCCAGAAGTTTGGGGATATTCAGCTAGTTCCGGCTTCCAAACTCAATCCTATCATAAAACCGTGGCCTTTCCGGGGTTGGGCGCTTGACTTTATCGGCATGATTCACCCGGCTTCATCAAAGGGGCATCGGTTCGTGCTGGTTGCCACAGACTATTTCACCAAGTGGTCTGAGGCAGTACCTCTCAGGAACATGACTCACAAGGAGGTAATTCAATTCATTACTGAGCATATTGTTCACAGATTCGGTATTCCACAGACTCTCACCACGGACCAAGGAACTTCCTTCATGGCAAAGGAGGTTAAACAATTTGCCGAATCACTGGGGATCAAGATGCTCAGTTCATCTCCATACTATGCTCAAGCTAATGGGCAGGCCGAGTCTAGCAATAAGATCTTGATCAAGTTGATTAAGAAAAAAGTCAAGGACCACCCAAGGCGGTGGCATGAGGTGCTGTCCAAAGCATTATGGGCTCACCGGGTCTCAAGGCATGGGGCTACCAAGGTTACTCCTTTTGAGTTAGTATATGGGCAAGAGGCCGTCTTACCAGTTGAGGTGAATTTGGCCGCCTTAAGGTTTGCTAAGCAGAACGATTTGTCGGCTGATGACTACTACGGCTTGATGATGGATAACCTAGACGGTGTGATCGACAAACGATTAAAGGCTCTAAGGGACATTGAGAAGGAAAAGTTGCGGGTGGCAAGGACTTACAATAAGAGAGTCCGGCTCAAAGATTTTCAGGTTGGTGACTTAGTGTGGAAGGTTATACTACCAGTCGGCTCCAAAAGCCGGAAATTTGGCAAGTGGTCACCAAGTTGGGAAGGACCGCTGCGAGTCGCCAGAATAACACCCGGCAACTCTTATTTGGTGGAAACTTTGGAGGGCGACTTACTGCCTCGAGCTATCAATGGAAAATATTTAAAGAAGTTCCACCCAAGTGTATGGCAATCCGCCTGAGATCGTGGTTATGACCGATGAGTACAAACATCGCCCTCAGACCTTATGGCCAATGAATACAAACATCGCCTTTAGACCATATGGCCGATGAACGTAAGCATCGCCTTTAGTCAAAAATCCTACATGGAATATTTTCTAGCACGCAAGCTCTACTAGAAAACAGGGGGGCATATGTTAGCACTCATTTTTGGCAGGAGGCGATTCAAGGCTGATGACCCGCCCCAGGAGGTGACCCGGTGTGGTGATGACTCGGCTAGCGACGGCTCAAAGATCACTGCTGGAGAGGCGCCAATGTGGAAGAGATACAACCGCCCAGAGAGGTCGGTTATCGGCTCAACAACTCAGTAACCCGGTGACAGAAATCAGCTCAAGGTCAAAGCCGGCTCATCATGGATTCGACTTCACAGTACCGGTGACTCTGACAAAGACGATGAGCCGCCGCTAGCATATTGAGCCGGCGTCGTTCGAGGGCTGTTGGTCAGGTTATGTCCCAGTTCACAGGGTTATCAAAGGATGGCAAGATCGAGACCCGGCAAGGAGGCTAATCAGCAAAGTGGCAGATTACGAAGCGAAGTGAACTGGCGTCAACACAGAAGAGCAACGGGCGACTCAGGGAGCCAGGAGCAACGGGCGACTCAGAAGCTAAGAACAACGGGCGACTCGGGAAGCCAAGAGCAAAGGGCGACTCAGAAAGCCGGGTCTATAAGCCGGCTCTATGGACTCAGAAGAACAAGGCCGGCCCATGCTTTCGGCGACTCACACTGTAAGCCGGCCCAACAGAGAGTCCGAGCCCAAGACGGCCCTGGCGGGTGACTTACCTAGTTAAGGCTAGAAACCGACTCTGATTGTAACTTGTAATCCGTGTAGGAGTCTCTTACTTGCACGGTAAGTCCAGCCGCCTCATATATATGTGAGAGGTGATGGCCGATTGAATCAAGCATACAATCGACATATCAGTACAATTTACTTTTTACCCCTTAACCCTTGTTCATGCTTCCGTTATTCGGCGACTTTGCGTAAGTTCATCGGATATCGACAACCGAGCTGGGGGCGAGCGAATCGACCCGGTTCAGCCAATCGTCGCCGGCTTCCTCCGACGGGGTCCCTCCCGAGGAACTGGGGCGTCTGGTCTCAAAAGCGCCGGCTTACTGTCTTGCGTATCGCGCTGTGAGCCGGCTTCCCGCGGGGCGAGTTGCGGTGCATCACCCCCGGCTCTGCGGGTACATGTTGGCGTGTTCGTGTGCGAACAACCACGTTCTTTGCAACGCTTCCGCTTAGCGATCTTCAAGGGTATGAAGATGAACTCCCTCTCTCTCGTTGCTAGCATCTCCTAGATTGATCTTGGTGACACGTAGGAATTTTTTTGAATTATTACTACGTTCCCCAACAGTGGTATCAGAGCCAGGTTTATGCGTAGATTCTATGCACGAGTAGAACACAAGTATTTGTGGGCGATGATTTGGTCAATTTGCTTGCCGTTACTAGTCCTATCTTGATTCGGCGGCATTGTGGGATGAAGCGGCCCGGACCGACTTTACACGTACGCTTACGTGAGACTGGTTCCACCGCCTGACATCCACTTGTTGCATAAGGTGGCTAGCGGGTGTCTGTCTCTCCCACTTTAGTCGGATCGGATTCGATGAAGAGGGTCCTTATGAAGGGTAAATAGCAATTGGTATATCACCGTTGTGGCTTTTGCGTAGGTAAGAAACGTTCTTGCTAGAAACCCATAGCAGCCACGTAAAACTTGCAACAACAATTAGAGGACGTCTAACTTGTTTTTGCAGGGTATGCTATGTGATGTGATGTGGCCAAAAGGATGTGATGAAATATATGTGATGTATGAGATTGATCATGTTCTTGTAATAGGAATCACGACTTGCATGTCGATGGGTATGACAACCGGCAGGAGCCATAGGAGTTGTCTTAATTTATTGTATGACCTGCGTGTTAATCAAAAACGCCATGTAATTACTTTACTTTATTGCTAACCGTTAGCCATAGTAGTAGAAGTAATAGTTGGCGAGACAACTTCATGAAGACACGATGATGGAAATCATGATGATGGAGATCATGGTGTCGTGCCGGTGACGATGGTGATCATGCCGCGCCCCGAAGATGGAGATCAAAGGCGCAAGATGATATTGGCCATATCATGTCACTTTATGATTTGCATGTGATGTTTATCATGTTTTTACATCTTATTTGCTTAGAACGACGGTAGCATAAATAAGATGATCCCTCACTAAAATTTCAAGAAATGTGTTCCCCCTAAGTGTGCACCGTTGCGAAGGATCGTTGTTTCGAAGCACCACGTGATGATCGGGTGTGATAGATTCTAATGTTCGCATACAACGGGTGTAAGCCAGATTTACACACGCGAAACACTTAGGTTGACTTGACGAGCCTAGCATGTACAGACATGGCCTCGGAACACGAGACCGAAAGGTCGAACATGAGTCATATAGTAGATGCGATCAACATGGAGATGTTCACCATTGATGACTAGTTCGTCTCACGTGATGATCAGACACGGCCTAGTCGATATGGATCATGTATCACTTAGATGACTAGAGGGATGTCTATCTGAGTGGGAGTTCATTAAATAATTTGATTAGATGAACTTAATTATCATGAATTTAGTCTAAAATTGTCTTTACAATCTATCTTGTAGATCCAATGGTCCACGCTAATGTTGCCCTCAACTTCAACGCGTTCCTAGAGAAAACCAAGCTGAAAGACGATGGAAGCAACTATACGGACTGGGTCCGTAACTTGAGGATCATCCTCATAGCTTCCAAGAAAGCATATGTCCTTGATGCACCGCTAGGTGACGCACCCATTTTCCCAGCAACTCAAGACGTTATGAACGCCTGGCAGTCGCGTAGTGATGATTACTCCCTGGTTCAGTGCGGCATGCTTTACAGCTTAGAACCGGGGCTCCAAAAGCGTTTTGAGCAACACGGAGCATATGAGATGTTCCAAGAGCTGAGAATGATTTTCCAAGCTCATGCCTGGGTCGAGAGATATGAAGTCTCCGACAAGTTCTTCAGTTGTAAGATGGAGGAAAATAGTTCTGTCAGCGAGCACATACTCAAAATGTCTGGGTTGCACAACCGCTTGTCTCAGCTGGGAGTTAATCTTCCGGATGACTCGGTTATTGACAGAATCCTGCAGTCGCTTCCACCTAGCTACAAGAGCTTTGTGATGAACTTCAATATGCAAGGGTTGGAGAAGTCCATTCCTGAGTTATATTCGATGCTGAAATTAGCGGAGGTGGAGATCAAAAAGGAACATCAAGTGTTGATGGTGAATAAGACCACCAGTTTCAAGAAAGGCAAGGGTAAGAAGAACTTCAAGAAGGACGGCAAAGCAGTTGCCGTGCCTGGTAAATCAGTTGCCGGGAAGAAGCCCAAGAATGGACCCAAGCCTGAGACTGAGTGCTTTTATTGCAAGGGAACCGGTCACTGGAAGCGGAACTGCCCCAAGTACTTAGCGGATAAGAAGGCCGGTAACGTCAAAGGTATATATGATATACATGTTATTGATGTGTACCTTACCAGCGCTCGTAGTAGCTCCTGGGTATTTGATACCGGTGCGGTTGCTCACATCTGTAACTCAAAACAGGAGCTGCGGAATAAGCGGAGACTGGCGAAGGACGAGGTGACGATGCGCGTCGGGAATGGTTCCAAGGTCGATGTGATCGCCGTCGGCACGCTACCTCTACATCTACCTTCGGGATTAGTTTTAAACCTCAATAATTGTTATTTAGTACCAGCTTTGAGCATGAACATTGTATCTGAATCTCGTTTGATGCGAGATGGCTACTCATTTAAATCCGAGAATAATGGTTGTTCTATTTATATGAGAGATATGTTTTATGGTCATGCCCCGCTGGTCAATGGTTTATTTTTATTGAATCTCGAACGTGATGTTACACATATTCATAGTGTGAATACCAAATGATGTAAGGTTGATAATGATAGTCCCACATACTTGTGGCACTGCCGCCTTGGTCATATTGGTGTCAAACGCATGAAGAAACTCCATGCAGATGGACTTTTGGAGTCTCTTGATTATGAATCATTTGACACGTGCGAACCATGCCTCATGGGCAAGATGACTAAGACTCCATTCTCCGGAACAATGGAGCGAGCAACCAACTTGTTGGAAATAATACATACCGATGTATGCGGTCCAATGAGCGTTGAGGCTCGCGGTGGCTATCGTTATGTTCTCACCCTCACTGATGACTTAAGCAGATATGGGTATGTCTACTTAATGAAACACAAGTCTGAGACCTTTGAAAAGTTCAAGGAATTTCAGAGTGAGGTAGAGAATCAACGTGACAAGAAAATAAAGTTCTTACGATCTGATCGTGGAGGAGAATATTTGAGTCACGAGTTTGGCACGCACTTAAGGAAATGTGGAATTGTTTCACAACTCACGCCGCCTAGCACACCTCAGCGTAATGGTGTGTCCGAATGCCGTAATCGCACTCTATTGGATATGGTGCGATCTATGATGTCTCTTACTGATTTACCGCTATCATTTTGGGGATATGCATTAGAGACTGCCGCATTCACTTTAAATAGGGCACCGTCTAAATACGTTGAGACGACACCGTATGAATTATGGTTTGGGAAGAAACCTAAGCTGTCGTTTCTGAAAGTTTGGGGATGCGATGCTTATGTCAAGAAACTTCAACCTGAAAAGCTCGAACCCAAATCGGAAAAGTGCGTCTTCATAGGATACCCTAAGGAAACTATTGGGTATACCTTCTACCTCAGATCCGAAGGCAAGATCTTTGTTGCCAAGAATGGATCCTTTCTAGAGAAAGAGTTTCTCTCGAAAGAAGTAAGTGGGAGGAAAGTAGAACTTGATGAGGTAATTGTACCCCCTCTCGAACCGGAGAGTAGCGCAGCGCAGGAAAATGTTTCTGTGGTGCCTGCACCGACTAGAGAGGAAGTTAATGATGATGATCATGAAACTTCGGATCAAGTTACTACTAAACTTCGTAGGTCCACGAGGACACGTTCCGCACCAGAGTGGTACGGCAACCCTGTCCTGGAAATCATGTTGTTAGACAACGGTGAACCTTCGAACTATGAAGAAGCCATGGCGGGCCCGGATTCCAACAAATGGCTTGAAGCCATGAATCCGAGATAGGATCCATGTATGAGAACAAAGTATGGACTTTGGTGGACTTGCCCGATGATCGGCAAGCCATAGAAAATAAATGGATCTTTAAGAAGAAGACTGACGCGGATGGTAATGTGACCGTCTATAAGGCTCGGCTTGTCGCTAAGGGTTATCAACAAGTTCAAGGAGTTGACTACGATGAGACTTTCTCACCCGTAGCGATGCTGAAGTCCGTCCGAATCATGTTAGCAGTTGCCGCATTTTATGATTATGAGATCTGGCAAATGGACGTCAAAATGGCATTCCTTAACGGTTTCCTTAAGGAAGAATTGTATATGATGCAGCCGGAAGGTTTTGTCGATCCTAAGAATGCTGACAAGGTATGCAAGCTCCAGCGCTCCATCTATGGGCTGGTGCAAGCATCTCGGAGTTGGAACATTCGCTTTGATGAGGTGATCAAAGCGTTTGGGTTTATACAAACTTATGGAGAAGCCTGTATTTACAAGAAAGTGAGTGGGAGCTCTGTAGCATTTCTCATTTTATATGTGGATGACATATTGTTGATGGGAAATGATATAGAACTTTTGGAAAGCATAAAGGCCTACTTGAATAAGTGTTTTTCAATGAAGGACCTTGGAGAAGCTGCTTACATATTAGGCATCAAGATCTATAGAGATAGATCGAGACGCCTCATTGGTCTTTCACAAAGCACATACCTTGACAAGATATTGAAGAAGTTCAATATGGATCAGTCCAAGAAGGGGTTCTTGCCTGTATTGCAAGGTGTGAGATTGAGCATAGCTCAATGCCCGACCTCGGCAGAAGATAGAGAAAAGATGAGTGTCATCCCCTATGCCTTAGCCATAGGCTCTATTATGTATGCCATGCTATGTACCAGACCTGATGTGAACCTTGCCATAAGTTTGGTAGGGAGGTACCAAAGTGATCCCGGAATGGAACACTGGACAGCGGTCAAGAATATCCTTAAGTACCTGAAAAGGACTAAGGATATGTTTCTCATTTATGGAGGTGCCGAAGAGCTCGTCGTAAAGGATTACCTCGATGCTAGCTTCGACACAGATCCAGATGACTCCAAGTCACAAACCGGATACGTGTATATTTTGAATGGTGGGGCAGTCAGCTGGTGCAGTTGCAAGCAAAGCGTCGTGGCGGCATCTACATATGAAGCGGAGTACATAGCTGCTTCGGAAGCAGCGCAGGAAGGAGTCTGGATGAAGGAGTTCATCACCGACCTAGGAGTGATTCCCAATGCGTCGGGCCCGATGACTCTCTTCTATGACAACACTGGAGCTATTGCCATTGCCAAGGAGCCCAGGTTTCACAAGAAGACCAAGCACATCAAGCACCGCTTCAACTCCATTTGTGGTTACATTCAGGATGGAGATATAGATATTTGTAAAGTACATACGGATTTGAATGTCGCAGATCCGTTGACTAAACCTCTTCCACGAGCGAAACATGATCAGCACCAGAACTCTATGGGTGTTCGATTCATCACAATGTAACTAGATTATTGACTCTAGTGCAAGTGGGAGACTATTGGAAATATGCCCTAGAGGCAATAATAAAATGGTTATTATTATATTTTCTTGTTCATGATAATTGTCTATTGTTCATGCTATAATTGTATTAACCGGAAACCGTAATACATGTGTGAATACATAGACCACACCATGTCCCTAGTGAGCCTCTAGTTGACTAGCTCGTTGATCAATAGATGGTCATTGTTTCCTGACCATGGACATTGGATGTCGTTGATAACAGGATCACATCATTAGGAGAATGATGTGATGGACAAGACCCAATCCTAAGCATATCACAAGATCGTGTAGTTCGTCTGCTAGAGCTTTCCTAATGTCAAGTGTCATTTCCTTAGACCATGAGATTGTGCAACTCCCGGATACCGTAGGAATGCTTTGGGTGTATAAAACGTCACAATGTAACTGGGTGACTATAAAGGTGCACTATAGGTATCTCCGAAAGTGTCTGTTGGGTTGGCACGAATCGAGACTGGGATTTGTCACTCCGTGTGACGGAGAGGTATCTCTGGGCCCACTCGGTAATACATCATCATAATGAGCTCAATGTGACTAAGGAGTTAGTCACGGGATCATGTGTTACGGAACGAGTAAAGAGACTTGCCGGTAACGAGATTGAACAAGGTATAGCGATACCGACGATCGAATCTCGGGCAAGTAACATACCGATGGACAAAGGGAATTGTATACGGGATTAATTAAATCCCCGACATCGTGGTTCATCCGATGAGATCATCGTGAAACATGTGGGAGCCAATATGGGTATCCAGATCCCGCTATTGGTTATTGGCCGGAGAGGTGTCTCGGTCATGTCTGCATGGTTCCCGAACCCATAGGGTCTACACACTTAAGGTTCGGTGACGCTAGAGTTGTAATGGGAATTGTATGTGGTTACCGAAAGTTGTTCGGAGTCCCGGATGAGATCCCGGACGTCACGAGGAGTTCCGGAATGGTCCGGGGGTAAATATTTATATATGGAAAGTCCTATTTTGTCCACCGGAAAATGTTCGGGATTTTTCGGTATTGTACCGGGAAGGTTCTGGAGTGGGGCCCACCTGCATGGGGGGACCCACATGAACGTGGATAGTGGGGGCAAGGCCCCACACCCCTGGTCAAGGCGCACCAAGATCCCCCCTTAGAAGGAATAAGATCATATCCCGAAGGGATAAGATCAAGATCCCTAAAAAGGGGGGATAACAATCGGTGGGGAAGGGAAAGGATGGGATTTCTTTCCTCCCACCTTTGCCAACGCCCCAATGGACTTGGAGGGCAAGAAACCGTCCCCCTCCACCCCTATATATAGTGGGGAGGCGCATGGGAGCTGCATCCCTTGCCCCTGGCGCAGCCCTCCCCCTCCTACACCTCCTCCTCCTCCGTAGTGCTTAGCGAAGCTCTGCCGGAGAACCACGAGCTCCACCGCCACCACGCCGTCGTGCTTCCGGAGCTCTCCCTTAACTTCTCCTCCCCCCTTGCTGGATCAAGAAGGAGGAGACGTCCCCGGGCTGTACGTGTGTTGAACGCGGAGGCGCCGTCCGTTCGGCGCTTGGATCGGATCTTCCGCGATTTGAATCGCCGCGAGTACGACTCCATCAACCGCGTTCTTTGCAATGCTTCCACTTAGCGATCTTCAAGGGTATGAAGATGAACTCCCTCTCTCTCGTTGCTAGCATCTCCTAGATTGATCTTGGTGACACGTAGGAATTTTTTTGAATTATTACTACGTTCCCCAACACAAGATCGACAATGTTGGTTGGGCATTTGCAAGTTCCCTGAAAATTCTTGGCAAAATGCTCCTTCAACTCCTGCCACATGTGGATCGAATATGGGGGCCGGTTTTTTTAACCATGTGCGGGCAGGTCCCTCAAGCATCATGGTAAGATAGCTGGCGCAAACTTCGTCACTGGCCTCCATCATATCCATTGCTAGCTCATAGCTCTCAATCCAATCTGTTGGCTCCATGTCGGCAGTATAATTAGGCACCTCGCGAGGACCTTTGAAATCTACAGGGATGCGCTCGTTCCTCAAGGCTGGCGCTAAACACTGGGTACTAATAGTCCTACTAACAAAACCTGACCCAGGGGTAGCGGGAGTTGGGTTGTTAGTGACGGGTGGGATTTGTGTGTTTCCCGCATCCTAATCTGCATGATCCACCCTTATTTGCCAGCAGTGGGTGCGCGGGCTACGCATGCATTGTCAACTATGGCATGTGCATCTAAAGCTGTCAGTCGTTGCTGTTGATGCTGCACCTGATGTTCTCTGCAGCGCCGTGTAGTACTTGATTCTACTGGAACAGGTGACTCCCCATGTCGACTAGAGACTCTCTGGCTGTTGTACGACGTGGAGTGCAGTCTGTTGGGACTGTTGGAATAATTCGCCTGATACGTAACTGCAGTCTACAGTAGATGAATTGCCTTCCTTGCCTCGATCTCGAACAGGGTGTTGCCCTCGATTGGGATCATTGACAGGTTCTGTGTAGCTGCATACATGTTGCCCATCGGGTTAGAGAAGTGACCAGGCGGCGTGGAAAATGCACCGGTGGCTGCTGCGCCTGCTGCTGAATCTGCTACTATTTATCTTGAGGTGCGTGCTGACGGGTCATGGCACCAAGACCTGGCGGTGCGCCTGTCCTCATTGCTCCTAAGCCGGACCCCAAACTAGCATCCGCGGTGGACTGGACAGGGGTGTGCGGTGTCGCCTAAAAGAGATTACGAGGCTCAATCACCCCACCTTGAACTTGAAAACGGCTTTTTTGCCTCCTCTGCTGGACAGTGGTGATCGCGTGCTGGCGGAAGTTGAGGTGAACTTGCTGCTCATCGAGACGCCGACTCTCATCAAGGACGTTTTTCTGGACTTCGGTGAGACGTGCAGTTTCGGAAGCGATGTCCTGCTGAGCCTTCGCAAGCTGGTCCTAGCACTTCTCGATGTGTGTTGTACGTGTCGCTGCGTTCTCCGCAGTGACTGGTTCTACAAGGAGTTTGTCGAGCGCCGCGAGTATTTCCGTGACCCTTATGGCGCTCAGGCCTCCAGCGCCAGCCCCAGAGTTGGGTGGCGGGTTCTGGCCTGGTTGATTTTCCTGAGTCAGATTGGGTCCTCGACCTGTCGGGTTCTGCTGATTCCCTGCCATGTAGACCGCAACATGACATGGTGACCAATTAGAAACCGGGTAACCTTCCTCATTAGAGTAGCCTCCAAGCCTTTCCTCGAAAGCGGGAGGGTAGATTCAGTGTCGGTGTAGTTGTTACCGCCGACCGACGATTCGCTGTCAGATTGGACGATCGTGGCACCTCCTACGATGGAGTCGTCGCTCGGATCCGGCTCTTGCTCAGTCCGAGCGACAAAGCCAACGAAGATGTTGACCTTGCCAAAGGGAACCCGACAGCTTGACTCGAGAGAGTCAGCTTCCGGCCCCCAGCCCTTGTCGTCGACGAATTATAACTTTCCGCGCCGGTTCTTCTTAAGTCGGCCGGTGACGAGTCGCTCCGTACCTGGAAGAGCTGCCTCCAAGATGACAACTCCCTTGCGCGTAGGCCCTACGGTGGGCGCCAACTGTCGTGGGGATGTCACGGCAAGTGTCCTCATGGGAGAACTTAGTTGCGAGGCCATAGCGGCTGGGCGAAGCCTTGCATGGGGTAGATCGTAGCGTTAGAGATGATTTACCCAGGTTCGGCCCCTCTGATGAGGTAAAAGCCTACTCTTGCTCTGTGTTTGCTTATTGATGTCAAGATCTCGATTACAAGAGTGGCTTTCGCTACCTAGCTCTCGAGGGTTTCTAACTTGGATCTCCCCTTTGGACGACCCGGGGCTTGCCCTTATATAATTAGCCAAGCCTCCGGGGTTACAATGAATTCGGGTCCTACCCGTCCCCTCCTCCTGATCGGAGTAGGTTTCCTAAGTCGGCATCTCCTAAGCCGACTTAGGTCACGGTCGCTTGAGCCGGCTCATACACAAGCCGGCCCAAAGGCCTTGACAACTTCAGTGCCTTCTGGCCGGTCATAGGGTCTTGCTCCTCATGGGTCGGCTTACGTCCACGCCCACGCATCGTGAGCCGGCCTGGGCTGTCCGGCTTATGCCAGGGGCAATATCCCCAACAGGACATCCGACGACGATCATTTCTATGTGTTGTTGGTAAATATACAGGTAAATATACAACGAATACAAATGCATTATGAATATAATCATTTGCTGACCATTTGCAAGAAACATTACGGAAATAGGAGTAGTTCACATGGCTTCCTTTCATGTTTTAATTAGTTTGCTCGACTTCTGAGCTATTGTTGATCTCTGTGCCAATTGACGCAGCGGGCCATCATCAGAAGAGAGGAGGAGGAGAGAAATTAGGCACTGGTCGTGATCGTAAGTAATGAAATTTCTCTCCTTTTTTTTGCACGTAGCAAATGTACGGATATTGTGCCATTTCCACACGATAAAAGAGGGAACCCATCCTGTTACTCGTAAGCCGCACATCTAAAGCGCTTCAAAGGTGGAGCGACCGGTGGATAGGAAATGTCAAGCTCCAAAGCCTGATTGCCCTGGAAGTAATTGCTAGGCTCGACGAAGCCATGGACTCTCGGGTGCTCTCCGCTGAGGAGCACGCTTTGCGCAAGGTACTCAAGCGGAAGCTGCTTGGGTTGGCATCATTGCAGCGAACGATCGCGCGACAAAGGTCCAGGATGCTGCAGCTAAAGGAGTGGGAGGCAAACATGGCTTACTTCCACCGTCAGGCCTGTCACCGGCAGCGTAAGAACGCCATCCTCGCGCTGCAACACGAGGGTCGGACCTTCACCAATCACGCTGAGATGGCGACGGCAGTGGATGATTTCTACTCAAGGATGCTGGGTCAGGCGCCGGAACGAGAGCATGCACTCAACCTCGGGGCGCTAGACCTGTCCTCGAGGGACCTAGCACACCTTGAGGCCCCTTTCACGGAGGAAGAGATGGAACGAATTGTCAAGGGCATGCCAATGGACAAAGCCCCAGGACCGGACGGATTTACGGGCAGATTCTATGCTTCGTGTTGGAACATCATCAAGAATGACATGATGCGCGCAATGGACCAGTTCTTTCGAGGAGACATGCGCGGGATGCCAGCGATCAGCAAGGCAATCGTCTTCCTATTGCCGAAGAAAGCCGGGGCTATCGAGCTCACAGACTTTAGGCCGGTCAGCCTTGTGCACGGTGCACTCAAGATCTTTGACAAGGCGCTGGCTTCTCGGCTGGCAAAGGAGCTGCCACGCCTAGTGGGCAATCACCAGAGTGCATTTGTTGGAGGAAGATCGCTACATGACAACTTCATGCTCGTACAGTGCACTGCCCGCCGCCTTCATGCACTGCGTGACCCTACGATTTTGATGAAACTCGACATATCCAGGGCCTTCGATTCGATCCAATGGCCGTTTCTTCTAGAGGTTTTGCACCAAATGGGCTTCGGGCCAAGGTGGATTGGGTGGATATGCGGACTCTTATCAACTTCCTCGACAAAAATTATGGTCAATGGAGTCCCGGGAGAAGCGATCTTCAACTGCCGAGGCCTACGCCAGGGAGGTCCAATATCTCCTATGCTCTTCATCCTGTGCATGGAGCCCCTCCAAAGATTGTTCAAGAAAGCTACGGACACGGGTCTCCTGGCACCCCTGGCGCGGGCTGGCCTAAAGCAAAGGCTGTCCATGTTTGCTGATGATGTCACCATCTTCCTCAAGCCGACGGCATCGGACCTCGCGGCGTGCGCGGCCATCCTCAAGCTGTTCGGGCAAACGTCAGGGCTGAAGGCCAACCTCGTGAAAACCGCGGCCATTCCTATCCGGTGCACCGAAGGAGAGATCCAGCTGGTGTGTGACATGCTGGGCTGTGCAACCGCCGATTTCCCGTGCAAATACTTGGGCCTTCCTCTATCCATCAGAAAGCAAACGGCGGCACAACTTCGAGGGCTCGTGGAGCAGCTCGCTGCGCGCCTGCCGCACTAGAAGGCGGCATCCTTGCCTACGAGCAGCAGGTTGATACTGGTTCAATCCGTCCTAAATGCAATTCCGATCCACTCGATGCTCGCCATAGGCCTGCCGCCAAAGACCCTTGCAGCCATGGCCAAAATCTGCCGCGGCTTCCTCTGGTGTGGCAAGGCCAAGGCCGGAGGAGGCAACTGTGCCGTCGCATGGGACACTGTTTGTAGACCTAAATGGGCCGGCGACCTGGGCATCATGGACATGCGATGGATGAATATAGCGCTTCAAACCAAGTGGCTATGGCTTCAGAAGACGGACGGGAAGAGACCTTGGGCAGAGTTCGATATATCCGTCCCGAAAGAATCGCGACAACTATTCCAAGCAGCTACGCGAGCGGTGCTTGGTGACGGGAAGAGCACCTTGTTCTGGGAAGATCGTTGGCTTCGCTGAGCCAGAATACGAGATGTGGCGCCAAGGCTGTACGAGCGAGCGACCGCTCGGGCGAAAGCCTCTCGATCGGTCCACGACGCGATCACCATGGGAAGCTGGGCCCGGGATATTGGGCCTTCCATCGACCCGACCACCCTTGAGCAATTCATGGCCGTTTGGCCCATGGTCGTGGGCACCCAGTTGGATAATCAAGCACGCGACACCACCATCTAGACTTGGGACAAGAATGGGCAGTTCTCTGCAAGGTCGGCTTACCAGGCAAAATTTTGGGGTCTCGAGGTAGCTCCTGCGGCCACATTCACATGGGCCTCCTGGGCGCCACTGCGATGCCGTTTCTTTGCTTGGCTGGCAGCCATGAACCAGTGTTGGACCTCTGACAGACTGGCGCGCAGAGGGCTACCACATCAAGCGGCTTGCCCCTTTTGCGACCAACATGAAGAAACAATTGATCACTTACTTCTACATTGCGTCTTCGCGAAAGGCGTATGGTCCAGGATTTTACCCCCATTCGGAATGGGACATGGTGAGCCACGCGTCGGAGAGCCCCTCATGGATTGGTGTGCTAGGAATGGTCAGGATCATCCGCCGAGGCGGTGAGCAAGGATGGCGCGCGCTATTTGCCTGCTTATCATGTGGCAGCTGTGGAAACACCGAAACGCGGTAGTGTTTGACGGCAAGACTCCATGCCTACAAGACGTCCTACGCACGATAGTGAGGGAATGTGAACTGTGGCGGGAGGCAGGGCTGCTACGCGACGAAGGTGAATTGGATGGCCTACGAGTAGCGGCACTAGGGTGGGCGCAAGGAGAGTAGTCGGCTAGCTTTCCGGATGGAGAGAGGTGTGAGTTCTTTGTAAGCACGCCTTGTAACTGTGGAGGGGTTATTTCCCCCCTTTTCCTCCTTTAATATATGATACGCACACTCGTGCGTATTCGAGAGAAAAAAAAAAAAGAACGAGCCCGAGCTCGCCGAGAAAGAAAAAGAAGTCAAAGCCACATCGCGCAGCTCTATAAAACACGCAGCACCGAACAGCGAAGCAGCCCATTCTCCACGTGGCCACCCCCGGTAAGCCGGACCCCGAGAGCGTGACGCAACACACCGGACAGGAGCCGGGGCCGGGCCACTCCCTCTCCTCTCCGTGCCAAGAAACCCACACCCACACCCACACCCGTCCTCCCCAAAATCCCCCAACCACCAGCCTCCGCTTCCTCCTCCTCCCAGATCCGCCTCCCCGCCCCGCCCCGCCCCGCCCTCAGATCCCCCGCGCAGGCGAACGCGCGCGCAGTCCGAGCCCAGATCCGCCCGCCGCCCCGCCGGAGCCATGGCGAAGGAGGCCGGCGGCGAGGGGGCCATGTCGGAGTCGGTGCTCCGCAAGGTGCTCGTCTCCTACTGCTACGTCGCGGTGTGGATCTTCCTCTCCTTCACCGTCATCGTCTACAACAAGTACATCCTCGACCCCAGGATGTACAACTGGCCCTTCCCCATCTCGCTCACCATGGTGCACATGGCCTTCTGCTCCTCCCTCGCCGTCGCGCTCGTCCGCGTCTTCCGCGTCGTCGACCTCCCCTCCTCGCCCGCCATGACCACGCAGCTCTACACCAGCTCCGTCCTCCCCATCGGCGCGCTCTACTCCCTCTCCCTCTGGTTCTCCAACTCCGCCTACATCTACCTCTCCGTCTCCTTCATCCAGATGCTCAAGGCGCTCATGCCCGTCGCCGTCTACTCCATCGGCGTGCTCTTCAAGAAGGAGACCTTCCGCTCCTCCGCCATGCTCAACATGCTCTCCATCTCCTTCGGCGTCGCCATCGCCGCCTACGGCGAGGCCCGCTTCGACCTCCGCGGCGTCGCGCTCCAGCTCGCCGCCGTCGCCTTCGAGGCCACCAGGCTCGTCCTCATCCAGATCCTCCTCACCTCCAAGGGGATCTCGCTCAACCCCATCACCTCGCTCTACTACGTCGCGCCGTGCTGCCTCGGATTCCTCTTCCTGCCCTGGGTCTTCGTCGAGCTGCCCAGGCTGCGCGCCGTCGGCATGTTCGAGCCCGACTTCTTCGTCTTCGGCACCAACTCCCTCTGCGCCTTCGCGCTCAACCTGGCTGTCTTCTTGCTCGTGGGCAAGACGTCCGCGCTCACCATGAACGTCGCCGGCGTCGTCAAGGACTGGCTGCTCATCGCCTTCTCCTGGTCCGTGATCCGGGACACGGTGACCCCGATCAACCTCTTCGGCTACGGGATCGCCTTCCTGGGCGTGGGCTACTACAACCACGTCAAGCTGCAGGCGCTCAAGGCCAAGGAGGCGCAGAAGAAGGTGGCGCAGGCGGACGAGGAGGCTGGCTCGCTGCTGCAGGAGCGCGACTCCCACGGCGAGCGCAAGACCGAGACCCAGTCATAGAGCTGCTCATCTCATCTGATCCGATCCGATCCAACAACACCAACAGCACGCCCAATTTGGTTGGCTCTGAATCCGGCGTAGCAAGTTCCCCAAAATGTGATCCTTACATGTTTGATGATGCAGAATCTGTTCATTTCTTGCCTTAATTTGTGGTAGCAAGGCAAATAAATACAGGAAATATGCAATTTTTGTGTCAGGCGTGTGAAAATACGATAGTTCTTACTAGACACTACCACCAGTATTATTATCAAAAAAAATTGTATTCAGTTGTCTATTGTATCATCATCCTTGTACTACAGTACCAAAGCATTGGGTAAATTTTTGCCGTAGAGATGGAGCGATCGAGCAGCAGCTAATAAAAGATTCAGTTTTCGGAACTGTTTGCAGTGCCGATCTTGATGTTTATTTACTCCTCGCGCCTAAATTTATGATGGGATATTGGATAGGGGAGCTGGTGCCATCACTGCTGGGTAAATTTAAGCAAGTCTACGGTTGCTTTCGCACGGAACTGGGCCCCAGTTCGGTGCTTTCGCGCCTTGTTTCCATTGGTAGGAGCTTGGATCCGGACGAATCGTGTAATTAAATTACTAGGTCCCTGCAACGCAAAGAAACAAAAATGTTGATTACAGCACAGAGCATCTGCACCCGGCCAGATCTACCTGCTGGAATGGAAGAAACACTGCTGTTACCGCCGCTAGTGACAGCACTTCCAGTGTTTTCAATTGCTCAAGGGAGTCCTGGGATCTGCTAATTCAGTGTAGGACTAGCGAGTACATATTGCCATCATGCCATGTGCTGTGAATTTAATCCTGCCGAGTACAGGCATGTGCACCGAGTCAAATTACTAGTAGCGGGCGGGGCATCGTTCAATGTCTCGGATTCTTGCGTTGCCTTCAACCTGCCGACACTTCTTGCACTGGCTGGGTTGGTAGTTGCGTCACTTGCTATGGCAATATATTGCCCCACGGAATCCACCCTCGAGAGAACTGCTCCAGCCACCAGAACTGCTCCAGAAAAACTACCGAGTCAAGGGCCCCAGCTTAAATCAACTTTACCTGAAATTATGGATGTGTCAGTACCACTGATGCTCGCAGCTCGGTAACTGCAAGGAATCATCACCGAATTGCTCTGTTCTAGTATGTCACTGGAACAGCATCTGCAACACATCGATGCACCGCCCGTTTTGTTGGTACGGTGTGAAGAGAACCACGAGCAGACGACTAGTCGCCATGTCGTTTCACGAGTTCGCCGTCACGTGTGAACTGTGGTGTGGTGGACGCCGTGCTTCCCGTTCCGCTAGGCCGCAGTAACCGAGCGCCGCTCGGTCGCTCGTAAGAGCATCTCCAACACAGCGCAGGCGCATCGCGCTAAATTTTTTTTACAGCGCGCTCAACGACCGTTGTTACGTCCGAATAGACGGTTGCTTCACCAGACGCTGTAATTTTTTAACGCGCCAGCGTGCCGCTTCAGCAGGCGCTGTACGAGCGCGCACCCAGCCGGCGCAGAAACAACACATACAAGATGCTTTCAAACATCCAAAATATGCAAAGTTCGCACAAACAAGATGACCACAAGCAAGTTCACACAAACGAATTAAACATGAACAATCATTTATCATTATCTTCCTCCTTGTTGGCCTCTTCCGATTTGTTCGTTTCTTCTTTCGATTCTCCATCCTCTTGTTTGTCCTCTCCTTCATTGGAAAGTCGGACGGTGTTTGCACTATCAACAAAGGCATCATGCGAAGGCATGTGAGGCACACCGAAAGCTCCCATGTCACCCATGCCTCCCGTAGGTGCTCCCATGCCTTTCATGAGAGACGCAAAACTCATGTCTCTCATGAGAGCACCCATGGAAGCACCCATGCCTCCGATGCCACTCATGGTAGCTCCAAAGCCTCCTATGGAAGCTTCCATGCCTCCCATGAAAGCTCCCATGCCCCATTGTCATCATCATCCAAATCAATAGTTGCACTGTTCTTGTCTTCACGTTTTTTTCCATTTCTCTTGATCCTTCAACACCTCGTAGAATTGGGGCAACACAAATGCTCTCCCTTTCTCCACCTTGCCTTTCTTGGTCTTCTTCTCTTCTCCTCGAAACAAGTTTTGTGCAATGTTGAGCTACAAACAAAAGAACAAGTTATCACTAGAGACACAAAAGATGAAGCATGAACACAAGATGCATGGGAGGCATTGGAAATGGCACTCACCCTATCTCTATCATTAGTGCCACTTGGGTTTATCTTGTCAACCGCTGTCATTGCCGCCACCCACTTTTGACAATCTTTGTTGATCGTCGACCACCGGGACCGAAGAGATCTTTCGGTGCGCTCAATTCCACTCTTGTTGTATGTGTCAAAGAACTCCTTCATCCGAAACCAATATGTATCTCTAGTTTGATCCGTTCCAACGGTGGGATCCATAGACACATTCAACCATGTGTTGCAAAGCAATTTGTCTTCGTCGACGGTGTAGTTGGAAGCCTTTCGTTTCGGTGCACCGATCAAACCCTCACCCTCATCATCCACTTCATATTCATCTTCAGCAACTTCATTGGTTTGAGACCAATTGTTGGAGCCAACACCCATAGTCGACATATATGCGTCATCATTGAAACTACAAAGTAATATGACAAAGGAAAACTAAATCAATCTACATATGTGCACATTTGTCAACAACAACAAAACAAAAACAAAAATATACCTTGTGAGCATTTCATCGAGCACTATGTGTGCATCGGCCGCCGGCGCAACAAATTGCGAGGTTTCCGGCGCTTCGGGCGGCGGAGGCGCGACCGGCCTCACTCCTGCCTTGTTCTTTATCATCGCTTTCCTTTTCTTTTGGGATGTCGTCGCCGTCGCGATCGCGGTGGCCGCCATGGTTCGTTTGGAGGCGGAGCTTCATGGCGCGGCCGGCGGCGGCGCGACGCCACCCTGCGCGCTCGTCCGGGGCTGCATGAAGAGCCAGCGCGCGAGGCCGCTGTTCGGAGCCGCAGCGGCGCCGCCGGCGGCGGCGAAGGTCAAGTCCGCACTAGGGTTTGCGGCGGCGGCGGAGAGGCCGCGCGTGTATGGAGGGGTTAGGGGGATGTCGAAGCAATCGTCCATGGCTGGAGGTTGCCGGTGGCGGCGTGGGGCAGGGCGAAAGCAGGCGCGGGCGAAGAGTTCAGCGGCGGTTGCTCGCTTCGCGCGCAAATTCTTTCTATCGCGCGCGCGGTAGCGGACGCCCGAAAAAAGCAGTGCGCGATGCCATTCTGTTCGGCGCGTGGAGTGGTTTTTAGCGCGCGCGTGATTTTTGCGCGTCTGCTGGAGCTGCCGATTCGGTCGCGCGCGCGCTAAAATTCCATCTTTTCAGGCGTGCGACTTATTTGGCGCCTCTGTTGGAGATGCTCTAAGACCAACTCCAACGACCCCATCCGGTCCGGTTGCGTCCGTTTGGGCCCAAACGAGGAGACGTTCCGGTCCAACGCACAACCCCGTCCTTAAAACTTGTCTGTTTTCAGTCCGGCTCGACGCATTTCAGGCGCAAAGTTGAGCCGGCTTTACGGTCGTGCGGACAACGAAAGGACGGGCACGCGTCTTGTTCGCGTACGCGTCGGGCCCGCGTGTTGGCGGTCCAACTACCTCCCACCGACTGTAGTCAATGCACACTGGTGGTTGGGCCTGCAAGTCAGCCACCCAGATGCCCTCGGCTACGTCCTTTTTTATGGGGAAGCCGTGGCCTTCCACTTCACCGTTCCCATCCACTTTCCCAGCGCTGCCCCCACCTCCATCGGAGACACTGAAAACCCTAGCCACCGTCGACCTCGCTCCCCGCCGGCCATGGGGTTCTGGAAGTGGCACCCCGACAAGAAGACCAATCACGACCACGAGGCTGGCTCGTGGTCTGGTAGCGCGGCCAGGCACTCCACCTCTCCGGCATCGTTCTCCATCTCCCCTCCGGCGGCCGCGCCATGCTTCCGGCCCTACGTCAAGGTCGATGTGTGCCGCCGGTACTGGGAGACCGACACTCCGCTGCCGTGGTCGGATGCCCACCTCCCCAATGGGTGGCATCTGAGCCCGGATCGGGTGCCCATTCCCCCCGTGCCGGCGTCAGGCCGCACCCGCCACCAGGATATTGCCCGCCGCCGGGCCAGGATTCCGTGCGAACTCCTCGCCGACCGCAGGTACGCCGTGGACTCGCAATTGTGGGACATGTGGTTCCAGGACGAGCATGACATGCTTCGGCAAACCTTTTTTGCTGGCCGTGGTAGCCCGCCCCGTGTGTCCCACAGTGCGCGGCCTGCGCCTCATGCGCGCGCACCGAGCCCGCCAAGAGTGCTCGTCTCCCTCCCCATCGCCGCCACCCCTACAACCTCCCGCCATGACGGTCGAGGAGGAGGAGCGGCTCGACGCCAGGCCGGCCTGACACGGACATCCGCGTCCCCATTCCCACCCCAAACGGACGAAATTCGGATAAAACAGACGTCCGTTTGGGGTCGTGCGTTGGAGTTGGCCTCATTCCTTGGCCTTTCGTCACACTAGCAAACATCGCTGCTGCGGAACCACATGATATATGTGGTAAGCAATCTAAATTATTCAGAAAAAGCAAACACTGCTGCGGCGTATTAGAGCAACTTCAGTGGACCGACCAAACTATCCACGCATGTCAGTTTACGTTTAAATGGACAAAAACACCAGCCCAACGCGTCGAATCAAACCTAAAAACCGTCCGCTCGCTTTTCGTCTGGACGCATTTCTAACCCATATTTACGCCTGATTTGCGTTCGCACGGACGCGAGACGAACACGTTGCACGTCTGCTTGGTGTCCGCCGCAGCCTCACCTGTCGGCCCCCCAACCATCACCCGTGGTCATATTACACGCATCCACTTAACTCAGGCCCGCATGGCACCGTGTGAAAGCATCCGGGTCCTCGTCCTTTCAATGCAAGCGTCCCGTGGGAGGGGGCGGAGTGGGGCTCATCCACTTCTCATTCCCGTCCATATCTGGCCAAACTCACTTCCCTCGCTGGCGACAGCAAAACCCTAGCCATGGCTTTCTTCGGCAAGGGGAATGTCGACCCGGCTCCAACTCGTCCCGCGTGCCTCCTTCGTCGCCGTCGCCTTTGTCAGCCTCCATGATGGAGCCGTGTGCGGTTAGTGGTTGCCGACCACGGGACCGGCTATACATCCCGGTGCACCAAGCACGCTAGCACTGGCATTACTGCCAGACACTGCCGTATCCGGATGTCAACCACCCCCATGGTTGGCACCTTGACCCGCATCGCATCCCAGTGGCGGAGGTGCTGCGGTCACATGCGGAGGAGGTCCGCAAGCACCGCACCTTCCTAACGCCGGAGCAGCAGCGCCACCCTGCGTACGCGCGAGACTCCCCCAACTGGGAGGCCTGTTTCGCAATGAAGCACAACGTGGCCCGCCACGACAGCGTGCAGATCAACCCCAGGTTCGTGCCACCACCCCCGGAGGTGGCGCCGGAGGAGGAGGAGGCGGACTACCAGATTGTTGGGAAACGTAGTAGAAAACAAAAAATCTCGCCCTCCAATCAACCAGGAACACTATGAAGATACAATAACAGTTGGGATCAGATCGTTACCAACTCCGAGTTGTAGCGAAAGAAGACGAGTTGGTGTAGATCATTGATGAAGTCCCTCAGACTATAGATGAACGATCGCGAACAACCCACGTACGACCCCTCGAACCGAAGACCGAAAGCACGACCTCTCTACTTGGTTGCAAGCATACTGTCTTCACGATCCGGCAACGCTTCGTCGTCCAGAGCTAATCATCGTTGGAGAATTAGAGGCAGGAGATTACAACCACACTGGGCTTCTAATTATGAGTATTAAAGGATCTAGGTCTAGCTCTAATTGACCAACTAGGATTAATTAGAACTAGAACTAGAGGACTAGAGGAGACTTCAGAAGTTGTGTGTCTTACGAGGTGGAAACCTCTATTATATATAGGTGGAGGGGAGAGGAGGAGGCAACACAAGGAGGGGAACCCCCCCTCCAATTCGACCTCCACTCTCTCCTTACCATAGGAGGGACGCGCCACCTCCACTTCCCTTGTGGCCCAATTTGCCTTCCACTTCTTTGCTTTTTAAAGCCTGTTGATATTAAAATAAATATAAAAGCCATCTAATAACTATTATACCATTTATATATAATTTAACACCCCCCAAAACATTTGCCACCTATATATTATTTATTGGTAATACCCAGTATTACCCGATACTCTTCGAAACCCTTCCGGTGACCCCGAAACGCTTCCGGATGCTCTTGAAACAATTTCACAAATATGTTCTCGTTACTCCCGATCTACTAACACTCATCAGATTAGTATTAAGTTAATATTGTGACCCCGTAGGTTCGGTAACTCATAGACATGAACGAAACTCCTTCGTTCAATGATAGATAGCGGAATCGTGGACGGCGATATAGATCCCTATGAGTATACGAATGATATTCGAGTGAACCATTGGTTACCATGTGACATTCCCATTGCTTCACAATACTTTACAAAAACCCGAGAAGCATTGTTATCCTCTTAAGCATTCACATGCTCACTATACCGTTATTCTCGTTACCCGTTTTGTTCTTCTTTCTAGTTAATGTCTTCTTGCATCCCCATGACATAGTCACCTTTGTCTGGCCAGACGATGAAGGATGCCGTCACACCAAGAGGGCCCTAAGGATATCTCTCCATCATCAGAGGAGCAAATCCCACTCTTGAGCGATCTAGTCCCTTGTCAAACTTTCCGATGAACCTGTAAGCTGGCGTTAGGATCACCTAGTTAGACATGACGTTTGAGCAACCCGAAAGCTCATCGTACGGTAAGAAGTGACTATGCTACTCTCATGGTCTACGGAACATAAGACACATGTTAACACTCTGTGTTATAACAATTGATTTCATACGATATTATCTCAAAGTATAACATCCAAGTTTTGGGTCAATTCAATAGATCGTTCTTCTAACGTCATACTCTCAATGTTGTTTTAGGACTATCTTTACACTTACCGTTATCCGGAAAACATGATCACTAACAACACTTGAGCCAGTCTCAGAGGCAAGACCAGGAACCTTTATTTTACCATTTAGCATTCCACACGTGCATATGAGTTTTTCACTGAATCACATATTCCAGAATCAAAATAGTTAATTAGTTATAGCATAGAATATAAAATCTTAATTATGAATATGGAAATATAACAATACAATATTATTGCCTCTAGGGCATATTTCCAACAACCTTCCACTTGCACTAGAGTCAAGAATCTAGTTGCATGGTTTATTAACACCTATGGCTTATCTGGTGTTGCTCATGCTTTGTTAGCTGTAGAGCCTTAGTCACTGGTTTTGACACATTCAAAACCATATAATATTTGTTTCATTCATGTATGATTTTGTAGGTTCCTCAATTCCTTTTACTTTGAGCAATGTCACTATTGTTCACAATATAGAGGCTTTGGTTTCATTGTACTTTGGATCACGTTCAACTGTATCAAGACACTTCTTTAATACATCAAGACATTTCTTCATACAGACAACTTTGAAACATCTAATGTTTTTTTTTCAATATACTCCTTTTACGCTATAGAATCCACAACATTGTTCATGCTTGAAAACTATTCCAAATAATTAATTTTTATCATAGCCCAATAATTAATTTATGTCATCCATGAAGTTGATGTTGCGTGTAACCATTTACAACAAACTACTATATCTCCTCTATTCACTAGGAACACGTCCTTTGTCATCTTCGAGTTACTTAATTATATCAACATTTACCTAGCGAACTAATCCAAGATTACTTCGGTATTTGCTACTAATGCTTTAGTACGTAAGAAACTTTTGGCTTAATACACTCCATAACTTTTATGAGGATTTCAATTTATCGATATATATTGAATACCTCTCATTTATTTATGCTTATCAATTGTCTACTGACATTGATTTCTCCTAAGCATCATGTTATGTGACATTGGGAGAAAATACATTCTTCATTTTAAACCTTTTAAAACCTTGTCAATGTATTTATATTGGCTAAGTACAATGAGACATCTTGATATATCTTATATAGATATTTGATGATCAATAAGTTGCTTTTGCCCTTTTAGGCTTTAAGTGAAAACATATTCTTTAAAATATTATTCGTGCTTAAGAACTTTATATTATTTCCAATCAATAAATTTCTTCATCATTTCAACACACTTAAACTCTTTAACTATTTCATTAAAATGTTGATTCCATCTCCTTGATGCTTGCTTCAAACTCTTTTGAAGTTTTCCATACTTATTCCGATAGTTTCAGGTTTGACTTGCACTAGAGTCAAGAATCTAGTTGCATGGTTTATTAACACCTATGGCTTATCTGGTGTTGCTCATGCTTTGCTAGTTGTAGAGCCTTAGTCACTGGTTTTGACACATTGAAAACCATATAATATTTGTTTTAGTCATGTATGATTTTGTAGGTTCCTCTATTCCTTTTACTTTGAGCAATGTCACTATTATTCACAATATAGAGGCATTGGTTTAATTGTACTTTGGATCATGTTCAACTGTATCAAGACACTTCTTTAATACATCAAGACATTTCTTCATTCAGACAACTTTGAAACATCTAATGTTTTTTTCCAGTATACTCCTTTTACGCTATAGAATCCACAACATTGTTCATGCTTGAAAACTATTCCAAATAATTAATTTTTATCATAGCCCAATAATTAATTTATGTCAGGCATGAAGTTGATGTTGCGTGTAACCATGTACAACAAACTACTTCATCTCCTCTAGTCACTAGGAACACGTCCTTTGTCATCTCTGAGGTACTTAATTATATCAACATTTACCTAGTGAACTAATCCAAGATTACTTCGGTATTTGCTACTAACGCTTTAGTACGTAAGAAACTTTTGGCTTAATACACTCCATAGCTTTTATGAGGGATTCAATTTATCGATATATATTGAATACCTCTCATTTATTTATGCTTATCAATTGTCCACTAACATTGATTTCTCCTAAGCATCATGTTATGTGACATTGGGAGAAAATACATTCTTCATTTTAAACCTTTTAAAACCTTGTCAATGTATTTATATTGGCTAAGTACAGTGAGACATCTTGATATATCTTATATAGATATTTGATGATCAATAAGTTGCTTTTGCCCTTTTAGGCTTTCAGTGAAAACATATTCTTTAAAATATTATTCGTGCTTAAGAACTTTATATTATTTCCAATCAATAAATTTCTTCATCATTTCAACACACTTAAACTCTTTAACTATTTCATTAAAATGTTGATTCCATCTCCTTGATGCTTGCTTCAAACTCTTTTGAAGTTTTGCATACTTATTCCGATAATTTCAGGTTTGACAAAACTTTTCTGGTTGTATCATTCATACATCCCATCCATTTAGGAAACTAGTTTTGACATCCATATGTTCTATACCTTTTATAGGACCAACCAAATTCCAAATTTAATTGTCTTATACGAACTCCAGTCCAGAGTTTATGGCTTTGAGCCATTCCTTGAGCTGGGCACCGGCATCGCTTCCTTGTAGTGCATAGGTTCATCTTCTTCTAAGATGAATATTTCACTGTGAAATTATTCGTTCATTAACCTTTCTCAATCTATGCATTTTAGTTACAAGCTTTAACTAGCATTCCTACAACCGATGTGGAAAATTCCGGTTTAATTTTGCAAACAACTTCCGGAACAATTTTCAATTTGTTTTTTAACCTTTGTCGGAGATTAAATAATCTTGTCTAGCTTGCATTGTCCTCCCACTTACTTCTTTAGCGAGAAAGCTTCTTCTCGAAAAAGTGTCCATTCTTATGTGACAAACACTTTTATCTTTGAACTTTTGGTAGAAGGAATACCCAATTGTGTTTATTGGATAACCTAGAAATTTGCATTTTAGTCTGCATTGGGATTAAGTTTATTTGGATGTAAACACTTTACATCAAATCATATAACCCCAAATCTTGAGATGTGACAAAATGGGCTTCTACCCATTCCATAACTCATATGGTGTCGTCTCAATAGACTATTAGACGGTGCTTTGTTTAGTGTATCTGTTGTTGTTTCAAGTATATCTATATATCCCAAAAATTTAGTAAAAGCAGATCGGTATGTAATAATTCCACAATTATTCGAGCGTTTGTTAAACTCGGGACTTGGATATAATTCTTCATGATAGAAGAATCTTTCATCTTTCGTCATAATGATCTAACTTCATTCTGGATCTTTTGAACCTTCCAAATATTTCACTCTGAATTTCTTTGAACCTTTTAAAAATTTCAGATTTTATGTACTAAATCATATTTACTTAAATCATTAATGAAGTATAATTATTCACCGCGCCTTGGTTAGCTCATCGGTCCATATACATCACTATGTAATTTGTCAACTGATTTGACTTTAACACTTCATCTACATGAAGATTAATATCCCAATATAACCATGCAGTGCCACATTTTAGTGGTGTTTTATCAGTCTTCTTAAGATGTTTACCTTTAATGTTGTAAATTCTAATTCAAGATTTATAAATAAACCACCGATAATAGAGGTGAATCCAAAACACATTCTTATAACAACTTGAACAACCATTGTTTAAAACTTATAAGAATATGCGTCGCATAACCCATAACATAATGTTTTACACAACTCCGAAGCGAAATAACTATTATTCGATTCTAAGATAAATCTTGAAGATGAACTAAAGGCATGGCTTCAGCGGTCTTGAGGAGCGATCCCATCACCATTCCCGATTTGCAACACGACTTCATTCCTTCTCAACTTGCGAGCTTTCTGTAGTCCCTGCATCGGTATGCAAATGATAGCTCCCGATCAGTATCAAATACTCATGACATACAGGAAATCAACAAGTAGAATAACATTAATTTTGTATAACTTTTATACCTTTTCCGGAAGAACCGTTCTTTTTCTTATCCGTCAAGTACTTCTTGCAGTTGCGCTTCCAGTGTTCTTTCTGTTTGCAATAGAAACATTCAGTCTCCTTAGTGGATCCGCCCTTGTTCCTCTTCCGAGACATGGTCTTACCAGCACCAGTAGACTTCTTCTTGGACTTGCCCTTATTCTTGAAACTGGTAGTCTTATTGATCATCAACACTTGTTTGTTCTTCTGCATTCTAGCTTTCGCAGTTTTGAGCATAGCAAACAACTCGTTTGCACTTTTATCCATCCCATTCATGTTGTAATTCATGATAAAACCATCGTAAGATGGGTGGAGTGAAGCAAGCATAATGTCTGTACCAAGTGTTGGAGAAGCTAGTTTATCAACATAGCCAACAAGCTTTACTATATGCTCACCCATTGGGGAACATTCTGCCATCTTGCATTCAATCAAGGCCTTGGTTATTTCAAAATGGTCAGTCCTAGCCTGCGTCTTGTACATAAATTTTAGTGACCCAATTATAAATTGAGTGGTAGACCATTCAAAATGTTTCTGTAGTTTAGGATCCATGCAAGTTAACATGAGGCACTGGACTAACTCATATTCATCACTACGAGCAGTGAAAGCAGCTACGACTTCTGGTGGTGCATCCTTTGCTTGAGGACCATCTGGGGGCTTATCCGGGACAAACTCCTCAGCACTCCTGAGAACGAATCTCAGGTTCTGGATCCAATCCGCCTAGTTTCCACCATTTGCAGCCAACTTTTTTTCTCTAACATAGGGGCTAAGTTGAACATATTACGAGCCATTGATCTATAGCGATAAACAAAAATTTATTTAGACATATTTCATAATTAATTTCCACTATTATTAAACAAATTTTAATTTAAAGTGCACTTCCACTTCAATCAATATCTCTCATAATTAATAGTAAGTGATTCAAGATCCTAATATCGTTCACTGCCATTGATCTGGACATCACTGATGACATGAATTTTGACCGGTGGGCAATCTTTTGCCGATCATATCTCGATATGATTCTTGTTCATCTTTTCCGATTATAGCTCAGGACGATTCCGCTAGAACTTCAAGATAACTGAGTGCTATCTGCTTGCTAGGTCTGATCTAACCCGTTTTACACCTCATGATCCATACGATAGCTACGTGTTATAGACGGTTGGAACACTGGGAAGAGCACCTTTTAACTTGATATTTTCAGTGAGAGATCACCATAATTATTGACTACTACGCAATCAAGGGTGCAAACAACAAAGGGATAAACATCTCAGGCAATTCATAATAGCATGATATGGTATAACCCTGGGCGCCTGGGATGATGCTTTGGGGTGATTCTTCAGCCACCGCCATGATCTCCTGCGCCTGGTGAAGCCACCTTGCTCCGGGGTCCTCCGTACCACGTCCTTCACGTCCGTCGATAATAAAATAACGAGTTTGACACACAAGTCATTAAAGTGATAATCCTTTCATTCCGACCATCATGTTGTACTGTGACACAAAGGCCACTTAACGTTACAACATGATCATCTCATACTGATACTTGTGATCTACGTTGGGTTTTCCGTGAAGAGGAACGGGTTATTGCAGCCCAAAGTGGGTAAGTACCTCAGTTATGAAACCAAGGTTTATCGAACCAATAGGAAAATCAATCCTCAACCGTCTTCAGTGGCTGCACACAAATGAACAAACAACTTGCACCCAACGCGGGCAAGAGGGTTGTCAATCCCCTTAATCTTGTTATTTGCAAGCAAATGAGTTGTGTAGATAATTGTTGATAAAAATAAATTGCAAAATAAAATAAAAAGTAAATAAAGGCAGCAAGGTAATAGTAGCGTTTATAAATATATAAGTGAATAGACCCGGGGGCCATAGTTTTCCCTAGCGACATCTCTCATGTAGGCAACATACGGTGGGTAATAAATTACTATTGGGCAATTGGTAGAAAAGCGTATAGTTGTGCGATTTTCATGGCAATGATAATGTATATATAGGCATCACGTACATAAACAAATAGGCTAACTCCTGCCTACACCTATTACTATTACTCCACTCATCGACCGCTATCCAGCATGCATCTAGAGTATTAAGTAAAACAGAGTAATGCATGGAGAACGATGACATGATGTAGACAAAGTAAACACAAGCAATATGAATGAACCCCGTCGTGTTATCCTTAGTAGCAACAACACAAAGACGCGTATTGTCCCCTACTTTGTCACTGGGATATAGAAACTCGTCAGGTTGAACCTACGACAACGCACCACTCCCACCGATGAAATATCAATCTACTTGGCCAAAGCACATCAATAAATCGGAGAGCATTACGAAGCTATAATGATCATGCAATTAAGAGACAATATATATCAGAGGTATCTCAAATACTTTTCATGAATAATCTGAACATAAACCCACAATTCATCGGATCGCAACAAACACACCACACAATAGGATTACATCGGATAGATCAAAGCGAATATGCGATGACCATTATATTGAAGATCAAGAGATAGAGGGATTGCCATCTAGGTACTAGCTATGGACCCGTAGGTCTATGGTGAACTACTCACACATCATCATGAGGGCAGCAAGGTTGATGTAGTGGCCCTCCGTGATCGATCCCCCCTCCGGCAGGGTGCCGGAACGGAGCTCCAGATGGCCTCGCGACGGAACAGAGACTTGCGGCAGCGGAAAAAGGGTTTCGGGACTGCTTCTGTTTTTTTTTTTTGCAATATTAGAGAATTTATAGGCCAGAGAGGGCGTGCCCTGATGTGTGGTGGGGCCCTCGTGCCCTCCCGGCCTCCTTCCGAAGCTTCCACGTCTTCTTTTGGTCGAGAAAAAATCATCAAAAAGTTTCGTGGCAATTGGACTTCATTTGGTAATGTAAACCTGAAAATTAAAAAACATGCAAAAAACAAGAACTGGCACTGGGTCAATAGGTTAGTGCTCAAAAAAATTATAAATTGGTAAATAAAGACCCAAAAAGTATCCTAGAATGATAATATATCAGCATGGAACAATAAAAAATTATAGATACGTTGGAGACGTATCAAGCATCCCCAAGCTTAATTCCTGCTCGTCCTCGAGTAGGTAAATGATAAAAACGGAATTTTTGATGTGACATGATATCCATTATGTAATCTTATGCATGTATGATCATTGAGAAAATATGAATCAACAAATATTAACATCAATATTTAAAGTGTAAGACACAAAATCATCAATCCTTAAAAGTATACGATCCTTAAGAAATGTTTACCCCCATTCATCTTATTATATTAGAAAGGCATGGCTCCAGCTTCACAATATTAATACAAATGTTAAGCACCACGGTGTTCAAGTCAGGCAATTGGATCGTACTTTTGCAATATGCATCAACTTTTTATTCTTCACGCAATACATGAGCGTGAGCCATTGGACATAGCATTTAGGTGGAATAGAGTATGGTGATAGATATCAAAGGGGTAAAAAGTGGAGAAGATAGTCTCACATCAACTAGGCGTATCAACGGGCTATGGAGATGCCCATCTATAGATGTCAATGCGAGGAGTAGGTATTGCCATGCCAATGATGCACTAGAGC
Organism: Elymus sibiricus; assembly: GCA_039707655.1. Lineage (NCBI taxonomy): Eukaryota > Viridiplantae > Streptophyta > Magnoliopsida > Poales > Poaceae > Elymus > Elymus sibiricus. The sequence goes on along the minus strand of CM077667.1, from coordinate 383,463,708 downwards.
TATAAGTGTATGAAAGCTCAAATGAAGGTAAGTGGGGTGTGCATCATTAGGGCAGCAAGGTCTGTGGACCCGTTGGTCTGTGGTGAACTACTCACACATCATCAAGGCAACAAGGTTGATGTAGAGACCCTCCGTGATCGATCCCTCCTCTGACAGGGTGTCGGAAAGGAGCTCTAGATGGCCTCGCGATGGAACGGAGACTTGCAGTGGCGGAAAAAGGGTTTCGGAACTGCTTTTGTTTTTTTTGGAATATTAGAGAATTTATAGGCCAGAGAGGGGCGTCGGGAGGCAGCCGAGGGGGCCACCACATATCAGGGCGCGCCCCCTAGGGCTCACCCTGATGTGTGGTGGGTCCCTCGTGCGCCTCCCGGCCTCCTTCCGAAGCTTCGAGGTGTTCTTTTGGTCCAGAAAAAATCATCAAAAAGTTTCGTGGCAATTGGACTTCGGTTGGTAATGTAAACCTGAAAAGTAAAAAAACATGCAAAAAACAGCAACTGGCACTGGGCACTAGGTCAATAGGTTAGTGCTCAAAAATATTATAAATTGGTAAATAAAGACCCAAAAAGTATCCTAAAATGATAATATATTAGCATGGAACAATCAAAATTATAGATACGTTGGAGACGTATCACATACATAAACGAATTATCATGATGAAGGCTATACACATCACATGCAATCCTACAAAACCAAGTTAGACGTCCTCTTTGGTTTGTGAAATTTTAATTACGTGGTTTCTAGGGTTGCCGGATAACTCTAGCAACCTACGTCCACCATTTAGGCAATAATCCTTGTTGCTAGGTTAAAATTCGTGGTGTGTGAGGGAAGATATTTTAATTAAAAAATCTCTAGCCCCACACTTAACTTCGTCATTACGCATGACCCCCTAGAAGATCAAACATCTTCATCGCCCTCTCGTGTTTGCGAAAGTTCACTATTATTGACTATGATGAAGCCCAAAGAACTGTTAACAGACCGTCGACATCCAAAGCCAATCGATTGTTAGAACTTTGTACAAAGCTACATCATGTCGTCAATGAACCGAGCCGAAGCAACACTCATGGGAAGCATAGCTAGAACATCAAACCATCACATCCACATGTGATCTAGATTGCAACCTGTATCTACTCATAGAACGACTCATGATGCCACTATTGAGAAACATAGTAGAAAACAAAAAATTCGCTCTATGATCAACCAGGAACACTATGAAGATACAATACCAGTTGGGATCGGATCATTACCAAATCCAAGATGCAGCGGAAGTAGATGAGTTGGTGTAGATCGTCGATGAAGTCCCTCGAACCGTAGATGAACGATCCCGTGAACCACCCACGAATGATCGCTCGAAATGAGGACTGAAGGCATGACCTCTCTACTTGGTTGTAAGCATATGGTCTTCACGATCTGGTAGTGCTTCGTCGTCCAGAGCTAATCGTCGCCAGAGAATTAGATGGAGGATATTATAACCACATTGGGCTTCTATTTATGAGGATTAGAGTATCTATATCTATCTCTAATGACCAACTAGGATCAACTAGAACTAGAACTGGAGGACTTGAGGAGAATTCAAAAGTTGTGTGTCTCCAGGGGTGGAAAACCTCTAGTATATATAGGTGGAGGGGAGAGGAGGAGGCAACACAAGGGGGAAAGGTTTCCCTTCCCCCCTTGGGCCCTTATGGCCCAAGTTGCCTTCCACTTCTTGGCCTTTTAATGCCCGTTGATATTAAATTAAATATAAAAGCCTTCTAATAAATATTAGACCCTTTTATATATAATTTAACAGCCCCGGAAACATTTTCCACATGTATATTATTTATCAGTAATACCCGGTATTACCCGATACTCTCCGAAACCCTTTCGGTGATCCCGGAACGCTTTCGGATCCTCTTGAAACTATTTCGAATATTAATGAAACAATTTCACAAATATGTTCTTATTACTCCCACACTACTAACATTCAATAGATCGTGAGTACCTTAAGCTTGTGTCCCCATAGGTTCGGTCACTAATAGACATGAACAAAACTCCTTCGTTCAATGATCGATAGTGGAACCGTGGATGTCCATATCGATCCCTATGAGTACACGAATGATATTCGAGTGAACCATTGGTTACCATGTGACATTCCAATTGCTTCACGATACTTTAAAAACCCCGAGAAGCATTGGTATCCTCTTGAGTCATTCACATGCTCACTATACCGTTATTCTCGTTACCGGTTTTGTTCTTCTTTCTTGTTAATGTGTTCCGGCATCCCCGTGACATAGTCACCTATGTCTAGTGATACGTCTCTAACGTATCTATAATTTTTGATTGTTCCATGCTGTTATATTATCATTCTAGGATACTTTATATGCATTTATATGCAATTTTGTATCATTTTTGTGAACTATCCTATTAACCTAGTGCCCAGTGCCAGCTGCTGTTTTCTGCTTGTTTTTGGCCTTTCAGGAAACCAGTACCAAACAAAGTCCAAATGACCTGAAACTTTTTTGATGATTTTTTCTGGACAAAAGTAAGACCTGGAAGCTCCAGAGGGAGTCTGGAGGCTGCACGAGGTGATGGCAAGGCAAGAGGGTCGCGCCCCTTGCCCTGGGACCACCTCGTGGCTCCGTTTAACCTACCTCCGCCTCTATATATTATCGAAAACCGGTAAATCAACAGAGAGCCACCCGAAACCCTTTTTCCGTCGCTGAAAGTATCTATTCCGCCGTGTGCCCATCTGGAGCCCTGTTCCAGTACTCTGCCGGAGGGGGGATCGATCACGGAGGGCCTCTACATCAACCTTGCTGCTCCCATGATGATGTGTGAGTAGTTCACCACAAACCTACGGGTCCATAGCTAGTACTGAGATCACCTCTCTCTATGATCATTAATACAAAGTTCACCGCGGTTCCCGCGGTGATCTAGTCGATGTAATCCTTGGTGTGTTTGTTGGGATCCGATGAATCGTGGGTTGATGACCTACAAGTATAGGGGATCAATCGTAGTCCTTTCTATAAGTAAGAGTGTCGAACCCAACGAGGAGCAGAAGGAAATGATAAGCAGTTTTCAGCAAGGTATTATCTGCAAGTGCTGTGAGTAAAAGTGTTAGATAGTTTTGCAGGAAGATAATTCGTAACAAGTGACAAGTAGCAATAGTAGCAAAGGTGCAGCAAGGTAGCCCAATCCTTTTTATAGCAAAGGACAGGCCTGAAAGTACTCTTATATTAAGCAAGCGCTCCCGAGGACACATGGGAATCTCTGTCTAGTCATGTTCATCATGTTGAGTTGATTCGCATTCGTTTATTTGATAATTTTATATGTGGGTGGACCGGTGCTAAGGTGTCGTTCTTACTTGAAAAAGCAACCCACTTATGACTACCCCCTCTCGCTAACATCCGCAACTATGAAATAAGAATTAAGATAAATCTAACCATAGCATGAAATGTGTGGATCCAAATCAGCCCCTTATGAAGTAACACATAACTGAGGTTTAAGCTTCTGTCGCTCTCGCAACCCATCATCTACTTGTTACTCCACAATGCCTTCCCTTAGGCCCATAACATGGTGAAGTGTCATGTAGTCGACGTTCACACGACACCACTAAGAGAAGCAACAACATACACATCATCAAAATATCAAACTAATACCAACTTCACATGATTACTTATAACAAGACTTCTCCCATGTCCTCAGGAACAAAAGAAACTACTCACACATCATCAACATGTTCAAGATCAGAGGTGTAATAATGGAGATCAAGGATCTGAACATATCTTCTACCAAGTAAACCAACAAGCATCAACTACGAGATGTAATCAACACTACTAGTAACCCACAGGTACCAATCTGAGGTTTTGAGACAAAGATTGAATACAAGAGATGAACTAGGGTTTGAGATGAGATGGTGCTAGTGAAGATGTTGATGAAGATTGGTCCTCCCACGAAGGAGGAAGCGTTGGTGGTGACGATGGCTTTGATCTCCCCCTCCCGAGGGAAGTTTCCCCGGCAGAATCTCTCTGCCGGAGAGCAAAAGGTCCTCTGCCCAGGATTCCACCTCGAGACGGCGGCGCTTCGTTCCAAAAGTGTCTTCTTTATTTTTTTTTCTAGGGTAAAACACACCATATAGGAGAACATGGGGGTCGGGAGACCTACTGGGCCCCCACAAGGCAACAGGGCGCGCCCAGGGGGGTGGGCGCGCCCTGTTGGCTTGCGGCCAATAGGTGGCCCCCCTATGGTATATTTTTGGCCCAATAATTCTTATTCATTCCATAAAAATTCTTCGTGAAGTTTCAGGTCATTTGGGGTCGAGTGAATTTTCAGCCATTTTATTGGTATTTAGGTCCAGAATTCTAGTTTGCAGTGATTTACCTCTTTGTGATGTACCTTGCATATTCAGAGAGAAAAAAACATAAGAATTTTATCATAATGAGGAATAGTGTACAATAATAACATAAATATCAATAAGAATTGATGATGCAAAATGGACGTATCATGGGTTTATGATCAGATTATTCATGAATATTAATTGAGTCTTCTCTGAATTCTTTTATGCATGATTTTTATAGCTTCATATTTCTCTCTGATCTATCAGTTTGGTTTGGCCAACTTAATTGATTTGTCTTTAGTGCGAGTGGTGCGTTGTGATGGGTTTAATCTTGCGGTGCTCTATCCTCGTGACAGAAGGGGTCAAGACACGTATTGTATTACTGCCATTAAGGGGAAAACGATGGAGTTTATTCATATTACTTGAGTTTACTTTGTCTACATCATGTCATATTTCTCAAAGCGTTACTATGTTTCATACTTAATACTCTAGATACATGCTGGATAGCGGTCGATGAGTGGAGTAATAGTAGTAGATGCATGCAGGACTCGGTCTACTTGCTTATGGACGTGATGCCTATATACATGATCATTTCCTTGAATGATTGTCATAACTATGCACTTTTCTATCAATTGCCCAACAGTAATTTGTTTACCCACCGTATGCTTTCTTCGAGAGAGAAGCCTATAACGAACACTATGGTCCCCGGGTCTACTTAAATATAAAAACTAAAAAACCTTATTTAGCTTGCTATCCTTTTATTACTTTTCTTTTATTTTGCATTTATAATATCTATCTATCAAAATTTAATCCTTGCAAGTAACGAGTTCAAGGGGCTTGACAACCCTGTTGCCCGCGTTGGGTGCAAGTGTTTTATTCTTTGTGTGCAGGTGTTGTTGACGGGGGTTTGTGTGATTCTCCTATTAGTTCGATAAACTTGGTTCTCACTGAGGGAAATACTTATCTATATTGTGCTGCATCTCCTCTCCTCTTTAGGGAAAACCCAACACAGTTTACAAGTAGCAGGAAAAATTTCTGGCGCCGTTGCCAGGGAGACATCATCAAATTCCTACTAGGTACCTTTACATAAATTGTCATTCACTTGTTCTAATTTTTATTTGGTGTTACATTTTACTTTATATAAAAATCAAAAATACAAAAATATTTCTATTTGCTTGTTTGCTTAGTTATCTAGTTTACTTGTTTGCTTGCTCAAAGTTGCTATCATGTCTGAGTTTGTCATGAAGAAGGGTGAGGATGATAAAATCAATAATTTAGAATTCTAGATAATTTAGATAAGAATTTTTTTGTGGCGGGACAAGGGAATATCATAGGGAAAACAGTATTCTAGAATTCTTTAATTGTACGAGAACTTTGGTTTGCAATGACATTCTTATTCTTCAAAGAACTAATAGTTATTCCGATGCTATTGCAGTGCTTGTGCTCAAACTTGAAGGTAGATTTATGCGTACTAATCCCACCTTGCAAAGACTTTACTATGAGTTACCCGTTAGCAACAACCTTAAGGCTAAAAAGATAGCTACTCTTATCCTCATGAATGAATTTGATTATATAGTGCGAGAGGCCGAGAGATCTTTGACTTTTATAATATGAGTCATGAACATCCTGTGATAGACGGAATTTTATATGATGAGATATGTGTTTCGTGATAATCATACTTATGATGAAAATACTAAAAAGGAAATTCCTCCTTTGCATATTATCCAACAAGTTTTCAATGGTATTAATCAACAATATTCTTGGATAGTGAAGGGGAACCAACAAGGGTATGAGGAAAGTTGCCTTGAAAATGCTAAGATTTTAATAGATGATGTGTTTCCCATTGTTTTTGAAAAACCTCCCGATAAACAAATACCCCAAGTTGCAAAAGTCAAGGATGACAACACTTGATACTATGCATTATGCCTATCTAGGGGCATAAAACAATAGTGCTTGTTGGGAGGCAACCCAATAGTTATCTTTAAACTCTTGTTTTGATTTCTGTTTTGGAGTGTTGTTATGATTATTACCTCTGTAATGATTGTGTTTTTATGTTTAAATTAGTTTTTATGCAAAGTAAAGCCTTTGGGATGATTTGGAAGATAGTAGAATTGATACGATGCAAAAATAGAAACTTAGAGCATCTAAAATCGGGTGCCCTAAACTAGACAGGCTCCTCAAACGGGTCTCAGACGACCGGGCTGACTGGCACCCCTCATATCGAGCTCAAATCTAGGACGGACATGGGGCGCCCGGGTGCGTGCGTCCGCCACGTCGGACCCGACCCACGCTGGCCCACCCGACCCCATATATTCGTCCCTATCCCCTCCCCGGACCAAACCCTAGCCACTCCACTCCACCACCAAAGCTCTCGTCCGGCGATCTTCGGTCTCCTCCGCCATTTTGGGCAGCAGATAAGACTCCGACCAGTCCAGATCCATCGATTTGGGTGTCATCCCATGCGGTTTGGAGGAGGCAATGACCCTTCGCATTGCACTCCGCCACTCGTGGGAGGACAACACCTGACCGACGATAGGATCTGTCCGGAGCGACTCCATAGCGTCGGCGCATTGGGCGCTTGGATCCTCCGAGGCTTGATCATCGCAGTCATGGGAGCCTTCAAATCTCCCCTTCCCTATCACCGGTACGGCCGAGTATGGAGTACCACCGGGACCGGTGTGTCCATCGTGGGTAGGAGAGAATAAAGGGCGATCGAGGCCCGCCTCGTTGCCGACATGGTGGCGCTGGAAGCGGATGATGTGGTGGTATGGGCGGCCGTAGAGTAGGAAGCCCACATTGTAAAGAAGCGAAAACTGAGAAACACGTGCTCTCTCGCCCGATAGTATAATCGGGCGGTCCGTGCCATGGCCGGACTGCCACCCAAGGAGGAGAAGTAGGACATCGACGGATCAGATATCTCCGGTGATGAGCAGATTCGACTAATCCCTACCGCATCTTTGACCGGTACTTCTACAAGAAGGACGGCAAGGGCGCTGGAAGGGCAAGGGCACCCGTGGATGCTCTTCTCCACCATAGCCAAACATGCCAAATTTTGGTAATCTGATGGCATGTTGTGATGTTGTAGTTGGACGATTAGTGTAATGCATTGTTTACATAGTTGCATGTGTTTGTATGGATTTGAGGTATGCTAATTGAGGTGTCCGGTCGTGAGAATGGAAATTTGAGGCTTGATCGGTCAATGCCCGTGGATGCGCCTCGGCACGTCCGCGGGCGTTGGAGGGGTCCTATTTTCCAAGTCCGATTGTAGGTGCTCTTAGTTTCTGATGACCCAAAAGTATAGGGGATCAATCATAGTCCTTTCGATAAGTAAGAGTGTCGAACCCAACGAGGAGTAGAAGGAAATGACAAGCGGTTTTCAGCAAGGTAATTTCTGCAAGCACTGAAATTGTAGGTAACAGATAGTTTGATAGCAAGATAATTGGTAACGAGCAAGTAACGGTAACGGTAAAAAAGGTGCAGCAAGGTAGCCCAATCCTTTTGAGGCAAAGGACAGGCCAGAACAATCACTAGTAATAGGCAAAGTGTTCTTGAGGGTACACGGGAATTTCGTCTAGTCACTTTTATCATGTTGGTTTGATTCGTGTTCGCTACTTTGATAATTTGATATGTGGGTGGACCGGTGCTAAGGTGCTGTTCTTACTTGAACTAACAACCTACTTATGATTAACCCCCTCGCAAGCATCCGCAACTACGCGAAAAGTATTAAGACAAAGTCTAACCATAACATTAAATGTGTGGGTCCAAATCAGCCCCTTATGAAGTAGCGCATAAACTAGGGTTTAAGCTTCTGTCACTCTAGCAACCCATCATATAATAACTACTCCACAATGCATTCCCTTAGGCCCATGAATGGTGAAGTGTCATGTAGTCGACGTTCACATGACACCACTAAGGGAATCACAACATACATATCATCAAAATATCAAACACATATCATCAAAATATCAAACACATGAAGACGGGAATTTGCATGGTCCTCCTATTGGGTCGATAACCTTGGTTCTCATTGAGGGAAATACTTATCTCTACTGTGTTGCATCTCCTCTCCTCTTTGGGGAAAATCCCAACGCAGTTTACAAGTAGCACCTCTCTCGTGCAATGACAAGTGAATAAACACCCATCATGAGAATAAACCACTTAGCATGGAAGATACTGACTACCCCGTTGCTCCATGAGCGGTACGGGCAGAGAAAACATATATTTTACTTAGTACGAAGTTTTGGCTAGCAAAATGTTATGAGCAAGTACCACATGTTGGAGGATCCATAACAATATAACTTCTATGCAAATATACCCAAACATAACTCATTACGTTGTCTTCCTTGTCCAACATCAACTACTTGATCAAGTTTGAAAATAATTAATGGGTATTCACAATCATAAAATATGTCCAAGATAATATAATTGCATGTGAAAGTTCTCTTCCTTATACTAATCATTCATGAATTTCTTGTATATCCAATATTGTGATTGTCAAACTTCAATAGATTTTTCTTTATAAACCCAATGTGAAACTACTACTAAGCATATGGAACCTGGATAATTTCAAATTTATGATATTCCATTCATTCACAGTTTACTCTTAGGATATAAGTGAAGCACAAGAGCGAATGACAAACTACTCCAAAAGATATAAGTGAAAATCAATGAGTAGTTAAACAATTAAGTAGCTATGTAAAGACTCTCTCCAAATAAAGATTTTAGATCTGAGCATTTTATTCAAACAAAAAACAAAAAAAAACACTCCAAGAATAGCACATATCGTGTGAATCATATAAAAACTTAGGCTAACCGATATTTGTTGATGAAGAGAGGCGGGATACCTAACGTCGCATACCCAAACTTAGATGCTTGAGACTTCTTGTAATATTGACTTGGGGAGCCTTGGGAATCCCCAAGCTTGAGCTCATGTGTCTCGTTAATTCCTCCCATATCACGGTTTCCCCTAAATCTTAAAAGCTTCATCCACAAAAAACTTGAAAAGAACTCGTTAGATAGGTTAGTGCACATAAGAATAAATCAACACTTCATGTACTGCCAAGACAAGTTGCATAATAATTTTCAAACAGTAGATATTGTATACTATCATTTTCACAATTTATATCTACCAATATAAGCCATGAAAACTCTAGGATAAGCTGCTAACAAAACCATGACAGCAATCTGTCCAAATAGAACAGTTTGTAGCAATTAATTCGAAAAGTGTACTTATGTACCTTGATAAATTCTGAAAATTTAGTAAATAATAAATAATTTGTGTGACAACATTTTGTAAAAAGTTTATGTTTTTATACAGCACACATCAAACATACAATTCAAGCATCCTAAAGGCAAATCTTGGAACTTTTATTAAAAAACATGATTATAAATAACAATCAAAGCCTAAAAAAATGACGCTCCAAGAAAAACACATATTATGTGACAAATAAAAATATAGCTCCAACTATACCGATAGTGTTGAATACGAAAGAGGGGATGCCTTACGGGGCATCCCTAAGCTTAGACGCTTGAGTCTTCCTTAAATATTACATTGGGGTGCGTTGGGCATCCCCAAGCTTAGGGTATTGCCTCTCCTTATTCTCCTCATATCGGTATCTCACCCAAAACTTGAAAACTTCAATCACACAAAACTTAACGGAACTCATGAGACGGGTTACTATAATAAAAATAGATCATTCACTTATGTACTATAAAGACAAGATTGACAATTATTTTCACATAATGCCTATTGTATTCTATCATTCCCATAATTTATATTACTAAATATAGGTGATATGTATCCAACGTATTGATAATTTATGAAGTATTCATGCCATGTTTACAACAATTTTATATGGTTTTGTTGCACTTTATATGATTTCAATGAAACTAACCCGGATTGATGCTGTTTTCAGCACAACTACCATGGTGTTATTTTTGTGCAAAAAATAAAAGTTCTCAGATTGGGATGAAAATTTACGGTGATTTTTTATGGACCAAAAGAGACCCACGGAGCACCGGAGACAGACTAGGGAGTGGCCGAGGGAGCCACGAGCCTGTCCCCCCTAGTGCGTGCCCCCCGAGCTCGTGGGCCCCTCGGGCAGAGGAATAGTTATTCTTCACCCCCCCTCTATTTTAACATCAATGCACCGTAATTTTACGTTCCGTAATTTTTTCTTATTTCATACGTAAAAAGAGACCGTAAGAAAAATATAAAATCACCGTAAAAAATATTTTATGTCACATAAAATTACAAACATAAAAACATAGCATAAAATGCATTTTTTCTGGTCTTATGACCTATATTTTTTTTCTTATATCAAATTTTACATAGTGAATGAATATAAATGTTACTATTTGTATTCCAAATGTAATTTATTTATGAAACGATCGTAAGATTATCTCGGGTGAAGAATAACTTATTCTGCACCCTGGGTGATGAATAGACTTTCTCTCTCTCTCTCTCTCTCTCTCTCTCTATATATATATATATATATATATATATATATATATATATACATAAACACTATTCTGATCACGGGATGAGAATAATATTCGGATAACTACCTAACTCGTCCCAGCAGTAGCACTGGAACTTCCCCGAGTGCTGGGTTGAACCTCCGCTAAAAAATTTCAAATGAGGCTTACGATATATCGTTGGACAGCTGTGGACACCACGATCACAACCTAGGTCGAATTTTTGGCAAAATGTACATGGTTTAAGAGCAGTTTTGAAAACTGTTTTTCTTCATACAAAAAATGTGAATCGTATTTTCGAGCCTATTTCTAAACCATTTATCGGAATGAGGCAAATAAGATGGCGTTGGATAGGTTCTACAAATCCGCTCATTTCACATGTTGAAAGTTTTCCCAAATTCCCTACGGTCAAAGAGGAATTTAAAAAATGGCGGAATTTCTGAAACCGAACAGTCGGGTTCGTATTTCGAGGTTAATTTGAAAACGGCTAGTCCGATCGACGCAAATGATATGGCGTTCGAAAGCTTATGAAAATGCGCATCTTTTCGTATAAAAAGTTTGTTCCAACTATGAAATTTTTAAAAGTAATTTAGAAAATGGCAGAAGTTGTACCGAGTACGTATTTTCGTGTTATTTTCCCAATGGTTTGTCGGAATACAGCAAATGATATGGCGTTGGAAAGCTTGAACAAATGCGAAACTTTTATATGTAGATTGTTTTTCCCAATTCTTTATGGTTTTAAGTCAATTTTAAAAATGGCTTACAACGTATTTTGGCCGTAATATTTACAAACTTTATCGGAATGGGGCAAATAATATACTGATGAAAAGCTACGGAAAATGCGAAACGTTTTCATGTAGATAGTTTTCTCTAATTCCTAGCCGTTTTCAAGAAATTTCAAAAACAACGAGATCATGCGTTCTGCCTTTATCACGAAACAGAGCCTTTGAAAATGCACCGCGTGAATAACTTGAACTTCTCGGGTTGTCTACTTGAACTTCACTCTGTTTTTCACATGGTGTTTTGTGCTCGTAACTCTCCATCCACTTATCGGAATTGAGCAAATGATATACGGATGGAAAATTGCTGTAAACACGTAACTTTTCCGTGTTGATCTTTTTTTTCATACTCGCGACTGTTTAAAAAAAATTCATGTGACATTCATTCAGTGTAGTAGTCGAACTTCGCGCTGTTTTCACGTTGAATTTCTGTCACGTATTTTCGTTCGTAATTTGTCACCAATTCCTCGATGTTACACAAATGATATGACTTTTTGAAGAAACCTCTCTTACAATAATTTTTTAACTTTCTCCGACCGAGGACTTGAAATTATAGCAACAAAATAATTGGACATTGCCTTTTTATTCATTTTTCTCATATTAAACACGCACCATGTAGTACGTGAACTTTCTCCGTTTTTACAATTTGAATTTTTGATTTTCTTTTTGAAACCGAATTGCTCCCAAATAATAACCGGACTTCTTTGTGGATTGAGAGAATTATTTTAAAACACAAAAAAAAATTCTTTTATGTGTTTGTGAACATGAAAATACAAGGTGAACCTCTCTTGCAAGAATTTTGGAACTTCCCCGGGCAGAGCACGTGAACTTCTTTCAACAAACCTTTTAAGCTTTTAGTTTTTTATTCTTTTATTCTGACCTAAAACGCACTCCTTGTAGTACTTGAACTTCTTGTTGTTTTCACTATGAACTGTTGTCACGTTTTTTGTTCGTAATTGCTCAGCCCCTCTTCGAAGTTGCACAAATGATATACAATTAGAAAACCTGTTGAAAAGAAGCAACTTTTTCTAATATGGTTAAACTTTTCTTTTCGAACAACATACATCAATTTTTCATGGATTGAGAGAATTACTTAAAAACACACAAACAACATTTTTGTGTTATTAGAACAAGTAAATACATAGTGAACCTCTCTCAAAAGAAGTTTTTGAACTTCCCCGTGTTGAGCACATGAACTTCTAGCAACAAAACTTTTATACTTTGCCTTTTTTATTTTTTTTCTCATATGAAAACACATACAATGTGGTACATGAACTTCTTTGTTAATTTATTTTGAACTTCACATCTTTTATTTTTTGAGCAAAGAATTGTTTTATTTTTTTAAATAAACATCGAATCACTTCGTTGTTTTAGTTTGAACTTCTAGTTTTTAAATGGGGGGGTTCTTTTAAATCTTTTTTAGTTCTTACTTTTATTTTAATTTGAACTTCTTCATTTTATTCTTTAGTAATGAGAAAAATCCGAGTTTTTCATAAACTTCTAAGTTCTATGTTATTTTAATTTGAACTTCTTAGTTTTATTTCTTAGAAAAAAATATGTTTTTAAGTAAGAAACAAATATTTTTTTAAATTGTACTTCATACTTTTATTTTTCCTAGAAATGGAAAGAATTTGAGTTTTCCATATACCGAACTACTCCTTTATTTTTAATTTGAAATTATTCATTTTTATTCTTGAGTAACAAGAAAAATATATGTTTTTTATAAATATGGAGCTGCTCTTGTAATTTGGGCTTCTAGGTTCTCTTTTAGTAACGAAAAAAATCCTAGTTTTGTACTCCCTCCGTAAACTAATATAAGAGCGTTTAGATCACTACTTTAGTGATCTAAACTTTAGTGATCTAAACGCTCTTATATTAGTTTACAGAGGGAGTAATATATATTGAACTGGTCCATTATTTAAATTTGAACTTCTAGAGTTTTTTTATTTAAAAATCGTGAAGATCCTTTTTCTCAATATTGAACTGCTCTATTTTTAGAATTTGAACTTCTTTGTTTTTTATTATTGAACTTCTTGTTTTTCATTCTTGAATAACGAGAAAAATCTGGATTTTGTATAAACGTTGAACTGCTCTTTTTTTAATTTGTACTTCTTGGGACTTTCTCAATTACTTATTTTTACATATAACCGCTAATATTTATTTTTTAACCTTTGGCCATGCGCCTTTTATAAACTTTGGTTTTTTACGAATGCCCCTAGTTTTGGGAGCTCCTCAGTCTTTTATTTCTCTGATTTTTTTAGCGATAGTAATACATGAACTTCACTGATTGTTTTTTGTCAAGCTACCAAAGGTGTAGAACGACAGCACGACGAACCAATTCTTTGAACTATCACACGCGAAGAGGAAGAACTTATCCGACCGTATCACTTCTCAAAAAAAATCCTACCGTATCAATTTTTTGTTACTCTCTAATGCTCTTTTTGACATTCTTGGTGCACTTTGTTTGCACTTTGTGGACCACGAGAATACGTTGCAACTGGTATCTTATGCACATATAGGGGATAATACGTATGTGTATTAATTTTTCTTGCTTATGATTAAAATACTATTTTCTTTTGAGGCAAAAACACAAACACATCCGGTGCACAGTAGGTGGCTACAAATCTGAAACTTCCTTCAGTTCGTGTGTGCGTGTGCGTGCACACGTGCACACACACACACACACACACACACACACACACACACACAACGCACGCGGCAACAACACAACGTAGGCATGCATAACTCACGCACCCAGCGGCAGCAGGCCATAGTGTTGCGGAGCCGACGTCCTCCATGTCCGCTCGCCATGGTCGGATCCGACTGCTTTGACTAGTTTGCTCCACGAGGTCCTGGCCACGGACACCGACACACACATCATCCTCCCAGCGAAAGTATCAATCAGCTCCTCGTCCTCCCTATGACAGCATCAATCAACGCATGGGGCAGCAAGCACACCATGTTCAAGAGAAGCTGGGCTTGGACTGCATATAAGTTCAGGAGAAGCCGAGCTTGGACTGCACACCATGTAAAATCTCAATTCATTTTCAGAAAGGAAGACATTGTATCATCTAGATTCGAAGGAGAATCATCGTGCTAGAATAAGTTGGACTGCATATATTCTTATTTTGCGAACTTTTGCAACAAGTTAGAACAGTGTATGCAGGTCGTGGGGAGTTTTGTGGCGGAAGCACACGCAGGCCTAACTTTTGCTTCTATACATTATGCATTGCTGCTACGCAAATTCACAAACATGCTGAACATTGATGGAATGGAAGTGTTGTGCTTACCCTTACCTTCTGCTATGGACTGCAGCTCACGATGGCTTCGGCCTCCATAGGCTGCGAGGCAGGACTAGGATGCCGTTTGGTCTCCGCCAAAGCATTTAGGACTTGGACGGTGCCTGCAACCCAATCTGGACTTCAGCGAGACGGATGGAGTACCCAGGATCTGGATTTGCAACCCCTTGGCGCCCTAGTGTGGTTGCACAAACGCTGTTGCCGTCTAGCGGTGCCCCTATGTTGCTCCTCCGTTGAAGGTGACTCTGTCCCCGTGTTCCACTGTCACGGTGGGAGGGGTTGTCCAAGAATGGATCCACGCGTAGAGGGGCATCCTATTGGTGGACGGCGTCGGAGGCGGGATCCTGGTGGTGGTGGGCGGCAATGCTGGATCCTGCTGGTGGGCTGCGGTGCGCCAGATCGAGGCCGCGCCTAGGTGAAGGAAGAGGCCGGGCAGAGGAAGAACTCGATCGATGACTATGGAGGAAGATGACGGGCGCGATGGATAGGCTTCTACAGCAGAAGTAGCGGGCGGAGGCACCCGACGCATGGATAGGAGGCGGCTGGTGGCCGGCGCTGGGGAAGGAGGTGGCCGGAGCTAGGGAAGGAGGTGGTCGGCGGCGGCCAAGCGGTGGAGGTGGTGAGGGGTTCGGGCCGCTGGGGTGGGTCGGGGGTCAGGAGTGGTTTTCTGGTTCGTGTGTTTCTGGATTCGGGAACATCCCTTCGCGCCTATATAGGGGGTGATGTTATCATAATAACTGTTCTAATCCTGGGATTAGAATAGTGCCACCCTATATATATATATATATATATATATATATATATATATATATATATATAGGGTGGTTCTATTTTGACACCACCCCTTAAGACCTTATTCTAACACCACTAGCCCTTATTCTGACACTACTTCAGCACTGCCTCCGCACCCCGATCCGAACCACAGATAAAGAGAAGAAAAAGAGCAGCCACCACCCCACCCACCTCCTTCCTCCACTCCACCCCAACCTCTGCCCACAACCACCAACTCCTGATCCATCCCTGCAGCCCCCCAATCCATCCCCACCCACTCCACGGCAGCACGCCACCGGAGGCCACCCAACCCCCGGCAACCTCCCATCGCTGCCACGCCCCCACCCAACGCCGACCCGTCCCGGATCCGCTCCACCCGTCCCCGCTACCTTCCCCTGGTGTCGCGATGGCCGAAGACCCTCGCAACTCCGTCGAGTGTGCCACCACCCACGAGCCTCCCTGTGCGAAACCGGCGCTCCTCACCACCTCCCTTTGTGGCCGCCGATGGAGACCGACTGCCGCCTGCATCCGGGCGCTGCCGTCCACCACGGGGAGCGTTGTCGTCCACCGTGCCCACCCAGGCGAGCCCCGCCACCGGCTTGTCCCCCTCCAGCCTTCTCCCCCAGATTCCCTTCCCCGGCTCACCTACCTCTGTCGTGGTGGCCGGATCCCATACTAGAAGGGGTGGCGGCCACGCGTCTGCCCGTGGTGGACGATCCAATGCTGGGAGGGGTCGGTGGCCGCCCGTGGAGGCCGGATCCCGTGCTGAGGGTGACCGGAGGCCAAACCAGTGGTTGGCTCCTCCTTGTCTAGTTGGTGGCCATGGCCGGAGGATGAATGCGGTGGTTAGCTCCATCCTCCCTACCTCCTACGTCGGCCTCGTCTTCTCTCGATGGTCTCCACCCGACGCATCGCACGTAGTCCGCTCCTGCGAGACAACCAACACTACCGAAGACTGTGAAGCAGCAACAGCGATGGGGAGGAGTTTCAAGAGGTGGGGAGGTGGTCTCCTCCATGGCGCATCCACCCCTCAAACGGCGGCAACTACGACCAATGGAGAGTAGGAGCGGACTTGCAGTCCACTTGGTTTGTCTTTGCGTTTTTTTCTTCAGGTTTGGCTATGTTCAGTCCGCACATTTTATCAGAGTTTTCAGATTTTATGAGCGGGGTTGGAGTCTCACGTTTTACCTGGATTTCCATGTGCAGTTCAGCCAGATCCCCCGAGCAGTGCGCCGTGCGCCCCGGTGTGGTTCATCCATGGCCACCGTCATGGGAGAACGATGAGCACCATGAGTGTGTGTGTGATTCCCATCAGCCGCGGCTCCAGTGCCGGGCAAAGGCTCGTGGCTTTCGACTTCTTCCTCTCTCGACGACGAAAGCCTCCCGAGTGCAGCTCGGTTGCTGTTCCAATGCAACTCGACGACCGTGGACGTGCAGCTCGGAGGCCTGCGTGCAGCAGTTCAGTGCTCGTGCACTTGCAATCTTGGGTGTTTTTGCGTGCGGGTGGAGTTCCTCATCATGGGGTGCAGCTGCAGCTGTAGTTCAAGCAAGTCATGGCATTCATTTTAAAAAGTTCAAGCGAGTTGTGGCGTTCATTTTAAAAAGTGTGCCATTCACTTGTTCATCACCCCCTGACTATTTCTTTCCGGTAGTGCACTTTGTTGTCACGTGCACTTCAAGGGTATAATTGTGCACATGCAGAGGAAACTATGTGCCAGTGTCTATTGTAATACTTTTTATTTTTTAATTGCTTGTTGTTTGTATGAATAGCTCGAAGAAGTTCACTTCAAAAAGTCCACTTCAAGGGGATATGAGGTTTTCCTGAAGATAACCACGGAGTCACACCCTTTTTTTTATGCGGTTCACTTGTACTATGCGCTAGTTCCCTTTAAAAAAAATCGTAGTTATGTGTTCAATTTTTGCCGTTCGGTGTGAGAGGAACCCCATCAATTTTCCCTTATATCAGCAAAATATGTGTGGTTCACTTTGTAAACTAAAAAAAATTGGTTCGGTACTCTTGATGCATTGTAGTACAGAACGCCACAACAAAATATATTTAGTGCAAAAAGACAAAAAAAACATACTATTCACTTAAGACTCGTGTCGAGCAAAGGAAATTCTCACTAGAGGCTCACTTCTTTTTATAATGCACTTTGTTTTGTGTGTTTCGGAACTCAGTCGACTACAAGAACACATGCAGCGTGCTTTGTCTCATGATGTGGTTCACTTTTAAGAGTGAAGATGTTCACTTACAACAAACATTAGAGAAAACAACATTTTTTTTAATGTGGTTCACTTTTAAAAAGTGTTGTGGTTCACTTGCCCTCGTCTCCGCATTTCACTCTGTTAATAAAAGTTAGAACAAAAACTAAAATAAATAATGAAGTTCGCTTGCCCGTCGGATGCAGTGCGGTTTTCAGTCTGAGGCAGTGCATTTTTCTGTTTTTTCGTCAATTTTGGTGTCGCGAAAAACAGAGTGTCCGCATTTTAGGAAAATAAAAAATGCTCTTAAACCGCCAGGAATTAGATAGAGTGTTCTACATGAAAATTTTGCGCCTCGTCGATATCTTTCTAACGCCGTATCATTTGCATCGTTTCGATGAGCGGTTTGGAAAAAATTACGAAAATACTCTTGCTGCCACTCGTACCCAGACGCACCATTTTCAAAATTCATTTAAAACCATGAGGAATCTCAACAAATGATCAACATATGAAAGTTGCGCCTATTACACAGATTTCCAATGCCGTATCACGTGCCTTGTTCTGACAAACGGTTAAAAAACTGGAGTGAAAACCGTACCGAAAACGTCAAATTTTTTGAAAAACAGAATTCCGTTTTTAGTAAATTTGAAATTACTCTCGAGCCGTAAGGAATTAGAGAGAGTGATCTACATGAAAAAGTTGCGCCTCCACAATATCTTTCCAACGCCCTATCGTTTGATTCATTCCGACCAGCGGTTTAGAAAAAACATGAAAATACGCTCGCTGCCACTCGTCGGGCGGCCACCGTTTTCGAAACTACTCTTAAACCGTGTGGAATCGCGAAACGTGGTCAACATGAAAAGTTGCGGATTTTCCGTAGCTATCCAACGGTATATTATACGTCTCGTTCCGACAAACGGTTTAGAAACTGGAGCGAAAACGGTGCCGAAAAACGCTTGCAGTTTTTTCTGTTGACATTGCAGTGTTCATTTGATAGGCATGCAGTGCACCCGCGTTAACTCTGCAGTTTGGAAGTGTTGTCAGAATAGTTATTCTGACATATATATATGTATATATATATATATGTATATATATATAGGAAAAATACATCCTACCACCCAGGGGTAGTTACCCCACATGTTCCATATACTAGCATGTGGTAGTATACATATTAGTTTTGCATTTTAAATATGTTCATGTACTATATATAAGATTTTTCAAAGTGGGTTAAATGAAAAAATTACAAGTTAACCCATGGTTTTTATTATATTTGTGAAATACGTATATATTTGTATGTAAAAAAGACCATACTCAAAATACGATACATACTACCAAGAAAATAGTATATATACTACCTAAACATTATTATATACTACATACTACTAGTACATACTCTCCGATTTGATAGATACTACATACAACATACAAAACACAAGTGGTGGTAACTACCACCGGTGGTAGATAAAATTTGTCATATATATATATATATATATATATATATATATATAAACCTCCAGAAAGAAACCGAGAACTTCCGCTCTGCCGCCGTAAGCCTTTGTTCTGAAGCAATATCATCCGAAGCCCTTTTCCGGCACCCCGCCGGAGGGGGAAATCATCACCGGAGGCCATCTTCATCGTCCCGGTGGTCTCCATGGCGAGGAGGGAGTAGTTCACCCTCGTGGCTGAGGGTATGGACCAGTAGCTATGTGTTTAATCTCTCTCTCTCTCTCTCATGTTCTTGAGTTGGCACGATCTTGATGTATCACGAGCTTTGTTAATATACTTGGATCATATGGTGTTCTTCCCTATCTATCTTGATGTGTTGAATTGAGTCTTTCCCTTTGAGGTTTTGTTATGTTGGATTGAATACTTTGGATTTGAGAACACTTGATGTATGTCTTGCATGTGGATACCCGTGGTGACAATGGGGTATTCTATTGAGTCACTTGATATATGTTATGGTCATCAACTTGCGGATTCCTATGGTGACATTGGGGTGATCTATGCACATAGGTTGATGCATGTTTTCGTCCTACTTTCTCCAATAGAAACTTTGGGGTACTCTTTGAAATTCTCTGTGTTGGATTGAACATGATGAATCTGAAATTGTTTAATGCATGTCGAATAATTAACTCATGGATACTTGCGGTAACATTGGCGTATCTAGGTGACATTCGAGTTGATTGATGTTCATCATATGGTGTTGTTTTAGTATGAACTCTAGGGCTGATTGTGACACTTATAGGGATGGCTCAATAGATTGATCGGAAAAGATAACTTTGAGGTGGCTTTACTACCTACAACAATTTCATCTTATTTTCCGCTGATAGGAACTTTGGAGTGATTCTTTGTCGCACGTTGAGGGATGGTTATATGATTCAATTATGTTAGCATTGTTGAGAGATTGCACTAGTGAAAGTATGAACCATAAGCCTTGTTTCCAAGCATTGCAATACCGTTTTTGCTCACTTTTACCAATTACTACCTTGTTGTTTTCATTATTTCAGATTACAAAAACCTATATCTACTATCCATACTACACTTGTATCACCATCTCTTCGCCGAACTAGTGCACCTATACAATTTACCATTGTATTGGGTGTGTTGGGGCCACAAGAGATTGTTTGTATTTGATTGCAATGTTGTGCGAGAGAGACCATCTTCATCCTACACCTCCCATGGTTGATAAACATTAGGTCGTCTACCTCGTCTACTTGAGGGAAATTTGCTGCTATCCTACAAAAATCTGCGATTCGGAGGCCCAGCACGAGTCTACAAGAATAAAGTTGTGTAGTAGACATCAAGCTCTTTTCTGACGCCATTGCCGGGGAGGTGAGTGCTTGAAGGTATATCTTCAGATCTTGCAACTGAATCTTTTAGTTTCTTGTTTTATCACTAGTTTGGTTTTATAAAACAAAACTACAAAAAATGGAAATGAGGTTCCCTAAAATGCTTCGTCTTTATAATGTCTTTCTTGAAAATGATGGATCGGAAAATTGTGCCAAAGTGTTAGAAGAAGAGTACAATAAAATGTTTGGCATTAAATCCTTGAATGATAAGCATGATTGCAATGTTGTTAGTATGCTTTCTATTAATATCCATGATGCTAATGATATGCAAAGCCATAAGCTCGGGGATGCTATATTTGAAGAAGATGATATATTTAGTCCCCCAAGTGTTGGTGAGCAACTTTATTATGATGATAGCATGCCTCCTATTTATGATGATTACAATGATGAAAGTGGGTTTGGAACGGTGTCAACTCTAGTAAGTAATGATCCCACTATTTTGGAGGGTGTTAAATCTTATTGTAATAATTATAAAAGTGGATTTGGAGAGGTCATGACTTTAATTTAATGATGATTTCACTATTTTGGAAGAGGTTTCAATTGATTATGACAACCAAGTTGTTATCTATGATGATTATTATGATGACACTTATGATATAAAGAATAATGATAGCCATGAAACTTGTTATCATGATTTTAATGTTCGATTTGGTTATGTCAATCAAGTATATCATGATAGTTATTTTGTTGTGTTTGCTCCCACTAGTATGAATGAGAAGAAATTTTATTATGTGGAGATTAATAAATTTCTATGCTTATGTATCATGAAAATAATGCTTTATGTGATAATTATATTGTTGAATTCCTTCATGATGCTATTGAAAATTATTATGAGAGGGGAAGATATGCTTATATGTATTTCAATAATATCAAGTTTCCTTTATTTATGGTGAAAGTATTGAAGTTACACTTCTTTTGCATTGGGCATACCGAATCTTAGGGTCTTGTTGCTCCTTATTCTCTCATATCAGTATCTCACCCAAACTTGAAAATTTCAATCACACAAAACTTCACGAAACTTCGTGAGATGGGTTAGTATAATAAAAATATATCATTCACTTAGGTACTGTTAAGATAAGATTCATAATTGTTCTCACATAATTCCCACTGTATTATATCATTCCCATAATTTATATCACTAAATATAAGCAATGGAAACACTAAAACAAGCAAACTGTTGGGGAACGTTGCATGGGAAACAAAAATTTTCCTACGCACACACAAGATCTATCCATGGTGATGAGCATCTACGAGAGGGAGAGTGAATCTACATACCCTTGTAGATCGCTAAGCGGAAACGTTTAAGAAACGCGGTTGATGTAGTCGAACGTCTCCGCGATCCAAATCGCAAGTCGTCCCTCGATCCGATCACGAACTAGCGCCGAACGGACGGCACCTCCGCGTTCAACACACGTACGGCTTGATGACGCCTTCACCTCCTCGATCCAGCGAGCGATGATGAAGTAGTGGTTGAGTTCCAGCAGCACGACGGCGTGGTGATGGTGGTGAGGAACAATCTCTGCAGGGCTTCGCCAAGCGCTACGGAGATTATGACAGAGGAACTAGAGGGTTAGGGTTGCCGCACACGGCTTGGGGAAATCTTGATGTGTCCCGTGTGCTAGCCCTGCCCCTCTATTTATATGTTGAGCCTTGGGGTCTAAACTTGGAGTAAAAGCCTCCTCCAGGTCGGTTTTGCCCGCACAAGGTCGGTTTGGCCCGCAGGGAAAGAGTCCAACTCGGATCCCTGCAGTACCGCGCACAAGCGGTAGTACCGCTTAACACAAGCGGTAGTACCGCTTGGGCGGTAGTACCGCTTCACAGAAGCGGTAGTACCGCTTGGGCGGTAGTACCGCTTCACACAAGCGGCAGTACCGCTTGGGCGGTAGTACCGCTTCACAAAACGGTAGTACCGCTTACGCGGCAGCAAAACTACTTTTTGCACTTTCCAATACCTCGTGGGCTTTATCCCTTTGGCCCATATAAAGTGTTGCTGCACCCGAACACTTCGGTAAACATCCGGAACCCATTCCGGTGAACTTCGGAACTCTTCCGGAGATCAAAACACTATTATCACATATATCAATCTTTACCTCCGGACTATTCCGGAGATCCTCGTCATGTCCGGGATCTTATCCGGGACTCCGAACAACCTTCGGTCACCAACATAATAACTCAACTATACTAATCGTCACCAAACGTTTAAGTGTGTAGACCCTGCGGGTTCGAGAACTATGTAGACATGACCGAGACACCTCTACGATCAATAACCAATAGCGGGACCTAGATGCCCATATTGGCTCCTACATATTCTACGAAGATCTTTATCGGTCGAACCTCTATGTCAAGGATTCAGTTAATCCCGTATGCTGTTCCCTTTGTTCTTCGGTATGTTACTTGCCCGAGATTCGATCGTCGGTATCTCTATACCTAGTTCAATCTCGTTACCGGCAAGTCTCTTTACTCGTTCCGTAATACAAGATCTCGTGGCTAACACTTTAGTCACATTGCTTGCAAGGCTCATTGTGATGTTGTATTACCGAGTGGGCCCTGAGATACCTCTCCGTCATACGGAGTAACAAATCCCAGTCTTGATCCATGCCAACCCAACAGACACCCTCGGAGATACCTGTAGAGCACCTTTATAGTCGCCCAGTTACGTTGCGACGTTTGATACACACAAGGTACTCCTCCGATGTCAGCGAGTTGCATGATCTCATGGTCATAGGAACAGATACTTGACATGCAGAAAACAATAGCAATAAACTGACACGATCATATGCTACGTTCGTAGTTTGGGTCTTGTCCATCACATCATTCTCCTAATGATGTGATCCCGTTATCAAATGACATCTCATGTCAATGGCTAGGAAACCTTAACCATCTTTGATCAACGAGCTAGTCAACTAGAGGCTTACTAGGGACACAGTGTTGTCTATGTACCCACACATGTATTTGAGTTTCCAATCAATACAATTATAGCATGGATAATAAACGATTATCATGAACAAGGAAATATAATAATAACCAATTTATTATTTCCTCTAGGGCATATTTCCAACAGTCTCCCACTTGCACTAGAGTCAATAATCTAGTTCACATCACTATGTGATTTACATTGTAATGAATCGAACACCCATGCAGTTCTGGTGTTGTTCATGTTTAGCCCTTGGAAGAGGTTTAGTCATCGGATCTGCAACATTCAGATCCGTGTGTACTTTGCAAATATTTATGTCGTCCTCCTTGATGTAATCGCGGATGGAATTGAAGCGTCGCTTTATGTGTCTGGTCCTCTTGTGAAATCTTGGTTCCTTTGCTAGAGCAATGGCACCAGTGTTATCACAAAACAGAGTCATTGGGTTAAGCGCACTAGGCACTTCTCCAAGATCTGTCATGAACT
This sequence comes from Elymus sibiricus, assembly GCA_039707655.1. Lineage (NCBI taxonomy): Eukaryota > Viridiplantae > Streptophyta > Magnoliopsida > Poales > Poaceae > Elymus > Elymus sibiricus. Next base: position 383,439,622 of record CM077667.1, on the reverse strand, counting down.
CCTTCATCCAGACACCTTCCTTCGCCGCCTCCGAGGCTGCGATGTACTCCGCTTCGCATGTAGAATCAGCTACCACGCTTTGCTTGGAACTGCACCAGCTAACCGCACCCCCATTAAGAATAAATACGTATCCGGTTTGAGACTTAGAGTCATCCGGATCAGTGTCAAAGCTTGCATCGACGTAACCCTTTACGACGAGCTCTTCATCACCTCCATAAACGAGAAACATGTCCTTAGTCCTTTTCAGGTACTTCAGTATATTCTTGACCGCCGTCCAGTGTTCCATTCCTGGATCACTTTGAAACCTTCCGACCATACTTATGGCAAGGCTGACATCGGGTCTTGTGCACAGCATTGCATACATGATAGAGCCTATGGCCGAAGCATAGGGGATGACACTCATCTTTTCTCTATCTTCTGCAGTCACTGGGCATTGAGTCTTACTCAACTTCACACCTTGCAATACAGGCAAGAACCCCTTCTTGGACTGATCCATTTTGAACTTCTTCAAAACTTTGTCAAGGTATGTGCTTTGTGAAAGTCCTATCAAACGTCTCGATCTATCTCTATAGATCTTGATGCCTAATATGAAAGCAGCTTCTCCTAGGTCCTTCATTGAAAAACTCTTGTTCAAATATTCCTTTACGCTTTCCAGCATTTCTATATTGTTTCCAATCAGTAATATGTCATCCACATATAATATTAGAAACGCTATAGAGCTCCCACTCACTTTCTTGTAAATACAAGCTTCTCCGTAAACTTGTATAAACTCGAACGCTTTGATCACCTCATCAAAACGAAGATTCCAACTCCGAGATGCTTGCACCAGTCCATAAATGGATCGCTGGAGTTTGCAAACTTTGTCAGCATTCTCTGGATCGACAAAACCTTCCGGTTGCATCATATACAACTCTTCCTTAAGGTAACCGTTAAGGAGCGCTGTTTTGACATCCATCTGCCAAATTTCATAATCGAAAAAGGCAGCTATTGCTAACATGATTCTGACGGACTTAAGCATCGCTACGGGTGAGAAGGTCTCATCGTAGTCAACTCCTTGAACTTGTGAAAAACCCTTTGCCACAAGTCGAGCTTTATAGACGGTGACATTACCGTCTGCGTCCGTCTTCCTCTTAAAGATCCATTTGTTCTGAATGGCCTTACGCCCTTCAGGTAATACTTCCAAAGTCCATACTTTGTTTTCATACATGGATCCCATCTCGGACTTCATGGCCTCTAACCATTTCTCAGAATCCGGGCCCATCATCGCTTCTCCATAGCTCGTAGGTTCATCGTTGTCTAACAACATGAACTCTAAGACAGGGTTGCCGTACCACTCGGGAGCAGTACGCGTCCTTGTCGACCTACGAGGTTCGATAGCAACTTGATCCAAAGCTTCATGATCATCATCATTAACTTCCTCTTCAGCTAATGTAGGCTCCACAGAAACAACTTTCTGCACTGCGCTACTCTCAGGTTGAAGTAAAGGTTCAACAACCTCATCAAGTTCTATCTTCCTCCCACTCAATTCTTTCGAGAGAAACTCTTTCTCAAGAAATGTTCCGTTTTTAGCGACAAACACTTTGCCTTCGGATCTGAGATAGAAGGTATACCCAACTGTCTCTTTTGGGTATCCTATGAAGACGCATTTCTCCGCTTTGGGTTCCAGCTTTTCAGGCTGAAGCTTTTTGACATAAGCATCACATCCCCAAATTTTAAGAAACGACAGCTTTGGCTTCTTGCCAAACCAAAGTTCATATGGCGTTGTCTCAACGGATTTCGATGGTGCCCTATTTAAAGTGAATGCAGCTGTCTCTAATGCATAACCCCAAAATGATAGTGGCAAATTGGCAAGAGACATCATAGATCGTACCATATCCAATAAGGTTCGATTACGACGTTCGGACACACCATTACGCTGTGGTGTTCCAGGCGGTGTCAATTGTGAAACAATTCCACACTGTCTTAAGTGACTGCCAAACTCATAACTCAGATATTCTCCTCCTCGATCAGATCGTAGGAATTTAATCTTCTTGTTACGATGATTCTCAACTTCACTCTGAAATTGTTTGAACTTTTCAAATGTTTCAGACTTGTGTTTCATTAAGTAAATATACCCATATCTACTTAAGTCATCAGTGAAGGTGAGAAAGTAACGATAACCACCGCGCGCCTCAATACTCATCGGACCGCACACATCAGTATGTATGATTTCCAATAAGTCACTTGCCCGTTCCATTGTACCAGAGAACGGAGTTTTAGTCATCTTGCCCATGAGGCATGGCTCACATGTGTCAAGTGATTCAAAATCAAGTGACTCCAAAATTCCATCAGCATGGAGCTTCCTCATGCGTTTTACGCCAATATGACCTAAACGGCAGTGCCACAAGAAAGTGGTATTATCATTATCAATTCTACATCTTTTGGCATCAATGTTATGAACATGTGTATCATTACTATCGAGATTCAATAAGAATAAACCGCTTACATTGGGTGCATGACCATAAAAGATATTACCCATATAAATAGAACAACCATTATTCTCTGATTTAAATGAGTAACCGTCTCGCAATAAACAAGATCCAGATATAATGTTCATGCTTAACGCAGGCACCAAATAACACTTATTTAGGTTCATCACTAATCCCGACGGTAATCGAAGAACGAGCGTGCCGACGGCGATCACATCAACCTTGGAACCATTTCCCACGCGCATCGTCACTTCGTCCTTCGCCAGCCTCCGTCTATTCCGCAGTTCCTGTTTAGAGTTGCAAATATGAGCAACCGCACCGGTATCAAATACCCAGGCACTACAACGAGGGTTGGTAAGGAACATATCAATAACATGTATATCATATATACCTTGTTTGTTGTTGGCCACCTTCTTGTCAGCCAAATACTTGGGGCAGTTCCGCTTCCAGTGTCCAGTTCCCTTGCAATGAAAGCACTCAGTTTCTGGTTTGGGTCCAGCCTTGGGTTTCTTCACGAGAGGAGCAACTGCTTTGCCACTCTTCTTGGAGTTACCCTTCTTACCCTTGCCATTTTTCTTGAAACTAGTGGTTTTATTGACCATCAACACTTGATGCTCCTTCTGAATTTCAGACTCAGCGGCTTTCAGCATCGCAAACAGCTCGGCGACTGACTTGTTCATCCCGTGCATGTTATAGTTCAACACGAAGCTCTTGTAGCTAGGTGGCAATGATTGAAGAACTCTGTCAGTGATAGCCTCTGGCGGAAGGGGCATCCCTAACTCAGCCAGACGGGTGGAGTACCCAGACATTCTGAGCACGTGATCACTGATAGACCCGTTCTCCTCCATCTTGCAAGCATAGAACTTATCGGAGATCTCATATCTCTCGATCCGGGCATTCTTCTGAAAGATAAACTTCAACTCCTGGAACATCTCATATGCTCCATGAAGTTCAAAACGTCTTTGAAGTCCCGGTTCTAAGCCATACAACATTGCACATTGAACTATTGAGTAATCATCAGAACGAGCCTGCCAGGCGTTCACAACGTCTAGAGACTCAACTGGAGCGGGTGGATCACCAAGCGGTGCATCAAGGACATAAGCCTTCTGGGAAGCCGTAAGGATAATCCTCAGATTACGGGCCCAGTCCACAAAGTTACTTCCATCATCTTTCAACTTAGCTTTCTCTAGGAACGCATTAAAATCCAGGGGTGCTACTGCGCGAGCCATGATCTTCAACATAAATATAGCAAAGACAACTTAGACTATTGTTCAAGATAATGAGTTTAATTAATCATATTACTTTAAAAACTCCCACTCAAATTGACATCCCTCCGGTCATTCGAGTGTAACATGATCCAAATCCACCAACTCAAGTCCGATCATCACGTGAGTCGAGGTGGTTTCAATGGTGAACATCTTCATGTTGATCATATCTACTATATGACTCATGTTCGACCTTTCGGTCTCTTGTGTTCCGAGGCCATGTCTGTACATGCTAGGCTCGTCAAGTTTAACCCGAGTGTTCCGCGTGTGCAACATGGCTTGCACCCGTTGTATGTGAACGTGGAGTCTATCACACCCGATCATCACGGCGTGTCTCGAAACGACGAACTTTCGCAACGGTGCACACTCGGGGAGAACACAATTTATCTTGAAATTTAAGTGAGGGATCATCTTATAATGCTACCGCCGTCCTAAGCAAAATAAGATGCATAAAAGGATTAACATCACATGCAAATCATAAGTGACATGATATGGCCATGAACTTGTGCTTTTGATCTCCATCTCCAAAGCACCGGCATGATCTCCATCGTCACCGGCATGACACCATGATCTCCATCATCTTGATCTCTATCAACGTGTCGCCATGAGGTTGTCGCGCCGACTGTTGCTCCCACGACTATTGCTAACGTTTAGCGATAAAGTAAAGCATTACATAGCGCTTAATGATTGACACGCAGGTCATACAATAATTAAAGACAACTCTATGGCTCCTGCCAGTTGCCGTACTCATCGACATGCAAGTCGTGATATTCTATACAACACATGATCATCTCATACATCACATATATCTCATCATGTAATTGGCCATATCACATCACAACATACCCTGCAAAAACAAGTTAGACGTCCTCTAATTGTTGTTGCAAATTTTACGTGGCTGCTACGGGTTTGCAAGAACCGTTCTTACCTACGCAAAACCACAACGTGGTGTAGTGATTGCTTTTTGATCTTCTAAAAGAACCCTTTTCATTGAAATCGATTCAACTAAAGTGAGAGAGACAGACACCCGCTAGCCATCTTTATGCAACGAAGTTACATGTCAGTTGAAGGAACCTGTCTCGCGTAAGTGTACGCGTAATGTCGGTCCGGGCCGCTTCATCTCACAATACTGCCGAATCAAGTATCAACTAGTAACGGCAAGCAATATGTATACACCCACGCCCACAACTCGTTTGTGTTCTACTCGAGATCTCATCTACGCATAGACCTAGCTCTGATACCACTGTTGGGGAACGTTGCATGGGAAACAAAAATTTTCCTACGCACACACAAGATCTATCCATGGTGATGAGCATCTACGAGAGGGAGAGTGAATCTACATACCCTTGTAGATCGCTAAGCGGAAGCGTTTAAGAAACGCGGTTGATGTAGTCGAACGTCTCCGCGATCCAAATCGCAAGTCATCCCTCGATCCGATCACGAACTAGCGCCGAACGGACGGCACCTCCGCGTTCAACACACGTACGGCTTGATGACGCCTTCACCTCCTCGATCCAGCGAGCGATGATGAAGTAGTGGTTGAGTTCCAGCAGCACGACGGCGTGGTGATGGTGGTGAGGAACAATCTCTGCAGGGCTTCGCCAAGCGCTACGGAGATTATGACGGAGGAACTAGAGGGTTAGGGTTGCCGCACACGGCTTGGGGAAATCTTGATGTGTCCCGTGTGCTAGCCCTGCCCCTCTATTTATATGTTGAGCCTTGGGGTCTAAACTTGGAGTAAAAGCCTCCTCCAGGTCGGTTTTGCCCGCACAAGGTCGGTTTGGCCCGCAGGGAAAGAGTCCAACTCGGATCCCTGCAGTACCGCGCACAAGCGGTAGTACCACTTAACACAAGCGGTAGTACCACTTGGGCGGTAGTACCGCTTCACACAAGCGGTAGTACCGCTTGGGCGGTAGTACCGCTTCACAAAACGGTAGTACCGCTTACGCGGCAGCAAAACTACTTTTTGCACTTTCCAATACCTCGTGGGCTTTATCCCTTTGGCCCATATAAAGTGTTGCTGCACCCGAACACTTCGGTAAACATCCGGAACCCATTCCGGTGAACTTCGGAACTCTTCCGGAGATCAAAACACTATTATCACATATATCAATCTTTACCTCCGGACTATTCCGGAGATCCTCGTCATGTCCGGGATCTTATCCGGGACTCCGAACAACCTTCGGTCACCAACATAATAACTCAACTATACTAATCGTCACCAAACGTTTAAGTGTGTAGACCCTGCGGGTTCGAGAACTATGTAGACATGACCGAGACACCTCTACGATCAATAACCAATAGCGAGACCTGGATGCCCATATTGGCTCCTACATATTCTACGAAGATCTTTATCGGTCGAACCTCTATGTCAAGGATTCAGTTAATCCCGTATGCTGTTCCCTTTGTTCTTCGGTATGTTACTTGCCCGAGATTCGATCGTCGGTATCTCTATACCTAGTTCAATCTCGTTACCGGCAAGTCTCTTTACTCATTCCGTAATACAAGATCTCGTGGCTAACACTTTAGTCACATTGCTTGCAAGGCTCATTGTGATGTTGTATTACCGAGTGGGCCCTGAGATACCTCTCCGTCATATGGAGTAACAAATCCCAGTCTTGATCCATGCCAACCCAACAGACACCCTCGGAGATACCTGTAGAGCACCTTTATAGTCGCCCAGTTACGTTGCGACGTTTGATACACACAAGGTACTCCTCCGATGTCAGCGAGTTGCATGATCTCATGGTCATAGGAACAGATACTTGACATGCAGAAAACAATAGCAATAAACTGACACGATCATATGCTACGTTCGTAGTTTGGGTCTTGTCCATCACATCATTCTCCTAATGATGTGATCCCGTTATCAAATGACATCTCATGTCAATGGCTAGGAAACCTTAACCATCTTTGATCAACGAGCTAGTCAACTAGAGGCTTACTAGGGACACAGTGTTGTCTATGTACCCACACATGTATTTGAGTTTCCAATCAATACAATTATAGCATGGATAATAAACGATTATCATGAACAAGGAAATATAATAATAACCAATTTATTATTGCCTCTAGGGCATATTTCCAACACAAACGATGTATGCAAAACAGAATCTATCAAAAAACAGAACAGTCTGTAAAGGTCAGAACTAAAACCATATTTTTCCTATCTCTGAAAATTCTGAAAAAAGTAAAATGTAGGAAATTTGCATAGCAATAGTGTGTAAAAGTTTCTGAATATTTTGACTCACGAGTACAATCATACAGTTCATATACTGGAGGCAAAAGTTTCTGTTTTTGCACAGAATCAAATCAACAAGTATCCACACTATCCCAAAGGCTTTACTTGGCACATTATTGAAATATAAGACACAAAACATAATTAATACAGTAGCTTAATCATGTTAACACACAAAAATATAAATGATAAGAGTTGGGTTGTCTCCCAACAAGCGCTTTTGTTTAAAGCCTTTTAGCTAGGCATGATGATTTCAATGATGCTCACATAGGAGTACTGAATTGAAACAAGAAGGGAGCATCATGAAGCATATATAAAACATATTTAAGCCTAACCCACATCCTATGCATAGGGATTTTGTGAACAAACAATTTATGGGAGCAAGAATCAACTAGCATAGGGAGGCAAAACAAGTATAACTTTAAGATTTTCAACACATATAGAGGAAACTTGATATTATTGCAATACCTACGAGCATATCTTCCTCACTCGTAATAATTTTCAGTAGCATCATCAATGAATTCAACAATATAACTATCACATAAAGCATTCCTTTCATGATCCACAAACATAGAATTTGTATTACTCCCCACATAAGCAACTTTTTTCTCATTCATAACAGTGGGAGTATCATATGAAACTCCAATACAATAAATTGCGTCTACACTAAAAGAGTAATGTTCAGAAAAGGGGTATTCATAATTATGAAAAGTTTTATAATCATAATCATCACTAATTTTTGTAACATAAGTATCATCACAATAATCATCATAAGCAACAACTTTGTTCTCATCATAATCAATTGAAACCTCTTCCAAAGTAGTGGAATCATTACTAAATAAAGTCATGACCTCTCCAAATCCACTTTTATCAATATAATAAGATTCAACACCCTCCAAAATAGTGGGATAATTATTATCTAAAGTTGGCACTCTTCGAAGCCCACTTTCATAATTATTGCAATCATCATAAGTAGGAGGTGTGCTATCATCATAATAAATTTGCTCATTAAAAGTGGGGAAACTAAAAAGGTCATCTTTATTTAGCATAGCATCTCCAAGATTGGGATAAACATTATTTGCAGCAAATAAATTCTCAAACATGTCATTCTCATCAAACATAGCATCCCCAAGCTTGTGGGTTTGCATATCATTAGCATAGTCACCCTTATCATCAATAGTATGAATAACACCAATAGTACAACAATTATTATCATCCTTTTCCAAGTAGGTGCCAAAAAGATTTTAAATATTATAAGGAGTATCGTTATCTTCCCAATCATAATGATCATGAAAAGTAATAGGCATAACAAAACCATTCTCAAGTGTATCATCGTCCACAATACTTTTTGATTCATTCTCATGAGGTACAACAGTAATACGAGCAACATTATTTGGGAGAGATACCTTTTCACCTCTACTTTTCCTTCTTTTCTTCTTCTTCTTCTTCTTCTTCTTCTTCACCACATTAAGTGTGGGTTTAATTAATTTTTTCGAGCTACTTATTGAAGAGATTGATTCGATGGGAAGCTCCTCCTCGCTACCTGATTCATTACAAGAAACAATAGGGGGGGTATTGGGAGACCTTTACCCTTCCATTAGTATTCCTTTTATACTCTATCTGTTTTTCTTTCTTTATATAATTGGAGATATAAGCATCCTCGTTCCAATTAACCACACAAAACATACAGATTTCTTGTAAATATTTTCAATGTGCTTAGTGATAATGAATATATCAAACCAATCATTTTTATGTGAAAATTCTTCAATCCCCAAAAATAGACAAAGCTCATTATAAAGTTCAAGGGTGATCAAATTATCACAATATTTGGAAACGATCTGATCATGAAAAAGCATGCATTGGAAATTAAGATGACCAACTTTATTGCAAAGTTCACAAGTAAATGGGTGAAGAGAGCATAATTTTGTAGCAAGATCATCTATCACTTTAAGCAAAAATATTGGTTCGATCATGTTTACGCTTCTTACAAAATCTATCGTCCCTAAATGGCATGTTTTGACAAATTTTATGCACTCCACAAAAATTGACATGCTTATAGGAAATCTTTTTATAATGACTAGTGCAATCATCATTAGTATTACAGATATTCAGAGAAGACACACTAATAATATTGCAATCATGCTCATCATTCAAGGATTTAATGCCAAATATTTTATTGAATTCTTATTCTAACACTTTGGCACAATTTACCGATCCATAATTTTCAAGAAAGATATTATAAAGATGAAGCATTTGAGGCAACCTTAATTCCATTTTTTGTAATTTTATTTTCATAAAACCAAACTAGTGATAAAACAAGAAACTAAAAGATTTAATTGCAAGATCTAAATATATACCTTCAAGCACTCACCTCCCTAGCAATGGCGCCACAAAATAGCTTGATGTCTACTATACAACTTATTCTTGTAGATTTGTGTTGGGCCTCCTTTGGTCCATAAAAAATCACCGTAAAATTTTCAGCCCAATCTGAGAACTTTTATTTTTGCACAACAATAACACCATGGTAGTTCTGCTGAAAACAACATCAATCCGGGTTAGTTTCATTCAAATCATATAAAGTGCACCAAAACCATGTGGAACTTGGGTAAATTTGTCATTAGTACTTCATAAATTATTAATACATAGGAGACGTATTGGTCCTCTTGCCATCGATGAGCCGCTAGATGGGTGAGAGGATCGGGCCCGAGGTGGTGGCATGGAAGAGGCAGCGGGGGCAACTAGTCATTACAAGAAAAAATACACATCCATGACATTTTAGCCAAAATGACACCGGAACACGCCTCATCCTTTGAGCCCCCTCTCCGACGACCTTGACCACGCAGTGAGCTTACTTTGCTTCTTCCCAAGCTCTGGCCATCGCAACCATGGTCATGCTTTTGTACATGCGAATGGAAATCTTTTTTCATATATACCACCTTAGGGTGAGGGTGAATATAGAATAGAAGAAACCAAAACTGATTCAAACAGGCAGCAGATACAGTCCACCGTAAGTGCCATGAGGTTCTATAATGTGTGGCAAAGATGTCATCTCAGTACATTAGGCCCTAAGATCCAATTTTTCACATCGTGCATGATAGGATTAAGTGTTAATTAAAAAGGGTTTATCCTCATCTGAAAGACAACATTGGTGCAATAGATGGGACACATATTAGGACTTCTATTCTAGAAGGACCTTCAAAAGTGAGATATATTGGAAGAATATGTGCAACAACTGAAAATGTGAGGGCAATATTTGACTTTGATATGAATTTCACCTACTATTAATTTGACAACTATGCTCTATGCATGATACACGTGTGCTATTACATGCAATTGAGAAGGACAAATCTACATTCCCACATCCTCCCAAGAGTTAGTATTTCTTGTTATTGCAACTTATTCTCCAACTCGCATGCATGTTTATTGTTACTTTGTATAGGCAAGTATTACCTTGTCGACTTGGATTTTAGATGTATATAAATCCTTAATTATATTAGATTAAAAATAAGAAATGGATGCCAACTATCCTAACAGAGATGGATATCTAGCACCATACAAAGGAGAACTGATCACGTCCCTGGCTTCCGGAGAGGTGCACCCACAAGTAATACTATGGAGAAGTCGAACAAGATCCACTCATCGAGGGAAATACCATAGACAAGATGAAATGGTGTCTTCAAGATGAAATGGCAAATTTTGCTCATGGTGCCAAACTAATCGATTCAAATACAAAAGATGAGTGTTGCAGCTACCATGACAGTACACAACCATATTCCCCTCCATGACAAGGATGATCTTCACTTTTTCGGTGTGAGAGGGATCTGCATTATGTTCCAACTACAAGAAGTACAATATTCCTCCAAGTGCATCGGGCTTCAACTCCGGCGGAAAGTGGTGATGGCATGGATTTGTTTAGGAATGAACTGGCTATCGCCATTGCTCTTAGTTGGTGAAGTAATTATGTTCATGTTTCTTGATGTGTGACCATTGATACATGACAAAACTAGTTGATCTTCTATATTATAAGTAGTCTTAACAGGGAAAACTTGAGATCTTTCAGAAAATATATCACTGTTGTATTTGGGGATCAATGTATATCCATACCTATCAATAAGGGAAATGATTAGAATCATCCGACCGATTCTACGCCTCGCGTCCGCTGCCTCGACAGCCAAACACGTGTCGGATAGTCCCTCGCATCGCAAGTCTTAGGATCTTGCAACATCCTCTGGGTTTCTGAAACATGGGGAATGTTGCAGCGGCAATACGATGGTGCAACGATGCGGGTGAAAATTTCTACAACATAACCTATGTTGCAAAAGAAAGTCTGCAACATTACCTTGTTGCAAAAAATATATGCAACACAAGCTTTGTTATAAATATCTTTTGCTACATGACATCCGTTGCAAAAAAGTTCTCCAACATTGTAAAAGTGGCAAAAGTGAAGAACACGCTCGGTGCTAAATCGTACCAAATCGAACGACTCACGAGGTGACATATCTTTTAAAAAGATCCAACAGATGCGTAGCACGCCCCTATTAATAAAGAAAATAGGTATTGTTAGTCCGTCATGCTATTTTGCTAAAATTCCACAGATGCTTCTGAAAATCAACCCGCACTCCAGTTTAAGTCATATTTTCGCTTTCTTAGAAACCCCATCATGTTTTCAGTAATCAACACGCAAGCCAGTTTTAAGTCAGATTTTTTGCTTTTGCAGGAAACCACCTAATATTTGGTTTAATCAACCCGCGGTACAAACCAAATGATTTTTAAAAATACCATATCTTTTAAACCCTAACTCCATATGAAATTTGGTTAGAAAAATGTGTAGAATCTAAATATGATGCTATTTTACATGTTAACCATTTTAAGAATGTAACTGAGGGTGCAGACTTAATCAATAGCACTCGATCCGTTTTTCTTTCGTACTGGTGTCGATCCTATCACCTGAGAAAACCATGATAGGAGACGAAAGAAACCATCTATAGTCACACATACACTCTTCGTTGAAACCTCACAAGAAAAAAGCAGATTACTTATCTTTGCTGAGTGAGAGCCGTCTTTGGAATGACAACATTCAAATGAGTCGTGATTGTGTGAGCATTGGGGCCACGGTCAATGAAGGTGGGAAGAAGGATAAGTAACAACACAGTTGGGATGTTATGTGTTGAAATAAATTACGTGGACCTACTGGGGTCTTGAGTCTTGGTTATTGGGCTAGAGGAGTGATATTTTTTCCTTTTGTTGTGACGCAAGGGCTCTTTTGCTAGTAGTATAGAAAAGCTCTTTGTGCATATCTCTTTATAGTTAAAATTCGATGTTATAGAATTTCATTTTTTTTGCTGCTATAGTGTTTCTTTCACGTGAAAACAAAATGCTATTTTCAGTCCAAACCAACCACCCGTCCTGTAGCCTAACCTGTTTTTCCTTCGAAATCATTAATTGAGGAGTAATTCTTTCAAAGGTCACTCCCACCTCTCCAAGTTGCGACAAGTGCGAGTGCGTCACTTGTCGCAACGTCAGAATTTTCTCTTTTTTCTACGATCCGTGTGTTCAAATCTTGAAGCGTTTTCATCAATCGATTCCTCGCGTCGAGATCTTCAATACTGGATCCCATGTTAATAGGTTTCGACGAACTTTTTTCACGGAAAAACCCTGACGAAAAAAACATGCCTCTCGCGGAAGGAAAAAATGAAAACACGTTTTTTTCCATTTTCGAGAGCCACGGCCATGCCTCTCGTGGAAGGAAAACCGTGCCTCTCGCCGAAGGAAAACCGTGCCTCTCGCCGAAGAAAAAAAAAAGAAAACACGTTTTTTTCCGTTTTCGAGAGGCACGGTCATGCCTCTTGAGGAAGGAAAAAAAGAAAACACATTTATTTTTTCCGTTTCCGAGAGGCGGAAGGTCCGTGCCCTCTCGAGGAAGCAAAACCGTGCCTTTCGAGAAAGGGAAAAAAGAAAAGTCGTTTTTTTTCGTTTCCGAGTGGCACGAACGTGCCTCTCGTGGAAGTAAATCCATGCCTCTCGAGAAAAAAAAAGCGTGTTTTTTGGCATAATTCTTTTTAGAATTTGTTTTGTCCAAAAGCTAAGAAATATCGGTGGAAAACTGAAACACCGAAAAAAAAACCCGAAAACAATCATCTAAAAAGCAGAAAACGCGTGCGGAAACATAAAAAAACAAAATCCAAAGAAAACGCCCGTAACACGACACATGACGACGACTGAGAACGCGCCAAGTGACGACGTCTAAGAGTGACCCTAAAGAGTCTTCCGAACTGGCCTGCCTCCAGACGGTCAAATTTGGCGCCAAGTAGGCGAGAAACCTCCCAGCTAGACGGGCATTGCCAAAAAAAGTACTAGGGAGCGCGCCTAAGCGAGACGTTGCGATCGGAAATTCCTATTTGACACACTCTGTGTGAAGATGTTGTTGCTTCGCACAGGAACTCGAGCGATCGCTCCGGTTGGGCCGGCCCGTCTAAGCATTCCCGGTTTTGGGAACCTTCTAGAGATTGCCAGCCGGTTTTTTCTGGTATGATAACCTTCTAGAAGATCCCTGAACCGTTTTTTTCTTTTATCAGTTTTCTTGTATGTTTTTGCTTTTTCACGGGTTTTTTATTTCTATTTTTTGTTTTTCTGTTAAATTTTCTTCTTTCTTTTTCTTTTCTTCTTCCTTTTATGTTTCTTTTTATTCATTTTTAGTTTCTTTTATATTCTTTGTGTTTTTACTTTTTCAAAAAGTTCATGTTTCAAAATTGTTCGAAGTTTTTAAAAACTGCTCGTGCTTTTAAAAATTTCAGTTTCTCAGAAAATGGAACTGTTTTAAAAAATTATTCATAAATTCAAAAAATGTTCTCGTTTTAAAAAATTAATCACAAATTGGTAGATTTTTTAATTTTTTTAATTCTGGTTCAGGTATTTAAACATTATTCACATTTCTAAAAATTTCGTCTTCAAATTTTGTTCAAAAAATTCGAAATGTGTCGACATTTAAAAAAATGTTCATGTTTTAAAATTTGCTTCACAAAAAACAAATGTTTGAGCTTTAAAATTTTCTTTGTAATTTCAAAAAAGTTTGGATTTTAATTTTTTCACAAACTTAAAGTTGTTCAAAATTTCAAATTCGGTTTATAAATTCAGAAAATGTTTGGGAATTGCAAAAAATGTTCAAGATTTCCCAATTTGTTCACAAATTAAATAATAGTTCATGCTCTCTAATTTTGTTCACAACTTAAAAATATGTTCTGACATCTAATTTTCTTTGTTTCGAAGTATCCTGACATATAATTATGAAAAAATTAATACACAAATTACGAAAAAAATGTTTGTGGTAATTTTTTCACAGTTTCTAGAAATACATGAAAGTTTCAAAAAATGTTCATGTTTTCCAAAATTTGTTCAAAATTCCAGATATGATCATGATTTAATATTTTTGTTCTTAAATTCAGAAAATGTTCGGATACTTAAAAAAATGTTTGTATTTTTAAAATCTGTTCAGATTATTAAAAGTTATCCTTGTTTTCCAATGAAGTTCATGTTTCCAAAAAATGTTCAGCAATTACAAAACCAAATCCTGCTTCTGAAAAATTATTCGACAATTCAAATAATGTTCCCGTTATTATAAACTGTTCAGAATATTAAAAACTCTCTAACAAATTCAGATACTGCTCGTGTTTTCAAAAAAATGTTCAGGAATTTTAAAAAATGTTCATCAATTCAAAAAATGTTCCCATTCTCCAATTTGTTTTCACAATTCAGTGAATGCTCGAGTTTTTAAAAAATGTTCGGGAATTTCAGAAAAGTTGCACTTTTAAAAATTGTTCCCATTATCAGTTTTTTGTTCTCAAAATTCAATAAATGTTCGCGTGTTTAGCAAATGTTCTGGAATTTCAAAAACAATTCTGTCGAAAAATGTTTACGGTTTTTATTTTATTTTTTGAAACCTGAAAATTTGTCCGAGTTGTTCAAAATATTGTGGGATTTTCAAATATTTCTCCTTATTAAAAAAAATCACAATTTGCAAGGAAAGTTCGAAAAAATTCAAAAAACTTTCTGTAAGTGGTTCTTATAATAGCATGCTCCCCTTCTTTGACCAGAGATTGTTAGCTCTACTGGTTAGTTGTCGTACACAAGATGGAGGTCCAGATTTCAAATCTTAGCCAGACTTTGCTTGCTTTCTTTGTTTTTTTAACATCGCTGCGCTACTGTACAGGCAAACAGGCATAGTCGCTACAGCGCCCAGTATTGGGCCGGTCCAGTCACAGAGTCCGTTCGTGCGTCGCGTGGCTGTTTGACGCAGCATGCATCCAATAGGAGCTCCCGCTCGTGTCAAGCACCACACTAAGTGGGCCAGAACAACTGCCTAGTTTTTCTTCTTCTGTTTCTTCACTTCTTCTTAAACATCCAAATATTCAAAATATATAAATAACTAAATTCATTTAACATAAAGCATTTTTGTAAAAATGTAAAGCAAACATTTGGAAAATATCAAATGTGTATAGATAAAAAGTTTCTCATGTCTAAGAAAAATATACAATGTGTATGAAAAATGTTGATCACGTATTAAAAAGAGCGTTTATCAAGCAATTGGAAATTTTTAATAAAGTATTTGGAAAATGTTAAGTGTGTATAAAAAATGTTTGTAAAGTATACGAAAAATATATTTACAAAAAAATAATGTATGCAAAAATGTCGATCATGTGTTTAAAGAATGTTAAATATGTATAGGAAAAATGATTCTCGTGTATTAGAAAAATATATACAAAATATATAAAATTAATATTAAATTTTTTGATAACCTATTTGTTTTTTTTGTATATTTAGCATTTGGATTTTTTTAATCAAATATTTAGAAAATATTAATCAAACGATTAATTTTTTTTATCAAACCTCTGAAAAACGTTAAATGTGTATCGGAAAAATGTTCTCATTTATACAACAAATATATATAAAATAAAAATGTTTTCGTTAAATGTGTATGAAAAAGGTTGATTATTTTTAAAAAATATTATATGTGTAAAACAATTGTTCCCGAAGTATAAAAAAACGTACGTTCTGGTTGCAAAATGTTATTGCCACTAAAAAAATGTTTGCCGTGTATTGGAAAATCATGGTCATGTATTAAAAAATGTTAATCTTGTATTTGTACAATCATAAATACATATATAAAATGTATTAGATATATACAATAAATGTAAAATGTCTATGAAAATATTAGTTTTTGAAAAATGTTAATCATATATTTCAATTATGTTGAAAATGTATATAAAATATGTTCATAATGTATACGCAAAATATATAATGTGTACTGAAAACTGTTGGCATTTGTTGAAAATAAACCCGATGAAAATGAACCCAAAAAAAGTAACCCGTTAAAAAAATAAAGAAAACCAATGCAGAAGATTGGAAGCAATGAAAACCGTGAAATAAACAAGAAAATGAAGAAGACCGACGAAAACCAAGTAAGAAATAATGAAAATAGAATAACGAAGAAGAGAAAAAACAAATGAAAACTGAGAAAGAACAAAAGAAAATGGAAAAATCTGTAAAACCAATAATGAAAACGAACAAAACCAGTGGAATAATAAAGGGTAAACATAAAAACCCAAAGAAGCCCAGAAGAAACAGAAAAAATGAAAGAAAAAATGAAAAAAAAGAAACCGAAAGAAAAATCCGAAAACCCCAAAACTATGCAAAACTGTGCAACACAGTAAAAATAGCACTACATGACCATCATGGTACTACTGTACCCGATGTTGGAACCTTCTAGAAATTTTTTCTGTGTTTTTCTTTAGTGGTTTTCCTATTATTTTTTTTTCATTTTCTTCCCTTTTTTGAACTTTATTTTTATATATATTCGTATTTTCCAAAAATGATCGGAAATAACAAAAAATGTTTTGCGTTTTTTATAGTTTAATCAAAACTTCAGAAAAGATCCCCATTTTTGAAAGTTCTCAAATTCAAAAAAAAATCGCGTTTTGGAAAATGTTCTAGAATTTATAAACTGTTCATGCTTTTGAAGATTTGTTCAGAAGTTCAAAAAATGTTTATGTTTTAAATTTTTGTTATGAAATTTTAAAAATGTTACGAATTTCAAAATTTCTTCAAATCATAGTTGCAAAAATGTGAATGGTTTTTTAACACTAATCATCTATCTAAAAATGTTTACGATTTAAAACATTGTTCTTATTAAAAAAATGTTTACAATCTTCAAGAATTGGGCTTAAAACTTAAAAAACCAGATGTGCCGCTCCACTTAGTTCTTCAATATTCGTGGTGCCTAGTAGTCATTCACACTCGCCAACTTGGCTGGCTAGCAGGTCTGCCATGCTAGTTAGATGTAAGGAGTTCGATTCCTTTCTCCATCTGATTTATTCATAAATTCTTACATCGCTACATCTGCTGAATGGGCCGGCCCAGACGGGGTTTCATGTGTGTGTCGCGCCGGCAATATGTCGCGGGGAAGCCACTCCCAAAAGTCGATTTTGTTCTCCTTACCCCCAAAAAATGACTCATGATTCGCATGGTGTGGTCGTCCGCCTCGGCGTCCTCCACACTAACGTCATCACCATCAGATACAGCTCATTGTATCTCGCTGTCACCGTTCTCACATGTCTTGCCAATCATCATCGTTTCGAGCGCCACCCACTTGACGGATGCAGTCCCACCGTAACCTATTGTAGCTTGCGGTCAAGCTGGTTCCAGCAAACTCGCACACCCATCGAAGCACGGCGTGCCGCCTTCCGACTTGCCGTCGTCATTGATTTGCAACACCATGTTCCCAGAAAAAAAAACAAATCTGAGCAACTAAGAAACCCCTAAAAGTCAGTTAAAGCAATAAAATGAAGCCGGTCCTAGCAAAATTTAATGCCGATTCCAACAACAAATTCTTAGCGAACAAAGCTTCATTAGTCTGTTGAAAAAAAATAATTAGCCGGTTCTAGCAAAAACAACATCGGTTCCAGCAAACAAAATTTTAGCGACAACTCCGGTGGTTGGTTCGAGCAACAAAGTTTGTCGGTTGTTGCATCCCCCGCCATCAGATGTAGCACCTCTTGAGTCTGGTTGTACATCTTGCTGCTGGTTGCAGCACAACATCCATGTCGATGGCTGCATCGTCATGCTTGTCGACCTCGCAGCGTGGGGGCGTGGCAGCAACGGGGAAAAAAGCGAACGCTCGCTGTGAAGCACCCACTGAAAAGCAAAGGCTCATCATGCTCGCCATGAAGCACCTTACGAAGAACTAGTATCCACTTACTGGTGAAAATGGTGGATAATTTTTCCTAAACTCCAGTTTCTATAGTTTTTGAAGCACCCTACGAAGAGCTTCACAAAAAACAAGAACTTATACCCAAGATACTAGGTTTTTTTCTCGAAGCGGCATGTCGTGGAGCTATCCTGTTTGGCTTGTATTTTTTAGAACGAAGCTGAATTTTAGGTAAACTCTTCCAGCCGGCGAACCGGATGAGTTTTCGGCCGGTCGTATTGCGCTTGCTCACTTGTGATCTTCTCCACGCAAGCCACACGTCCTAGTTGGGCCCACACACTGCCCCCCACAACAAAACCTTATCTATTCAGGGGCAATCCCATCCACCTGTTCTCCTTGAAACGACGCTTCTCTCTTCTTCCACCAAGATACAACACACCATGGCTCATGATGTTCCTTCCTGGATCTCTACACTGCAAGCGGCCACTCGATAGTTGCGATGGAGGCCATGGCCGGTGAGCCGACGCTCGGGGCTAGCTCCGCGACGACGCGCTGTTACATTCCGCTGCGAAGCAAGCGACATCGGTGACGAGGTTGATGGGGACAGTCGTCTGGGCCCATGGTGGTTAGGTGGTGATGTGTAGGCGGAGGGGTGTTGCAACCAACAACGGAGGGAGCTGCAACCGCAGGTGGCGGAACTGCAATCATCGTTTGGTGACGATGGAGCCAGCGGACACCGCCGGCGATGGAGCTGCAACCGTGTGCCGACGGGGCTTTAACCGGTCACGGGAGAAGTTACAGCCAGCCGACCATGCTATTTTCTCTTTTTTCTAGGGCAGAGCTGCCACGGGGAGCTACAACCATGGCCTATTTCTTTTTTTTTGAGAAAAAGAGGGGGGGGGGGCTCCCCCTCCGATTTCATATAAAGAAATCAACTGCAGTCTACAGTATTCAGGCTACCAATTGGAACAGAAAATCATACCAAACTAGCTATTACAGGATTTAAGCAATGACAACTAGAACAGTTTCTCCATCAAGGACTTAACATCCAAAAGAGCATCTCCCGAAGCCCGAGGGGAAAACCTAATCCACCATCAGCTATAGAACTACCATCATGCGCAAAATGAAGAACATCAACTGCTACAGCCTGTCGATCATTAGTCGACACCTAGAAATGTTCACTTCGTCTTCAAGTCAATCTGGGCACCCCAAATCGCCAGCCATGAGCAGCTCTGTAGATCGCACTTGCTACTGGCTCGATTAGGTTTGCTCCCAGCGTTAGGAGCTTTGCCTTTGGGTCCTTTGTCTATAAGATAGACCAATCAGCAATCCAAGAGCAAATTAGTTTAATAACACTGATAGGATCATTGATCCTGTTCCTATCAAAAATGATGTCATTCCTACATTTCCACATAGCCCAAAGCAGAGCAGAGGTACCAACTAGTGTCAATTTCTTGTCATTTTTCGGGAAACTTTTAATCCATCTCCCAAAACAATCCCTCGTATCGGCAGGGATGGAATGTCAGTCAAAGGCACATTTAATCAAATTTCAAATCAACCTAGCTACCGAACAAGAGAAAAACAGATGATCAATAGTCTCCTCATTTCCACAAAACACACAATTCGTATCTCCTTTCCACCCCCTTTTCAGAAGGTTATCTCTAGTCATGATGCTTTTCCTGTTAACTAGCAACAAGAAGAATTTGATTTTCGCCGAAACTTTAATCTTCCAGAGAAATTTCTGTGGAAATCCACTGTCACTCTTAATCAAATGAAGATAAAAGGATTTTACAGTGAACTTTCTGTCAGGGGCCAGCATCCACATTGCTTTTCCTTTACCATTGTATATCAATACTTCTTCACATCTTGCTTTCAAGCTTTCCCACAGGGTAACAGATTCCCCATATAAAGTTCTCCTGAAGGAAAAGTTGTGCCACCCTTTATCCATAGCCTCTTTTTGACAGAAATTCCATGGTCAATGCTAATAAAATATAAGTTTTGATAAGCCTCTTTCAGGGATTTATTTGCTACCAACCAATCTTCCCAAAATCCAGTATTACACCCATCCCCAAGTTTCTTCTTGATATGTTGATAAGAAATATCTTTAATTTTTAGGAGGCTAGACCAAAACTAGGAATCTTCATTTCTATGGGCAATACCAGAGATGCATTTTTCTCTAATGTATTTCCCTTTAATAATGTTTTGCGAGAGACCCTCCTCATTTTCTAACTTCCATAACCACTTGGCAAGGAGAGCATTATTAAAGTTTTCCAGGGCAATAATCCCCAGGCCTCCTTGCTGTTTTGGCATACAACAATTTTTCCAACTTACTAGGTGATATTTCTTTTTATAATATGAGCTTGCCACACTAATCTTGCTCTGAAAAATCAGCTTTCTTCCTAACTCCAGCAGGGAGAGGATAGAAAGACATCATATATATATAGGTATATTAGTCAAGCAAGATTGGACAAGAGTTACCCTCCCTGTAATCTCTTTTCAAATTTCTCAGTCATATTCTTCCAAAGTTTGCTTCTAATTCTGATATTAGAGACTGGAAATCCTAAATATTTCAAAGGGAGAGAGCCCAGAGCACAAGTAAAAATTTCTTGATATACTAAATTTTTTTAGTGGCATCGCCAAAAAGGAAAAGCTCACTTTTGTGGAAGTTAATCTTGAGGCTAGACATTTGTTCAAAGGCAGTTAAAATAAATGTTAGATTTCTACCACTTTCTTCATCATCCCGAAGGAGAAAAATAGTATCATCTGCATATTGCAGCATGTTAACCCCCTTAGTGTGATATTCAGTAAGAACCCCTTTAACAAATCGCTCCTTTCTAGCATTGTCTAGAATAATTGCTAATGCATTAACCGCCAAATCAAATAGAAGGGGTGAGAGGGAATCTCCCTGTCCAAGCCCTTTATGTGTTTAAAAAAATGGGCCAATCTCATCATTGACCTTGACCCCCACTTGTCCCCATATCATGGTATGCATGACCCAGTCACACCACTTGTCAGGGAAGTTCTTTAATTTCAGCATTTTATGCACAAATGGCCATTTGATTTTATCATACGCTTTTTTCAAAATCCACTTTGAACAACATAACACTCTGTTTTTTTGTGTCTATGGTGTTCAAAGCTTCATGTAGGATCACCGCCCCCTCCATAATATATGTACCTTTAATAAAGGCAGTCTGGATAGGTGAGACGATAGGGTTCACCACTCCGCTAAGTCTGTTCATCAAAACTTTAGTGATTATTTTAAAACTAACATTCAAAAGACATATCGGTCTAAACTTCTGAATTTGCTTGGCATCATTGGTCTTTGGCACCAGAGTAGTAATGCCATAGTTTAACCTAGATATGTGAATTTTGCCATCATGGAAATCATCAAGTAAATCTTTGAGATCCCACTTCACTAAATCCCAAAAATGTTGATAAAAATCAACAGGGAACCCATCAGATCCAGGGCACTTGTTTTTCTCCATAGAGAACACAACTGAGTGTATTTCTTCCATGGAAAAAGGTTTTGAAGGTCAGTTATATTCTGAGTGGAGATAGTTTGTGAGTTCTGAATGTTAAGTGTAATAGAACAAGGATCAGCATGTTCAAAGATATTTTTGTAAAAATCAGTAATATACTTCATTAGATTCTCATCCCCCTCAATTACTCCTTCATCGTGCTCCAAGGACAAGATTCTATTTTTCCTGTTTCTCCCATTCACCTTAGCATGATAATATCTGGTATTGGAGTCACCTTCTTTGATTTCTTTATCTTTGTATCTCTGCAACTATTTGACCTCTTCTTGCTTAAGCAACTCATTGAGTTGTTTTCTAAGATCTTTTTGTAAAGTTCTATCATGAGCACATAATCCCATATTTTCAGCATTTTTATCAATGACATCCAACTTGTCTAGCAATTCCCTCCTTTTCTTTCTGTAAACATCATTAGCATTCAGGACCCAACTTTTGATTTTCTGTCTCGAATTTCTCATATTCTACTGCCATTTATTAATACTGGAGTCTCTAGTAGAAATTTTCTAGTTTTCCATGATAAATTCTTTAAATACTTCCATCATCATCCAATAGTTTTCAAATCTGAAAATTGGAGGAGTAGATTTGTGGGTCCTAGTGTCCAAGATTAGTGGAGTGTGATCAGACACTTCCCTTTCCAAAGCATGAACAAATGCGACGGGATATTTCTCCTCCCAATCAGGGCAAATTAGGACCCTATCTAATTTTTCAAAGGTGGGATCAACTAGATTGTTAGCCCAGGTGTAATTTCTACCATTTATGGGCAGCTCCCTAAGTCCAGCATGTTCAATAATGGCATTAAACACAAAGCTCGAGTGATTAACCTCAACTGGCTTGTTTTTATCTGCACTATTTCTAATAATATTGAAAGCTCCCCCAATCACACAAGGCAAGGGGTTATCCTAATACAATCTAGATAATTCTTCCAGGAATGTGGCTTTACCATCATTCCGGGCATCTCCATACATAGTCATCAAGTTCCATTTGAATTTGGCATTTTTGTCAAATAGCAACAATCTAATGAAATATTCACCCTTATCCACTTGGGGTAGATCAAATAAATCATTATTGACTCCTACCAAATCCCCCCCCCCCAGCTCTGCCTCTAGGTGCAATCCGGTCCCATAGGAAATTTTTACCCGCAGACAGATTATGCAACTCATCATGGGAAAAGTCAGCTTTGATAGTTTCCTGTAATCCTAGAAAATCTAGTTTTTTTTCTATAATACTTCCCCTAATAATTTTTTTAACGTCCTGCCCAATACCTCTAAAATTCCAAAACATGCCTATCATTTCTTCTTCTTTTTTATTTTTGCCAAGCCCCCAATGGAGATGATGTGCTTTCCCCCACTATGAATGGGTGAGCCACCTCTCATTTTGTGATTGCTAGAAAATATCTTTTTGAGTTGATCATAATAATCTATTTCTGCCTCTGCATCAGAGTGATCCTGATCAGAGCATAATTCTTCCAACATAGCATCTCCAATATCTATTGCGTTTGGAGAGCTTGGTTCTTTTTGGTCTTTCAAATTTTCTAGATTTTGGAAATACAAATCTTTTCTGGCCCGCTCCATATTGAAAATCAGGTCCAGATTTTGACTAATCATCTCAATAGAACACCCCAAATCAACCCCACCTTACTAGCCAAATGCAACAAAGAAATTTGTCCAGAGTTAAGGGAATGATCATTACCATAGTTGTATTTCTCGGCATCTCTTTCTTTAGCAAGGTCCTCAATTTTAGAGTCTTTTTTGTCCAGGTTCCCGTCACTTCTTCTTGTAGGTCCAACCCTGTCTTTGTCATTATCAACATGTTCTCTTTTTTGAAAACCCAAGTTTGGTCCTCAAGGAGTCCACAGAGTCTTGACTTGCAGTGTACTCCCTCCATTCCTTTATGTAAGGTGTATTCTTTTCAGCATGGTGACCAAGGCACACAATTATACACATGTTAGGATGAAATTAACCTTGGCTAAATCATGATTAGCGACAACTAAATCAGTTAGGCTAGGAAAGTAAAAGATACACACAATCAGGAAAGAGATACTTTCCTTTTTCTCTTTACAAGAAGAGATGCATGAAATCAAGGGAGAGATACTTTCCTTTTTCTGAAGGGCTAATGACGGAATTACTAGGAATTAGAAGAAATGCACCTTACATTATGGAATTTTATTAAAAAACAAATACACCTTATATAAAGGAATGGAGGGAGTTATCAACAGGTTCAGCATAAGCATCTCCTACTTCCACTGTGTTGTCATGAGTCTCATTGGGTATCTCCCCATCATTGTATCCTTTAATCTCCAGATCTTTAGCTTCCATAAAGTCAATTTTTTCATGCATCTGTTAATGAATTCTTTCTGTTTAACAATCACATCTAACAGCTCCTGTCTCTCTTTCTCCCATGATATGAATTTTTTCTCTTCAATTGTTCTTAGTGCATCTTCCCATTTTCTACCCTCTTCAATCTCCATCAGGTGCATCATTACTTTGTTCAGATCATCTTGCACTTTTTTCCTATTCTCAACCTCTATATAATAATCTTGTTGGTTTTTCAATAGTTCCTTACTTCTTTGTTGAAATTCTTCAAACTGTTTGAGACTCGGACTCCCTAAAGCAATTTTTTCTTCGTGTCCAGTGTCATCACCATCTCTAGTTCTCATCTTATTGCTCATTTCCTCCCCCATTTCCTTCAATTCATCACTGACCAAGTCATGTTTTCTATTCTGATCATACCAACCATGTTCAACCACTTCTTCTAGTTTATTAGTAATTCTATAGATCATCAGATCCTTGTCAGTGACCTATGTATGAACTGGAATTTTATTAAAATCTCTCACCCCAACTTTACCTTTGATTTTTCCTGAAAAATAGTTATCATATCAATCTCTAACACAGGCCCAATTGTTGCACCTACTTCACACATACCAAAGAAGTGTTTGAAACACTTTGGAACTTGGCCAAAATTAACCATCAATGTGTGTAGTTTCCCAACAGCTTGAGTGTCATATGTCCAACTCTTGACATTGATGACTGCTTTAGTCCCAAGCAGATTAAAGTCATCAAAGTTGGCAAGCTCAATCAATCTGCTCTTATTAGGAAATCTCATCAGGTATGCATTCTTTCCCTATTTCTTGCATCTCCATTGCCAATTCCACTTGAACATGTAGTTGAATCCTTCCAAGAATTTGGTTTCATTAATTTCTCCAGAGACAATTCTGATAATAGCCATAGGGTTGGCATGCTCCATGCTCATGATTTCTTTGGACTTCTGAACCAGTAAAACTCCTAGTCCTCTTGTTGCATACCCTACAAACTTAGGTACTGGTTTCATCTGTCTTAACCAGGCACAATCTTTAGATATATGAGGATTTTTCCCACAAATGATGCAGTTAGGAAGCTTGCAGTCCCTTGTGGTTTGTCTGTGGTTTTTGCACTTGTTGCATCTAGTCTTGAAATTGTTCCCGGGTTTGCTTATGTCTCCACCATCCTTTTTGTTATTACTAGAGTTCATCACACATCCGTTCTGAACAAGTCTGTTCTCTCCTCCATTTCCCAAGCTCTCTTTCTAAGATGTCCTGTAACTCCTTGTGTCACCAACTTATTCCTGTTGAAAGTATCAGATCTCTCCATCCCAGGCATCTGAGCTTTGCTTCCATCTCCTCCCTCAGAAATTACCTGACTGTTTTATGAGATCTGGGCTAAGAGGGCCCCAATCCACCACTGTTGTTGAAGTAGATCAAATTGCTGCTGCCCTTGGGGGGCCTCAGATCCAGTCATGCTACCTCCTGATTTGCCAGATCCACCTCTATTATCAGGATTGGAGGACCTTCCAGAACCTTCCACTCCAACAGATCTGCCATGGTTGTTGCCGCTGCCCTCTCCTTGCTCCATCTTCTCCTCTCTAAACCTGGAGTCTCCATCTCTTCTGCCCTCAAACCTCTGTATGTTGTTGAATCTGTCAACATCTTCATCTTTTTTGCGGCACTCGAAACTGTCACTTCCCCCCTGTTGAATCTACCTGTCCATCTCCCCCCTCCACCCCCTCTGTTCATCTCTCCCCTGTCTAAGTGAGTGCTGACTGGCGGCGGACAGGGAAACCCTAAGTCCTCGAGGGGGTCACACTCATAGCCAGAAAGGAGTAGAGGGAGGTAATCTATAGCCTCAAATGCCATGGAAGGCGCATTTTGATAACGTGTCTCCAACAAATCACCAAAATGCCCTTTAGTCGAGGGAACCACATTAGGCAGATCCCCCTCCCATTTTGATACCCCCTTCAGCACAGAGGGCACAACGAAGGGAGTCTTTGTTCCTACTACCTCTCTCTTTTCTCAACACTGATCTAGAACCGATCACAGTGAGAAGGTATTTGGGATTGATAGTGATTTTACTTGAAACTTCCGGTGAGGACCCAACCTCCTCATCGGAGTCGTCTCCGGCTATCAGCCAAAATAGGCCACCAACCGGAGAATCCCCTACTCCATGGCCATGGAGCGAGGATGGCTGAGCAGGCGTGGGCAGCGACGAGGAAAGCGTGGAGATCTCCTCAGAATAAGCGGCCACCTCCGCTGCTTCGGGCCCTTCTTCAACTTTTGCATCTCGCCGCTGTCCATCTTCGTCGCCCGCTACAGATCCCTCACTTCCTCCACCTGGATCGCCTCCGCTTTTGGTGCCGCAAGCCCCATGACAGCTCCATCCATAAAATCCGACGGGCCCGCCGGAGCGCTGCGATAGGAGCGGAACCCTCTTCACTTCATGTCTTGCTTCGGGGTGTCGGAGGCGGATTCCTCCATCTCCCATAGCAGCATCTTCAAGGCTCCCGCCGGCTCACTAGAGGGGGTGAGGCAAATATCCTCCGCCTCTGTGAGCTTCCTGAAAGCAGATCCCGCCGCTTCCTTGAGCTCCCTCCTTTGCGAACCAGGAGAGGATTTCCCTCATCTTCTCCATCTTCCCCTCGCCACCTTGCGCGATTTATCGCATGCACCCCTCGAACCTCAGCTTCCAGGACGCCATAAATGGTCAGAGGTGGAGTAGGTTTCTCAGATCTGGGAGGGGATGGGAACACCACGTCGAAAGGTGAGGGAATGGCCGCCCCCGCCTGCTGCCGCGTCTTAACTACCTCTCGGCCATGGTGCTCTCTCTCCTCTCGCGCCTCGATCTCCGCAATGTGTCGGGCCTCCTCTCCCGAGCCAAACCTCCTGCCAACCAACACAACGTGACACGGTAAAAAAATCTGCACACCTTCCTCAACCACGTCGGCCTCGCGTACCGCCTGCGAGTCAACACAAACCTCATGGTTGTCGAGCAGGACGAGCCGGTGCGTTTGCCGTCGCCAAAGGAGCGAGCCCCGCCGGAACAAGAGAAGATCCAACACTCGAAGGTCGGTGATGAGGTATGCCTCCCACCGCCGATCGCCATCGGCGTCGCCACACGAGACATGTGAACGAATCGTCATCCCCCCTTCTCCTTTCCTGGCCTATTTCTGCTGGAGCCAGTTGCTTCATGCTACATCTATGGCTCAATTTTTGCGCTTTTGCTACGAATGATGTTTTCGTTTGCCGGAACCATCTTCAATTTTGGCGACCACTGGTGTTTTCGGTTTGCTGGAACATCACCCAATTTTGCATTTTTGCTTCCATCATTTTGGTTCTACTGGGAATTTTACTAGAACCAAAGTAAATTGTTGCTGGAACCGGCTGTTTTGTTTTTGCTACAATCGAATGGAGAGTTTTTGTTCACGGATTTGTGCTGGAACCAGTCGTTGGGGATGCTGGAACCGGCATCGGCAGGAGCTCAACCGGCCAGGGGGTGTTTTTGAAATGATCCAGGGAGGGGACGGTACTGGAACGACTGCGGCAGCGCTGAGAACCAGTGGTTGCGGATGCTGGAACCAGCTTCGTCGGGGGCTGCAAGGGTCATGCCCGGAGCTGGAGCTGAGGGGGGAGGTGCTGCAAAACTCGAGCGAGCTCGCCGGCAGGGATTCTTCTAGCTCGGCAGCGGAAGGGGTACTTCAAGTTCAATCTCGCAGGTGGCGGAGGCGGCGGAGCTTCTGTGAAGCGCGGTTGCGTAGATAGCCTCTGCGAGCGGTGTTCATGAGGGAGTAGGGGAAGAGGAAGAAACAGGTAGCGATCAAGTGGTTGTCGTTCGTCTAATCGAGGGGCTGCGCAGCGAATTTGGGCTGGTCGACTATCACCGCCCTGAATTTTAAGGAGTGCCAAACTGACCTGTAGTATGTGAGTGTCGTGGGAGTAAGACTGGCAGTAATATGGGGGGGGGTACGTATGAATAAGGGCAGAGCCTTGTTACGTCGCAAGTGTAACACTCGGATGTACGAGTTCAGGCCCCACTCAGAACTGGTAAAGACCCTACGTCTCGAGCCCTGAGGCTACAGTGTTTGCTTATGGGTGTATCTGATTACAGGGAGTTTGTAACCCTCGCTCTGGCGCCAGAGGGTGGCTTATATAGAGTGTGCCACCACCTGCCGAGCGCCATTAGTAGGGTAATTAATGACGCTAACTGCTAGAGTTACTAGAAACGACTGAGTTAACTAGGGGCGTTACAGGTAACATCGCCTTCACAACACTTTATGTGAGTTAAGTCCCTCGAACGTTGTAGTTCCCACGTCGCCTTTGCTTCTTCTCATCCGAGTGTTGAAGCCTGACCGACTGGCTGACGACGTCCGAGTGACCTCCAAAGATCCGAGTGGATATAGTAAAATCACCCGAATGCTAAAGTAGTCCAAAGACTTCCATGAACATGTGGGACCCCAGGTGGGCCCTACATGTCAGGTCCATGACCCTACCTTGGGTAGGTGACCTCATCATTAGCCCCCGAATCTATTGAGGTTGGCGGAACGAGTGACCGACGTGTCGTGACGTCGACGGCGTCTCGGAGACGCCGGGAAACGAGTCGGATCGTTTCTCGCTTGGCTTTAAAACCATAACCGATTCAGGTTAAATAGATTTTGAATGAGCCAAACAGCCCCACTATTCGAGCCACTTGGCTAGAGTCGAATTCATTCTCAGGAGAAGTGACCCAAAGACTCGAGAGTATGATCGTCAAAACTTCCAGTTGGTAATGCTAGAAAACTGTTGACCTTTCAGATGTTCCAATGACAGTTAAAAATTCATCCGAGTGCTCGATGGATCTTCTTCACTCACTCGGTGGGTTTTGGTACGTCGGAGCGCATGAGTGGGCGCGGAGCCCATTCAGACCACGTTGTGGCAAAATCTCCGGCGATTTCGAAATCGTGGGAAGCACGCGCGCGTGGGCGGTTGCGTCACAGAAGTGGGGAAAGTGGATGTGGCGCCTCGATTTCTGCACCGCAAATATCGCCACGCGTCCCAGCAATGCTTCCCCAAAGATTTTGCAAATCCGCCACCGCCCGTTGATTGCGCAGTGCCTGCTGATCTGACAGCTGTGAATCCGCCGAGACAAGGTATAAGACTTGACTGGGAGGGGGAAGAGAGAGATAACTCCCATTCCCCACCTCTCCGATTTCTCCACTGTCCCACCGAGAGCTCCACCTGTGCCGCACCTCCGCCGATTCGCCTCCCCAATCTGCTGAAGATGACGAGGAGCGCAACCGCGAGGCCGAGAAGGGTTAGAAGGCGTCGTGAGGGTCCTCCTCGAGCGCAGGTGCGCCGGCGGGCTTCGTCCAGGGCGACTGGATGCCGCTACGGACCACCGCCGGCCGGCTGATGGAGCTGGAAAGCTAGGGCCTCCTGGTCGCTGAGAGCTGGCGACTGCCGGTGGCAGGCGAGATCGAGCTAGCGCCGCGTGGGGATGAACGGGTCCTCCTCACGACCCATATCGACTAAGGTTTCTCCTTGCCTCCCCATCCATTCTTCCGCTCTTTCTTGGATTTCTACGGGGCTCCGCTCCATTACCTTCCCCCAACGCCATTTCCTATTTGGCGGCCTTCGTTTCTCTTTGCGAAAACTTCCTCGGCTATCATCCTCACTGGGGTCTGTTCAAACACCTGTTCATGTGCCGAGTGATGACCGTAAAGAAATCTGCTCCGACTGGGGGAAAGACGAATGTAGCCCAGTTGTGCAGGGGTTTAGGCATCCAGTTGAGGGGGGAGGGTAGTTTTCCGCAAATGAATTTTCCCGACACGGTCAAGGGTTGGCAAGGGACTTGGTTTTACTACCAGGATGTCCCAGTCGGCGAGGGACAATCGGGTCTCCCACGGTATTCGACTGAGCGCGTTCGACGGCTTCCCAAACTTATTGTGACCAAGGAGGAGAAAGTCGAAGTAGACATCCTTGTGATTGCATTGGTAGCCCGAGTGAATCAAGGCATCAACGGTCTAGACCTGTTGGAGGTCTTCTTCCAGAGAAGAATCCAGCCGCTGCAGGCAAGAGCCCACCCCATGTGGCAGTACTCGGGACCGAGTGACCCCACGCGTACGCACCCAGAGGAACTCAGCGCCGAGGCCGTGGAGAACAAGCTCAAGGCTATCACTCCGGCTTGTGACAACCCCAGGGGGACGAGGCGGGTGCCTCCGTTCTCGGCTGAGAATCCAGCGAATGAGGTAATTCCGTGTGTTGTCGTTGTTTTCCGAATGATTATGGTGTTTGCTGGCAAAAATCTTGGCTGGCATAAATTTCATTCGGCGGGCCTTCACGAGCATGGTGAGCTTGATACCCGCTGTCAACAATGCCCCCACTGACGTGACGATCGACAACGAGTGCCATGAGGGCTCGGATGGCGAAGAGGATTACGTGGATGATAGTGAGAGCGGTGGAGAGGAGGAGGAGGAGGACTCGGACCCAGGAGATGAGGCGGAATCCTCTCCATTAGAGGAGATTCTGCCCGAGCCCCGCTCCAAGGCGCGCCAAGACCCTGGGGTCCGTGGGGGCAACACCAAAGAGCTGGGTGCCGCCAAGTCTTCAGCGCCTCTCCTTCCCAATCGGGCTTTGAAGTGCGGGCATGGCGAGCTCGCACCGTCACCCGAGAAGAATGCCAAGCAGCCGAAGGTCACCGTCAACAAGCCTCAGAAGGCTGTCTTGCCGAAGACCAAGATGAACGTGCCGGTGGACTCAGCGTAAGTATCTTTGCATCAATTGCTATCTCAGTTATTTGACCGAGTGATGAGACATTCCGAGTGACTTCGTTGCAGAGCTGACACTTCGACTGCTTCGCTGGAGAAGGACAAAGCTGACGTTGACGCTGTGTCTTCAAAAGGTAACCTTTGAATTCACTCGGACATGATTTTTGAAGTCTGTGTTTCTCCTTTGAACCTACTCCCGAAATGATCTCCGAATGTTTACGGAACCACGCGAAGTGACAGAACTTGACGTGGATGATAAGGTCGACCCACCGAACCCTTCCGCTGACACAGACGTCGTGATGCGGGATGCTTCGCCTGCTAAGGCGTCAGCACCGGTCCGAGGAACTTCTTCGGGGGCCGGAACCGCACTCGGATCCCCTCTGCCAACTCCTCCTGCGGCTACCATCTTCAGACTACACCACGTCCCGGAGGACGAGGTGGGAGCGAGCAAGGAGGCGCAGATCCAGCTGAAACTGATGAACGACAGGTTGAAAGGGCCTACGACCCAAGCGAGGCTTTGGAGAAGAACGTCCGAGTAAGTACTCTTGTAAGTACCATCTTCAGTCGGATATTTTGTCTTGTATGTAGTTTTCTTGAGGTCCCGAGTGGGTTTGCGTCGGGAGCACACCCACTTGGTGTTCTCTGATTCTAGTGGGGGCGCGCTGAGCGCACCCACTGGGTGTAGTCCCCGAGACTGCCGTCGATTGAAGCAGTCGGCGGTAGTCTTAGAATCCGTGTGGCGTTTGTATAAACGAGTGTAGAAATACTTGTCGAAAAGGATGCGGTGATGGTCCATGGACCAGATCCTCTCGACGTTAACCGTCGAGGTGTAGAACTTGCTACTCTCCAGTGGGGCCGCGCTGAGCGCACCCACTGGGTGTAGTCCCCGAGATTGCCGTCGACTGAAGCAGTCGGCGGGAGTCTTAGAGTCCGAACGGTACTTGAGGTAATACCTCTGTTGGATTTTGGGCTCCGCAAAACCCAAAGAAGTTCGAACTCAGGGGCGTGTGCGAAGATCCCAACCAGCTTCGGCTTCAAGCTCACGGCTCCACAGCCCGGCCGAATCAAACTCACTCAATCGCGAGGAAGAAGGCTAACACGCTGATTTACCCAGGTTCGGGCCGCTGCGAAGCATAAAACCCTAGTCCTGCTTTTGGTGGATTGCCTCACGAGGAGGTTTGTGGATGAACTGGTACAGTGATGAGCAACCTCGTGAGGGCGCTCGGGTGGTCTCGGATCCGTCCCTCTCTACGACACAGCCTAGTCTCTATTTATAATGGCCCGGGTCCTCTTCCCTTATCGCACTGGCGGGAAGGGATCCCACAACGGCCAAATTCGAAAGGGGACAGGAGGTACATCTTTAACTGACGAAAGGTGGTCTTCGCCTGCAGAGTAGCTGGTAGTGACGTGGAGGTGGGCTCGGTGGTGACATCCGTCCTGCCGAGCTCGTGGGCTTGGTCTTGTTACACCAGAATGGAAACCTTTGGCAGGATGCCTCGGGAACCCGCGTACGTCCTTGCCTCCTTTGCACCAAAGAGGAAACTGCTTCTTCTATGCCCGCTGGCGCTCGCCTGGCCCGGCTGGCGTCACCTCAGCCTCTCGAGGCCGAGCGCTGCATAGAGATCTCCGCCCCTCAGGAGGGAGCCTGGTGAGGTCTCCTCCTTCCGGGGTTCTTGGTGTAGTCCTCCTCACGAGGGTGAGGCTCTCACGAGGGCCTTGTCTTCAGTGATGCAGCGCCGGGCCGTACTGGTTGTCGAGGTGGGCCACGCCCTGGGCCTCACGCAGGCAGGTCTGGGTACCCCCGTTCCCAGGACGCCGATAGTAGCCCCCGGGCCCAAGACGCACTCGAGTTGGCTTCGGGGCGAAGCCGAAGAAGACGGCCCAAAGCGCCACAGGCCCCAATCGCCTGCGGGCCAGGCCTGGCGCGTGGTGCGCGGTTTGATGCGGACGCCTCCGCTCCCGTGTTCCCTCGGCAACTGCCCGAACCGACAAAAGCCTGACGCCCAGTGTCGAGCCATTATTGCTTTCCTTCCCTGTGCTCTTGCTCCTTGGCCCAGATCCCTATCCTCTGTGAGAACTCCTCCAGATCTCTGTGTTGCACCTTCCTCCCCCTTGCTCTCTTGTTCTCAAGGACCTCTCGATGGCACCCGCCGGCAAGTCGAAGCCCGAAGCTCAAGGCTCGGCCTCTGCTTCCACCTCGCTGGCGCTCTCGAAGTCTGCCATAGCCAAGGACGGGGACCTCGCCCCAGTGCTTCCGTCGATGGCGGACGACACCAATGAGTGGGGGCGGACCTTGATATGGTGCGGCTCCGCGGGGCAGCACAACTTGGCCAAGTCAGTCTATCCTTTCTTCCTCCACAGCATCTTCTCCGGGATCGTTCCGCCCTTCTCAGGGTTCTTCACCGCTATCCTCGAGCACTATGGGATCCAGGCCCTCCATCTCCAACCCAACTCCATCCTGCTTTTGTCCGTCTTCGCCTTTTACTGCGAGGCCTTCGTAGGCGTGAAGCCTTCAGTGGTTCTCTTCCACCATTTCTTCAGTTTGTAGCTTCACGACGGCGCCCAGCGGTCGGCATGCGTCTCCTTCGTCGCAGTCCAGAGCGGGAACATGCTCTTGAAGGCCGGGAAGAAGGTGGAGAACTTCAGGCACCGCTGGGTCTTCTTGGATGTCCAAGGCCTCAACTCTCGCTTGGAGCTCCCGAAGGGGCTGCCGAAGATGACTCCTGCGTGGGGCTCCGCGAAGCTCACTGACCCCCCGGGCTAAGCCCGTCCTGGAGTAGATCTCCCGAGACATCAGCGTCAGGAAGTTGACCGGGGGGATGATAGTGAAGGAGTTTCTGGTGCAACGCCTGGCGCCGCTCCAGGCTCACTCGAAGCCCATATGGGACTACCAGGGTGATGGGGATGGCATCAGGCTCCGATCCGCTCGCCTAACCAATGGGGAGCTGAACAGGGCCGTGGCGACCCTGCTCAACGGCGACCCCGAGGACCTCCCCGAGGCCTATGCCCCGTTGTATTGCCGCGACGACAAGGCCGATCTGGTCGCCACCATGCCCACCTTCGACGAGCTGGGGCTTTCTCCGGCCGAGTGCCCTCGCTCCCCAGTGATGGTGTCCTCCGGCGACACCACGGGTGAGGAAGACTCGGAGGAGACCGCGGATGACGATCTGGAAGAGGTGTCCCCTCCGTCGCGGAGCGTGCTCCTCCGCGGCTTCGAAGACGACGACGATGCCGGCGAACCCCTGTCTGCTAGTCCTTCGCAATTCGCTAGGGTCCTCAGGGGGTCAGGACCCACTCCTCGGGCCGCGCGGACCGCCGGCTGATACGTCTCCAACGTATCTATAATTTTTTATTGTTCCATGCTATTATATTATCGGTTTTGGATGTTTTATATGCATTAATATGCTATTTTATACTATTTTTTGGGACTAACCTATTAACCTAGAGCCCAGTGCCAGTTTTTGTTTTTTCCTTGTTTTTGAGTTTTACAGAAAAGGAATATCAAACGGAGTCCAAACGGAATAAAAATTTACGATGATTTTTTATGGACCAGAAGAGACCCACGGGGCATCGGAGTTGGGCCAGAAGAGCCACGAGGCAGCCACAAGTCTAGGGGGCGCACCCCCCTAGGGCGCGTCCCCCTGGCTTGTCGTCGCCTCGTGGCCCCCCTTGATGTGAGACCGACGCCAAAAATTCTTATAAATACCCAAACCTCCGAAAAGAAACCTAGATCGGGAGTTCCGCCCTCGCAAGCCTCTGTAGCCATGAAAAACCAATCGAGAGCCCATCCCGGCACCCTGCCGGAGGGGGAAACCATCACCGGAGGCCATCTTCATCATACCGGCGGTCTCCATGATGAGGAGGGAGTAGTTCACCCTCGGGGCTGAGGGTATGTACCAGTAGCTATGTGTTTGATCTTTCTCTCTTGTGTTCTTGAGATGACACGATCTTGATGTACCGCGAGCTTTATTAATATAGATGAATCATATGGAGTTTTCCCCTCTCTATCTTCTTGTGATGAATTGAGTTTTCCCTTTGAAGCTTTCTTATCGGATTGAGTCTTTAAGGATTTGAGAACACTTGATGTATGTCTTGCGATGGGATATCCGTGGTGACAATGGGATGTTCTATTGATCCACTTGATGTATGTTTTGGTGATCAACTTGCGGGTTCCGTGACCTTGGGAATCTATGCATAGGGGTTCGCACATGTTTTCATCTTGACTCTCCGGTAGAAACTTTGGGGCACTCTTTGAAGTTCTTTGTGTTGGATTGAACATGATGAATCTGAAATTGTGTGATGCATATCGTATAATCAAGCCCATGGGTACTCGTGGTGACATTGGAGTATCTAGGTGACATTAGGGTTTTTGTTGATGTGTATCTTAAGGTGTTATTTTAGTACGAACTCTAGGGCTGTTCGTGACACTTATAGGGATAGCTCATAAGATTGATCGGAAAAGATAACTTTGAGGTGGTTTCGTACCCTACAATAATTTCTTCGTTTGTTCTCCGCTATTTGTGACTTTGGAGTGAACTCTTTGTCGCACGAGAGGGATTTACATATGATTCAACTATATCAGTATTGTTGAGAGAACTTGCACTAGTGAAAGTATGAACCCTAGGCCTTGTTTTTAAGCATTGCAATACCGTTTGTGCTCACTTTTATCATTAGTTACCTTGCTGTTTTTATATTTTCAGATTACAAAAACTTATATCTACCATCCATATTGCACTTGTATCACCATCTCTTCGCCGAACTAGTGCACCTATAGAATTTGCCATTGTATTGGGTGTGTTGGGGACACAAGAGATTTCTTGTATTTGATTGCAGGGTTGTTTGAGAGAGACCATCTTCATCCTACACCTCCCATGGATTGATAAACCTTAGGTCATCCACTTGAGGGAAAATTGCTACTGTCCTACAAAACTCTGCGCTTGGAGGCCCAACAAAGTCTACAAGAATAAAGTTGCGTAGTAGACATCACCGGTCGGGCGACCTCGAGGAAGCGCGCGGCTGTGCCTCCTTCGGAGTGCCCCCCTCGTGCCAGTAAGGCGACTGAGGCGCCTGCCTCGCCCCTGCCTGAGCCACAACCTGTGGGCGAGGTGGCCGCGGCCGGGGTGGGTACGGCTTCTCTGGCCACGGCCCTTGCGGGCGACGCCTCCGCTTCCCTGCACGGTGGTGCCTCCCCGGAGAAGGGCGAGGGCATCCCCACCTTCGCCGCGGTGGAGAAGAAGAGGAAGTGGGTTGACGTCGAAGAGTAAGTAACCCTGCTTTGCTTTTGGCCGTCCGCAGGTGGCTCGCGTGCTCACGGTCCCTTCTTTGCTTGGTAACCAGGAGCGCCGCCATGCTGAAGATGAAGAAGAAGAAGGCGACCGTCAAGCCGAAAGGTGCCTTCCGATGCGACGCCCGTTCCTGGCGCCGCGCCGACGCCTGATGGGGGGCCGGACGTCGTGGGTGAGGAGGCTCACGGGGCGACTCTCCTTGTCGCGGCCATGGAACCCCCGAGGCCTGCGCGGGATGCCCACGGGACGACACTCCTTGCCGTGGCCGTGGAGCCCCTGACGCCTGTGGGAGAGGCTACTTCTGCCCCTAGGGATGCATCGGTGCTGCTGCCGGAGAGGCCAGCCCCCGAGGGCCGGCTGGCCGAGGGGCCATCCATCCTTGCCTTGTCCGAGGTGGTGCCGCAACCGCCGGCGCCCTCAGCCCGCAATGCTTCTGCCCCCTGTGGGCGGCGCCCGCTGCTGCGCAGATGCCACCTCCGGGCCAGACCCTGGCGCCTCCGAGTTGTGGCCTTCTGGTTGGGTCAGGCACCCTGGAAGGGGCCTACGCCACTCTGGATCAAGTCCGGGACGATCTCCAGAGCACCGACGGTCGCCTTGCGAAGGAGCGCTTGGGGCTCCTTTCTGGGTGGCTCCAGGCCGACGCCGACGCCATGGCAGTTTTGAACCAAGCCGAGGCCACCGCCACAGAGAGCAGGAAGGAAGCCGCGTCAGCCAAGGCGGATCGTGATGCGGCGCTGGCTGATGCAGCGTCTGCCGCGGAGCGCTGCGGTGAAGCGGAGGCCAGCTTGAAGGTTCTTCAGGAGGAGAAAGTTGTGCTCGTGGAACAGCTCCGCCAGCGGGAGGAAGACCTCAAGGCCTGTGAGGCCAAGCTTGCCGACCGCGACTCCGCGCTGTCCCAGGCGGTGGCCGACCAATCCACGGAGCGCGAGCGTCTACACAAGCTGAAGGAAGAAGTAGCAGCGGAGAAGGCTTAGCTGGACGCTAGGGAGGAGGCCCTTGCTGCGGCTGAGAAGAGAAGGGCTGTGGAGTGCGATGCCCTCCCCTCCGTCGAGCTCAGGCTCTGTCGGGCGCTGCACTCCATCTGCCGGGGGGGATTCGTGGAATCCTTGGTAGCTCCTGAGAGCAGCCTCGCGGGGCTCTCTTCCAAGCTCTCCGAGGTGCTCGAGGGGGCCATTGCCAGGGTGGAGACCGTCTTGGAGAGTGAGTGCCGCGACCTCTTCTTCGCGGCCGCGATGCGCGTCTTCTGTCACCTCTAGCTTCGCGAGCCTGGTTTTGACTTCGGCGTCGTGATTCGCCCGGTTGATCCTGGGGTTCGCGCCGCTACGGCGACGGCCGTGGAGGGCGCCGTGGAGGCGTTGATGAAGAAGTTCGCCTGCGTTGCCATTCCCTCGCCTCTTGCAGCTGCGAAGGTCAATGATGACGACGACAATGGCAGCAATGTCGACGATGAGCTCCCCGCGGTCGGGGCATGCGGCGGTGTCTGCTCCTCCTCCTAGGTCCTTTCCTGCAACATCTATCGTGCTTCGCGGAGGCGTTAGACTTGTTTGCGTTTTCGGAGACATTCAATGCTTGTAATGACTGTTTAAATTATGTGGTTTCCTTCCTCGCCTTGCTTCCTTCCTGTTTGTTGTAGCGCTCTGCGTCGGCAGGGCCCGATCCCGTGCATACCTCAACCGCCGTTGGGGCGTCCGGATCACCAGGACGAGACCAAGGGGTGAGGGGCTACGTGACCAGTGAGGCCCCTGAGTCGCGATGCTCAGGAGTCCCCCTTGACGTGCGAGCAGCCCTCATGAAGGGAACATGGCGACGACGGGTTTGATTTGGAGATTTGGAGCGCCTTGAGCTCTGCGTCGACAGGGACCGGTCCCGCGCATACCTCAACCGCCGTTGGGGCATCCGGATCACCAGGACGAGACCAAGGGGTGAGGGGCTATGTGACCAGTGAGGCCCCTAAGTCGCGATGCTCAGGGGTCCCCCTTGACGTACGAGCGGCTCCCATACCTTTGCTCACCAGCTTTTGCCTGGGAGGGACGCGGGAAGACCAGGTATCAAGGATCTGGAGAGGTGGCGCGCGCCAGGCCCGGCCTGAGCGTAGCCCCCGTGCAGCCCCCTCGCGCGGGCATCCCAGGGGAATGCTGCGAGACGGGGCCGTGAGGGGCCATCCTGAGGTTGGTGCAGCCGCTAGGGCGCCCTTAGTTGTTTATCCACCAGCGCGGAGCATGGGGCTTCCACGTTGCGTGGGCATAGCCGCTGAGCGACAGTGTCGTCCGCCAGCGCGGAGCATGGGGCTTCCACTTGGGCGTGGGAAGGGGGGCTCGGCTCCTGAGCCCCCGGGCGTGTACATCCCATTAAGTTCGTACGCGTGGCCTGCACGGTAGAACTGAAGGTGTATTTGGGCACCCGTGAGCCAGCGCGGGTCTCACGAGGCCCTACCTCAAAGGCGGGTTGCGCCTGAATCTTCCGGTAAGAGGCTCCATTGCAAGTCCTGTATATTTTGGAGAAACCTTTGCCGAATGAATTTCTGAGGGCCGTCGTATGAGAAGGCCAAACACCAAGGACCCCTGAAGGTGACGTGAGCGGGGCCGGCCCGCCAGACAGAGCTCAGCCATTGGATTTATCGACGCTGCAGGGACAGACCCGAGCACAAACGCCGTGCCCAGTCTTCTCATGTGACAACCCAAGGAGAAAACACCCGGCGCGCGGCTCCCGCGGCGGCGAAATGCCGACTGTGGTTGCAGGAACCGAGCCGCGCGCCCTGACTCACCCACTCCCGATTAGCTCATGCGAGGACGTAGCACCAAGGGCCACGAGAGGTGACGTGCACGGGGCTAGCCTGTGAGACAGAGCTCGACCGCTTGGATTTGTCAACGCTGCAGGGACGGACCCGAGCACAGACGTCGTGCCAGCCCTTAATCACGAGGCGGTCGAAGGCGGGATCGTTAGGGCGCGACGACATTCACGGTGGCGAAGCACCGAGCATGCAGGTTGGAATACTTAGGAAATTTATCAAGTGCATAAGAGGTTCTGATACATGCGCAAACGACGCGGCTGCAGGGACGGGCCCTAACCGCTTGAGGATAATGCAGCCCGATGGGCGCCCTCAATCTGAACAAACCAAGAAGTTACCTGGGACGAACCAAAAAGTCACCTGGCAGCGATACCGCTGAAGCGTCGAGGTAGTTGTTGGAGCCTGGCCTTCATGAGCCCGACGCCTCCGGAGGCTCGGGGGCCTCGCAAGGGCCCGGTACCTCCTCCAGGACCGCGCGGCGCCGGGCCTCGTAGGGCACGAGCATGGCCTCGGTAAGGCGCTGGTACGTGGCACCCGCATTCACCAGGCCAAAGGGCACGCGGATGTAGTTGCACGGATAGCCCCCACCGCGGCCGACGCGCAACGGCCAGAAGAGGGCCGGGGACGCGACCCTGTTGATGCCCGGTATGTCGACGCAGACGCACATCATGCTGCCCGAGCCGGGAACGGTGGCTGCGCTAGGTGGTGTGGGGCGACACCCGCCTCGCATGGCCTGCGCCTCCCGAAGCTCCTCGATCGCTTTGGCGATGAACTCCCGCGAACCTGGCGCCTCGTGCCGTGCTCCTTGCTTGAGTGGGCGCGCATCGAAGCACGCCTCCATGTGGTGCCCGAGCACCTCCCTCGTCTCACTGGTCAGGTCGAAGGCCTTCCAGATGGAAGCCCCCGAGCCCGACCGGAGGGAGGCGCCGAGCACGCCTTCCTATGCGAGGCGGGGAAGGAGCCCTGACTCCGAGCGCGGAGCCTGAGGCGCTGTCCTGGGAGGCCTCCGCCCCCTAACGCCCCTTGGAGAGGAGCTGCTTCTTCTTCCTGGGGACATCCTCAGGAGGCAGGATGCCACCTTCGTCGTCAGAGTTTTCTGCCGCTGCGGCCCGGTAGGCGTGCTCGAGGGAGTAAACGGCGTCCTTCTCATCGCAAGCGACGGTGATGACGCCACCACTCCCCCGCATCTTGAGGGCGTTGTAGCCATGGTGAGTCACCGCCATGAACTTGGCGAGGGCAGGGTACCCGAGGATCGCGTTGTACGGGAGGTGGATGTGAGCGACGTCGAAGTCGATGAGCTCGGTTTGGTAGTTGTTACGCCCGCCGAAGGTGACCGACAGGCGCACTTGCCCGATGGGGATAGTGGAGCCATCGGTGACCCCTGAGAAAGGCTTGGTCGGCATGAGCTGGTCATAGGGCACTTGGAGCGTCTCGAACGTTTCGATGGAGAGGACATTGAGCCCAGCGCCACCGTCGATAAGGGTCTTGGTGACGAGGACATTGCTGATGGTCGGCGTGCACAGCATGGGGGGCGCGCCTGCCACGGCCGAGCACCTGAGTTGATCCTTGGAGTCAAAGGTGATGGCGCACTGTGACCACTTGAGGGGACGCACGACCTCAAGCTTCGG
The DNA here is from genome assembly GCA_039707655.1 of Elymus sibiricus. Taxonomy (NCBI): domain Eukaryota; kingdom Viridiplantae; phylum Streptophyta; class Magnoliopsida; order Poales; family Poaceae; genus Elymus; species Elymus sibiricus. The sequence goes on along the minus strand of CM077667.1, from coordinate 383,399,169 downwards.
GAGAGCCGCGTTCACCTCCCGCGAGAACTGCTTGAAGATCCGGTTCGACGCAGGGGCCTGAGCGCCGCCCAGGATGCAAGCGATTGCCCTAGCTTCCTGGAAGCCCCCAGCCCCGTCATCCTGCCTGTCTTCTTCCTTCCTCCTGGGTGGCGGCGGCAGCGGGGGGAGGCCGGCCTCACGAGGGCGAGCCTCATGAGGCTGGTCGCGGCAGGGCCCCTCACGAGGCTCGTCGCGCCCGCGGTCCTCCCGAGGCTGGTCGCGTCAATCCTGACGCGGGTCGTGACTGTCCCAGCGGCCTCCACCACGGCCTCCGCCGCGACCATAGCCACGATCGCCGCGCCCAGGGCGACGACCGAAATGCTCGTCGCGGAGCGACCTGAGCTCCTGGCAGTCGTTGGTGTTGTGGCTGTTGGTGTAGTGGAAAATGCAGAATGGTCGTCCACCCCTGGGGGGCTCCTCATCTCGACTGCGCTTCGCCTCAGGTTCCGCCGCCAGCACCGCGGGTGCCTTGCGCTTCGTTTCCTTGGCCTTGGTCTTCTTGTCTTCGAGGTCCGCCTCCGGAAGCTGAAGGAGGGAAAGGCGACCCTCCTCAGCCTTTGCACACTTGTTGGCCAGGTTGAACATCTCCAAGGCCGTGCACATGTCGTCGTGGATGGCAAGCTCTTCTTTCATCTGACGTCCCTGACGCCGTCGGTAAACGCCGAGATTATGGCCTCGTCTGACGCCTTCGGGATCTTGAGGCGAACAGTCGTGAAACGCTGTATGTACTTGTGCAAGGTCTCGCCCGGCTGTTGCTTCATGCGATGCAGGTCAGTCACAGCGAGGGTGCGGTCGCGAGTGCCTTGGAAGTTGGCAACGAAGCGCTCGCGAAGTTCGTCCTAGGAGGACATCGACCCCTCCGGGAGGTTGAGGAGCCCGGAGAGCGCATCACCCTTGAGGGCCATGGGGAACCAGTTCGCCATGACCTTGACGTCTCCTCCAGCCGCCTCAATGCTCAGCGAGTAGAGCTGTAGGAACTCCGCGGGGTCAGGGGTGCCGTCGTAGCGGGGAGGCAGGTCCGGCTTGAACTTGCCGGGCCAGGCGACCCGAAGCAGCTCCGGGGTGAGGGCGCGGCACCCCACTGCACCCACGGGCGCCGCGCGCACGGGAGGGGCCTGGTCTAGGTGTTCCTGCGCCGCGGCCTCCAGAGGCGCACGGTCGTGACGCTGGCGCAGCGGCGCGGGGAGTGCGCGTGCGTCAGCGCGCGGCCGTGGCACCACCTGGCAGCTTACTTCATCCCTCGCCTGCGCTAGTGGCCCGTGCGGCTGGTCGCGCGGGCGCACTTCACGCCTGGGCTCGGGGTCGGCGTCGCGCTGGGGAGGAGGAGGTGGCGCACCATGGGCCACGTCGCCCGCCAGAGAGGGCGGGGGACGGAGCGAGTAGGAGAGCGCCGGGGCGTCGCTGACGAGCTCCGCGATGCGCCCGAGCCAGTCGTCATAGCGGTTGGGGGCAGGGCGGTAGTGCAGCAGCTCGCGCACCATGAGCAGTGCGGCTGGCCCGTGCGCCTGCCCGGGGCGAGCGTGGGAGGACGACCCAGTAGTTGGAACGATGGACGGGGTGGCAGCACGGCCATCGCGCCGTGCGGTGACCGGCTGCGACGAGTCCTGCTGCTCAAGGGCGTCTGGGGCCGTGGCGGCGTCGGCCGCGGGAGAGGCGGATCGGCACGCGGCGGAGCGGCCCACTGGCGCTGTCTGGGTGACACGAGCAGCTCGGCGCTCGGCGGGCATCAACCATCGGAGCGGCGGAGCGGAGAGGAGGTGAAGCTTGAGGAAGGACTTCGACACGCCCCCTACCTGGCGCGCCAAATGTCGGATTTCGAGCTCTGCAAAACCCAAAGAGGTTCGAACTCAGGGGCATGTGCGAAGATCCCAACCAGCTTCGGCTTCAAGCTCACGGCTCCACAGCCCGGCCGAATCGAACTCACTCAATCGCGGGGAAGAAGGCTAACACACGGATTTACCCAGGTTCGGGCCGCTGCGAAGCGTAAAACCCTACTCCTGCTTTTGGTGGATTGCCTCACGAGGAGGTTTGTGGATGAACTGGTACAGTGATGAGCAACCTCGCGAGGGCGCTCAAGTAGTCTCGGATCCATCCCTCTCTACGGCGCGGCCTAGTCTCTATTTATAATGGCCCGGTTCCTCTTCCCTTATCGCACTGGCGGGAAGGGATCCCACAATGGCCAAATTCGAAAGGGGACAGGAGGTACATCTTATCCTGACGAAAGGTGGTCTTCGCCTGCAAAGTAGCTGGTAGTGACGCGGAGGTGGGCTCGGCGGTGACATCCGTCTTGCCGAGCTCGTGGGCTTGGTCTTGTTACACCAGAATGGAAACCTTTGGCGGGATGCCTCGGGAACCCGCGTACGTCCTTGCCTCCTTAGCACCAAAGAGGAAACTTCTTCTTCTGTGCCCGCTGGTGCCCGCCTGGCCCGGCTGGCGTCACCTTAGCCTCTCGAGGCCGAGCGCTGCATAGAGATCTCCGCCCCTCGGGAGGGAGCCTGGTGAGGCCTCCTCCTTCCGGGGGTCTTGGTGTAGTCCTCCTGGCGAGGGTGAGGCTCTCACGAGGGCCTTGTCTTGAGTGATGCCGCGCCGGGCCGTACTGGCTGTCGAGGTGGGCCACGCCCTAGGCCGTAGGTAGGTAGGTCTGGGTACCCCCGTTCCCAGGACGCCGACAACCTCATCCCGAGTGAAGCGATACTTGTTGAAGAGGGTGCGGTGATGGTCCATGGACCAGAGCCTCTCGACGTTGACCGTCGGGGTGTAGAACCTGTTGCTCACCTCCAGTAAGTAGAACTTGTTACTAAGCTTGTGGAAGTACCTCATCCCGAGTGAGGAGGACCTCTTTCCGAATGGGTAGATCCTGTTACTGAGTTTGTGGAAGTACCTCATACCCAGTAGGTAGAACCTGTTACTGAGCTTGTGGAAGTACCTTATCCTCAGTATAATTCCAGTGGGGGCGCGCTGAGCGCATCCACTGGGTGTAGTCCCCGAGACTGTCGTCGACTGAAGCAGTCGGCGGGAGTCTTAGAGTCTTGTAGTTCAACCGAATGAACCTTTATCTTGAATCCGATTGTTGTCATTGATGTTTCCTCGTTTTCTGTCGACAGAGCGTGTGCGAGCTCGGGACCCGCTACAACACCCTAGAGAAGGAGGTACAGGACCTGCGCCTCAGCCTTGAGGCCGAGAAGATCAAGAGCGCGCGTCTGGAACAACAGAAGCGATCACTCAGAGGTAAGCGCTTTCTGTCCGACTGCTTTAGAACTTGTTCTTTTTCCCTGTCTGACTGAAAGTACTTTATCATATGTATGTAGTGAAAATCTTCAACTTAGTAAGAGACTCCGGGCTTCCATTTCTATAGACACCATGAAGGAGGCCCTGGAGAAGAAAGACAGCGAGCTGGCGTCTGCCCAGAAGGATGCCAGTCGGAAGATGAAAGAGGCCGAGGACAAGATGAAGTCTCTCAAGAAGTGGGAGGAGGAGAAGAAGACGCTGGAGGCTGTTGCTAAGAGATCTACAGAGGAGGCTGTTGAGGTTGAGACGAAGTTGAAGCAGGTTGCATCCAAGAGGCTTGAGTTGGAGAAGTTTATTGAGGACTTCGGCAACGAGATGAATGAGATGCTCAAAGGTATGTCAATGACCCGACTGCATTTCAACTTGCTTTGATTCTTCACTCGTCCTCTGGTAACTCCCTTTTCTTCATCCATTCAACAGAGCTCCGCGTGGATGCTGAAGAAGAGACTTCCAAGATTGAGAACGAGCTGCATCCGACTGCGGGCATCCTTCATGACAGCTCGGCTCTTGCTCTGCTCCGACTGGATGAGGGCATCGGGGAGGTGACTATCTTCCTCAACCGTGTGAGTACTGATGTCAAGGACATTAACTGAGAAGTCACCCCCGGAGAGGAGTTCTCGAATGACTTAGACGCCCTCATCAACCGACTGCAAGACGTCCCACACCGAGTGCAATCGTGGAAGAAATCCACGGCTCGTGCTGGTGCTGACATCGCGCTCTCCCTCATGTGCGTGCATTGCAAGGGCGTGGATGAGGAGAAGTTGAAGTCACTGAAGGTTGTCAACAGGAAGAATGCCAAGATCGAAGACTTCATGGAGACATTCCTTGCAGCTGCCACCTGGATTGCAGACTTCATCGACCTCGACACCTTCACAGACGCAGCAGCTCCGACTACAACCGAGTGATCCTCGAATAAAAAACTTCAAGTGATATTTTCCTCGGTATGCCGAGTGCTTTATGTAATCGTACGTTTGCCGTGACTTAGCGGCCACAACTATCTGCACCTTTGCTTTGAATTATATGCAGTTTGATTGCCATTATTCGACTATTCAAGTGCTTGGCTCAGCTCTCGAATGTGGAGGGTATCCTCACTCGGAGTGGTTTTTGACTTAGACGATTTCTGGATCGGGGCTAAGTCCCCGAGTGTGGACGATGTCCTCACTTGGAGTGGTTTTTAACTTAGACGATTTCAAGACCGCGACTAAGCCTCCCGAGTGTGGACGATGTCCTCACTCGGAGTAGTTTCTAACTTAGGTGATTACTGGACCGCGGCTAAGCCCCCCGAGTGTGGACGATGTCCTCACTCGAAGTAGTTTTTAGCTTAGGCGATTACTGGACTGTAACAAAGCCCCCGAGTTTGGATGATGTCCTCACTCGGAGTAGTTTTTAACTTAGGCGATTACTGGACCGCGGCTAAGGCCCCCGAGGGTGGACGATGTCCTCACTCGGAGTAGTTTTTAGCTTAGGCGATTACTGGATCGCAGCTAAGCCCCTGAGTGTGGATGATGTCCTCACTCGGAGTAATTTTTAGCTTAGGCGATTACTGGACCACGGCTAAGCCCCTGAGTGTGGATGATGTCCTCACTCGGAGTAGTTTTTAGCTTAGGCGATTACTGGACCGCGGCTAAGCCCCCCGAGTGTGGATGATGTCCTCACTCGGAGTAGTTTCTAACTTAGGCGATTACTGGATCGCAGCTAAGCCCCCGAGTGTGGACGATGTCCTCACTCGGAGTAGTTTTTAACTTAGGCGATTACTGGATCGCAGCTAAGCCCCCCGAGTGTGGACGATGTCCTCACTCGGAGTAGTTTCTAACTTAGGCGATTACTGGATCGCACCTAAGCCCCCGAGTGCATACGATGTCCTCACTCGGAGTAGTTTTTAACTTAGGCGATTACTGGATCGTAGCTAAGCCCCCCGAGTGTGGACGATGTCCTCACTCGGAGTAGTTTTTAACTTAGGCGATTACTGGATCGCAGCTAAGCCCCCGAGTGTGGACAATGTCCTCACTCGGAGTAGATTTTAACTTACACGATTACTGGATCGCAGCTAAGCCACCGAGTGTGGACAATGTCCTCACTCGGAGTAGTTTTTAACTTAGGCGATTATTGGATCGCAGCTAAGCCCCCGAGTGTGGACGATGTCCTCACTCAGAGTAGTTTTTAACTTAGGCGATTACTGGATCGCAGCTAAGCCCCCGAGTGTGGACGATGTCCTCACTCGGAGTAGTTTTTTTAGACTTAGGCGAAATCGGGTTCAGGGCTAAGTCGATCCATGCACCCATTGGGGGTGAGGAAAGATACAAGGATCACCGGGGTGAAAAAAGTGATTTTTTTTACAAAGTGTAAGAAAAGTAAAGACTTTTATTCATCAAAGCCACTCGGCAGTTCATTACCGGAATGACAGAGTGTTTTCCATCTTAAGTGTAGAACTTGCGGAGCAGATCCGCGTTCCACGTCCGGGGCTCTTCCGCTCCAGCGGTGAAGTTATAAAACCGATAAGCTTCGTTGTTTAGGACTTTGGAGATCGCGAAAGTCCCTTGCCATGGAGGCGCCAGCTTGTGTGGCTTTTGTTGGTCCAGTCAGAGGACAAGGTCGCCTTCCTGGAAAGCATGCCCTCTGACCTGTCTGTCGTAGTAACGCCTCATGTCTTGCTGATAAAGCGTCGATCTGACTAGAGCTAGTTCTCTCTCCTCTTCTAAGAGGCCCAGACCGTCTTGATGTGCCACACTGCTTCATATTCATTATAAAGTTCCACCCGAGGAGCATTGTGGCGTACGTCACTCGGCAAGACGGCTTCAGATCCGTATACCATGAAGAACGGAGTGCGCTTGGTCGAGCGGTTCGGAGTCGTCCGAATGCCCCATAGGACAGACGGTAGCTCTTCGACCCAGACTCCTGCAGCGTACTCCAAATCCCTCATCAACCGGGGCTTCAATCCTTGTAGAATCATCCCATTCGCTCGTTCTGCTTTTCCATTCAACTACGGTTGAGCCACAGAGGCATAGTTGACCCGAGTGCCTTGAGAGTAGCAGAAATCACGGAATTCATCTGAATCGAAATATTTCCCATTGTTAGTGATGATGTCATGGGGAATTCTGAATCTGAAGATAATCTGCCGAATGAAACTGACAGCAGTCGATGCATCCAAGCTTTTGATGGGCTTCGCTTCGACCCACTTGGCGAACTTATCCACCGCCACCAGCAGGTGGGTAAACCCTCTCGACCCGGTATGCAGAGGGCCGACCATATCGAGACCCCACACGGCAAACGGCCAGGTGAGCGGGATGGTCTTCAGCGTGGATGCATGTTTGTGTGTATGATTCTTATAGAACTGACACCCAACACAGAGGTCGACCAAGTCCTTTGCTGCTTCACTGGCTCGGGGCCAATAAAAACCCGCACGGAATGCTTTTGCCACCAACGTCCGAGAGGACGCATGATGGCCGCAGGTTCCCGAGTGGATCTCGTGCAGGATCTGCAGCCCTTCCTCTAGGGAAATGCATTTTTGTGTTACACCTGTAATGCTTTTCTTATATAACTGTTCTCTCATCACTTCAAAGGATTTGGATCGCCGGCCGATCCGTCTAGCCTCCTCTTCATCTTCAGGGAGCTCTTGTCGGAGCAAGTATGCTAAGTAAGGTTGGGTCCACTCGGGAGTGATTACCAAGATCTCGTGGACGAGATCCACCATAGCTGGAATGTCAACTTCAGTCGGATTCGAGGGTCCGACTGCTTGTGGGGGCTCCTCGGTGAAATGATCTTCTTTGACTGAGGGAGAGCATAGGTGCTCAAGGAATATGCCCTTCGGCATGACTAGCCGAGTGGAACCGATCTTAGCCAGGTCGTATGCCGCCTGGTTCTTCGCTCGGGGTATGTGATGTAGCTCCAAGCCTTCAAAGTACTTCTCCAGTTTACTGACCGCATTGCAGTATCCGATCATAGCCGGACTCCAGACGTCCCATTCTTTCATCACTTGATTGAAAACGAGGTCTGAGTCACCGAATATCATCAAACGTCGGATACCGAGTGAGATGGCCATTTGGAACCCGTACAGGAGGGCTTTGTACTCGGCCTCGTTGTTAGACGAATCAAAGTGGATTAGAAGGACGTAGCTCAATCGGTGTCCCCTGGGGGAGACAAGAACCACTCCGGCACCGGATCCTTGGAGCATCTTGGATCCATCGAAAAACATGGTCCAGTGTTCGGGGATACTTGGGGCTGGCTATTCCTTTTCTATCCACTCGGCCAAAAAGTACACAAACGCTTGAGACTTGATTGCCTTCTTGGCTTCAAACTTGATCTTCAACGGGAGGAGCTCAATCGCCCATTTTGCCACTCGGCCCTTGGAATCTCTGTTATGCAGGATTTCTGACAGGGGGCATCGCTGATAACTGTGACTGAGTGCTCTTGGAAGTAATGAGCCACCTTCTTAACAGTGAGATAGATACCATAGACCAACTTCTTGTAGTGTGGATACCTTTGCTTGGAAGGATCAATACTTCTGAGATGTAATAGACGGATCTTTGCACTTTGAATGTTTTTCCCGATTCCTCGCGCTCCACAGTGAGGACAGTGATGGCCACTTGTCTAGTAGCCGCGATGTACAAGAGCAAAGGCTCTCGGATGCTCGGAGCAGCTAACACTGGCTGTGTGGAAAGCAAGGTCTTGAGCTCATTGAATGCGGCTTGCGCTTTGGGAGTCCACTCAAAGCTATCGAACTTCTTCATCAATCGGTAAAGAGGCAGTGCCTTCTCACCAAGTCGAGAGATGAATCTGCTCAGGGCTGCAAGGCATCCTGTGAGATTTTGCATGTCATGCATACGTACTGGTTTCTTCATTCGGATGATGGCGCCGATTTTGTCAGGATTTGCATCGATTCCCCGTTCGGAAACGATAAAAACGAGTAGCTTACTCGATGGCACTCCGAATGTGCATTTTGCAGGATTACGTTTTATCTGAAAACGTCGCAGATTCGGGAAGGTTTCGGCGAGGTCTGCCAGGAGGTCGTAACCTTTTCTGGACTTGACCACGATGCCATCCATATACGCCTCCACGTTCCGACTGATTTGCTTTTGCAAACATTTTTGGATCATACGCATAAAGGTTGCCCCTGCATTTTTTAGACCGAATGGCAGAGTGATATAGCAGAAACACCCGAATGGGGTGATGAAGGCTGTTTTTATTTCATCTGGTCCATACTTTCGGATCTGGTGGTACCCGGAGTACGCATCCAGGAACGACAGTCGTTCGCATCCGGCAGTGGAATCTACTATCCGATCTATGCAGGAAAGAGGAAAATGATCCTTCGGGCAGGCCCGATTGAGGTGCTTGAAGTCGATGGACATCCAGAGGGATTTGTCCTTCTTGGGCACCAACACTGGGTTGTCGAGCCACTCGGAATGGTACACCTCGCGAATGAACTCGGCAGCTAGGAGCCGAGCGATTTCTTCACCAATCGCCTTGCACTTCTCGACGGAGGATCGGCGCAAGTGCTCCTTGACCGGTTTGATATTCGGATCGACTCGGAGTCGGTGCTCAGCCGGTCCCCTAGTAACCCCAAGCATGTCAGATGGCTTCCACGCGAAGATATCCCAGTTCTCACGGAGGAACTAGATGAGCTCGGCTTCCTATTTTTCACCGAGTGTCGTCGAGATGTTTGTAGGAGCGGCACTCGGATCGTTCGGGTGGATGTGAACTTGCTTGGTCTCTCCGGACGACTGGAAAGCTAATTCCATTGCCGGCCGTTTGGACTTGAGAAAATCCACAGTGTGCACCGCCTTCTTGTACCCATCGAGTTCGACCGGAAGTACTTGCTCGTTAGCAATCTTGGAGCCCTGCTGGAGGCACTCCTCGGCGACTATCCGATCGCCGGTCACCGTGATCACTCCTTTCGGTCTGGGCATCTTAAGTTTAAGATACACGTAACATGGATGGGCCATGAAACGTGCGTAGGCGGGCCTATCCAGAATGGCGTGATAGGCGCTGCGGAAGTCCATCACTTCAAACGTCAGGCGTTCCTTTCGGAAATTTCTATCGCCTCCGAACACGACGTCCAGAGCGATTTGGCCGAGTGACTCAGCCTTCTTCCCAGGGATGACCCCGTGGAAATGCATGTTGCTCTTGCTCAGTCGGGACATCGGAATGTCCATTGCTCTGAGCGTGTCAGCATAGATTATGTTGAGCTCGCTGCCTCCATCCATCAAGACTTTGCACAGTCGAACTCCACTGACGGCCGGGTCAACAACCAGCACCTGCCTCCCAGGGGTGGCTACGTGGGCTGGATGGTCCGACTGTTCAAAGGTAACGGGGGTCTTTGCCCAGTTGAGGTACTTGACGACAGTCAAAGCTGCCATGTTCCCCTCCCGATTGAAGACCTTCAACTGGCATTTGCTTTCGACGTCAGCAAAAATCATGTTGAGGACCTTGTCGACGTTCGGATACTCGGGAGCATCCTCGCCTTCCTCGTCGTCGTCCTTCTCTACGGAGGTCTCTCTACCATCTCTTGCTTGAGCATTCGGCACTCCCGAGTGGTGTGCTTTGGGCAGATCACATTTCCCTCCTCATCTTTTTTAGTATGGACAACACAGGGTTGATCCAATACCTCAGTTTTGTACTCAGGCTTCTTCTTATTAGCCCATTCCTTCTTCTTCTTCTTCTTCTTCTTCGGCTTAGGCTTCCCCTGGCCAGGAACTGCCGCAACTTCTGCCTTTCCCGGAGGATCAGCTTTCCGTTTCTGCTTTTTGCCAGTGTTTCCCCCCGATTGAGGGGTGTCACCAGCTCACCCTTTGCCACTTCGGAGTCGGTCTTCTTCTTCGCCATTGGCATACTTATTGGCGATTTCCATGGCCCGACTGAGAGATAGGTCTCCCGATCGGCCAAAATTCAGGATTATCTCTCGGCACCGAGTGCCTGGCTTGAAGGCACAAACTGCTTGGTGCTCGGTAACGTTCTCGACGGTGTTGTGCAGCGTGGTCCAGCGCTGAATGTACTCTCAGAGAGGTTCATTGCTCTTTTGGATGCAGTGCTGCAATTCTGTCAGCCCACCCGGATGCTTGTACGTGCCCTCAAATGTTTTGATGAACACTTGCGCCGGGTCCTCCCAGCAGTAGATGCTGCTAGAGGGCAACTGGTTCAGCCAGGCTCGTGCAGATCCCTCCAGCAGGAGAGGAAGGTGCTTCATCGCAACAAAGTCATCACCGCCACCGATTTGGACGGCCACTCGGTAATCCTCGAGCCATGTTTCCGGCTTGGACTCGCCGTTAAACTTTTCGATCCCCGTTGCCAACCTGTAGTTGGAGGGGATCTCGGCCTCTCGGATGTACCTGCTGAAACACTCAAGCCCTGAAGTCCCCCATCCACTCACTCGATCTCTGACCAGTCTATTCTTGTCCACCACATTCTGCGTAATGATGGATCTGGCATTGAGCAGCGGGGGTCGTCAGCCTCCTTCTTCATAGCCCCTGAGCCGCGCGGGGCTCCGATTGCGGTCTTCTCTATGGGGTCGACCACCATCATAGGGCCTCTTGCCGTACGAACCGCCCCTCGGAGGGGGCGTCCGACTGACATCTTGGTCATCGCGCTAACGTCCTCCATGTCAGCCTCTCGGAGGAGGAGGAGAATGCCGGCATTTTTCGTATGCATACGGACTGTGTGCAGACTGAACTGTGTCAGCCCGAACGGACTTGTTGAATTTGCGCTAGTGTGACTGCGACACCTCCGAATTCTGTCTCAGGGCGGTCTTCAGCAGAGTCTGGATATGCCGAATGCCCTCTCCAGCCGCAGAACCGGACGGCTAAATAGATTCAGTGATCCGAGTGGCTGCGGCAGGTTCTCCATCGATGTGCGCATCACCGGGATCTTGGGCGGTCTGTCATTCGGGAACAACTGCCGCTGACTGCGACTGGAGCTGGGTTGCTCTCTGGCCGCGCGATCATCGAGTGACCACTGGAGTCGCTCGAGACGCTCGCGCTCAGCCAAGGTGGGTTGACGCGTGGCCTCCAAAGCTATCTCCCCCGGGGAAGTCCCCGTGATGGGAGTGAGCAGGACTTCGTCGTCCCTCCTCCTCCTCTCCTCCCTTTGCTCCCGACTGAGAGGCTGGGGAAAATAGGCATCGGTGTGGCTGTCGTCGTGGCCACCGTCACGACCACGGGTACCGCCCGCGGAGTACCCGGGAGGTCCGTGGTTGGTGGTGTGAGCCATCAGTATCTCCGCAGCGTTTTCGCTGCTTTCGCACTCGGGACCGTCGGACAACTCGTCACCCGACGAGGGGGACAAGCTGACGGTGGGCTCGCCAGAATCGAGCACGGCCACCTGCTCAGAGGCGGGCTGACGCATCAAGGCATGCTTGAGCCACCGCTGCAGCCACGAACGCCCAGAGCGCTTGCGGCGGCTGGCAACGGGACGGGTAAGCACAGAGCCATAAGGCTCCGATGGCTGCCGAAGAAGAACTTCGTGTGCCGCCGCGCTGAAATGCGTCGCATCACGAGCGGGGAACGCATCCGGGTCCAATGGTGCCTCATGCAACCATGCGGAACCGTCAGCGACGAAGCGAAGGCTGCCGAAAAGGATTTCGCCGCCGAGTGCGATCATGATGACCGAAAAAGTTAAATCTCCACCTGCGCCGGAATTTGCTAGATGTGCTGCCCCACGGTGGGCGCCAACTGTCGTGGGAGTAAGACTGACAGTAGTACGGGGGGTACGTATGAATAAGGGCGGAGCCTTGCTACGGCGCAAGTGTAACACTCAGATGTACGAGTTCAGGCCCCACTCGGAAGTGGTAAAGACCCTACGTCTCGAGCCCTGAGGCTTTAGTGTTTGCTTATGGGTGTATCTGATTACAGGGAGTTCGTAACCCTCTCTCTAGCGCTAGGGGGTGGCTTATATAGAGTGTGCCACCACCTGCCGAGCGCCATTACTTGGGTAATTAATGACGGTAACTGCTGGAGTTACTAGAAACGGATGAGTTAACTAGGGGCGTTACAGGTAACGTCGTCTTCACAACACTTTATATGAGTTAAGTCCCTCGAACGTTGTAGTTCCCACGTCGCCTCTGCTTCTTCTCGTCCGAGTGTCGAAGCCTGACCGACTGGCTGACGACGTTCGAGTGACCTCCAAGGATCCAAGTGGATATAGTACAATCATCCGAATGCTAAAGTAGTCCAGAGACTTCCATGAACATGTGAGACCCGAGACGGGCCCTAGATGTCAGGTCCATGACCCTACCTTAGATAGGTGACCTCATCAGTGAGTTTTGCGGATGGCCCACGCCCCCGCTAGTACCAGCCGGTGGTACCAGTGCACCGTACGTTAGCCAGTTCCAAGGCCCTGGCAATTTTTTCAACGTGTTTTTTCGGGAGCAATCAACCTGAAAATCGGCGGTTTTCATGTAGTTTGGGACCAAACTACAAAGTAGAGTTGAAAGAGTAGTAATACTGACTCTGAAAATTTATCACTGTGTGGTTTTATCTGGTCATGTCAAAGCGGGCTACTGTACTAGCTACCTCCAGTCCGTTTCCAAAAAACAAAAAAAAGGTACCTCCAGTCCAAATCGGCTTGCAAAGGTGGAATGGCACGATCGATCCGGGTGATTTCTCGGCGTCTGGGTCTGGCGGCAAGCTAGATGCACATGTCGGCGCACGAGTGGCCGACCCATTCTTTCTCTCGGATTCTTCGGGGAAGACAAACGGCGGGCTGGCAGCTATTAGCGGTATGTAGCGCACTTGCAAAGCACAAGTTTCTGTCGCAAACACGTCGATTCCCACTTATTATGCACCATGTTCGTTGTATTGTGACTATGCTTTGTGTGTTTACTATGTATGTCAACCAATGGCAGCGTCGATTCGTTAGGTAGTAGCAAAAAAGTGTGCACTCAGGCACTTCCCATAATTGTAAATAGGACGGCTTTATAGATGACAGACGCATTCTCCAATTAATGCGCCCTTTCTTGTGCTATGAACATGTTACCTGAATCTGAATGTAAACAATTGGTTTGTTTTTGCGTATATACAAGACTGGAAAAGGCTCTCCCGGGTGTTAATCCCGCACACTGTAAGCATCACAACCCAGTGGTAGTATGCAGGAGCTCTCCTCGAAACATTTTCACGGTCACCGTCACCGGTTATTCACGTTTACGTTGACATGTAAAATGACACATAGGACAAGAACAACTGACCATTAGTTTTTCATACGCACGCAAAAAGCATGTGGAAAGAAACAGATAAATTAAAGGTAAAATTTCTTTTGGTTTGTCAAACAAACATGCAACGGCACGTTTGCATGCATGGTTTGGTGCTGCTGCAAGAGACGGAGAAATACTACACCTACATAATAATTTCTACGTGATTAACATAATGAATTTGTGAAGCAACCTATGGTTGGATGGTTAGAGGGACAGTGGTATTCCAGCCCATCAGGGTTCAAGTCCTGGTGCTCGCATTATTTCTGGATTCATTTCAGGATTTTTGGCGATGCACATTCAGTGAGGGGAGACGTTCTCCTCAATGACGAGGCGTCTACGGTGACTTCGTAAATCTTAAGATGATATGCCGGCTCAGTCTATCGGAGGTGCTAATAGGGATAGGGTGTGTGTGTGCGCGTTCATAGGGGTGAGTGTATGCGCGTATATATTAGCGCTTGCGGTTGTACTGTGTTCAAAAATAATGAATTTGGTGACAAAAAAAAATTGAGGGGGGGGGGGGGGGGGGGGGGGGGGGGGGTTTAGGGGGTAGGCTGTGCGTAGATGTAGCATTTTTGCAAGAGGCCTACTCCTCGATCGTCTGGTGTCTTTACAACATGGCTGGCGCGAGTGATTCAAACTTGGCCGCTAGGTACGCATGTCCTCGTGGAACTACGCGTTCTCTTCGTCCTGCACAATTATGCAAACCTATACGTACGTAATACATTCTGCAGAAAATCCGCCCATGGAGTTCGGCCTGGTTTTGTGATTCCGGCCCTTATCCCATGTGACTCAGAAACACATCAATATGCATGTTACTTGGATCGGTTAGACGTATGGGTTCTGATAGATTATTCTAGCTCGACGAACATTTATCAAAATATACAAGTATTAATCACCAGATTGAGAACATAGTAGCACACAGAGAGTAACCAAAAGGGATTCTTCTTGTTGCCCCCATTTGACTTCTGAGGCTCTGACTACCAACATGCAAGTACCCGTAGCTCATGCAAAAACAGAATCCGGTTAAATCTCCTGGCTGGACAGAGAGCTCGTATGGCCGTAGCCGCATCCGCACCAACAATGCTACATCAATGGATTCTTACAGGCGTTTTACAGGGTGAATTTGAGGTGGCAAAGTGTGATTGGATTAAGAGGGGGCAGGGCCCCACCTCCCTTGAAATCAGGGGGGGCAAAGTTCAGTTGAAAGGAATGGTCCGTAAAGGGCCCGTATTAAGTCCGTCGATGTAGCATTTTTGCATCCACACTGCCATTCACCACCGTGCATTGCCTCCAGTTTTTTCCATTGACAAGTCCCACTGGCGGCGTGCATGCATCCGTCCATAGTGCGCCGCGCACACACACAACGCATCGATCGCGCGTACTAGGTACTCATGCTGCTACCTTTCTGGTTTCTCTCCTCAACGAACGAACCTGCTTTTCCATGACGATCCAAAACCATGGACGAAACCATCGACTACTTGACCCACGACGAGCCACTTGAAGGCACCACACCCTGCCCTGGCGCACGGCCGGCCATCACCCTATATATATGCACGAGCGTCGCTACCAAAAACCCAAACCCTCACACCAAAACACTAGCACTGCTGCTACCGGCAGGCGTCACGAGAGAGCAAGCTATAGTACGAAATCGATTCCTCGCCGTCGATTTAGAGGTGTGGTCGATCGTTCCTGATCGGTCGAAAGTTGGATCGTGGTGTGAGGTTTCTGCTTTTCTAGGGCACCATGATCACGGGCTTGGCCGTGTACCATGTGGTGGAGGCGATGGCGCCGCTGTACACGGCGGCGGTGCTCGGGTACGCGTCCGTTCGGTGGCTCAAGGCCTTCTCCGAGGAGCAGTGCGCGGGGATCAACCACTTCGTCGCCATCTACGCCGTGCCGGTGCTCATCTTCAACATGGTCTCCACCAACAACCCCTACGCCATGAACGGCCGCCTCGTCGCCGCCGACACGCTGCAGAAGGCGGTCATGCTGCTCGGCCTCGTCGCGTGGGCCGCGTGGGAGTCCCACTCGCGCCGCCGACACCGACCCGTCGGAGGCGGCAAGGCTTCCGCTGCGGTTGCGGCGGCCTCTCCGCTGCAGTGGGTGGTGACCGCCTTCTCGGTGGCGTCGCTGCCCAACACCATCATCATGGGCGTGCCGCTCCTCGGCGGCATGTACGGGGCCATGTCCAAGGACCTCATGAAGCAGATCGTCGTCATGCAGTTCTGCGTCTGGTACAACGTCGTCATCTTCATCTACGAGTACATGGCGGCCCGGCGCGCCGCGACGGCCATGGATGGCGGCGCCAAGATCAGCCCCGGGTCGCCTGGGGCGGCGCCGTCGGCTGAGAAAATCGCCCCCAATGACGAGGCCATCGTTGCGGCCAAGCGGGCCCACGAGGTAACCGTAAACATTGAGATCACGGAGGTTGCCCCGGCGTCTACGACACAACAAAAAGACTTGGCAGACAACACAACAACGACGGTGGCCAAGGAGATGAGTACCGACGCGGAGGCAGAGCAAGCGTCGCCGCCGCCGCCGCCGGCGGCGGCTAAGTCGACGGCGCCGTCGGTGAGTCACATAGCGTTGATGGCAGGGAAGAAGGTTCTCAAGATTCCGAATACCTATGCCAGCTTTCTTGGCCTCATCTGGGCCCTGATCGCATTCAAGTACGCCCCTTTCATTCACAGCTCATATTACCTCGTACAAACTGTATTCCTGTATTGTATATATCTTTCCTACTAATGCATTCAATCACGTGGATCTACTTGCGTTTTTGCAGGTGCGGGATCAAGATGCCAAAAATAATCGACGACTCACTGTTCACCATCGAGACGACGGCGGTTGGGCTGAGCATGTTCGCGTCGGGGACGTTCATAGCGCGGCAGTCGCGGTTCGTGCCGTGCGGCTACGCGGTGGCGTCGGTGTCGATGGTGCTCAAGTTCCTGATCGGCCCGGTGGTGATGCTGCTCGCGTCGCTCGCCATCGGCATGCACGGCACCCTGCTACACATTGCTGTCGTACAGGTAAACCGCACGCGCACGCTCATTAATTCTTTCATTTGTTTCTTGAGATGTGCGACGACATTTATTGCTAGTACGTTTCTTGAGAGGCTGGCCTAGAGCCAAGCTGCCATGCATACGGTTGCATGCTCCAGTAGGAACGGGAAGTGCGTGCATGGTGAAAGATGACCTCACACGTTTGTGTCCAGTAGTGCAAGTCAAAAAATGAGGAGGTCAGCTCCGAGGTGCCAGTGGCAGTACGTACAACAAATGCTGACCCACAAGTTGGATGGAACCCACAATTTGAGAAACTTTTTACCGCTAGCTGTGAGTGCTATGGTACACGGAGGGGTAAGAACGGGAATTGCCCTTTGGTTCCTCGGTACGATATGAGAGAAATATATTTAGAAAAGTCAAAAAAGTTTAGAAGTGTTTTGGAATAAACTTGACTTTTTTGCACTAGTATATAAATTTTCATGAATAAAAGACCACCGTTGATTTCACGGCAAAAAATATATTGCTATATACCCCTCTGTAAAGAAATATAACATCGTTTAGATCAATAAAGTAGCAATCTAAATGATCTTATATTCTTTACGGAGGGAGTACAAGACACTATTCACATTATTTTCGCCTAAATTTTTGTTTTTTGCCCTGAAGTCATTTGTGGATTTTTTTTTTTTACAAAAGTACGATTAATGTCAAGTTTATTTCACAAATGTTTTTAGAATTTTTTATTTTTCATTTAATTTGTTCTCCATATAGGGTATACAAACACCCAGGGACCAAATTAAAAAAACTAAACTAACCAGTGGCAGAGCTAGATGAGATTTGCTGGGGGCGAAAAATAGGCTGAGGAGGGGGGGGGGGGGGGGGGGGGGGGATATATATTAAAATCAAACCTTCAATAAAAAACCATTCGGAGTTTAGATCAAAGCTGAGGGGCCACGACCCCCCTAGTAACACATAGCTCCGCCCATGAAGTTATATATGTTGTTCATTATACAAATTTCGAGATATATTTCTCTAATCACAATTTTTGACATGTATGTTCATACAGGCGGCACTGCCCCTAGCCGTGACTTCGTTTGTGTACGCTGAAGAATACAAGGTCCATGCAGACATCATGAGCACAGGGTGCGTTTCTTTACCAGATTTTGCTACAAATATTGTTGCCGCGTTTCTGTGAATGACTATCTGATCAAGTGTATATATCTGGGTTTTGTTCTTTTCAGGGTAATTCTTGGGATATTTATCTCGCTCCCCGTCACCATTGTATACTACATTCTATTAGGGCTATGATCGAGCTATCAAGATCGATGTCCAAGACCCGAAAGTGCATGCCCGACGCAGATGAAGAATCCAACTCGACTGCAACATGATAATCCGAACTAAAGAATATGATTAGAGTGTTTGTTGGAACTTTGCATTGAACAAAGAGAATCATTATGATATTCTTCAAATGTGGTTAATCAATAGAAAGTTCATTTTTTCACTAAAAATATGATTAGAGTGTTAGTTGGAACTTTGCATTGAACAAAAGTACTACCTCCTTTGCGGTTTATTAGGGCCGCGAGTATCTCTAAATTGACAATTTGATCAACATAATATAATTTATACATGACAAAAAATGTATCATTTAAAACTTGAAATTGTACATTTTTAATGGTATGAATTATGGGATATACAACTCATATTAGGGCATTTCTAACCGAACCCCTAAAAATAGTGGAGTATCCGGTGGAGTAAATCCTTAGTGGAGTATATTTACTCCACTAGTTTTGGCCGGAGATCCAGGGGCGGGGGGCGACGCGAGGGAGAGACGCGGATTTTTACTCTGCCGCCGAGCGCGTCACGCCCAAAATGCGGTACTATTCTCGCGACGCTTGAGGGCCTCGATAAGGATAGAAGCACATTTCGGGTCGCTTCGCAATAATGGAAATTATCATAATACATGTAAAGAAGAGATGAGTATATGGAGTTGGCTTACACTTGCCACATGCTATAGCATAAATGTCTCAATACATCGATACATACAACCATCATACAGAAGAGCAAGATCCGACTACGGATGAAATCAAACGAAAAAGAAGACAACGTCCACCTTGCTAATCCCAGGCTGCCGAGCTGGGACCCATCGTGTGATCGATGAAGAAGAAGAAGAAAAACTCCAAATAGAACAATCATCGCGCTCACGTCAAATCATCGTATTACCTGTAAATGCATCTGTTGTTGTAGGAATACGTGAGCCACGTGGACTCAACAATCTTATTACCAAGGTTATCAAGACTAGCAAAGCTTAATGCGTGAGGTATGGTTAAATAGTGAGGTTGCAGCAACACTAAGCATTTTTATCTGGTTAACTTACGAGTATAAGAATAAGAAGAGTGATCTACGCATGAACGGATATGAACTAGTAATGATCAAAAAGTGATCCTGAACACCTACTTACGAGTCAATCATAACCCCACCGTGTCCTCTTCATGGTTCAAGCCTCACAAGAAGACACGGTCACGGTTACGCACACGGTTGGTGTATTTTAATTAGATTTAGTGTCAAGTTCAGTACAACCGGATATTATAAATTTCCAAGTCGCCACATAACCGTGGACACGGCTTTTTGAAAGATTTAACCCCCAGGGGTGCTCCAACTCATTGATACTTGTGATCTGCGTTGGGTTTTTCGTGAAGAGGAACGGGTAATTGCAGCACAATACGGGTAAGTATTTCCCTCAGTTATGAAACCAAGGTTTATCGAACCAATAGGAATATCAATCAACAACCGTCTTCAGCGGCTGCACACAAAAGAGCAAACAACTTGCACCCAAAGCGGGAAGAGGGTTGTCAATCCCCTTGATCTCATTATTTGCAAGCAAGTGAAGTGTGTAGATAATTGTAAATTGCAAAATAAAATAAAAACAAATAAAAGGCAGCAAGGTATTGTAGCGTTTATATATAGAGAGATGGATAGACCCGGGGGCCATAGTTTTCCCTAGCGACATCTCTCATGAAAATAAGCATACGGTGGACAAACAAATTACTGTTGGGCAATTGATAGAAAAGCGCATAGTTATGTGATATTCACGGCAATGATCATGTGCATATAGGGATCACGTCCAAGACAAATAGGCCGACTCCTGCCTGCACCTATTACTATTACTCCACTTCAGGAGCGCTTCTATGCTTGCCTCTCTACGTATTAAGTTCATGACAAACAAAGTAATGCATGGAGAACGATGACATGATGTAGACAAAGTAAACTCAATTAATATGAATGAACCCCATTGTTTTATCCTTAGTGGCAACAACACAAAGACATATCTTGTCCCCTTCTGTCACTGGGATATAGAAACCCGTCAGGTTGAACCCACTACAACGCACCTCTCGCACTGAAGAAATATCAATCTAGTTGGAAAAACTATCTCAATAGATCGGAGAGAATTACGAAGCTATAATGATCATGCAAATAAGAATCATAATATTCAGAAATGACTCAAATACTTTTCATGAATAATCTGAACATAAACATACAATTCATCGGATCCCAACAAACGCACCGTACAAAAGAATTACATCGGATAGATCAAAGCGAAGATGCGATGATCATTGTATTGAAGATCAAAAGAGAGAGAGAGATAGACATCTAGGTACTAACTACGGACCCGTAGGTCTGTGGTGGACTACTCACACATCATCATGAGGGCACCAAGGTTGATGTAGAGGCCCTCCGTGATCGATCCCCCCTTCGGCAGTGTGCCGGAACGGTGCTCCAGATGGGATCCCGATGGAAAAAGAGTTTCGGGATGCCCTATAGGTTTTGGGAATATATATGTGAATTTATAGGCTAGAGAACGGGGTCAGGAGGACCACCAGGGGGCACAAGCCATCAGGGCGCGCCGACCCCCCTAGGCGCGCCCAGATGGCTTGTGCCTCCCTTGTGCGGTCTCCGATCTTCTCCCGAAGCTTCCAGGTCTTATTTTGATCCAGAAAAAATCATGAAAAAGTTTCGGAGCAATTGGACTTCGTTTGGTACTGTAAACCTGAAAAATAAAAAACACGCAAAAAATAGGAACTGACACTAGGCACTGGATCAATAGGTGAGTGCTCAAAAATATATATAAATTGGTAAATTATTACTCAAAAGTATCCTAGAATGATAATATAATAGCATAGAACAATAAAAAATTATAGATACGTTGGAGACGTATCAAGCATTCCCAAGCTTAATTCCTGCTCGTCCCCGAGTAGGTAAATGATAAAAACAGAATTTTTGGTGTGACATGCTACCCAATATGTAAACTTTTGTATGTATGCTCATTGAGAAATGATGAATTAACAAACATCAACATAGTAATATTTATAGGCACAAGCAACAAAATCATCAATCTTTCAAAGTATACGATCCTAAAAGAATGTTTACCCCCATTCATCTTATAGTATTAGCAAGGCATGACTCCGTCTTCACCACATTAATACAAATGTCAAGCACCATGCTGTCCAAGTCAGGCAATTGTATCGTACTTTTTCAAAGTGCATCAACTTTTTATTCTTCACACAATACATGAGCATGAACCATTGGACATAGCATAAGGGTGGAATAGAATATGGTGGTAGATATCAAAGGGATAAAAGTGGAGAAGATAATCTCACATCAACTAGGCGTATCAACAGGCTATGGAGATGCCCGTCGATAGATGTCAATGTAAGGAGTAGGGATTGCCATGCAAATGACGCACTAGAGCTATAAGTGTATGAAAGCTCAAATGAAACTAAATGGGGGTGTGCATCCAACTTGCTTGCTCGTGAAGATCTCGAGCATTTGAGGAAGCCCGTCAACGGAATATGCAAGCCAAGTTTATAATAATGAAAAAGTGATTCCCACTAGTATATGAAAATGACATAACATGAGCCACAAGTGTGGTAAAAGATAGTAGCAAAGTCCCTTCTCTCTTTTTCTCTCAATTTTTTCATTTTTTTAATGGTGGGCTCATTTGGCCTCCCCCATTTTTATTTCCTCACTGGGACAATGCTCTATTAATGATGATCATCACACTTTTATTTACTTACAACTCAACATAAAAACTTGACATAAAGAACTATGAAACAATATGACTCGATATGAATGCCTCTGACAGTGTACCAGGATGTGCAATGATCTAGCGTGACATGTATCAAAAATATGATGAAAGGTGGCTTTGCCACAAATACTATGTCAGCTCTATATGATCATGCAAAGCAATATGATGATGAACGAACTAGTCATATGATGTGACGGTGGAATTTACATGGCAATATATCTTGGAATGGCTATGGAAATGCCATAATAGGTAGGTATGGTGGCTGTTTTGAGGAGTATATAATGAGGCTTATGTGTGACAGAGCGTATCATGTCACGGGGTTTGGATGCACCGGCAAAGTTTGCACCGGTCCTCGAGGTGAGAACGGGCAATGCACGGTACCGAAGAGGCTAGCAAAATATGAGGTGGTGAGATTGCGTATGTCCATGGTTTCACAGTAGTCATGAAGAACTCATATACTTATTAGAAAGCTTTATTAGTTTATCACAAATCAAAGTACTACTCGCATGCCCCGAGGAGGAGGTTGGGAGGAGTTAACCATCGCGCGCCTCCAACCCAAAACAACACTAGGATTTCAACGAGGAATAGAAATTCTCACACATCCTCACCATGCCTTTTTAATATTTAGACAAATGAAAAACTAACACCTCTTAATACCGATACTTCTAGGAATCAACAATGATGCATTCACACCCTTTTTCACATTACCACATCAATATCACTAACCCACAATTTCTCTTATATGTGCTACATGATGGTTTTGATTATCACTCATTGAATACCTATTATTTTTGGACTAGTCTTATAGCCCATGCAAATTGCCTTCGCTACTTATTAACTCTCAAACAAATATAAGTGAAGTACGAGAGTGCAATTATTTCTATAAAATCTATACGCCACCGTGCTCAAAAAGATATAAGTGAAGTACTAGAGCAACTGCCAAGCTCAAAAGATATAAGTGAAGCACATAGAGTATTCTAATAAATTATGATGAAGGTGTGCCTCTCTAAAATAGGTGTGTCCAGCCAAATGATGATTGTGGAAACTAAAAATAAAAGCAAACAAAAGCAAACGACGCTCCAAGCAAAACTCATATCTTGTGACGAATAAAAACATAGCTTCAAGTGACATACCGATGGATTGAGACGAAAGAAGGGATGCCTTCCGGGGCATCCCCAAGCTTAGATGCTTGAGTCTCCTTAGAATATTACCTTGGGGTGTCTTGTTCATCCCCAAGCTTAGGCTCTTTCCGCTCCTTATTCCTTTGTCCATCGTGATAACACCCAAAACTTGAAAACTTCAATAACACAAAACTCAACAAAACTTCGTGAGATCCGTTAGTATAAGCAACATATAAAATACTTTAGGTACTGTTATAAATTGATTCATATTTCATTATTGCACAATAGGTACTGTATTATAACTTCTCCATGGCTTATACCCATAGCATCATCAAAACAAGCAAACTATGCAAGCAAAAAACAGAATCTGTCGAAAACAGAATAGTCTGTAAAGATACGTAAAAAACCTATACTTATGTAACTCAAAAAATTCTTA
Source organism: Elymus sibiricus (assembly GCA_039707655.1). Lineage (NCBI taxonomy): Eukaryota > Viridiplantae > Streptophyta > Magnoliopsida > Poales > Poaceae > Elymus > Elymus sibiricus. The sequence goes on along the minus strand of CM077667.1, from coordinate 383,376,029 downwards.
AAAATTTATAAAACCTCAAAATTTTGTGTAGAAATACTGTGTAAAAAATTCAGATCAAGAAGGCATTCCAGTAAAATCAGAGAAATTCTGCACTGGACGTTAAAGTTTCTGTTTTTGCACCATATCAATTCTACTTATCTTGTGGGTCATCCCAAAGGCTTTGCTTGGCACAAACACTAATTAAAACATAAAAACACAATCATTACAGAGGCAATAATTATGTTATCACACCGAAACAGAAAGTAAAAAGCTAAAATAAAGATAACTATTGGGTTGCCTCCCAAGAAGCGCTATTGTTTTATGCCCCTAGCTAGGCATAATGCATAGTTTCAAGTATTGTCATCTTTGTTCATAAGGGATCCACTCCCCTTCAAAATCTTATTCTCCCTAGTACAAAGAACATCAAGCTTTTTTTCTATGGTATCAATCCTCCTATTGTGTAGCATGACGTTTCCATGAATTTTAGAGATAGAATTGAACAATGATACTTGTGATCCGCGTTGGGTTTTCCGTGAAGAGGAACGGGTAATTGCGGCACAAAGCGGATAAGTATTTCCCTCAGTTGTGAAACCAAGGTTGATCGAACCAATAGGAATATCAATCCTCAACCATCTTCAATGGCTGCACACAAATGAACAACCGACTTGCACCAAACGCGGACAAGAGGGTTGTCAACCCCCTTGATCTCGTTATTTGCAAGCAAATGAGTTATATAGATAATTGTTGAGAAATATAAAATGCAAAATAAAATAAAAGGTAAATAAAGGCAGCAAGTTAATTATAGCGTTTGCAAATATATAAGTGAATAGACCCGGGGGCCATAGTGTTCCCTAGCGACATCTCTCGGCAGCATACGGTGGGTAAACAAATTACTGTTGGGCAATTGATAGAAAAGCAGATAGTTATGCGATGTTCACGGAAATGATCATGTATGTATAGGCATCACGTCCATAAGAAAATAGGCTGACTCCTGCCTGCACCTACTACTATTACTCCACTCATCGACCGCTATCCAGCATGCATCTAGAGTATTAAGTAAAACAGAGTAATGCTTGGAGAACGATGACATGATGTAGACAAAGTAAACTCAAACAATACGAATGAACCCCATCGTTTTATCCTTAGTAGCAACAACACAAATATGCATCTTGTCCCCTACTTTGTCACTAGGATATAGAAACTCGCCAGGTTGAACCTACCACAACGCACCACTCCCACCGATGAAATATCAATCTACTTGGTCAAAGCATATCAATAGATCAGAGAGCATTACGAAGCTATAATGATCATGCAATTAAGAGACAATATATATCAGAGGTATCTCAAATACTTTTCATGAATAATCTGAACATAAAACCACAATTCATTGGATCCCAACAAACACACCGCACAATAGGATCACATCAGATAGATCAAAGCGAAGATGCGATGAACATTGTATTGAAGATTATAAGAGAGAGAGATTGCCATCTAGGTACCAGCTATGGACCCATAGGTCTGTGGTGGACTACTCACCAATCATCATGAGGGCAGCAAGGTTGATGAAGAGGCCCTACGTGATCGATCCCCCCTCCGGCAGGGTGCCAGAATGAAGCTCCAGATGGCCTTGCGACGGAACAGAGACTTGCAGCGGCGGAAAAAGGGTTTCGGGGCTGCTTCTGGGGTTTTTAGGATTTTAGAGAATTTATAGGCCGAGGAGGGACGTCGGGAGGCACCCGAGGGGGGCACCACATATCAGGGCGCGCCCTGATGTGTGGTGTGTCCCTCGTGCACCTTCTGGCTTCCTTCCAAAGCTTCTTGGTCTTCATATAGTCCAGAAAAAATCATCAAAAAGTTTCGTGGCAATTGGACTTCGTTTGGTACAGTAAACCTGCAAAGGCAAAAACATGCAGAAAAAACAACTGGCACTGGGTCAATAGGTTAGTGCTCAAAAATATTATAAATTGGTAAATAATTACCCAAAAAGTATCCTAGAATGATAATATATCAGCATGGAACAATCAAAAATTATAGATACGTTGGAGACGTATCAAGCATCCCCAAGCTTAATTCCTACTCGTCCTCGAGTAGGTAAATGATAAAAACATAATTTTTGATGTGACATGCCATCCACTATGTAATCTTATTCAGGTATGCTCATTGAGAAATGATGAATCAACAAATATTAACATAGCAATAATTGAAATGTAATAAACAAAATTGTTAATTCTTAAAAGTATACGATCCTTAAGAAATGTTTACACCCCCATTCATCTTATTGTATTAGCAAGGCATGGCTCCATCTTCACCACATTAATACAAATGTTAAGCACCACGGTGTCCAAGTCAGGCAATTGGTTCGTACTTTTTCAACATGCATCAACTTTTTATTCTTCACGCAATACATGAGCATGAGCCATTCGACATAGCATTTAAATGGAATAGAGTATGGTGGTAGATATCAAAGGGGTCGGAAGTGGAGAAGATAGTCTCACATCAACTAGGCGTACCAACGGGCTATGGAGATGCCCATCGATAGATGTCAATGCAAGGAGTAGGGATTGCCATGCAAATGATGCACTAGAGCTATAAGTGTATGCAAGCTCAAATGGAGCTAAGTGGGGTGTGCATCCATCTTGCTTGCTCATGAAGACCTCGGGCATTTGAGGAAGCCCGTCTTAGGAATATACAAACCAAGTTTGTAGTAATGAATAGGTATTTCCCACTAGCATATGAAAGTGATATATCATGAGACTCTCTACATGAGGAACATGGTGCCACTTTGAGGCACAAGTGTGGTAAAGGATAGTAGCAAAGTCGCTTCTCTCATTTTTTTCTCATTTTTTTGAATGGATGGTGGGCTCATTTGGCCTCCCCCATCTTTATTTTCGTCCGGAGTCTCATCTCTACTTATGGGAGAATCATAGTCTCCATCGTTCTTTCCTCACTGGGACAATGCTCTAATAATGATGATCATCACACTTTTATTTACTTACAACTCAACATGGAGAACTGATATGAAGACATGACTCTGTATGAATGCCTCTGGCGGTGTACCAGGATGTGCAATGATCCAGCGTGACATGTATTAAAAACATTATGAAGGTGTCTTTGCCACAAATACTATGTCAGCTCTATATGATCATGCAAAGCAATAGGACGATGAACAAACTAGTCATGTGAAGTGACGATGGAATTTGCATGGCAATATATCTCAGATTGGCTATGGAAATGCCATGATAGGTAGGTATGGTGGCTGTTTTGAGGAAGATATAATGAGGCTTATGTGCAACAGAGCGTATCATGTCACGGGGTTTGGATGCACTGGCAAAAGTTGCACCGATCCTTGAGGTGAGAACGGACTATGCACAGTACCAAAGAGGCTAGCAAATTATGAAAAGGTGAGATTGCGTATGTCCATGGTTTCACATTAGTCATAAAGAACTCACATACTTATTGCAAAGTTTTATTAGTTTATCATAGATCAAAGTACTAATTGCATGCCCCGAGGGAAGAGGTTGGTAGGAGTTAACCATTGTGCGCTTCCGAACCGAAACAACACTAGGATTTCAACGAGGAATAGAAATGCTCACACATCATCACCATGCCTCTTTAATTTTTATATGAACAAAAAGGTCAACCCATCTTAATATCGACACTTCTACGGTTTAACAATTATGTACTCACACCTATTTCATATTACTACATCAATATCATTGACCCAAAATTTCTTTATATGTGCTACATGATGGTTTTGATTATCACTCTTTGAATACCTTATATTTTTGGACTAGTCTGTATGACCCATGCAAATTACCGTCACTATATATTAACTATCAAACAAATATTAGTGAAGAACGAGAGTGAAACCATTTCTATAAAATCGACACGCCACCGTGGTCAAAAATATATAAGTGAAGTACTAGAGCAACTGCTAAGCTCAAAAGATATAAGTGAAGCACATAGAGTATTCTAACAAATTATGATAAAGGTGTGTCTCTCTTAAATAGGTGTGTCAAGCAAACAATGATTGTGGCAACTGAAAGTAAAAGCAAACAAAAGCAAATGACGCTCCAAGCAAAACTCATATCATGTGACGAATAAAAATATAGCTCCGAGTGACATACCGATGGATTTGAGACGAAAGAGGGGATGCCTTCCGGGGCATGATGTCTACTACACAACTTGTTCTTTTAGACTCGTGTTGGACCTCCAAGCACCGAGTTTTGTAGGACAGTAGCAAATTTCCCTCAACTGGATGACCTAAGGTTTATCAATCCGTGGGAGGCGTAGGATGAAGATGGTCTCTCTCAAACAACCCTGCGACCAAATAATAAAAAGTCTCTTGTGTCCCCAACACACCAAATACAATGGTAAATTGTATCGGTGCACTAGTTCGGCGAAGAGATGGTGATACAAGTGTAGTAATGATAGTAGATATTGATTTTTGTAATAGTAACAATAAAAAAACAGCAAGGTAGCAAGTAACAAAAGTGAGCGCAAACGGTATTGCAATGTTTTAAAACAAGGCCTAGGGTCCGTACTTTCACTAGTGCAATCTCTCAAGAATGCTAATATAATTGGATCACATAACCATCCCTCAACGTGCAACGAAGAATCACTCCAAAGTTCTTATCTATCGGAGAACATAAGAAGAAATTGTTTGTAGGGTACGAAACCACCTTAAAGTTATCCTTTCCGATCGATCTATCCAAGAGTTCATACTAAAATAACACCAAGTTATCCTTTCCGATCGATCTATCTAAGAGTTCGTACTAGAATAACACCATATGATACACAGCAACCAACTCTAATGTCACCTAGATACTCCAATGTCACCACAAGTATCCATGAGTTAATTATACGACACGCATCAAACAATTTCAGATTCATAATACTCAATCCAACACAAAGAACCTCAAAGAGTGCCCCAAGATTTCTATCGGAGAACATGGTATGAAAACGTGCAATCAACCCCTATGCATAGATCCCCTAGGTCACCGGAATTCGCAAGTTGATGCCTCAACATATATCAAGTGAATCAATAGAATACCCCAATGTCACAACGGGTATCCCACGCAAAACGTACATCAAGTATTCACAACCAAAATATTCAGACATCTCAAAGGGAAAGATTCAATTCATCACAACATGATAGCAAGGGAATAACATCATATGATCCGACTATATTAACAAAGCCCGTGATACATCAATATCGTGACATCTCAAGAACACGAGAGAGAGAGAGATAGAGAGAGATTGAAGACATAGCTACTGGTACAAACCGTCAGTCCCGAGGGTGGACTACTCCCTCCTCGTCATGGCCTCCGCCGGGATGATGAAGATGGCCACCGGAGATGATCTACCCTCTCCGGCAGGGTACTGGAACGCCTCCAGATTAGTTTTTCTTCGATACAGAGAGTTGCGGCAGCGGAACTTCTCATCTAGGGTTATTTTTGGGTGTTTCTAAATATATAGGATTTTTGGGCGTCGGTTTCACGCGAAGATGGGCCACGAGGGGCCCACAAGACACCAGGGCGCACCAGAGGGGGCTGGCACGCCCTGGTGGGTTGTGGCCACCTCGTGGCTCTTCTGGGCCTCCCACGAAGCTTCTAGTGACTATTTGTTCAAAAAAATCGTCAAAAAGTTTTAACCAGGTCCGCCCTGTCCGAGTACAAAAAAAAAACAAGCGGACATTGTCTCTATGAGACCCCCACCGATGCAAGCACTCGACGGCGGTCTTGGGGACTACACCCAGTGGGTGCACTCAGCGTGCCCCCACTGGACCTATTACCACTCGATCAGGTCCGTCCCGTCGAGTGAGAAGCAACTATCAACACAAATTTAAGACCCCTGCCGACGTCTCCGTCATTCGACAGCGGTCTCGGGGACTACACCCAGTGGGTGCAATCAGCGTGCCCCCACTGGACCAAAAAACTACTCGAATAAGACCTGATCTACTCGAGGAAAAAGCAAGCAAGTATGCATCTGAAGAAAACACCCTGTGGGTGTAAAAGCAAGATGGACAGGAATTCAATCGGAAATGAACTTACAATCGAACTTACTCGGACATTGGCTTGAAGCGCTGAACTAGCATCATAGGCTAACTTGCTGGCCTCGTACGTCTCCTTCGTTCGCAACATCATTTGCCCAGCCTGGATCATGGCCTCTTTGGCAGCTCCAGTCTGGTCTTCTGGAACGTGGTATAGAGGGTATGCAGGCGCCAGATGAGTCGGTACTGCAGTTGAAGTCACGAGAAGTGCTTGAGGCTGCCCAATCGGCACTGAGGTCACAAGAGTCGAAGTCGTTGGTGGGGCACTCGACAGCGGAACCACAAGATCAGTTCTGGCTCGGGAAGAATCACCAAGCTCTTGAGAGGATGCAGCAGTCGACCCACGTGGTGCTTGGGCTGATGATGTTCTCCGAGTGCGTACGCGTGGAATGTCTGAGGCCACAACTTCACCCTCAGTACCCTGTTGCGGTTCCTCGTCGTCTTCCAAATGGATGATGTCTTCAACTATCAATCGACAACGTCAGATGGTTCATTCGACAAATTACCTTCAGAAAATCAGTCTACAGTGAAGATTTATTATACCTCTTTGAGAAGTGGCCGCGTCAAGAGTGTCCACTTCCATGTGATCCCCCTCATCCCGCAGAGGCGACGTCACTGAGGTAGCAGCTCTGGCGAATAAATTTCACTCGGTCAGCAAAGACATGAAGGTTCACAACAGCAGGAAAAGAAAATAAACACTCACGTTGAGGAGACAGGCACAGCGATCTTGATACGAGGCAGGGCCTTCCGAGGCTTTGGCGCGTCCGGCTTGGGCTGTTTCGCAGCTTTTTCAGTCGACCCTGATGTCGCGGCGCGGTCGCGCTTCGGGTTTTGGATGCTCGACACCAAAGTCTTGCTTGGGGCGGCCTCCGGGTCTTCACGCAGCTTGCTTCGACGCTCGACATGCGAAGGAGCCTGGGCCTCTACTTCGCCTTCCTCAATCTCTTCCAGGTCGTCGTCGCTGCCCTCACTGTCGTCGGCATAGTCGACGTCTGCACTGTCGCCTGCGCTCTCTTCTCTGTCCTCAGGCTGCTCCCCATTTGGCACGGGCGAGTACATGTTCGTAAATTCCTGCAAGATACAAACTGTGAAGTCAGTCGACTGAGGACGCAGTCACTCGACAAAATATGAAAGCACTCGACAAAGATATAACTCACCAGGTTCGTTGGTGGGTTCAAAGCAGAGAAGGGCAACATTCGCTTGGCTCCCAGAGGATTATCACAGGCTCCGGTGATGCTCCTGAGCCACTGAGCAACGGTCTCGTCGGAAACTTCCTCTGGATGGGACCGAGTGGAATCCTCGGGGCCCGAATAATGCCACATAGTGTGATCCCTGGCTTGAAGAGGCTGGATTCGTCGACTGAGAAACGTCTCTAAGAGATCCATACCAGTCACTCCGCCACGGACCAGATCTACTACTGCATTCACTAGAATCCCAACCTGGACTTTCTCTCCCTTAGCCACACTCGGTGTTCTGGGAGTAGTAGGTCGATCCAAAGTGAAAGGGGGAAGACCAGTCGACATATTGGGGGATGCAACATCTTTGCAGTAAAACCATGTCGACTGCGAGCCCCGAACAGAATCAGGAAAAGTCATTAACGGAAACGAACTCCTACCCCTCTTCTGAAGCCCCAGACCACCGCATAACTGGATGACATTGGTCTTACTATCACTAGGATTGGCTTTTTTGACACATTGGGACCGAATGGTGAATATGTGCTTGAATAAGCCCCAGTGAGGAGGACAATCCAGGAAACATTCGCACATGATGATGAACGCAGCTAGGTACGAGATGGCATTCGGAGGAAATTGGTGGAGTTGCGCTCTGAAAAAGTTCAAGAAACCACGGATGAATGGATGGGGAGGCATAGAAAAACCTTGCTCGATGTGGGTCAGGAGGAGGACTCGCTCGCCGTCGCGCGGCTCCGGCTCAGGCTCCCCCTCCGACAGCCTCCACGACCCTGCAGCAACCAGCCCGTCGTCGACAAGGTTCTGGACGTCCTCCGCCTTGACGGTCGATGGGAGAAAATCTCCTTGGATCCACCCCGGCGGCGCCGTAAATCGGGCGCTCGACGGCTTCTTCGCTTTGGCCCCTCCCTTCTTGGTGCGCTCGAGCTTCTCCGCCTTGCTCTTCGTGATCGCGGCGGCGGTCGTCGAGGCGGAGTCGAGCGGCGCGCGTGGAGCAGGGGAGGTGGAGGAGAAGTGAAGATTTGGGGGAGAAACACTATACCGGCCCCGGTGCCGTCGCCTCTTATATTCGCCCGAGTGGGTCACTGACCTGTGGACCCGCCAGATCTCTGGGTATCCCGATTTCAGAGGAAGAGCGGTACGTGGCGGTAATGGCGGCGCGAAAATCGAGGCGTTGTGCTCCCACTTGCCTCAGTCGTTGCGTCATCGTCGCGCGGCGCGCGCTTACCCAATTTTCGAATCCCGTGAAATCCGGGCCTGACGAAGCGACCCGTCGCATCAGAGGACCCTGCTGGCCACTCGGACCGGATTTCGCGCTGAAATTCACTTAGATACATTTCAAGACAGAATCGATCAGGATGACTGACAAAGATTCCAATCGACGCGGATTTCAGTGAAGCCCTAAAATGCACTCGGAATTTTTGTGTCTTATCAGAACCCGCGTCGATCCCTTTTTCACTCGAACCCCGATCCATTCGGGGGCTAATGATGGGGTTATGTACCTAGGGTAGGGTCATAGGCCTGACCTACATACCTTACCTAAGGACACTGCCCTATCAAACTTAAGGACCACAAGGAAGTCTCCGACTGAAATCACCAAGACGTACAAGTCACTCGACAACATCCACTCGGAGGTTTCTTCATCCACTCGACGGCTACATTTCACTCGGCAAGAACTAGAAGATAGTCGACCACAGAAGATCAGAAGCCACCCCAGGGAGGCCAACGTTCAGACGTTTGTCTAGATCATAAGTAGCATTTATTACATACGTTACCAGTAACGTTCATCTTTATAGCCACGATCTGACCCTTAGATGCTGGACATTATGAGGGGCAGCGCACTCTATATAAGCCGCCCCTTCCCTCTGGCACAAGGGTTCGCACCCTGTAACTCCTAGATTCCACACGACAGAAAAGCTACTGAGCACCTGAGACGTAGGGCTGTTACCTCCACGAGAGGGGCCTGAACTCATACATCCGTGTGTACAATCTCGCCGTAGCTAGGACTCTGCCCTCTCCTTACGTACCCCTAACCTCTACTGTCAGGCTCGTTCCCACGACAGTATGCAAGCTCAAATGGAGCTAAGTGGGGTGTGCATCAATCTTGCTTGCTCATGAAGACCTCGGGCATTTGAGGAAGCCCGTCTTAGGAATATACAAACCAAGTTTGTAGTAATGAATAAGTATTTCCCACTAGCATATGAAAGTGATATATCATGAGACTCTCTACATGAGGAACATGGTGCCACTTTGAGGCACAAGTGTGGTAAAGGATAGTAGCAAAGTCGCTTCTCTCATTTTTTTCTCATTTTTTTGAATGGATGGTGGGCTCATTTGGCCTCCCCCATCTTTATTTTCGTCCGGAGTCTCATCTCGACTTATGGGAGAATCATAGTCTCCATCATTCTTTCCTCACTGGGACAATGCTCAAATAATGATGATCATCACACTTTTATTTACTTACAACTCAACATGGAGAACTGATATGAAGACATGACTTTGTATGAATGCCTCTGGCGGTGTACCAGGATGTGCAATGATCCAGCGTGACATGTATCAAAAACATTATGAAGGTGGCTTTGCCACAAATACTATGTCAGCTCTATATGATCATACAAAGCAATATGACGATGAACAAACTAGTCATGTGAAGTGACGATGGAATTTGCATGGCAATATATCTCGGAATGGCTATGGAAATGCCATGATAGGTAGGTATGGTGGCTGTTTTGAGGAAGATATAATGAGGCTTATGTGCAACAGAGCGTATCATGTCACGGGGTTTGGATGCACTCACAAAAGTTGCACCGATCCTTGAGGTGAGAACGGACTATGCATAGTACCAAAGAGGCTAGCAAATTATGAAAAGGTGAGATTGCGTATGTCCATGGTTTCACATTAGTCATAAAGAAATCACATACTTATTGCAAAGTTTTAATAGTTTATCATAGATCAAAGTACTAATTGCATGCCCCGAGGGAAGAGGTTGGTAGGAGTTAACCATCGTGCGCTTCCGAACCGAAACAACACTAGGATTTCAATGAGGAATAGAAATGCTCACACATCATCACCATGCCTCTTTAATTTTTAGATGAACAAAAAGGTCAACCCATCTTAATATCGACACTTCTACGGTTTAACAATTATGTACTCACACCTATTTCATATTACTACATCAATATCATTGACCCACAATTTCTTTATATGTGCTACATGATGGTTTTGATTATCACTCTTTGAATACCTTATATTTTTGGACTAGTCTGTATGACCCATGCAAATTACCGTCACTATATATTAACTATCAAACAAATATTAGTGAAGAACGAGAGTGAAATCATTTCTATAAAATCGACACGCCACCGTGGTCAAAAAGATATAAGTGAAGTACTAGAGCAACTGCTAAGCTCAAAAGATATAAGTGAAGCACATAGAGTATTCTAACAAATTATGATAAAGGTGTGTCTCTCTTAAATAGGTGTGTCAAGCAAACAATGATTGTGGCAACTGAAAGTAAAAGCAAACAAAAGCAAATGACGCTCCAAGCAAAACTCATATCATGTGACGAATAAAAATATAGCTGCAAGTGACATACCGATGGATTTGAGACGAAAGAGGGGATGCCTTCCGGGGCATGATGTCTACTACACAACTTGTTCTTTTAGACCCGTGTTGGACCTCCAAGCACCGAGTTTTGTAGGATAGTAGCAAATTTTCCTCAACTGGATGACCTAAGGTATATCAATCCGTGGGAGGCGTAGGATGAAGATGGTCTCTCTCAAAAAACCCTGCGACCAAAAAATAAAAAAGTCTCTTGTGTCCCTATCACACCAAATACAATGGTAAATTGTATAGGTGCACTAGTTCGGCGAAGAGATGGTGATACAAGTGTAGTAATGATAGTAGATATTGATTTTTGTAATAGTAACAATAAAAAAACAGCAAGGTAGCAAGTAACAAAAGTGAGCGCAAACGGTATTGCAATGTTTGAAAACAAGGCCTAGGGTCCGTACTTTCACTAGTGCAATCTCTCAAGAATGCTAATATAATTGGATCACATAACCATCCCTCAACGTGCAACGAAGAATCACTCCAAAGTTCTTATCTATCGGAGAACATAAGAAGAAATTGTTTGTAGGGTATGAAACCACCTTAAAGTTATCCTTTCCGGTCGATCTATCCAAGAGTTCGTACTAAAATAACACCAAGTTATCCTTTCTGATCGATCTATATAAGAGTTCGTACTAGAATAACACCATATGATACGCAGCAACCAACTCTAATGTCACCTAGATACTCCAATGTCACCACAAGTATCCATGAGTTAATTATACGACACGCATCAAACAATTTCAGATTCATAATACTCAATCCAACACAAAGAACCTCAAAGAGTGCCCCAAGATTTCTATCGGAGAACATGGTATGAAAACGTGCAATCAACCCCTATGCATAGATCCCCTAGGTCACCGGAATTCGCAAGTTGATGCCTCAACATATATCAAGTGAATCAATAGAATACCCCAATGTCACAACGGGTATCCCACGCAAAACGTACATCAAGTATTCACAACCAAAATATTCAGACATCTCAAAGGGAAAGATTCAATTCATCACAACATGATAGCAAGGGAATAACATCATATGATCCGACTATATTAACAAAGCCCGTGATACATCAATATCGTGACATCTCAAGAACATGAGAGAGAGAGAGATAGAGAGAGATTGAAGACATAGCTACTGGTACAAACCGTCAGTCCCGAGGGTGGACTACTCCCTCCTCGTCATGGCCTCCGCCGGGATGATGAAGATGGCCACCGGAGATGATCTACCCTCTCCGGCAGGGTACTGGAACGCCTCCAGATTAGTTTTTCTTCGATATAGAGAGTTGCGGCGGCGAAACTTCTCATCTAGGGTTATTTCTGGGTGTTTCTAAATATATAGGATTTTTGGGCGTCGGTTTCACGCGAAGATGGGCCATGAGGGGCCCACAAGACACCAGGGCGCGCCAGAGGGGGCTGGCGCGCCCTGGTGGGTTGTGGCCACCTCGTGGCTCTTCTGGGCCTCCCACGAAGCTTCTAGTGACTATTTTGGTCCAAAAAATCATCAAAAAGTTTGTTGCATTTGGAGAACTTTTATTTCTGCACAAAAAACAACACCATGGTAGTTCTGCTGAAAACAGCGTCAGTCCGGGTTAGTTCCATGCAAATCATACCAAAACCATATAAAATTATTATAAATATGGCATGAATACTTCATAAATTATAGATACGTTGGAGACGTATCAGCATCCCCAAGCTTAATTCATACTCGTCCTCGAGTAGGTAAATGATAAAAGAAAATAATTTATGAAGTGTGAATGCTAGCATAGTGCATAAGTTTGATCAATGATAATTTCAACCACTTTTCCTAGCATCATAACAGCAAATCTTTCTCATAAAACTCATCATGATAAAGTAGCAACCAATTCACATGGTATGGTTCAAACAATGAATTCTCTTGAAACTTAACAACCTATGTTCTTAGTCACCAAACAATTGCAATTCAACTTATTCTCAACAAAGTCTAAGTAAGAGCTCCACATACTCAATCATCATATAGTCTTCTATGATTGCTAGTACTCAAAGCATATTTTTAGAACAAATGGCATCCATCGAACACAGAGAAAGATAGGGGCTTAATGTTTCGCCTCCCAACTCATTTATCATAGAGATAATTGTCAACAATAATAAGTCAAGATCAAATATATTTGACTGGCCATATGTGCCTAGATATTTCCCCACCACATGATGCTTGCCAACTAGAGAATAATTGAGGTTGAAATGAGAATGCATACTATTGACTCTTGCATAAAAGTAAATACTGAAAGGTAAAAGATAGGCCCTTCGCACAGGGAAGCAGAGGTTTTCATGCGCTTTTTGGTTTTGTATGCACAATCCTTTAATGCAAAAGAACGTCACGTTATATTGCCCCTTATGATAGCAACCTTTATTACGCAGTCCGTCACTTTATTACTTTGCCATCACAAGTTCGTACAACACTCAATTTTCTCTTACACTAAATGATCAAACACATTTAGAAGCAATTTTTATTGCCTTTTTGCACCGATGACAACTTACTTGAAGGATCTTATTCAATCCATAGGTAGGTATGGTGGACACTCATGGCAAGAAACTGGGTTTAAGGGTTTTTGGATGCACAAGTAGTATCTCTACTTAGTACGAAATTTTCGCTAGCAAAAGATCCTAAGCAAACACCACATGTTGGAGGATCCATAACAATATAACTTCTATGCAAATATACACAACCATAACTCTTACGTTGCCTTCCTTGTCCAACTTCAACTAATTTTCTCAAGTTTGAAACTAATTAATGGGTATTCACATTCATAGAATATGCCCAAGATAATATATTTGTATGTGAAAGTTCTTTTCCTTATACTAATCATTCACGAATTGCTTGTATGACCAATATTGTGATTGTCAAGCTTCAAAAGATTTTACTTTCTAAACCCAATGTGAAGCTACTACTAGGCATGATATGAACATATAATTTCAACTTCATGGTAGTCAATTCATTCAACAATTTACTCATAGGATATAAGTGAAGCACAATAGTAAATGACAAGCTACTACAAAAAGATATAAGTGAAGATCAAGCGAGTAGTTAAGTAAATGGGTAGCCATTTGAGAACTCTATCTCATCTAAAAACTTTCAGATCTAAGTATTTTATTAAAACATAAAGCAAAAAAAAATAAAATGACATTCCAAGAATAGCACACATCATGTGAAGAAGCAAAAACTTAGGCTCAACCGCTACTAACCGATAATTGTTGATGAAGAAAGGTGGGATGCCTACCGGGGCATCCCCAAGCCTAGATGCTTGAGACTTCTTGAAATATTATCTTGGGATGCCTTGGGCATCCCCAAGCTTGAGCTTTTGTGTCTCCTTAATTCCTTTTATATCACGGTTTTCCTAAATCTTAAAAACTTCATCCACAAAAACTCAAAAAGAACTCGTGAGATAGGTTAGTACACATAAGAATAAGTCCACACTTCTTGTACTGCCAAGACAAGCTGGACAATAATTTCCAAACATCATCTACTGTTTACTATCGTTTCCACAATTTATATCTACCAATATAGGCCATGAAAACTATAGGATAAGTAGATAACAAAACTATGAGAGCAATCTGTCCAAACAGAACAGCCTGTAGCAACTTATGAAAACAGTGTCTTATGTAACTCAAACAATTATGAAACTTTAGGACCTGATAAATAATTTATATGACAATACTGTGTAAAAATTTTAGAAACTTTCCACGTTCCAGTAAAATATGAAAATTCAACCACTACAGCAAAAGTTTCTGTTTTTTCACAGCACACATCAAACAAGCAATTCAAGCATCCTAAAGGCAATTCTTGGAAATTTTTATTCAAAAACAAGGTTATAAATAACATATAACAGAGAACAACAAAATAAAATGACGCTCCAAGCAAAACACATATTATGTGACGAATAAAAATATAGCTCTAAGTAAGATATACCGATAGTGTTGAAGACGAAAGAGGGGATGCCTTCCGGGGCATCCCCAAGCTTAGGCGCTTGAGTATTCCTTGTATATTACCTTGGGGGTGCCTTGGTCATCCCCAAGCTTAGGTTCTTGTCACTCCTTATTCTCCTCATATCGGTGTCTCACCCAAAACTTGAAAACTTCAATCACACAAAACTTAACGGAACTTCGTGAGATGGGTTAGTATAATAAATAAAGATCATTCACTTAGGTACTGTCAAGACAAGATTCATAATTGTTCTCACATAATACCTACTGTATTATACCATTCCCATAATTTATATCACTGAATATAAGCTATGGGAACACTAAAACAAGCGAACTATGCATGCAAAACTGTCAAAAACAGAATAGTCTGTGAAGATCTGTAGTATAGCCATACTTACCCGTCTCTAAAAATTCTGAACAATTAGGAAAACTTAAAGAATTTGCATATAAATACTGTGTAAAAATATCAGATCATTATCACGCTCCAGTAAAAAACTAAAATTCCTGTACTGGAGTCAAAAGTTTCTGTTTTGGTTCAGCATCAATTCTACTCATCTTGTCAGTCATCCCAAAGGCATTACTTGGCACATTATTGAAATAAAAGACATAAAACATGATTACTACAGTAGCTTAATCATGTGAACACTCAAAAACAGAAAGGAAAAGTGTTGGGTTGTCTCCCAACAAGCGCTTTTCTTTAATGCCTTTTAGCTAGGCATGATGATTTCAATGATGCCCACGTAAAAAGTAGTAATTGGAACATGCAAGAGAGCACCATGAATCACATGACAAGAACATTTAAGTCTAACCCACTTCCTATGCATAGGGATTTTGTGAGCAAACTATTTATTGGAGCAAGAATCAACTAGCATAGGAAGGCAAAACAAGCATAACTTCAAGATTTTCAACACATAGAGAGGAAACTTGATATTATTGCAATTCCTACAAGCATAAGTTCCTCCCTCATAATAATTTTCAGTAGCATCATGAAGAAATTCAACAATATAACTATCACATAAATAATTATCTTTATGATCCACAAGCATAGAAAATTTATTACTCCCCACATAAGCAAATTCCTTTTCATCCATGGTAGTGGGAGCAAACTTAACAAAATAACTATCATGAGACACTTGATTGACATAACTGAAAGGATCGAGATGGACCTAGAGGGGGAGTGAATAGGTACAATTACAAATTTTAATTGTTTACTTAACAATTTTAGGCAATATTGCGGAATAATTAAGTGAGCCTAACAATTGCTAAGATGAAGGTTGTGCTAAGTGTAATAAAGAAGGCAACAAGTAATGAGATAGGCAAGCACAAGTAATGCAAGTAAGTACACAAAGACAAGTAACCACAAGTAGGGAGTTAGGGTTAGGGATAACCGCAACTCCGAGAGACGAGGATGTATGCCGATGTTCACTTCCTTGGAGGGAAGCTACGTCACCGTTTAGAGAGGTGGATGTTACCACAAAGGCACACCAACGCCACGAAGGCTCACCCTATTCTCTCCTTGAGATAACACCACAAAGGCGTTTCTCAACCACTGGTGGTAGACCTTGGGGTGGTCTCCAAACCCTCACAAACTTTCCGGGGGAAATCACAATGGTTTGATTCCTCTCCGAAGAACTCCTACCGCCTAGGAGTCTCCAACCTCCAAGAGTAACAAGATCAAGGGAACCACTCAAGACTTGCTCAAATCACGAATAGCTTTGGTTGAGAGGAGGGTAGAGGGACAATCTATCTTTTGATTGGAACAACACTCAAGGAAACTCACAAATGCACTTGGGATCTAGGATTTGGTGTAAGCAAATGAGAGTGAGAGAGAAAAGTGTTCTTGGAATCTTTTCACTGTGTTGGACAACCTTTACTCGAGGTGGGAGAAGGCTATATATAGTGGTGGTAAGAAAATGGCCGTTGGAGGCCACTTAAGCTGCGCAGAAGCCGGACGTCCGACAAGTGTCGGTCGTCTGGACTAACACGAGGTGCTGGACGTCCAACAGGCTCGGTCGTCCGAGAGCAGAGAGAGAGCAGGTCAGCACATCAGTGGGTGATAGAAGGCACACAGGACACGGACGACCGGAGAGTGTCGGCCATCCGGGGCACGGTCGTCCGGAGGGGACCGGACGTCCGTCATTTTGGCTCTGGTGAGGTGGCGTCAGATTTCCGGCGTCGCACGGACGTTCGAAGCCCGGACGACCGGAAGGACCGGGAATCTGAGGAATTGGTTCTGGTGGCTGGCCCCGGATTTTCGGAGGACATCGCCCATCCAGGGGCTGGACGACCGAACGCCGTCGAACGTAGGGAGAAGATAGAACATTTAGTCTTGTTTCTCCATACTTCAAGCATCCTGGGTATGTTAGTCACGATCCACACAGCAATCTCTTGGGAACTAAACCTGAGATGCACTTGATGAAAATGATTAGTTCCCTATATGTGTGTTGTCAACAACATCAAAATACGATTAAGGGCATGATTGCACTTTCGATCTCCCCCTTTTTGGTAGTTGATGACAACATACATATAGCTCTCAAAAATAAAGTAAATGATGAAGCTTAGGAGAGATTTGTGTAACAAGCACCCCCTTATTGTATGCAAGATGAAACTCATTTTGGACAGGAGCTCCCCCTTACTTGATAATGAGCACATCAAACACAACAACATAAATCAATATATGAACATTAAAGGTAGTTCTTGATAGCTCAACAATCACAACATGATGGTTTAACAACCGGTCAACATACATAGATAGCATAGTGGTTTGATCTCATAACAGTGCTTCAACAAACATAAGTAGCATTACACAGTACCATGGATACTAACAAATCAGATACTATGATAATTTCCTCCCCCTTTGGCATCAAGTACCAAAAAGGGGAAGGGCCAGAGAGAAACAGCCATGCAATTAAAGGCCACCATCATCATCGTCATCAGCATGAACGCCACTGCCTGCAGCCTCATCAAGGAAATCAACCCATTTAGGGCCAGATGGGAAACCAAAATCGGACGGAGGGCCCGCAGGAAACTGCTCATCCTCACTCACATCAGTTGCTCCGGAGTCTCTCAGACAAGCCTTCAGAGCATTCTTATAGGAGATCATGCGGGAGACCACATCGTGGTTTTGGGAGCACTGAAAGGAAAAAGCCATCATCATGGCAGAATGAGCCTTCCCGAGAAAACGAGCAAAGCGACCGAAGGGGACAGAGCCAGAGGGAGCAGGATGAGATCAAGCAGCAGCCCGATGAGCAGGAGCAGAGGAGGATTTCTTGGGAGCCCAATTATCCGCCATATGGGGTGGAATGACCCACTGCTGATGCACATGAGTTTGAGCAATGGGGAAAGGGGCCACATACTCGATGAGAGCCTGAATAAAAGGAGCATGAGGAAAAGCTCGCTTGTACTGAAAGCTAGCGAGACAGATCTCATTCCATAGGAAATGAGGGATATTAATCTTCCCTTTAGGATGCTCATTAAGGCGAGTCATGAGATCAATGCAATACCCACTACAGGTCCCCTTGTCACCCATCTTGGGATAGATGGTGCGAATGGCACATTGAAAAATGTTGAAGAAAGGGGACCGCCAAATGGAAACTTGATTTAGATCCCTGCCCTTGTCATCATCATCAAGTTCATCAATTGTTTTTAACAGATAGCCACATGCTTCAATGGCTTTGGGCGCATGATTAGGATCATCCTTGTGAATTTTGAACTCAGTGTCAGGAAAACCAAGAGCGACGACAAACTGAGCATAAGAGGCTGAGAGCTCGGTGTCGGAAGTCGTCCAAGTGACGGTTTTGTCAGGGCCAAAGAAACAAGTAGCACAAAACTGATGAATGGCAGCATGATTGAAATCATGTTTAAAAGCAAATGGAGCAGCAAGACGAGAAGACTCAATGAGAGCAATGGCACCCAGATATTTCTCAGGGCGGGAGCGAATATGCTCTAAGTCAATATAGTTATGAACGGACAGACCCTTAGGGACAACGACAGTGGTGAAAATGTCTGCCTGAACATTAGTAAGAACACGAGAATCCATAGAGTCATGCATGACAAAGAACTGGTCAATGTCGCGATGAAACTTAAGATAAGCGGACTTGGGAACTTTTGTGAAATCCTTTATCTCGCGACCAAGAGAGGGAGGAGGCTCAAGAGAGATGCGGCGAGCATCACCTTGAGGCTGAACTGGAGGTGGGGGAGGCTGGTACGAGGCCCTTCGAGTGCTAGGATTTGGGACATTTCTGCGAACACCGACAAATTCAGCGCGTTCTTCATACTCCATATCTTCTTCATAGTCGGAGCCCTCCGAGGACGAAACAACTTCACGAACGGGACGCTTGGCAAGACGCTTATGAGGGCGAGCCCATTCTTGGGAGTCATCGGACCCTTCATCACAGAAGGCTCGGTGACGATGTCCTGGACTAGGGGGTACTCACCACGTCGTCTCCCGACCAGCGGGTCGGGCCGAGGACCCCCAGGGCGGTTCATTAATGGGCCAGTTCGGACAGCCCATGATGCATACGAGGAAGATTCCACAAGACTTGGTGATCAAGACAAGGACTCCTCTCCATCGACGTAACCGACTAGGACTCTTGTTATCCTAGGCCTCTAGTGTGTTATATAAGCCGAGACCAGGCTAGTCATTAGGGACAATCAGATCATCATAGATCATATCATCATACGAGCATAGCTCTTAGGGTTTAGACCACTACATACGATCTCGTGGTAGATCAAGTCTGTACTCGATACACCATCATCAATACAAACAAAGCAGGACGTAGGGTTTTACCTCCATAGGAGGGCCCGAACCTGGGTAAACACCGTCTCCCTTGTTTCTTGTTACCCATCGATCCAAGACCCACAGCTCGGGACCCCCTACCCGAGATCCGCCGGTTTTGACACCGACACTCGGGCAGACAAACCCGTTGGGGGCTTGTTCCCGGTGTGCTTGATCTTCGGCATGGCGAGTCCCCGACCACCACGGCGAAATCCCTAAGACAGAGAGGAGGATCTAAGATTTTGTGACCACCAGAATTTTTTTTCAAGGAATGAGGTGGTGGAGAAGAAGGGGAATGAGAAGGTCTACCTTTGGGCAAAGAGATGGAGGGGATCTGCTGGACAAACGGCCGGAGGGCGGCCGGCGGCGGCCCGGCGGAGTAGGAGAGGAGGAGAACAGGATGTGGGCGGCGCGGGGGAATAGGGAAACTGCCCAGCCCCGCGAGGCCCCAGGTTTTTATATGCGCGACCGATTTGCCGGACGACCAAGAGGCGTCGGACGACCGGGCACTGCCAAGTTGTCGGACGACCGAGAGTCGTTGGACGTCCAAGAGGTGTCAGGCGTCCGAGAAGGTTAATAGGAAACTGGATCGAGGCAGGTGAATGGAGATAAGATAGAGGCAATTTTGGTGACACAAACGACAGCGAGATGATGAAAGGCAGCATAACAACATAACGAACATGACCATGCCAAGTAATGATGACCCTAGTTAAGGTAAACACGTCGCTCTAACATTGTTCATATCAAGGGCGTTGGCTTACGCCACCATGTTTGAGTAAACGTGGTATGGCACTGCGAAGATATGAACCTTGAGCCCATTGCCACAACTCCATCATTTAAAGCACCAAGTCACAAAAGTGAGCAAAGTAACTTTGAGAGTGTTTGGTTTATTTATGCATCATATAGGGTGAGAGTACTCATGAGTTGAATGTCTCCCCCTAAATACATGCCTACACCTAGACATGACATGAAGTAAATGTCTGCAGGTGTGCAAAAATTTCACATAATGCTATCAAGCTCCAAGATACCAAGTTCACGCCTAAGTTGACAGAACCTAGCTTCATCCAGTGGTTTGGTGAAGATGTCAGCAAGTTGTATATCTGTACCAACATGAGCAAGAGCAATGTCACCCTTTTGCACATGGTCTCTTAAGAAGTGATACTGAATGTCAATGTGCTTGGTGCGAGGGTGATCAATAGGGTTTTCAGCAATCTAGATGGCACTTTCATTGTCGCATCATAGAGGCACATGTCTGTAAGTTATACCATAGTCCTTCAAAGTTTGCCTCATCCATAGCAATTGTGTTGCACAACTTGCAGTTGCAATATATTTGGCTTCAGCGGTGGATAGGGAGACACAATTTGTTTCTTCGAGGACCAACTTACTAAGGAGCGTCCAAGAAACTAACATGCCCCAGAGGTGGATTTTCTTCCCACCTTGTCTCCGGCCCAATCCGCATCCGTGTACCCAATGAGATCAAACTTGGCATCCTTGGGGTACCATAGACCCAACTTTGGGGTGTGAACAAGGTATCTAAGAATATGCTTAACCGCCTTATGATGACTTTCCCTTGGGGAAGCTTGAAATCTTGCACAAATGCCTACACTTAACATGATGTCTGGTCTAGATGCACAAAGATAAAGCAATGAACCAATCATAGAGCGGTAAAGAGATGGGTCAAACAGGATACTGTTTGTGTCTTTGGTGAGAACAAGTTTGGTTGGCATGGGCGTCTTGCATGGACTGGCGTCTGCCATTCCGAATTTCGCAAGAATGTCCTTGAGATACTTGGTTTGAGACAAGAAATTCCTTCTTGAAATTGTTGAATTTGAAAACCAAGAAAGAACTTCAAATCCTCATTAAGTGACATCTCAAAGGTCTTGGTCATGGATTCCGCAAACTTCTTGCATAAATGGATGTTAGGAAAACCAAAAATGATATCATCTACGTAAATTTGGCATAAGATCAAATCACCCTTTTCTCTCTTTGTGAAAAGAGTAGGGTCAATCACCCCTCTCACAAAACCATCATCGAGTAGAAACTTCTTAAGATGATCATACCAAGCACGAGGTGCTTGGTTGAGGCCATACAAAGCCTTGTGAAGTTTGTACACATAGTCTTTGTGATCGGGGTCAACGAAACCGGGTGGTTGTGATACATAAACCTCTTCTTGTAAAGGACCATTAAGAAAAGCACTCTTCACATCCATTTGATGTAAAGTAAAACCATTGAAAGCAGCATAAGCAAGTAAGATGCGAATAGATTCGAGATGAGCAACGGGAGCAAAGGTCTCATCAAAGTCCAAACCTTCAACTTGTGAGTACCCTTGTGCCACTAACCTTGCCTTGTTTCTGATGATTAGGCCATTCTCATCTTGTTTCTTGAACATCCATTTTGTTCCGATGACATTGTGTTCCTTGGTTGGTCTTTTGACTAAATACCACACTTTGTTGCATTTGTAGCAGTTCAACTCTTCTTGCATTGCAACAAGCCAACCGTTGTCCGTCAACGCATGTTGTGCCTTGAGTGGCATAATACTAGAGACAAACGAAAAGTGAGCACAAAAGTTTGTCAATTGTTTACGAGTGACTCTACCTTCTGATATGCCGGTAAGAATTTGATCAACATCAACACGACCGGCCACTCGAGGCATGATGGAGGTTAGGGTTTCATGAGATTCAACTTCATTCCCATCATTAACGTCTTCAACATATGGGTCTACAATGTGTGGTGTAAGATCTTCCTCTTCATGCATCATTTGTTGAGGTTCACCATTATCATATGGTTCGTTATCATCGACATGTGCATGTTCTTGTTCTTGTACTTGATGATGAACTTGTTTTTGTGTAGATTCTTGATCTTGGATCATGAACCCCTCTTGGGGGATGGGACCTTGTGGTGATGTTGGTGTAGTAGTAGTTTGAGCATGAGTGGTGCTTGTGTCCTCATTTGCACCTTCACAAGGAACATGTTCCATTGGAAGGAGAGCACCTACACCCATGGTCAAAATGTCTTGTGAAGGATCTTCATCACCTGCATCACTTAGATCAACTTGCTCCCCATGGGAGCCATTAAATTCATCAAACACCACGTCACAAGTTTCTACAACACATCCAGTGGATTTGTTGTAGACCCTATAGGCATGGGAGTTTGATCCATAACCAACAAATATTCCTTCGGTTGTTTTAGATTGAAATTTTCCTAACCGTTCTCTCTTGTTGAGAATGAAGTATTTGCAACCAAAGACCCGGAAATATTTGATATTTGGTTTGTTTCTGGTTATGAGTTCATATGGGGTCTTCTCCAAGTTCTTGCGAAGGAAAAGACGATTTGATGCATGACATGCTGTGTTGACAGGTTCTGCCCAAAAGCTATGAGGTGATTTGTACTCATCCAACATGGACCTCGCCATTTCCACAAGTGTGCGGTTCTTCCTCTCTCCTACCCCATTTTGTTGTGGGGTATATGGTGCGGAGTATTGATGCTCAATTCCTTCATCACTAAGAAACTGTTCCAAAGTGTAGTTCTTGAATTCGGAACCATTGTCACTTCTTATTGCCAAGATTTCTTTGTCAAACTTGCATTGAGCTTGCTTGGTAAAGTCAATAAAAGTGATCTTTGTTTCATCCTTGGACTTGAGAAAGAACACACATGTGTATCTTGAGTAATCATCAACAATAACAAAACCATACTTCTTCCCACCAATACTATCCCATGAAGGAGGCCCAAAGAGATCCACATGAAGGAGCTCCAAAGGTCTTGAGGTTGATACTATATTCTTGGGGGGTGCTTTGATTGATGTTGCTTCCCGGCTATGCATGCACTGCACACACGATCTTTCTCAAAAGACACATTTGTTAGTCCAAGGTTGTGTTCGCCCTTTAAGAGATCTTGAAGATTTCTCATGCCGACATGGGCTAGCCGGCGATCCATAGCCATCCCCTGTCGGCCTTGGCCATGAGGCTAGTTGCATGGAATGTGCTCTGTTTCAAGAAATCAACCGTGTAAAGGTTGCCATCCAACTCCCCCACAAAGGCAACTTCAAGAGTATCTCTCTTAAAGACTTTCACATCAGTTAGTCCAAATAGTGTATCATAACCAACAGAAGCCAATTGACAAACGGAAAGCAAATGATATTTAAGGGATTGGACAAGCATGACATTTGCAAGTGACATGTAATTAGTGATAGCCACCTTGCCCAACCCAAGTACGTGTCCTTTAGACCCTCCACCAAAGACAATGCTCATAAATGGTCAAATAGCTTCCATGAAGTTCATGAGCAATGTGCCATCTCCGGTCATTGTTGGGGAACGTTGCATGGGAAACAAAAAAATTCCTACGCACACACAAGATCTATCCATGGTGATGAGCATCTACGAGAGGGAGAGTGAATCTACATACCCTTGTAGATCGCTAAGCGGAAGCGTTAAGAAACGCGGTTGATGTAGTCGAACGTCTCCGCGATCCAAATCGCAAGTCATCCCTCGATCCGATCACGAACTAGTGCCGAACGGACAGCACCTCCGCGTTCAACACACGTACGGCTTGATGACGCCTTCACCTCCTCGATCCAGCGAGCGATGATGAAGTAGTAGATGAGTTCCGGCAGCACGACGGCGTGGTGATGGTGGTGAGGAACAATCTCTGCAGGGCTTCGCCAAGCACTACGGAGATTATGACGGGAGAACTAGAGGGTTAGGGTTGCCGACACACGGCTTGGGAAATCTTAATGTATCCCGTGTGCTAGCCCTGCCCCTCTATTTATATGTTGAGCCTTGGGGTCTAAACTTGGAGTAAAAGCCTCCTCCAGGTCGGTTTTGCCCGCACAAGGTCGGTTTGGCCCGCAGGGAAAGAGTCCAACTCGGATCCCTGCAGTACCGCGCACAAGCGGTAGTACCGCTCACGAGCGGTAGTACCGCTTGAGCGGTAGTACCGCTTCACACAAGCGGTAGTACCACTTACGCGGTAGTACTGCCTTACCAGCGGTAGTACCGCTTAAGGCAGCAGCAAAACTTCCTTTTGCACTTTCCAATACCTCGTGGGCTTTACCCCTTTGGCTCATATAAAGTGTTGCTGCACCCGAACACTTCGGTAAACATCCGGAACCCCTTCCGGTGAATTCCGGAACCCTTCCGGAGATCAAAACACTATTATCACATATATCAATCTTTACCTCCGGACTCTTCCGGAGATCCTCGTCATGTCCGGGATCTTATCCGGGACTCCGAACAACCTTCGGTCACCAACAAAATAACTCAACTATACTAATCGTCACCAAACGTTAAGTGTGTAGACCCTGCGGGTTCGAGAACTATGTAGACATGACCGAGACACCTCTACGGCCAATAACCAATAGCGGGACCTGGATGCCCATATTGGCTCCTACATATTCTACGAAGATCTTTATCGGTCGAACCTCTATGTCAAGGATTCAGTTAATCCCGTATACTGTTCCCTTTGTTCTTCGGTATGTTACTTGCCCGAGATTCGATCGTCGGTATCTCTATACCTAGTTCAATCTCGTTACCGGCAAGTCTCTTTACTCGTTCCGTAATACAAGATCTCGTGGCTAACACTTTAGTCACATTGCTTGCAAGGCTCATTGTGATGTTGTATTTCCGAGTGGGCCCTGAGATACCTCTCCGTCACACGGAGTAACAAATCCCAGTCTTGATCCATGCCAACCCAACAGACACCCTCGGAGATACCTGTAGAACACCTTTATAGTCACCCAGTTACGTTGTGACATTTGATACACACAAGGTACTCCTCCGATGTCAGGGAGTTGCATGATCTCATGATCATAGGAACAGATACTTGACATGCAGAAAACAATAGCAATAAACTGACACGATCATATGCTACGTTCGTAGTTTGGGTCTTGTCCATCACATCATTCTCCTAATGATGTGATCCCGTTATCAAATGACATCTCATGTCAATGGCTAGGAAACCTTAACCATCTTTGATCAATGAGCTAGTCAACTAGAGGCTTACTAGGGACACAGTGTTGTCTATGTACCCACACATGTATTTGAGTTTCCAATCAATACAATTATAGCATGGATAATAAACGATTATCATGAACAAGGAAATATAATAATTACCAATTTATTATTGCCTCTAGGGCATATTTCCAACAGTCTCCCACTTGCACTAGAGTCAATAATCTAGTTCACATCACTATGTGATTTACATTGTAATGAATCGAACACCCATGCAGTTCTGGTGTTGTTCATGCTTAGCCCTTGGAAGAGGTTTAGTCATCGGATCTGTAACATTCAGATCCGTGTGTACTTTGCAAATATTTATGTCGTCCTCCTTGATGTAATCGCGGATGGAATTGAAACGTTGCTTTATGTGTCTGGTCCTCTTGTGAAATCTTGGTTCCTTGGCTAGAGCAATGGCACCAGTATTATCACAAAACAGAGTCATTGGGTTAAGCACACTAGGCACTACTCCAAGATCTGTCATGAACTCCTTCATCCAGACACCTTCCTTCGCCGCCTCCGAGGCAGCGATGTACTCCGCTTCGCATGTAGAATCAGCTACCACGCTTTGCTTGGAACTGCACCAGCTAACCGCACCCCCATTAAGAATAAATACGTATCCGGTTTGCGACTTAGAGTCATCCGGATCAGTGTCAAAGCTTGTATCGACGTAACCCTTTACGACGAGCTCTTGATCACCTCCATAAACGAGAAACATGTCCTTAGTCCTTTTCAGGTACTTCAGGATATTCTTGACCACCATCCAGTGTTCCATTCCTGGATCACTTTGAAACCTTCCGGCCATACTTATGGCAAGGCTGACATCGGGTCTTGTGCACAGCATTGCATACATGATAGAGCCTATGGCTGAAGCATAGGGGATGACACTCATCTTTTCTCTATCTTCTGCAGTCACTGGGCATTGAGTCTTACTCAACTTCACACCTTGCAATACAGGCAAGAACCCCTTCTTGGACTGATCCATTTTGCACTTCTTCAAAACTTTGTCAAGGTATGTGCTTTGTGAAAGTCCTATTAAGCGTCTCGATCTATCTCTATAGATCTTGATGCCTAATATGAAAGCAGCTTCTCCTAGGTCCTTCATTGAAAAACTCTTGTTCAAATATTCCTTCACGCTTTCCAACATTTCTATATTGTTTCCAATCAGTAATATGTCATCCACATATAATATTAGAAACGCTATAGAGCTCCCACTCACTTTCTTGTAAATACAAGCTTCTCCGTAAACTTGTATAAACTCGAACGCTTTGATCACCTCATCAAAGCGAAGATTCCAACTCCGAGATGCTTCCACCAGTCCATAAATGGATCGCTGGAGTTTGCAAACTTTGTCAGCATTCTCTGGATCGACAAAACCTTCTGGTTGCATCATATACAACTCTTCCTTAAGGAAACCGTTAAGGAACGCTGTTTTGACATCCATCTGCCAAATTTCATAATTGAAAAAGGCAGCTATTGCTAACATGATTCTGACAGACTTAAGCATCGCTACGGGTGAGAAGGTCTCATCGTAGTCAACTCCTTGAACTTGTGAAAAACCCTTTGCCACAAGTCGAGCTTTATAGACGGTGACATTACCGTCCGCATCCGTCTTCCTCTTAAAGATCCATTTGTTCTGAATGGCCTTACGCCCTTCAGGTAATACTTCCAAAGTCCACACTTTGTTTTCATACATGGATCCCATCTCGGATTTCATGGCCTCTAACCACTTCTCGGAATCCGGGCCCATCATCGCTTCTCCATAGCTCGTAGGTTCATCGTTGTCCAACAACATGACCTCTAAGACAGGGTTGCCGTACCACTCAGGAGCAGTACGCGTCCTTGTCGACCTACGAGGTTCGATAGCAACTTGATCCAAAGCTTTATGATCATCATCATTAACTTCCTCTTCAGCTGATGTAGGCTCTACAGAAACATCTTTCTGCGCTGCGCTACTTTCAGGTTGAAGTAAAGGTTCAACAACCTCATCAAGTTCTATCTTCCTCCCACTCAATTCTTTCGAGAGAAACTCTTTCTCAAGAAATGTTCCGTTTTTAGCGACAAACACTTTGCCTGCGGATCTGAGGTAGAAGGTATACCCAACTGTCTCTTTTGGGTATCCTATGAAGACGCATTTCTCCGCTTTGGGTTCCAGCTTTTCAGGCTGAAGCTTTTTGACATAAGCATCACATCCCCAAACTTTAAGAAACGACAGCTTTGGCTTCTTGCCAAACCAAAGTTCATATGGCGTCGTCTCAACGGATTTCGATGGTGCCCTATTTAAAGTGAATGCAGCTGTCTCTAATGCATAACCCCAAAACGATAGTGGCAAATCGGCAAGAGACATCATAGATCACACCATATCCAATAAGGTTCGATTACGACGTTCGGACACACCATTATGCTGTGGTGTTCCAGGCGGTGTCAATTGTGAAACAATTCCACATTGTCTTAAGTGACTGCCAAACTCATAACTCAGATATTTTCCTCCTCGATCAGATCGTAGGAATTTAATCTTCTTGTTACGATGATTCTCAACTTCACTCTGAAATTGTTTGAACTTTTCAAATGTTTCAGACTTGTGTTTTATTAAGTAAATATACCCATATCTACTTAAGTCATCAGTGAAGGTGAGAAAGTAACGATAACCACCGCGCGCCTCAATACTCATCGGACCGCACACATCAGTATGTATGATTTCCAATAAGTCACTTGCCCGTTCCATTGTTCCAGAGAACGGCGTTTTAGTCATCTTGCCCATGAGGCATGGCTCACATGTGTCAAGTGATTCAAAATCAAGTGACTCCAAAAGTCCATCAGCATGGAGCTTCCTCATGCGTTTTACGCCAATATGACCTAAACGGCAGTGCCACAAGAAAGTGGTATTATCATTATCAATTCTACATCTTTTGGCATCAATGTTATGAACATGCGTATCATTACTATCGAGATTCAATAAGAATAAACCCCTCACATTGAGTGCATGACCATAAAAGATATTACTCATATAAATAGAACAACCATTATTCTCTGATTTAAATGAGTAACCGTCTCGCAATAAACAAGATCCAGATATAATGTTCATGCTTAACGCAGGCACTAAATAACAATTATTCAGGTTCATCACTAATCCTGATGGTAATCGAAGAGCGAGCGTGCCGACGGCGATCACATCAACCTTGGAACCATTTCCCACGCGCATCGTCACTTCGTCCTTTGCCAGCCTCCGTCTATTCCGCAGTTCCTGTTTTGAGTTGCAAATATGAGCAACCGCACCGGTATCAAATACCCAGGCACTACAACGAGAGTTGGTAAGGTACACATCAATAACATGTATATCATATATACCTTGTTTGTTGTTGGACGCCTTCTTGTCAGGCAAATACTTGGGGCAGTTCCGCTTCCAGTGTCCAGTTCCCTTGCAATGAAAGCACTCAGTTTCTGGTTTGGGTCCAGCCTTGGGTTTCTTCACGAGAGGAGCAACTGCTTTGCCACTCTTCTTGGAGTTACCCTTCTTACCCTTGCCATTTTTCTTGAAACTAGTGGTTTTATTGACCATCAACACTTGATGCTCCTTCTGAATTTCAGACTCAGCGGCTTTCAGCATCGCAAACAGCTCGGCGACTGACTTGTTCATCCCGTGCATGTTATAGTTCAACACGAAGCTCTTGTAGCTAGGTGGCAATGATTGAAGAACTCTGTCAGTGATAGCCTCTGGCAGAAGGGGCATCCCCAATTCAGCCAGATGGGTGGAGTACCCAGACATTCTGAGTACGTGATCACTGATAGACCCGTTCTCCTCCATCTTGCAAGCATAGAACTTATCGGAGATCTCATATCTCTCGATCCGGGCATTCTTCTGAAAGATAAACTTCAACTCCTGAAACATCTCATATGCTCCATGACGTTCAAAACGTCTTTGAAGTCCTGGTTCTAAGCCATACAATATTGCACATTGAACTATTGAGTAATCTTTAGAACGAGCCTGCCAGGCGTTCACAACGTCTAGAGACTCAACTGGAGCGGGTGGATCACCAAGCGGTGCATCAAGGACATAAGTCTTCTGGGAAGCCGTAAGGATAATCCTTAGATTACGGGCCCAGTCCACAAAGTTACTTCCATCATCTTTCAATTTAGCTTTCTCTAGGAACGCATTAAAATTCAGGGGTGCTACTGCGCGAGCCATGATCTACAACATAAATATAGCAAAGACAACTTAGACTATTGTTCTAGATAATGAGTTTAGTTAATCATATTACTTAAAAACTCCCACTCAAATTGACATCCCTCCGATCATTCGAGTGTAACATGATCCAAATCCACCAACTCAAGTCCGATCATCACGTGAGTTGAGGTGGTTTCAATGGTGAACATCTTCATGTTGATCATATCTACTATATGACTCATGTTCGACCTTTCGGTCTCTTGTGTTCCGAGGCCATGTCTGTACATGCTAGGCTCGTCAAGTTTAACCCGAGTGTTCCGCACGTGCAACATGGCTTACACCCGTTGTATGTGAACGTAGAGTCTATCACACCCGATCATCACGGCGTGTCTCGAAACGACGAACTTTCGCAACGGTGCACACTCGGGGAGAACACAATTTATCTTGAAATTTAAGTGAGGGATCACCTTATAATGCTACCGTCGTCCTAAGCAAAATAAGATGCATAAAAGGATTAACATCACATGCAAATCATAAGTGACATGATATGGCCACGAACTCGTGCTTTTGATCTCCATCTCCAAAGCACCGGCATGATCTCCATCGTCACCGGCATGACACCATGATCTCCATCATCTTGATCTCCATCAACGTGTCGCCATGAGGTTGTCGTGCCGACTGTTGCTTCCACGACTATTGCTAACGTTTAGCGATAAAGTAAAGCATTACATAGCGCTTAATGATTGACACGCAGGTCATACAATAATTAAAGACAACTCTATGGCTCCTGCCAGTTGCCGTACTCATCGACATGCAAGTCGTGATATTCTATACAACACATGATCATCTCATCCATCACATATATCTCATCATGTAATTGGCCATATAACATCACAACATACCCTGCAAAAACAAGTTAGACGTCCTCTAATTGTTGTTGCAAATTTTACGTGGCTGCTACGGGTTTGCAAGAACCGTTCTTACCTACGCAAAACCACAACGTGGTGTAGTGATTGCTTTTTGATCTTCTAAAAGAACCCTCTTCATTGAAATCGATTCAACTAAAGTGAGAGAGACAGACACCCGCTAGCCATCTTTATGCAACGAAGTTACATGTCAGTTGAAGGAACCTGTCTCGCGTAAGCGTACGCGTAATGTCGGTCCAGGCCGCTTCATCTCACAATACCGCCGAATCAAGTATCAACTAGTAACGGCAAGCAATATGTATACACCCACGCCCACAACTCGTTTGTGTTCTACTCGAGATCTCATCTACGCATAGACCTAGCTCTGATACCACTGTTGGGGAACGTTGCATGGGAAACAAAAAATTTCCTACGCACACACAAGATCTATCCATGGTGATGAGCATCTACGAGAGGGAGAGTGAATCTACATACCCTTGTAGATCGCTAAGCGGAAGCGTTAAGAAACGCGGTTGATGTAGTCGAACGTCTCCGCGATCCAAATCGCAAGTCGTCCCTCGATCCAATCACGAACTAGTGTCGAACGGACGGCACCTCCGCGTTCAACACACGTACGGCTTGATGATGCCTTCACCTCCTCGATCCAGCGAGCGATGATGAAGTAGTAGATGAGTTCCGGCAGCACGACGGCGTGGTGATGGTGGTGAGGAACAATCTCTGCAGGGTTTCGCCAAGCACTACGAAGATTATGACGGGAGAACTAGAGGGTTAGGGTTGCCGACACACGGCTTGGGAAATCTTAATGTATCCCGTGTGCTAGCCCTGCCCCTCTATTTATATGTTGAGCCTTGGGGTCTAAACTTGGAGTAAAAGCCTCCTCCAGGTCGGTTTTGCCCGCACAAGGTCGGTTTGGCCCACAGGGAAAGAGTCCAACTCGGATCCCTGCAGTACCACGCACAAGCGGTAGTACCGCTCACGAGCGGTAGTACCACTTGAGCGGTAGTACCGCTTCACACAAGCGGTAGTACCGCTTATGCGGTAGTACCGCTTCACACAAGCGGTAGTACCGCTTACGCGGTAGTACTGCCTTACCAGCGGTAGTACCGCTTAAGGCAGCAGCAAAACTTCCTTTTGCACTTTCCAATACCTCGTGGGCTTTACCCCTTTGGCTCATATAAAGTGTTGCTGCACCCGAACACTTCGGTAAACATCCGGAACCCCTTCCGGTGAATTCCGGAACCCTTCCGGAGATCAAAACACTATTATCACATATATCAATCTTTACCTCCGGACTCTTCCGGAGATCCTCGTCATGTCCGGGATCTTATCCGGGACTCCGAACAACCTTCGGTCACCACCAAAATAACTCAACTATACTAATCGTCACCAAACGTTAAGTGTGTAGACCCTGCGGGTTCGAGAACAATGTAGACATGACCGAGACACCTCTACGGCCAATAACCAATAGCGGGACCTGGATGCCCATATTGGCTCCTACATATTCTACGAAGATCTTTATCGGTCGAACCTCTATGTCAAGGATTCAGTTAATCCCGTATACTATTCCCTTTGTTCTTCGGTATGTTACTTGCCCGAGATTCGATCGTCGGTACCTCTATACCTAGTTCAATCTCGTTACCGGCAAGTCTCTTTACTCGTTCCGTAATACAAGATCTCGTGGCTAACACTTTAGTCACATTGCTTGCAAGGCTCATAGTGATGTTGTATTACCGAGTGGGCCCTGAGATACCTCTCCGTCACACGGAGTAACAAATCCCAGTCTTGATCCATGCCAACCCAACAGACACCCTCGGAGATACCTGTAGAGCACCTTTATAGTCACCCAGTTACGTTGTGACGTTTGATACACACAAGGTACTCCTCCGATGTCAGGGAGTTGCATGATCTCATGGTCATAGGAACAGATACTTGACATGCAGAAAACAATAGCAATAAGCTGACACGATCATATGCTACGTTCATAGTTTGGGTCTTGTCCATCACATCATTCTCCTAATGATGTGATCCCGTTATCAAATGACATCTCATGTCAATGGCTAGGAAACCTTAACCATCTTTGATCAACGAGCTAGTGAACTAGAGGCTTACTAGGGACACAGTGTTGTCTATGTACCCACACATGTATTTGAGTTTCCAATCAATACAATTATAGCATGGATAATAAACGATTATCATGAACAAGGAAATATAATAATAACCAATTTATTATTGCCTCTAGGGCATATTTCCAACAGTCATATGATTGGTGCATCCGCTATCAATCACCCATTTGACTCCACCGGAAGCGGCAACCTACAACACATTTCAAGTCTTGATTAGAGGCACCCATTTTACAATGGGACCTCTCAAGTTAGTAACAAGGGTCTTAGGAACCCAAATGGCATAGAAATGAAAGGCATTTTTAGGACCAACAAATTGAGCATAAACATCTCCATCTTTTGCCTTACAAAGCACATATGATGGAGGCATAAATTCCTTTGGCTTGTTGGGGGTTGGCTTGCCCCTAGTGGCCTTCCTACTCACAACCTTGTCAACTTTACTCTTTCCTTTCTCCATGTGCCCTTATCGCACAAATGTTTCCTTGAGGGGAGTTGTAGACTTATGTGTCACCATTTTGTTCTTGCTTGTGCTTGGATCAAATCCAAGCCCTTCTTTGGCCACTACCTCCTTGTGTTGACTCAACACTTCATTGAGGTTCTTTTGTCCTTGGGCACATGACATGAGCCCTTTTTCAATTTGAGCCTTTAACACCCGATTCTCCTCAAGTAAGCTAGCTAGGTCACCACTGGGGTTAGTAGCATAAGCATCAACATTTATAATAGGAGAGGAATAGGCTTTGCCAAGTGTGTTAAGATAAGTGAGCTTGAGTTCGTCAAACTTCTTAGTAAGGAGGTTGAGCTCTTCTTCCTTTGTCTTGAGAGACAAATGTAGGAGCTCACAATCTTTAGTGTGCCTATCAATGTGTGCAGCTATTTTTAAGCACAATTCATCATTACGTGCTTCCTCATATAGGACTTTCCGCTCAAGGATTTCACATTTTTCCTTTTCCTCAGTAACGAGGGTTTCGAGTTCCTTGAATGAGATGGTGTGCTTACTCACCATCTCCATAAGCATGTGAAACATAACGAGCTTCTTTCCTTTGAGAGAGCACATGACTTTCTCATAGCATCACTTATTTCATATTCATGATCATGATCCTCAGCATCAAGATATTCATCACTAGGTGTGGTAGGAATAAATAGAGGAGGGTTTGGACGTGGAGTTACCTTCACCTTGTCCGGAGAGGCTGGACCCTCATCATCATCAATCACGGCCTTTGCGATGAGACATTTGTGTGAGTTGCCCTTGTAGTCTTTCATGTAGTTGTATGTGACAACACCACCACTCTTGTTGATAAGTCTCAATGTGGTTTGAGTGTCTTGAGCTACACCTGCAACACCTCCAACGTCATCGGGGTCGGACTCATCTTGGGCAACCATTGCCTTCCCATCTCTCTTCTTGAACTTGGAGTTCAATGGGTTTGGCAACTTATTCTTCACAAATGTATTCAGAAATCTTGGCTTGTCTTCTCTCTTATCATAGGGGCACTCGTTTGAGAAGTGGTTGGTTTCTTCACAATTGTAGCAAGTCCTTACTTTCTTCTTTGGGAATCTTCCCTTGAATTTTCCCGCACTAAACTTCTTCACAAAGAGAATCATGTCATCATATGAGGGCCCCTCATCCGAGTCAACTTCATAGCCTTCTTCTTCAACATCTTCTTCTTCTTGTTCAGTCACATCATCATCCTTTACGTGCTTGGCCTTCAAGGCAAGGTTTGTCTTGGGTGATGAGGAACCATGCATGGCAAGGTGTCTTGTAGCATTTGCCTTTGATTCTTCAAATAGTTGGAATGTTGAAATGACATCAACGGGAGACATGTCCTTGAATCCATGTTCTCTTCTTATGTCCCATACCATTTGATGGTGATATGGAGCAAGAGCATTTAGCAATTTGTCCACAAGAAAACGTTTGATCAAGTTGAATCCATCTTGGGTCTTGTCACAATCATATGATTCAATGTCAACGGCAAGTGTTATCAATAGCTCATGAAGTTGCTCGGGGTCTTCACCTTTCTCCATGCAGAAATATTGTAATGCCCCTTTTGCAATCTCATATTGTGCAAGACGGAGGGAGGACGTTCCAGTCTTGGTCATCACAAGGCTATCCCATAGTTCTTTTGCATTTGTGAGGTGAATGTAGGGCCTTTTCTGCTTGTCAGACATGCCCTTTCTTATGAGCATGATTGCGGTGTCATTGAGGTGTTTGTCATATTCTTCACCTGGTGTGAGATCCTTGGGATTCACAGGGTTGTAACCTTTCTCCGTGATCTCCAGCATTTCATCGTTGACAAACCTAAGATGATCCTGCATACCAACCCTCCATAAAGAAAAATCGGCAGTGTTATCAAGTAAAGGAGGGTTTCCCGCTGCATTATACCTAGGTTTCTCAACTCTAGGTTTTGCATATAGCCATGGAACACCGGTGTTGCCACCAACTTGAGGTTGTTGGTCCAGATTAGGGAGAGGTGCAGTTGGTTGCGTTATCACACCCACTGGGTTTTCCGGTGGTGGAGTTTTTGCAGCCAGTGCATCCAACCTCATCTTGACCAAGGTCTCAATAGAAGCATCATGCTCCTCCTTTTGCTTAGCGAGGGCCCTTTCAAGATCCTCAGAGGTGAAGGATTGTCGCGCTTCCGATGAAGCTGACCCTTTCTCAATAGGAAGTGCAACTAAAGGGTTCCCATCGTTATCCATCTCGCTCTAGGGCGGTTAAGCCACAAGATTAGAGCATGAGGCTCTGATACCAATTGAAAGGATCGAGATGGACCTAGAGGGGGGTGAATAGGTACAATTACAAATTTTAATTGTTTACTTAACAATTTTAGGCAATATTGCGGAATAAGTAAGTGAGCCTAACAATTGCTAAGATGAAGGTTGTGCTAAGTGTAATAAAGAAGGCAACAAGTAATTAGATAGGCAAGCACAAGTAATGCAAGTAAGTACACAAAGACAAGTAACCACAAGTAGGGAGTTAGGGTTAGGGATAACCGCAACTCTGAGAGACGAGGATGTATGTCGATGTTCACTTCCTTGGAGGGAAGCTATGTCACCGTTTAGAGAGGTGGATCTTACCACGAAGGCACACCAACGCCACGAAGGCTCACCCTATTCTCTCCTTGAGATAACACCACGAAGGCATTTCTCAACCACTAGTGGTAGACCTTGGGGTGGTCTCCAAACCCTCACAAACTTTCCGAGGGTAATCACAATGGTTTGATTCCTCTCCGAAGAACTCCTACCGCCTAGGAGTCTCCAACCTCCAAGAGTAACAAGATCAAGGGAACCGCTCAAAACTTGCTCAAATCAAGAATAGCTTTGGTTGAGAGGAGGGTAGAGGGACGATCTATCTTTTGATTGGAACAACACTCAAGGAAACTCACAAATGCACTTGGGATCTAGGATTTGGTGTAAGAAATTGAGAGTGAGAGAGAAAGGTGTTCTTGGAATCTTTTCACTGTGTTGGACAACCTTTACTCGAGGTGGGAGAAGGCTATATATAGTGGTGGTAAGAAAATGGCCATTGGAGGCCACTTAAGCTGCGCAGAAGCCGGATGTCCGACATGTGTCGGTTGTCCGGACTAACACGATGCGTCAGACGTCCGACAGGCTTGGTCGTCCGAGAACAGAGAGAGAGCAGGTCAGCACAGCAGTGGGTGATAGAAGGCACACAGGACACGGACGACCGAGAGTGTCGGCTGTCCGGGGCACGGTCGTCCGGAGGGGACCGGACGTCCATCATTTTGGCTCTGGTAAGGTGGCGTCGGATTTCCGGCGTCGCACGGACGTCCGAAGCCCGGACGACCGGAAGGACCGGGAATCCAAGGAATTGGTTCTGGTGGCTGGCCCCGGATTTCCGAAGGACGTCGGCCATCCGGGGGCCGGACGACCGAACGCTGTCAGACGTCCGGAGAAGAGCAGAGACAAAGGAAGCAGCCTGGGGTAGAAACTCAACAGAGGGTTTTTCCTAGATTTTTGAGCAAGTCTATTGCGAGAGCCAGTGATCCCCTCTTAATAGTGCGGGGTCCCTATACTCAAGAGTAAACAAAAAGAGATAGAACATTTAGTCTTGTTTCTTCGTACTTCAAGCATCCTGGGTATGTTAGTCACGATCCACACATCAATCTCTTGGGAACTAAACCTGATTTGCACTTGATGTAAATGATTAGTTCCCTATATGTGTGTTGTCAACAACATCAAAATACGAATAAGGGCATGATTGCACTTTCAATAACCACATTCAATATTAAAATCATGATGACAAGTTACATGGTTACTATCACTCTTAATTGCACCTGGGGTGCCCGCCCAACTATCTCCAACCGTGACACTCTCACGTAAGAATGAGTGGGTTGTACATGCCCGGAGCCCCCCGAGGAGTGCCGTACGAGGCCGTGGAGGGGCTCCCACCCACGCCCAAGTGGAAGCCCCATGCTCCGCGCTGGCGGACGACACTATCCACCAATGACTATGCCCATGCCCAGTGGTGTAGGACCGAAAGTATGTCTAGAGGGGGGGTGATTAGACTAATTGACCAAATAAAAATCTAGCCTTTTCCTAATTTTTAGTGTTGGCAGATTTTAGCATTCATAGCAAGTCAAGTACACCCTACACATGCATGTCTAAGAGTATAGCAGCGGAAAGTAACAACAAGCATGAGTAGAAAGGAAGGGTAGGAAGATCAAACGCAATTTGTAGACACGATGATTTTTCCCGTGGTTCCGATAGGTGGTGCTATCGTACGTTCACGTTTATGGAGTCTTCAACCCACGGAGGGTAACGGTCGCGAGAGTCCACGGAGGGCTCCACCCATAAGGGTCCACGAAGTAGTAACCTTGACTATTCCATAACGGCTTCCGTCCACGAAGGACTAGCCTCACTATGGGTAGATCTTCACGAAGTAGGCGATCTCCTTGCCCTTACAAACTTCTTGGTTCAACTCCACAACACGAAGTAGGAGGCTCCCAAGCGACACCTAACCAATCTAGGAGGCACCACCCTCCAAAAGGTAATAGGCTCGGCAACGTCGATGAACTCCTTGCTCTTGTGCTTCAAGATGATAGACTCCTCAACACACAATCACTCTCTCACAGATTTGTCTTGGTGGAAGAGATTGGATTGGTGGAAAGCAACTTGGGGAGGCTAGAGATCAAGATTCATATGGTTGGAATGGAATGGCATGATCTCAACACATGAGTAGGTGGCTCTCTCTCAGAAAATTGGATGGGGCAAGTATGGAATAGTTCTGAGTGCTTCTCTTTCGAGTAGATGGTGGAGAAGGGGTATATATAGGCATCTCCAAAAATCCAACCGTTACACCTAAAATGACCAACTCGGTGACACCGATGTGTTAATCTCGGTGGTACCGAAGTGACCAAAAGGCAGTAACTTTTGAATCTCGGTGAGACCGATATGTAAAACTTGGTTGCACCGATAAGGTGACCAACGGTCAGATTGCCCAATCTCGGTGACGCCGATTCCACAAACTCGGTCGGACCGATTTTGTGAAATTGGGTAATAGAAAGTTGGCAACCGAAACTCGGTGGCACCGAAGCAGAATCGGTTGCACCGAAAGGCTAGGGTTTGGCTTAGGTCTGTCTGAGTATGGGAATCGGTGGCACCGAGTGGAAAGTGTTGGTTGCACCGATTTTGGATATTTGACTTTGGACAGACTTTTGTGGAAGAGCTTGTGGGTGTTTTTGGTGACTATCACTTGTGCACGTATGAGCATTTTGTTCACCAACAATACCTTACCCCCTTTTAATAGTATTGGCTTTCCTATGGACTCAAAGTGATTTCTCACAAAGTAAAATGTAGAGTCCTCTTGCTTGAAGCTTGGCCAATCCATTTCCTTGCATCTTGGGGTTTCTCCACAATCTCCACAGTCCTTTTGCCAATCCTATCATTGAACTTTTCCTAAAATATGCTTAGTGGAGACATTAGTTCAATGACTTATATGTTGTTACTAATTACC
This sequence comes from Elymus sibiricus, assembly GCA_039707655.1. Taxonomy (NCBI): domain Eukaryota; kingdom Viridiplantae; phylum Streptophyta; class Magnoliopsida; order Poales; family Poaceae; genus Elymus; species Elymus sibiricus. The sequence goes on along the minus strand of CM077667.1, from coordinate 383,337,297 downwards.
AAAACCACCAAGGGAGCAAATGTGCTTTCAATCTCCCCCTTTTTGGTAATTGATGACAACATATAGATTGCGGGGTAGGGCCTTTTCTGCTTGTCAGACATGCCCTTTCTTATGATCATGATTGCGGTGTCATTGAGGTGTTTGTCATATTCTTCACCTGGTGTGAGATCCTTGGGATTCACAGGGTTGTAACCTTTCTCCATGATCTCCAGCATTTCATCGTTGACAAACCTAAGATGATCCTGCATACCAACCCTCCATAAAGAAAAAACGGCATTGTTATCAAGTAAAGGAGGGTTTCCCACTTCATTATACCTAGGTTTCTCAACTCTAGGTTTTGCATATAGCCATGGAACACCGGTGTTGCCACCAACTTGAGGTACTTGGTCCAAATTAGGGAGAGGTGCAGTTGGTTGCGTTATCACACCCACTGGGTTTTCCGGTGGTGGAGTTTTTGCAGCCAGTGCATCCAACCTCATCTTGACCAAGGTCTCAATAGAAGCATCATGCTCCTCCTTTTGCTTAGCGAGGGCCCTTTCAAGATCCTCAGATGTGAAGGATTGTCGCGCTTCCGATGAAGCTGGCCCTTTCTCAATAGGAAGTGCAACTAAAGGGTTCTCATCGTTATCCATCTCGCTCTAGGGAGGTTAAGCCACAATATTAGAGCACGAGGCTCTGATACCAATTGAAAGGATCGAGATGGACCTAGAGGGGGGTGAATAGGTACAATTACAAATTTTAATTGTTTACTTAACAATTTTAGGCAATATTGCGGAATAAGTAAGTGAGCCTAACAATTGCTAAGATGAAGGTTGTGCTAAGTGTAATAAAGAAGGCAACAAGTAATTAGATAGGCAAGCACAAGTAATGCAAGTAAGTACACAAAGACAAGTAACCACAAGTAGGGAGTTAGGGTTAGGGATAACCGCAACTCTGAGAGACGAGGATGTATGCCGATGTTCACTTCCTTGCAGGGAAGCTACGTCACCATTTAGAGAGGTGGATGTTACCACGAAGGCACACCAACGCCACGAAGGCTCACCCTATTCTCTCCTTGAGATAACACCACGAAGGCGTTTCTCAACCACTAGTGGTAGACCTTGGGGTGGTCTCCAAACCCTCACAAACTTTCCGAGGGTAATCACAATGGTTTGATTCCTCTCCGAAGAACTCCTACCGCCTAGGAGTCTCCAACCGCCAAGAGTAACAAGATCAAGGGAACCGCTCAAGACTTGCTCAAATCACGAATAGCTTTGGTTGAGAGGAGGGTAGAGGGACGATCTATCTTTTGATTGGAACAACACTCAAGGAAACTCACAAATGCACTTGGGATCTAGGATTTGGTGTAAGCAAATGAGAGTGAGAGAGAAAGGTGTTCTTGGAATCTTTTCACTGTGTTGGACAACCTTTACTCGAGGTGGGAGAAGGCTATATATAGTGGTGGTAAGAAAATGGCCATTGGAGGCCACTTAAGCTGCGCAGAAGCCGGACATCCGACAGGTGTCGGTTGTCCGGACTAACACGATGCGTCAGACGTCCGACAGGCTCGGTCGTCCGAGAACAGAGAGAGAGCAGGTCAGCACAGCAGTGGGTGATAGAAGGCACACAGGACACGGACGACCGGATAGTGTCAGCCATCCGGGGCACGGTCGTCCGGAGGGGACCGGACGTTCGTCATTTTGGCTCTGGTGAGGTGGCGTCGGATTTCCGGCGTCGCACGGACGTCCGAAGCCCGGACGACCAGAAGGACCGGGAATCCGAGGAATTGGTTCTGGTGGCTGGCCCCGGATATCCGGAGGACGTCGGCCATCCGGGGGCCGGACGACCGAACGCTGTCAGACGTCCGGAGAAGAGCAGAGACAAAGGAAGCAGCCTGGGGTAGAAACTCAACAGAGGGTTTTTCCTAGATTTTTGAGCAAGTCTATTGCGAGAGCCAGTGATCCCCTCTTAATAGTGCGGGGTCCCTATACTCAAGAGTAAACAAAAAGAGATAGAACATTTAGTCTTGTTTCTTCGTACTTCAAGCATCCTGGGTATGTTAGTCACGATCCACACATCAATCTCTTGGGAACTAAACCTAATTTGCACTTGATGTAAATGATTAGTTCCCTATATGTGTGTTGTCAACAACATCAAAATACGAATAAGGGCATGATTGCACTTTCAATAACCACATTCAATATTAAAATCATGATGACAAGTTACATGGTTACTATCACTCTTCATAGCATACATGTATCATCATAATCATCATAGATAGGAGGCATGCCATCATCATAATAAGTTTGCTCATCAAAACTTGGTGGACTAAAAATATCATCTTCATCAAACATAGCATCCCCAAGCTTGTGGCTTTGCATATCATTAGCATCATGGATATTCAGAGAATTCATACCAGCAACATTGCAATCATTCTCATCATTCAAGGAATTTTCATTAAATATTTTCATAAATTCTTCCTCTACCAATTGAGCACAATTTTCCGAACCATCATTTTCACGAAGGACATAAAAAACACGAAGCAATTGAGGCAACCTAAACTCCATTTTTTGTAGTTTTCTTTTATAAATCAAACTAGTCAAAAACAAGAAACTAAAAGATTTAATTGCAAGATCTAAAGATATACCTTCAAGCACTCACCTCCACAGCAACGACGCCAGAAAATAGCTTGATGTCTACTACACAACTTGTTCTTGTAGACTCGTGTTGGGCCTCCAAGCGCAGAAGTTTGTAGGATAGTAGCAAATTTCCCTCAAGTGGATGACCTAAGGTTTATCAATCCGTGGGAGGCGTAGGATGAAGATGGTCTCTCTCAAACAACCCTGCAACCAAATAATAAAAAGTCTCTTGTGTCCCCAACACACCAAATACAATGGTAAATTGTATAGGTGCACTAGTTCGGCGAAGAGATGGTGATACAAGTGTAGCAATGATAGTAGATATTGATTTTTGTAATAGTAACAATAAAAAAACAGCAAGGTAGCAAGTAACAAAAGTGAGCACAAACGGTATTGCAATGTTTGAAAACAAGGCCGAGGGTCCGTACTTTCACTAGTGCAATCTCTCAACAATGCTAATATAATTGGATCACATAACCATCCCTCGACGTGCAACGAAGAATCACTCCAAAGTTCTTATCTAGCGGAGAACTTAAGAAGAAATTGTTTGTAGGGTACGAAACCACCTTAAAGTTATCCTTTCCGATCGATCTATCCAAGAGTTCATACTAAAATAACACCAAGTTATCCTTTCCGATCGATCTATCTAAGAGTTCGTACTAGAATAACACCATATGATACGCATCAACCAACTATAATGTCACCTAGATACTCCAATGTCACAACAAGTATCCATGAGTTAATTATACGATACGCATCAAACAATTTCAGATTCATAATAATCAATCCAACACAAAGAACCTCAAAGAGCGCCCCAAGATTTCTATCGGAGAACATGGTATGAAAACGTGCAATCAACCCCTATGCATGGATCCCCTAGGTCACCGGAATCCGCAAGTTGATGCCTCAACATATATCAAGTGAATCAATAGAATACCCAAATGTCACTACGGGTATCCCACGCAAGACGTACATCAAGTGTTCTCAACCGAAATATTCAATCCAACATAACGACATCTCAAAGGAAAAGATTCAATTCATCATAACATGATAGCAAGGGAATAACATCATATGATCCGACTATATTAACAAAGCCCGTGATACATCAAGATCGTGACATCTCAAGAACACGAGAGAGAGAGATTGAACACATAGCTACTGGTACAAACCGTCAGCCCCGAGGGTGGACTACTCCCTCCTCGTCATGGCCTCCGCCGGGATGATGAAGATGGCCACCGGAGATGATCTACCCTCTCCGGCAAGGTACAAGAACGTCTCCAGATTGGTTTTTCGTCGATACAGACAGTTGCGGCGGCGGAACTTCTCATCTAGGGTTATTTCTGTCGGTTTCTAAATATATAGGATTTTTGGCCATCGGTTTCACGCGAAGATTGGCAATGAGGGGCCCACAAGACACCAGGGCGCGCCAGAGGGGGCTGGCGCGCCCTGGTGGGTTGTGGCCACCTCGTGGCACTTCTGGCCCTCCCACGAAGCTTCTAGTGCCTCTTTTGTTCCAAAAAAATCGTCAAAAAGTTTCGTTGCATTTGGAGAACTTTTATTTCTACACAAAAAACAACACCATGGTTGTTCTGCTGAAAACAGCGTCAGTCCGGGTTAGTTCCATGCAAATCATACAAAAACGATATAATATTGTTGTAAATATTGCATGAATACTTCATAAATTATAGATACGTTCGAGACGTATCAGCATCCCCAAGCTTAATTCCTACTCGTCCTCGAGTAGGTAAATGATAAAAGAAAATAATTTATGACGTGTGAATGCTAGCATAGTGCATAAGTTTGATCAATGATAATTTCAACCACTTTTCCTAGCATCATAATAGCAACTCTTTCTCATAAAACTCATTATGATAAATTAGGAACCAATTCACATGTCAAACAATGGATTCTCTTGAAACTTAACAACCTATGTTCTTAGTCACCAAACAATTGCAATTCAACTTATTCTCAACAAAGTCTAAGTAAGAGCTCCACATACTCAATCATCATATAGTCTTCTATGATTGCTAGTACTCAAAGCATATTTTTAGAACAAATGGCATCCATCAAACACTGAGAAAGATAGGGGCTTAATGTTTCGCCTCCCAACTCATTTATCATAGAGATAATTGTCAACAATAATAAGTCATGATCAAATATTTTTGACTGGCCATATGTGCCTAGATATTTCCCCACCACATGATGCTTGCCAACTAGAGAATAATTGAGGTTGAAATGAGAATGCATACTATTGACTCTTGCATAAAAGTAAATACTGAAAGTTAAAAGATAGGCCCTTCGCAGAGGGAAGCAGAGGTTGTCATGCGCTTTTTGGTTTTGTATGCACAATCCCTTAATGCAAAAGAATGTCACGTTATATTTCCCCTTATGATAGCAACCTTTGTTATGCAGTCCATCGCTTTTATTACTTTTCCATCACAAGTTCGAACAACGCTCAATTTTCTCTTACACTAAATGATCAAACACATTTAGAAGCAATTTTTATTGCCTTTTGCACCGATGACAACTTACTTGAAGGATCTTATTCAATCCATAGGTAGGTATGGTGGACACTCATGGCAAGAAACTGGGTTAAAGGGTTTTTGGATGCACAAGTAGTATCTCTACTTAGTACGAATTTTTCGCTAGCAAAAGATCCTAAGCAAACACCACATGTTGGAGGATCCATAACAATATAACTTCTATGCAAATATACACAACCATAACTCTTACATTGTCTTCCTTGTCCAACTTAAACTAATTTGCTCAAGTTTGAAAATAATTAATGGGTATTCACAATCATAGAAGATGTCCAAGACAATATATTTGTATGTGAAAGTTCTCTTCCTTATACTAATCATTCACGAATTGCTTGTATGACCAACATTGTGATTGTCAAGCTTCAAAAAATTTCACTTTCTAAACCCAATGTGAAGCTACTACTAGGCATGATATGAACATATAATTTCAACTTCATGGTATTCAATTCATTCAACAATTTACTCATAGGATATAAGTGAAGCACAAGAGTAAATGACAAGCTACTCCAAAAAGATATAAGTGAAGATCAAGCGAGTAGTTAAGTAAATGTGTAGCCATTTGAGAACTCTCTCTCTCATCTAAAAACTTTCAGATCTAAGTATTTTATTAAAACAGAAAGCAAAACAAAATAAGATGACATTCCAATAATAGAACACATCATGTGAAGAAGCAAAAAACTTAGGCTCAACCGCTACTAACCGATAATTGTTGATGAAGAAAGGTGGGATGCCTACTGGGGCATCCCCAAGCTTAGATGCTTGAGACTTCTTGAAATATTATCTTGGGATGCCTTGGGCATCCCCAAGCTTGAGCTTTTGTGTCTCCTTAATTCCTTTTATATCATGGTTTCCCTAAATCTTAGAAACTTCATCCACAAAAGCTCGAAAAGAACTCGTGAGATAGGTTAGTACTCATAAGAATAAGTCCACACTTCATGTACTGCCAAGACAAGCTGCACAATAATTTCCAAACATCATCTACTGTTTACTATCGTTTCCACAATTTATATCTACCAATATAGGCTATGGAAACTATAGGATAAGTAGATAACAAAACTATGAGAGCAATCTGTCCAAACAGAACAGTCTGTAGAAATTTATGAAAACAGTGTACTTATGTAACTCAAATAATTATGAAAATTTAGGAAGTGATAAAGAATTTATATGACAATACTGTGTAAAAATTTCAGAAACTTTCCACGTTCCAGTAAAATATGAAAATTCAAACACTACAACAAAAGTTTCTGTTTTTTCACAGCACACATCAAACAGGCAATTCAAGCATCCTAAAGGCAATTCTTGGAACTTTTTATTTAAAAACAAGGTTATAAATAACATCTAACAGATAAAAACAAAAATAAAATGACACTCCAAGCAAAACACATATTATGTGACGAATAAAAATATAGTTCTAAGTAAGATATACCGATAGTGTTGAAGACGAAAGAGGGGATGCCTTCCGGGGCATCCCCAAGCTTAGGCGCTTGAGTATTCCTTGGATATTACATTGGGGGTGCCTTGGTCATCCCCAAGCTTAGGCTCTTTTCACTCCTTATTCTCCTCATATCGGTGTCTCACCCAAAACTTCAAAACTTCAATCACACAAAACTTAACGGAACTTCGTGAGATGGGTTAGTATAATAAATGAAGATCATTCACTTAGGTACTGTCAAGATAAGATTCATAATTGTTCTCACATAATACCTACTGTATTATACCAATCCCATAATTTATATTACTGAATATAAGCTACGGGAATACTAAAACAACCAAACTATGCATGCAAGACAGAATTTGTCAAAAACAGAACAGTCTGTGAAGATCTGTAGTACAACCATACTTCCCTGTCTCTAAAAATTCTGAAAAATTGGACAACTTAAAGAATTTGCATGTAAATACTGTGTAAAAATTTCAGATCATTATCACACTCTAGTAAAAATTAAAATTCCTGTACTGGAGTCAAAAGTTTCTGTTTTGGTTCAGCATCAATTCTACTCATCTTGTGTGTCATCCCAAAGGCTTTACTTGGCACATTATTGAAATAAAAGACATAAAACATGATTACTACAGTAGATTAATCATGTGAACACTCAAAAACAGAAAGGAAAAGTGTTGGGTTGTCTCCCAACAAGCGATTTCCTTTAATGCCTTTTAGCTAGGCATGATGATTTCAATGATGCTCACGTTAAAAGTAGTAATTGGAACATGCAAGAGAGCATCATGAATCACATGACAAGAACATTTAAGTATAACCCACTTGCTATTCATAGGGATTTTATGAGCAAACAATTTATTGGAGCAAGAATCAACTAGCATAGGAAGGCAAAACAAGCATAACTTCAAGATTTTCAACACATAGAGAGGAAACTTGATATTATTTCAATTCCTACAAGCATAAGTTCCTCCCTCATAATATTTTTTAGTAGCATCATGAAGAAATTCAAATATATAACTATCACATAAAGCATTATCTTCATGATCCACAAGAATAGAAAATTTATTATTCTCCACATAAGCAAATTCCTTTTCATCCATGGTAGTGGGAGCAAACTCAACAAAATAACTATCATGAGACACTTGATTGACATAACCACATTCAATATTAAAATCATGATGACAACTTACATGGTTACTATCACTCTTTATAGCATACATGTCATCATCATAATCATCATAGATAGGAGGCATGCCATCATCATAATAAGTTTGCTCATCAAAACTTGGGGGACTAAAAATATCATCTTCATCAAACATAGCATCCTCAAGCTTGTGGCTTTGCATATCATTAGCATCATGGATATTCAGAGAATTCATACTAGCAACATTGCAATCATGCTCATCATTCAAGGAATTCTCATTAAGTATTTTCATAAATTCTTTCTCTACCAATTGAGCACAATTTTCCGAACCATCATTTTCACGAAGGACATAAAAACACGAAGCAATTGAGGCAACCTAAACTCCATTTTTTGTAGTTTTCTTTTATAAATCAAACTAGTCAAAAACAATAAACTAAAAGATTTAATTGCAAGATCTAAAGATATACCTTCAAGCACTCACCTCCCCGGCAACGGCGCCAGAAAAGAGCTTGATGTCTACTACACAACTTGTTCTTGTAGACTCGTGTTGGGCCTCCAAGCGCAGAGTTTTGTAGGACAGTAGCAAATTTCCCTCAAGTGGATGACCTAAGGTTTATCAATCCGTGGGAGGCGTAGGATGAAGATGGTCTCTCTCAAACAACCCTGCAACCAAATAATAAAAAGTCTCTTGTGTCCCCAACACACCAAATACAATGGTAAATTGTATAGGTGCACTAGTTCGGCGAAGAGATGGTGATACAAGTGTAGTAATGATAGTAGATATTGATTTTTGTAATAGTAACAATAAATAAAAAGCAAGGTAGCAAGTAACAAAAGTGAGCACAAACGATATTGCAATGTTTGAAAACAAGGCCTAGGGTCCGTACTTTCACTAGTGCAATCTCTCAACAATGCTAATATAATTGGATCACATAACCATCCCTCAACGTGCAACGAAGAATCACTCCAAAGTTCTTATCTAACGGAGAACATAAGAAGAAATTGTTTGTAGGGTACGAAACCACCTTAAAGTTATCCTTTCCGATCGATCTATCCAAGAGTTCGTACTAAAATAACACCAAGTTATCCTTTCCGATCATCTATCTAAGAATTCGTACTAGAATAACACCATATGATACGCATCAACCAACTCTAATGTCACCTAGATACTCCAATGTGACCACAAGTATCCATGAGTTAATTATACGATACGCATTAAACAATTTCAGATTCATAATACTCAATCCAACACAAAGAACCCTAAAGAGTGCCCCAAGATTTCTATCGGAGAACATGGTATGAAAACGTGCAATCAACCCCTATGCATAGATCCCTAGGTCACCGGAATCCGCAAGTTGATGCCTCAACATATATCAAGTGAATCAATAGAATACCCAAATATCACTACGGGTATCCCACGCAAGACGTACATCAAGTGTTCTAAACAAAAATATTCAATCCAACATAACGACATCTCAAAGGGAAAGATTCAATTCATCACAACATGATAGCAAGGGAATAACATCATATGATCCACATATATTAACAAAGCCCGTGATACATCAAGATCATGACATCTCAAGAACACGAGAGAGAGAGAGAGAGATTGAACACATAGCTACTGGTACAAACCGTCAGCCCCGAGGGTGGACTACTCCCTCCTCATCATGGCCTCCGCCGGGATGATGAAGATGGCCACCGGAGATGATCTACCCTCTCCGGCAGTGTACTGGAACGCCTCCAGATTGGTTTTTCGTCGATACAGAGAGTTGCAAGGGCGGAACTTCTCATCTAGGGTTATTTCTGGGGGTTTCTAAATATATAGGATTTTCGGGCGTCGGTTTCACGCGAAGATGGGCCACGAGGGGCCCGCAAGACACCAGGGTGTGCCCAAGGGGTCTGGCCCGCCCTGGTGGGTTGTGGCCACCTCGTGGCTCTTCTGGCCCTCCCACGAAGCTTCTAGTGCCTCTTTTGTTCCAAAAAAATCGTCAAAAAGTTTCGTTGCATTTGGAGAACTTTTATTTCTGCACAAAAAACAACACCATGGTAGTTCTGCTGAAAACAGCGTCAGTCCGGGTTAGTTCTATGCAAATCATACCAAAATCATATAAAATTGTTGTAAATATGGCATGAATACTTTATAAATTATAGATATGTTGGAGACGTATCAGGGCATCCCCAAGCTTAGACGCTTGAGTCTCCTTTAAAATATTACCTTGGGGTGCCTTGGGCATCCTCAAGCTTAGGCTCTTGCTACTCCTTATTCCTTTGTTCGTCAAGATAACACCCAAAACTTGAAAACTTCAATCACACAAAACTCAACAAAACCTCGTGAGACCCGTTAGTATAAGAAACATATTGCATACTCTAAGTACTGTTGTAAATTGATTCAAATTTCATAAATGCATAATAGGTACTGTATTCTAACTTCTCCATGGCTTATACACCCCGATATAATCCATAGTTTAATCAAAATCAGCAACTATGCAAGCAAAAAACAGAATCTGTCTAAAACAGAACAGTGTGTAGCAATCTTCAGAGAGCCTATACTTTTGTAACTCGAAAAATTCTGAAAAACTAGGACAACGTCTAAAATTTGTATATAAACACTGTGTAAAAATTTCAGATAATTATAACGCTCCAGGAAAAAATGAAAATTCCTGTACTGGAGTCAAAAGTTTCTGTTTTGTTTCAGCATTGATTCTACTAATCTTGTGAGTCATCCCAAAGGATTTACTTGGCACAAACACTAATTTAAACACAAAAACATTATCATTACAGAGGCAATAATCATGTTATCAAAAACAAATAGAAAGTTTTAAAGCAAAAATATAAAGATAACTATTGGGTTGCCTCCCAACAACCACTATTGTTTTATGCCCCTAGCTAGGCATAATGATTTCAATGATGCTCACATAAAAGTAAAGAATTGAAACACAATGGGAGCATCATGAAGCATATGACAAGCACATTTAATCCTAACCCACTTCCTATGCATAGAAATTTTGTGAGCAAACAATTTATGGGAGCAAGAATCAACTAACATAGGAGGGCAAAACAAGCATAACCTCGAAGCTTTGAACATATAGGGAGGAAACTTGATATTATTGCAATTCCTACGCGCATATGTCCCCCCTTCATAATAATTTTCAGTAGCATCAGGAAGGAATTCCACAATATAACTATCACATAAAGCATTCTTTTCATGATCCACAAGCATAGAGAATTTATTACTCTTCACATAAGCAAATTCCTTTTCATTCATGGTAGTGGGAGCAAACTCAACAAAATAACTATCATGTGACACTTGATTGTCATAACCAAATTGAAAATTAAAATAATGATGACAAGTTTCATGGTTGTTGTTACCAATTATAGCATACGTGTCATCACCACAATCATCATCAATAGGAGGCATGCAATCATCATAATAAATTTGCTCATCAAAACTTGGGGGACAAAAAATATCATCTTCACCAAACATAGCATCCCCAAGCTTGTGGTTTTGCATATCATTAGCATCAATGATATTCAGAGAATTCATACTAACAACCTTTCTATCATGCTCATCATTAAAGGAACTCATATTAAGCATTTTTATAAATTCTTCCTCTAACAATTGAGCACAATTTTCTGAATCCTTATTTACATGAAAGACATTATAAAGACGAAGCATATGAGGCAACCTAAACTCCATTTTTTTGTATTTTGATTTTTACGAGACAAGCTAAATATAATAGAAAATAAAAAGAAGAACTAGTGAATGAAAATTTGTGTGAAGTTACTTGGTAGTTGAAGATGATATTCCCCGGCAACGGCGCCAGAAATCCTTCCTGATACTTGTGATATGCGTTGGGTTTTCCGTGAAGAGGAATGGGTAATTGCACCACAAAGCGGATAAGTAATTCCCTCAGTTATGAAACCAAGGTTTATCGAACCAATAGGAATATCAATCCTCAACCGTATTCAGCGGCTGCACACAAATGAACAAACGACTTGCACCCAACGCGGGCAAGAGGGTTGTCAATCCCCTTGATCTCGTTATTTGCAAGCAAATGAATTGTGCAGATAATTGTTGAGAAATATAAAATGCAAAATAAAATAAAAGGTAAATAAAGGCAGAAAGGTAATTATAGCGTTTGCAAATATATAAGTGAATAGACCCGGGGGCCATAGTGTTCCCTAGCGACATCTCTCATGTAGGCAGCATACGGTGGGTAAACAAATTACTGTTGGGCAATTGATAGAAAAGTGGATAGTTATGCGATGTTCATGGCAATGATCATGTATATATAGGCATCACGTCCATAAGCAAATAGGCCGACTCTTTCCTGCACCTACTACTATTACTCCACTCATCGACCGCTATCCAGCATGCATCTAGAGTATTAAGTAAAACAGAGTAATGCTTGGAGAACTATGACATGATGTAGGCAAAGTAAACTGAAACAATATGAATGAACCCCATCGTTTTATCCTTTGTAGCAACAACACAAAGACGCATCTTGTCCCCTACTTTTTCACTGGGATATAGAAACTCGCCAGGTTGAACCTACCACAATGCACCACTCCCACCGATGAAATATCAATCTACTTGGCCAAAGCATATCAATAGATCGACGAGCATTACGAAGCTATAATGATCATGCAATTAGGAGACAATATATATTAGAGGTATTTCAAATACTTTTCATGAATAATCTGAACATAAACCCACAATTCACTGGATCCCAACAAACACACCGCACAATAGGATTACATCGGATAGATCAAAGCGAAGATGCGATGATCATTGTATTGAAGATCATAAGAGAGAGATATTTCCACTAGGTACTAGTTATGGACCCGTAGGTCTATGGTGGACTACTCACACATCATCATAACGGCAGCAAGGTTGATGAAGAGGCCCTCCGTGATCGACCCCCCCACCGGCAGGGTGCCGGAACGGAGCTCCAGATGGCCTCGCGACGGAACAGAGACTTGCGGCGGCAGGAAAAGGGTTTCAGGACTGCTTCGGGGTTTTTTTTTGATTTTAGAGAATTTATAGGCCGAAGAGGGACGTCGGGAGGCGCCCGAGTGGGCCACCACATATCAGGGCGCGCCCTGAAGTGTGGTGTGGCCCTTGTGCACCTCCTGGCTTCCTTCTGAAGCTTCTAGGCCTTCATATAGTCTAGAAAAATCATAAAAAAGTTTCATGGCAATTGGACTTCGTTTGGTACAGTAAACCTGCAAAGGCAAAAACATGTAGAAAACAGCAACTAGCACTGGGCATTGGGTCAATAGGTTAGTGCTCAAAAATATTATAAATTGGTAAATAATGACCCAAAAAGTATCCTAGAATGATAATATATCAGCATGGAACAATAAAAAATTATAGATACGTTGGAGACATATCAAACAACCCCTTAAAATTAGACTCCATACTAATTCTAGCCTCTTTGATTAGCTCAGTTTGGCGGTGGCACACTTGTATAGCAGGTTCAATGGTTTCTATTTTAGGCTGCCCAAATATATTTTTCATCATATCATAGGTGTCAAAAGCATTGTTCCCAAGAAAATCTTTTTCGAACATATAATCTAAGAAACGTCTATGAGAAAGAGATAGACCAACATAAAAATGTCTTAGGAGCAATTTAATACGACTCTTAGGATTAGCTCTTGCTTGTATTACTAGTAATCTATCCCAAGCTTCTTTGAGTGACTCATCACCTACTTGCTTAAAAATCCAAGATTGGGGAACCCGCTCCAAAGTAAGGAGGGTGAGGCATATCTGGAGGAGAGCTAGCCATTGCGTCAAACAAGTAAACTAGCAACTAGCAAAGATAAATATTTTTGTATTTTGATTTTTATGAAGCAAACTAAGTATAACAGCAAATAAAAAGAAGAACAAGTGAATGATAATTTCTATGAAGTTACTTGATAGTTGTTGATGATACTCCCTGGCAACGACGCCAGAAATCCTGCGTGATACTTGTGATCTGCGTTGGGTTTTCCGTGCAGAGGAACAGGTAATTGCAGCACAATACGGATAAGTATTTCCCTCAGTTATGAAACCAAGGTTTATCGAACCAATAGGAATATCAATCAACAACCGTCTTCAGCAGCTGCACACAAAAGAGCAAACAACTTGCACCCAACGCGGGCAAGAGGGTTGTCAATCCCCTTGATCTCGTTATTTGCAAGCAAGTGAAGTGTGTAGATAATAGTAGATAATTGTAAATTTGAAAATAAAATAAAAACAATTAAAAGGTAGCAAGGTATTGTAACGTTTATAAATATATAGATGGATAGACCCGGGGGCCATAGTTTTCCCTAGCGGCATCTCTCATGAATATAAGCATACGGTGGGTAAACAAATTACTGTTGGGCAATTGATAGAAAAGCGCATAGTTATGTGATATTCACGGCAATGATCATGTGTAGATAGGCATCACATCCAAGACAAATAGGTCGACTCCTGTCTCCACCTATTACTATTACTCCACTTCAAGAGCACTTCTATGCTTGCCTCTCTACGTATTAAGTTCATGACAAACAGAGTAATGCATGGAGAACGATGACATGATGTAGACAAAGTAAACTCAATTAATATGAATGAACCCCATCATTTTATCCTTAGTGGCAACAACACAAAGATGTATCTTGTTCCCTTCTGTCACTGGGATATAGAAACCCGTCAGGTTGAACCCACTACAATGCACCTCTCCCACTAAAGAAATATCAATCTAGTTGGCCAAACTATCTCAATAGATCGGAGAGAATTACGAAGCTATAATGATCATGCAAATAAGAATCATAATATTCAGAGGTGACTCAAATACTTTTAATGAATAATCTGAACATAAACCCACAATTCATCGGATCCCAAAAAACGCACCGTACAAAAGAATTACATCGGATAGATGAAAGAGAAGATGCGATGATCGTTGTATTAAAGATCAAGAGAGAGAGAGAGAGAGAGAGAGAGCCATCTAGGTACTAACTACGGACTCGTAGGTCTGTGATGGACTACTCACAAATCATCATGAGAACAACAAGGTTGATGAAGAGGCCCTCCATGATCGATCCCCCCTCCGTCAGGGTGCCAAAACGGAGCTCAAGATGGGATCGTGGCGGAACCGAGACTTGCGGTGGCAAAAAGAGAGTTTCGGGATGCCTGATGTCTACTACGCAACTTTATTCTTGTAGCCTCTTGTCGGGCCTCCAAGCGCAGAGTTTTGTAGGACATTAGCAATTTTCCCTCAAGTGGATGACCTAAGGTTTATCAATCCGTGGGAGGTGTAGGATGAAGATGGTCTCTCTCAAACAACCCTGCAATCAAACAATAAAAAGTCTCTTGTGTCCCCAACACACCCAATACAATGGCAAATTGTATAGGTGCACTAGTTCGGTGAAGAGATGGTGATACAAGTGCAATATGGATGGTAGATATAGATTTTTGTAATCTGAAAATATAAAAACAGCAAGGTAGCAAGTAACAAAAGTGAGCACAAACGGTATTGCAATGCTTTAAAACAAGGCCTAGGGTCCGTATTTTCGCTAGTGCAATCTCTCAACAATGCTAATATAATTGGATCACATAACCATCCCTCAACGTGCAACGAAGAATCACCCCAAAGTTCTTATCAAGCGGAGAACATAAGAAGAAATTGTTTGTAGGGTACGAAACCACCTTAAAGTTATCCTTTCCGATCGATCTATTCAAGAGTTCGTACTAAGATAACATCAAGTTATCCTTTCCGTTCAATCTATCTAAGAGTTTGTACTAGAATAACACCATATGATACGCATCAACCAACTCTAATGTCACCTAGATACTCCAATGTCACCACAAGTATCCATGAGTCAATTATACGATATGCATCAAACAATTTCAGATTCATAATACTCAATCCAACACAAAGAACCTCAAAGAGTACCCCAAGATTTCTATCGGAGAAAGTAGGACAAGAACGTGTATCAACCCCTATGCATAGATTACCCCAATGTCACCGCGGGAATCCGCAAGTTGAGTACCAAAACATATATCAAGTGAATCAATAGAACACCCCATTGTCACCATGGGTATCCACATGCAAGACATATATCAAGTGTTCCCAAATCCAATATTCAAACCAACATAACGATATCTCAAAGGGAAAGATTCAATTCATCAGAACAAGATAGTAAGGGAAACACACCATATGATCCAACTATATTAACAAAGCCCGTGATACATCAAGATCATGACATCTCAAGAACACGAGAAAGAGAGAGAGTGAACACATAGCTACTGGTACATACCCTCAGCCCCGAGGGTGGACTACTCCCTCCTCGTCATGGCCTCCACCGGGATGATGAAGATGGCCACCGGAGATGATCTACCCTCTCCGGCAGGGTATTGGAACGCCTCCAGATTGGTTTTTCGTCGATATAGAGGCCTTGCGGCGGCGGAACTTCTCGTCTAGGGTTATTTCTAATGGTTTCTATATTTATAGGATTGTTTGGCGTTGGTTTCACGCGAAGGTGGGCCACGAGGTGGGCACGATACACCAGGGCGCGTCGGGGGGGGGGGCTGGCGTGCCCTGGTGGGTTGTGCCCACCTCGTGGCTCTTCTGGCCCTCCCACGAAGCGTCTAGTGCCTCTTTTGTTCCAAAAAAATCGTCAAAAGGTTTCGGGCGATTCCGATAACTTTCATTTTCTGCACAAAAACAACACCATGATAGTTCTGCTGAAAATAGCGTCAGTCCAGGTTAGTTCTAAATAAATCATATAAAGTGCATCAAAACCATATAAAAGTATTTTAAACATAGGTGAATATGGCATGAATACTTCATAAATTATTGATATGTTGGAGACGTAACAATGCCCTCTAGGGTTTTTGGAATATATGTGAATTTATAGGCCAGAGAACGGTGTCGGGAGGGCCACCAGGGGGCACAAGCCATCAGGGCACGCCGACCCCCCTGGGCGCGGCCAGATGGCTTGTGCCTCCCTCGTGCGATCTCCGGTCTTCTCCCGAAGCTTCCAGGTCTTCTTTTGGTCCAGAAAAAATCATAAAAATGTTTTGGAGCAATTGGACTTCATTTGGTACTGTAAACCAGAAAAGTAAAAAACACGCAAAAAACAGGAACTGGCGCTAGGCATTGGGTCAATAGGTTAGTGCTCAAAAATAATATAAATTGGTAAATTATTACTCAGAAAGTATCCTAGAATGAAAATATAATAGCATGGAATAATAAAAAATTATAGATACGTTGGAGACGTATCGCTCATCCATCAAAAACTAGACACAAGCTGTGGTGGAAAACCTCAACCGCGGGATAACTCGTAGTATCCTCGAAATCCCAGTGCACAAGACGTTGGTTAAGGGTAAAACAAATCTGGCAAGACCGCCCGACAGGCCAGATCCTGATAGGAGCCGATGTATCTCGTTCTGGGGGCACTACCAGATGAGCTAGCGTACATTGGCCAAATTAAACACCCAAGTTGCCCCAGGGTGGCCTCGCAGAGTGCTCTATTTGGACCAACACTCATGTGGAGCACTGGCCCGGTTGGTTGATTAATTATCCATGGGTGCCGGCGGGTTCCTATGCAAGTTTTAGTTGTTATTAGGCAAATGTAGAACCAATGTTGGGCCTTGCCGGAAGAGTTTTATCCCAAAACGAAAATCAAACGGGCCCCCCTAACAACCCCACGCATGTTAGGAGCTCTCAATATGGAACATAACACCGGTCATCGAAAACTAAGACGACAAGAGTGGAGCAAAACACCAAGCAAAAGGCCAAGCCTTCCACCCTTTACCAAGTGTATAGATGCATTAGATTAAATAGCAAGAATAGTGTGATATCCCAAGATATCCATGTTATCACATGGATCCACCTGCACCTGCAACTAGCAACACTATAATGTGGTGTGATATCCCAAGATATCCATGTTATCACATGGAGCTGAGCAAGCGGTAACTTAGCCAAACAACGGTTTGCTAGGATGTGGAGGGTTACAGGTTTATCATGACATTTTGGGAGGCTTGACAAACAAGTGGTAGGCTGCGAGATATAGCGATAGAATCGAGACAACTAGCATAGCAATGATAGTAGTGGTATCCAGGGCAAGATCATCTTGCCTGTAATCCCGCTTGGAAGAATAACGAATCCGTGAAGACGACGTGAGGCAGGGCAACGACGACGGTTCTTGCAGTGGCGATGCAGGCTGCGGTCGGGCAGCTCCTGCATATCGGGAGGGAGAGAGAGAGAGAGCGATTAGAGGAGGGAGAGAAAGGAAAGGGAGAAGGAGAGGGCAGGGGCGGCGCTGGCCTGGTCGGCGACGACGGCGAGACGGTTACCGGAGGCGGTCGGAACGGGGCGCCGGTGAGGCGTGGCCCGACAAGGTAGCGGGCGGAGGCAGGGTAGAGGGGAGAGCGCACGGGCGTTGGTGGCGGCGCGATGCGGGCTCGTTCGGGCCCAGATGGGCTCGGGCGGGCCCCGATCTAGTCCGAGAGGGCCGGCAGCGCTGGGAGGTGGAATATATGGGCGTGGGTGGCACGGATTTTGAGGTGAGGCTAGGTTTTAGTCCAAAATAGGCAGGGGAGAGTTTCCTTTTATAGCGGGCTGTCTAGGGTTAGGGATTCTTGCCAATTTTCAGACCGTTTGATCTTGATCGGATGGTCCGAAATGGTTGGGTAGGCTAGGTGGGTCTAGTGGGCTGTGTAGAGGGTTGGTCTAAGATGAGAGGGAAGATGGCAGCCCGGCAACGGGGTTTTTATTGCGAAAAATGTCTGGTAATTTAACCGGCGACGATGTCGCTACAGTTATCCGTTGGGGTATCAAGCGGACTCCGAATGCGATGAAACTTGACAGGCAGACTACCTACAATATATTAAGACCGCACGCCAACTTTCATCCCATTCTGAGAACATTTTATTCCTACTTATAAAAAAATATTTTCACGATGTCGTTGGCGTGTGCGAGTGTGGTTGGTTTCGAAACGGTCAACGACGACAACGGGAGAACCGGCAACTACGAACAGATGCGAGTTTCTAAAAAACGATAGCAACAGAGTGCCGATGCGATGCGAATGATGGCATGATGAATGCAACAAACAAATAAAACACACGACGACAACGAAACACATGGAAGGAATCTGGAGCGTCGGTCTCGGACTGTTACAGAGCGGTGGAGTATATTTAGGAAAAAGGTTGAGGCCGGAATATAAATTTTTACTCCCTTACGACGGTGGGGATCAGTTAGGTGGACGTTAGAGGAGAAAAACAAACTTTTTACTCTAACATCGGATAGGAGATCGGTTAGAAATGCCCTTACATTGGTTAAATTATACCTAGGTAGATACATGTATGCCTAATACTAAAACGGAAAATATAGAGTATTTGTACAAAGTTTGGTACACCCACCTTAACTAAGCTTACAACTTTCAATGCATATCATCGGCTGAGATTAACAATTTACATCTTCTGATAAAGGGATAGTGTGGTCTTCTTACATGGTGGATTTATTTTTCAAGAAAATCATGTATGTTTGATTGGTCCATTGTTTATCCTAATGGTGCCCATGTATCTTCCCCAAATCAGACAATACCACGACATAGGAAAAAATGGCTCGCATGTGACAGGAGTCGAAACCGGCGGATTTTAGGTAAGGGGTTATGAGCCAGTAGTTTTGACACGATGGTAACATGAAAGCATCTACAGTCGGACTGGGCAAATCCGGCCCCTCAAATGCTCGCGGACGTGCCCGAGCGTCCATGGACACTGACCGGTCACGCCTCAAATAATGCATTATACAATCGGATACCTCAAATTAGAAACCTCAAATCCATACTATTACATGGAACGTAAACCTAATACTAAGCGGAGCTCATCTGGCTCCGCCGTGCCCATGTCCGGCGGTTGGCTGCTCGCATCCCAGTGTCGGTCCGGTCGCCGACGAGGTAGAGTAGGGGATGGGACACTAGCCTCCTCTTGGGACTCAAGCTCTCGTCGTCTCCCATGCCCTACTCTTCCTCGTCAGAGCCCGTAACCCGGATGGTGCCGGTGGACGTGAGATCGATGACGGATCCTTCCTGGGAGAAGCCGACGTCCACCACGACGAGGTTGCGGCGCCCGGACTGGTGCACCCTACGGGGCGCCGGAGAGTGTGACTCCGCCTCTCCAACGTCCACTGCCGTGAGGTCCTCCGCTGCCTCCCGTGCCCGCCGCCTCGCACGGCGAGCACACCACGCCATGTTAGCGTCTGTGGCCGCCCATGGCGCATCCACGACGCGCCAATAGAGGGGTTGCGTATCTGTCACGGCATTCGGACGCCAGACGGACCGCACCGCCTCCGGTGAGGCAGCGATGCCGGATCCAAGCACCGGTTGTGCTGACGCAATGGATTCCTGACGTTGCGAGTCTGTGCGCTGCCGAAGGGCGGCCGGCTCCTGGGAGCGGCTGAGCGCAAGCCGGACGCCCATCTTCTCCTCGGGGCCGTGTGGGATGAGCTCGCGGTCGACGGACCTGGAGGTGAAGGACTCAGATCCACTGCCCGCCATGCCGGAGAGGGCCGTAGATCGCCGGATGGGGGCGTGGGTGGTGGATGGGAGTGGAGGGGAGTGGAGTGAAGTGGCTAGGGTTTGGTCGGCGAGCGGATGGGGACGAATATTTGTGAGGTCGATGTGGATCAGCGCGGGCCAGGCGGGCATGCCCGGACGTGCCCGGGCGGCCCCATATCCGCCTCATATTTGGGTTGGATATGAGGGGTGCCGGTCACCCCGGACGTTTGAGGTCGGTTTGAGAGGCCCGTCTCGGTCGAAATTTCATGACCGGTCAGTGACCGGGCGGCCTGCCCGGGCGTTTGAGACGGGTTTGAGGGGTCCGGTTGTAGATGCTCTAAGCATGTATTTTTTTACCGAGGTTCGAGCTCTCCTTAGAGATAAAATTCTACATCTGGCTTGTGTTGTATTGATTTGTGATGGAGTACAAAGCACAAGTGATCTATCAAGAGATCGTTGTGTGTCCTTTACGAGCCATACCCCTCGGTTTATATAAATACCGGGGGTAGGGGGAGGGGGAGAAGGTGTTCTAGGGTTACATCCTAGACGGTTACGTACACGGAGAACGTGTTGTAGACGACTTCTAATGTCTTGGAGTATATGTCAAGTCTTTAAGAGCATTCCTTTTATACGTCGTGGACCGCCTCGACGTGGCCCACTGGTGAACCGATATGGGCGTCCTCGGCCCGGCCCACCTACCAGGAAGACGACGTGGTGAGTGACCCCCCATGCGGAACACCGTCAGAAGCCCTCGAACCGGTCTTCAAGTCAGAGACACTCCTCGGTTACCCTATCGTCGCTTCTCGTATTACTCTTCCTATAAAAATCCAGAGGAAAGGAAGAGCCAGGTTTATGCTCTCATTCCTCATGTTCCTTATCTTCCTCCTTGAGCTCCCGTGCCCAAGCGTTCCCCTGTGCCCAAGGCCCAAAACCTTCGTCCGTTCCTTCTCCATCCTTTTCTGGCCAAGGCCGGAGAAGACAGCCAGACCTAGGGATGAGACCCCCAAGGCTAGCAAGAAGGCAGCGAGAGAACCCTCGACTGCCTCCTAAACAAGGGGAAGGTGGATGATCTCCATGGTTTCGTAGGACCAGCTGAGCAAGTTGTCCTCGTCGGGCTATCTGCGAGCACCGAAGCTCGTCTTCGCCCACTTCGCTTGCGTTACCAGGGACGACAACTTCTCCTTTTTTAGGGTGCCACAGCCCCACGCGGGCGAGCGGGTATTTTTACTAAATAAACCGAGCTACCAAACATAGCCTAACTGTTTTTAGTCTAGTACTCCCTCCGTCCCAAAATAAGTGTAGCAGAATTTGTACTAAACTAGTATAAATTTTGTACTAGACCATCGACACTTATTTTGAGACGGAAGGAGTAATACATTACATTAAAAATATATATTATAAGGGAAATGATTTGGTTTAGCCGGCTGGTAACGCCATGCGTCCGTCGCCTTCCTGGGCGTTGGGTCTGATTTTGATCGGACGGCTCAAGCGCAAGCTATTACATATAGTCTATGTATCGCAACTGAGCCGTCGTTGCAATCTCTCTCATCGCAACAACTGGTCTATTGCAAGATCTGGATCGGGACGCTGGAGAGAAGTCACCTTCTATGATCCTCATGAGCTTCCCATCGAGTCGCCGCCTCCCGACCCTGCTCCGACTGATGCCACTGGTGGTCACCACCGATAAGCACACCGATGAGCTTCTCCAACGAGCTGCACGCGGTTTCAAGGTGCGCAACCAGAAAGATCGAGCTCCCTATCACACTGCCGCATATTTGTGCTGCTCTGACCGCCGCCACTGGCGCTCGCCGCTGGCAAGCACGTTGATGAGCTTCTCCGACAGGTTGCACACAGTTGCAAAAGGTTTTGTGTTGTAAAAGTGGCATAGTCGCTTCATGAGTGTGAGTTCACAGCAACTGAACCTCTTGCTACCGTCACCCCTCCTTTCATGGTAGCACAAATTTGAGGTATTATCCATGCCAACGAGCTTCTCCGATGAGCTCCTCTGATGACCTTCACAAAACTACTGAAAGGACGTGGATGTCGCCTAGAGGGGGGGTGAATAGGCGCTTTAAAATAATTATGGTTTAGGCTTGAACAAATGCGGAATAAAACTAACGTTTAATAAGTCAAGCACAAAACCTAAAACAACTAGTCTCACCTATGTGCACCAACAACTTATGCTAAGCAAGATAAACAACTAAGTGATAGCAAGATATATAGCAAGAAACAATATGGCTATCACAAAGTAAAGTGCATAAGTAAAGGGCTCGGGTAAGAGATAACCGAGGCACGCGGAGACGACGATGTATCCCGAAGTTCACACCCTTGCGGATGCTAATCTCCGTTCGGGGCGGTGTGGAGGCACAATGCTCCCCAAGATGCCACTAAGGCCACCGTAATCTCCTCACGCCCTCGCACAATGCAAGATGCCGTGATTCCACTAAGGGACCCTTGAGGGCGGTCACCGAACCCGTACAAACTAGGTTGGGGCAATCTCCACAACTTAATTGGAGGCTCCCAACGACACCACGAAGCTTCACCACAACGGACTGTGGCTTCGAGGTGACCTCAAATGCTCGGGGCAATCTCCACAACCTAATTGGAGACCCCGACGCTTGCCTGGAGCTTTGCACCACAATGATTGAGCTCCGAGGCAACACAAGCCGTCTAGGGCGCCAAGGCACCCAAGAGGAACAAGCTCTAGGGTGCTCAAACACCCAAGAGTAATAAGCTTCTCAAACTTCACTTCCACGTATCACCGTGGAGAACTCAAACCTATGCACCAAATGCAATGGCAAGGGCACACGAAGTGCCCAAGTCCTTCTCTCCCAAATCCCACCAAAGCAACTAATGCTAGGGAGGAAAATGAGAGGAAGAACAAAGAAGAACACGAAGAACTCCAAGATCTAGATCCAAGGGGTTCCCCTCACATAGAGGAGAAAGTGATTGGTGGAAATGTGGATCTAGATCTCCTCTCCCTTTTCCCTCAAGAACTAGCAAGAATCATTGGAGGGATTGAGAGTTAGCAAGCTCGAAGAAGGTCAACAATGGGGGAAGAACACGAGCTCAAGAGATAAGGTTCAATGGGGAAGAAGACCCCCTTTTATAGGTGGGAAAAAAATCCAACCGTTATCCTCACAGCCCGCATAGAGCAGTACTACCGCTCCAAGGAGCGGTACTACCGCTAGGGCGGTAGTAGCCATAAGAAACACTACTGCAACAAGGCAACAGGCCGGTAGTACTGCCGGAGCGGTACTACCGCCTGCCCTCGCGGTACTACCGCGGGGGTAGTATTCAACGACCACTCAGGTGCAGAACACGGCAGAAGACACCGTGAGGCAGCGGTACTACCGCTCGGGGTAGCGGTACTACCGCGCGTCCACAGATGTAAAAAATTACTTCCGGGCTACATCCGCTGGAGCTAGCTTCGAGAAAATATCCGGCACGGTAGTACCGGAAGTAATTTACGGTACTACCGCCTGAGGGGCGGAAGTAAAAAATTACTTCTGTGCAACTACCGTAGGTGTACGCTACAGGTGCTGGAGACAGCGGTACTACCGCTCCAAGGAGCGGTACTACCGCTGGCACCTTGCGGTACTACCGCTCCGAGGAGCGGTACTACCGCTAGCCACTATACTGTAGCACCTTGTTGCCTTCAACTACTCAGCTAGGAAAACGGAAGGATACAGTAAAACCAGAACTGCCATAACTTCTGCAAATGAGCTCCGAATTGAGCAAACTCAAGCTTGTTGGATAGAAAACGACAAATACTATCCAATAGCGGCAAAACCTCTATGAATGAAGAACCGGCAAAACCTCCAACATCGAAAACATCATAGAAGAAGCAGGTGAACTCCGTTTTCGATGAACTCGAGCTTGTCATGAAGATGACCATAAGCTCTAAAACTCACAGAGAGAAACACCAAACAAGAACCAATAAAGATGATGCAAGGATGCAATGGTTTGAGCTTTCTACGAACGATACGATCAAGCTACTCACTTGAGAGCCCCCCTTGATAGTACGGCTATCGATAAAATAGAAAACCTATCAAGGGCAAACCTTTGCCTTGCATGAAGTCCACTTGAGCTAGATGATGACGATCTTGACTCCCTCAAGATGGACCACCTTTCTTGATTGCGTTGGCTCGATGAAGGCTAGTTGGTTGCTCCCCCATACTCCACTATGGGTGAGTCACTCTTCGGCACACCTTCACAAGTCCATTATCACCACAAAGGACGGCAAGCTTCAAGCATGATTTCTTCGTGATGCTCCTCTTGAACTTGCACAACACAACCTTGAATTGATGTCATCCTCCATGGGTTGTATGTGATCTTCCTGTTGACGCAAGCCCATGGAAGCAAACCTAACCCCACATAGAACTCTCACAAAGACCATGGGTTAGTACACAAAGCGCAATGGACAATGCTTACCAAACCGTGAGATCACTTGATCCCACTTGGTGTATCTTCTACGCTTTGTGTGTTGATCAACTTGGTTCACTCTTTGACTTAGTCTTGATCAACCTTGTATCTTATCTTCTCTCTTCATAAAGATGATGTCTTGAAGGTAAACATGAATGCTCACACAGTCTTCTTCTTCAAGACATGCTTGCAGTAAGCTCAACTCTTACATGACCAATCTTTGGATAACACCTTGAATACCACCTTGGTCACCATATAAACTCCTTGAAACCAACAGATGGACTTTAAGAAGTACCTGCGGACAAATTCTTCAAATATAACTCAAGGCAACCATTAGTCCATAGGGGTGTCATCAATTACCAAAACCACACATGGAGAAATGTGCTCTTACAACTACCACTAAATGTTGTGTGCAACATGTGCTATGTTGTAAAAGGTTTTCTGCAACACAAGCTCTGTTGCAAAAATTACGGTAAAAACGGACAGCAATGTTCTTGCAACATATCCTTTGTTGTAAAGATTTCTGCAACATTACGTTATTGGTTGCAAAGATATTTCAGTACTCTCTTTGATAACATGGTAATGTTGCAAAGATTTTCCAGTACTCTCTCCGATCACATTATAGGGACCTGTATAGAGCCTGTGTCAATTAATTTGGATTAGAGGGGGTAGAAAAATAAACACAAGTACCGACCATTTCTTTTGGTGGCTTTTAAATTAAGTTAGAATAAGCTACCCCTACCAAACTTATTCAAGCGTAATTAAATCATTATTTTAAGACCTACTGATTAAGACTAGACTAGTAGACTTCTAAAAATATATTTTGGGTTTCAAAAAAACATAAAGAAAACTGGCCATAACTCTTGTTGCAAACGGATGACGTTCCTTGCGTTGGTAGATCAAACGGCTATTCGCGGCTACATCTAACGGTGATGAGTGATCTAAGGTGGTCGATCTTTGTTCATTATCAGCCGGCCGATAAGGGAGAGCACGCGTGGAGCGTTCTAAAAATCACTGTTCAAAAATTCGTCCGATTAATCAGTTAACTTGTCAGTTAATCTCTACTCATCGGGTGGCCGAATCGAATAGCACCTATTCATCGCGTTAACTTGCCAGGACGATTAGTCGATCCATCATACCGACTAATCAGTTGTCAGACCGATTAATCGCTACTGGCCCAATACTTGGTGGGCAATCAAGTCTAAAATTTTGGCCCATAAACCATCCCATTCCCCTCCCACTCATTGATCGCTAGGGTTTAGACCTCCTCCCGCCCCCTAATGCTCCTTTCATCCCCTCCCGACCTAGCTGACGTTTGTCCGGATCCTCGCCGACGCTAACCACCACACTAAATCTCCAAGATCCAGCAGCTCCATCGCTCCAGTTGCATGCATGGACCCCATACCCTCTGTCGGCTACTCCCCATTCTCTCTTGAGGGGTGCGCCCCATCGCCTGACCCGTTGACTGCTCCCCAACCCTTCCCGGCGGCTATTCCACAACCCCTTCCTCATGGTTTCACCTGCGAGCAAGGTACTACCATCTTCTTCCCCTATCTCATTAGGGAATCCAACATTCATAGATTAGTAGACTACAAATTACAAATTTGTAGATCAGTGGATCACTACTAGGGAAAAGTTTATAGGTAGCCGCTTACTAGTAGCGCGGGTTTATACCCCTCGCTACTGCTATTTACTAGTAGTGCGCTATATTGGCACACGCTACTACTAAGTTGATAGTAGTAGCGCGGGTTTATACCCCTCGCTACTACTAAGTGGTCTCTACCGTGTCCCCCCCGGGACAGGCCATAGTAGTAGTGAGGGGTATAAACACGCGCCACTACTAAGTTGATAGTAGTAGCGCGTGTTTATACCCCTCGCTACTACTAAGTGGTCTCTACCGTGCCCCCCGGGACATGCCATAGTAGTAGCGCGGGGTATAAACCCACGCTACTACTAAGTACAGAGTTTTTTGACAGCCCTGAAATCCCCATCTCCTCCCCTAAATCCTTCCTCTCTCCCGTCCCTTTTGCCCCTATCTCTCCATAGGCTCTCACATGGACCTCTTGCTCAGGCGCGCCTCCTCCTCCATGGCGCGTAAAGAGGTCGCCGGCGTCCAGGAGCTCGCCGGTTTTCCCACGGTCTCCTTGCTATCACGCCAGAGCACCGCACCACCTGCGACCAACCCCGCTGCTCCCTCCATCTCCTTCCTCTCTCCCTCGTTTTCCTTTTTCTCTCTCTCCCTCTGGTTTGAGTTACCCTCCCATGTCCATGCATGTGCAGATCGTCGCTATGGACAACCAGGAGCTCTCTGCCTTGGTTGCGAAGAGAAGCCCCACGTCGCCGCCTTGCTCTGCCCTGGATCCAGGCCCTCTCCAGCAGCCGTAGCCGTATCTGGTCTGTCGCCGCCCGTCCGCGCCTCCGGCGACCCCTGTCTTCGCTGCATAGAACCATTGAAAGCACGCACGGGATCGATATTTTTTTTGGTTTTTGAAATTAATAGTAGTAGCGCGGGTCACAGGCACGCGCTACAAATAGTTAGTAGTAGCGCGTGTGGCACCCGCGCTACTACTGAAACACGTACTAGTAGCGCGGGATGACCTGCGCTACCACTACCAGTTAGCTGTAGCGCCGTAGTAGTAGCACGGGCACCCGCGCTACTACTAGCTGTTTAACCCACGCTATTACTAGGCTTTTTCCTAGTAGTGGGTGGAACTATGGCTTTGGGTTGTTATTTGTAGCATAGTTTGTGGTTATATGTTGGCAAGTATGTGGACAAGATTAAATGTTTAATAAGTACTCCCTCCGTAAACTAATATAAGAGCGTTTAGATCACTAAAGTAGTGATCTAAACGCTCTTATATTAGTTTACAGAGGGAGTACTTTCAAATTTTGAGATTTTGTATGTTTGGATGCATAAGGATTATCAATTTTACCTCTTGTCTATGGTTTTTATATGCATACCGTAGAATATTTTTGTATGTTAATTGTTACATAGTTAGGACCATGGAGGTAAGTTATAATACATAGAAAATCTAGATATATGTTGGCAGGTTGCTGTTTGATCTACCGATTAATGGTCGACCGATTAATCCAGTTAAAAAGCCGATTCACCGATTAATCACTACTCCCAAGCGAACCGAACAGCTACCTGTTACTGATTTCCTCAACATTGCTAAAAATAGCATACCGATAATCTAGGTAAACAAAGATGCATACATCTCTCTGACAATAAAGAGGACCACTGGAGTCCGGAGCGAAGCTGCAGGGAAACAGAGGAGAGTAAAACAAAGCCGGCAAAGTAGCAACAGAATACAGTAAGTGTAAAAAAAAAAAGCAACAGAATACAGTATTTATGAACTAAAAACGAGATCAGAGCACACAAAAACGGTACTCTCTGGAAGGTAAGTACTCCTCTGATCAGCAGCCCATTCCACCCTCTGATCTACATCGAGCAATCTAAGCTAGCTTACGCGCCGTAGTGCTGGTGGTACAGCCACATCTCAACCCTCTGCTTGACAAAACAACCACGCTCACTGGGCGACATCGCCGTCGTCGCCGCTGCTACGTCCCGGCGCCTCGTCGGAGCTGTCGTGCTCGCCGTCGCTCGAGGTGAGATGCGCGAGCCAGCAGTTGCCGTGGACGTGGCCGCTGACGCAGACGTAGTACTCGAGCCGGCCCTCGTCCGAGCCCATCCGGCGGGACGCGCCGCGCGGCACGAGCTTCGCGGCGACCATGTTCCAGACGCGCGCGCCGCAGTAGGGGCAGCGCACGCGCGGGTCCAGCGCGGCCTGGCGGCCCAGCAGGCAGGCCCGCGTCCGCGACCGCATGAACCACCGGAACACCCCGCGGTAGGCGCCGAGGTCGTCGTCGGCGCCGGGCACCGCGTGCTCGCACGGGTCGGACACGTACAGCAGGTCGCTCCTGCAGCGCCGTGACAGGAAGCTCCGCCCGGAGGTCTTGGAGAAGCGCGACACCCGCGTGAGGTGCCCCGGCACCGGCACGGCCGTCCCCGCGGCGCCGCAGCAGAAGGAGAGCAGCTTCGCCAGCGCCGGCCACCCGCCGCCAATGCGCCCCGGAGGCGGCGGTGCCGCTCCACCTCCGACGCCGGCCCCAGTGGCCGCCGTGAGCGACGCCACCATCCGCGGCGCGCGCGAGATGCAGAGCTCCCGCCAGAGCACGCGCTCCGCGACGGCGCGGAGCCGCCGGCTGACGCTCGCCGCCGTGCAGAGCGCCTGCGGATCCCAGTTAATCGAGCGGAACACCAGCGACAGCACCTGCTCGTCCAGGATCCCCGCGTTGACGCCGCTGTAGCGCGGGGACCCAATGCCGCCGTCGCCATCCCGGTAGCTCGCGCTGCCAATGCCACCCGTCCCGCCGCCACCGCTCCACGCGCCGCGGAACTGCCGCGTGTTCCGCGTGCCCTCGCTCATCGATCGCGCGCGTCGCTCCACTACTGTGGCCTAACTTAAGGTCGGAACCGGCACGTAGCCACCCAACCGAAACGGCAGTACTACTACCACTGCTGAGCAGCCAGTGTGCGTGTGCGAGGACGGAGATGACAGACGGCGGCGGGGCTCTCTATATACGCGCGCGCGGCGGGCGCTTTCGTGCTCCCCGGAAGGGGTGGTGTCGGGGCAGGATCGGACCGGCCGTGCCGTGTCGCCGTGTCACGGCCGCCCGTTGGACAATTGGACCACTGACGCTTCGAGACCGAGCAATATGTTGCTGGCCTCGCTAGCTGCATTGCAAAAGGGAAACGTTTACCTACGACAGTCCGGCCGAACGCTCGGCCGGTCCATCGCGCGACGTCTGATGCGATTAGATCTAGTGGCTCGCATCCCGTCTCACCCTTATCCCCTCGCGCGAGTTTCTGGCCACACGCGAGCACCCTTCTCTCCCCCGAGCGACCTTCTCCTCCCCCTCACCTTCTCTCGTCTGTGGAGGGCGACCACCGGCCGTCGTTGTTGAGGACGCCGACCTGATGCGGCGAGAAACTTTCTTCGCCCCCGTGCTTCTACGAGCATCTCGTCCCCTAGCCAAGCTTCTCATGATTTCGCCGGTGGTGCCGCATCGCCGGGGGAGGCCCTCGAGTTAGTGCTGCAAGCGGAGGCGCTTGTGGACATGGGGGCTGCTGCTGGACGGCGACGGCGAAGCCATTTTTTGCGTGCTGGAAGCAGAGAGATGCTCGGTGCTGCAACCGACGCCTAAAAAACCTACAACCGACGACTACAAAAGTTCCAAGCCGGAGACACCCAAAAAGTTCCAAGCGGAGACACCCAAAAGCTGAGATTGACCACTAGGTAACACCTAAAGCTACAACCAGTGATCGAAAAAGTTACAACCGGCGTGACCGAAAGCTTCAATCTAGGATGATGGAATTTGAGGGGCTGGCTACTGATTAACCGTGGAAGCTAGAACTGGTGACGAAAAAAGCTTCAACAGGCGATGAAAAAAGTTTCAACCATAGATGACAGAAGCTATGGACTACTATGAAAAGCTACAACCGACAATGGAAAAAGCTTCAATAGTCATGTCTTAGTTGCTACCCGCGACGATGATGACGACGTTTTGCTGCAACCGTCTTCGTTTTTTGCTACAACCAGCGTTGTAATTTGCTACAACCCATTTTAATGGCTGCCATGGTGCTACAAACCAAAGGTGTAGCTAGGTTGGAGACACGCCCCGGGCCAACAGCCTACCTACAGTACTGAACAGTGCCGAATAGTGTTTCTGACGCTACAGTCAACGAACAGGCTGCCACGCCCCAGGCCATGGCCCTGGTAGCCTGGGGCCTGTACAAACGCACTGACGAGCACGGCGAGGTTGCTGGAGGTACTACGAACAACGAGATCTTGCGTGTAGCGGAGAAGCGGCGCGGTGTTGCAATCAGCATGGGGAGAGGTGTGCCAATAGATCGGGAGGGAGCTACAATGGCAGCCGCTGCGAGCTACAACCTCGGGGGCCGGCAGAACGATGCACTACGAGGGTGCGAACTGGTCAGGGTGCTGCAACCACGGGAGCACGGCGCGGTGCGTCGCCGTGAGTCGCAGGACGCGGACAGCGAGGCCTCGTGAGTCGCAGGACGCGGATGGCGAGCCATCTATAGCACAGCTGAACGGGGGCAGCAGCTGGCTCGCGTTGTGTCTCTGTATTTGGACGAAGGTAGGGGACGATTCGCTAGGAAAAGACAGAGATCGGACGGTCGAGCGAAACACATCTGACGGCTAGGTGCAGACCGGCCCAAAGTTGGGCCGGCGCGCCGGCGCCTAGCGTCGCCCATTGCAAAAGTCATCTTGCCAAGAAACTTTCACCTCCTCCCAAAGATACGCCACACGATAGCGCCACAGTAAAACAAGCTGGAGCTACTTCACGGGCTAGCATCAACGCGTCCTCGTGCATTAGAGTAATCTTGTGCATCGATCAGGACCACCGACCCCCTGCCTGAACTCGGGTACTGTTCGGCACTACCTGACAATCATCTCGCCCTGACGACCAGTCCGTTGCCGTTTCCATACGTGTCCGTCAATATTTTAGGGCCTGTCCGTATCAAAAAGCTTGGATCGTTCACGCACGCTGCAGCGAGACAAGCCATCGTACTACTTAATCCGTCGCTGCGTTTCCTGATCCACCTACGCTGGCTCTCCGGGAGCGCCAGGAGGTGCACACGTGTTGCCCTGCAGCGCGTCCATCGCCGATGAGGCGTCTCGCCGGCCGGCGCGTGGCCGTGGCGCGGGACGCGCGTCGGGCATCCAGGCGCAGCCGATCTCTCTTTCGAGCGCCTCGTGCGCGGCATCCACTTTTATCGTTCTTTTTCGGCGGTGGCCGCGGGCGCTTTTCCGGCGCGTCAGCCGTCAGGTGCCCTGGGCCGAGGACGGACACGTCGACACCCGCTGCAGCGCCAGGTGTGCCGGGAAAAGTGCACCCGGCTCGTGGGGCGGGATATTTCTGCTCGGGTACGTGTCGCGGCGCTGTTGGGTGGAGCACACGCGTCGGGGCCCGAGGGGATTCCTGGACGGGAATCACGTACGTGGCCACCTCGTGGAGGGACGATTGCTCCTTGACCGGCGCTAGAAAAGTGCTCTAGGCATGTTCAGTCTCCTACGTGGTCAGTTCCTTTGCACTTTTAGCTAAGCGCGCACGTTCTACCGAGCGCAGTAAACTAGCGTTTGTTGTTTGACAAAACTATAAGTACTCCCTCATGTCCTTTTTACTCCGCGTATTAGATTTGTGTCAGGTCAAACATTGCAAAGTTTGACGAACTTTATATTAAAAAATATCAAAATCTACACTATCAAATATATATACTATGAAACTATATTTTATTATGAATCTAACAATATTGATTTGGCGTTGTGAATGTTGATACATTTTTTTAAAAGTTTGGTCAAAGTAGAGATACTTTGACTTCGGACAAAATTTATATGCAAACTAAAAAGGACCGAAGGGAGTAGATCCTACCTGAAAAGGCCAGTCATGTAGCGACGCATCGTTAAGTCGGAGGAGAAATATCTAGTGGCTACTACATCTCACGTCGAAGGGTAAATATACAGGGCATGTTTGATTTGATTTGTTGTTTAAAGACGTCTTCAATGCCTTAAGTCGGATCGTGAGTGAACCTGCGAGGACCAGTCCATAAACATTGGTGTCGCAGTCGACCATCTAACTTATGCGCATAGATTTCAAACAAAATTTCAACAAATTGAATGAGTTTCATCAAACACAACGATATTTAACAAAATTCAGACATAATTTACATAAAACGGACATACTTCGTCTGTTTAACTAAACCAAAGCCAGCAACACTCAAAATAATTTTAGAAAATAGCATAACTCATCTATATTAATATAAAAAAGACTAAAGGGGCAGTTCCAGTTATCTCGGCCATCAAACCACGTCAATCCAATGACCGAGATTGCTTCAATGGTTCACGATCAACATGTTTAGCCTGCAATTTATTTCGTACTATCAATGTCCATGCTAATCACATCCTACATGAGGCTAGTCATAGTGGGGAGTAACTTAGACTTATTTTTTTGCATGGTAATACGTCTCTCATTCATATCATAAAGATCAAATTACAAGTCACGTAAGGACCGCTAAAAAGATAGCAGAACATCTCTGAGCTTGACACCAACGTTCGCACCTGCCTCCGGCACCACCACAAAAGCCACCGAAGAAAAGAATAACGAATCACCTTCTCACCTTAGCTCGACGCGGCTCCATCGCTGATATGCAGCTTTGCGGACCTCCAAGGTGGATCACCAAAAGTGAAGCCCTTGCCGTTGAACGGATCAGACCGGGGCAACACCTTGGACACACCATCGAAATCCAGATCTTGCACCCCACCATGACTAAGACGTCGAAGGAGGAAACCATACCTGCCATTCACAAACTACAAACCCAGCACTCGTTCCGTCTTTCAGATGTCGTCGATGCAGATCACAATCTGCATCGGCTCTTGGACTACCTCTTATCCTCCGCGCCGACGCTGGAGCAAACGTCGTCGCAACGGCGAAGCCCGAGGACATAGAGTATATAGCAAAATACTACCACATTACAGGCTATGGCTATGGAAAACCACCACTTTTTTTAAATTTTTAAAATGCTACCACAAAATTGGTTCGCTGTTTTGAAAAACTACCATGTTGCACTGATGACTATGTTAATTAACTTTAAACGTTATTATGACAGCTTGGGTCCACTCATCAGGTTAACCGTTAGGTTGACCATTAACAGTTATGACAGGTGGGCCCAAATATTTTTTGAAATACAATCGGGTCCCTAAAAAAATATACAAAAATCAATCGGGTCCCTGGAAAATAAAAGTAAAGGCAAACGGGTCCTCTACGGCGAGCTCGTCGCCGGAGCTGAAGAAGGGACTTTCGTTGGTCGGCCGACGTTGCTCTGACCGTGGCTGCGACAGTCGTGGCCGGCGGGAAGCAGCAGCGACGGCACAACTTGCGACCATCGACGACCCGCTCCGAGTAGTGGCTGCGCCAGGCGTGGTGGTGGCCGGCGGTGGCCGTGGCTGCATCGGGCGTGGTGGTGGCCGGCCCCGGTGGCGGCGACCGTGGGTGCGCCGGACGTCGTGGTGGTCGGCCCTGGCGGCGGCGGCCGTGGGTGCGCCGGGCTTCGTGGTGGCTGGCCTTGGTAGAGAGAGAGCAGGGAAGAAGAGGGAGAGAAGAAAGATAAGGGAGGGAGAGAGAGAGCACACTTACATGTGAGACCCACATGTAAGTTAACGGTCAAACAGACGGTCAACAAACGGTTTGTTTATAAGCGGGCCCGACCTGTCATAAACCGGATGAATTCTAAATCACATCATCATTTGGTTTTTTTGGAACAACGAATCAATTTTGTGATAGAATTTTGAAAAATTAAAAAAAGTGGTAGTTTTCCCTAGCTCTAGCCCGTAATGTTGTAGTTTTTTGTTATATACTTGAGGACACATGTCCATCACGAGGATGCCGCCGCCACGCCATCCTTGCTTGAACAGTGTGGTTTCCAAATCCATCCCCAACCATAGGACCCATGACATGCATATGCCACTAGTCAATATTATTATTACCTTCATAGTGCAAAATATCATATAAGTAGTATTATAGATGATTGCATTTATTTGGTTGTAGACTCGTTTTGTCTTGGGTTACGTTATGTTATACGACTACCCACAGTGGGAGTAACATAGGTAGTAACATAGATGCCACCTAAGCAAAAAATATGACGTGGCAACTAATTAATGAGAAGAGAGAGAAATTGAATAACATATTATGTTACTACTACTATGAGTAACATAACACATACCAAGACAAGATGAGTCTATAAGCTAATAAATGAAAGGCTCAATGTTACTACCCACTGTGAAGGTAGTAACTTAGACTAGTAACATATGCATGTTACTACTCTATGTTACTTCCCATTATGGGTAGTCTACTAGTAACATATTATGTTATCACAAACACCTCTCTCCTCATTAACCACTTGCCTCATAAACAAACTTGCGTTGGGGTGCATTATGTTACTAGCTAAGTTATTCTCACTATGACCAGTCTAATGTAAATATGCAATTAACACGTAATTGATATCCTACATAATATATGTGCAATTAATTTCTTCCATAATATTAACGTGCATTGCACGTACGTATTTACTAGTCCATGGAAATATCTCTAATACAACAATAGTTCTAATTCAATCACATATTCAGATGCTCAACAAGTTTTTCGAAAGCATCAATTCCAAATTCAGCGATACTAGAGGAAGACCCGACACATGTCGTCCCAAACAAATTGTCCCTTGAGTTTCATCCAACAATATATGTGTATGAAAGGCCTGCCCTTGGTCCTGTAGTACATCAAGGCTGTGCGTGGATGTTATACAATGTGTGAAACAACATTGAGTGAATGAATGAATGAACCAACATGCAAAGTAACAGGAAGCAACACTTCGATCTTCATGGTTAACAAGTCCAATGGCCACCTTGTCTCACTTGGTGAATCGCACCACAAAACTTTATGGCGGAGTTGCAGATGGTGTACCACCGATGCATTAGCGACTTCGTATTGCGTACATGGATGACATGCATGTCGTAGGGTGTAAAATTCTTTCGCTCATGAAACGAAGCACTAAAGCTTTGCTAAAAGGATGGACCCTTGTCAATGCCTACAAAGTCCACACAAACGGTCAACCACACATCACACAACGACTCAACTTCGATCGCCGAGTACATCGTCATCGTGCTTATCTAGGAAACAACAAAAAGTTAAAGAAAAGCTCAATGGCATTTGACCGAACACCTGCCGAGTGTGTTGTCAGCCTTGAAAAACATCGACAGGGGTGCAGAGGGTACATGGCTACTGAGGGATTTCTGAGTGGACAACGGCGTAGCCCAAGACGGTCAGACGCGTGGGTTGGGTCCACAGACGGCCGGAGATGCCTGGGCGGCGGCCGAAGAGGTACACAAGTGACGTCGGACAATGAGTGTGCAGGTAAGAGGAAGGGAGGAGCAGGGCCGGAGTCGAAGAAAAGGGGACCGAGAGGGGTGTTTCAGTGGGACGGGGGTTTCCGGATTCCCACAATGCCCTCCTCCCGAGTTTGCCTCCAGTCTGCGGAAAAAGGGATGTCCGAACCGATCCGCGGATGGATGGGGTACCACGTTGGATGACAAAACACGCCCAAACAGCTTGATCCGGACGGATGCGGGTGGTTTAAGGATGAGCGTTGAAGATGCCCTAAAATTGCCATGTCTAACTTTAGTCATTCCACCTCATTTTAGATGTGTTTAGTTCATTGTCATATTTGTGGCTTATCACATTATTTTAACTACATGATCCATATATCACAAGGTTAGCTTTTTGTCAAATCTTGTTACATGTGTGATGACCATTTTGTTGGTCACACTTTTTATGGAAGCTACAATTTGTCTATGGTTAGTTATGGTAAAATTAATCATCATGAACAAAGCATGCTTCTGGTCATACAGTGGAAAGTTCATTTCCAAAAGTGTAATTCTCATCTCTTATATTTTAGGCTCTAAACATATTCAAACATACAAACAGGGAATGCTAATCGACCTTTTGTTGCAGCGAAAAAGCGCAAAACCTTGTCAAGGAAAGAGTTCCTTTATAGAGTATACATCATAAAACTATTAATTTTATGATTATGGTTTTAAAAATCTACCCGTTTTTTATAATATCACAAAATTGTTTTTTTTTTTCATAAATGGTGTGGCTAGATCTCAATCGACTGAGACTTAGACAAGTGACATAACATTTAAAAAAGAAGAATTTTTTTAAAAGAAATTTTTACACAGATCTTCATGTAAGATCTCACTAATATAACATCAACTGAAACTTCGTTAAGACTCAGTTAGCTGAAATTTAGCAATCCGGTTTCAAAAAACAGTAGTTGTTCACTTGGTTAAAATTAAGCACGACTGTGACAGATCCAACTTAACTTTAGAAGAGGAAATCATACAATTTCCACCTTTTATTTTGTATACCACGGGGTGCATGCACCACAATCGATTCATGCAACGTTTATTTGAGTACTGCCTAGAGCTAACTAACTTTTTTTTCTCGCGAATACGCAAAGCTTGCGTATCATTCCATTGATAGAAGAAGTTAAGAGTGAATACAGGGATGGTACAACGCATGACACAAACGCAAGCGGCGTGAACATGGCTACCGGAACAGAGGGACATGGGATGCTCAGCCCAAACAGAAAAGAAACACGGCTACACTCGCCACCCTGGGACGCGGCTCAAACCAAACCAACAAGACGAACAACATCATTGAAACTACCGTCGAGGACACCACGAGCATACAAGACGACGCCTTCATGAAGGGGAACGACGCCGGGGCGCCATCGCCGTCCGATCCGCAGGATCTAGGGTTTCCCCTGATGCTCGAAGAGGGGCACAGAAAACGGCCATGGCAGCGCCTCCAAGAAGGAAACGGCACCCGCGGGTGTCGCCGCTGCCAGGATCGAAAGGTCGAGCAAGGATTTCGCCCTGACCGCATCTGAGAAATCCCAAACTGTCGGAGCAGAAGTCGAGGAGGAGGAAGTCGGGTCGGAGGCCGGAACCGCAATCGCAGGAAGGGGAGCAACACCTGCCCTCGAAGGAGGCATCGGGCGCTGCCGGAAGAATGAGCTAGCGAACATGCTGAAGGGCGGACGGAACACGGAGGTGGACGGGGTTGGGCAGCCGGGCGGAAGGACGGATGGGTGCGACGGTGACCGAAGACCCGAACGAGCCAAGATCCGGAGAGGAGCGCAGATCCGGGCCGCCGGGACCGGAGCAGCAAGGACGCCAGCGAGCCGAAGGAGCTGGAAGGGGGGCGCAGCTCCAAAGGCACACCGGAGTAGAAGCCGCACCGGGGTGGATGTCGGCCAACCACGGACGCCTGCAGGTGGTGATTGCGGAGCCGCCGAGACACCGAGTAGCCGGATGAGCCGGAAGTAGACGCAGCTCGGACGCGGGGAGCGTCGGATCTGGAGCCGCTCCGGCCAACCATGGACACCGGAGGGGGGCGCAGGTCCATGGTCGCCGGGGCCGGAGCCGCACCTGCAGGGTATGGGGGCGGTGAAGGGAGCTCGTGCAGGAGGCAGCCGCCGCAGGGCAACCACCGAGATGAACCGCCACCCGGAGCCATGGTCGCAGCCCGCGGGGGGGAAGAGCGCCACCGCGGCGCCCCTAGGACCAGCCAGCCCGGCCAAGAAGCCCCGGCCCCTCCCTCCCGGGATCCGGCGCCGGCAGCAGCAGGGGCGCTGGCGGACGCCATGGATCTGGCGCGGAAGGAGGGAGTGGGAAGGACGCGCCGACGGAGCAGGAGCAGCCGGAGCCCAACGGGAAGGGGGCGGACAAGGGCCGAGGGGCGGAGGGGTGGTGGGGACCCGCCGGAGGCACGCCGGCGCCGGAGCGCGGCGGAGGTCGACGGAAAAGGGGGAGGCGGCACAGAGCTGGTCCAGCCGCGGCGCCCCGCCGCCACCTTCCTGGGAGCCGGCGCGGCTTCGCCGGCCGCTCCTCCGGTGGCGGCAAGGGGGTGGGATGGGGCGGGGAGGGGGCCTCGGCGGCGCGGCTAGGGTTCCCCCGCCGCCGGCGGGGGAGGCGATGCGGGGGTCACGGGAGGGGTTTTCGTAGTAGCTCGTCCTCGCCAACCAAAGTATTCCCCCAGAGCTAACTAACTGATGCCGCCACCAAACAGCACGCAGTCCATCCCAAGGCCAACCGGGTTCTGCAGATTGCACTCCCTATACGCCGTGAGAGACGACGCCATGGACTGGATCCTCTCCCAGCCCGGCACCGCCTCCATCCGGCCGACCCTGGAGCCGTCCTCCGTGATCACGCCGTGCACTAGGATGCTCAGCGCGTTGCACCGGCAATTTTGCGGCAGGTCGCTGAGCTCCCGGCAGCACTGCTGCTTGAGGACATCCGGCACCTGCTGGTCCCCGACGGCACACCGGCGCGTGATGTACTCTCGGCAAGCGGGGACAGGGTTGTTGGGAATCGACTTCCCCACGCGGCAGGACTCGCCGTAGTCCTGTTCCGCAGTTGCCACGACGGTGGTGAGGACAGCGAGCAACAAGGCCCAGAGCACGAGTTGGCTAGACGCCATGTTGAGCTTTGTAATATCTTGATCGACAGATGTGCAGGGTTTCAGTGCCGGGTATCACCCGTAAGTAGTTTTTGTAGAAAGAGAAAGGATATCCTGCCAAAAGTTGTTTCACAAATCACAATAAGCTGTTTAATCAATTTGTCCACAAACTCAACGGCTCCAACATACAAGGCAACTTTATGGTTGTTCTCATTGATCACAACATTATCACGTCTAGTGGAGAACAAGGGGTGCAGAAGCAGTAAGGCAATAAAGCTTTTGCGTTGCTAAAAATGACAAAAGGTCAAGAGATCACAACAATGAGACTATCAGACCCAGTCTTCTAAAGCACCACTTTATGTGTCTAAGCATATATCTGGTCATATAGTACATGTTGTGGTGAGTCATCGATCCATTGGTTGTTTGGTTAATTTGTTGCCGCCACTTGATAAACTTGATGTGGAAAGTATACACTAAAACAAAATTAGGCCATGCAAAAAACAACTCATATAAAGTTTTCTATCTTCCTTGCAAAATAGAACTGAAGGTCCAGTGACAAGCTAGTTAGAGGCCATGCTGAGCTTGCAATATATTTATCGATGGGTAGCACTTGTACCTTTTTTTAGCAATTGAAAATAAATCCCAACAAAAGTTAGGGCTTTTTGATTCATGGAAGCAAGGCTTTTATTGGCTTTTAGTGAACATAGAATATTTTTGAGATGTAAACTACTTTGTGGTGTGTGAAAATTAGCATGACATCGTGGGTAGTTTCCATATCTTGACGATTAGAAGTATGGATGTTGTAGCGACTATGGACTGCCGAATTTTCCAACTCACTAGTTATATGATCGATAGTCCCCGAGTCGGCATACCAATCTGTAACAAAACCATACAAGGTCTCCACCTAGTCAACATCTCATACTTCCTCTTCATGTTTTGAGGGATGCAGACAGGGGTTGTCTCAATGATACATTTTACACGTAAATTTAGGGTTGACAAGTTCTAGACTTACAAGTTGATCCTTAAGAAACTCGGACACATAGAAGCTAAACATGACGGCGTAGTGAAAATTAAACTTGCTAGCAAGTAAGGAGTTTTGAGTTTTGAGGGATGCAACCAAGGGTTTTCCCGATGATGTTCATATAGTTGGCACGATCCTTCTCCTTGTTGGTGGAGGTTCTAATCACAGAGGCTCTAAGACCACAAATGTCTTAGCAGCATCAACCACCAATATCCCACTTATAACATTCCCACCAATGCCATTGTGGATTGCACTTATAAGCCCAATTCAAGGTAGATCTTCAACAGAGAATATGATCTCCAAACCCTGTACAAACTCTTTATTCCTGGAAAATATGTTGGAGTCTCTTAAGTGACTCCTAACTATGTACAAGGAAGACAACCTCTAACAGTAACAAGCAAAGCAAAGTCATATGGATGAACTCCTAAAAAGATCTTCAATTAAAGGACTCTCTAGAACTCATAAGATATCTCTCACAGGAATAAGCTTGAAAGGAAGAGAATAAACACTAAAAAAAGGGTTAAAGAAAGGGAGGAGCTTTGCCTTCAAAAATTGAAGGAAGAAGCTTGGAATCATTCAAAACAACTTCCTATTCTTGAAAAATTTCCTCTTTTAAGCACTCAAAGACTCACACGAGATGGCTGAAAAGATTTCCCGGTGGTTCCAAAGTCAAAGGAAATGGGGACCACTCAACATGACTTACTCACTTCTCAAAGGCTTGGTAGTACTAGGTGGAAAAACTTGGATGTACCGGGATAATGAAAAACAGAGGAGCTGCATGGCAAAGTGGAATATTTGAGGATTTTGGTTGACTAACTTATCTTAGAGTTCAACCAAAGATCTCTTTCTTTTGTCCTTCTTAAACCTACACATGCTAAAAACTGGAGGTACCAAACCATCCAAAGAAATAAAAGAGGGGATCACCATGGATGTTTCCACTCAAACATGATGACTAGTTTCATGAAATAAATTTTACCAAGTATTAGTCATGTCAATTGGTTTGTCATTCAACTAAAAAAAGGTTTGTCAGTAATCACCAAAATCTAATAAGGTATATAAGATGTACTTCACATAGAAATCTTAATGTAATACTTCCTGGAAGAATTTGATCTAGGAAAATATAGCCTACTCCTCACAAACACCAAACATATTGAGATATGGACATGATCTCACGCACATAACCGACTAAGTGGCGCGTTATTTACCACAAAAATAAATGTCGTGCCGTTATCTCACCCTAGCTTCGAGTATGAAAAAAAAAGAATAATAAGAGGAAGTGTTAGAATATCAACCAACCTAGCGTTTTTTTATCTTTGACTAACGGTGGGATTGGACATTCAACTAACCCGCCCTTGAGGCCTAGTATATAACCACAACATGCTTCCCATATTTCACTTCTATTTACGGTGAGGTGATGATGATGATGATGACAATAACAATAATAATAATAATAATAATAATAATAATAATAATAATAATAATAATAATAATAATAATAATAATAATAATAATAATAATAATAATAATAATAATAATAATAATAATAATAATAATAATAATAATAATAATAATAATAATAATAATAATAATAATAATAATAATAATAATAATAATAATAATAATAATGCAGCTCCACACTTATACATATGTTTATGCGTGTGTCATTTGGACGCACTCGAATACATATTCATGCGACTCATTAGGTTAATCACGTAATTCGGATTACGCATGTGTAGAATTACCCTATTTGTTCGAAAATGCTACATCTACGAGTAGATACGAACTTTTTATGTAAAATTCCCAAACAACTAACTATATTCCCCCTGAATTTCAGGGGATGGGTCCCTTCCACCTAAATCTCCAATCACAAGTCCCCATGCGGCTTATTATGTTATTCATGTAATTCTCATTACGTAGATGTAGCATTATTCTTATTTGTTTCAATACTATTGTCTTCGAACCATTTTATTCAACACCACGCAGCTTCCATGCACTGACCAGCAATCCAGCATGCACATGCATTTATTACGAAGCTGCAAGCTGTCTTGCAGATCACATTCTACCAAATAGTAGTAGCACTCCTACTACCATTGCCTAGTGGGCTGATAGTACCGAAGCCAGTAGCAAACACTTCCGCCATTAGGGACCTCCAGATTGCAGACCCCCGGGAGGCTCGCCACGGCGCGATCCATCACTTCCGCCCGACACCCTGGGAACACTTCCGCGACCGTTGCCTTCCCCTCTGCCAATGCCACGCCGAGCTCCTTGTACATGCTCCCCCGCATTGAGCCGAGCGCTTCACATATGCACCACTCATCGCTGATGGCGGCGATCTGTCGACAACAGTCCTTCTGGACGCTCTCGATGACCTGGCCACCGACACACTGGCTCTTCACCAGTGCACGACAACGCGGGAAGGGGTACACCGGGTGACCCATTCCTGGCCAGCAC
Organism: Elymus sibiricus; assembly: GCA_039707655.1. NCBI lineage: Eukaryota > Viridiplantae > Streptophyta > Magnoliopsida > Poales > Poaceae > Elymus > Elymus sibiricus. The sequence goes on along the minus strand of CM077667.1, from coordinate 383,295,041 downwards.
CATTCTCCGGGTGAGTTGGACAAGATTCCTTGATCAACTGCCACAGAAGTCGCCGTTAGCATGGGTAGGAGGAGGAGCACAGCGAAGACAACCACCTTAGATGCCATTTTCCTGTTGCTATGTAATTATCTCTATGGTACCGATTATATAAGCTAGAGAGAGATGTCAAGTTAGGTGAGGAACCGATAGAAAACATAGCTTGAGTGGTTGAGTATGGGCTTTTACGTCACAAACCTGCCTGACAAAAATGGTTAGTCCGGAGGGGCATGCGCCATACATTCGATCCTTGGACATTTTCATACCAGAAAGTCGGTGCATAGCAAGTTTATCTTGGCATGTTCCATATGCTTTATTTGTCGGGTAACAAAAGGGAGATCTAGAAGATTAATATTGTTAGATAGGTAATCACAAATCTCAAAAAGTGTGAATGGACAAGATTCTGGTGGAAAAGCATTTATAATAGTTTTATTACTTTTCTAGAAGATTCACATATATAACAAAATAATTAGTTAGCGTTTGCATGTGACATATATACATTAACTAATTGTCTGTAGTACCGAATGCAATCAACCATTTCGTGCAAGATTAGGAAAAAGCATGTACAATGTAACAAAAGTTGTTGTGTCTATTTTGGTGGTGGGGGTGGGGGTGGGTATAACAGAAGTGATGTAATCACCGAGCTCACGAGATACCCTATATTTAAGCTATGTGAGATATATCACAAAATAACCAGTTGAGGTTCGTGTGATGTTTACATTATTTAATTATTTATAGTACTGCATGCAATCAACGATTTCGTGCAGGATTGGGAAAATGTATACAATATACCAAAACTTGTTGTGTCTATATATGTTAGATAAAGAAGCTATTTACACAAAAATCTTGTCAAAAGAATTATGGTGGATGTATACATTAATTAATTGTATGTAGTATTGCTGGCAATCAAACATTTCGTGTTGGAAAATGCATGTACAATGTAATAAAAGTTGTTGTGTATATATCGGTGGTGGTGGGGTGTGTGTGTGGGGGGGGGGGGGGGGGGGTAGTTGGTTATAGCTCCATCCACTTTGTCGTCTAATAAAACAATCATAAAAAAACAATCATAAAAGATTAATTTTGTTAAGTAGGTAATTGTTAATATTAAAAAGTGTTAGATGCTGGAGATGTTTACATAAGATTATGGTGGGAAAGCATATATATGTCCTAGAAGGTGTATTGCTTTATTATAAAGATGAGCGGCGTGCACCAAGCATTCGATCCTTGGACGTTACAATTTTGGAGTAATTCATTCTAGAAAGTAAGTTTATACCTATTTCATGGAGGCATGTTCCGTCTGGTTTATATTTCGGGTAACAAACTGAGATGTAAAAGATTAATATTGTTAGATAGGCAATCATAAAACTAAAAATGTGAATAAAGATGTCTAAACATTATATTTGTGGAAAAGAAAATATTATGTTAAAAATAGTATTATTGCTTTTCTAGAAGATGTATATATATAACAATATAATTAGTTGAGGTTTGCGTTATGTATAATAAATTGTCTGTAGTATTATGTGCAATCAATCATTTCATGCAAAAATGTACATACCATGTAACAAAAGTTGTTGTGTCTATATCGGTATTGGTGGGTCAGATAAGGAATATGTTTACACTTATTCTGGTGCAAAAGCATATATATGGCCTAGAATTGTTTTTTTGGTTTATCAGAAAGATACACTCTATATATACATATGTGCAAATATATGTCTCGACTTACCCGATGGCAGAAGAACTGAGTACGACAGCGAAGATTCAGAACCGAGCATAGTGCCAAGACAGGAGATGGGTGCGTGCTCTTTGGGCCTCCTGTGAAGAACCAAATACGGAGACAACCCAATTAATGGCATGCAAGGCCTAGTGTGCTTTAGTAGGCCTTGAGCCGACGGGTGTTAATTAGCCATGATGACAGTAGTGTGAGGCAGAATGTAGATAGCTATCGGTAAACCCCTTCTCACACGATCCTTCATTTCTTCCTTCTCATGAACTGAAGACATCCTCCAGATGTATCTTGGGAAGACATTGAGACCAATTGGTGTTGATTTGAGTGATTTCCTGACCTACTGTTCTCCCTAGGGCTATATTTCTACAGTTGGTACTCAGAGCCACATATTCGGAGTCTCTGCTATTCACCCAAAAAAATCGCTCCTTTTCGGTGTGATCCGGTGGACGTGAAAGGTGGCGAGTAAATATTCAAGGAGACTTAAGCGTCTAAGCTTGGGGATGCCCTGGAAGGCATCCCATCTTTCTTCCACAACAATTATCGGTTCTCGGTTTTTGTTTTCTTCACATGATATGCGTAAATTCTTGGAGCGTCTTTTGTGCTTGTTTTTCCTTTTTTTCTTTGATGCACCATGTTGGTATAGGATAGTCTTTGGTTGATTTATAGAATGTTCTTTGCACTTCACTTATATCTTTTGAGTATGGCTTTATAGAATGCATCGTGTGCTTTACTTGTATCTTTTGAAGTTTGGATGCTAACCTCTCTACATTGGAAACACCGTTATATATAGAATGCTCTTTTGCTTCACTTATATTTATTAGAGCATGGACAAGTATTTTGTAGAAAGAATTAAACTCTCATGCTTCACTTATATCTGTTTAGAGCATTAACAAGAATTGGACATTCACATGTTAGTCATAAAAACCCGCATAAAACTTGTAGATCGCTGAATATGATAAGTTTGATTCGTTGCAATAGTTTTGTGAGATTGAGGTGTTAATATGGGGGCATGATAGAAAAGGAATTAAAGTCGAGTATTAATAATGGTGTTAGGGTTTGTGCTTCACTATTCATTAAAGTGTTGGTCGTGTCATGACAAGGAAGTTGGAGTGTTATGTATCCTTGAGTGAAAACCTTGTGTGTTGTCTAGCTGGGGGCGCACGGTTATTAAATCCTCCCAACCTCCTCCCTAGGGGCATACGATAAGTGCTTTGCTTCGAAAGAGATAATAGAGAACACAATAAGTATTTGGGTTCCTTGTGTTTAATGTAAGTTTGTGGACCGTAAGCACTTCCCATCCTTTCCGTGTTTTGCTAGCCTCTTCAGTATCATGCATTGGCCGTTCTCACCTCGAGATTTGGCACATGCTTTGCCAGTGCATCCAAACCACATGATATTATAGACTCTATCACACATAAGACTTATTATATCTTCCTCAAAACAGCCACCATACCTCCCTATCATGGCATTTCCATAGCAATTTTGAAATATATTATCATGCAACTTCCACAGTAATCGTTCATATGACTTGATCATTCATTGTCATTTTGCTTTGCAAGGTCATAGAGGTGACATGATATTTGTGGCAAATCCACCGTTCGTCATTGCATACATGTTACGCTGGTATCATTGCACATCCTGGTACACTGCTAGAGGCATTCATATGTAGTCATGTTGTTTTTAAGTTTTATCGAGTTTTAAGTAAATAGAAGTGTGATGATCATCATTATTAGAGTGTTGCCCCTACTTTTGAGGATATATAAACTAGTGCAGCCGCGTGCTATACAAATGGTTTTAACCCCTTTTCGTGACGCAGTCTTAAACCGTCGCCTTGCATGTGTGGGCGATAGGGAGGCCTATCCCACACGACAGGGAAAACCCGTCGGTGATGCCTGCACCCGGTCACACACGATGGGTAAAGATATAGGGATTAAATAAGTCCCAAACGTTCGGATTTTAGCATTTCGTCCCGAACGTTTTTTATGGCAACTAAAGTTGACGCGAGGTGGCAACTTTAGTCGTTAAGACATGGCAACTTAGTCCCAGTTCAAAAAATTACCCTCTTTACCACTAAAGTTGCCACCTCCTGTCAACTAAACTTGCCACCTCGTGGCAACTAAAGTTGCCAGTTCGGGACGAAATGCTAAAACATGGACGTTCGGGATTTATCATTACCGAAAATATATCGTTTGTGATTGGAAGGGCCATCACAAACAGACATATTGGGGAAGACGTGTGAGATGATCTTATCAACCCACACAGGGAATCCCAAGGATACGTCTCCGTTCGTATTGCAGATCACACACAATTTTCTTTATAACATCGTTTGTGATAGGGCTGGTCATCACACACGATAGTTATAATTCTGTCCTTTGCGTTATTCAAAACATCACTCACGGTGTCTAGAAGAAACTGTTTGGCATTGGGCTGCCCATCACACACACTTGCTATGTGAAAACGTTTGTGATTGGGTGTCCTAATGCACACAGTTGTCGACAAGAATTCGTGTGTGATTGCTCACTGATCTAACACGCCAACTTTCTAGAAACCATGTGGGTTTGTTGAGGTCATCGCCCACGGTGTAGTCTTAGAAACCGTCTGCAATGGGAACCCCAATAATCAGCCTGATTGCTCTATTATTTATAATCCATTTAGTAATAAAATTAACATTTCATATCAAGCACAAAATATATTTCTTATTCGTAGTACGACAACCATGATTTCATAATTGAATTACATCAGGGTACAACATCATATAGGCATATACTGCCTAGCTACCCAATTGCACAACAGGATAAAGTTTCAAATGCAACATCTAAAACCTTTGGAAATTAAGTATCATCATAGACGGTAAATAGACAGATGAGTCTCATCTAGAACATTGTTAAAGCGGAAGGCGAATATTGAGCCTTCAATGATGTTGAAGGTCCTCGCAACTTTAGGCCAGTGCCTGTGGATGATTGCCCGCCCATCCTTCGTCCTCTTGAGGAGGACTTCAAGATTATACCGTGGGTGCTGTATGAATACCTTCCTTGCCTCTTGATCATACATGTGGTTTGAGACGTAATCATCGATGAACTGCCTTGAGAAGGACTGAAAAACAAACATACACATAAATATCTTTTCTAAAATTTGAAATGGCGCAAAGGGAAAAGGACAAGGTGAAAGAGATGGTACCATCGTATAGTTGACTGATGTCTTCTTCATTGTGCAGACAAACATCTTGTTGTTTTTCGTAGCTAGTTTCTTTATCTTAACAATATTTCCGAGTTTCTTGATTTGACTGATATTCAAGGACACCTCATTTCCCCACATGCGAAAGGGTCAAACAGTGGGTCTAAACCTCTTACAGCGGGACCTACATGTCCAAGAACAAATTATTAAAAACATTAATATTACAATGGTTCCTACAATTGCACAATGATGTGCTATTAGCCAAACGACCATGGATGTGCAAACCTCGATGGTAATTTCAGTGTCCCCCATTGTTTCCCCCTGCAACATATTTAAGACAAATATTGATCAGGTTATAAGTGATATTTGGCATACTATCAGTGAAATATGTTAATGGAAAATAAACATATTGCAGATCCAATAGATTAATTCGAGCCACATGGAAAAGCCAGTTATCTAAACCAAGCGTGCTAAGAACTAGGAAATATAGCAATTCTATATGTTTCACATGTATTTAGTACATCTAAATTCGATTTATTCATCACATGCATAACAATACAAAATTGTACCAACAACAATCAAACATCACATTGTAGAATTGAACTAAATAGTTAAATGATCACCATAACAAATGAACGAAACAGTTAACTAAACACCAAATTGCACAATAGAACATACTAGAAGGCCAGGTTGCAGTAGCATTGCATTGGACATTTCACTAGAAATTCTAAATGAAAGGCAGTAGAGGCACACACAACAGGTAAACGAAAACATGCTTAACCGGCGTAGCTAGGTGAACATAGGTCCTCGGTGATAAAGCTAAGAAAAACAAGCTATTCCTCATCGTCGGAGATATTGATGACGATGGGCTCCTTAAACTTGGAAGAGGGCCAGGCCTCCACACCGTGGGTGCACCCCTCATAGTGGTGAGTGGCCTGATCCTGCCCCGACACCAGCATGCCGGCTCTGGAGTTGAGGTAAGCACGGGCACGCCGAGAAAACACATCGAAGTCTTTGTCGAACGCACCGGCGATGCCCTCGAGCAAAGACCATGAGCTGTCGTTTATAGCAGCCAACCGCATGGCGGCGTCAGCGCACGAGGCGTCGACGGTGGCCTCGACGGCGAGGTGCTCCTCCAAGATCTGGGGGTCGGCACGCATGGAATCCATTGCTGCCTTATCTGCGCGTGCAGCCACGATTTGCTTCTCCGCTGCCAAATGCTCTTTGAGATCCTGGCTATACTGTGTGCACCATGGCTTTCGGCGGCGATTATTTGGAGGATGGGGCGGTGATTTGGGTGGAAGGTGTCATGCCGGCGGTTGGACCATGTGGGATGGAGGAGGAGGGGGTGAGGGGGTATTGGGGAGGTGTCGATTACCTGACTAGATGGACCAGGTCGAGCAGCAGGAAGGAGCGTCCCCAGCGAGGAGGCGGCGCTGCAAGCAAACAGTGAAGGTTTGAACTAGGGAAAGTAGAGGAAAAGGGGGAAATGTGGCTTTTGATTGGTACCGGGGGCGAGGGAGGTAGATATTTCCGCGGCAGCCCAAAATTTTCATTCGGTGCAGCGAAAAACTGGCGCGGAAAGCATCATCAGACACAGTCGCTTATTCAGAATCGTGTCAATATCAAAACATCACAAACAAAGCCTGTGTTATACCCCGTGTGTGATGAACTTGAACATGCAAATTTTTTAGAATATTTCTCGATATCAACACATCACAAACAAAGCATGTGCTATACCCCATGTGTGATGAACTTGGACATGCAAATGTTTGTCTCCAAGCTTCCGACGTAAGATTGGGTACTACATATCACACAGTTCGTGCCAAAAAATTGTGTGTGATGAACTTCAATTTCATTTTCAATTGGAAGATGGAATGGGGATATGGCGGCAAATTTTTGGTCCGAATTTCCCTGGTTACAGTGGTCATCCACGTCGTCACATAATTTAACATCAATTGCTAATTTGGGTACTACAGAAAAGAGCCTACACCACAGCACGCACTTACTTAATCGAGCAATTAAACAGAGCTGGTTGAACTAAACATTACTCTAACAAGAGACCAGCACTCTAAACAAAGACTAATGTTCCGCCTGACGCTCGTCGATCTCCACCGCATCCTCCATGACCAGCTCGTGCTCGACGACCTCCAGGGGAAGGGGCTCCATGGCATCCATCGCCACATACTCTGCAAGCATCTCGCAGTCCGCGTCTGCCATCCCTTTGGAAAAGGCCACCACGAGTCTGGTATGGGCGGCCACGGTCCGGGCATTGACGGCCTCCATCTCGGCAAGGGAGGTTGCCGACGAATGGACGGCTTCCTGAGCGCTCTCGGTGATTGCCAACTCTTCGGACATAGGTTGCCGACCGTTGTTGGAGAAGGCCGCTGGTATTTGTGTGGTGACCGACACGAGCTGGGCGTGGGCGGCCTTAGCATAGGCGTGGGCAGCCGCCATCAGGGCTATGGCGGCAGTCGAGGAACGGACAGCTGCTGTGCCGTTCTCGCCATTTGCTATCCCGGTCGTGGATGTTGTTGCCGCCATCACAGACGCAGCAGCTGCCCTTTCGATGGCTGCAGCCGCCCTGTCGGAGATTGCGGCTGCGCTCAAGGATGTTGTGAGCGCGTTCATGGCTGATGCAGCCACGCTTGGGCCGGAGTGGGTCGCCGAAGTTGCCCTCACGACGCGGATCCACGTCCCCATCTTTCATCGGCGACGCTTGAACAGTACAGTGGTCTTGGGGAACAAGTGTGACTGTGTGGTTGACGCGCCGGCGGTGGACTGAAGCTTCCGGCCTAAGCCATATATGAGAATTGGCCCAAGATATTTTTATACCACATCACACACATTTCATGATCAAGAACTGTTTGTGATGTATTTGATTTTCATATTGCTTTGAAACGAAAAATGAAGTTACATCGGCAATTGAAGGTGTTTGGATGGCAATAACATTTATCTGCAGTGAACGTGCAACTATAGGAGTGTCTGTTAAATATGGAATTATTCAGGGTATCTTAGGCCCTTTTAAACATTTAAAGAGGTTTTTAGACATTTCATGTGCATAGTTCAAATTTGAACTGCAGTTAAGCACATACTAGAGTGCACCTGAATGGGTTGAAAATCATCTATGTGCCACTGGATACATGTTTTGGTCCAATGCAAGAAATGGAAATTAAACGAATTCCAAACCTCTCGGTATTTTGGCTCGGCCGTAGACTTTGAGAAGCCGTGTTTTCAAATTCCAATAAATCCAAATATCGTCAGAAATTCATGAAACTTTGCATGGTGTCATGTCATGGCTCATGTGTGTTGCGGCAAAAAAATACCCAGTTCGGGACAAGTTTTGGCACAAACCTCTTACAAACTGAAGATTCTCACAAGAAGTCATGTGGTTCCGATAGGGAAAGTTCACATTTTATGTGCGAAACAACATCCAATGTCTCTTATCACCTTGAATTTTTTTCTAGAGTCTCCATAGAGCAACATGAATGTGTCGTGCTAAACAATGGAATATTACAGAGTTCGTTTGGCCTTTTTAGTACATTAATTGAGTTTTCTAGGCATGTAATGTGCATAATTCAAATTTGAACTATAATCACACGGTCCGGCGCATGAAAATAGGTCAAAAAATCATACACGTTTCCCTGGCTGCATGTTTAGGTCCCACGCAAGAAATGGGAATTGAATTTCAAACATATCATCGTCTTGGCTCGATCGCAAACATTGGGAAACTTAGTTTTTAAATTCATGTAAATGCAAACCTCGATAGAAATTCATGAAATTTGGGCATGGTGCCATCAATTGCCCTGTTGTGTGTGTTGTTGTAAAAAAATTGCCCTATTTTGGACAGGTTTTGGCACAAAGCCTCTTACAAACCGGAGATTCTCATAAGAAAGTCGTGTGTTCCGATAGGGAAAGTTCACCTTTTATGTGCGAAACAATATCCGCTGTCTCTTCTCGCCTTGAATTTATTTCTAGAGTCACCATAGAGCAACATGACAATCATGCTAAACTATGGATTTTATCGAGGGTTCGTGAGACCTATTTAATACATTAATTAAGTTTTCTAGCTGTTTAATGTGCATAATTCAAATTTGAACTAAATCACAAGGTCTAGCGCATGAAAAATAGGTTCAAAAAATCATATGCCTTTCCCTGGATGCATGTTTAGGTCCCACGCAAGAAATGAGAATGGATTTCTAACATCTCATTGTCTGTTGGCTCGGCCGCAAACATTGAGATACTTGGTTTTCAAATTCCCATAAATCCAAAAGTCCTTAGAAATTCATGAAACTTGGCATGGTGTCGTGCAATGTTGAGGATATCGCTCATCGTTAGCATCTCGGTCAGCTGGGGATAGGAGATTAATCAGAAATCGGCCGATTAATCGATTTTATCGATCGACTGTTAATCGGCCATTTTTTGCAAATCCCAGGTTCCCAACACTGAAATATGCTATATTCAACACCAAAAAATACTGGATAGAAGTGTTACCTTGATTCCTAGCCCTTGAATCCTCGTATAATGACAAAAAATAGGGCAATAGTACATATTGCATAACAAGGTGGACAAAAACACAAATAAACATAGTTTTTTGCAAACACAGTGCTAGGAATAGGCCTAATTTATCGGTAGATACTCGATAAATCTCTTGTCAGAGTGATAAATCGGCCCAAAAGATAAACCATGAAGATAAGGCATAATCTTATCGGTCACCCCATGAGTAGTGATAAATCGGACGATAAAACGCTGAATCGGAAGATTTTTTGAACAGTGGTGTCGTGACAAGGGCACACATATGCCGTGGTAAACAATTGTCCAAATTGGACATGTTCTTGCACAATCCCCTTACAAATCGGAGCTCCTCACGAGAAGCTTTGTGGTTTCGATAGGGAACATTATATATGCATGTCACATATGCGGGCAAAAGGATATCCGATGCCTCTTCTCTCCATGATTTTTTAGGTCATACTCTACGTTAAGCTCAAAATGGGGTTGCCATTTTTCGATTAAGCATTTTAATGCTTTCATATCACTTGAGTTGCTTTATCTCATGACTTGGAGTAAAGCTAATTCAAGGATATGATCACATACCTTTGAGTGATGTTGATGACATAGCATGTAGGAGAACTTCTTGTGGATCCTCGAAGTTGACGAAGATCATCTTGAGTTGGGAGCAATCCATCGTTTCTTTGAAACTTGGTCCTCCTACAAGAGTTAGTCATGCAAGCAAGAACAATGTATATATCCAAATGACAATAGCGAAATTTTCATCATATGTAAGTCAAGGATATAGTTTGTGTTGACTTCTTGCTTTCATCATCAAAGAAGGGTTGTGGATACTTGGCTATGACAAGATTGCTTGTGATGTGAGTTGAAGGCAATCTTGTGGAATGTAGTTCTTCCAAGTACCTACAAAAGGTTAGATGCAATACAAGGGAGCATAGATTTCCAAGATATATGATAATGTCATATCAAGTGTAACATGGAATAGTCATGTAAGCTCATGACCTTGCATGCATGCGAGTGAGTCTAGCTCAAGTTTGAAGAATCAATGATGTTCAACTCCTCCTCAAGTGACAAAACACTTTCTCATCAAGTGGCTCAGTAAAGATATCGGCCAATTGCTTGTTGGTACGAACATGTTTGAGATTAATGTCACCTTTGGCAACATGATCACGAGTGAAATGATGACGCACTTGAATATGCTTAGTTCGAGAATGTTGCACGGGATTATGAGCAATCTTAATAGCACTCTCATTATCACACAACAACGGAACATGTCTCACATGGATTACATAATCCTTAAGAGTTTGAGTCATCCATAGAAATTGAGCACCACATGAATCGGCGGCAATGTATTCCGCTTCGGCGGTAGATAGAGATACCGAATTTTGTTTCTTGGATGACCAAGACACAAGAGATCTATCAACAAATTGACATGTACCAAGACACAAGAGAACTATCAACCTTATCTCCGGCATAGTCCAAGTCGGAATAGCCAACAAGGTTAAAAGAAGATCCCTTGGGATACCATATGCCAGAGTTTAGTGTTTGTATCAAGTATCTCTTTTCACGGCCTTAAGATGACACTCTTTAGGAGCGGCTTGATATCTAGCGCAGATGCACACACTAAGCATAATATCGGGACGGGAGGCACATAGATATAGTAATGAACCAATCATTGATTGATAAACCTTTTGATCAACCGGTTTGTCCACCTTGGTGAGGTCAACATGTCCACTAGTAGGCATAGGAGTTTTCATACCTTTACACTCTTGCATGTTGAACTTCTTGATCAAATCCTTGGTATACTTGGTTTGAGAGATGAAAGTTCCTTCTCTCGTTTGCTTGATTTGCAAACCAAGGAAAAATTTCAGCTCACACATCATGGACATCTCATACTTCTCCGACATCAACCTTCCAAATCTTTCACTAAATTGTGGGTTAGTAGATCCAAAGATAATATCATCCACATAGATTTGGCACACAAATAATTCACCATTAACTCTCTTAGTGAATAAGGTTGCTTCAATTTTATCAATTTCAAAACCCTTTTCAATGAGAAACTCCGTTAAGCATTTATACCAAGCACGTGGGGCTTTCTTAAGTCCATAAAGTGCTTTACGAAGCTTGTAAACGTGGTTAGGTTTCTTAGGATTCACAAAACCAGTTTTTTTAACATAGACCTCTTCTTCAATCTCACCATTTAAAAATGCACTTTTAATATCCATTTGATAAAGAGTGATATCATGGTGATTAGCATAAGCAAGAAGAATGCGGATAGCTTCAAGTCTAGCAACAGGGCATAGGTCTCACCGTAGTCCATACCTTGGACTTCGGTGTAGCCTTGAGCTACGAGACGTACCTTGTTGCGTACGACTTGACCGTCTTCGTCTTGTTTGTTCCAAAACACCCATTTGGTACCGATGATGTTTTGCTCGTCTTTGGGATTCTCCACTAGTGTCCACACTTTGTTCCTCTCGAAGTTGTGTCGCTCCTCGTGCATAGAATTCACCCAATCCGGGTCCTAGAGAGCTTCTTCTACCTTCAAAGGCTCAATACTAGAGGTGAATAAATAATGCTCACAAAAATTAGCTAATCGAGTTTTAGAGCGAGTTATCCTCCCGGTTTGTATGTCACCGAAGATTTGATCTAGAGGATGATTTTTGTTCACTCTTGCTCGAACTCGGGGTAGCTCTTGCTTGTTGGATGGTGGAGCTTCTTCATCATCATCTTCCTCTTCATTGTCGTTGCCTTGAGGGGGTGGTGAAGGTGGTTGTGGTGGATCATCATGATGAACTTCTTCCTCCTCATCATCTTGGCGTGTACCGCTTGTGGATGCCTCCATGTCATGTTGAGGTTCGCCTTGACGCGAAGTAGGGGCTTCCACTTGAGTTGATGAAGTACTTTTCTTCACCTCCATGGGACGAATCTTGCCGATGGACAAGTCTTGGATAGCTTTCGAAGGTTTCTTATCTCCTACATCATTTGGCAATTGTTCGACTAGCGAACCATTATATTCATCAAACTTCACATCTACCGTCTCTTCAACTTTTCGAGTGAAGTTGTTAGACACAGTAAGTGTGAGAGTTTGATCCATAACCGAGTAGGAAACCTTCATGAGATTTAGGAGCAAATTTAGAACGGCGATTCTTATCAAGAATGTAACACTTGGAGCCGAATACCCTAAATTATCCAACTTGGAGCTTGTTACCGGTGAGTAGCTCATATGCTGTTTTACCGAGAAGCTTGTGAAGGTAGAGTCGGTTCGTAGCATGACAAGCTGTTTCCATGGCTTCTGCCCAAAAGTGTCTTGGCATCTTGTACTTGTCGAGCATCGTTCTAGCCATCTCTATAAGAGTCCGGTTCTTCCTCTCAACAACTCCATTTTGTTGAGGCGTGTACGTAGCCGAGAACTCATGTGAAATCCCTTCTTCGTCAAGAAAGGAATCCACATTCGTGTTCTTGAACTTCGATCCGTTGTCGCTCCGAAATTTCTTGATCTTCACTTCAAACTGATTTTGCGCTTTTTGAGCGAAGTTCTTGAAGATATTTTGCACCTGCGACTTATCATCAAGAAAGAATACCCACATAAATCTGGAAAAATCGTCAACTATAACTAGGCCAAAGGAATTTCCAACGAGGCTCTTGTAAGCATTGGGACCAAAAAGATCCATATGAAGCAACTCGAGTGGTCTCCTAGTAGTTATGATATTCTTTACGGGACGACTTCCACCTACTTGCTTTCCTGCTTGACAAGCACTACAAAGTCTATCTTTGTCAAAGATAACATCTTTGACACCAAGTATATGATCACCTTTGATGAGATTTTCTAGATTACGCATACCAACTTGTCCTAGTCTTCTATGCCAAAGCCAACCTTTAGAAGATTTTGCAATAAGACAAGTGTGACGTTTGGATCTCTTAGTGAAATCAACAATGTATAGATCACATCTACGAAAACCGGTAAATACCATGCTATGATTGTCTTGACGAAACATTTGGCAATCTACTTTGGTAAATAGCACATTGAAACCGAAATCGGCAAGTCTAGATACGGAAAGAAGATTGTAGCCAAGGGATTCAACAAGCATGACATTTTTAATGGAGCTATCATGAGATATGGCCACCTTACCAAGACTAAGTACCTTACCCTTGGAGTTGTGTCCAAAAGTCACATACCTTCGCGGTCCATGGTTTGGTGTGATCTCTTGAAACATGTCTCTATCTCCGGTCATATTATCGGTGCATCCACTATCGAGAATCCACTCTTTTCCTCCGGACATGTAATCCTTGAAGTTTTCCATGAGACTTAGATTCTTCATAGTCTTCTCATACTCGATGTTGAACAACTCATCTTCATCATAGTAGCCATGTTCCACATTGTCATCATCAAGTGGGAAATCCTCGTCATAAGAAACAAGAGATTTGTTAGATTTGTGATCATGACAATGTTCAAGATTATGAATGTGAATGGCTTAAATAATGATGTTGTTGATAGTTATGACATCTCCTTCAGCACGCATGAGGTCTCTAAGCTGAAATAGGTAATCATCAAACTTAGGATCACCAGGCATAATTTTGTGAAAAGCAATAGATTTATGAAGAATTTCATCTAGATTACTCAATGAATAATTTGGATATCGTTTCTCCAAATCATTCCACAAAGTATAAGCACATTCAAAATTCTTTATTTGATCAAACACAATTCTATGCAATCCTGTAATGATAAGATTAACAGGTCTAAGATCGCGTAGCATGTCAATTTCCTCTTCGTGTGTGGGATGTAAAGGATCAATGGGAGGTACATAGGGGTTCTTAACATACTTGTTCAAATGGAATTCATTGAATAACACAAGCATCTCATATTTCCGTTGACTATAGTACTCCCCATCGAGAACGGGCACTCTACAACTAAGACTTCCCAAACTAGACACATCCATCTTCCTCCAATGGTGATAAAACCAAGGCTATGGAGACCAAAGCTCTGATACCAATTGTGGGATCACTAGAAGGGATGTCTAGAGGGGGGGTGAATAGACTACTTGACAAGTTAAAAACCTAACCTTTTCCCAAGTTAATTGGTTGGCAGATTTTAGCAATTCTAACAAGTCTAGTGCACCCTACACATGATAGTCAACAAGTATGGCAGCGAAAAGTAAAGACAAGCATATGTAAGAGAGTAGAGATAGGAAGATCAAACGCAATATGGATACGCGGAGATCTTTTCCCGTGGTTCCGATAGGTGGTGCTATCGTACGTCCACGTTTATGGAGACTTCATCCCACGGAGGGTAACGGTCGCGAGAGTCCACAAAGGGTTCACGAAGTAGCAACCTCGTCTATTCCATGATGGCCTACGTCCATGGAGGACTAGCCTTACGCGGGGTAGATCTTCACGAAGTAGGCGATCTCCTTGCCCTTACAAACTCTTGGTTCAACTCCACAATCACGTAAAAGGAGGCTCCCAAGCGACACCTAACCAATCTAGGAGGCACCACCCTCCAAAAGGTAATAGATGTGGTAGTATGATGAACTCCTTGCTCTTGTGCATGAAAAGATAGTCTCCTCAACACTCAATCACTCTCTCACAGATTTGGTATGGGTAGAAGAGATTGATTGGATGGAAAGCAACTTGGGGAGGCTAGAAATCAAGATCCATATGGCTGGAGTGGATGATCTTGACTTCAACACAAGGGTAGGTGGTTCTCTCTCAGAAAATTGGATATGGCAAGTGTAGATCTGTTCTGGGTGCTTCTCTTGCGAGTGAGTGGTGGTGGAGGGGTATATATAGACATCTCCAAAAATCCAACCGTTACAACATTATTGCCCAACTCGGTGAAACCGAAGTAGAAACTCGGTGGCACCGACTAGTTCAGAATGTGGCAACTTTGGCGTTTTCGGTGAGACCGATATATGAATCGCGGTGGTACCGATATGGGTGACCTAGGTAGTTACCAAATCTCGGTGAAACCGATTCCTCAAACTCGGTGGGACCGATTTAGAGAAATGGGCTAACAGAAAGTTGGTCCAATTTCTCGGTGGTGCCGATTCTCAAAACTCGGTGGGACCGAATCTAGAATATGGCTAACCAGGAAGTTGGTCACTGATTTCGGTGGCACTGAAAGAAAAGCTGGTAGTATCGAGATGCTAGGGTTTGGTTTGGCTTCTGTCTTGTATAAACTCGGTGGATCCGAATGGGAATATTGGTGGCACCGAATTTTGACTTTACGCTTTGGACAGAGGAAATGTGTGGGAAAGTGGGTAAGTATTTTTGGTGGCTACCTCTAAGCACTTGACCAACCAAATCATCATATTTACCTCATCCCCTTTTGATAGTATTGGCTTTCCTATGGACTCAAAGTGATTTCTCACAAAATATAAAATGTAGAATCCTTGATCTTGAAGCATGGCCAATCCTATTCCTTCCTTTCCTTGGTGAGGTTCTCCACATAATCCTTTAGCCAATCCTCTCCGTGGACTAAACCTGAAATAAACTAGGTAGAACTATTAGTCCAAGAAACAATGTATGTTGTCATTAATTATCAAAACAACCAAGGGAGTGATGTCTACTACGCAACCTTCTTCTTGTAGACTCGTGTTGGGCCTCCAAGCGCAGAGTTTTGTAGGATAGTAGCAAATTTCCCTCAAGTGGATGACCTAAGGTTTATCAATCCATGGGAGGCGTAGGATGAAGATGGTCTCTCTCAAACAACCCTGCAACCAAATAACAAAGAGTCTCTTGTGTCCCCAACACACCCAATACAATGGTAAATTGTATAGGTGCACTAGTTCGGCGAAGAGATGGTGATACAAGTGTAATATAGATGGTAGATATAGGTTTTTGTAATCTGAAAATATAAAAACAGCAAGGTAACAAGTAACAAAAGTGAGCAAAAACGGTATTGAAATGCTTGAAAACAAGGCCTAGGGTTCATACTTTCACTAGTGCAAGTTCTCTCAACAATACTGACATAGTTGAATCATATGTAAATCCCTCTCGTGCGACAAAGAGTTCACTCCAAAGTCACAAATAGCGGAGAACAAACGAAGAAATTATTGTAGGGTACGAAACCACCTCAAAGTTATCTTTTCCGATCAATCGTATGAGCTATCCCTATAAGTGTCACGAATAGCCCTAGAGTTCGTACTAAAATAACACCTTAAGATACACATCAACCAAAACCCTAATGTCACCTAGATACTCCAATGTCACCATGAGTATCCATGGGCTTGATTATACGATATGCATCACACAATTTCAGATTCCTCATGTTCAATCCAACACAAAGAACTTCAAAGAGTGCCCCAAAGTTTCTACCGGAGAGTCAAGACGAAAACGTGTCCCAACCCCTATGCGTAGATTCCCAAGGTCACGGAACCCGCAAGTTGATCACCAAAACATACATCAAGTGGATCAATAGAACATCCCATTGTCACCACGGGTATCCCATCGCAAGACATACATCAAGTGTTCTCAAATCCTTAAAGATTCAATCCGATAAGAAAACTTCAAAGGGAAAACTCAATTCATCACAAGAAGATAGAGAGGGGAAAACTCCATATGATTCATCTATATTAATAAAGCTCGCGGTACATCAAGATCGTGCCATCTCAAGAACACGAGAGAGAGAGATCAAACACATAGCTACTGGTACATACCCTCAGCCCCGAGGGTGAACTACTACCTCCTCGTCATGGAGACCGCCAGGATGATGAAGATGGCCTCCGGTGATGGTTTCCCCCTCCGACAGGGTGCCGGAACGGGCTCCCGATTGGTTTTTTGTGGCTCTGGAGGCTTGCGGAGGCGGAACTCTCGATCTAGGTTTGTTTCTGGGGGTTTCTATATTTCTAGGAATTTTTGGCGGTGGAAACAAGTCCAGGGGGGCCACGAGGTGACGACAAGCCAGGGGGGCGCTCCCTAGGGGGGTGCCCCCCAGGCTTGTGGTGGCCTCGTGGCTCTTCTGGCCCAACTCCAATGCTCCCTGGGCTTCTTCTAGTCCATAAAAAATCACCGTAGGTTGTTATTCCGTTTGGACTCCGTTTGATATTCCTTTTCTGTAAAACTCAAAAACACGGAAAAAACAGAAACTGGCACTGGGCTCTAGGTTAATAGGTTAGTCCCAAAAAATAGTATAAAATTGTAGTAAAATGATTGTAAAACATCCAAGAATGATAATATAACAGCATGGAACAAGCAAAAATTATAGATACGTTGGAGACGTATCAGCATCCCCAAGCTTAATTCATGCTCGTCCTCGAGTAGGTAAATGATAAAAACAGAATTTTTGATGTGGAATGCTGCCTAACATGTTCATCATATTCTTATCTTCTTTGTATAGCATGGACATTTGGACTAGTAAATGATTCAAAGCAATAGTCTAGTTTTAACATAATGACTTCAATACTCAAGCATGTCAACAAGCAACCATGTCTTTCAAAATATCAACACTAAAGAAAGTTATCCCTAGCCCGTCATGCTCAATCATTGATCCATTCATGAAACACACTCAAATATTAGCTATGCCCAATGCTCAAGTACGATCATACTGCCCCCTAGTTGGTGCTTATAAAAGAAGATGGAGACTCAAAGCAAAAATAAAATTTGCATAAAGTAAATAGATAGGCCCTTCGCAAAGGTAAGTAGGGATTTGTAGAGGTGCCAGAGCTCAAGGTTTAAATTGAGAGAGAAAAATATTTTGAGTGGCATGCTTTTCCTGTCAATGAAAATGACAAAGTAGCTCAAAATACTTTCCATGCTAGATACATTATAGGTGGTTCCCAAACAGAATGGTAAAGTTTTTTTTACTCCCCCTCCACCAATCAATCAAACTCCACGGCGAGCCGAATCCACGGGTACCGTCCATACAAACAACAATCCTGGGGGAGTTTTGTTTCATTATATTTTGATTTGATTTTTGAGCATGGAACTGGGCATCCCGAATACTAGCCACTTTCTCGTGAATGATAGTGAATCAACACATATCGTGAGAATAACACACCTAGCATGGAAAAATATTGGATACTCCCCACCGTTTCATGAGCGGTACGGGCACACAAAAGAGAAAATTTATTTTGAAAATTTAGAGATGGCACATACAAATTTGCTTGGAATGGCATGGAAATACCGCATATAGGTAGGTATGGTGGACTCATAAGGCAAAACTTGGTTTAAGGATTTTGGATGCACAAGTAGTATTTCTACTTAGTACAAATGAAGGCTAGCAAATAGATTGGGAAGCAACCAAACCAAGGAACGAAAAATCACATAAGTGAGCATTGAGTCATAACTAACACCGAATAATGCACCACAAGTCGGATGTAACTTCATTGCATAACTATTGACTTTCATGCATGCATAGGGAATCACAAACCTTAACACCAATATTCCTACTAAGCATAATTACTCACTAACATGACTGACATATTACTATCATCAT
Source organism: Elymus sibiricus (assembly GCA_039707655.1). Classification (NCBI taxonomy): domain Eukaryota; kingdom Viridiplantae; phylum Streptophyta; class Magnoliopsida; order Poales; family Poaceae; genus Elymus; species Elymus sibiricus. The sequence goes on along the minus strand of CM077667.1, from coordinate 383,276,163 downwards.
GTTTCAAAACTATTACAAAGAATCAAGTTTAATTTGTCCCATGATCTTCATGAAAGTTTTTATTATATCCTCCTTGGATATCTATCACTTTGGGACTAGTTTCATAAATTGCCATTGCTTTTTGGCAAGCTCAAACAAATTTAAGTGAAGTACAAGAGCATAAAAATTTCATCTCTCAAAAAGGTATAAGTGAAGCATGAGAGGAAATGACAAGCTACTCTCAAAAGATATAAGTGAAGATCAATGAGTAGTCAAACAATTAAGTAGCTATGTGAGGACTCTCTCTCTCTCTCTCAATAAGTATTTTTAGATCTGAGTATTTTATTTAAACAGCAAGTAAAAGAAAAAATAGGACTCCAAGAATAGCACGCATCATGTGAACGAATAAAAATTTAGGCTCTACATAGGCTAATCGATAATTGTTGATGAAGAGAGGCGGGATGCGTAGCATCCCCAAGCTTAGATGCTTGAGACTTCTTGAAATATTTACTTGGGGTGCCTTGGGCATCCCCAAGCTTGAGCTTTTGTATCTCGTTCAATCCTCTCATATCATGGTTTCACCTATTCTCAAAAACATCTTCCACACAAAACTCGAAAAGAACTCGTGAGATAGGTTAGTACACATAATAATAAATCAACTCTTTATGTACTGCCAAGACAAGTTGCACAATAATTATAAAACATCATCTACTGTTTACTATCATTTCCACAAGTTATATCTACCAATATAGGCTATGGAAACTATAGGATAAGTAGATAACAAAACTATGACAGCAATCTGTCTAAACAGAACAGCCTGTAGCAATCTATTAAACCAGTGTACTTCTGTAACTCAAAAAATTATGAAAATTTAGGACGTGCTATAAAATTTATATGACAATACTGTGTAAAAATTTCAGAAACTTTCCACGTTCCACTAAAATATGAAAATTCAAACCATACAGCCAAAGTTTCTGTTTTTACACAGCACTCATCAAAACATGCAATGCAAGCATCCTAAGGCAATTCTTGGAACTTTTTATTGAAAAACAAGATTATCAATAACTCCTAATAGATAAAAATAAAATAATATGAAACTCTAAGCAAAACTCATATTATGTGACGAATAAAAATATAGCTCTAAGTAAGATATACCGATAATGTTGAAGACGAAAGAGGGGATGCCTTCCGGGGCATCCCCAAGCTTAGGCGCTTGGGTCTTCCTTGGATATTACCTTGGGGGTGCCTTGGGAATCCCCAAGCTTAGGTTCTTGTCACTCCTTGTTCTCCTCATATCGGTGTCTCACCCAAAACTTGAAAACTTCAATCACACAAAACTTAACGGAACTTCGTGAGATGGGTTAGTATAATAAACAAAGATCATTCACTTAGGTACTCTCAAGACAAGATTCATAATTGTTCTCACATGATACCTACTGTACTATACCATTCCCATAATTATACCACTAAATATAAGCTATGGAAACACTAAAACAAGCAAACTATGCATGCAAAACAGAATCTGTCAAAAACAGAACAGTCTGTGAAGATCTGTAGTGTAACCATACTTTCCTGTATCTAATAATTCTGAAAAATTAGGAAAACCTGAAGAATTTGTATATGAAAACTGTGTAAAAATTTCAGATCATTATCACGCTCCAGTAAAAAATTAAAAACTTGTACTGGAGTCAAAAGTTTCTGTTTTGGTTCAGCATCAATTCTACTCATCTTGTGAGTCATCCCAAAGGTTTTAATTGGCACTTTATTGAAATAAAAGACACAAAACATGATTACTACAGTATCTTAATCATGTGAACACACAAAAACAGAAAGTAAAAGTGTTGGGTTTTCTCCCAACAAGCGCTTTTCTTTAATGCCTTTTAGCTAGGCATGATGATTTCAATGATGCTCATATAAGAATAGTAGTTGAAACATGCAAAAGAGCATCATGAAGCATTTGACTAGCACCTTTAAGTCTAACCCACTTCCTATGCATAGGGATTTTGTGAGCAAACAATTTATGGGAGCAAGAATCAACTAGCATAGGAAGGCAAAAGAAGCATAACTTCAAAACTTTGAACACATAGAGAGGAAACTTGATATTATTGCAATTGCTACAAGCATAAGTTCCTCCCTCATAATAGTTTTCAGTATCATCATGAAGTAATTTCACAATATAACCAGCACATAAAGCATTATCTTCATGATCCACAAGCATAGAATTTTTGTTACTCTCCACATAAGCAATTTTCTTCTCATTCATAATAGTGGGATCAAACTCAACAAAATAACTATCATGTGAAGCATAATCCAATTGAAAATTAAAATCATGATGACAAGTTATTTTGTTATCATTATTCTTTATAGCGTACATGTCATCACAATAATCATCATAAATAGGAGGCATGCTTTCATCATAATAAATTTGCTCATTAAAACTTGGGGGACTAAACATATCATCTTCATCAAACATAGCATCCCCAAGCTTGTAGATTTGCATATCATTAGCATCATGAATATTCAAGGAATTCATACTAACAACATTGCAATCATGCTCATCACTCAAAGATTTAGTGCCAAACATTTTAATAACTTCTTCTTCTAACACTTGAGCACAATTTTCCTTTCCATCATTTTCACGAAAGACATTAAAAAGATGAAGCATATGAGGCAACCTCAATTCCATTTTTTTTGTAGTTTTCTTTTATAAAACCAAACTAGTGATAAAACAAGAAACTAAAAGATTCAATTGCAAGATCTAAAGATATACCTTCAAGCACTCACTTCCCCAGCAACGGCGCCAGAAAAGAGCTTGATGTCTACTACGCAACCTTCTTCTTGTAGACTCGTGTTGGGCCTCCAAGCGCAGAGTTTTGTAGGACAGTAGCAAATTTCCCTCAAGTGGATGACCTAAGGTTTATCAATCCGTGGGAGGCATATGATGAAGATGGTCTCTCTCAAACAACCCTGCAACCAAATAACAAAGAGTCTCTTGTGTCCCCAACACACCCAATACATTGGTAAATTGTATAGGTGCACTAGTTCGGCGAAGAGATGGTGATACAAGTGTAATATAGATGGTAGATATAGGTTTTTGTAATCTGAAAATATAAAAACAGCAAGGTAACAAGTAACAAAAGTGAGCAAAAACGGTATTGCAATGCTTGAAAACAAGGCCTAGGGTTCATACTTTCACTAGTGCAAGTTCTCTCAACAATACTGACATAGTTGAATCATATGTAAATCCCTCTCGTGCGACAAAGAGTTCACTCCAAAGTCACAAATAGCGGAGAACAAACGAAGAAATTATTGTAGGGTACGAAACCACCTCAAAGTTATCTTTTCCGATCAATCGTATGAGCTATCCCTATAAGTGTCACGAATAGCCCTAGAGTTCGTACTAAAATAACACCTTAAGATACACATCAACCAAAACCCTAATGTCACCTAGATACTCCAATGTCACCACGAGTACCCATGGGCTTGATTATACGATATGCATCACACAATTTCAGATTCATCATGTTCAATCCAACACAAAGAACTTCAAAGAGTGCCCCAAAGTTTCTACCGGAGAGTCAAGACGAAAACGTGTGCCAACCCCTATGCATAGATTCCCAAGGTCACGGAACCCGCAAGTTGATCACCAAAACATACATCAAGTGGATCAATAGAACATCCCATTGTCACCACGGGTATCCCATCGCAAGACATACATCAAGTGTTCTCAAATCCTTAAAGATTCAATCCGATAAGAAACCTTCAAAGGGAAAACTCAATTCATCACAAGAAGATAGAGAGGGGAAAACTCCATATGATTCATCTATATTAATAAAGCTTGCGGTACATCAAGATCGTGCCATCTCAAGAACACGAGAGAGAGAGATCAAACACATAGCTACTGGTACATACCCTCAGCCCCAAGGGTGAACTACTCCCTCCTCGTCATGGAGACCGCCGGGATGATGAAGATGGCCTCCGGTGATGGTTTCCCCCTCCGGCAGGGTGCCGGCACGGGCTCCCGATTGGTTTTTAGTGGCTCTGGAGGCTTGCGGCGGCGGAACTCCCGATCTAGGTTTGTTTCTGGGGGTTTCTATATTTATAGGATTTTTTGGCGGTGGAAACAAGTCCAGGGGGGCCACGAGGTGACGACAAGCCAGGGGGGCACGCCCTAGGGGGGGGCCCCCCAGGCTTGTGGTGGCCTCGTGGCTCTTCTGGCCCAACTCCAATGCTCCCTGGGCTTCTTCTGGTCCATAAAAAATCACCGTAGATTTTTATTCCGTTTGGACTCCGTTTGATATTCCTTTTCTGTAAAACTCAAAAACACGGAAAAAACAGAAACTGGCACTGGGCTCTAGGTTAATAGGTTAGTCCCAAAAATAGTATAAAATTGTAGTAAAATGATTGTAAAACATCCAAGAATGATAATATAACAACATGGAACAAGCAAAAATTATAGATACGTTGGAGACGTATCAGCATCCCCAAGCTTAATTCCTGCTCGTCCTCGAGTAGGTAAATGATAAAAACAGAATTTTTGATGTGGAATGCTGCGTAACATGTTCATCATATTCTTATCTTCTTTGTATAGCATGGACATTTGGACTAGTAAATGATTCAAAGCAATAGTCTAGTTTTAACATAATGACTTCAATACTCAAGCATGTCAACAAGCAACCATGTCTTTCAAAATATCAACACTAAAAAAAGTTATCCCTAGCCCATCATGCTCAATCATTGATCCATTCATGAAACACACTCAAATATTAGCTATGCCCAATGCTCAAATACGATCATAGTGCCCCCTAGTTGGTGCTTATAAAAGAAGATGGAGACTCAAAGCAAAAATAAAAATTGCATAAAGTAAATAGATAGGCCCTTCGCAAAGGTAAGTAGGGATTTGTAGAGGTGCCAGAGCTCAAGGTTCAAATTGAGAGAGAAAAATATTTTGAGTGGCATGCTTTTCCTGTCAACGAAAACGACAAAGTAGCTCACAATACTTTCCATGCTAGATACATTATAGGTGGTTCCCAAACAGAATGGTAAAGTTTTTTTACCCCCCCTCCACCAATCAATCAAACTCCACGGCGAGCCGAATCCACGGGTACCGTCCATACAAACAACAATCCTGGGGGAGTTTTGTTTCATTATATTTTGATTTGATTTTTGAGCATGGAACTGGGCATCCTGAATACCAGCCACTTTCTCGTGAATGATAGTGAATCAACACATATCGTGAGAATAACACACCTAGCATGGAAAAATATTGGATACTCCCCACCGTTTCATGAGCGGTACGGGCACACAAAAGAGAAAATTTATTTTGAAAATTTAGACATGGCACATACAAATTTTCTTGGAATGGCATGGAAATACCGCATGTAGGTAGGTATGGTGGACTCATAAGGCAAAACTTGGTTTAAGGATTTTGGATGCACAAGTAGTATTTCTACTTAGTACAAATGAAGGCTAGAAAATAGATTGGGAAGCAACCAAACCAAGGAATGAAAAATCACATAAGTGAGCATTGAGTCATAACTAACACCGAATAATGCACCACAAATTGTATGTAACTTCATTGCATAACTATTGACTTTCGTGCATGCATAGGGAATCACAAACCTTAACACCAATATTCCTACTAAGCATAATTACTCACTAACATGACTCACATATTACTATCATCATGTTTCACAACTATTACAAAGAATCAAGTTTAATTTGTCCCATGATCTTCATGAAAGTTTTTATTATATCCTCCTTGGATATCTATCACTTTGGGACTAGTTTCATAAATTGCCATTGCTTTTTGGCAAGCTCAAACAAATTTAAGTGAAGTACAAGAGCATAAAAATTTCATCTCTCAAAAAGGTATAAGTGAAGCATGAGAGGAAATGACAAGCTACTCTCAAAAGATATGTGAAGATCAATGAGTAGTCAAACAATTAAGTAGCTATGTGAGGACTCTCTCTCTCAATAAATATTTTTAGATCTGAGTATTTTATTTAAACAGCAAGTAAAAGAAAAAATAGGACTCCAAGAATAGCACGCATCATGTGAACGAATAAAAATTTAGGCTCAACATAGGCTAACCGATAATTGTTGAAGAAGAGAGGCGGGATGCGTAGCATCCCCAAGCTTAGATGCTTGAGACTTCTTGAAATATTTACTTGGGGTGCCTTGGGCATCCCCAAGCTTGAGCTTTTGTATCTCGTTCAATCCTCTCATATCATGGTTTCACCTATTCTCAAAAACATCTTCCACACAAAACTCGAAAAGAACTCGTGAGATAGGTTAGTACACATAATAATAAATCAACTCTTTATGTACTGCCAAGACAAGTTGCACAATAATTATAAAACATCATCTACTGTTTACTATCATTTCCACAAGTTATATCTACCAATATAGGCTATGGAAACTATAGGATAAGTAGATAACAAAACTATGACAGCAATCTGTCTAAACAGGGTGCCTGAATGGGTGAACTACTCCCCGATGGAGACTGCCGGGATGATGAAGATGGCCTCGGGTGATGGTTTCCCCCTCCGGCAGGGTGCCTGAATGGGCTCCCGGTTGGTTTTTCGTGGCTCTGGAGGCTTGCGGCGGCGGAACTCCCGATCTAGGTTTGTTTCTGGGGGTTTCTATATTTATAGGATTTTTTGGCGGTGGAAACAAGTCCAGGGGGCCCACAAGGTGACGACAAGCCAGGGGGGCACACCCTAGGGGGGGCACCCCCCAGGCTTGTGGTGGCCTCGTGGCTCTTCTGGCCCAACTCCAATGCTCCCTGGGCTTCTTCTGGTCCATAAAAAATCACCGTAGATTTTTATTCCGTTTGGACTCCGTTTGATATTCCTTTTCTGTAAAACTCAAAAACACGGAAAAAACAGAAACTGGCACTGGGCTCTAGGTTAATAGGTTAGTCCCAAAAATAGTATAAAATTGTAGTAAAATGATTGTAAAACATCCAAGAATGATAATATAACAGCATGGAACAAGCAAAAATTATAGATACGTTGGAGACGTATCAGGGAGCATACATGATACTTCACCATACCTTGGCCCTAAGGGAAGGCAGTGTGGAGTAATAAGTAGATGATGGGTTGTGAGAGTGACAGAAGCTTAATACCTAGTTTATGCATTATTCTGCAAGGGGCTGATTTGGATCCATATGTTTCATGCTTTGGTTAGATTTATCTTAATTCTTCTTTCGTAGTTGTGGATCCTTGTGAGAGGGGGTAATCATAAGTAGGTGTTTGTTCAAGTAAGAACAACACCTAAGCACCGGTCCACCCACATATCAAATTATCAAAGTAACGAACGCGAATCAACTCAACATGATCAACATGACTAAACAGAAATTGACATGTGTCCTCAGGAGCACTTTGCTTTATATAAGAGAACTTTCAGGCTTGTCCTTTGCTATAAAAAGGATTGGGGCACCTTGCTTCACGCTTGTTACTTTTCTTACTTGTCACTTGTTATGAATTATCTTGCTACAAAATTATCTATCATTGTTACTTACTGCACTTGTAGAGAATACCTTGCTAGAAATTGCTTTTCATTTCCTTCTGCTCGTCTTTGGGTTCGACACTCTTACTTATCGAAAGGACTACGATTGATCCCCTGTACTTGTGGGTCATCTAGACTCTTTTCTGGCACCGTTGCCGGGGAGTGAAGCGCCTTTGGTAAGTGGAATTTGGTAAGGAAACATTTTCGGTACGTGCTGAAACTTACGGTTGCTTGTTGCTATGGATGATAATCCTTTGAGAGGTTTGTTCGGGGTGTCTTCACCTCGAATGGAAGTGGCAAAGGCCGCTCCCCAACCTACTGAACTTTCTAAACATATTTACTATGAGATTCCTTCGGGTATGTTAGAGAAACTTCTAGGTAATCCTTATGCATGAGACGGAACAACTCATCCTGATTTGTACTTGATATATATAGATGAGATTTGTGGATTATTTAAGATTGGAGGTTTATCCGAGATAGAGTTAAGAAAGAAGGTGTTGCCTTTATATTTGGAGGGAAAGGCATTTATTTGGTACAGGCTATTGGATGATGCTATAACATGGGACATGAATCGGTTGAAGCTGGAATTTCACCAGAAGTTATATACTATGCATCTGGTTCATCATGATCGAAATTATATATATAATTTTTGGCCTCATGAAGGATAAAGCATCGCTCAATCTTGGGGAAGGCTTAAATCTATGATGCACACTTGCCCCAATCATGAGCTCTCAAGAGAAATAATACTACAAAACTTTTATGCTCGGCTTTCTTATGATGATCAATTAATGCTCGATTCTTCTTTACTAGTTCCTTCAAGAAGAGAACTAATTAATTCAAATGGGATCTTCTGGAAATAATTAAATGCAACTATGAAGATTGGGAACTCGGCGAAGGTTAAGAGTAAGGTATAAAACTTGAGTTTGATTGTGTAAAATATTTTATGAATCGATACTTTTCATATGTTTAGCGCTAAATATGGACTTGACTCTGAGATAGTAGCTTCCTTTTTTGAAACATTTGCTGCTCATGTTGATATCCCCAAGGAGAAGTGGTTTAAATATCATTCACCCATTGAAAAATTACTATAGGAACCTATTACTCCTAAAGATGAAACAATTATCTATAATGTTGATCCGGTTGTGCCAACTAGTTACATTGAGAAACCACCTTTTCCTGTTAGGATTAAGGAACATGCTAAGGCTACAACTATGGTTAATAAAAGCAATGTTAGAACACCCAAACATTCTCAACAAATAAATGTGGAACATAATATTTCTATGGTTAAAGATCTTGGTTGATAATATTGATGGCCAAGTTATTTACTTCTGCGATGAGGCTGCTAGAATCACAAAACCTGCGAGGAACGAACATGATGTGCTAGATAAGAATAAAGACACTGTTGGCATGCTTGTAGTTTCTGTTAAAATTGGAGATCATTTATATCATGGTTTGTGTGACATGGGTGCTAGCGTGAGTGCTATTCCTTTACTTTGTATCAAGCAATTATGAATGATATAGCCCCCTCTGAGATTGCAGACATCGATGCTACTATTGGACTTGCAAATAGAGATACTATTTCACCACTTGGGATTGTTCGAGATGTTGAAGTCTAATTCTTAGTACTTGGTTCACTACAAGATAAATTTCTTCCCAATATATTTGGTAGACCTTTCTTGAATACCGTTAATGCTGAAATTGAACGTGTTAGTCAAAAAGTTAAAGTGAGTTTTCGTGATGTGTCTCATGAATTTAATTTCTCTTGGTTAGGTAGACAACCACATCAGAAATAATTATCTAGTAAATATGAAATTATTGGACTTGCTTCTATTGACGTGCCTCCTACCGATCTGTTAGAACAATATTTAGTAGACCATGAAAATAATATGCATATGAATGAAAGGAATGAAATGGATGAGATATTCTTTAGGAAAGCACCTATACCCAAACACAATTTGCCTGTTAACATTCTAGGAGATCCTCCCCCACCTAAGGGAGATCCCGTGTTTGAATTAAATAAATTACCTGATAGATTAAAGTATGCTTATCTTGATGAAAAGAAGATATATCCTGTTATTATTAGAGCTAACCTTTCGGAGCATGAAGAAAAGAGATTACTCAAGACACTGAAGAAGCACCAAGTTGTTATTAGATATACTCTCGATGATCTTAAGGGCATTAGTCCCACTCTATGTCAACATAAGATTAATATGGAACCAGATGCTAAACCTGTTGTTGTTCATCAACGCCGTCTGAATCCTAAAATGAAGGAAGTAGTAAGAACTGGAATTTTAAAGCTTTTGGAGGCAGGTATAATTTATCCCATAGCTGATAGTAGATGTGTAAGTCTTGTTCATTGTGTTCCTAAGAAAGGAGACATCACCATTGTTCGTAATGATAAAAATGAACTTATCCCACAAAGAATTGTAACTGGTTATAGGATGGTAATTGATTTCAGGAAATTAAACAAAGCTACTAGAAAAGATCATTACCCCTTTCCTTTTATTGATCAAATGTTAGAAAGATTATCTAAGCATACACACTTTTGTTTCCTTGATGGATATTCTGTTTTTCTCAAATACATGTGTCAAGAGAAGATCAAGAGAAAACTACGTTTACATGCCCTTTTGGAACTTATGCTTATAGACATATGCCTTTCGGTTTATGTAATGCACCTACTACCTTTCAAAGATGTATGACTACTATATTCTATGACTTTTGTAAAAAGATTTTTGAGGTATTCATGGATGATTTTTTCGTTTACGGGACGTCTTTTGATGATTGCTTAAGCAACCTTGATCGAGTTTTGCAGAGATGCGAAGAAACTAATCTTGTCTTGAATTGGGAGAAGTGCCACTTTAGGGTGAATGAAGGCATAGTACTTGGACATAAGATCTTTGAACGAGGTATTGAGGTAGACAAAGCTAAAATTGATGTAATTGAGAAAATGCCATGTCCTAGAGATGTAAAAGGTATAAGCATTTTCCTTGGTCATGCTAGTTTATATAGAAGATTTATTAAAGATTTCTCAAAGATCTCTAGGACATTAACTAATCTTCTTCAAAAAGATATTTCATTTGTTTTTGATGAGGATTGTGTAGAGGCCTTCAAAATGCTTAAGAAAGCTTTAATTTTTGCACCTATTGTTCAACCACCTAATTGGAACTTACCATTTGAAACTATGTGTGATGCTAGTGATTTTTTTGTTGGTGCTGTTTTAGGGCAAGGAGTAGATAAGAAATTGAATGTTATTCATTATGCTAGTAAGACTCTAGACAGTGCTCAAAGAAATTATGCTACTACTGAGAAGGAATTTTTAGCAATTGTGTTTGCATGTGATAAGTTTAGACCTTATATTGTTGATTCCAAAGTTACCATTCACACTGATCATGCTGCTATTAAATACCTGATGGAAAGGAAATATACTAAGTCTAGACTAATTAGGTGGGTTCTTTTACTTCAAGAGTTTGATTTGCATATTGTTGATAGAAAGGGAGCTGAGATTCCTGTAGCAGATAATTTGTCTAGGATGGAAATGCTCTTGATGACCCACTGCCTATTGATGGTAATTGTGATGAGCAATTAGCTGTTATGAATGCTTCCCACAGTACTCCTTGGTATGCAGATTATACTAATTATATTGTTGCTAAATAAATACCACCTAGTTTCACATATCAATAAAAGAAAAAGTTCTTCTTTGATTAAAGATATTACTTTTGGGATGACCCACATCTATATAAAAAAGGAGTAGATGGAGTTATTAGACGTTGCGTACCTGAGCATGAACAGGAACAAATCCTACGGAAGTGTCATTCTGAGGCATACGGAGGGCGCCACGCTGGTGACAGAACTACACATAAGGTATTACATTCTGGTTTTTATTGGCCTATGATACGTCTCACACGTATCTAGTTTTCCAAACACTTTTGCTCTTGCCACTAGTGCAAAAAAGCCTAGCGATGGCGTGATACATCTCCAACGTATCTATAATTTTTGCTTGTTCCATGCTGTTATATTATCATTCTTGGATGTTTTACAATCATTTTATAACAACTTTATATCATTTTTTTGGGACTAACCTACTGAACAACTAAACATACTCATAAACTTCACAGTTTAAAACTACACAACATCATCAAGGATTAAGTCCAGCTGGCGAAGCTTTTTCCGATTGTTCTCTCCAGTTTTTTTGAAGTGATCAACGTCTGTCTGTAGGTTATACTTCTCTAGCCTGCATTTTTTTCTCCATCTTCAAGTTGTCCCTATTCTCCGTCAACTCATCCCTCAGATCCCTCAGTTTGTTTAACTTAGTTTGGGCATTAGCACCCTCTGCGAGCAGACTATCCCTTTCATTCTTCAGTGAGGCATTGCCTTCTTCGACTTTTTTGAAGCGCAGTCTAAAGACTCTAATCGCCACTGACTCCACTTTTGCACGTTGACCACCGATTCGTTGTTGGCTGATGAATTGTCCATATGTGCACTAATGAAAGCTCACCATCTTATATAATGAAGAATTTAAAAATAGCATGCTGAATTTAAAAAGAAATAGAACATAATTAAGCACCGTAAAATTATGACAATTTATCTATCATAACATTTTATCTACATGTTATACTACAGCTAGTTTGAAAAGACTTGTACTACATCTAGTCTTTTATCTATCATGGCAAATTAACCTACATGTTATACTACACCTAGTTTGAAAAGAGTTGTACTACAGCTAGTCTATCATGACAATTTATCTATCATAACATTTATCTATCATGGCGAATTAATCTACATGTTATACTACAGCTAGTTTAACAGGAGTTGTACTACAACTATTCTATCATGACAATTTATCTATCATGGCGAATTCATCTACATTTCAATATAGACTACATAAAGAACAAAATTAGTGAATGTACACTCTAAAATATGTCTATATGCATCCGTATGTACTCCATATTGAGATCTCTAGAAACACTACATAAGGAACAAAATTATCTATCATGACTTATATTTAGAAACGGAGGGAGTAGAACATAATTGAATTACATGTGCTTGAGTCGGGCCGGGCGGGGCGGGTCGGTGTCGGGCGGGGTGGCCTCATGCTCCTCCTGTGATGAAGACGGGCTGGGTCGGGCGGGGAGGCGTCGGGCGGAGACGGGCAGCGTTGGACGGGGCGAAGACGTGCAGCATCGGGCGGCGGCGGCGGGGCGGCGACGGGGATCGAGAGGAGGACGGATGGAGTTCGGGATCGAGAGAGAGTGAGGACGAAAGGATAAGGTTTTACCTATTAAAACCGACTAGTGCTGGCGTGGGCCTAATGGGCCTGAATGCGCAACGTCGGGCCTAATGTGCAACGCCGGTACTAATAAAATACCTATGGCATAGGAACTTTAGCCACACCAACAATAATAGGTGAAAGGTGAGAGCACTGGGGTCCTCATACAAGTGATGTTCGACAGAATTTGAACGCCATCACTATGTGTGTACCAATAACGTACAAATTTAGGCAACACCAACACTATTTGAAAATATTAGTGTTGGCGTTGGAGGAAAATGGCACGCCACCAACAAGAGTTGTGGCTAGCCATTTCTCTACTAGTGTGTTTTGGACCACCTAGAGGCTCCGCATACCCTAAATCCAATCTTATCAATTCCTGTTTCTAGAGAAAAAATAGGAGAGAAGTTTTCATCGCGTTTTACGAGACGGAGCCGCCACCACCTCCTGTTCTTCCTCGGGAGGGCTGTTCTGGAGTCCGTTTGGGGCTCCAGAGAGGGGGATTCGTCGTCGTCGCCATCACCAATCCTTCTCCATCAACACCCCCATGATGCTCACCACCGGGAGTGAGTAATTACTTTGTAGCCTTGCTGGACGGTGATGGGATTTGATGAGATTGATCATGTAATCGAGTTATTTTGATAGGGCTTGATCCCTAGTATCCACTATGTTCTGAGATTGATATTTCGATGCTTAATGCTTGTCACTAGGGCCCGAGTGCCCTGATTTCAGATCTGATCCTATTATGTTTTCATAAATATGAGAGTGTTTTGGATGCTATCTTCCAAGTTGTATGCACCTATTACGTGTCATGATCCGCATACCCCAAGGTGACAATAATTGGGATTCTTTCTGGTGATTGTAATAATTTGAGGAGTTCATGTATTCAACATGTGTTAATGCTTTGTTCTGGTTCTTTATTAAAAGGAGGCCTTAATATCCCTTAGATTTTCTTATGGACCCCGCTGCCACGGGAGGGTAGGACAAAAGATTTCATGCAAGTTCTTATTATTAGCACGTATGACTATATACGGAATACATGCCTACATTATATTGATAAATTGGAGCTAGTTATGTGTCACTCTAGTGTGTAACTATTACATGATGAATGTCATCAAAATCATTATCCATTACCGATCCACGGCCTACACTTTTTGATACGTCTCCAACGTATCTATAATTTTAGATTGTTCCATGCTATTATATTATCTGTTTTGGATGTTTTATATGCATTAATATGCTATTTTATATTATTTTTTGGACTAACCTATTAATCTAGAACCTAGTGCCAGTTTCTGTTTTTTCCTTGTTTTTGAGTATTGCAGATAAGGATTATTAAACGGAGTCCAAACAGAATAAAATCTTCGGAATGATTTTTCTTGGAGCAGAAGAAACCCAGCTGACATGGAGATGAAGGCAGGAGACCTGCCGTGGAGTCACAAGCCACCAGGGCGCGCCCTAGGTGGGGGCGCCCCCCTGGCTTGTGGCCCCACGGCAGCCCTCCTAACCCTATTCTTCGGCCTATAAATTCCCAAATATTCCCTGGATACCACAAAAGAGCCATGAAAATACTTTTCCGCCGCCGGAAGCCTCTGTTCTCGTGAGATCCAATCTTGGAGCCTTTTCCGGTAATCTGCCGGAGGGGGATTCGATCACGGAGGGCATCTACATCAACTCCATTTCCCCTCCGATGATGCGTGAGTAGTTTACCACAGACCTTCGGGTCCATAGCTAGTAGCTAGATGGCTTCTTCTCTCTCTTTGTTCTTCAATACCATGTTCTTCATGATCTTCATGGAGATCTATCCGATGTAATACTCTTTTGCGGTGTGTTTGTCGAGATCCGATGAATTGTGGGTTTATGATCAGCTTATCTATGAATATTATTTGAATCTTCTCTGGATTCTTATATGCATGATTTCATATCTTTGCAAGTCTCTTCGAGTTATTGGTTTGGTTTGGCCAACTAGATTGGTAATTCTTGCAATGGGAGAAGTGCTTAGTTTTGGGTTCAATCTTGCGGTGTCCTCACCCAGTGACAAAGTAGGGGTAGCGAGGCACGTATTTATATTGTTGCCATCAAGGATAAAAAGATGGGGTTTTCATCATATTGCCTGAGTTTATCCCTCTACATCATGTCATCTTACCTAATGCGTTACTCTGTTCTTCATGAACTTAATACTCTAGATGCAGGCAGGAGTCGGTCGATGTGTGGAGTAATAGTAGTAGATGCAGAATCGTTTCGGTCTACTTGACACGGACGTGATGCCTATATGCATAATCATTGCCTTGGATATCGTCATAACTATGCGCTTTTCTATCAATTGCTCGACAGTAATTTGTTCACCCACCGTATTATTTTCCTTCATGAGAGAAGCCTCTAGTGAAACCTATGGCCCCCGGGTCTATTTTCCATATTATATTTTCAGATCTATAAACCAAAAATATCTCGCTGCATTATTTTTACTTTTGTTTTACTTTACGTTCTAGCAATCTTTTATATCTATCTCTATCAGATCTCATCCTTGCAAATAACCGTGAAGGGATTGACAACCCCTTTTAGCGTTGGGTGCAAGAGTTTGATTGTTTGTGTAGGTGCGAAGATTGGGGACTTGCTTGTATCTCCTACTGGATTGATACCTTGGTTCTCAACAACTGAGGGAAATACTTATCTACTTTGCTGCATCACCCTTTCCTCTTCAAGGGAAAACCAACGCAAGCTCAAGAAGTAGCAAGAAGGATTTCTGGCGCCGTTGCCGGGGAGTATACATAGCAAGTCAAGACAAGAACTCTCCCGTCAACTTGCCAATTTCTAGCGCCGTTGCCGGGGAGATCTACATCAAGCCTACCAAGTACCCATCACAAACTCATCTCTTGCATTTACATTATTTGCCATTTGCCTCTCATTTTCCTCTCCCCCACTTCTAAATGATTTTAAGAAAAACCAAAAAGATTTGCCTTTTTATTCGCCCTTCTTCCGTTCGTCTTTTCGTTTGCTTTTTGTTTGCTTGTGTGCTAGATTGCTTGCTTTGTCACGATGACTCAAGATAATACCAAGTTGTGTGACTTCTCCAATACTAATAATAATGATTTTATTAATACTCCGATTGCTCCCGCCACTAGTGCGAAATCTTATGAAATTAATGCTGCTTTGCTTAATCTTGTTATGAAAGAACAATTTTCCGGCCTTCCTAGTGAAGATGCCGCATCCCAACTAAATACTTTCGTTGAGTTGTGCGATATGATATAGATTGCAATCCTACATGTCCTATTATTCTTGGTAGACCTTTCCTTAGAACGATTGGTGCAATTATTGATATGAAGGAAGGAAATATTAGATTCCAATTTCCATTAAGGAAAGGCAAGGAGCACTTTCCTAGAAAGAAAATAAAATTACCTTATGAATCTATTATGAGAGCTACTTATGGATTGCATACCAAAGATGACAATACTTAGATCTATTGTGTTATGCCTAGCTAGGGGCGTTAAACAATAGCGCTTGTTGGGAGGCATCCCAATTTTATTTTTATGCTTTTGTTTTTGCTTCTGTTTTTGAGTGTTTTGCACATTATTACCTCTGTAGTAATTGTGTTTTCTTGTTTAAATTAGTGTTTGAGCCAAGTAAGACCTTTGGGATGGTCTACGGTGTTTGTGATTTGATTTTGCTGAAAAACAGAAACTTTTGCTCTCAGTCCAGGAATTTTGCAAATTCACCGGAACGTGATTTTGATCTGAAATTTTTACACAAGATTGATATACAAATTGCCATGATTTTTCTAGTTTTTCAGAATTTTTGGAGTTACATAAGTATTCGAAGTCTATAGATTGCTACAGATTGTTCTGTTTTAGACAGATTCTGTTTTCTTTGTGTTGTTTGCTTATTTTGATGCATCTATGGGTTGTATCGGGGGATATGAACCATGGAGAAGTTGGAATACAGTAGATATTACACCAATATAAATAAAGAATGAGTTCACAACAGTACCTAAAGTGGTGATTTATTTTTCTTATACTAACGGATCTCATGAGTTTTCTGTTGAGTTTTGTGTTGTGAAGTTTTCAAGTTTTGGGTAAAGATATGATGGACTATGGAATAAGGCGTGGCAAGAGCCTAAGCTTGGGGATGCCCAAGGCACCCCAAGCCATATTCAAGGATACCAAAGAGCCTAAGCTTGGGGATGCCCAAGGCACCCCAAGCCATATTCAAGGATACCAAAAAGCCTAAGCTTGGGGATGCCCCGGAAGGCATCCCCTCTTTCGTCTTCAATCCATCGGTAAATTTACTTGAGGCTATATTTTTATTCACCACATGATATGTGTTTTGCTTGGAGCGTCTTGTATGATATGAGTCTTTGCTTTTTAGTTTGCCACAATCATCCTTGCTGCACACATCTTTTGAGGGGGACACGCATTAATCATGAATTTATTAGAATACTCTATGTGCTTCACTTATATCTTTTGAGCTGGGCAATGTTGCTCTAGTTCTTCACTTATATCTTTTTAGAGCACGGTGGTGTTTTATTTTATAGAAATAATTGAACTCTCGTACCTCACTTATATTATTTTGAGAGTCTTTAAACAGCATGGTAATTGGTTTAGGTTATGAATTTAGTCCTAATATAATGGGCATCCAAGAGGGATATAATAAAAACTTTCATATTAAGTGCATTGAATACTATGAGAAGTTTGATTCCTTGCATATAGTTTTGAGATATGAAGATGGTAATATAAGAGTCATGCTAGTGAGTAATTGTGAATTGGAATAAATACTTGTGTTAAAGTTTGTGATTCCCGTAGCATGCATGTATGGTGAACCGTTATGTAACGAAGTCGGAGCATGATTTGTTTAATGATTGTCAACCTTTGTGTGAGGGTCGGGAGCGCGCGATGGTTAACTCCTACCAACCTCTCCCCTAGGAGCATGCGTCTAATACTTTGCTTTGATAACTAATAGACTTTTGCAATAAGTATGTGAGTTCTTTATGACTAATGTTGAGTCCATGGATTATACGCACTCTCACCCTTCCACCTTTGCTAGCCTCAATAGTACCGCGCAACTTTCGCCGGTGCATTAAACCCACCTTCCTCAAAACAGCCACCATATACTTTCCTCAAAACAGCCACCATACCTACCTATTATGGCATTTCCATTGCCATTCCGAGATATATTGCCATGCAACTTCCACCGTTTCGTTTTTCATGACACGCACCATCACTTTCATATTGCATATAGAGTCATATTTTGTTCTAGGTATCGAGTTATAATTTTTGAGTTGTAAGTAATTAAAAGTGTGATGATCTTCATTATTAGAGCATTGTCCCATGAGAGAAAAGGATGATGGAAGCTATGACTCCCTCACAAGTTGGGATGAGTCTCCGGACTTTACAAATAATAAAAGAGGCCAGCGAAACCCAAATAAAAAAAAGAGGCCAAAGATGCCCACCAAAATAAAAAAAATAAAAAAAATGAGAGAAAGAGAGAAGGGACAATGCTACTATCTTTTTCCACACTTGTGCTTCAAAGTAGCACCATGATCTTCATGATAGAGAGTCTCCTATTTTGTCACTTTCATATAACCAGTGGAATTTCATCTTATGCACAACCACTTAGTTTTCTTTTTGAGCTTTCATACACTTATAGCTCTAGTGCATTCGTTGCATGGCAATCCCTACTCACTCACATTCATATCTATTAATGGGCATCTCCATAGCCCATTGATACGCCTAGTTGATGTGAGACTATCTTCTCCTTTTCCCTCACAACCTCCACCATATTCTATTCCACCTATGGTGCTATATCCATGGCTCACGCTCATGTATTGCGTGAGAGTTGCAAAGGTTTGAGAACATAAAAGGTGTGAAACAATTGCTTGACTTGTCATCGGGGTTGTGCATGATTTAGATACTTTGTGTGGGGAAGATGGAGCATAGCCAAACCATATGATTTTGTAGGGATAACTTTCTAAGCCATGTTATTTCGAAAGGACGCAATTGCCTTGTTAGTATGCTTGAAGTATTACTGTTTTTATGTCAATATTAGACTTTTGTTTTGAATCTTATGGATCTGAATATTCATGCCACAATAAAGAATATTACATGGATAAATATGTTAGGTAGCATTCCACATCAAAAATTCTGTTTTTATCATTTACCTACTCGAGGACGAGCAGGAATTAAGCTTGGGGATGCTTGATACGTCTCCAACGTATCTATAATTTTTGATTGTTCCATGCTATTATATTATCTGTTTTGGATGTTTTATATGCATTAATATGCTATTTTATATTATTTTTGGGACTAACCTATTAATCTAGAGCCTAGTGCCAGTTTCTGTTTTTTCCTTGTTTTTGAGTATTGCAGATAAGGAATATTAAACGGAGTCCAAACGGAATAAAATCTTCGGAATGATTTTTCTTGGACCAGAAGAAACCCAACAGACTTGGAGATGAAGGCAGGAGACCTGCCGTAGAGTCACAAGCCACCAGGGCGCACCCTAGGGGCGGCACCCCCTGGCTTGTGGCCCCACGGCAGCCCTCCTAACCATATTCTTCGGCCTATAAATTCCCAAATATTCCCTGGATACCAAAAAAGAGCCACGAAAAAACTTTTCCGCCGCCGGAAGCCTCTGTTCCCGTGAGATCCAATCTTGGAGCCTTTTCCGGTAATCTGCCGGAGGGGGATTCGATCACGGAGGGCATCTACATCAACTCCATTGCCCCTCCGATCATGCGTGAGTAGTTTACCATAGACCTTCGGGTCCATAGCTAGTAGCTAGATGGCTTCTTCTCTCTCTTTGTTCTTCAATACCATGTTCTTCATGATCTTCATGGAGATCTATCCGATGTAATACTCTTTTGCGGTGTGTTTGTCGAGATCCGATGAATTGTGGGTTTATGATCAGCTTATCTATGAATATTATTTGAATCTTCTCTGGATTCTTATATGCATCATTTCATATATTTGCAAGTCTCTTCGAGTTATTGGTTTGGTTTGGCCAACTAGATTGGTAATTCTTGCAATGGGAGAAGTGCTTAGTTTTGGGTTCAATCTTGCGGTGTCCTCACCCAGTGACAAAGTAGGGGTAGCGAGGCACGTATTTGTATTGTTGCCATCAAGGATAAAAAGATGGGGTTTTCATCATATTGCCTGAGTTTATCCCTCTACATCATGTCATCTTACCTAATGCGTTACTCTGTTCTTCATGAACTTAATACTCTAGATGCAGGCAGGAGTCGGTCGATGTGTGGAGTAATAGTAGTAGATGCAGAATCGTTTCGGTCTACTTGACACGGACATGATGCCTATATGCATAATCATTGCCTTGGATATCGTCATAACTATGCGCTTTTCTATCAATTGCTCGACAGTAATTTGTTCACCCACCGTATTATTTTCCTTCATGAGAGAAGCCTCTAGTGAAACCTATGGCCCCCGGGTCTATTTTCCATATTATATTTTCAGATCTATAAACCAAAAATACCAAAAATATCTCGCTGCATTATTTTTACTTTTGTTTTACTTTACGTTCTAGCAATCTTTTATATCTATCTCTATCAGATCTCATCCTTGCAAATAACCGTGAAGGGATTGACAACCCCTTTTAGCGTTGGGTGCAAGAGTTTGATTGTTTGTGTAGGTGCGAAGATTGGGGACTTGCTTGTATCTCCTACTGGATTGATACCTTGGTTCTCAACAACTGAGGGAAATACTTATCTACTTTGCTGCATCACCCTTTCCTCTTCAAGGGAAAACCAACACAAGCTCAAGAAGTAGCAAGAAGGATTTCTGGCGCCGTTGCCGGGGAGTATACATAGCAAGTCAAGACAAGAACTCTCCCGTCAACTTGCCAATTTCTGGCGCCGTTGCCGGGGAGATCTACATCAAGCCTACCAAGTACCCATCACAAACTCATCTCTTGCATTTACATTATTTGCCATTTGCCTCTAATTTTCCTCTCCCCCACTTCTAAAACGATTTTCAGAAAAACCAAAAAGATTTGCCTTTTTATTCGCCCTTCTTCCGTTCGTCTTTTCGTTTTCTTTTTGTTTGCTTGTGTGCTAGATTGCTTGCTTTGTCACGATGACTCAAGAGAATACCAAGTTGTGTGACTTCTCCAATACTAATAATAATGATTTTATTAGTACTCCGATTGCTCCCGCCACTAGTGCGGAATCTTATGAAATTAATGCTGCTTTGCTTAATCTTGTTATGAAAGAACAATTTTCCGGCCTTCCCAGTGAAGATGCCGCATCCCATCTAAATACTTTCGTTGAGTTGTGCGATATGAAAAATAAGAAAGATGTGGATAATGATATTGTTAAATTGCAGCTATTTCTGTTCTCACTACGATATCGTGCTAAAACTTGGTTTTCATCTTTGCCTAAAAATAGTATTGATTCATGGAATAAGTGTAAAGATGCTTTTATTTCCAAGTACTTTCCACCCGCTAAGATCATCTCCCTTAGGAACGATATAATGAATTATAAGCAACTTGATCATGAGCATGTTGCACAATCATGGGAGAGGATGAAACTAATGATTAGAAATTGCCCCGCGCATGGTTTGAGTTTATGGATGATTATACAAATTTTCTATGCGGGATTGAATTTTGCTTCTAGAAATCTTTTAGATTCCGTCGCGGGTGGTACTTTTATGGAAATCACATTAGGAGAAGCTACTAAACTCCTAGATAATATTATGGAAAATTACTCTCAATGGCATATCGAAAGATCTCCTACTAGTAAAAAAGTGCATGCTATTGAAGAAATAAATACTTTGAGTGAAAAGATGGATGAATTGATGAAATTGTTTGCTAGTAAGAGTGCTCCTATTGATCCTAATGATATGCCTTTGTCTTCTTTGATTGGAAATAATAATTAATCTATGGATGTGAATTTTGTTGGTAGGAACAATTTTGCTAATAACGCGTATAGAGGTAATTTCAATCCTAGGCCGTTTCCTAGTAATTCCTCTAATAATTATGGTAATTCCTACAAAAATTCTTATGGAAATTATAATAAGATGCCCTCTGATCTTGAGAATAATATTAAAGAATATATTAGCTCGCAAAAAGGTTTCAATGCTATGATTGAAGAAAATTTGCTCAAGATTGATGATTTGGCTAGGAACGTTGATAGAATTTCTCTTGAGATTGATTCTTTGAAAATTAGATCTATTCCACCCAAGCATGATATTAATGAGTCTTTAAAAGCTATGAGAATTTCTATTGATGAGTGTAAGGAAAGAACCGCTAGAATACGTGCTAAGCGTGAATGGCTTGAAAAAGTGTGTTCTCGTGATAATAATGATGAAGATCTTAAAGTGATTGATGTGACTCCTATTGAATCTTTGTTTTCTAATATAAATCTTGATAAATATGGGACTGGAGATAAGTCAACTTTAGTTAAAAGGCGTCCCAATGATTCGGAGTTTATAGATCCTAATGCTAAGATTGATAAAAGTGGGATTGAAGAGGTCAAAACTTTAAATAGCAATGAACCCACTCTTTTGGATTTTAAAGACTTTAATTATGAAAGTTGTTCTTTGATTGATTGTATTTCCTTGTTGCAATCCATGTTGAATTCTCCTCATGCTTATAATCAAAATAAAGCTTTTACTTAACATATCGTGGATGCTATGATGAAATCTTTTGAAGAAAAACTTGAGTTGGAAGTTTCTATACCTAGAATGCTTTATGATGAGTGGGAACCTACTGTTAAGATTAAAATTAAAGATTATGAGTGCCATGCTTTGTGTGATTTGGGTGCTAACGTTTCCACGATTCCAAAAACTTTATGTGATGTGCTAGGTTTCCATGAATTTGATGATTGCTCTTTAAATTTGCATCTAGCGGATTCCACCATAAAGAAACCTATGGGAAGGATTAATGATGTTCTTATTGTTGCAAATAGGAATTATGTGTCCGTAGATTTCATTGTTCTTGATATAGATTGCAATCCTACATGTCCTATTATTCTTGGTAGACCTTTCCTTAGAACGATTGGTGCAATTATTGATATGAAGGAAGGAAATATTAGATTCCAATTTCCATTAAGGAAAGGCATGGAGCACTTTCCTAGAAAGAAAATAAAATTACCTTATTAATCTATTATGAGAGCTACTTATGGATTGCATACCAAAGATGACAATACTTAGATCTATTGCGTTATGCCTAGCTAGGGGCGTTAAACAATAGCGCTTGTTGGGAGGCATCCCAATTTTATTTTTATGCTTTTGTTTTTGCTTCTGTTTTTGAGTGTTTTGCACATTATTACCTCTGTAGTAATTGTGTTTTCTTGTTTAAATTAGTGTTTGAGCCAAGTAAGACCTTTGGGATGGTCTACGGTGTTTGTGATTTGTTTTCCTGAAAAACAGAAACTTTTGCTCTCAGTCCAGGAATTTTGTAAATTCACTGGAATGTGATTTTGATCTGAAATTTTTACACAAGATTTATATACAAATTTCCATGATATTTCTAATTTTTCAGAATTTTTGGAGTTACATAAGTATTCGAAGTCTATAGATTGCTACAGATTGTTCTGTTTTTGACAGATTCTGTTTTCTTTGTGTTGTTTGCTTATTTTGATGCATCTATGGGTTGTATCGGGGGGTATGAACCATGGAGAAGTTGGAATACAGTAGATATTACATCAATATAAATAAAGAATGAGTTCACAACAGTACCTAAAGTGGTGATTTATTTTTCTTATACTAACGGATCTCATGAGTTTTCTGTTGAGTTTTGTGTTGTGAAGTTTTCAAGTTTTGGGTAAAGATATGATGGACTATGGAATAAGGAGTGGCAAGAGCCTAAGCTTGGGGATGCACAAGGCACCCCAATCCATATTCAAGGATACCAAAGAGCCTAAGCTTGGGGATGCCCAAGGCACCCCAATCCATATTCAAGGATACCAAAAAGCCTAAGCTTGGGGATGCCCCGGAAGGCATCCCCTCTTTCGTCTTCAATCCATCGGTAAATTTACTTGAGGCTATATTTTTATTCACCACATGATATGTGTTTTGCTTGGAGCGTCTTGTATGATATGAGTCTTTGCTTTTTCGTTTTCCACAATCATCCTTGCTGCACACATCTTTTGAGGGGGACACGCATTAATCGTGAATTTATTAGAATACTCTATGTGCTTCACTTATATCTTTTGAGCTGGGCAATGTTGCTCTAGTGCTTCACTTATATCTTTTTAGAGCACGGTGTTGTTTTATTTTATAGAAATAATTGAACTCTCCTACCTCACTTATATTATTTTGAGAGTCTTTAAACAGCATGGTAATTGGTTTAGGTTATGAATTTAGTCCTAATATAATGGGCATCCAAGAGGGATATAATAAAAACTTTCATATTAAGTGCATTGAATACTATGAGAAGTTTGATTCCTTGCATATAGTTTTGAGATATGAAGATGGTAATATGAGAGTCATGCTAGTGAGTAATTGTGAATTCGAAGAAATACTTGTGTTAAAGTTTGTGATTCCCGTAGCATGCACGTATGGTGAACCGTTATGTAACGAAGTCGGAGCATGATCTGTTTAATGATTGTCAACCTTTGTGTGAGGGTCGGGAGTGCGCGATGGTTAACTCCTACCAACCTCTCCCCTAGGAGCATGCGTCTAATACTTTGCTTTGATAACTAATAGACTTTTGCAATAAGTATGTGAGTTCTTTATGACTAATGTTGAGTCCATAGATTATACGCACTCTCACCCATCCACCTTTGCTAGCCTCTCTAGTACCGCGCAACTTTCGCCGGTGCATTGAACCCACCTTCCTCAAAACAACCACCATATACTTTCCTCAAAACAGCCACCATACCTACCTATTATGGCATTTCCATTGCCATTCCGAGATATATTGCCATGCAACTTCCACCGTTTCGTTTTTCATGACACACACCATCACTTTCATATTGCATATAGAGTCATATTTTGTTCTAGGTATCGAGTTGTAATTTTTGAGTTGTAAGTAAATAAAAGTGTGATGATCTTCATTATTAGAGCATTGTCCCGTGAGAGAAAAGGATGATGGAAGCAATGACTCCCTCACAAGTTGGGATGAGTCTCCGGACTTTACAAATAATAAAAGAGGCCAGCGAAGCCCAAATAAAAAAAAAGAGGCCAAAGATGCCCACCAAAATAAAAAAATAAAAAAAATGAGAGAAAGAGAGAAGGGACAATGCTACTATCTTTTTCCACACTTGTGCTTCAAAGTAGCACCATGATCTTCATGATAGAGAGTCTCCTATTTTGTCACTTTCATATAACTAGTGGAATTTCATCTTATGCACAACCACTTAGTTTTCTTTTTGAGTTTCATACACTTATAGCTCTAGTGCATTCGTTGCATGGCAATCCCTACTCACTCACATTGATATCTATTGATGGGCATCTCCATAGCCCGTTGATACGCCTAGTTGATGTGAGACTATCTTCTCCTTTTTCCTCACAACCTCCACCATATTCTATTCCACCTATAGTGCTATATCCATGGCTCACGCTCATGTATTGCGTGAGAGTTGCAAAGGTTTGAGATCATAAAAGGTGTGAAACAATTGCTTGACTTGTCATCGGGGTTGTGCATGATTTAGATACTTTGTGTGGGGAAGATGGAGCATAGCCAGACCATATGATTTTGTAGGGATAACTTTCTAAGGCCATGTTATTTCGAAAGGACGCAATTGCCTTGTTAGTATGCTTGAAGTATTACTGTTTTTATGTCAATATTAGACTTTTGTTTTGAATCTTATGGATCTGAATATTCATGTCACAATAAAGAATATTACATGGATAAATATGTTAGGTAGCATTCCACATCAAAAATTCTGTTTTTATCATTTACCTACTCGAGGACGAGGAGGAATTAAGCTTGGGGATGCTTGATACGTCTCCAACGTATCTATAATTTTTTATTGTTCCATGATATTATATTATATGTTTTGGATGTTTTATATGCATTAATATGCTATTTTATATTATTTTTGGGACTAACCTATTAATCTAGAGCCTAGTGCCAGTTTCTGTTTTTTCCTTGTTTTTGAGTATTGCAGATAAGGAATATTAAACGGAGTCCAAACGGAATAAAATCTTCGGAATGATTTTTCTTCGACCAGAAGAAACCCAGCAGACTTGGAGATGAAGGCAGGAGACCTGCCGTGGAGTCACAAGCCACCAGGGCGTGCCCTAGGGGGGGGGGGCGCCCCCCTGGCTTGTGGCCCCACGACAGCCCTCCTAACCATATTCTTCGGCCTATAAATTACCAAATATTCCCTGGATACCAAAAAAGAGCTACAAAAATACTTTTCCGCCGCCGGAAGCCTCTGTTCCCGTGAGATCCAATCTTGGAGCCTTTTCTGGTAATTTGCCGGAGGGGGATTCGATCACGGAGGGCATCTACATCAACTCCATTGCCCCTCCGATGATGCGTGAGTAGTTTACCACAGACCTTCGGGTCCATAGCTAGTAGCTAGATGGCTTCTTCTCTCTCTTTGTTCTTCAATACGATGTTCTTCATGATCTTCATGGAGATCTATCCGATGTAATACTCTTTTGCGGTGTGTTTGTCGAGATCCGATGAATTGTGGGTTTATGATCAGCTTATCTATGAATATTATTTGAATCTTCTCTGGATTCTTATATGCATGATTTCATATCTTTGCAAGTCTCTTCGAGTTATTGGTTTGGTTTGGCCAACTAGATTGGTAATTCTTGCAATGGGAGAAGTGCTTAGTTTTGGGTTCAATCTTGCGGTGTCCTCACCCAGTGACAAAGTAGGGGTAGCGAGGCACGTATTTGTATTGTTGCCATCAAGGATAAAAAGATGGGGTTTTCATCATATTGCTTGAGTTTATCCCTCTACATCATGTCATCTTACCTAATGTGTTACTCTGTTCTTCATGAACTTAATACTCTAGATGCAGGCAGGAGTCGGTCGATGTGTGGAGTAATAGTAGTAGATGCAGAATCGTTTCGGTCTACTTGACACGGACGTGATGCCTATATGCATAATCATTGCCTTGGATATCGTCATAACTATGCGCTTTTCTATCAATTGCTCGACAGTAATTTGTTCACCCACCGTATTATTTTCCTTCATGAGAGAAGCCTCTAGTGAAACCTATGGCCCCCGGGTCTATTTTCCATATTATATTTTCAGATCTATAAACCAAAAATATCTCGCTGCATTATTTTTACTTTTGTTTTACTTTACGTTCTAGCAATCTTTTATATCTATCTCTATCAGATCTCATCCTTGCAAATAACCGTGAAGGGATTGATAACCCCGTTTAGCGTTGGGTGCAAGAGTTTGATTGTTTGTGTAGGTGCGAAGATTGGGGACTTTCTTGTATCTCCTACTGGATTGATACCTTGGTTCTCAACAACTGAGGGAAATACTTATCTACTTTGCTGCATCACCCTTTCCTCTTCAAGGGAAAACCAACGCAAGCTCAAGAAGTAGCACTTTTACATATTTAATCTTGCGAAGTTACTATTGCTACTATTGCTGCTACCATCACTACAAAATTGTTGTTGTTGCCGTTACTATTATTACTACTATCCTGTTGTGCTACTAAATCTTTGTGACAGTGACTAACTTGGTGTGGTTGAATTAACAACTCAACTGCTACGACCGATAAATATTCTTGTGGGTTATCAGGAAATTTGGGTAAGATACTTCCCTCGAAGACTGCTGCGATCCCCTACACTTGTGGGTTATCAGTCTACTCTTTTCAAAGATGCACATAAGTTTGTCCTCTATTGTGATGAATGTCAAAGAATTGGTAATATTGGTAGACGTCAGGAAATGCCTATGAATTATTCACTTGTTATTGAACCATTTGATGTTTGGGGCTTTGATTATAGGGGACCTTTTCCTTCCTCTAATGGGTATACTCGTATTCTAGTTGTTGTTAATTAAGTTACTAAGTGGGTAGAAGGTATTCCAACTAGTAGTGCTGATCTAACACCTCTATTAAAATGCTTAAAGATGTTATTTTCCCGAGGTTAGGAGTCCCTAGTTTATGCGTTATTCCGTAAGGGGCTGATTTGGATCCATATGTTTCATGCTCTCGTTAGATTTATCTTAATTCTTCTTTCATATTTGCAGATGCTTGCGAGAGGGGGTAATCATAAGTAGGTTGTTTGTTCAAATAAGAACAACACCTAAGCACCGGTCCACCCACGTATCAAATTATCAAAGTAACAAACGCGAATCAACTCAACATGACGAACATGACTAGACGGAAATTCCATGTGTCCTCGGGAGCACTTTGCTTTATATAAGAGAACTTTCAGGCTTGTCTTTTTCTATAAAAATGTTTGGGCCACCTTGCTACACACTAGCTACTTTTGTTACTTGTCAGTTGTTATGAATTATCTTGCTACAAAACTATCTATTACTGTTACTTACAACACATGCAGAGAATACCTTATTGAAAACTGTTTTTCATTTCCTTTTGCTCCTTGTTGGGTTCGACACTCTTACCTATCGAAAGGACTATGATTGATCCCCTATACGTGTGGGTCATCAGGAGTCGGCGCATCACTTAGAGTCAATCATTTCTTCCCTCTACAGTCGCCAACACTCCCCACGCCTCCATGTCGCGCGATCGGACCTAGCAATCCGCCGCCCAATGCTGCTCCCCGTACATGTGGATACCTTGGAGGCATCGCATATCTGGTGCTACGATAAACTGTTTGAGGGTGTCGGGGTATACAAACAGTGATGTTCATTCCCCCTGACTTGTGCACGGACAGATAGCCTCCGACCTTCACAAGCGACAACCCGTTGGGAAGGCTACCACACTACCAAGCAAGCATTCAAGAACCAGCGTCCGGTAGCAACAACCTGCAGAAGGCGAATCAAGCGCCGGCAACACCAGCACAACGGCCCAGGAGGGGCCCAAAGCGCACCAGCCACGCACCCGGAGCCTGCCGGGGACCGAGGCGCACACATCTTCGGAAGACCCGGCAAGCCGTCCCCCGGCAGGCACGAGCTAACTAGCCACCGCTCCACCGCATCGCTACGCCAGTCACTTATCGATGCGGTGTCGAGCCCTCAAGCGGCTAAATAGCTCTCTCTAAGCACGTGGCGGCGCGTCAGAAGGCAAGTTATACCCAGTTGACACCCGCCCAGCGGCGTGTCAAGACCATAAGCAACGGCTAGCCAAGCGGTGGCAGGAGCTTGCCGGGGATGCACCCCCGAGCGCCACCTAGACTAGTAATCATGGTATTTTGTCCTAAATGCCAAAGTTAGGTATGATAGCTCTGCTAAGCTATCTAATCGATAGATAATGACTGTTTTGCCATTGTGGTTGCCCCTTGCTCTATAAAAGGAGGCCCAAGGCAACCTAGCTCAAGATTCGGACCTTTGGACACTTGTACTCGCGTAGTAGCTCACCCCGACATCAACTCTTGCCATGGTTAAGCGTTGCATGTTCTTCGTGTTCCTTAGATCAATCCACCAAAAGCAGGAGTAGGGTTTTACGCTTAGCAGCGGCCCGAACCTGGGTAAAATGCTAGTGTCCTGATCGTCGTGCCGTCTCATGCTCTCCGCTCTTTGTGCAACGTGACCCCCCTTGCCGAACCACAAAGGGGCCTCTTGTCCCATAGGTGATCGTGATCATCCGTGCCCCGACATCTTTGGCGCGCCAGGTAGGGGGCGTCCATCTTTGCGCGAACCCAAGTTCGTGAACGGCGGATCGATCTTCATCACCATCTTCTTCATCCATGGCTCCCAAGAAGCAGCGCGGCCACGCATCCCTCCACTTCAAGGGCTCCTTCGCATGCAGCCGCAGGCGCAGCAGGCGTTGCGGTGGCCGCGAGTGAGGAAGGCGTCCTGGGCGACGCGGCTGGCGTAGGCGGCGCCGCCGTCGCGTTCCCCACTGCCAAAGCCGAAGCGGGGAATGCCGGAAGGAAACGGGGCCGCCCGACCCTAGGGAGGTGTGGCGTAAGTCAGTGGGCCAAGGAAAGAAAGTGGTACCTAGCTATGCCCCTCTCCCTCCTCCTTCCCTGCCTGTGGTTAGCTCTGCGCGGCGGCGATATCGTCAGTGTCGATGAGCTCGCATAAAGTTCGGTCTTGCATTTGTCCGCCAGGGATAAGTCCCGAACCGAATGCTAGAGCACATCCTCTAGTCGACGCTCCCGGCAGGTGAACCACGGCAAGGTCCCCGTTCGCCTATGCATAGGTAACCGTGGGGCCGTTGGGTGTGAAGGGAGGGAGGGAAGATTCGGCCATGCGAGTTTTCTTTTCCATTCCCGATTGATTCTGAATGATACATTAAACCGACAGATCCCTGCCGCGGGCTATATTCATGTCTAACAGGCCTTTGAGTACCTCCACTTCGCTCCTCTCTACATCTCCCTCCTTTCAGGACAGCGGTGAGCGCACGCTTGCGCACGTGCCACATGGAGCGAGAAGAGGAAAGACACCGATGGATAAAGGGAAAGGCCATGAGCATAAACAAGTGCGCGTTGGGGGACAATGAAAAGCCATGACAAAAGCTAAGTTGGCATGATTATCAACTCCCAATTAAGATTTACACTTGTATGCCCCTTTGTCGAACCAAAGGTTTCGTATTATAAATCTTGCGTGTGACGGAACCTTACTGTGTTCGTTCGTGCCCGTGTTTTGTTTCGAGCCTGCTCAACAAAATGCGCGACAGCGTCAACATTGCCAAAGGTAATCACGCCAGCAGCGTGTCCTTGCCAGCAGAATGCTAAGGACCCATTCCTCAAGGCAATCGTGGCAACACGCCGTTGGAGTAACTAGAACGCACAAAGAAGATATCATACGAACACCGGAAGGGAAACAAAGGGGATAGCATATGCTTGCGTAAAAACATCAGTTCAGCAAACATTAAAGTAACGAAAGTGCATGCCCTAATATGAGATACCCACTGTGTCTTAAGTACAGGGTGGCTTGGCGATAAAGAAGGCTTAAAGCTAACTCTGGTGGCTTCCCTGGGTCCTTGGAACTTTGAGGATCCTGTGAGCGAGAGGACCGGCCTTCTCCCCGGCAGCCGAGGTGTCGGCACCCGACGACAGCTTCTTGAAACCGTCGGAGATATCGAGCTCCGGGTGGAGGAAGGCGAGGTTGCTCAAGACCAGGAAGAGGGCGTCGCGTGCCAGCTTCCGGGATTCGTTGGCAAAGCAGGCAGCTCTGTCTTCCTCATACGTCTTCAACCCCTCGATCAAGCCGTCGAAAAAGAGTGTCAGCTTAACGCTTGGAGCTTCATGTTTGCCGACGGAGAAGGCCCATCTCTTCATGTTCATCTTAGCAATCTGGGCAGTGAGGCGCTCGGCGATATCAACCATGCTCCTGATCCAGAGGTCGCGTTGTTCAATCAAGTTCTCCAGCTTTTCTTCAACATCCTTCTGGAGGGTCGCCGCGCGGTTCACATCTGTCAGTAGCAATTTCTCGTGGCCCCCAGCAGATTCAAGGTCTCTCTCCAAGGAAGCAAGCCTGGATTTCATGTCGGAAATGGTGTCGTTGGCGGCGTCAAGACCTTGGCTCTTGGAGGAAAGCTGTGATTGCACCTCTCCCAGAGTTGTTGCTACCTTTCGCGCTTCTTCCTTGAGGGCCTCGATCTCCTTGGTGCTCTCGGCAAGATCCTCTGTCAGCTTGGTCAGTTGAGCTTCAAGTTTGGCCTTGGCGGCGGATGTAGCAGCCAGCTCGTCAGCCACCTTATTCAGTTGAGCAACGGACTCCGAGGAAAGTACATCAAGAGCGGTCTTGTGACCGTCCTCCAACTCCCTGGTACGCTGTCGGACGCGGTCCTCCAGCTCCTCATCCTTGGCGCGGAGGGTAGCCTCAAGGGCCCCTTCCTAGAAAGAGATGCCCTCCTCTCTGGCGTCCAGAAGCGCCTCGCGCTCCGCCAGTCGAGCCTTCTAGGCGGCAACATCCACGTTGGCCATGGATAGTGTCTCATGCTGCCTCTTAAGAGAATGGACTTGCCGATTGTACCAGTCCCGCAGCTCGCTCCCTTTGCTCCTTAGCTGCTGATCCACGAGCTCGACCGAGTCACGCTGCTCCTTGACCGCCTGCCACTGGAGGTTGTACCTGCTCTACACATCCTTAAGCCTTGTTGCTATAGACTCCAGAAAAGCCAAATCCTTGGCGGCGTCAGCAGTGCTATTAGCTCCTTCGATCTTCTAGGACAGCGGCGCCAGGATCTTGTTGATTTCTTCATCAAGGTCTGCGCCCATTGAAAAGGGCGAGCCGAGAGCTGTGTGACTTGGCGGAGCAGTGATCAACACCAAGTGACTCTGCGGGGACTGCAGAGCCGATGCCAGGGGGTAACTAGATGAGAGAGGCATCATGGTTTGAAGGGGAGTCTTCTCTTCGACCACTGGGCCCAGGCCAGGCGCGCTGCCGGGGTTTTGTTCCATTCCTTCTGAGGACCCCTGAATATCCCCGGCAGCCGGGCCATGTTCCTCCGCGGCAGCAATCTTCATCGCCTCCACGGCAGCGTCCTTCCCAATACCAGCTACCTCTTCTAGCAATTCAGGCTCTTCAAAAAGCGGAGCTTCAGAGAAGAGCAACGAAACAGAAGTATGGAGATCAAGAATCAATAAGGCACATAAAAAAGAATACGAGAAAACAAAAACACCGGCAAGAGGGATGCCCGATGGAGGTTGCTGCGGAAGGACCTCTCCTTCCCCAGCAACATCAGTTGCCGGCGTGCGGTCTGTCGCCGTCCCATCGGCACTGACCTTTGCACGGGCAAGCTCCTCAGCGGAGGCCCTTGCCGACGAAGCATTCTCACGGGCAATAGTTGACGAGAAATCTTGGAGGAGAGGCTCCTCTTGGCGAGCCTCCCTCCGATCTTCATCTCCTGTTTGCTTGTCGGGTGAAGGGAGGCGTCCTTCCTCATCTCTGTCAGTGGACGAGGCCTGCACTTGGATTTCACGGAGAGGACTAGACTAGGGGCTAGACACGGGATTCTCTTCCGCGTCTCCTGCAGAGCCCATATCTGCCAGGAAATCCGGTCCTGCCGTGGATTTGGCCCTCTTGACCCTGTGCGCAAGAGTCTCCTCATCCTCGTCCCTGTCAAGATCAACCATGCGAGATCAATCAGGAGAATTAAGATTAAAGACTTTTGACGGAAGCTGAGATCAACTAAAACTCACTCCGAGGCAAGGAGCATTGAGCCCAGCTCATACGACGCGGGCGGTAGAGTCGACCGGCCCCTCTTCAGAGTTGGGGGGACAGGGATTGACGGAGAGGACAGGACTGCCGGCAAGGGCGAGCCTAGCGGAGAAGTTGGGCTTGACGGGGGGCTGGGGTCTACCCCTTGAACCTTCCGTCGCTTGATGGGGGATGCCTTGGCCTGGGAAAGGCGAGAGGATTGGCGGCGTGCTGCCTCGCGCCCGCCACCCTTAGAAGTTGTCTTCTTCACCTTCGGGGGACCTCGCGAAGACGCAGGGGCCGTTGATTCTCGGTTGGCGTGTAGGCGGAGGCGGCGACCCGGCTCCGGAGCTTGGGGGCCCTCTTCGAGCCCCTCCTCTTCCACCTCCGGATCTTTCGCCTCCTCCGCCTCGACCCCTCCCTGGGTTCCTGTTGCCACGACTTGAGAGCCATAGGCCCCGGCAGGCTCCAGCCCGGCAGCCTCCTCCGGAGCAAGATTTTCGCTCTCCTCCCCAGAAGAACCGTCATCCTCGGACTCCTCCTCCTCCTCTTCTCCGGAGGCTGCTCCCCTGGCGGTCCTGACAGTCTTATCCTCCGCGATCCGGGCGGTGATGAAGGCTCTCTCCGCCTCCCTGGTTGGCGCGGTCAAATTGTCCTCCGGTTTGGAAGCTCTCTCATCCAAGCTGGAGACCCACTCCATCTCACTCTCCAGGGTGGGCAGTTCCCAATTAAGCCTAACACCTGAAGCATCGCAATCTGGCATCCATTGGAGGATCTGGCTCCGGGCGGAATTGCGGTGCAAGGGGACGACTCCCGCCGGCAAATGATACGGCCCGAGGCGGCTGAACAACTGATCGCACAGCCAGCCATGACCGTAAGCTGTCAAGTTGTTGGCAGGACCTGGGTACAGTCGCATCCAGTCGGCAGGACCATTGAACTCCCAAGCAAACATGTCTCTCTTCTACAATGGAGCGATGCGGCGACGAAGGAAGTCTGCTCCCACGTACTCGACGGTCAGCCCGGCAACCTTGAGGCGAACGATCATGTTCAGTGCCAAGCGAAGCTTGCTATCGGTAGGGCCCAGCCTGCCCCAGTCGCTGCCGCGCGTGGCGCATCCAGTCCGCGCCCGGCAGAACGCGGGGGCCTTGTCGTCCTTGATCCAGCACCAGTCGCCCCTCCATTCTTCCCACTTCCCACGCAGCTGTCCGGAAAGGTAATCCGAGTCATCCTTTCTGCCCCGGGGGATCCAGCTTATGTTCCCCGAGCGATGGGATTTGTCCTCAATCCGAGGGATGAAGAAGTGCCTGAACAAGTCCACATTGGGGCCGACTCCAACAAAGTTCTCGCACAGATGGGCAAAAATCGCCATGCACGACATTGCATTGGGCGTAAAATCCAGAAGGTGGAATCCATATGCAGCCATCATGGCGCAGAAGAAATCAGAGAAGGGGGGAACATGGCTGCAGTAAAAGTACGCACAAAAGAAGTGGTACGAATATGAGGGCTTCTTCTCCTTGGGGCTGTCCGGCAAAACCTGAGGTGCTCCATGCCCTTTCGTCGCTCGCCCCCACATATAGGCATACCTCTTGATCAGGGTGTTGCCATCCAGTCTCGATGGAGAGATAACCACATCTCCCTGTCACCGCCTCTCAAGCTCTTCCGCTTTCTTCTTCCTCTCCTCAGCCACCAGGTCCGTGGATGCGGCCGTTTGCTTCCCCTTGTTAGCAGCCATTTTCCGCCCCATCCTTGAAGCTTTCAAGGGCGGCGGATGATCTGGCGGCACTCGGTGGGCCGAAAGTGGCGACGGGAGCAGTTCTTTGGCTTGAGGAGGAAGATGGAGGGCGGAGAAAAGGATACGCATGAGCAGCGCCCATGTGCACTGTCCTTCTTATTTAGGGGGGGCGCACGGGGGCTAGCTTTTCGCAATCTTTTCGGAAAACTGCCGTTTTATTACTGGCAGTTCTTTTTTTACTCTCCAACGGCTACTGTTCCATGACCCCACGACCCGCGATAACTGCGCGGAGTGGACGTGGGGTGGGAGGACAGAATCCCTTCGACGCGTGTCCGTGCACTGTTTGGGGCCTAACCCAACATGCCAAGCGACACGTATGGCTCGGGCCCGGGGGCTTCTGTCGGGGTATACAAATAGGGGTGTTCATTCCCCCTGATTGTGCACGGACAGATAGCCTCCGACCTTCACAAGCGACAACCCATTGGGAAGGCTACCACACCACCAAGCAAGCATTCAAGAACCAGCATCCGGCAGCAACAACCTGCAGAAGGCCAAGCAAGTGCCGGCAACACCAGCACAACGGCCCAGGAGGGGCCCAAAGCGCACCAGCTACGCCCCCGGAGCCTGCCGGGGACCGAGGCGCGCACATCTTCGGAAGACCCGGCAAGCCGTCCCCCGGCAGGCACGAGCTAACTAGCCACCGCTCCACCGCATCGCTACACCAGTCACTTATCGATGCGGTGTCGAGCCCTCAAGTGGCTAAACAGCTCTCGCTAAGCGCGTGGCGGCGCTGGAAGGCAAGTTATACCCAGTTGACACCCGCCCAGCGGCGTGTCAAGTCCATAAGCAACGGCTAGCCAAGCGGTGGCAGGAGCTTGCCGGGGATGCACCACCGAGTGCCACCTAGACTAGTAATCATGGTATTTTGTCCTAAATGCCAGAGTTAGTTATGATAGCTCTACTAAGCTATCTAATCGATAGATAATGACTGTTTTGCCATTGTGGTTGCCCCTTCTTCTATAAAAGGAGGCCCAAGGCAACCTAGCTCAAGATTCGGACCTTTGGACACTTGTACTCGCGTAGTAGCTCACCCCGACAGCAACTCTTGCCGAGGTTATGCGCTGCGTGTTCTTCGTGTTCCTTTGATCAATCCACGAAAAGCAGGAGTAGGGTTTTATGCTTAGCAGCGGCCTGAACCTGGGTAAAATGCTAGTGTCCTGATCGTCACGCCGTCTCATGCTCTCCGCTCTTTGTGCAACGTGACCCCCCTTGCCGAACCACAAAGGGGCCTCTGGTCCCATAGGTGATCGTGAGCATCCGTGCCCCGAAAGAGGGAATGGCATGCATTCGTTTGAGGGATCCACGAGGAGCTGTTCATGGGAGATCCATGTACGCGAGAGATCGACTACAAGAGGAGGAGACGACTTGGCCGATGGACTACACACATCACCAACTCTACTTCGGCTACAGCGATTGCGCGTCTAGTGGTAAACCCTATCCTGCGATCTATTTCCAGCAACATGTTCTTGGATGCGCGGTAGAAAATTTTATTTGGTGTTAGTGTAGCGTACCGCGTGTTCCAACAGTAGTATCAAAGCCTCCGTTGTGTGGTTGAAAGCACATATGCTCCCTTTGTGGTTTTGATAATTCATGGCAACATACATTGTCTCTTGGACTAATAGTTTTATCTAGCTTATTTCAGATGAAGTCCACAGAGAGGATTGGCTAAGGATTGTGAGGAGAATTCCCAAGAAGAAGAAGGAAAGGAATAGGATTGACCATGCTTCAAGCAACAACACTCTACATTTTATATTTTGTGAGAAATCACTTTGAGTCCATAGGAAAGCCAATACTATTAAAAGGGGATGATTAATTATGCTGATCTGGTTACTCAAGTGCTTAAAGATTAGCCACTAGAAGCACTCACCCATTCTCCCACAAATATCCTCTGTCCAAAGCCAAAAGATAAAATTCGGTGACACCAACTTTCCCATTCGGATCCACCGAGTTTTAACCTAGACAGAACCCTAGCCAAACCCTAGCATTTCGGTACTACCAACATTCCATTCAGTGCAATGGAAACCAGTGACCAACATTCTGTTAACCAAATTTTAAAATCGGAACTTCTGAGTTTTAAGAATCGGTGACACCGAGTCTTGGTAACTTCCTAGGTCATCCATATCAGTAGCACCGAGATTCATATATCGGTCTCACCGAAAAGGCCAAAGTTGCCACATTTTGCACTAGTCGGTGCAACTGAGTTTTCACTTTGGTTTCACCGAGTTGGGCAATAATGTTGTAACGGTTGGATTTTTGGAGATGCCTATATATACCCCTCCACCACCTCTCATTCACAGAGGAAGCACTCAGAACAGATCTACACTTTCTCCATTCATTTTTCTGAGAGAGAGCCACCTACTCATTTGTTGAGATCAAGACATTCCACTCCAACCATAGCGCTAGTTGCCTTCCATCCAATCAATCTCTTCTACCCATGCCAAATCTGTGAGAGGGTGATTGAGTGTTGAGGAGACTATCGTTTGAAGCACAAGAGCAAGGAGTTCATCATACTACCACATCTATTACCTTTTGGAGGGTGGTGCGTCCTAGATTGGTTAGGTGTCGCTTGGGAGCCTCCTTCTTCGTGATTGTGGAGCTGAACCAAGAAGTTTGTACGGGCAAGGAGATCGCCTACTTCGTGAAGATCTACCAATAGTGAGGCTAGTCCTTCGTGGACGGAAGCCTTGATGGAATAGACGAGGTTGCTACTTCGTGGACCCTAACGGGTGGAGCCCTCCGTGGACTCTAGCGACCGCTACCCTCCGTGGGTTTAAGTCTCCATCAGCATGGATGTACGATAGCACCACCTATCGGAACCACGGGAAAAATCTTCGTGTCATCTATTGCGCTTGATCTTCCTATCTCTACTCTCTTACATATGCTTGTCTTTACTTTTCGCTGCCATACTTTTTGACTAGCATGTGTAGGGTGCACTAGACTTGTTAGAATTGCCAAAATCTGCCAACTAATTAACTTGCCAAAAGGTTAGATTTGTATTTGTCATTACTCTATTCACCCCCCTCTAGACGCCTCTTCTAGTGATCCCACAATTGGTATCAGAGCTTTGATCTCCATAGCTTCAGTTTCATCACCGTTGGAGGAAGATGGCTGTGTCTAGTTTGGGGAGTCTTAGTTGTAGAGTGCCCGTTCTCGATGGGGAGTACTATAGTCAATTGAAATATGAGATGCTTGAGTTATTAAATGAACTCCATTTGAGCAAGTATGTTAAGAACCCCTATGTACCTCCCATTGATCCTTTACATCCCACACACGAAGAGGAAATTGATATGCTTCGTAATCTTAGAATTGTTGATCTTATCATTAGAGGATTGCCTAGAATTGTGTTTGATCAAATGAAGAATTTTGAATATGCTTATACTTTGTGGAATGATTTGGAGAAACGATATCCAAACT
Organism: Elymus sibiricus; assembly: GCA_039707655.1. Classification (NCBI taxonomy): domain Eukaryota; kingdom Viridiplantae; phylum Streptophyta; class Magnoliopsida; order Poales; family Poaceae; genus Elymus; species Elymus sibiricus. The sequence continues at coordinate 383,238,064 of CM077667.1, read as the reverse complement.
ATTCATTGAGTAATCTTGATGAAATTCTTCATAAATCTATTGCTTTCCACAAAATGATGCCTAGTGATCCTAAGTTTGATGACTATCTATTTGAGCTTAGAGACCTCATGCGTGCTAAAGGATATGTCATAACTATCAAGAACATCATTGTTGAAGGCATTCGCATTCATAATCTTGAACATTGTCATGATCACAACTCTAACGAATCTCTTGTTTCTTATGACGAGGATTTGCCACTTGATGATGACAATGTGGAACATGGCTACTATGATGAAGATGAGTTGTTCGACATCGAGTATGAGAAGATTATGAAGAATCTAAGTCTCATGGCAAACTTCAAGGATTACATATTCGGAGGAAAAGAGTGGATTCTCGACAGTGGATGCACCGATCACATGACTGGAGATAGAGACATGTTTCAAGAGATCACATCAAACCATGGACCGCGAAGGTATGTGACTTTTGGAGACAACTCCAAGGGTAAGGTACTTGGTCTTGGTAAGGTGGCCATATCTCATGATAGCTCCATTAAAAATGTCATGCTTGTTGAATCCCTTGGCTACAATCTTCTTTCCGTATCTAGACTTGCCGATTTCGGTTTCAATGTGCTATTTACCAAACTAGATTGCCAAGTGTTTCGTCAAGGCAATCATAGCATGGTATTTACCAGTTTCCATAGAGGTGATCTATACATTGTTGATTTCACTAAGAAATCTAAACCTCGCACTTGTCCTATTGCAAAATCTTCTAAAGGTTGGCTTTGGCATAGAAGACTGGGACAAGTTGGTATGCGTAATCTAGAAAAGCTCATCAAAGGAGATCATATACTTGGTGTTAAAGATGTTATCTTTGACAAAGATAGACTTTGTAGTACTTGTCAAGCTGGAAAGCAAGTAGGTGGAAGTCATCCCGTAAAGAATATCATGACTACTAGGAGACCACTCGAGTTGCTTCATATGGATCTTTTTGGTCCCAATGCTTACAAGAGCCTCGTTGGAAATTCCTTTGGCCTAGTTATAGTTGATGATTTTTCCAGATTTATGTGGGTATTCTTTCTTGATGATAAGTCGCAGGTGCAAAAGATCTTCAAGAACTTCGCTCAAAAAGCGCAAAATCAGTTTGAAGTGAAGATCAAGAAAGTTCAGAGCGACAACGGATCGAAGTTCAAGAACACGAATGTGGATTCCTTTCTTGATGAAGAAGGGATTTCACATGAGTTCTCGGCTACGTACACGCCTCAACAAAATGGAGTTGTTGATAGGAAGAACTGGACTCTTATAGAGATGGCTAGAACGATGCTCGACGAATACAACACGCCACACTTTTGGGCAGAATCCACGGAAACAGCTTGTCATGCTACGAACCGACTCTATCTACACAAGCTTCTCGGTAAAACGGCATACGAGCTACTCACCGGTAACAAGCCCCAAGTTGGATACTTTTGGGTATTCGACTCCAAGTGTTACATTCTTGATAAGCATCGTCGTTCTAAATTTGCTCCTAAATCTCATGAAGGTTTCCTACTCGGTTACGGATCAAACTCTCACACTTACCGTGTCTACAACAACTTCACTCGAAAAGTTGAAGAGACGGTAGATGTGAAGTTTGATAAATCTAATGGTTAGGAGGCCATTCAACACTTGTCCATCGGCGAGATTCGTCCCATGGAGGTGAAGGAAAGTACTTATTCTACTCAAGTGGAAGCCCCTACTTCGATTCAAGGCGAACCTCAACACGACATGGAGGCATCCACAAGCGGTACACGACAAGATGAAGAGGAGGAAGAAGTTCATCATGATGATCCACCACAACCACCTTCACCACCACCTCAAGGCAACGATACCTTCAACAACAATGAAGAAGACGATGATGAGGAAGCTCCACCTTCCAACAAGCAAAAGCTACCTCGAGTTCGAGCAAGAGTGAACAAAAATCATCCCTTAGAGCAAATCTTCGCTGACATACAAACCGGGAGAATAACTCGCTCTAAAACTCGACTGGCTAACTTTTGTGAGCATTATTCATTCATCTCTAGTATTGAGCCCTTGAAGGTAGAAGAAGCTCTTTAGGACCCGGATTGGGTGAATGCTATGCACGAGGAGCTACACAACTTCGAGAGGAATGGAGTGTGGACACTAGTGGAGAAGCCCAAAGACGAGCAAAACATCATCGGAACCAAGTGGGTGGTTCGAAACAAACAAGACGAAGACGGTCAAGTCGCAAGCAACATGGCGCGTCTCGTGGCTCAAGGCTACACCCAAGTCGAAGGTATGGACTACGGTGAGACCTATGCCCCCGTTGCTAGACTTGAGGCTATACGTATACTTCTTGCTTATGCTAATCACCATGATATCACTCTTTATCAAATGGATATTAAAAGTGCATTTTTAAATGGTGAGATTGAGGAAGAGGTCTATGTTAAACAACCTCCTGGTTTGTGAACCTTAAGAAACCTAACCATGTTTACAAGCTTCGTAAAGCTCTCTATGGTCTTAAGCAAGCTCCACGAGCTTGGTACAAATGCTTAACGAAGTTTTTATCAAAAAGGGTTTTGAAATTGGTGAAATTGACGCAATCTTATTCACTAAGAGAGTTAATGGTGAATTAGTTGTGTGCCAAATTTATGTGGATGATATTATGTTTGGATCTACTAACCCACAATTTAGTGAGAAATTTGGAAGGTTGATGTCCGATAAGTATGAGATGTCCATGATGTGTGAGCTGAAATTTTTCCTTGGTTTGCAAATCAAGCAAACGAGAGAAGGAACTTTCATCTCTCAAACCAAGTATACCAAGGACTTGATCAAGAAGTTCAACATGCAAGAGTGTAAAGGTATGAAAACTCCTATGCCTACTAGTGGACATGTTGATCTCACCAAGGAGGACAAACCGGTTGATCAAAAGGTTTATCGATCAGTGATTGGTTCATTGCTATATCTATGTGCCTCCCGTCCCGATATTATGCTTAGTGTGTGCATGTGTGCTAGATATCAAGCCACTCCTAAAGAGTGTCATCTTAAGGCCGTGAAAAGAATTGTGAGATACTTGATACATACACCAAACTTTGGCATATGGTATCCCAAGGGATATTCCTTTAACCTTGTTGGCTATTCTGACTCGGACTATGCCGGAGATAAGGTTGATAGAAAATCCACCTCGGGTACATGTCAATTTCTTGGTAGATCTCTTGTGTCTTGGAAATCCAAGAAACAAAACTCGGTATATCTATCCACTATCGAAGCGGAATACATTGCCGCCGGATCATGTTGTGCTCAATTGCCATGGATGACTCAAACTCTTAAGGATTATGGAATCCATGTGAGACATGTTCCATTGTTGTGTGACAATGAGAGTGCTATTAAGATTGCTCATAATCCCGTGCAACATTCTTGAACTAAACATATTCAAGTTCGTCATCATTTCATTCGTGATCATGTTGCCAAAGGGGACATTAATCTCAAACATGTTCACACCAACAAGCAATTGGCTGATATCTTTACTAAGCCACTTGATGAGAAAGTGTTTTGTCACTTGAGGAGTGAGTTGAACATCATTGATGCTTCAAACTTGAGCTAGACTCACTCGGTTGCATGCAATGGCATGAGCTTACATGACTATTCCATGTTACACTTGATATGACACTATCTTATATCTTGGAAATCTATGCTCCCTTGTATTGCATCTAACCTTTTGTAGGTACTTGGATGAACTACACTCCACAAGATTGCCATCAACTTACATCATAAGCAATCTTGTCAAAAGCCAAGTATCCACAACTCTTCTATGATGATGGCAGGAAGAAGACAATCCAAACCATATCCTTGAAAACCACTTGATAAAAAAAATCATTCTTGTCATTTGGATATATCTTGTTCTTCCTTGCATGACTAACCCATGTAGGTGAAAAGAGAACCAAAACGATCAAGGATAGCTCTCAACTCAAGATGATCTTCATCAACAATGAGCATCCACAAGAAGTTCTCCTACATGCTACGTCATCCACATCACTCAAAGGTATGTGATCATATCCTTGAAGAAGCTTTACTCCAAGTCATGAGATAAAGAAACTCAAGTGATATGAAAACATTAAAATGCTTAATCAAAAATGGTAACCCCATTTTGAGCTTAACGTAGAGTATGACCTATGATCAAGTATTCTTGCTTGGCTCCTTAAGTCAATATACTCTAATATAGGTGACCTAGTCACCTCCCATCATCTAGATAAAGTATCTTGTTTGGTTCATCTTATAGTTGCATGCTTTCTTGGAACCACTCAATTTCCATCTAGTTAAATATTCCTTGCAAAACTTTCTGAAAAAATGCTTTTGAAAAACTTTGTCAAGTTTTGTCTTGCATTTCGGACCCTCCGATCCAGATAACTCGGTGTCATCGATCATGCAGAGAGGCTGCACAACCACATATCGGTTCCACCGACTCGTTCTGCCTCGGAGCCACTGATTTTGCTATCTTCTGTGTTCTTTGTCAAAATTAGCAAAATCTCAATTTCTTCAAGGATCCCTATGTCAAAGGGGGAGAAATCTTAAAAAGCTTTTCAGATAACAAAAGGGGGAGAAAAGGTACTCAAGGATTCCTTAGTCTAAATTGCTCTCAATGACCCTTACTCTCAAGGATCCCTACCTTCTATGACCCTTATTCTCAAGGATCCCTTCCCTCTCAATGATCCCTTACCTCTGACCCTTTGTGTCACCTTTTTGGAAATTCATGCCAAGCTTATACTTGCTGACAAAGGGGGATAACATCAAAGCTTATGCTTGTATATAGGGGGAGAATATCAAGGGGGAGAATATATATAGGGCGAGAAATATCTGTTCAAAGGAGAGAGAGAGAAGACCAAATTCATGCTACTTACTTTAAGGAGAGAGTGCATATGATTTTATGGTAGACTTTTCTCACCCTACCTACTCCCAATATCTACATGCTAAGATTTAGGGGGAGAGGAAGATTCACAAATCCATACTTAGGGGAGAAAGCTCTACATATTCTATTGGGGAGACATATCAATCTTAAGAAACTCTATTCTTCATATGTCTTCCATATCTTGGTACTCTTGAATCATTTTACATTTGGATAAGTAGAATACTCTTGTGTTTCCTAACATTGTTTTCACAAGTGTATTTCTACTACTAAAATGCTCAAGAACTTCAAGGTAAGTATACACATCATATCCTTGGTCAAGATGATCTCTTGCTTCTTGCAGATATTGTTTGCAAGAGTGAAGTCTTGAACATGGACACACCTCATTCACATATATTTGATGCATATAGCCAAGATATACATGATTTCTCATATCCTTTTTACTATGTATGTGTTCATGCATTCCAAAGCAACTATCATTTAAAATGAATTGCACACATTAAGGGGGAGCTTGTATTAGTCATGTATCCTTCAAAGCTATCACATATTTCTGCATATCTAAAATGGAAGCTTTGATTGTATGTTTTCATCAATTACCCAAAAGGAGGATATTGAAAGAACATATGCTCCCTTGGTGGTTTTGATAATTCATGACAACATACATTATCTCTTGGACTAATAGTTTTATCTAGCTTATTTCAGATGAAGTCCACAGAGAGGATTGGCTAAGGATTGTGAGGAGAATTCTCAAGAAGAAGAAGGAAAGGAATAGGATTGTCCATGCTTCAAGCAACAAGACTCTACATTTTCTATTTTGTGAGAAATCACTTTGAGTCCATAGGAAAGCCAATACTATTAAAAGGGGATGAGGAATTACGATGATTTGGTTGCTCAAGTGCTTAAAGATTAGCCACCAAAAACACTCACCCATTCTCCCACAAATATCCCCTGTCCAAACCAAAAAATAAAATTTGGTGACAACAACTTTCCCATTCGGATCCATCGAGTTTTAACCTAGACAGAACCCTAGCCAAAGCCCAGCATTTCGATACTACCAACATTCCATTTGGTGCAAACGAAACCAGTGACCAACATTCTATTAACCAATTTTTAAAATCAAAACTTCCGAGTTTTAAGAATCGGTTACACCGAGTCTTGGTAACTTCCTAGGTCACCCATATCAGTACCACCGAAATTCATATATCGGTCTCACCGAAAAGGCCAAAGTTGCCACATTTTGCACTAGTCGGTGCAACCGAGTTTTCACTTCAGTTTCACCGAGTTGGGAAATAATGTTGTAACGGTTGGATTTTTGGAGATGCCTATATATACCCCTCCACCACCTATCATTCGCAGAGGAAGCACTCAGAACAGATTTACGCTTGCCCCATTCATTTTTCTAAGAGAGAGCCATGATACGTCTCCAACGTATCTATAATTTTTTCTTGTTCCATGCTATTATATTATCATTCTTGGATGTTTTACAATCATTTTATAACAACGTTATATCATTTTTTGGGACTAACCTATTGACATAGTGCCAAAGTGCCAGTTGATGTTTTTGCTTGTTTTTTACTTCATAGAAAATCAATACCAAACGCAGTCCAATCGCGACGAAACTTTTTGAAGATTTTTTTTGGACCAAAAGACACCCGGTGGGCCAAAGAAGTGCCGGAGAAGTGGGCCGAGGAAATCACAACCCACCAGGGCGCTAGGGGGGGCCCGGCGCGCCCTGATGGGTTGTGCCCTCCTCGGGGCCCCTCTCCACCGCCTCTGATGCCTATAAATTCCCAAATATTCCAAAAACCCTAGGGGAGTCGACGAAACACAATTCCATCTGCCGCAAGTTCCAGAACCTCGAGATCCAATCTAAACACCATCACGGAGGGGTTCATCTTCTTCATAGGTGCCTCTCCGATGATGTGTGAGTAGTCCACCATAGACCTACGGGTCCGTAGGCAGTAGCTAGATGGCTTCTTCTCTCTCTCTTATGATTCTCAATACAATGGTCTCTTGGAGATCTATTTGATGTAAACTTTTGCGGTGTGTTTGTTGGGATCCGATGAATTTTGAGTTCATGATCAGTTTCTATCCATGAATATTATTTGAGTCTTCTTTGATCTCTTATATGCATGATTACTTATAGCCTCGTATTTCTTCTTTGAATCTTTGGTTTAGTTAGGCCAACGAGATCAATTTTTCTTGCCATCGGAAGGGGTGCTTTGTGATGGGTTCGATCTTGCGGTGTTCTTTCCAAGTGACAGAAGGGGCAGCAAGACACGCATGTATCATTTCTATTAAGGATAACAAGATGGGGTCTATTCCTACATGAATAGATCTTGTCTACATCATGACATCGTTCTTATTGCATTACTCCGTTTTTCCATGAACTTAATACACTAGATGCATGCTCGATAGCGGTCGATGTGTGGAGTAATAGAGGTAGATGCAGGCAGGAGTCGGTCTACCTATCTTGGACGTGATGCCTATATAATGATCATCGCCTTGGATATCGTCATGACTTTTTGATTTTCTATCAATTTCCCAACAATAATTTGTTTACCCACCGTGCGCTATACTCATGAGAGAAGCCACTAGTGAATCCTACGGCCCCCGGGTCTACTTTTCCAACATATTGCTTTCAGATCTATCTTTTTGCATCTTTGTTTTTTCAGATCTACAAAACCAAAAACCCAAAAACATATTGCTGCATATTTTATTTGCCCTTTCTATTTTGTGTTCTTGAGAGATCTATCTCTGCTATCTATCACTACCTAATCTATCTTTTTACCTTAGAGAGATTGACAACTTCTCTTTCGCGTCGGGTTGCAAGTATTTGTTGTTTGTCTGCAGGTGCTGCTTATTGGGTGGTGGTGATCCTCCTACTGGTTCGATAACCTTGGTTTCATAACTGAGGGAAATACTTATCGTTGATGTGTTGCATCATCCCCTCCTCTTTGGGTAAATACCGACGCAGTCTCAAGCCACGTCAAAGGAATTTCTTGCGCCGTTGCCGGGGAGGAAGCGGTCTCTTCTACATGCCTATCGTAGGCGCCGAGGGGACTCCATCATCATCTACCAGGTTCCTAATCACAAATCTCATCTCCTTGCAATTACATTATTTGCCATTTGCCTCTCGTTTTCCTCTCCCCCACTTCACCAATTTGCCGTTTTATTCGCCCTCTTTTTCGTTTGCCTTTTTCTTGCCGGATCTCTTCCTTGCTTGCAATCTTGTTTGCGTAGTCACGATGACTCAAGAGAACACCAAGTTGTGTGATTTTTCAAATACTAATAACAATGATTTTATTAGTACTCCGATTTCTCCTCCCGCCACTAGTGCGGAGTCTTGTGATATTAATGCCGCTTTGTTGAATCTTGTCATGAAAGATCAATTTGCCGGTAATCCTATTGAGGATGTCGCGTCCCATTTAAACACGTTCATAGAATTGTGTGATATACAAAAGAAAAAAGATGTGGACAATGATATTGTGAAGTTGAAATTATTTCCTTTTTCCTTGTGGGGTCGTGCAAAAATTTGGTTTTCCTCTTTGCCTCGCAATAGTATCGATTCTTGGAATAAGTGCAAGGATGCTTCTATCACTAAGTAATTTCCGCCTGCGAAAATTATTTCCCTTAGGACACAAATCATGAATTTTAAGCAACTTGAGCATGAACAGGTTGCACAATCTTGGGAAAGAATGAAGTTGATGCTAAGAAATTGTCCTACTCATGGTTTAAATCTTTGGATGATCATACAAAAAAATTATGCGGGGTTGAATTTTGTATCTAGAAATCTTTTAGATTCTGCCGCGGGTGGTACTTTTATGTAGATTACTTTGGGTGAAGCTACTAAATTGCTAGATAATATCATGGCTAATTATTCTCAATGGCATACCTAAAGAGCACCTACTAGTAAAAAAGTTAATTCGGTTGAAGAAATTAGTACTTTGAGTGATAAGGTTGATGCTTTGATGAAATTGGTTGCTAGTAAAAATTCTTCTATTGATCTCAATGATGTGCCTTTCTCTACCTAGTGATTCCGTAGATGTGAATTTTGTCTCGCGAAACAATTTCAATAACAATGCTTATAGAGGTAATTTTAATTCTAGGCCTTTTCTTGGAAATTCCTCTAATAATTATGGTAATTCCTATGGTAATTCTTCTTACAATAATAATAGGAACACCCCTGATCTTGAGAGTAATATTAAAGAATTTATCAATGCGCAAAAAGCTTTTAATACTACGATAGAAGAAAAGTTGAATAAGATTGATGATATGTCTAGAAGCATTGATAGAATTTCTCATGATATTGAAAATCTCAAGTTGAAAGCTTTTGTTCCTAAGATTGATGAATCAATTAAAGCTTTATATGTCTCTATGGATGAAAGTAAGAAAAGAACCGCTATGCTTAGAGCTAAAAGAGAAATCTTAGAAAAATCGTTTTCTAGTGATTGCCTTCATAAAAAAGATGAAGATCTTAAAGTGATTGGTGTTTCTTCTATTGATTCCTTGTTAAGTAATGTTAAGATTGATGATAAAGGGACTGAAGTAGAGTCAACTTTAGCTAGAAGGCATCCCAATAATTTGGAGGGTGAAAATCTTGATGAAATTTTTGATAAAGTGGGTTTGAAGAGGTCAAAACTTTAACTAGTGATGTGCCCAATATTTTGGATTGCAAAGACTTTAATTATGAAAGTTTCTCTTTGATTGAATGTATTTCTTTGCTGCAATCCATGTTGAATTCACCCCATGCTTATGAGCAAAATAAAGCTTTTACTAAACATATCGTTGATGCCATGATGAAATCTTTTCAAGAAAAGTTGGAGTTGGCGATTTCTATTCCTAGAAAATTGCATGATGAGTGGGAACCTACCATTAAAGTCAATATTAAAAATTATGAGTGCTTTGTCTTGTGTGATTTGGGTGCTAGTGTTTCCACGATTCCGAAATCTCTATGTGATGTGCTTGGTCTTACCAATATTGAAGAATGTTCTCTTAATTTGCACTTGGAGGATTCTACTATTAAAAAGCCTTTGGGAAGAATTAATGATGTTATTATTCTTGCAAATAGGAACTATGTGCCCATAGATTTTATTGTGCTTGATATTGATTGCAATCCGTCTTGCCCCATTATACTTGGTAGACAGTTTTTACGCACTATAGGTGTCGTGATTGATATGAAAGAAAGCAATATTCGTTTTCAATTTCCCTTCAGAAAGGGTATGGAACACTTACCTAGAACAAGAATTAAGCCACCATATGAATCAATAATTAGGGAATCCTATGGATCCAAAACCAAGGATGACAATACTTGAATCTATGCGTTATGCCTAGCTAGGGGCGTAAAACGACAGCGCTTGTTGGGAGGCAACCCAATGAATAAATAAATTTTTGCTTTTTCATTTCTGTTTTTGAGTGTTTACACAATTATGCCTCTGTTATGATTGTGTTTTTATGGTTTATTTAGTGTTTGTGCCAAGTAGAACCTTTAGGATGATTGATAAGATGAGTAGAAGCGATGCTGAATCTGAAACAGAAACTTCGTGTCCAGTATTTGAATTTTCATTTTTTATGGAACGTGCTCTTGAGATGAAATTTTAACACAGTGTTGACCTACAAATTACTTACATTGTCCTAATTTTTCAAAAAAAAATAGAGTTACAGAAGTATGGTTAGAGTACAGATTACTACAGATTGTTTTGTTTAAGACAGATTCTGTTTTCGTTGCATTGTGTGCTTGTTTTGATGAATCTATGGGTTATATTGAAGGGTATGAGACATGGTAAATTTAAAATACAGTAGGTATAATGCAATAATAAAATATGAATAGGTTTGCAACAGCACCTAAAGTAGTGATTTGCTTTATTATACTAACGGATCTCGCGAAGATTTTGTTGAATTTTGTGTGATTGAAGTTTTCAAGCTTTGGGTGAGATCACGATGGATGAAGGAATAAGGAGTGAAAAGATCCTAAGCTTGGGGATGCTACCGCACCCCCAAGATATATCCAAAGAGAAACAAGCAACTAAGCTTGGGGATGCCCCCGAGTGGCATCCCCTCTTTCTTCTAACAACCATCGGTATTTTACTTGGAGCTATATTTTTATTCGTCACATATCATGAGTTTTGCTTGGAGCGTCTTGTATGTTTGCTTGCTTTGCTTGTTTGTTTTTTTCCTTTGTATCCTTGCTGGACACACTTATTTGAGAGAGCCAAAATCATGCTATCATTTGTTAGAATTGCTCTATGTGCTTCACTTCAACTTTTTGAGCTATAGAATTGCTCTAGTGCTTCACTTATATCTTTTTGAGCACGGTGTGCTTGGCAATTTTTGTAGAAATACTCTCATGCTTCACTTAGATTAATTTTAGAGTTAGTAAATTTGAACAAATCCTCTCATGCTTCACTTATACTATTTTGAGAGATGAAATCTTTATGCTCATGTGCTTCACTTAAATTTGTTTGAGCTTGCCAAAAAGCAATGGCAATATATGAAACTAGTCCCAAAGTGATAGATATCCAAGGAGGACATAATAAAAACTTTCATGAAGATCATTGGACAAATTAAACTTGATTCTTTGTAATAGTTTTGAAACATGATGATAGTAATATGTGAGTCATGTTAGTGAGTAATTGTGCTTTAGTAGGAATATTGGTGTTAAGGTTTGTGATTCCCTATGCATGCACGAAATTCAATAGTTATGCAATGAAGTTAAATCCTACTTATGGTGCATTATTCGGTATTAGTTATGCTCAATGCTCGCTTATGTGAATTTTCGTTTCTTGGTTTGGTTGCTTCTCAATCTATTTGCTAGCCTCCATTTGTACTAAGTAGAAATACTATTTGTGCATCCAAAATCCTTAAACCAAGTTTTGCCTTATGATTCCACCATACCTACCTATATGCGGTATTTCCATGCCGTTCCAAGCAAATTTGTATGTGCCATCTCTAAATTTTCAAAATAAATTTTCTCTTTTGTGTGCCCGTACCGCTCATGAAACGGTGGGGAGTGTCCAATATTTTTCCATGCTAGATGTGTTATTCTCAAGATGAGTGTTTATTCACTTGTCATTGCACGAGAGTGCGGCGGTAATAGGGATGCCCGTTCCCAAAATGAAAAACAAAAAAAATATTTACTTTATGTTGTCAAATAATAAATTCCTTGGAAAGTGTTGGTATGGAAGGCAACCGTGGATACGGCCCGCCATGGAAAGTGAAAGTTTGGTGGAAAAAGGAATAAACTTTATTTTTTTTGTTTGGGAACCGCCTATGATATATCTAGCATGGAAAGTATTATGAGCTACTTTGTCATTTTCGGTGACAGGAAAAGCATGCCACCCAAAATATTTTTTCTCTCTCAATTTAAACCGTGAGCTCTCGCACATCTACAAATCCCTACTTACTCCATGGCGATCTGGATTTCTAGCCAGCTTTCCTCCTCACCCTTCCGGCCATCAACTCAGGTGATCTCTTCTGACCTCAGGCATTTCTCTCTCAATGGGTTCTGGTACTGGGTCCACTCTGGATCTGGATTTCTCTCATGGCGCGGCTTTTGCGGATGATGTGTTTCGGCAATCTGGTCTCTCAGTGCATCCTATGGATCATCGGCGTCCTTTCATCATGGTGGTCTCCTTTAGTAGACATGCTTTTCGTTTGACTGATGATTCTGTTGCTGCCGCCCTGGAGTCGACAATTGGTGGCTCAGTTATCGATCTTATGGTTGAATGTATTAAGGACAAGGTTTTCTCCTTTAGGGTTTCATGCAAACAAGTTGGGTTTCATGTCCTTGATCCGCGTTCTTACAAATGTTCTAGTTTTAAGTGTTTTTTTCATCTTTGGGGCAATGGCGGCCCAAATTGGTGGCGTGAGTTTAGATTGTGGAAGAAGCAGTGTGATGCTGAGTGGATTCTAGTTAGTCCCTCCAAGAGACGTTCTGCTTTAGGTCTGATGGCAATGCATTCCAGAGCCCTAAAATCTGCCATTAAATCTGGCTCTTCGGCTCGTAAGAAGCTATCATTTGCAACCCTACAATAGTATGATGTCTGCAATGGGTATCGGTGTCCCACCTCGCAAGATGAGATCATTGCTCTCCAATATGCTGGGTATAATTTGCCACCGCACGAGCGAGTTGTCATCCATCCCTCACCGCCGGCAGACCTTCAGTGGACTGTTGCCTCACCACACATCACTTTCGGGACGGTTCCTCAATCTCTGCCGGTTTCCTTGGTTAGTTCCGGTTTGGAGGGTGCAACGAGCGGGAATCCAGGACTTTCAAATATTCAGAATTCGGTTTCTCCCCTGATTGCGGCGGCCCATTCTAATGGGCCGGCCTCAGATCAATCTTCTTCTTTTGGGCCCGGAGATTTGAGTACTGATCATGGGCCTCTAATTCCCTCCTCCCAGGAAGCCCGGGATAATTTTGAGAATATGGTCAATGATATGGTTACCAGGGTTTTGACTTGTACTGTTTGCACCCGTCACGGTCATCTAGCTGCTAATTGTCCATCTCTGGAGACTTCCTCGTCTTGCTGCCGGGTGGGCCACACCAAATCTGGGTGTGCCACTTTTGCCTTGGAAAATAACATCGTTTGGAAAAAGAAGAGTCCCACCTCTGTTTCGGATTTCTCGGGAACTTCTTCTTGCCTCGACGAAAACGCGCAAGTTGCAGCGCCGCCCTATCCCATCCCATCGCGTTCAATCTCTCCAAGCCCTCCACCTCCATTGGAGCCACCTCCACTGACACCTCCACCGCCAGCATCTCCACCTCCGATGGCTAACTTTGAGCTTGAGCCGGAGCGTTATGTTCCCGCTGGGCACGAAATCGTCGACGACGGCCCTCATCATCTTCCTCGGACCTTTGTCAATCTGGCGACACCCATTGTTCGTCGTCATGAGCAATATCTGGTGGCGGAAGTCATGCCCGCGCCGCCAGTCAATCAGATTGGACATGTATGGCAACAAGTTGTGGAGTTGCTTGACAACCGGGGTTTTCATGTTCGCTCGGCGCAACCATGGATTGCGGGAGTGGGTCTTTTTGAGTTGCGGGATGCTGGGGAGCATTTTGCGGCGGTTCATATGGCTCCGCAAGACCTAGGGAATGATTCTTTTGTCCGTTTTATGAAGCATAATGAAGGAGAGAGTTTTCGTGCCGCTGCTGGTTTTCGTCAAGGATGTATCATGTTCCTTGGGGTTCCTCTTGATCTGAGAAACACTGAAGATTTGAGGGCTGCAGTCAACACCTTTGGAGAGTTCCACCATTGGGTTAGTGATGACCCCTATCTAGTGCGATCAGTGGTTTTTGCTTCTTTCCCAGAGGATGCTCTAGTTCCCCGAAGTGTGGTTTTCTCTGAATATGCTTCATGGGGTGGGGCGAGGGTCTCTTGGACAGCACCAGTGTATATTCTTGGCGCTAATTTTGCAGAGCAGCTGCCTCAGGACGAAGACCCCATGCCCCTTAATGGAAACCCACATCCACTGCCGGGGCAATTAGTACCTGACAACCTGCTGTTTGCTCTTCCTCCTTACCCGGCTCTAGGATGGAACGATGCACCATCGCCACCAATGCTAGATCTCCATGAGGGTCCGCAAGACCAGCAGGACGCTAATGGCTGGGGTTGGCATGCTGAGGAGCCAGCTGTTCAACCGGAGAAACCAGTCCAGGACCAAGAATCAATGGTTATTGATCAACCAAGCTCTTCTGGTTCAGTCCAGGTTATTGGAGTTCTGAATCAACAAGTCCCCAATGATGTGCAAGTGGATTAGAACCCTCCTCTGGAGCAGAATCAACTGGCTATTGTTCCATATCAGCAGCCTATCATTCAGCCGGTGAATCTGATGATTGGCAAGGTCAGGGTGGTCTATGGGCCGCCACTACCCCCTGTCATGGCATGGAGGAGGACCTTTGAGACGCTCATGGATATCTTCACCCCCCCCCCAATGATTCCTAGGCCCTTACACCTTGTACCTGCTGAGCCGTTGGTGCTTTCAAAGCGCTCCTGGTCTATTGCTTTCGATGATGTCAACTAGGTCTCCAAGATGGTCTTTCTGGCTGACAGCAATTCTGTTCCCGCATTGCCGATCAGGCCCCGTCCTGTAGCTCGAGTTCTTTTCACTGATGCTGACGGCTCAGATGTGAGGCATGTGACTCCAGTACTTGCTCCTGAGGAGCAGTTCTCCTTTTCTGCGCAGTGTAATAGGAAGAGAACTTCGTGGAAGAAGGCGACTCCTGTTGTGGACACTACAGTTCGCAGGTGCACTCGCAGCTCTGTCAAACGGGATGGCTTTAAGCCAATTTTGCACGAACTGCCTCTACTGTTGCCAAAGAAGAGGAGGCCAAGATCTAAGCCGATGGTGGAGCCGGAGCACAACTGCAACGAGAATGACCCATCCGGCGAAGACCAAGTTCCTGAGGATATACCACCTGCTACGCCTATTAGAGTGATCCAGACTGTTGGTCAGAGCTTGGGTATTGCCCCGGAAAAGCTGACGGTGGAGCTTCTTATGGAAGATCCGGCTGCATCATCCAAGAAGGACAATGATGATTAAGATGAACGCCCTTATTTTGCTCTAGGGGGTTTCCCTGATGACCCCCAACATTGTTAGTTTATGTTTTAAACCTTTTGGTGTTTCCTGTTGCTTTGCTTATCATGTACTGGTAACTTCAAAACTTCCCCTGTGCCGGTTGCTATGTGACTGTGCTTTTCCTATGTTTATCTTAAGTTGTTATGGATAGTCGATCTA
This sequence comes from Elymus sibiricus, assembly GCA_039707655.1. Classification (NCBI taxonomy): domain Eukaryota; kingdom Viridiplantae; phylum Streptophyta; class Magnoliopsida; order Poales; family Poaceae; genus Elymus; species Elymus sibiricus. The sequence continues at coordinate 383,222,449 of CM077667.1, read as the reverse complement.
CTAGAAGTTGGCGTGTTCTCTGTTGGAATGTGCGAGGGCTCAACTCGGATGCGCGTCAGAGAGTTGTTCGAAACAAAATTGATGAAACTTCGGCCTTGGTTGTATGTCTTCAAGAAACAAAAATGCATCATATTGATCATAGATGCATTCGCAATTTCTGCCCCAAACGCTTTGATTGTTTTGCTTATTGCCCTTCGATGGGGGCCTCGGGTGGTCTAATTGTGCTATGGAATTCCTCTTTTTTTGATGGAGTGTTGCTGGACTCGCAACGTTTTGGCATGATTATTTCCTTCACATCAAAGCACAATTCAGAGAAGTGGACATTGGTCAATGTGTATGGACCCTGCCAAGGTGAAGCCAGGGACCTCTTTGTTAGTTGGTTATATAACCTGAATATACCAGTTGATGAAAACTGGTTATTGCTTGGGGATTTCAACTTTATCAGATCCACTTCAAACAGAAATCTCCCTGGGGTAGATGTTAATGATATTTTCATTTTCAATGAAATCATTGGCCACCTGGGACTCCTTGAGCTACCTCTTAAAGGAAGATCATTTACATGGTCCAACATGCAGGATACCCCCCTACTGGAGCAATTGGATTGGTTTTTCACCTCTACTAATTGGATCTCTTGCTACCCACTGACACAGGTGTTGCCTTTGGCCAAAACTACATAAGATCATGTGCCCTGTGTGGTGGCCATCAACACCACCATCCCCAAGAGCAATCTCTTCCGTTTTGAAAACTATTGGGTTGATCTTAATGGATTCCTTGAGTGTGTGGAGAGTTCTTGGAAGGTCCCCTCCAGAAAAAGCCATATAACTGCAGTCATCATGGATAAGTTCAAGTCTTTGAGACACGCACTCAAGAAATGGCAAACAGGATTATGAAGGATCAAGATACTCATAGATAAATGTAATCAGGTGGTTTTTCTGCTGGATAATCTTGAGGAGTTGAGGCCTCTGTTTAGGCCTGAGGCAAACTTCAGGGTGATTGTAAAACTGCACTTAGAACACCTGCTTCACTTGCAGTTTTTATACTAGAAGAAAAGGGCCACCATCAGAAAAATTAAAGTGGGAGAGGAGAACACTAAATTCTTCCATGCAATGGACACTGAGAGGTATAGAAGGAATTCCATTTCCTCTCTCAAGTTGGAGGATGGATCTGTCACTACTGATCATGATCAAATTGCCGGGGCTTTTTTGTCAACTTTCAAAGGCAGGATGGGACATTCACAGGGAATCAATCTTCTTTTTGACCTGCCATATTTGTTGAACAGGGTGGAGGGTTTGGAGGATCTTACCATGCCTTTTACAAAAGAGGAGATGGATAGGACTGTTAAGGAAATGCCCATTGACAAGGCTCCAGGCCCTGATGGTTTTAATGGCTTGTTCTTTAAGAAATGCTGGCATATTATGTGTGAGGATTTCTATACACTTGCAAATGTTCTTCATGATGGATCTGCCTTGCTTGAAAATATGAATTCCTCATATATCACACTGGTTCCAAAAAAGGGCTCACCTGAGCAGGTTGGAGATTTCAGACCAATCTCATTAACTGGGATGGGTTTGAAGTTTCTCTCCAAGATGACTGTCAATAGGTTTCAACTGCAAATCATGAAGTGCATTCATAAAAACCAGTATGGTTTCATTAAATCCAGGACAATTCAGGATTGTGTTGGTTGGACTTTGGAGTACCTGCACCAGTGTCATCAATCAAAAAGGCCAATTGTTATCCTGAAGCTTGATTTTGAAAAAGCTTTTTATTCCCTTGAGCATGAATTTATTTACCAAGTTTTAAAGCACAAGGGTTTCAATGATAAATGGATTCTTTGGATCAAGCAGCTCCTTTCCTCTAGCTCCTCATCAGTATTACTAAATGGAGTCCCTGGCAAGAAGTTTATGTGTAAGAAGGGAGTCAGGCAGGGTGATCCTATGTCACCACCACTGTTTGTTATTGCTGCAGACTTTCTTCAGACATTAGTTAATGATATGCTATTGAAAGGAAAGATTGAGCTCCCAATCCCTTGTCATGATAAGGACTACCCAATTGTATAGTATGCAGATGACACTCTTATTATCATGCCTGCTGTGGAGTCACAGCTACTGGAATTAAAGGCCATGCTCCTCATGTTTTCTCAATCCACTGGACTCCACATCAATTATCATAAATCTGCTATGATCCCTGTCAATGTGAATCAGGATGAGTTGTAGAGGCTGGCTGCTTCTGTTGGATGCAAAGTTGGTACCTTACCCTTTACTTATTTGGGTTTGCCTGTTGGTACCACTAGGCCAAGGATTGTTGATTTAATGCCCTTGGTGGACAATATGGAAAGGAGACTCTCTGCAAGCTCCTCTTTTCTGGCTCAGGGTGGTAGATTACAGTATCTTAATTCTGCCCTATCTTCAGTTCCAATCTTCTTCCTCTGTAGCTTGGACATACCCCCAGGTATTTTAAAGCAACTAGAGAGGATTCAGAGACAGTGTCTCTGGAGAAGAAATGGTCAAGACCAAGCTCCGGCCCTTGCTGCCTGGAAATTGGTGGGTAGGCCAAAGAAAAAAGGAGGACTTGGAATCCTAAATCTAGCAGTGCAGAATGATGTATTATTACTCAAGCATGCTGATAAGTTTTTCAATAAGGCTGATGTGCCTTGGGTTAATCTGATATGGAACACATACTATCATGACAGAGTGCCACAAGGTATAGCCTTGTGTGGTTCTTTCTGGTGGAAAGACATTTGTAAGAAGTTGGACAGTTTCAGGGCAGTTACTTACATACAGCCAAGCAAGGGGGACACATTCCTTTTTTGGTCTGATTCTTGGTTGCTGGGCAACTCCATGATCCCTTTGGCTAACAGGTTTCAGAGATTGTTCTCTTTTGCTATTGATCCTTTTGCCACAGCTGAGGAGGTTTTCACTGCTTCTGATGCAAATGACATAACTAGCTTGTTTCATCTACCATTATCTGAAAGAGCTTTTGAAGAGTTACAAGCTGTACAGCTCTTACTCCAGAACCTGGACAGGGACCAATCAGTAAATGATGTTTGGCTATGGAGGGAAGATGGCAAAGGGTATTCAGCCAGGAAATTTTACATGCATGTCCACCAACCAATCTCAAGCAACTCTTTACTCAATTGGGTCTGGAAGAGTTGTTGTACCATGAAAATCAAAGTGTTTGCATGGATGTTAATCATGGACAGGCTGAATACACAGGATATGCTGGAGAGAAGACACTGGAATGTTTCTGAGTCTAACCTGTGTGTCCTATGCCATGCAAGGGTTAAAGAAGATAGGGATCATCTGTTTTTCACTTGCATGTTCAGCAACAGAGTTTGGAATTATCTCCAAATAGAATGGCAGGGCGACTCCATGTGGGATATTTCAATAAGGGCAAGAAGAGATTTTCATCAGCCTTTTTTCAATGAGGTGGTCTTTACTGCTTGCTGGAACATCTGGACTACTAGGAATGCTAAGGTCTTTAGAAATGAGCGCCCTAGTTTCAACAGATGGAAGTGTAATTTTAAGCATGACATTTCTTTACTAGCTCATAGATTAAGGCTAGCTTTAGGGATGACCTGTTAAAATGGGTGTCCTTTTTACCCCCTTGAGGTTAGTGCTTAGTATCTTCTCCCCCTTACTCCTTTAGCTTAGGTCATGTAAATTGTGACCTGTGTTATGGAATAAAAGAAAAAGCTGTGGGGTGTTTTGCCCTACAGTAGCCGATCAAAAAAACAAATCCCTACTTCCCTATGCGAAGGGCCTATCTATTTACTTTATGCAATTTTTATTTTTACTTTGAGTCTCCATCTTCTCTTATAAAGTACCAATTAGGGGGCACTATGATCGTACTTGAGCATTGGGCATAGCTAATATTTGAGTGTGTTTCATGAATGGATCAATGATTGAGCAAGATGGGCTAGGGATAACTTTCTTTAGTGTTGATATTTTGAAAGACATGGTTGCTTGTTGACATGCTTGAGTATTGAAGTCATTATGTTAAAACTAGACTATTGCTTTGAATCTTTTACAAGTCCAAATGTCCATGCTATACAAAAGAAAAGAATATGATGAACATGTTAGGCAGCATTCCACATCAAAAATTCTGTTTTTATCATTTACCTACTCGAGGACAAGTAGGAATTAAGCTTGGGGATGCTAATATGTCTCCAACGTATCTATAATTTTTGCTTGTTCCATGCTGTTATATTATCATTCTTGGATGTTTTACAATCATTTTATAACAACTTTATATCATTTTTTGGGACTAACCTATTGACATAGTGCCAAAGTGCCAGTTGATGTTTTTGCTTGTTTTTTACTTCGTGGAAAATCAATACCAAACGGAGTCCAACCGCGCTGAAACTTTTTGGAGATTTTTTCTGGACCAGAAGACACCCGGTGGGCCAAAGAAGTGCCGGAGAAGTGGGCCGAGGAGACCAAAACCCACCAGGGCGCGCCAGGGGGGCACCGGCGCGCCCTGATGGGTTGTGCCCTCCTCGGGGCCCCTCCCCACCGCCTCTGATGCCTATAAATTCCCAAATATTCCAAAAACCCTTGGGGAGTCAACGAAACACAATTCCAGCCGCCGCAAGTTCCAGAACCGCGAGATCCAATCTAAAATCCATCACGGAGGGGTTCATCTTCTTCATAGGTGCCTCTCCGATGATGCGTGAGTAGTCCACCATAGACCTACGGGTCCGTAGGCAGTAGCTAGATGGCTTCTTCTCTCTCTCTTATGATTCTCAATACAATGGTCTCTTGGAGATCTATTTGATGTAAACTTTTGCGGTGTGTTTGTTGGGATCCGATGAATTTTGAGTTCATGATCAGTTTCTATCCATGAATATTATTTGAGTCATCTTTGATCTCTTATATGCATGATTACTTATAGTTTCGTATTTCTTCTTTGAATCTTTGGTTTAATTAGGCCAAGTAGATTGATTTTTCTTGCCATGGGAAGAGGTGCTTTGTGATGGGTTCGATGTTGCGGTGTTCTTTCCCAGTGACAGAAGGGGCAGCAAGACACGCATGTATCATTGCTATTAAGGATAACAAGATGGGGTCTATTCCTACATGAATAGATCTTGTCTACATCATGTCATCGTTCTTATTGCATTACTCCGTTTTTCCATGAACTTAATACACTAGATGCATGCTGGATAGCGGTCGATGTGTGGAGTAATAGAGGTAGATGCAGGCAGGAGTCGGTCTACCTATCTTGGACGTGATGCCTATATAATGATCATCGCCTTGGATATCGTCGTGACTATTCGATTTTCTATCAATTGCCCAACAGTACTTTGTTCACCCACCATGCGCTATACTCATGAGAGAAGCCACAAGTGAATCCTACGGCCCCTGGGTCTACTTATCCAACATATTTCTTTCAGATCTATCTTTTTGCATCTTTGTTTTCAGATCTACAAAACCAAAAACCCAAAAACATATTGCTGCATATTTTATTTGCCCTTTTTATTTTGTGTTCTTGAGAGATCTATCTCTCCTATCTATCACTACCTAATCTATCTTTTTACCGTAGAGAGATTGACAACCTCTCTTTCGCGTCGGGTCGCAAGTATTTGTTGTTTGTGTGCAGGTGTTGCTTATTGGGTGGTGGTGATCCTCCTACTGGTTCAATAACCTTGGTTTCATAACTGAGAGAAATACTTACCGTCATTGTGCTGCATCATCCCTTCCTCTTTGGGGAAATACCGACGCAGTCTCAAGCCACGTCAAGCCACCTACTCATGTGTTGATATCAAGACATTCCACTCCAACCATATGAATCTTGATTTCTAGCCTCCCCAAGTTGCTTTCCATCCAATCAATCTCTTCTACCCATGCCAAATCTATGACAGAGTGATTGAGTGTTGAGGAGACTATCTTTTGAAGCACAAGAGCAAGGAGTTCATCATACTACCACATCTATTACCTTTTGGAGGGTGGTGCCTCCTAGATTGGTTAGGTGGCACTTGGGAGCCTCCTTCTTCGTGATTGTGGAGTTGAACCAAGATGTTTGGACGGGCAAGGAGATCGCCTACTTCGTGAAGATCTACCCATAGTGAGGCTAGTCCTTCGTGGACGGAAGCCGTGATGGAATAGACGAGGTTGCTACTTTGTGGAACCTAACGGGTGGAGCCCTCCGTGGACTCTCGCGACCTCTACCCTCCGTGGGTTGAAGTCTCCATCAGCATGGACGTACAATAGCACCACCTATCGGAACCATGAGAAAAAAATCTTCGTGTCATCTATTGCGTTTGATCTTCCTATCTCTACTCTCTTACATATGCTTGTCTTTACTTTACGCTGCCATACTTGTTGACTAGCATGTGTAGGGTGCACTAGACTTGTTAGAATTGCTAAAATCTGCCAACCAATTAACTTGGGAAAAGGTTAGGTTTTTATTTGTCAAGTAGTCTATTCCCCCCTGATACGTCTCCAACGTATCTATAATTCAATATGATTTTGGTATGATTTTATTAGAACTAACCCGGACTGACGATGTTTTCTTCAGAACTACCATGGTGTCGTTTTTTGCGTAGAAATAAAAGTTCTCGGAATGGGCTGAAAATTTACGGTGATTTTTTATGGACCAAAAGAGACCCCCGAAGCATTGGAGTTGGGCCAGAAGAGCCACGAGGCCGCCACAAGCCTGCAGGGCGCCCCCCCCCTAGGGCGCGCCCTCCTAGCTTGTCGCCGCCTCGTGGCCCCCCTTGACGTGATACCGACGCCAAAAATTCCTATAAATACAGAAACCCCCAGAAACAAACCTAGATCGGGAGTTCCGCCGCCGCAAGCCTCCAGAGCCAGGAAAAACTAATCGGGAGCCCGTTCTGGCACCCTGTCGGAGGGGGAAACCATCACCGGAGGCCATCTTCATCATCCCGGCGGTCTCCATGACGAGGAGGGAGTAGTTCACCCTCGGGGCTGAGGGTATGTACCAGTAGCTATGTGTTTGATCTCTCTCTCTCGTGTTCTTGAGATGACATGATCTTGATGTACCGCGAGCTTTATTAATATAGATGATTCATATGGAGTTTTCCCCTCTCTATCTTCTTGTGATGAATTGAGTTTTCCCTTTGAAGTTTTCTTATCGGATTGAGTCTTTAAGGATTTGAGAACACTTGATGTATGTCTTGCGATGGGATATCCGTGGTGACAATGGGATGTTCTATTGATTCACTTGATGTATGTTTTGGTGATCAACTTGCGGGTTCCGTGACCTTGCGAATCTATGCATAGGGGTTGGCACATGTTTTCGTCTTGACTCTCCGGTAGAAACTTTGGGGCACTCTTTGAAGTTCTTTGTGTTGGATTGAACATGATGAATCTGAAATTGTGTGATGCATATCGTATAATCAAGCCCATGGGTACTTGTGATGACATTGGAGTATCTAGGTGACATTAGGGTTTTGGTTGATGTGTATCTTAAGGTGTTATTTTAGTACGAACTCTAGGGCTGTTTGTGACACTTATAGGGATAGCTCATAAGATTGATCGGAAAAGATAACTTTGAGGTGGTTTCGTACCCTACAATAATTTCTTCGTTTGTTCTCCGCTATTTGTGACTTTGGAGTGAACTCTTTGTCGCACGTGAGGGATTTACATATGATTCAGCTATGTTAGTATTGTTGAGAGAACTTGCACTAGTGAAAGTATGAACCCTAGGCCTTGTTTCTAAGTATTGCAATACTGTTTGTCCTCACTTTTATCATTAGTTACCTTGCTATTTTTTATATTTTCAGATTACAAAAACCTATATCTACCACCCATATTACACTTGTATCACCATCTCTTCGCCGAACTAGTGCATCTATACAATTTACCATTGTATTGGGTGTGTTGGGGACACAAGAGACTCTTTGTTATTTGATTGCAGGGTTGCTTGAGAGAGACCATCTTCATCCTATGCCTCCCACGGATTGATAAACCTTAGGTCATCCACTTGAGGGAAATTTGCTACTGTCCTACAAAACTCTGCGCTTGGAGGCCCAACACGAGTCTACAAGAAGAAGGTTGCGTAGTAGACATCAAGCTCTTTTCTGGCGCCGTTGCCGGGGAGGTGAGTGCTTGAAGGTATATCTTTAGATCTTGCAATTAAATCTTTTAGTTTCTTGTTTTTCACTAGTTTGGTTTTATAAATGAAAACTACAAAAAAATGGAGTTTAGGTTGCATCAATTGGTTCGTCTTTTTAATGTCTTTCATGAAAATGATGGTTTGGAAAATTGTGCTCAATTGGTAGAGGAAGAATTTATGAAAATACTTAATGAGAATTCCTTGAATGATGAGCATGATTGCAATATTGCTAGTATGAATTCTCTGAATATCCATGATGCTAATGATATGCAAAGCTACAAGCTTGGGGATGCTATGTTTGATGAAGATGATATGTTTAGTCCCCCAAGTTTTGATGAGCAAATTTATTATGATGAAAGCATGCCTCCTATTTATGATGATTATTGTGATGACATGTATGCTATAAAGAAAAATGATAACCATGAAACTTGTCATCATGATTTTAATTTTCAATTGGATTATGCTTCACATGATAGTTATTTTGTTGAGTTTGCTCCCACTATTATGAATGAGAAGAAAATTGCTTATGTGGAGAGTGACAAATTTTCTATGCTTGTGGATCATGAAAAGAATGCTTTATGTGCTGGTTATATTGTGAAATTCCTTCATGATGCTACTGAAAATTATTATGAGAGAGGATCTTATGCTTCTACATATTGCAATAATATCAAGTTTCCTCTCTATGTGTTCAAAGTTTTGAAGTTATGCTTGTTTTGCCTTCCTATGCTAGTTGATTCTTGCTCCCATAAATTGTTTGCTCACAAAATCCCTATGCATAGGAAGTGGGTTAGACTTAAATGTGCTAGTCATATGCTTCATGATGCTCTCTTGCATGTTTCAAATATTATTCCTATGTGAGCATCATTGAAATCATCATGCCTAGCTAAAAGGCATTAAAGAAAAGCGCTTGTTGGGAGACAACCCAACACTTTTACTTTCTGTTTTTGTGTGTTCACATGATTAATATACTGTATTAATCATGTTTTATAGCTTTTGTTTCAATAAAGTGCCAAGTAAAGCCTTTGGGATAGTGTGGATGATAGTTGACTTGATTCTGTGCAAAAACAGAAACTTTTGCTCTCAGTCCAGGAATTTTGTAAATTCACTGGAACGTGATTTTGATCTTAATTTTTTACACATAATTGATATACAAATTTCCTAGATTTTCCTAATTTTTAAGAATTTTTAGATATAGGGAAGTATAGTTACACTACAGATCTTCACAGACTGTTCTGTTTTTGACAGATTCTGTTTTGCATGCATAGTTTGCTTGTTTTAGTGTTTCCATAGCTTATATTTAGCGGTATAAATTATGGGAATGATAGAATACATTAGGTATCATGTGGGAACAATTATGAATCTTTTTTTGACAGTACCTAAGTGAATGATCTTTGTTTATTATACTAATCCTTCTCACGAAGTTCCGTTAAGTTTTGTGTGATTGAAGTTTTCAAGTTTTGGGTGAGACACCGATATGAGGAGAATAAGGAGTGAAAATAACCTAAGCTTGGGGATGCCCAAGGCACCCCCAAGGTAATATCCAAGGAAGACTCAAGCGCCTAAGCTTGGGGATGCCCCGGAAGGCATCCCCTCTTTCGTCTCCAACATTATCGGTATACCTTACTTAGAGCTATATTTTTATTCGTCACATAATATGTGATTTGCTTGGATCGTCATTATATTTTGTTATTTTCTGTTAGGCGTTATTCATAATCTTGTTTTTCAATAAAAGGTTCCAAGAATTGCCTTTTAGGATGCTTGAATTGCATGTTTGATGTGTGCTGTGTATAAACAGAAACTTTTGCTGTAGTGTTTGAATTTTCATATTTTACTGGAACGTGGAAAGTTTCTGAAATTTTTACACAGTATTTTCATATAAATTTTATAGCATGTCCTAAATTTTCATAATTGTTTTAGTTATATAAGTACACTGTTTTCATAAATTGCTACAGACTGTTCTGTTTGGACAGATTGCTGTCATAGTTTTGTTATCTACTTATTCTATAGTTTCCATAGCCTATATTGGTAGATATAAATTGTGGAAATAATAGTATACAGTACCTAATGTTTGAAAATTATTATTCAACTTGTCTTGGCAGTACATAAAGAGTTGATTTATTATTATGTGTACTAACCTATCACACGAGTTCTTTTCAAGTTTTGTGTGGAAGATGTTTTTGAGAATAGGTGAAACCATGATATGAGAGGATTGAACGAGATAAAAAAGCTCAAGCTTGGGGATGCCCAAGGCACCCGAAGTAAATATTTCAAGAAGTCTCAAGCATCTAAGCTTGGGGATGCTGCGCATCCCACCTCTCTTCATCAACAATTATCGGTTAGCCTATGTTGAGCCTAAATTTTTATTCGTTCACATGATGCGTGCTATTATTGGAGTGCTATTTTTCTTTTGTTTGCTGTTTGAATAAAATACTCAGATCTGAAAATATTTATTGAGAGAGAGAGAGTCCTCACATAGCTACTTAATTGTTTGACTACTCATTGATCTTCACTTATATCTTTTGAGAGTAGCTTATCATTTCCTCTCATGCTTCACTTATACCTTTTTGAGGGATGAAATCTTTATGCTCATGTGCTTCATTTAAATTTGTTTGAGCTTGTCAAAAAAAAAGCAATGGCAATATATGAAACTAGTCCCAAAGTGATAGATATCCAAGGAGGATATAATAAAAACTTTCATGAAGATCATGGGACAAATTAAACTTGATTCTTTCTAATAGTTTTGAAACATGATGATAATAATATGTGAGTCATGTTAATGAGTAATTATGCTTTAGTAGGAATATTGGTGTTAAGGTTTGTGATTCCCTATGCAAGTACGAAAGTCAATAGTTATGCAATGAAGTTACATCCTACTTGTGGTGCATTATTCGGTGTTAGTTATGTTCGATGCTCACTTACGTGAATTTTCGTTTCTTGGTTTGGTTGCTTCCCAATCTATTTGCTAGCCTCCATTTGTACTAAGTAGAAATACTACTTTTGCATCCAAAATCCTTAAACCAAGTTTTGCCTTATGAGTCCACCATACCTACCTATGTGCGGTATTTCCATGCCGTTCCAAGCAAATTTGTATGTGCCATCTCTAAATTTTCAAAATAAATTTTCTCTTTTGTGTGCCTGTACTGCTCATGAAACGGTGGGGAGTATCCAATATTTTTCCATGCTAGGTGTCTTATTCTCACGATATGTGTTGATTCACTATCATTCACAAGAAAGTGGCTGGTATTCGGGATGCCCAGTTCCATGCTCAAAATTCAAATCAAAATATAATGAAACAAAACTCCCCCAGGATTGTTGTTTGTATGGACGGTACCCGTGGATTCGGCTCGCCGTGGAGTGTGATTGATTGGTGGAGGGGGAGTAAAAACTTTATTTTCTGTTTGGGAACCGCCTATAATGTATCTAGCATGGAAAGTATTGTGAGCTACTTTGTCGTTTTCGTTGACAGGAAAAGCATGCCACTCAAAATATGTCTCTCTCTCAATTTAAACCTTGAGCTCTGGCACCTGTACAAATCCCTACTTCCCTCTGCGAAGGGCCTATCTATTTACTTTATGCAATTTTTATTTTTGCTTTGAGTCTCCATCTTCTCTTATAAGCACCAACTAGGGGGCACTATGATCGTACTTGAGCATTGGGCATAGCTAATATTTGAGTGTGTTTCATGAATGGATCAATGATTGAGCATGATGGGCTAGGGATAACTTTATTTAGTGTTGATATTTTGAAAGACATGGTTGCTTGTTGACATGCCTGAGTATTGAAGTCATTATGTTAAAACTAGACTATTGCTTTGAATCATTTACAAGTCCAAATGTTCATGCTATACAAAGAAGAATAGAATATGATGAAAATGTTTGCTAGCATTCACACTTCATAAATTATTTCTTTTATCATTTACCTACTCGAGGACGAGCAGGAATTAAGCTTGGGGATGCTCATACGTCTCCAACGTATCTATAATTTATGAAGTATTCATGCCATGTTTACAATAATTCTATATGATTTTGGTATGATTTTATTAGAACTAACCCGAACTGACGATGTTTTCAGTAGAACTACCATGGTGTCGTTTTTTGTGCAGAAATAAAAGTTCTCGGAATGGGCTGAAAATTTACGGTGATTTTTTATGGACCAAAAGAGACCCCCGAAGCATTGGAGTTGAGCCAGAAGAGCCACGAGGCCGCCACAAGCCTGCAGGGCGCCCCCCCCTAGGGCGCGCCCTCCTAGCTTGTCGCCGCCTCGTGGCCCCCCTTGACGTGAGACCGACGCCAAAAATTCCTATAAATACAGAAACCCCCAGAAACAAACCTAGATCGGGAGTTCCGCTGCCGCAAGCCTCCAGAGCCATGAAAAACCAATCGGGATCCCGTTCCGGCACCCTGCCGGAGGGGGAAACCATCACCGGAGGCCATCTTCATCATCCCGGCGGTCTCCATGACGAGGAGGGAGTAGTTCACCCTCGAGGCTGAGGGTATGTACCAGTAGCTATGTGTTTGATCTCTCTCTCTCTCTCTCGTGTTCTTGAGATGACACGATCTTGATGTACCGCGACCTTATTAATATAGTTGAATCATATGGAGTTTTCCCCTCTCTATCTTCTTGTGATGAATTGAGTTTTCCCTTTGAAGTTTTCTTATCGGATTGAGTCTTTAAGGATTTGAGAACACTTGATGTATGTCTTGCGATGGGATATCCGTGGTGACAATGGGATGTCCTATTGATCCACTTGATGTATGTTTTGGTGATCAACTTGCGGGTTCCGTGACCTTGGGAATCTATGCATAGGGGTTGGCACATGTTTTCGTCTTGACTCTCCGGTAGAAACTTTGGGGCACTCTTTGAAGTTCTTTGTGTTGGATTGAACATGATGAATCTGAAATTGTGTGATGCATATCGTATAATCAAGCCCATGGGTACTTGTGGTGACATTGGAGTATCTAGGTGACATTAGGGTTTTGGTTGATGTGTATCTTAAGGTGTTATTTTAGTACGAACTCTAGGGCTGTTTGTGACACTTATAGGGATAGCTCATAAGATTGATCGGAAAAGATAACTTTGAGGTGGTTTCGTACCCTACAATAATTTCTTCGTTTGTTCTCCGCTATTTGTGACTTTGGAGTGAACTCTTTGTCGCACGTGAGGGATTTACATATGATTCAACTATGTTAGTATTGTTGAGAGAACTTGCACTAGTGAAAGTATGAACCCTAGGCCTTGTTTCTAAGCATTGCAATACCGTTTGTGCTCACTTTTATCATTAGTTACCTTGCTGTTTTTATATTTTCAGATTACAAAAACCTATATCTACCATCCATATTACACTTGTATCACCATCTCTTCGCCGAACTAGTGCACCTATACAATTTACCATTGTATTGGGTGTGTTGGGGACACAAGAGACTCTTTGTTATTTGATTGCAGGGTTGCTTGAGAGAGACCATCTTCATCCTACGCCTCCCACTGATTGATAAACCTTAGGTCATCCACTTGAGGGAAATTTGCTACTGTCCTACAAAACTCTGCGCTTGGAGGCCCAACACGAGTCTACAAGAAGAAGGTTGCGTAGTAGACATCACCCCCTCCCCCTCTAGATGGCTCTTCTAGTGATCCCACAGTGGTGTTTGATTCGGGATGAGTTTGCATATGCTGATATATATGTAGATTGGTTTATGTACTGGTCGATGAGATCGGCGATCGATATGATTGATTGTACATGGTGTCTTGCATTCGGGATTATGATATGTTTTTCTGTGATCGTGATGTGAAGGCCGTGACATGGCGCACCCCTATCGGTCGGTTTCCGCAATCGGGGTAGACTGTGGAATGTAAAACCAGTCACTACACTCGTAGATCAATGAGATTGGTTGAATCGGAAAAAGGTCAAAATCTGGTAAATATGATTTACCGGTGAAAATTCTAGTGTAAAAATGCATAGATTGGATCTCTGTTTTTACGGATGTTCGTACGCCTGGAGATACCGCGAAGGGTCGGCCCCCTCAACCCCGCGGGGGTGTTGCCCTTCGACCCTGCGTGGGCAAGTCCCCCTCGACCCCCTTTGCATTTATTTCTTAGGGCGGCGTATAACTTGTTTTTTTGCAGGGAATGCTTGTGATTTGGTAAAGCCCATGCATGTTGCTTGTAAATTATTATATCATGACCTATGTGTCATGAGTGCGGCAATCGGCTGGAGCCATATGGTTGTCCCATTATTGTATTAATGACGTGCGTGTCAACATGAGAAGCCTTGTAATGTAATTTACTTGCATAGCTATTAGTTTGTAATAGCATAATATCTTATGTAACACTTGGTGGTTGACATCATGGTGTGGAGATGTACATCATCACAAGGGCAACCATGCATGCAGAAGGAGATAACCGTGGACATGCAGAGGGAGGGCATGGAGCGCACGTGGAGATGGAGATCACCATACGCTACTAAAACGGGCTATACCATATCACGCATGTCTAAACTCCCTGTCAAATTTTATCCATTTTATGCACCCTTCTTTTGCATGATAGATGTTTTAAGTAGGATGTTCCCTCAAAGAATTTGAAGTAAAATTAACTCCTCAATTGCTACAACATCACATGTTAAGTATTTTTAGTTGTGAGCCTATAAAATTAAGGTGCTACAGATTCTCCTTATCGTGGTGTGTTTGTGTCGGATAGTTACGAACGAAGCATTGGTTAACTTTCGTGGATATCAAAACAATTTTGGCCCTCGAGGCATAAGAGTTGGCGTGGTATGAGATGTCCCCAACAAACAAGAGTCATATAGAGATACGATTAGAAAGGGTTGCCTACGGGGTGATCTAGTCTTCTAGCCGTGATGCAAAAGCTCACTAGTTGGCATGTTGATCTTGGATCTTCAATCGCTAAGTATTAACGAAGGGATGTTGATTTTAGTGGGAGTTATTTTCTTATTAAAATGTTTAATTTGAATTACTCTTCAAGAATACATGTTTTAGTGTTTACTCCCTTTATCCCAAAATAAGTGTCTCAGCTTTGTACTAACTTCAGTGCAAAGTTATACTACTTGCGACACTGATTTTGCGACGGAGAGAGTATCATTTTTTGGGACTAACCTATTAACCTAGTTCCAGTTCCTGTATTTTTCGCGTGTTTTGGACTTATTTAGAAAATCAATACCAAAAGAAGCCGAAACACGATGAACCTTTACGATGATTTTTCTCTAGACCAAAAGAGACCCTAGAAGCTTCGCGAGGAGGCCAGAAGAGCCACAAGACGTCGATGATATTGGAGGGCGCGCCTCCCAAGATCGTGGGCCCCTCGCAAGTACTTCTGACCTAATTACACTTCTATAAATTCCAAAATATTCCGAAAACAACAGAGAACCACCAGAAACACTTTTTTCGCCGCCGCAAACCTGTGTTCCGCCGCAATCCCATCTGAAGACCTTTTTCAGTATCCTGCCGGAGGGGAATCGATCACGGAGGCCGTCTACATCAACCTTGTTGCCTCCATGATGATGAGTGAGTAGTCCACTAATACGTCTCCATCATATCTATAATTTTTGATTGTTTCATAACAATATTCTATGACTTTCATATACTTCTGGCAACATTTTATATTATTTATGGGACTAACATATTGATCCAGTGCCCAGTGCCAGTTCCTATTTTTTATGTGTTTTTTGTTTCGCAGAAAATCCATATCAAATCAAGTCCAAACGCGATAAAAATTTACGGAGATTCATTTTGGAAAATATGTGATTTTTGGGTTTTGGAATCAACACAAGACAGTGCCCAAGGAGGTCACAAGGTATCCCAGCGTGGCAAGGGGGTATGGGCGCGCCGGGTTGCCTTGTGACTCCCTCGTAAGTTGACTGGATACCTTCTTTCGCCGCAAGAAAGATAATTTCCTGAGAAAAATACCCTCAAAATTTCATCCCAATCGAAGTTACATATCTCTGAATATTTAAGAAATGGTTTTCAGCGAGAAACAGGGACGTGAAATAGAAGAGAAACACAGAGACAGAGAGATCCAATCTCGGAGGGGCTCCTGCCCTCTGGGAGACATGGCGGCCATGAAACAGAGGTTGAACTCCCCTCCCATCTAGGTTTGAGACAAAGGAAGAATAAGAAGGAGGGGGCTCTCTCCCCCTCTCTCTCGGTGGCGCCGGAACGTCGTCGGGGCAACCATCATGACGGCGATCTACACCAACAACTTCACCACCGTCACCAACAACTCTCGCCCCCTCTATGCAGTGGGCTAACACCACTTTTCCCCGCTGTAATCTCTACTTAAACATGGTGCTTAATGCTATATATTATTATCCAATGATGTGTGGCTATCCTATGATGTTTGAGTAGATCTTTTTTGTCCTATGGGTTGATTGATGATCGTGATTGGTTTGAGTTATATGTTGTATTTTGGTGCTGTCCTATGGTTCCCTCCATGTCGCGCAAGTGTGAGGGGTTACCTCTGTAGGGTGTTGCAATACGTGCAAGATTCGCGTGTAGTGGGTGGCAAGAGTGATGGAAACTTACACCCGAGTAAAGGGGTTGTTGCGTATGGGAGTAAAGAGGACTTGTTACTTAATGCTTTGGTTGTGTTTTACCTTAATGATCTTTAGTAGTTGTGGATGCTTGCTAGAGTTCCAATCATAAGTGCATATGATTCAAGTACGGAAAGTATATTAGCGCATGCCTCTCCCTCATATAAAACTGCAATAATGAGTTACCGCTCTAGTTATCAATTGCCTAGGGACAAATATTTTTCTTGTGTTACAAAAAGCTTTATACTAAACAACTAACTTAATTAATTTTTATCTAAATAGACCCTAACTTTAATTTACTCGTTCTTTATTATCTTGCAAAGCTATACTATTACACCTACTAAGTACTTCTAGTTTTCTTCCGCAAAGTAGTCTATTTCTTGTACTAGGTATAGTGAACATTGTTGCGTGTAGAGTTGTATTGGTGATCGATAGAAATTGAGAGAATATGAATTCTAACTTTAGCTCCTCTTTGGGTTCGACACTATTACTTATCGAAAAAGGGTACAAACGATCCCCTATACTTGTGGGTGATCAAGACCTTTTTCTGGCGCCGTTGTCGGGGAGCAATAGCGTAGGGTCAATATTCTCATGTGTGCTTGTTTGCTTTATCTCTAAGTAATTTTATTTTCAGTTCTTGTTTTCTATCTTTAGTTATGGGTAGGAAACATAAAATATCAAAAAACAGTTGTACTTGCTACCCCAAAAGTTGAGGAACCACTAGTGTTCCGTACAACCAAAGCTTTCTACTTGGATCATCTTCGATCCCTTTGTGCTCGTGCTGAAAACCCAACTAGCTTAGTTGAGGGAAAATCATTAGATGAGCATGATTATTTTGTGTGACGCTGCTTGTCTCAAAAAGGGAAACTCTTATGGAATCTAATTAATTGTTTGAATTGCTATGCTTGGAATTTATGTGAAATACATGCATTTACTTGTTGTTCTGAAGACCCTAAAGAATACCTTCCCTACCAATGTGAGTTTAATGGTAATGAAATATTATCTTCCTATGCCAACGATGTCTATCGTTATTATGATATTGAAAAAATTAAAGAATTTGTTGCTTTTAAGGGTGCATATGAAATTGCCTCTTTGATTGAAAAGTATGGTGCTATTCTTTACAAATGTGAAAAAAGTTCCATACTTAAATATTGCTATGAAAACTATGGTTCTAATGCTTATGTTAAAGATTATATTGAGAGAATGGCTACTGCCTTGGAAGAGATTAATATTTTGCAGGAACCTATGAAGAAGAAATTGTTGAAACTGTGAGCTCATTAGATGAAAAAGATGAGGAGGAGAGCGAAGAACAAAAGGAGGAATAGCGGATTAGTACCCATGCCCACCTTCTAATGAGAGTAACTCTTTAACTCATACATTATTTAATTTCCCTTCATGCTTACCGAAGGAGGAATGCTATGATAATTCCTATGACCCCTTGGATTCGTTTGAAATATCCCTTTTTGATGAACTTGATGCTTGTTATGCTTGTATCCATGATGCCAATATGAATGATGCTTATGAAGATGAACTTGCTATAGTTCCTTATGTTGAGAATAAATTTGTTGATATTGCACCCACACACGATAGTCCTATTATCTTTTTGAATTCCCTCAACTACACTATATCGGAGTAGTTTGCACTTATTAAGGATTATATTGATGGGTTGCGTTTTACTATCACACATGATGATTCTGATGGATATAATATGGATGTGCTTGCTGCTCCTACTTGCAATTATTATGAGAGAGGAACCAAATCTTTACCTCTCTATGTTTCCAACAAGATAAAATTGCAAGAAACTACCTATGCTATGTATTGCTCTTTACTTTGTGTGAATGAATTGTTCTTTTATGACATGCCAATGCATAGGAAGAGAGTTAGACTTTGTTGTTACATGATATATATATTATTTTTTTTCTCACTGCTTAATTATAGATCATTGTTAATTAAAATTAGCTTTCATATACCTTGGGGTCCGGTGGATCAATTACTTGAGCACTATATGCCTAGCTTAATGGCTTTAAAGAAAGCGTTGTCAGGGGGACAACCCGAAAGTTTTAGAGTCATTTTATTCTGTTGTGTGCTTTTCAAATAATTAAAAAATAAAAAATAAAGTGGGTAACTTAAAACATTTTCAAAAAGAAAAGTGAAAGTGAGAAGGACGAGCACCGTTGAAGTGGGGGCTAGCCTTGAACTTTATTCATGCCCATGGAAACTTTGTGAATCTTGATTACAGCAACTTTTCAACAAAAATAATTATCCCCTTGTACAAATCCATTGTTTTATAAAAATAATGTGCCAAGATTTACCTTTAGGATGTTTAAATTGCTTGTTTGATATGTGCAGTGCAAAAAACAGAAACTTTTGTTGTAGTGTTTGAATTTTGGTATTTTACTGGAGTGTGCACAATTTTGAAATTTTTACACAGTTCTTCTATGAAAATTGTTTATTACTACCTAATTTTTCATAATTTTCTGAGTTACATAAGTATATGTTTCATTTGCATCTTTTACAGACTGTCATGTTTTTCACAGATTGTTGTTATAGTTTCTTTGACTGCTTACGTTTGAATTCTTGTTGAGCCCCATTGACTTGGGAGCCTTATAATTGTGATATAATATAGTAGGTAATGTTAGATTATAACAATACAATAATGTTATGGCAGGACATGTTGAAATTTGATGTTATATGTACTAACCTTTCTAATAAAAATTATGTTAAGTTTTGTGTGGATGAAGTGTTCGAAGATCGATGAGGTATCGATATGAGAAGAATAAGGAGATGCAAGAGTTCAAGCTTTGGGATGCCAAGGCACCCCCATGTAAATATTCAAGGAGACTCAGGCCTCTAAGCTTGGGGATGCCCCGGAAGGCATCCCATATTTCTTCCTCGACAATTATCGGTATGTCTCGGTTTTTGTTTTGTTCACATGATATGCATAAATTCTTGAAACGTCGTGTGCCTTTTATTTTTATTTTAGCAATGCACCATGCTGGTATGGGATAGTCCTTGGTTGATTTATATAATTCTCTATGCACTTCACTTATATCCTTTTAGTATGGCTTTGTAGAATGCTTCCTGTGCTTCACTTATATCTTTTGAAGTTTGGATGTATGTTTCTCTACAGATAGAAAACCATTATTTGCATAATGCTCTTTTGATTCACTTATATTTATTAGAGTGTGTTCTTTTGTAGAAAGAAATTAAACTCTCATGCTTCACTTACACCTATTTAGAGAGTTAACAGGCATTGGTCATTCACACGGTTAGTCATAAAATCCTACGTAAAACTTGTAGATCACTGAATATTATATATTTGATTCTTGGCAATAGATTTGCGACATTAAGATAGTAATATGTGGGTGCACAAGTGTATGATCATGGTTTAGTAGGAATATCGGTGTTAAGGTTTGTGATCTCCTGATTCATTGAAGTGTCGATTATGGCATGACCGGGATGTTGGGGGACTTGTATTCCTCATTGAAATCCTTGTGTTGTTTGAGTCGGGGGCGCGCGATGGTTGACTCCTACCAACATCCTCCCTAGGGGTGCACTGGTAGTACTTTTCTTAGAGAGAGATAATAAAAATTTCACAATAAGTATATGAGTTCTTTATGACTAATGTGAGTTCATGGATTATACGCACTCTCACCTTTTCGCAATTTGCTAGCCTCTTCGGTACCGTGCATTACCCTTTCTCACCTCGAGAGTCGCTGCAAACTTTGTCCGTGCATCCAAACTTAGTGATATGATACGCTCTATCACACATAAGCCTCCTTATATCTTTGTCAAAACAGCCACCATACCTAGCTATCATGGCATTTCCATAGCCATTCCGAGATATATTGCCATGCAACTTCCATCATCAACATATACATGACTTGAGCATTCATTGTCATATTTCTTTGCATGATCATAAGATAGCTAGCATGATATTTCCACAACCTGTCCGTTTTTTATATCTTTTCTACGCTAGATCATTGCACATCCTGGTACACTGCCAGAGGCATTCATATAGAGTCAATTTTGTATAGTTTTTATCGAGTTGTAAGTAAATAAAAGTGTGATGATCATCATTATTAGAGTATTGTCCTAGTGAGGAAAGGATGATGGAGACTATGATTCCCCCACAAGTCGGGATGGGACTCCAGACGAAAAATGAAAAATGGGGGAGGCCAAATGAGCCCACCAAGAAAAAAAGAAAAAAAAGAGAAAGAAAAAAAGAAAAAAAAGAAAAAAAAAAGAGAAAAGAAAAGAAAAAATGAAAGAGAAAAGGAGAGAAGGGGCAATGTTACTATCCTTTTACCACACTTGTGCTTCATATAGAGAGTCTCCTGAGTTGTCACTTTCATATACTAGTGGGAAATTTTCATTATAGATCTTGGCTTGTATATTACGATTATGGGCTTCCTCAAATGCCTGAGATCTTCATGAGAAAGCAAGTTGGATGCACACCCACTTAGTTTAATTTGAGCTTTCATACACTTATAACTCTTAGTGCATCCGTTGCATGGCAATCCCTACACCTCACATTGATATCGATTGATGGGCATCTCCATAGACCGTTAGTCCGCCTAGTTGATGCGAGACTTTCTTTCACTTTTAACTCCTTCGATCTTTAGCACCATACTCTATTTCACCTATATGCTATGTCCATGGCTCACGCTCATGTACTGAGTGTGTTGAAAATGTTGAAGCACGTGAAAAGTATGAACCAAATGCCTGACTTGACACCCGGGTGGTCATGATTTGTTCTTTTGTTAGGAAGACGGAGTCATGACATGCTTACATGATTAAATGTGCAGGGATAACGTTCTTTAGCATCATTTATTGTGAAGGACATGATTGTTTGTTAGTAAACCTGAGTATGGATGTCTTTTTGTCAAATGATAGACTATTGCCTTGAATCACTTGTATCCAAATATTCATGCCATGATTAGACATTTGTTCAAGATTATGTTAGGTAGTATTCCACATAAAAAATTATCTTTTTATCATTTATGTACTCGAGGACGAGCAGGAATTAATTTTGGGGATTCTGATACGTCTCCGTCGTATCTATAATTTTTGATTGTTTCATGCCAATATTCTACAACTTTCATATACTTTTGGCAACATTTTATATTATTTTTGGGACTAACATATTGATCCAGTGCCCAGTGTTAGTTCATGTTTTTTGTGTGTTTTTTGTTTCGTAGAAAGTCCATATCAAACGAAGTCCAAATGCAATACAAATTTACAGAGATTTATTTTGGAATATATGTGATATTTGGGAGTTGGAATCAATGCAAGACAGTGCCCGAAGTTGTCACAAGGTATCCCGGCGCGGCCAGGGGGTATGAGTGCGTCGGGTTTCCTTGTGACTCCCTCGTAAGTTAGTTGGAGCCCTTCTTTCTCTGCAAGAAAGATAATTTCTCGAGAAAACTTCCCTCATAATTTCAGCCCAATTGGAGTTACGGATCTCCGTATATTTAAGAAAAGGTTTTCGGCCACAAACACGGACATGAAACAGAAGAGAAACAGAGAGAGAGAGAGATCCAATCTCGGAGGGGCTTCTGCCCTCCGGGAGCCATGGCGGCCATGGATTAGAGGGGAAATTCTCCTCCCATCTAGGGGAGAGACCAAGGAAGAAGAATAAGGAGGAGGGCTGTCTCCCCTCTCTCCCGGTGGCGCCGAAATGCCGCTGGGGAAACCATCGCGACAACGATCTACACTAACAACTTGGCCTCCGTCACCACCAACTCTCTCCCCCTCTATGCAGCGGTGTAAGACCTTTTTTCCCCATTGTAATATCTACATAAAAATGGTGCTTAATGTTATATATTATTATCCAATGATGTGTGGCTATCCTATGATGTTTGAGTAGATCCTTTTTATCCTATGGGTTGATTGATGATCGTGATTGGTTTGAGTTGTATGTTTTATTTTGGTGTTGTCCTATGGTGCCCTCTGTGTCGTGCAAGCATCAGGGATTACCGTTGTAGGGTGTTGCAATACGTTCATGATTTGCTTGTAGTGGGTAGCGAGAGTGACGGAAACTTACACCTGAGTAAGGGGGTTGTTCGTATGGGAGTAAAGAGGACATGTTACTTAATGTTATGGTTGGGTTTTATCTTAATGATCTTTAGTAGTTGTGGATGCTTGCTAGAGTTCCAATCATAAGTGCATATGAACCAAGTACGGAAAGTATGTTAGCTCATGCCTCTCCCTCATATAAAACAGCAATAATGATTACCGGTCTAGTTATCAATTGCCTAGGAACAAATCTTTCTCTTGTGTTATAAAAAGTTTTCTACTAAACAACTAACTTAATTAATCTTTATATAAACAGCCCCTAACCTTTATTGACTCATTCTTTATTATCTTGCAAAGCTATCCTATTACACCTACTAAGTACTTCTAGTTATCTACCCGCCAAGTAGTTTATTTCTTATACTAGGTATAGTGAACATTGCTGCGCGTAGAGTTGTATCGATGGTCGATAGAACTTGAGAGAATATTAATTCTACCTTTAGCTCCTCGTTGGGTTCAACACTCTCACTTATCAAAAAAGGCTACAAACGATCCCCGATACTTGTGGGTTATCACCCACCACAGACCTACAGGTCCATACCTAGTATCTAGATGGCTTCTTCACTCTATTTGATCTTCAATACCATGTTCACCGTGATTCCCGTGGTGATCTATCTGATGTAATATTTTTTGCGGTGTGTTTGTTGGGATCCGATGAATTGTGGGTTTATGATCAGATTATTCATTGAAATTAATTGAGTCTATTTCGAACTTTATTCTACATGATTGTTATAGCTTCGTATTTCTCTCCGATCTACCTGTTAGGTTTGGCCAACTAGATTGAATTGTCTTCAGTGGGAGTGGTGCCTTGTAATGGGATCAATCTTGCGGTGGTCTATATCCTAGTGACAGAAAGGGACAAGACATGTATTTGTATTGTTGTCATTAAGGATAAAACGATGGGGTCTATACATATTGCTTGAGTTTACTTTGTCTACATCATGTCACCTTGCTCCAAGCATTACTCTGTTTGTCATGAACTTAATACCTGGAGAGGCAAGCATAGAATCGCTCTCGAAGTGGAGTAATAGTAGTAGATGCAGAATCGTTTCGGTCTATTTGTTTACGGACGTGATGCCTATATACATGATCATTGTTGTGAATAGCATCATAACTATGTGCTATTTTGTCAATTGCCCAATAGTAATTTTTTTACCCACCGTATGCTATGTGTTCGAGAGAGAAGCCTCTAGAAAAACTATGGCCCCGAGTCTACTTAATCATATTGCTAAAAACCTAAAAACATTGGGCAATTATTAACTTTTTATTTCCTTCTACTTTTTATATATCTATGTCTATTAGGATCAATCCTTGCAAATAATGAGTTCAAGGGGCTTGACAACCCACTTGCCTGCGTTGGGTGCAAGTGTTTGGTTTTGTGTGTGTAGGTGCTGACGACGAGAGTTTGCCTTGATTCTCTGTAACACCCCGGACACACTCGTCGGTGGTCGCTACTCCTAGCGGGATCTAGACTGGCCCCACAAATCAATACTAGTCTTTCCTGCGCACTTTGTCCTTACTCGTGCGCACCTAGGACCAACTTCCCGGTCGGTCACCCATCCTAAAATTACTCCAAGCTGAGCACGCTTAACTTGGGAGTTCTTTCCGAATGGGCTCCAGGAAAACAAGGAATTCCTTATTGATATGAGTAGTCTATCATCCCTATTAAGCCAGTCTATTGCATACATCCCTACTCAGAGGAACCAACGTCCTCGTCGGGCCATAGGAACGTTCCCTCTTGGCACATACGTCTATACGTCCAGTCCGGTACATGTGCCATGCCGTGTGCCACGATGGGTCACAAACGTCATGTACAACATACCGCGCACCTAACCCGCAAACATCTGATTAACCGCAAGGGTCGGCTCTGATACCAACTTGTAATGCCCCGGACACACCCGTCGGTGTTTGTTACTCCTGGCGGGATCTAGACTGGCCCCACAAATCAATATTGGTCTTTCATGCATACTTTTTCCTCACTCATGCGCACTCGGGACCAATTTCCCGGTCAGTCACCCATCCTGAAATTATTCCAAGCTGAGCACGCTTAACTTGGGAGTTCTTTCCGAATGGGCTCCAAGAAAATAAGGAATTCCTTATTGATAGTAGTCTATCATCCCTATTAAGCCAGGCTATCACATTCTCCTACTGGTTCGATAACCTTGGTTCTCACTAAGGGGAATACTTATCGCTACTATATTGCTTCACTCTCTTCCTCTTAGAGAAAAAACCCAACGCAACACACAAGTAGCAACACGCAACAGAGCAGGTGACCATGATGGGGAGTTGGGCCGGCCTTGAGGAAAAGGTCAAGGTGGGCTTGCGGCTGGGAGGTAAGCCCTTTTCTTTTTATTTGATCTCTCTGTTTATATACATAAACAGTTAACAAAAATAAAAGACCAGTATGTTTGAGGTGAAAAATGAAATAAGTGAACATATCCTTGGAGCCCTGGAATTATGCTTGGTTTAATAAGAATAGTTTGGCAATTTTTTAGATATAGAAAATTTAAAAACAGTTTGAATTAAATTCAAACTAGCATGAATTTTGAATGCAACCAAAATAATTCCAAAAGGCATGAAGTTTGGCAGAGGGGTATTTGGTATGGTCTAGGATTTAATAAAATTAGTGGACGTTAATTAGAGACAAGAAAAATTACCAGTTGCAATAATTGGCTCAATTTGGAAAGAAAAGAAGCTAGATGATGGGGGTTTTCGACTTGGGTGAAAACTTCATGAATGGTTGCTGGAATGTGCATGGTGCAAAGCTGGATGGAGAGAGAAGAAAAGGTTTCACACAAAATCTCACATCATAGATAAATATGCAAACAAAACCATGATGATCATGATGGAAAACAATATTCCAAAGGCACACATGGCAAAATCATTCAACATGATAAACTCATGAACATGGCATACCATTGGTATGATGGATGCAATAAGCATGATGCAAAATTAATGATCTCAACCACAAACAAAACATGGAATCCAAAATGACAATTATCAAGATCATGGATACAAGCCTGGTATTATACTTGGGTTGTTACAACTCTCCCCCACTTACAAGAGATCTCGCCCCGAGATCTAGGAATGAGAAGAGTAAGTGGTAAAACTTAGTTTCTTCTTTGACAAATGAGTGAAATCCACGAACGTTGAAATGTTGAAAAAAAAACTTGAAAGAAAGGACACAACGGATAGTAAAAAATTTGAAGCACCCCGGTAGAGTAGAGGAAGAAGAAACGTCACGATAACCTTAGAGGTGGCAGAACATGAATGAAAAGCTCAATGGACGTGAATTAATTTGAAACCACTCCGGTTGAACCGAGATAGATAAAGAATGAGAAATAACGAATTTGGACAGCACTCCTGTTGAAAATGGAAGCAAAATTCGATAAAATGGGAAGAACTTGGAAAGATAGCAACAACACAATGCCTTCGAAAAAAGGAATCAAAGTTGGGTCGTTGGAACGAAAAGAACAGAGAAGAAAATAACATCTTGCACCACGAGGATAAATTTAAGAAAAAAGGTTTGAAAGGAGTTGTTGGAAAATCAACAACGAAAAGATATGCTTGTTGCGGGTTTATGGAAAACATCTCATGACTTTGAGATGTAATTCAACCACTAATCGAAAACAATTGATTCCTTGAGAAAAAAGAAAAGATGCAAAACTTCACCTCAAAAGATGAAGAAGAAATAATTACACCTCAAAATGCAAAATGAAGAACACTTCGATAATGAGGGAGACCTTGATGAATCACCATGAGGAATCTCTAATAAGAACTCTCGAAAGGAAAAGATTATTGAAAAGAAAGAACGGTTGGGAAGAACAAGATGAAGCCTTACACAAGATTTAGATGGAGCTTCGCGACGAGATAATTGAGATAGTTTGTAACTTTGGAAAGAAAAGATGAAGATTTGACCCCGAGAATTTTTATGTCCCGGCAACCTCCGGAAAAGAAAAGATGAAACTTAGAACCGAGAATGTATTCATCGTGAACAATCTCCGAAAGAAGGAATAAATCACCTCAAGGAAAACAAGAATAAGAATTATAATATGCCTATCCTCCATCAACTTAAACTAATGGCAAGCAATGGATTTGCATACTATTTAATTCTCTTGTAAAGATTGAGGAGAGATAAAAGCACAAACTTGAAGAAGTCTTCAACGAAACACCGATAAGAATTCGCAAACGAATGAGGATACTACGAATGAATGGGGATACATGAGGACGAAGAGAGCACGATCCAGCTAGATAAAACTTAAACAAGCCACCGGTAAGAATTTGGAGACAAACGAATAACACCAATTGAGAAGAATTGGAGAATGAAAGCTGAAATTTGGCAATGTGGGCTTATTCCGAAATGATGGATCTCCGGATAATCAAAAATGAAAATAACTCCTGAAACACTCTAGCTGGCACGAAAGAACTTCTCCTGGTCGGAAACAATTTGCGAGGATAGCATCAAGCTTGAGCTATGAATCTTCAAGATAATGAATCAGGATTTAAGAGAAACTCTCCTTCTGTCTTCAAAGCTGAGAATGATGATGGGGAACACCACCATAAATTATTGTGATACTCCGGATAAATGAATAAAGAAAGGTTGAGCCAACGATTAAAATAATTCGAAGCGATCTTGGAGAAGGAAAATGACTGGAGGAATTCATGCTTACGTCACACTTGAAAAATGATTTTGCGAAGAATCTCTGAGAAAGATTAGAAAAGCCAGGTAGGATCCTGGGGAAGAACCTGTAGGATATGGTCCCACTCAAAATAAACACCGTTGAAACGATTGCTTAGGAAGAGAGATTGCACTGGTACAAATTTAAAACTTGATGAGGTGAGAACCTGAAAATAATTTGAAAGCATTTTTAATGAAAAACATGAATCATCTGAGATGTCTTCATCACTCCGGAATTGAATAAAAGAGAGATATGAATAAACAAGAGAGGCTTGGATAAGCACTTATGACATGAAAAACATTGAACGAATGAAAAGGATATGGTTAACACCGAAATCTTGAATTGAATACACCAGAGAGGAAAACGAGAACGAAGAATGATGAAGTTGAAGCTCCTGAGAATCTAGGAAGCACACTTTATTCTAGATGTCTGGCTCCGGGAAAAAAATGGGTGGGAGGGTGGGGAAAACAAAGAAAACTTAGGACATATAAAACGATCACATTTGAGAGAAACTGAGAACTGATCTAGCAAATATTGAAATAAGATTGAATTGTCTTGCAGAGAAGCACATGTGTTGGGAAAAGACTTGTCTGGAAAATTTGATTACTCAAAAGGATTAGCACTTCCATATGAATATGAAAACATCACTTAGGAAAGATATGAAATCAACACTAGACATAGAAGCAACTCGAATTACCATACCCCCAACAAAACAAAGGACGAGGCTTGCGAATAAGCCAGAAACAAATACATAACCCATCATGCAGTTGTTGGAAGAATAATCCTAGGTAGATACTAGAATCCCCACCTAGAACTCCCGAAATTTCTTAGTTATGCAATCAGGTCCAACGCATACAAGGAGCAAAACTTCACACAGTTCCTAACATGATACTACGCTCCAATGTACCGAGTGCATTAAACACATAACCAAGAAACCTCGGAAATTTGTGTATCTCAGACCTTCGAAAATCAACGATACTAGACCTGGTAGATCACTCTGTGCGTTCGGTTTATTCGGTTTACATGGTTCGGTTTATACGGTTTTTCGATTTGTACGGTATCAATACTTCGGTAAATACGGTATGAGATATATATACGGTTCGGTTTCGGTATATACCAAATTATTTCGGTATATACCGTATAAACCAAAGTTGACGCGAATTTGAAAATGGCATATAACAATTTACAAATTTATGACTCAAAACACATATCGTTTTATACGAAGAGTATATAACTATATGAACTGTATATGCATGCATAAATTTGATGTTTCTGGACATTGCTTAGCATTCTTGTGAAGAGAAATATGACTTCATATAGTTATATAGTATGTTTTGGACCTCGTTGTCGGGTGGAAAACAGATGCACTTAACAGGAAATCTGGCTTCTGCACACAAAAATGACTACGTGTATGGTTGTTTCCCCAAGATATATAAATATATTTTGTACTTCGGTTTATTCGGTTAACCATTCGGTTTTTCGGTATATACCATAAAAACCAAACTTCAAAACGGTATGAAAAATTCATACCATACCGAAACCATAAAATTTGTTCGGTTCGGTTTATTTTCGGTATGGTTTTTCGGTTCGGTTTTAAAATGCACAGGGTGACTGGTAGATCATCCGAGCTATCTCATGGGAAAGTCATGGCAAGAGGTGAAGCATAAATAAATTATCTATCTAGGTAATTTAAATGAGTCCGGAAACAACACATAACAATTCCGGAAAATCCCCATATATAATTTTTCGAAATTGGTACTGCTCTGCCTAGAACACAATTTTAGAGTTATTAACAAGAAAAAAAT
Organism: Elymus sibiricus; assembly: GCA_039707655.1. Lineage (NCBI taxonomy): Eukaryota > Viridiplantae > Streptophyta > Magnoliopsida > Poales > Poaceae > Elymus > Elymus sibiricus. Next base: position 383,193,275 of record CM077667.1, on the reverse strand, counting down.
GAACCATGTTATTCTACACGTTTTTCTACTCCATTTACATATATAGTTCATTTAATTCAGAGCTGCGGTTATTTAGACAGGAATTAAACCATTTTAGCATGGAATTTATGCAAAATAATGCAAACAACATTTTTTAAATATTTTTAACACTATTGAAAGTAGAGCATTGTGAAACTACATGAAAATCTGAGCATGTTGCATATATGACATGTTTTATTTAGATGCATGGACATCTAGTTATGCACATTTTAAAAAGTGACAATTCTATAAAAATGCATGTCCTGGATTAATTGACAAATTTGCAACAGAGAAAAAAAACATGGCACGGGCCGAATGCAACTCACTATGCAAGCCCAGCAGCAGATAGGGCCCGAAGCAGATGTGTGTGCATGATTGAAAAAGATAGCACAGGGGAAAAGGAATTGAGGCTCCCAGTGATTCAATTCTAGGACCTCTGGGTGCAAAGGCTTGGCGCTGACCAGTGAGCTAGGTAGGTGTTTGTGATATAACTGGGGCCCGATGGCAAATGAAATAGAGGGCAGAGCTAAAAATATGGTGAGGCGAAATTGTAGAGAAAGGATTGCCGCCATGGAGATTCGATCCCTTGACCTGCAAGATGTGAGCGAGCGTGGCTAACCAACCGGGCTGGTGATGTGTTCTGGCTAACGAAGGAGCACGGGTCTCTTTGAATGGATCGAAAAGCCAAGCCTTGATTTTTCCATGAACACACGGTGGTGTTCGTTGTGGTCCATGCTGATGAGCAAGGCAGCGACCGAGGATGCAGAGCTGTAGCGGGGGTGCGGAAATTGCAGAGGAGTGCGTGTGCGGTCGCGCGCGTGCAAACGCTCGAGCACGAGCTCGTGCTCGACTCAAGCGTGACACGGCATGGCGAGGAGGTAGCGACAGGAGACGAGCAACGGCGGCTTCATGTTCCTCTCTGCTCTCTCTCTGGATCGAAGCAGAAGGAGGCAAGGGAAGGGGAGAGAGGTGGCGGCGGCGCGAGGGAAGGAAGAAGGAGGGGAACCTAGGGGGTGCGAGGCTTTATGGGGGGCGTGGACGGCGTCCCTCGACGTCCATGACGGGGCTGGCGCTGCTGCTGTGCCAGAGGTAGGAGACGGCGCTTGCAATGGAGCAGGTGACCGTGAAGGGGAGTTGGGCCGGCCTGGAGGAAAAGGTCCAAGTGGGCTTGCGTGCTGGGAGGTAAGCCATTTTCTTTTTATTTGATCTCTCTATTAATATACATAAACAGTTAGCAAAAAGAAAAGACCAGGATGTTTGGGGTGAAAAATGAAAGAAGTGAACGGTTTAATAAGAACGGTTTAGCAATTTAATAAGAACGGTTTGGCAATTTTTTAAAGATGGAAAATTTAAACAAGTTGAATTTTGAATCCAACCAAAATAATTTCAAAAGGCATGAAATTTGGCCGAGGGGTATTTGGCAGGTCTAGGATTTAAGAAAAATTAGTGGACATTAATTGGAGACAGGAAAAATTGCCACTTGCAATAATTGGCTCAATTTTGAAAGAAAAGAAGCTAGATGATGGGGGTTTTGGACTTGGGTGAAACTTGATGAATGGTTGCTCGAATGTGAAGGTGCAAAGGTGGATGGAGAGAGAAGAAAAGGCTTCACACAAAATCTCACATCACAAATAATTATGCCAACAAAACCATGATGATCATGATGGAAAACAATATTCCAAAGGCACACGTAGCAAAATCATTCAACATGATAAACTCATGAACATGGCATAACATTGGTATGATGGATGCAATAAGCATGATGCAAAATTAATGATCTCAACCACAAACAAAACATGGAATCCAACATGACAATTATCAAGATCATGGATACAAGCCTGGTATTACACCTGGGCTGTTACATGCGGAGCGGAAAGCCGCGGTGCAAGACGTCCTTGAGGTCACCGTCGTGCAACACAAGGCCATCGTTCAGGACAACCAGGCCCTCGCCGCCAAGGCCACGCAGGAAGCGACGACGCACACCCTCCTCATGCTAGTGTTTAGCTGACCCATGTCGGTCATTCTTTCCGCCGCCACCATGGCCGCGGCGAGCACATGCTCGTCAACCGTTTGTCCTCCACAGGGCCAGTCGCCGAGCTCCTCCACAACACCTCAAATGGACGGTGTTCATTCGACGCACGAGCATGTTGCGATGGGGGTGTTCATTTTAAAGGCTGGCATGTGTGCCAGCCGCTGGCGCTCTTGCCGGCGTGAAACCATGGAGATGTTCATTTTGTAGGCTGACATGTGTGCCGGCCACTGGCGCTCTTGCCGGCGTGAAACTATGGGCAAGGACGAATCCAAGGGGGGCGAGGGGGGCCCAACGATTTGGACTTTCCACTAACAACGCTATATAGCCAGCCCAAACAATTTGTGGATGACTAATTAAGCCCCCCTAATCAAGTAAAGCCCAACTAATCTCCCAAGCCCAACTATACCAGGCCTCAAAAGCAAACAGGAACGCAGTCACAGGTCGTTTCCCTTTTTGCCTTCGATGCTTGTCGTTGTTGCCGAGCCGCCGCAGAAGTCTAGGGCAGTTTCGATCCATCCCTATGCATTTGCGTTCAATATGTGACAAAAAATTCTGGAGGGGGCAAGGCGATCCTTGCGTGGACGCACGGCCAGCCGGTGGCACACCCAACATGAGGGGCAACCAACAAAGGAAAATGGTTAGATTGGTCCTTGTGTTGTATTCTCATCTTTCATGCTGGGCTTATATATCTTCCAAAATTAGACCAACACAACTAGAACTGCAGAAAATTCAAACCTAAATTTTTAATTAGGGAGTATTGCTAATCCGAGAAACAAGGTTTTGCATAGTTTATTTCCTCATGAAGTAGAAATATTTAGTTCATTACGCTTCTTGGTAACTTTTGATGAAAATTCAATTGTCCAGAACCAAACATCTGTTTCCTCCTCCCAGTGAACATTTAGTTTGTTAACCTAAACTGTTTTCGCGTGATTACTTTTCTCCGTGCTCTAGAGGAAAATCTCGCCTCCCCTATGTTAGAATCCTGGCTCCGTCCCTAACTATGGGGTGTTCAATTTGTAGGCTGCCATGGGTGTTGACGCTGGCGCTCTGACCGGCATGAACCATGGCTGTTGCGTTGCCTAACTTCCAATTTTCATTTCCTTTACAAAAATTTCAGGCAGCCATATGAAATGCGTCTGTCGGTTGTAAAAGTGGCCGCCGTCCCTTTGCCCGATCCAAACGGAGATGATCCGGCCGTGCCAGCAACGCAGCCGAGAGGCTCCTGCGCGCGTCGCAGCAACGGTGCCGCCGCTGTGCTGTCCTGCAACGAACGACAGGAGAGGGCAGCGTGGGCGGTGTCGTCCCGTCCCGTCCCACAAGGCTCGCATGTTACCCTCACGCCGTCAACCGTCATCAACTGGCCACAAAAGGGAAGCTGGCGGAGACGAGCACGCGCACCGTGACTCGGCCGGAATAGAAAACACCACTCCCGATCCCACCCCGCCTCCCTCGGCCGCCTCGCCCAATTCCGCCCGCCAGCCCAACGCTCGCCGCGCTCTCTGCTCTCCAGCCCGAATGAAGGCGGAGGCCCGGGCCGAGAACTCCGGGCCACCCGCGCCCCCTCCGCTGCCCGTCCCCGAGAAGCGCCCGGCCCCGGCGGACGGCCGGGAGGATGAGCGGCCCCGGACGAAGCGGCGCCGCGCGAGCGTCGCGGCGCTCGACGGCGTGCCCTGTGCCGCGGCCAAGGGTGGGGACGGCGAGGTGGACGGGAACCGTGACGGCGGCTCGTCCTTCTCCTTCCAGCACGCGCGCGGCGGTTTCGTGGCGCTGGAGACGACGCCCAAGTTCGGGTCGTTCAACCCGCCGGTGGCCGCCGAGCAGGACCCAGAAGATTCACGGGCTTTGAAGGAGGAGGAGGAGGATACGGCCTCGGCCACCGGAGTCGAGGATGGCAAAGACGGGAGTTCACAGTCAGTGGCGGCGGTGGACGATCAGGGCCGTCGCCATCCGGGAAGACAAACTGAATCGGAATCGGAACGATGACTTTGCTTGGAGTTGGAGTGGTAATGGACGATTTGATTCGTTTCTTCTCCGCGGCTCAGTTTAGATTTCAAGGGCGTCAATGTTGTTCTCTTCCTTCCTAGTAGATCATGTGATGGTTGCAGTCCAAGGGAATGTATGCCAAAGCTTTGTTTTCTCATGGAATGGAACATTGGAAGTCAATGTTGATTCCTTTGATATATACAGTAGAACCAAACCTGACTGATCTTTTTATGTCATACTTATACAGAATGCACTAACTCTTCTTGCCAAGTGATCTGGAAACAATTGTGATTCCTTACGGCTGCGCATGCTGGTGAACTGGTGATAGATACCTACTGAGGATTTGCTTAATTTATTTAATTACCGTTTCCCTTTACAAAATCGAATTTTCTTATCAACGAACTTATAGTGTAGCTGTTCTTCTCATGCCAACATGGATTGGAACAAATCCACACCTGTGTACCACAACCAGAAAACTGAAACCAAATACAGAACATCACTCAGTCAACAACTGGTGCTGCTTCTGACAGTGAATCTTCTTTGCTAAACGTGGCATTCGACGACATTGGCTCCCTGTACCACTCGTCCTCCTCACGAGTGAGAAAGCGAGCCTCTGCACCAAAGACATGAAGGGTTCAAAATGAGCGCAACCACGGGTTCCAGATTGTTTGTTTAACACTGCTTTTGTCAATCCGAATATCAGCAATCAAGTTTTGTCTATGTGTTCGGCAACTGAGCTAAGCATTTTGACTGTGTATACTACATGAAAAGCATAAATTTTGTGAAATGCAATAGGCAGCATACCTGACACAAAAACGTCCTTGTAGTCATCATCGTCATACACAAACGCAGGTGGGTCTGGGGAACCAATTCCAACTATAGTGCTTCCACTGCATGAAACATTCCAATGTTGTCCCCATTAAATAGTGTGACTACGAAATGCGGTCCCAAATTGCAAATGCACATGAGGGGGTCTATTAGCCCTGGTTGGTATATCATACTTGTTGCATGGAATCTCACATCTTAAATACGATATTTTTTGTACTGTAATTTCACAGAATGACTGACAGCGTTTAGGTGCTTCTATATCAATGCTGACTACAGAGCATAATTTCATAACTGGAGCTCTCGAAAAGACTCCTCTGACTGACCCAGGAGTAAGGCAAAATATAATGTTCTGAGGGAAGCAAAATATAAACCAAAGGAAGAGAAGAAGAATATGATGGTGATTAAAGCTAGAAAAAGACTACTTTGGAATAACCAGGTTCTTCATAGTTTGGTAAGAGAATATGCCCTCTTACCTTCCTGACATAAAAACAGCACTGTAATCTCCCCTATTGGATGCAATAAATCGTTTCTTCAACTTCTTTAGTGACCTCAACACCTCAAAAGCTGGAGGCTCTGGAAAAAGGAAATGAGGAACATGAACCATTTGTACTGATGTTATTCAGCAACATACAAAATAAAATATTGAACATATATAATGATAGTCTATAACAACATATTGTAATCACACATTCCATACCTAGATCATTTACACAAACATCTTGTGATATCCCATTTTGGGTAATCTCCTTGAGCAAAGCCAAAGGATCAGCTTCACTAGTCTGATCTAACCGGAGTCGCTGCAGTATACGAAGCTTGTCAGGAAAAGCATGCACTTTAAGTTAAGAAATCTAAATACGTATTACCTTGTAAACTTCAGCGGTTGAGCATGCTTCAGGTGGCTTTATTAGAACCATTGGCAGATTCTCTGGCAACAGGTTCGGAATATCTTGGACAATCTGCATACATTTAACTTCAAAGTTGTAGATTATAATCAGCCACTTCAGCATCAAGGTAAACATAGATCATGGATATACATTTCCATGTCAGTGTCTAGTTTATGGTAATGAAAAACAAATTTTGGAAGCTGAAGGGAACCCCTCTACAAAAGTCAATATTTACTTGAATACAGTCGAATAAGGCAACTCCTATAAATAAAAATCAGTGATGTAGTATGGCCCAATTGCAATAGTGTATCGGCTAAACTAATTATCAAAGCAACTGTCAATAAGTTGAAACAGGGTTCAGGTGAAATGCTTCAGTCTTTCTGGTCCAGGATATCGTAGATGTACTTGTAAGAAACTGAATGATGGATCTACTCCAACATATTAATGTGGCCTGGCTTTTCTTCTAGAGTTTTCTTTTCAAACATAGGACTTCACATATAAGAAACTGAAAAAGGTACTAAAGTTCTTTTGGAAGACTCAGATTGTCCTATCAGGATTGAAGCAAATAGTTTCATGCCAGTATCACAGAAAATCATCACTCAATTCGCAGCAACTCCAGGAAAAGTTTTGGTGGATTCCATCCTGAAGGAAGCTATTGGATGTTGGCAGGTGAGAAGGCGCTCCTGCATCTACCACTCCATGCGCTGTCTCCCTACGCCGTACCGTAGGATAGAGCAAGCTAGCTCCCTGTATAGTCTTTTCCTTTTGCTGTCATCAGTTGTTTTTTGTTCCTTAGTAGGCTGCTTTGTACCAGTTTCAGTTTCTGTTTGCCTCCTACTTTGTATCATCTTGATGCCTTCTTATGATATACAACAACAACAACAACAAAGCCTTTAGTCCCAAACAAGTTGGGGTAGGCTAGAGGTGAAACCCATAAGATCTCGCGACCAACTCATGGTTCTGGCACATGGATAGCAAGCTTCCACGCACCCCTGTCCATGGCTAGTTCTTTGGTGATGCTCCAATCCTTCAGATCTCTCTTTACGGACTCTTCCCATGTCAAGTTCGGTCTACCCCGGCCTCTTTTGATATTTTCAGCATGCTTTAGCCGTCCGCTATGCACTGGGGCTTCTGGGCCTGCGCTGAATATGTCCAAACCATCTCAGACGATGTTGGACAAGCTTCTCTTCAATTGGCGCTACCCCAACTCTATCTCGTATAACATCATTCCGGATTCGGTCCTTCCTTGTGTGGCCACCCATCCATCTCAACATGCGCATCTCCGCCACACCTAACTGTTGCACATGTCACCTTTTAGTCGGCCAACACTCAGCACCATACAACATTGCGGGTCGAACCGCCATCCTATAGAACTTGCCTTTTAGTTTTTGTGGCACCCTCTTGTCACAGAGAATGCCAGAAGCTTGGCACCACTTCATCCATCCGGCTTTAATTCGATGGTTCACATCTTCATCGATATCCCCATCCTTCTGCAACATTGACCCCAAATATCGAAAGGTGTCCTTCTGCAGCACCACCTGCCCATCAAGGCTAACATCCTCCTCCTCCTCGTGCCTAGTAGTACTGAAAGCGCACCTCATGTACTCGGTTTTAGTCCTACTAAGTCTAAAACCTTTCGATTCCAAGGTTTGCCTCCATAACTCCAACTTCCTGTTGACCCCCGTCCGACTCTCATCGACTAGCACCACATCGTCCGCAAAGAGCATACACCATGGGATATCTCCTTGCATATCCCTTGTGACCTCATCCATCACCAAGGCAAAAAGATAAGGGCTCAAAGCTGACCCTTGATGCAGTCCTATCTTAATCGGGAAGTCATCAGTGTCGCCATCACTTGTTCGAACACTTGTCACAACATTATCGTACATGTCCTTGATGAGGGTAATGTACTTTGCTGGGACTTTGTGTTTCTCCAAGGCCCACCACATAACATTCCGCAGTATCTTATCATAGGCCTTTTCCAAGTCAATGAACACCATATGCAGGTCCTTCTTTTGCTCCCTATATCTCTCCATAAGTTGTCGTACCAAGAAGATGGATTCCATGGTCGACCTCCCAGGCATGAAGCCAAACTGATTTTTGGTCACGCTTGTCATTCTTCTTAAGCGGTGCTCAATGACTCTCTCCCATAGCTTCATTGTATGGCTCATCAGTTTAATTCCACGGTAATTAGTACAACTCTGAACATCCCCCTTGTTCTTGAAGATTGGTACTAATATACTCCGTCTCCATTCTTCTGGCATCTTGTTTGCCCGAAAAATGAGGTTGAAAAGTTTGGTTAGCCATACTATCGCTATGTCCCCAAGGCCTCTCCACACCTCAATGGGGATACAATCAGGGCCCATCGCCTTGCCTCCTTTCATCCTCTTTAAAGCCTCCTTGACCTCCGACTCCTGGATTCGCCGCACAAAACGCCTGCTAGTATCATCAAAGGAGTCGTCCAAATCAATGGTAGAGCTCTCACTCTCCCCATTGAACAGCTTGTCAAAGTACTCCCGCCATCTATGCTTAATCTCCTCGTTCTTCACCAGGAGTTGATCTGCTCCGTCCTTGATGCACTTGATCTGGTCAACATCCCTCGTCTTCCTCTCTCGGATCTTGGCCGTCTTATAGATGTCCCTTTCACCTTCCTTCGTGTCTAACCGTTGGTAGAGGTCCTCATACGCCCGACCCCTTGCTTCACTCACAGCTCGCTTTGCGGCCTTCTTTGCTATCTTGTACTTCTCTATGTTGTCTGCACTCCTATCCAGATATAGGCGTCTGAAACAATCTTTCTTCTCCTTAATCGCCTTCTGGACATCATCATTCCACCACCAGGTATCTTTAGCTTCTCTTCTACTTTCCTTGGACACTCCAAACTCCTTTGAGGCCACCTTACGAATGCAAGTCGCCATCTTCATCCACATGTTGTCTACATCACCTCCTTCCTCCCAAGGGCCCTCCTTAATGACCCTCTCCTTGAACGCCTGAGCTACCTCCCCCTTGAGCTTCCACCACTTCGTTCTAGCGACTTTGGCACGCTTGTCCCGCTGGACACGAATCCGAAAGCGGAGGTCAGCAACCACAAGCTTATGCTGAGGGACAACACTCTCTCCAGGTATCACCTTACAGTCTAGGCATGCACGCCTGTCTTCTCTTCTCGAGAGGATGAAATCAATCTGGCTAGAGCGTTGCCCACTACTGTAAGTCACTAGATGTGATTCTCTCTTCTTAAAGAGGGTGTTAGCTACGATCATGTCGTAGGCTAGCGCAAAGCTTAAGACATCTTCTCCTTCTTGGTTCCTGATGCCATAGCCAAATCCCCCATGCACCCCTTCAAAACCTGTGTTAGATGAGCCCACGTGGCCATTGAGGTCTCCTCCTATGAAGAGCCTCTCGCCAGTCGGTACACTCCTAACCATGTCCTCTAGGCCTTCCCAGAACTCCCTCTTGGTGTTCTCATTGAGGCCTACTTGTGGGGCATACGCGCTGATAACATTGAGAACTAAGTCCCCAACTACTAGCTTGACCAGGATAATCCGGTCCCCACGTCTCTTGATGTCTACCACTCCATCCTTGAGGCTCTTGCTGATCAAGATGCCTACTCCATTTCTGTTTGCCACCGTCCCCGTGTACCACAGCTTGAAGCCGGTACCCTCCACCTCCTTCGCCTTTGTCCCCTCCATTCGGTCTCTTGGACGCAAAGGATATCAACGCCTCTCCTTACCGTTGTATCAACTACCTCCCGAAGCTTACCTGTCAGAGAACCTACGTTCCAGCTACCTAAGCGAATCCTCCTAGGCTCGGCTAGCTTCCTTACCCTTCGCACTCGTCGAGTCAAATGCGAAGACCCTAGCTCAATTTCCACTACACCCGGGTGCCGATGTAGTGCGCCACTAAGGATGCGACGACCCGATCCTCGCTCACTTGCCACCGTATCCAGACCACGATACGGCGCGCCACCTGGGGGATGACGGCCCGGCCCTTGCCCATTTTCCACCACACCCGGGTTCCGATGTGGCGCGTCGCTGAGAGGGTTACGCCCCAACGAAAATCTATTGGGTTTCATCTCCATAAGAGTGGCTGAGTTTTGACGTTGGCTCGCCAAGCCTATCACAACCCTCCTCCTTTACCCGGGCTTGGGACCGGCTATGTTGAGACAACATAGGCGGAGTTCTTCTTATGATATACAATGACACAAATTTTGGTCTCTGTTTGAGGAGGGGAAAGACCGCACATGCCTTAATGGAGTAGGGACTATTCACTGGGAAGGACTACAATTAGAAGCCTAGTCTCACCATGATTCAAGGAAAATAGTAGTAGAACAGATAGTGCTTCACATACCTCTCCTCTACCGGTACAATATGCTGCTCCTCGTGAAAAGAAGAAGGGGATATCTGATCCAATCTCACCAGACCATTCTTGAAGATCTTTTTCTGAAGCAATGCCACCACTAAACTGGTTAGCAGCCCATAGTGCAGTTGCAGCATTACTGCTTCCTCCACCAAGACCAGCACCAGTTGGGACCTTCTTATCAAGATGTATCTACACTTCAACAAGGACAAGAGTAAAAGATAAAATCTATAGCAAGTAAAATAAAATAACCTTCGCTTGCTTTAATGTCAAAACAATGTACAGTTTACATACCCAAAAGTGCTTATCAGTGCCAGTTTTCTTGCGGTAAAGATCAAGTGCCCTGATGATCTATAGATTCATGAAATAGAAAAAGTAAGGTAAGGTAATAAAGATGCTTCAAGTTTATTTGTTAGTTGATATAAGAAATATCTATAGCAAGCATACCAAGTTACTCTCATCAACTGGGACACCTGCAACATTGGTTGATAGCCGATCTTTGCTTTTACTTGGCGACAGTGAGAATTTGATGGTATCACCCAAACTAACCACCTGGTTCATATATACGATTATCAAAAGTGATACAGAGAACAGCTCTACAAAGCAGAACGAACCATAACCATATCAATAAAAAGGAACAAAATGACACTATAACATAGGGTTAGGATCAGATATGGTAACTTAATTTGGAGAAAGAATAATATACATTGCAGATTCAGTTGTTTATTACTAGCTTACCCAATGCACAAGAACTTAGGGGGAAACTGACATATTAGTACATAGAATGGCTATAGCTATACCAGAAAAGATCATACAGCCGATAAGTTGGTACATCTTACAGATTATGCGAATAAAAGAAACATCTCTACAGATTTATTTTTAATCTTTTACCTGCCAGGTTTTCCCCCAAAAAACATTAATCTTCCATACTACAACTCCATGAAAAGATGAATGGCACTAAATTTAAAATCACCCTCTCCACATATGTTCATGCAGACATCAGTAAACAAGCACAAGAAATAACTCACGTGAAACAGAGAAGCCAGGTCATGGAACCCATCTGGTCTCTTCCCGGTTATCCTCAAGAAGACATTAATCTACAAGGTAAAATGCTATGCAGGTCTGGGTCAATGGGCAAAACAATAAGAACCAAATTTAACCTTTTCCCTGCTTATCACTAGCATAACAACAGGTACATACTTTGCAAGGTGAGAACAGGTTGAGCCGTGTAATCCCGACATCCTTGTCAATTTGGTCGGCTAGCTGGTTAAACTTGGCTTGTGCGTCATATGTAAGCTTAACAAAAACACGGCTATAAATTAGAATATAAAATATGTAGGAGAAAAAACAACAATAGCAGTGGATTCTCTTAAATTGCCAAAACTGCAGTCAATTTTACATAATGCAATACAGAAAACATGGAAAAAGTTTATGGGAGGCAGGTATCATAGCCCTATAAGCAAGGAAAATACTCAATCGTTTCATTGACAGTCGACACCATACAAGACAACTATGATGAAATGGAAGCCCGTGTTATTAATCTGCAGTAAAGCATCTTCAGACGAGCGGAATCACACGAACCCCACAGCCCACAGGCAGGAAACTGCGCAGGTGACTACCTAATTGGAGGGGTCAGAAATCACAAATAACGCCGGGAGAGAGTGCAGAGCAATCGATCACCTCGATTTTCTTCCTCCCTTGCTCGGCCGACGCGGCGACTCTTATACTAGAAGACCGTCGGCTCCTGGCGCTGGAGCTGACGCCGGCGGAAGCCGCCGCCGCCGCGGGTCGGGCCTGGAACCGGAGGTGCCTGGGCGCGGCGGGGTTGCAACGGTGGGGCTGGTACAGGCTCTGCGAGAGAAGATGGGCGGAACAAGCCATGGCTGCCGCCGCCCGGAGTACTCGGGGCTGGGAAACGGGGAAGGGAGCGGGGGAAGGAAGAAGATAACACGGTAGCTAGCCGGCCACTCTGGCTCTGGCGGGGCGACGGGTTTGAGCAGTGGCCTCCGGTCAAGAGGCCCTCCTCGTCCTCGACATGTGTTTGGAATTTTGGTGAACGTGGGATAGATAAGTCAGGGCGGCCTGATTAAACAAGTAGCAGCAGCAGCAGCAGTAGCAGGACAAAATGGCATCTCCACGCCTCGCTCGCTGGCACGTTTCTTTTGTGCGGCACGCAGAAAAAGCTGCCGTTTCAGATCGGATTCTGCTTGCTCATTGCTTATCATCGCGTGGTAATACAAGTTCAACTGGAACTGAACCAGTACAGTTCGATATACTATATTTGCTTTACTGCAGACTAGTAACAGAACACGGTTCACTGCTCACTCAGTAGACAGCTTACATTTTAGACACAGCTCCAGCCAACATAAGGCGAACGTTACAGGCATCCACCACAGATTCATCATATATATATCTGAACTCCACACCACTCCTCCAGCTTGGAGCAGGAGCTCAGGGAGAGTCTGTCAGGGATCATAGTGCCACTCAGAGTAGGTTATCTGGCCAGGGTCGTCGTTGTAAACCGCGGGCTCGCCCCCGCCTCCTCCGTACTGGTAAGAACTGGGGCCGGGGCCGGGGCTCGACCCGAACGGCCAGAGGAACGAGAACGGGCTCCCTCCGTCGTCGACGTCGTTCCTCGCGACAGGCCCAGGGTCGGCTCCGGCTCCGGTGAGCCCACGGCCCACGGCTTCGCTGGCGTGGGCCGAATGTCGCGGGCGGGCTGCATTGTTGTCTGATCCTCGCTGCGGCGGCAGCGGGTGGCGGCAAACTGGGCAGGAGTTGTGCTGAACCAGCCAGGGGATGATGCAGTTGGCATGGTACAGGTGCTTGCACGGCATCTCCCTCGCCTCCGAGCCGACTTCGAATCTGTCCGTGCAGACTGGGCAGACTGGATCATCGCTCAGATGCCTGCGGGTTATCCTCACCACCGGCATGGAGTCGATCGCGGACTGAGGAGCTGGCGCTGGTCCTTGACGGTTGCTGGTCTGCAGTAGCAGCTGCTCGAACAGAGCTTCGAGGCTGGGACCAACGAGGAAGCCGCTGAAGTTTGGTCGGTCGGCGCCGATTCTGCGGCCTCCCCTGACAAGCACGTTTACTCCGCTGTCGTCACCCGCCTGAGCAGGCATGTTGCTGCCGAATATCAGCCTAGGGCCAATCGAGGACGGCCTTCCTTGTGTGGTACTTGCCCAAGCTGCATTAGGATCAAACACAGGATTGCTGCCCATTTCTGCCATCCGTCGACGCATGAGGGCAGACATAGCATCCATCATTCCAAATCGTCCATCTAGGCGATCATCGAAGCGTGGCCCAAACATACCGTAGGTGTTCAAAGCGCCTCCTATCTCACTGATCTCTTGTATGAAGCCATCATTGCAGTTGGGGCAGATTATATCTTGTCCATGAAGACGAATTGGCCGACGGCACGCATAGCACCAATGTGTGGCTCTATTTGACATTTTGTATCTGTGACAGATTAAGCTCCCAGCATTAGCATTTAGTTTCTATATTTTGTAGTACCAACGACGAGCAACATTTGAAAACATACACTAGCACAAGTGAACACTAAGGGACAAAAGTAAGCAGGATAACTGTATTTGATTAATACTGTATTACACTTACATCATTCATCAAATGGCAAGTTTGCCCATATAGATTATACATATGTCATGAAACAGAATCAACGTGTTTAGCTGCAAATATTACCTCTATATTTCCTAATTTGGGTTTCTATTATTGATGCGTACAACAATTAACTCTGTGTAAATCCATACTAGGAAGAGAACAAGAGAATGGTGTCAGAAGTTACTGTGCTACTGCAATGCAATCCATTTGGCTACACTATGATAAAAAAAAAGGATAACTTTATCAGTCCAATTATGTGTGATTAGTATCGTATGCAGAGTACACACTGAAATGCTTTTTTTAGTATGTAATTTAAAAAAAATGACTGTAATCTGAAATGCTTGTCTCCACATTTCGTTACGGTTCACATTTGTGGGCTATTGTACAGTTTGTTTTTCAGTAGACTGGAAGGAAATAACAGATAAGAACAACTCACGTTTCTCACTAGAACTTATCCCACTGAGGTTTGAAAGACTGCAGGAAGTGCTTATTGCTGCTTTTTCTATCTTTAAGGGATAAACCCTAACCCCCAGGGTACTACATGGAAAACTCACCACTTATGATTGGCTATGTATGCTATCCAAATTTCATATGATTGCCTGTCAGCATGCTACTGAATCGTGTCCTCTGAATAAACAAAGTATCACCTCTATTCCGAATTATACGACGTTTTGGATATTTCAATATGAACTACATACGGACTGAAATGAACGAACAAACACACTAAAATGCGTCTATATACATCCGATTCAGAAAAAAGTTAGAACATCTTATAATTCGGAACAGGGGGAGTAATTGCCAGTGATTTCTTAGCAAACGATCCACTTACATGATTACTAAGAATAATGCTCATGAACCAATTATCCTACTAGACCAAAGTTTAACATTATTTGCCCATTACACTGCCTGTGCTATGTCTGAGAAGCAACTACCAAATATCCACCGATGCACTATGATTCTGCTAAGACGTTAAGACGCGATACAAAACAGAATTGCTACACATGCTAATAGGCTATCCAGCCTGTGTGAGAAACCCTGTTTTGCTGCATGGCTGCTATGCTAAGTGGTGCAGATGTGTATTTAGAACCGTTATTATGTCGGAGTGCTTTTGTTAGTATATATGCCAGATTAAAAAATACTGCAGGTTGCAACAACTTGTTCCCCGAATCCAATTTTAAAAGGGGGACGATCTTTGCGACGACGTAGCCAACCCTAGGACCACGCATTCGTCTCGTGCAAATGAAATTAGGAAAGGCGACAGAACTCATAATCTCACACCTCGCGCCAGAAATCAGTACCAGTTCATCAGTACCCATAATAATCTCACAACAGGCGTCAATTCGCCACTGACAGGAAGGTAAACAAGGGACGGACAATGCCATGAATCATTCAATGCGTGAATCTAGCAAACCCATGCGTCCCCAATTCGGCGACAGCCCACCCCCGACCCGAATCTCACGCGGCTGGGGCACGGAAAGGGGCCACCGAGATCGGCGGGCGCTCACGCAGAAACCCTAAGCGATTAGCACCAAGAGCATCGATGGGGGCTGACCTTTGATCCCGGCGGGGTGGAGGAGGGACGACGGAGGGGCGGGCGGAGGCTGTTGGGGCGCTGGGGGGAGTGGAGAGGAGTGTGTGCGTGATGTGTGACGGGGAGTGATCAGGAGGCGCTGCGGTCATATAAACGCGGCGGGTTGTGCGGCGAAGCGTGGCACGGCGGTGCCACCGATCGAGTCGAGTGAGCAGTGCGCCGTTCGCTGTACCGCGCGGGGCCCCATGGTTAGGTGGCGTGCGCGGGGGTGGGAGGAGGCGTGGTGCGCTCCAGCACCACTCGACGGACCACGAGGCTGCGCGCGCCCCTTGCTTCCGGGTCACCACCAGCAAGCATGGGTCGGAACGAGTATCAAATAATTCTGGAAAATAATCTATGCATGTAAATGTCCTAGTCTTTGGTGTGCTTCTGAGAATTCTCACAAAAACAATTCTTGTCACAAAGAGAATTAAGATGTGGTTGAATGGCTAGGAGGATGGTTGTGTCTTCAGCCCATCAGATCAAACATGAGTTTGCGTGACTGCATTCATAGGGTGAGCGAATGTGCGTGTATGTGATCATTTGCGTTTGTATTGTATTTAAAAAAAAAAAAACTTGTTGTAGGGTAGATTTTACGTCTGCCATAAATATAACAAACAATTCTTAACTTATTGTTTTGAAGTACCAAAAAAAGATCTTTCCTCTTTAAGTGCAAAAATGTCTTTTTGGTTATGAAGAGTTGGAAAGTGTGGATTGCTTTCTTCATTTCAGTTGAGTAGACATGAACACATATTTGCAAACATTTTAACAAATTTATCGTTCATCATGAGAGAAGTCGTTTTCGCATCTCTATGTACTTACTTTCTTAATTTCATGACTCAGATGTTATGATTTGTGTTTTAAAAGGGGTCATGTTTACGGTCTGGATGGGGTGAGTAGACATGAAGGCATATTCTAGTCAGTTTTAGGTTTGAAAACTTTTAAGGTAAGTCCTAGTAATCTTTAGCATAAATCAAGCAAATTGATAAGTAATGCAACGGAGAATAATAACTTGCATGAAAGTAAATAGTTTAGTGAAGATGATGTGCCCCCAAAAAAAGAGTGAAGATGATGTGAACATAGAGGGGCTTGAAGATATTTCACCGAGGTTCTGATATTTTCTGCTATCGTACTCCTTGTTGATGCAGGGTTTGAACCAAATGGTTCTAAGATTACAAGGACCTCGATTGCGACGCCCACCAAGCGCAATCAACATGTTCCACCATGGTCTATCGACCTTCCATTGTCAAGCCTCGCTAAGGGGTAGATCTTCATAAAATAGGCGATCTTCTTACCTTTACAAACCTCGGGTCATTCACAAGTAGAGGACGAATGCTCTTAAGTAACACCCAACTATCAAGGAGGTGCACGCCCTTCAAGAGTAACAACAAAGCAAAGTTGTAGGGTATAACTTTTTTAAAAGATCTTTAGTCAAAGTTCTTCTCAAGAACCAATAGGATCTCTCTCTCACACACACAAAGGATGTGAGTGGCGTAAAAAGAGATTAACACTAAGTTTGAGGGTTCAAGAGGAAGGAAGAAGTATTGGTCTTCAAAGAATCGAAGAAGTGTTCATGGAATCACCCATCACTTCTTGTCTTACTTCTTGCCTAGCAGCTCCCCCTGACCATGTGGTAGTTGGATATGAGTGAAAATGGGGTTGAATGGCTTGCCCCAACAAAGGTGTGTGCAGGTCTATATAGAAAGCTCGGCAGAAATCTAACCAAAGAATAACTAGCTCAAAATTTCCAAAGTGGAGGAACAAGTTCTTTGGAACTTCAGAACGTGTTCCAAAATTGAATGGCCGAAACAATGGGAAACTCTAGAAAAATATTGTACTCAAAAGTACCGGGATAAGAATAAGCGGTCTGAAAGACCAAAATGCCGCCTTTTGTGTGTATTTAACTAGCTTAGAAGTACCGAGTAAAACCAATTGCTATGTATACCATAGTAGATAGAAAAGTTCTCGAACTAGGATCATCCATAAATGTTAGGGTCATAGCTCGGAAATAGCAAATGAAAAAGCTCAGAGGTTCCGGGACTTTTACTCTGAACGGAAAGAGAAGCAACTGAAAGGAGTTCAGAAGTGTCGTGTAAAAAGCTAGACTTCAGACGTGCCAGAGCTAACAGAGAATGTCTCAAAAGTTGGACTCGGAAGTGCCGGGGCTAACACAGAATGTCTCAAAAGTTAGACTCAGAAGTGCCAGGGCTAACATAGAATGTCTCAAAGATGAGCGACAATTTTGAACTGTCGAGAACTAGGTGTCTCTCTAGGTTAACACTCGGATAGGCTCGGTAGTACTAAAAGAAAAACTTCGATGGTACCAGGGCTGTAAAAAACATAGAAGTGTGGTGTCAAGAGTGAATTCTTGTGGTAACTTTGGCTTGTGAATTTTCATAGATGTTCGTACGAAAGGACCTTTGCTTGTGCCCCTCTTGATAGTATAGTTTTCTTGATAGTCTAGTTTGCTTGTGGATCTTAGATTTACCAAAACCCCGGAAATTACATTCTAAAAATTTGAGGTAGACACCATCTTCAAAAGTTGCAAGTATGGATCACAATTGATGTTCAAAAGCATTACGACCTAAGTCCTAAATAAACTTTATAAAAAAATTAGTCCTCTCAATTGCCTTGTCGTTAATAGGGGTATCTAAAAAATAAATTTTACACATCCTTCCTCTTTTCTTCCTCACGAGAGCTCTCTCGTTCTCCGTCTCCCTTGAGAGTCCCCCGTGGATCTCCGGGTCAATCCCGAGCCTCTCTCGCCGGAATAGCCGGTCGGAGATGGCAAAGGAGAGACGCCGGCACCTCTGTTCATAGTAGATGTAGGTTTTGGTTTAGGTCTCAGCTTGATGCTGGTAGTCGGCTTGATGCTGGTGGTCGGCGCTATGCCAGGAGAGAAGCTGCAAATCTCTCCGGCCAGATCTGTAGTGTCCTGGTGCTCTCTCTCCTCGCGGTGGTGCTCCAGCGGTCGGAGCCGGATGCGGTGGGGAGGATGGCGGTGGGGATCTCCGTTTGCAATAAGGCTGGCTTCTTCTGTGGATCTGGTGCTGGCGACTGTGGCCTGCAAACTGCGTTCTCTGGTCTTGGTGATCTGGAGGACGCTGGTCTGCAGCTTATGTGTCGGCTGGCGCAAGATCTGCAGCGGGGGAGTATGGAAGCTGCTCCCGGGAGCGAAATCACGGCGGCTCTTTGTTGGCTGCCGTCTAAGATGGTCGAAGGGCGACTGCTCCCACCCTCTTCGTCGGCATCGGTTTTCTCCGGCCGGCGTTTGCAAGTGAACTCCAACCTCCAGGCTTCTATGCCGTTGCGGAGGCCCCTTTGCTTCGGTGCAGTTGGCTCCCGGCACCTCGCCCCAAGTGGTGCTGTCCCCGGCGGCGTTGTGCTTGACTGCACTGCGGTGTGCAGAAGCGGTGGCGATGGAGCTGGACTCGATGGCGTTTTCTTCATATCTTTCCGGGTCCTTAGTGCAAAAAGCCAGGGCATGGTTGTAATTTCTTTTTCTTTGACGGTCCTCTGTGTAATTTCGCCACTGTTTAATGAAAGCTTCTAGGTCTCTCTGGGACCGCCCCTGGTTCAAAATAAAAATAAAAAAATTGAGTGTGCACAATGCCATGCAAAATATAGAGGTAAAACTTTTATTTTGTGGCAGATGACATATCATATCCTGTATACCTAAATAGGTGACCTTGCTACATCCAATTCTGTTAGTCTTCTACCTCACCAAGTATGCCACGTCAGCATCCATTAGCACTATCTTTTCAGCCCATACAGACTACATCAACATGTCTATTTTTTTTGTTATTAGACATATGTATTTCATCAGAGATTATTTA
The DNA here is from genome assembly GCA_039707655.1 of Elymus sibiricus. NCBI lineage: Eukaryota > Viridiplantae > Streptophyta > Magnoliopsida > Poales > Poaceae > Elymus > Elymus sibiricus. The sequence continues at coordinate 383,174,150 of CM077667.1, read as the reverse complement.
ATTTCTTTACTTTCCTAAAGGTTGCGATATGCCCAAATTTAACTGCGGCAACTACTATGGTCCAGAGTAGATGCATGCTCTTTGTTCAGACACAATATGAAACTTTTTTGTATTAAAAATAGTATCTTTTGATTTATATCCTTTCCTTATACATAATTCATCCAACATTATTCTTTAAATTCCTATGGCGACACACGAGGAAATCACCTAGTTCACAAAACTTGTGGTGTGACATATCTAGATTCGACCAACACTAATGAGTCGTTGGACGGGAGGACGGCTTGAATAAAGAGCGGTGTGAATATGGACTCATGTTACTAATTAACCCGGATCAGGGATGTGTCCAATTGGAATTATTGGACCAAGAGTGTATTGAAATATATTGCACACCTATACCAACGAGCTTAAATTTGTTGAACTCGCATGGTGTATGCAGTTCAATACGGTATAGAGAAAAGACGCCTAGAGTTCAGAATCAGCCAAAACATTATAGACAAAAAAGGCATAGTCTACATTAATCTCACAACGCTTGGCGGAGGCTACACTAGAGCTGGTATATTAAAATTTATTTATATACCCAACTCTCCCCACGAATAGCTTTAACTTCTGGTGAACTAGTTAGTTGAATGTAATTAAATTTGATTATACATCCTTGAAAATATGATTTTTTTTTTGCGAGAAACTTCCAATCTATTCATCTTCAATCATGGCAGTACAACGAACACTAGAAATAATTAAAATTACATCCATATTCGTAGACCACCTAGCGACGACTACAAGCACTGAAGCGAGCCGAAGGCGCGCCGCCGTCATCGCCCCTCCATCGCCGGAGCCGGGCACAACTTGTTGTAGTAGACAGTCGGGAAGTCATCGTGCTAAGGCCCCATGGGACCAACACACCAGAACAACAACCGTCGCCGATGAAGATAAGTTTAGATCGGAAGGATCCAACCTGAAGACACAAGAACAAAGACTGGATCCGAGCAGATCCACCAAAGACAACCATCGACCGAATCCCGTGAGATCCGTCGGAGACACACCTCCACGCGCCCTCCGACGATGCTAGACGCACCACCGGGGCGGGGGCTAGACGGGGAGGACCTTATTCCATCTTCAAGAAGCCGCCGCCGTCTCGTCTTCTTGAGCCGGACACAAACCCTAACAAAACTTGAAGAAGTACAAAAAAACGGAGCCCTCCCATCGGCAAGGGCCGAGATCCACCACGCACCCATGGCCCTAAGGCCACAGGAGACGTGGCAGATCGGCGGCGCCGCCGACGGGAGGCAGAAACCCTAGCCGCCTTTTAAATTTATTATGGGTATTGGTTCTTATAGCACCCTACTGCGGCCATAAGGGCATATACAACATCGGTGCTTATGCACTACTGCTTAGAGAGAGAGAGAGAGAGAGTACGCTAGCATCTCAAAAGAATTTTTGTCTTACAATGGGAGAGTGCTTCACATAGGTGCTTAACAGGGACTGATTTGTTGACCCATCAAATGGGGAGTGCAGTTGGACGAGGCGTTTCGGTGCTCGGGCGCAGCTGCACCTGAAATCCTTCTCGTCTATTCTCGTCTTGGGATTCGCAAAATCCAGTCTGACAAGTCTAAGCTGATGCGTTGGAAAATCGATATACAGCGCGTGTACGTAGCGAACAGTGCGTGTAAGCGGGCCCGAATCGTATGTATGGACGTCCGCCGTCGCGCGGGTTTGGCTGGTCCGTGGACCTGATCGTTTGCTTTTTAGGCTGAGCCGTGGAACAGGTGTCTGGTACAGAGGCCCAGCTTAGGGAGACGCGGCGGTCGGCTGCTGGCTTGGACCCGGCTGAACCAACAAACCCTTACCTAGGTTGTTCCGAGACCGGCGGCCGCCGTCGACAGCAATACACCACCCCACTGCCGTGGAAACCTGCGGTGGCTGCAGCCTGCAGCCAACCGATTGACGATGGAAGACGCTGGCCTGGAGTTCTTCCTGGAAGCGGTCGACAGGTAAGGAAACCCTGCCCTAGTTCGAGATCAATTTTTTGGCAGTGCGGGGGATATGGGTCGACTTCTGACCATTTCGAACGCCGCCCGCAAATGGCCATGGCTTGCAGATTTCCCCTCCGGGAAGAGTTGACCGATAGCTTGGACCACCCAGATCCGGTTCCTCTGGCGGTCCTCCCATGGATTTATTTATGGCACGGGCGTTGAGCCGGCGGACTCGAACGCTGGGTCCGGGTGCGGGCAGCGTGCTGGCGGTGCTAGCCAGGGGCGGCCAGAGCCCAGAGGGCAACGTGCGACATCGGCGGGAGGCTTCACCGACGAGGTCCGGCACAGTCGACCGACATGCTTAATTCGGGGGCTCCAGGATGGACAAAAAGGTGCGCCCTGAAACCATTCAGTGTCTTTGTTCTGAATTTTTCCGTTGAGTGCTGCTGTGTTTGTCGCACGACATACTTCAGCTGGCCGCCATGATCTTTGTCGGGACTTAGAAACATAGTTTTTGCATGCTGAATTTAGAAGCTGCCAGAAAAATACCTACGGATATTGATGCTTACCAAGTTGATATGCTCGTATATTCAGTTAACTGTTCAAATCATCTGCGTGTAAACGTATAAACGGGGGAGTCAAATATGTCTGTCATAAAGTGTAAATCAAGATTTTGTATTTTGTGGCATGCTATGTATATACATAAGTTTTCTTTTTGTGCTGACCTGGGATTGCTTTCAGAGTCTTTTAAACATCTGATAAATTGCACGCAAGAGGCTTGTGAGCGGTGGAAGCATCCGTGAAAAATATGTTTCCAGCTAAATTACAAGCATACCACCATGGCAAATGTGATTGCATCTGATATACCACTAGCATTCCTGTTTCTTAATTCTGTTTTGCTGAGACGTATGCATGAAAATGTGTCGATAATGATGCAGGATAAGCTTTGCAAGCCAGATAACGAAGTGCATAGGGATTACATCGAGATAATGAACTCTATACTAATGGGTTACAGAATTGACTGGTTGAAGAAAGTAAACATAGTGGGTCGTGTCATTAGCTTTGTATGATGTCTGTTGCCTGATGACTAGTAACCTGTACTTGGTGTTGATTCTAGTTCATCCTCCCATTGCTGTTAATGGACTGCTGGTAGTTGTACATTCTAGACATGGAGATGAACGAAGTTATGGTGCTTGATCAACTGAGACAGATCCAGCAAATGAGATGAAACTAAATCATGAGGCTTTGGCAAAGAGATTCCAGTGCAGATTTTGCAACCGCTTCAACGACATGTTTGGTGCTGGATTGGTCAAGACTACCGGGGGACCTTTATTTACCCATTAGTCGCGTAACATGAACCGTGTACGAGGTGAGTTTGTCCAGAAATAATTTATAAAATTATTTTATGTGCCTTTCATATATGTCGAGAAAACAAATGGGAATACCGTTGCCACCAGGGAGGAGAGCGGGGTGTACATCGTCCACTACATAACAGAGTTCACAGGGCTTTAGCTTCGTTCATTGCTAAGCCCAGTAAAAAGAAAATTATGTTTTGAGTGATGAACTGAAAGAACACCGAAAATTAACAATGTTGTCAGTGCACTAAGCCGTGTTTCTTGATGTTCGTTATGTTTGACACAGGAGAAGCTAGATCACCTTGGGAAGAAGATTAAATACGATGTTGTGACCATGAAGAGCAACAAGGGTGATCTCCCGGGTTTCTTGTGCGAGGAGATCATTGACTGACAGGGAATGAATCGTGGTTCAGATTGCTTGCGGGCTGGTAAAATCTTTTGTCCATGCGACGAGTGTGGCCTGTCCATTTAAGTGCACCTCTTAGTGTTGGGGGGCTTTTGGGGGAACCAAATTCCGAAGTATGTGATGGAAACCTATGGACCTTATTTGAGTTTGCACTTAAAGACCCGAGTAGAGTCAGGAGACCTACATGTGTGCAGTGTCGTGAATTGCCGAAGCATAGGCTTGCTTCACGTATGAGAACCCTATGGGAAGTATAGTTGAAAATGTCATGAAAACTTGTTTCAATTCGTGCTTTGATGATCACTCAAATGTCTTGCCTGTGATCTGTTTTTGCAACGCCAAAATGCCTGCTGTTTTGAACTTAATGCCTGTGCGCCCGCAGGCATACATGGCTCCCCTAGCATACATGCCTGGTGCATACGTTTTGGATTTTTGGTGTACATGGATAAGTTTGCGTAAGTTTTGAATTTGAAAAATGTTGGGTTGAATTGAAAAGAAAAGGATCTTGCTATTGTGGCAACGACAGTCATCCTTGTGTTAGAATTTTGAGAAAGCCATCTGTTCGGAACCGTAATGTATGAAGTGTGCTACAGTGCTACTTAATCTGGAATGGATCTGCATAAGCGACACATTTGGCTGATGTGTCTGCACACATAACACACACATTTAGCTGATTTTTTGTCTGGACAGAATAAGAACTGTCCATCAGGGTGGGTAATAACTGTCTTCAAATAAATTCCATAGTTTAAAATTTGAACAACAACCAGAGTAAGTGTTGTTTTTACAGCGAAACGTGACCTGGGGACGGCTCAGCCTAGCACGGAAAAGGGACTGAGCCGTGGGCGGAATTTCTGTTCCGCCTCTACCTTAACAGCTGCCGTCGCATTTAATGCATGCAGGAGCTGGATTTATTTGGAACCATACAACCGCTATACAGAGAGGAATACACTGCCCAACACACATCCCCAGGCTAGCGGACGAGGGAGATTTCAGGAGCATTTGAGCCTGGGCTCAGAAATGAATATCCCAGTGCGGTTTTCCTTCTAAGCAGCCGCTAGCACCGGGAGCCAATCTTTGCTTCCCTTCTACCTTCCTGAGCACCTGCGCAAGCCGACGCATAAATCAAACCAGTTTTTTTCCCTGAGGCACCAACATATGCACATGTGTCGTATAGGTCCTAACAAAGAAGTAAAGTATGTTTGCCTCTAACTAGAGTCACTTTATTCAGGAGGGTCGGAGACAACCTTCCCAATTAGTAAGTTCTTTCATGAGACTATTTTCAAATGTAACAAAATATGGCTGATTATATGCATTAGCACAAGAATCACTTATAAACAAACACATCATGTTAAAGAAATAGACTTCTATTGATGGGCGGGGGTGTAGTCTCGAATATATGCATATATGTATTGTAGCAACAATGTTAGCCATTGCCTATACGATGCATACCAGTATCTCTATCGTGTTATTCCTAAAAAATATATTAGACTTAAGATTTCAGAAACCTCCTAAACTGGATTGTTTCTCTTCTATTTAACGAATATCCAGAGATTCTCGTGGTTATTTGAAAATTGATTAAGTTTTATCTTGAGTGTACACTATGTTGCTATTAATAGAAATATCTGCTAGCATAGTCAGTTTAACTTGAATTAACTATTTTGTTTCTTGGTTTCCAATTTTTTTAAAACTTCCAGAAGATTGTGCTTACAATTTTGCAACTAATGATTTCTTTTGTATATTGAATGATATTGTTATAACTCTGAAGACTAATTTATAAAATCGCAGATCTTTTATTGGCTCAAATAAGCAAAGCATGATGGTAGTCATTCATAGTCCATCATTTTTAGCGAAATAAACAACTAGCCATGTTATGTTCTCGTATAGTGTAGCTTCTATGTCGTAGATTTGATCTTTTAGAAGAAAGGGAATGTGTTTGTTTCGCCAGTGAATGTTGTACTTCTTAATCAGTCATAAATTTTATTCATTCCTCTACAACTTGAAAAATAATAATTATATTTACTTTAAAGTTGGCCAACTAAACAAGCCCTTACTAAACCAACCCATGTTTTTTCAGATTTACATTTATGAATGCGCTCATAAAAAGACAAAAACATATATATGGAAACCATCACGATAAACATATGGATATTTCGTCCTGTAAAAATATTTCTTAAAAAACGAGCACATGACATAAACTCGTGCAAAATAATATGAATCATTCATAAATATCTTTGACATGAAATAAATTTGTATGTGATGATAACATCATACTACAATGTTACAAACAGTTGTGTTTAGAGCGAAGACTGCAGAAAGTACAAAATAACTACTGTTTAGTTTTCTGGACCACTCATATTAGTTACACATGGATGGTATCATCATAGTACAATGTTACACCCGGTTGTCTTGAGCCCCAAAGTTTGCACAAATGACATTGTTTAGTTTCATGACTCACTCATATTATTTGCGCTTTTTATCTCTTGGGATGCAGGAATGATATATTTGAAAAATTAAAGTTATCAAAGCTTAGAAGATACTTTATTTAGGTGGAAGCCATTCTAGAACCATTTGATAGTTTAACTTGTTCTTCTTGTTGGCATGAAGTAGCCATCATGATCTTTTTTTTTTGCGGGGAGCCATCGTGATCTTTTAGAATGAGTATTCATCTAGAATTATCCAATACTCTTGGTTGTTATTCTTGTTTGCACCAAGTAGTCGACATCTGCTCTATCTATCCTTTTTCCGTCCACATGCAAGTTGCATGCCTATCAACACCACGTTTATTTCATGCATCCTTTTTGTAATGCATTAATAAAAGGGACTAAGGGTTCTTGTAAAATTTATCTTTGTGTTTGTGTTTGTCCTTTTCTTTTCTTGGGTTCACTATCTTTTTTCGCGAATACACAAAAGCTTGTGTATCATTGCATTGATAGGTAGAGAACGAAAACCAAAGTATAATTATACGGTTACAGCCGACGTACACGAAGTCGCCGAGGGAGCAACCGTGAGCAGAACAGCCAGAGGGATTGCTCAGTCCCTCAACAACACATTAGAGAATTACATCGGGAGGATTCTAAGCAAATCCTTGGCCCTAGACTTGGGCCAGTTCCGCGCATCCTCCTTGATGAATGCGGTGATGTCCGTGATCGATGGGCGACGTCCGTCAAAGACACACGCGTTCCTATGGTTCCATCTCGACCAAATGCAGAGGATAATCGGTGTCGCGAAATCCTTTCCGGAGGCTGGACGGGCAGGCCGAGATGGAAGCAGCCCCAGCCCACCATTCAAGGAACTGGTCGTTGGGGTCTGGCATTATGTTTTATTATATGTTTTTGTATGGAAAAAATATATTCTGCATTCCCAAAGTTGGCATAAGTATTAGCAAATGTTATCTTTAAAGATTTATTTTTCAATGTGCCTAACATAAGCTAGAATATCACAAAGTATCATGTTCAAATATTTTCCTAACTTGACGGTTACCACGCATGTGGTCCGTAATTAAAATAACTCATTAGTTGTATTATTTATGGGTTTCTTGTGTGTGGAAGCGACGCGGTTGGCATAGGTAGCTCGATTGGTCTAGCATGAGTACGAGAACAAACCACTGTTTGAAAACCACTGTTTGGTTCAATTGTTTTCTATTGTTTCCTGCATAACACAATAGAACACATCATTATCCCATTACAGGAAACAATTGAATTTTCAAACAGTGGTTTGTTCTTCCAGAGAAGAACCAACAGAAGGAACCAATGCAAGTTTAGCTCGTCCTCAGAATTGCAGCACTTTGGAGAGCACAGATCATGCTTGTCACACTTACTATTAGCTCCATCCAATACAAATACAACAAGTACATTACAAACCGAACACTTCAGAACAGAAGTATAATCAGCAAGACCTTGATAGATTGTCTCACTTCCACACTTCTGCTCCCAGCCACCATTTATTCAAGCAGGCTATATGAAACGGGGAAAAACACCGGCAAGCCAAGCCATTTTCTATCTGATATTTGGGTACAAAGAACTTCATCCAATTATGCAGGAGAGTTCACGAAGCTGGCAACAGCATCCACCACTTCAGGAACACTGAGTTCTCCGGAGAAGATGCCGCCGTCATCGACCTCCAGGACCGCTGCTACCTCAGCACCGACAGCGTCAAAGCATGGCGTCGGTTCTGCAGCAGCACAGACGACAGAGCCGAAGCTGCACCGCTCATCGAACGGCATGGCGCCGATCTCGGCCTCATCGATCTTGCCTCGGATGTCGAGCAGGAGGCTCGTCAGCCTCGCCACCTCGGCCTCCAGCGCCGCGTGGCCCTGCAGCCGCCTCAGGAGCTGGTGGTTGGCGGCGCGGAGCTTCTTGACCTCCTCCTCGAGGAAGGCTGCGTGGGCTTTCTTCTTCTGCCGGTACTTGCGCACGGCCTCCCGGTTCCCCAGAGGCTTCCGGAGGTTTCTCAGCTGGTCTTGCTCCACCGCGTAGTCTTCGCCGGAAGCTACGACTTGGGTGTGCGCGTGCAGGCACGTGTGGGTGTGCGCCGCGGCCGGGGACGACCATGATGGACCGTTGCAGGTGTGTGTGTGAGTACACGCTAGGAACTCATCGAAGCCGTGGGAGATCTCAGGATATGGAAACAGAAGGTGGCTTGGGATCGGAAGGTATAGTCCGTCGTCCATTGTCACAAAATGAGCCAACAAGCTAGATTCTCCTCCTATGATTAGTAACTGGGGAAGTCGGACAAAAGCGCCAAAAAACAGTTCAAAAACTCGAGAACTTGGTACCCTAGCTTGTTCCATAAAAGCTTATTACCGATGCAGCAGTATCTTATTAGAGGCAAAATTAATTTGAAAGAAATTCACGTAACCCCTAGATTACTACTACCTCTGTCTTTAAACTGCCAAAACGTCTTATATTTAGGAACAGACGGTGTACTTATTAGCGATTGAATGGTCAAAAGATCATGTAGTAAGTACCAAATTTGCATGATGGCCAGGAGCATGAACAAGTGAACTACTCTCACCACAATCGCAAAACCTTACAAGATTCCAGTTAGGACACCAACTTTCCTGCATGTGCATACATGGTAAACAACATCAGTATATTTGTGTGAGGAGCCAGATTGAATCAACAAAGTAGATTTTGAGTGCAAAATACCTAGCTACCGAAGTGCATCAAGATCCCATCCTGATGAGGGAAACGGTATGGACTTGATGTGTAGACCTGTCAACAACAGCTGCTCCTTGCAACTGCAAACCTCTTACTGTTGCCTCTCTTTCTTTCTTTCTTTCTTTCTTTCTTTCTTTCTTTTTGTCTACACCTTTTGATCGTCACCTCTCCATCAATCTTGTGTTTGTGTTCTCCTGCCCCCCTCCTTTTATTTTGGGTATCTCGAAGGAGGAGAGACCTTGGAAATAGAGGGAGGGAAGCGGCGGACAGCGATGTTATCGGAATGGAGCGGACAGGATAGAAAAGGTGGAGAATCCTAGTTCTTGCCAATGTTCTTCGTTTCCCCTTTACGATTATGCTTGCCACTATTCATGGACTACTATCTTCTCAACATGATTTTCTTCTGCTACGATTCCTTTTACGTTCATTTCAACCAGTAGCATCTGGCACGGTGGGTTTCAGCAACTTGGCTGAATATTTATCTCAGAATATAATCTCCAAAGCATGGAATTTGGATTGATTCTTTGAACCGTTGATTAGCTGGGTATTTTAGACATTTATATTCTCGTGCGATTATGTAACATATATATAGAGAGATAAAGAAAATAAATCCATAGCTTATAATATTCTAAAATATAGAAAAACCTTTGTTCCCTTACGTCACTCTCGCGAGCGACGGAGCGAACCCTAGCCTCGTTAAGAGTCTGCTCCTCCTCCTCCTCCTCGCCGCTGCCAGAGGGTGCCACCGGAAGAAGGGCGGTCGGCGGCGGCGGCGGCAGAGCCTCTTCTTCCCTCCTCGACGGGCGGCACATAGCGTGATATGCGGCACCACGACGGGGACGCATCGCTTGCGTGGTACGGGTCGCCATGGCCTGTGGTCTGGGTCTGCCCGGCACTCGCAGGCCTGCCAGGATGGCACGGAGTAGCTCGCGTGGTGAGCGTAGGCACTCACGGGATCGCATCCCCACGCATTGCTGCCGCGACAGCCGGCCTTTGTCGCGGTGAAAGGGTCCTCCGGTTGTCTCATTCGCGGGCGCCGTAGTCTTGGAACCTCGGTGGCGGCCCATGGGGTTCTAGGTGGCGGCGACTGTTCGTGGCCATGCGGATGGTGCGGTGGTCAGATTTGATGCCGCGCGCCCGCGACTTCGATGTCGTCCTTGGTCAAACCGGCATGGTTGCCTTGATTCAGATATGGACAGTTTTATGGTGGTGGTAATCCAGATCCAGTCGGACGGGTGGTGTGGCTGCAGACTGTGCTGCAGCGACCTCCTGTAGCTCCATGATGACGGTGGTCATTGAAAGGTCTTTGGGAGGGTTCGTCTCTCCATATCCGGTGGTTGACCACGGCGGTGAGATGCAAACTATGGACAAAGTCTTGACACAGAGGGGTGTTTGTGTAGCGGCGTCAGTCATACATCACATGTAGCTGCTGGGATCACGGAAAAATTGTGGCGACAACACATAAATGACTTCGATGATGATGCTACTCGAGCACCCGGTCTCGAGCTCCAGGGTGAAAGCCTGGGTCTGACCCGAGTTGGTCAAATTTGACAGTGAAGATGTTTTTTTACATTGTTACCTTGCTAAACGCATTGCTCGAATATGCTCGGACTGTTTCTATAGTGTGAAAACCTAGATTCTGGCTTTCGTGGCTGGATTCGGTTACAGTGGTGCTTGAGCGATCGCTCCCTTCTTGAAGGTGTTGCTATTGAAGAATCCCGTCGGCGTTGTTGTTGAGGAACCTCGTCGTCTGTGTGGTGTCATGATACGGTTGGTGCAGATTTATGGTCATTGTTGCGGTTTGCCGATCACATATTTGATCGCTTTTGTTTGTTTCCTTGCCTACACATAGATTTGGTCTTATATGACTTTGCGAGTTGTCGGCATGTTTGTCTGCGTGTGTTGGTGCTGGTTTATGAATTCTAACTATGTATAAGCCGGGTGTCACTAGTAGAAAACAGGCCTTCCGTTTCAACCTTTAGTCCCGGTTTGGCTTTGGACCGGGACTAATGTGTCCATTAGTCCCGGTTCCAACGGCTAGGAGCGGTCGGGGTGTACGGGCCCCATTAGTCCCGGTTCATTCTAGACCTATAGTCTCGGTTTGTATCACAAACCGGGACTAAAGGGGTGGTGGCAGGCTGGTGTCAGCCTGGGGCCCCCACGAGCCCTTTTAGTCCCGGTTTGTGATACAAACCGGGACTATAGGTGGACCTTTAGTCCCGGTTTGTATAACGAACCGGGACTAAAGCTTTCCCTATATAAACCCTTCGTCCAGCCCGACTCCATTTCTCTGTTTTCTCCATTCGAATTCCCCTCTCTGTTCTTCCCCTAGCTCGAGCTCCTCCCTCCATTTTTGCCAAGATTTGTCAAGATTTGAGGCACCCCAATCCATCCAAGTGTCCACAAAGGTTAGCAACTTTGTCCTTTCATCTCTTATTGCTAGATCAGCTCGTGCAATGCTTTATAAGTATAGTGATTTGTGGGTTTTAGTTTGGGTGTAATTATGTGGTAGTTTTTTTGATTTATATGCAATTTGAGCTCAAATTAACTCCTTAGTTTGCATATGTGTAGGTGTGGTTTACTTAGTGTGCCTTCCCGTCCCCGTCCTAACCACCGTCGATCGCCCGCACCGTCCCGTCGCCGGCACCACCTTGGTGAGCCTCTTCTTGTGTTCTTATCATTTTTATTAAAAAAATCGTATTTGTATGATTTAGATAGTTACTTGCATAATTTTCTTACTTGTATGATTGTTGTTATATATAGTGCCATGGTTATGATATCCGTGCCCGTCGGCCCTCGTCCGGTTTACGATTCGGATGTGGTATATTCTCTTTTATAACTATTTGTTGCATTTTGTGTTAATGACAATTATGCCCATCAAGTTGACATAGATATTTTTATCTAGGAGGTAGTTGAACCGGAAATGTCAACCGACCCTATTGTCGAGAAGTTAAATTTAGTTGAAAAAGAAAACGAAGATTTGAAAGGAAAATTGAAAAGAGTTGAAGAAGAGAAGATGAAATTGGAGGTGTACGTTGCCGATGTCGTCGATGATCACAAGATCAAGATGGATGCAATGCGCTTGAAGATTAGAAAGATTAGAAAATATGCCATTAATAAAGAGGCTTCGTATCATTATGTTGTTGGATCAATTGCTACCTTAGTTGCGATTTTGATCGCATTTGTTGTTGCATTTAAATGTTTTATCTAGATAGTTGTATGTTGTTTTATGAGAAAATAAGTGTGTATGAACTTTATGTATGAACTTGTATTAATTTGGTCTTTTCGGTGTTGTGTAATGAAGATGAACCGGCAATGGATGTACGATGACCGACGCTCTCCCCAGTTCATTAATGGTGTGCAGAGTTTTTTGCGTGCGGCTGAGGCAAACAAGCGGGATGGTTTTATGTGTTGTCCATGTGGTGTGTGTAAGAATGATAAGACTTACTCTAGCTCAAAACAGATTCACGTCCACCTGTTTACGTCCGGTTTCATGTCCGGCTATAATTGTTGGACCAAGCACGGAGAAAGATGGGTTCTAATGGAAGAGAATGAAGAAGAAGAGGATGACGACAACTATCCTGGGTGTCCTGAATATGATGGTACTACAATGGGGGAAGAGAATGAAGAAGAAGAAGCTGAGGCATCAGATGAGCCCGCTGATGATCTTGGTCGGGCCATTGCTGATGCAAAGAGAAACTGTGAAAGTGAAAAGGAGAAGTTGAAGTTGCAGCGCATGTTAGAGGATCACAAAAAAGGGTTGTACCCAAATTGCGAAGATGACAACACAAAGCTCGGTACCACACTGGAATTGCTGCAATGGAAGGCAGAGAATGGTGTATCTGACAAAGCATTTGAAAAGTTGCTGAAAATAATGAAGAATAAGCTTCCAAAGGACAACGAATTGCCCGACAGTACATACGAAGCAAAGAAGGTTGTCTGCCCTCTAGGATTGGAGGTGCAAAAGATACATGCATGCCCTAATGACTGCATCCTCTACCGCGGTGAGTACGAGAATTTGAATGCATGCCCGGTATGCAATGCATTGCGATATAAGATCGGTCGCGATGACCCTGGTGATGATGTTCAGGGCGAGCGCCCCAGGAAGAGGATTCCTACCAAGGTGATGTGGTATGCTCCTATAATACCACGGTTGAAACGTTTGTTCCAAAACAAAGAGCATGCCAAGTCGTTGCGATGGCACAAAGAAGACCGTAAGAAAGATGGGAAGTTGAGAGTACCCGCTGATGGGTCGCAGTGGAGAAAAATCAAGAGAGAGTGGCCGGACTTTGCAGATGACCCAAGGAACTTATGGTTTGGTTTAAGTGCAGATGGCATTAATCCATTTGGGGAGCAGAGCAGCAAGCATAGCACATGGCCTGTGACTCTATGTATCTATAACCTTCCTCCTTGGTTGTGCATGAAGCGGAAGTTCATTATGATGCCAGTGCTCATCCAAGGCCCTAAGCAACCCGGCAACGACATTGATGTGTACCTAAGGCCATTAGTTGATGAACTTTTACAGCTGTGGAATAAAAAAGGTGTACGTGTGTGGGATGAGCACAAACAGCGGGAATTTGACCTGCGAGCGTTGCTATTTGTAACCATCAATGATTGGCCTGCTCTTAGTAACCTTTCAGGACAGACAAACAAGGGATACCATGTATGCACGCACTGTTTAGATGATACCCAAAGTATATATTTGGACAAATGCAAGAAGAATGTGTACCTGGGACATCGTCGATTTCTTCCGGCCAAGCATGCCTTAAGAAAGAAAGGCAAGCATTTCAAAGGTGAGGCAGATCACCGGAAGAAGCTCGTCCTCCATACTGGTGATGACATACTTGATATGGTCAAGGATTTACAAGTAATATTTGGAAAGGGTCCTGGCGGACAATCTGTTCCGACTGACGCTGAGGGACGCGCACCCATGTGGAAGAAGAAATCTATATTTTGGGAGCTAGAATATTGGAAAGTCCTAGAGGTCCGCTCTGCAATCGACGTGATGCACGTGACGAAGAATCTTTGCGTGAACCTGCTAGGCTTCCTGGGCGTGTATGGGAAGACAAAAGATACACCGGAGGCACAGGAGGACCAGCAACGTGTGCACGAAAACGACGGCATGCATCCAAAGCAGTATCAAGGTCCTGCCAGCTACGCTCTTACCAAAGCAGAGAAGGAAATCTTCTTTGAATGCCTGCTCAGTATGAAGGTCCCGTCTGGCTTCTCGTCGAATATAAAGGGAATAATAAATATGGCAGAGAAAAAATTCCAGAACCTAAAGTCTCATGACTGCCACGTGATCATGACGCAATTGCTTCCGGTTGCATTGAGGGGGCTTCTACCAGAAAATGTTCGATTAGCCATTGTGAAGCTATGTTCATTCCTCAATGCAATTTCTTAGAAGGTAATCGATCCGGAAATCCTACCAAGCTTACAGAATGATTTGGTCCAATGTCTTGTCAGTTTCGAGTTGGTGTTCCCACCATCCTTCTTCAATATTATGACGCACATCCTAGTTCACCTAGTCGAAGAGATTGCCATTCTGGGTCCTGTATTTCTACACAATATGTTCCCCTTTGAGAGGTTCATGGGAGTCTTAAAGAAATATGTTCGTAACCGTGCTAGGCCAGAAGGAAGCATCTCCAAGGGCCATGAAACAGAGGAGGTTATTGAGTTTTGTGTTGACTTTATTCCTGACATTAAGCCGATTGGTGTTCCTCAATCGCGGCATGAGGGGAGACTACGTGGAAAAGGCACGCTTGGATCAAAATCAATAATATGTAGGGACGGGCATTCTTGGGCGCAAGCACACTACACAGTTCTACAGAATTCTACCTTGGTCACCCCGTATATCGAGAAACACATGGATATTATACGCTCGAAGAACCCGGAGAAGTCTGACCCCTGGATTCAACGTACACACATTGAGGCTTTCGGCGGTTGGTTGCGAACACATCTCATGAATGACGACAATGTTGAACATGACTTGTACTTGTTGGCCAAGAGACCATCTTCGACTATATTGACTTTCCAAGGGTACGAGATAAATGGGAATACATTTTACACGATCGCCCAAGATAAAAAGAGCACCAACCAAAACAGTGGTGTCCGCTTTGACGATGCGGCAAACACCAAGGAAAATGACACATATTATGGTTACATAGAGGAGATATGGGAACTTGACTATGGAGGTGATTTGAAGGTCCCTTTGTTCCGGTGCAAATGGGCCAATCTGACTGGAGGAGGGGTAATGGTAGACCCGCAGTACAGAATGACAACAGTGGATCTCAACAATCTTGGGCACACAGACGAACCATTCGTTCTAGCCAATGATGTGGCGCAAGTTTTCTATGTGGAGGACATGTCTACCAAACCGAGAAAAAGGAAAGATAAGAAAGCGGATACATCATACGATGAGCCAAAGCGCCACATAGTTCTTTCTGGGAAAAGAAACATCGTGGGAGTGGAGGACAAGACAGACATGTCAAAAGATTATGAAAAGTTTGATGAAATTCCTCCCTTCGCAGTGAAGACTGACCCAAGCATCCTGTTAAATGATGAAGATTGTCCATGGTTACGGCGCAATAATCAAAGGACACGCGCGGAGAAAAAGTTTTATACCCCAAGATCCCACTCTGGGATGTGATTGGCTGCACCGTCATCACTTTTCTTCTCTAGTGAGTAGCCGAGATGGTCCAGTTTTGTACACGAAGTGCATCCAGTTTTTGTTGTAACCCTCTCAACTTTTTAGCACATGCTATGTGGGTGAAATTATGATACCATGCCAAGTTTCAACCTTTTCAGAGTTCATTTGTGGTGCTTTTTAATTTCAGGGTCATTTAGCTCAAAACAATTCATTAAATGGATGAAAAATAGCAAATGAAGTTAGAAAGGGTTGAAATTTGAGGATGTGGCTTAGAATGGTGCACATTGAATGCACAAAAAGTCTGGAGTTGAAATAAGTTAAAAAAATGAAATGCCTTTGTAACAGATGAGTTTTCGTCCGAAACCCTCATACTTCGAAGGAGATGGTCCAGTTTGTACACGAAGTGCATCTAGTTTTTTCCGTAACCCTCTCAACTTTTTAGCACATGCTATGTGGGTGAAATTATGATACCATGCCAAGTTTCAACCTTTTCAGAGTTCATTTGTGGTGCTTTTTAATTTCAGGGTCATTTAGCTCAAAACAATTCATTAAATGGATGAAAAATAGCAAATGAAGTTAGAAAGGGTTGAAATTTGAGGATGTGGCTTAGAATGGTTCATATTGAATGCACAAAAAATCTGGAGTTGAAATAAGTTAAAAAAAAATGAAATGCCTTTGTAACAGATGAGTTTTCGTCCGAAACCCTCATACTTCGAAGGAGATGGTCCAGTTTGTACACGAAGTGCATCCAGTTTTTTCCGTAACCCTCTCAACTTTTTAGCACATGCTATGTGGGTGAAATGATGATACCATGCCAAGTTTCAACCTTTTCAGAGTTCATTTGTGGTGCTTTTTAATTTCAGGGTCATTTAGCTCAAAACAATTCATTAAATGGATGAAAAATAGCAAATGAAGTTAGAAAGGGTTGAAATTTGAGGATGTGGCTTAGAATGGTTCATATTGAATGCACAAAGCGTCTGGAGTTGAAATAAGTTAAAAAAATGAAATGCCTTTGTAATAGACCTTTAGTCCCTTTGTAATAGACGTGTTTTCGTCCGATCAAAGTTATTTAACTTAATATTATATAAAATTTATGCAACTAAAATTATCAAAGTTATTTTTGTTAAAAACTTTAATAGCAAAAATAATATTCATAAAGTATTTTCTGTTAAGAACTTTTAATATGCAAAAAAATAACATAAAAATAGCAAAAATGAAAACAGAAGCGCTTATAGAGAAAATTCAACGTAAATTCAAAGTGCTAGTTAACTAGCACTTTGAATTTACTAGCACTTTGAATTTAGGTTGAATTTTCTCTATAAGAGCATCTATTTTCACTTTAGTAACAGCGACATAGTAGGCACATGTTCGGTTTGAGAGAGGCTCGTGCTGCCTCTCTCACAACGGGGCTTATAAGCTGTCGTCGTGCTCCTCAACTAGCGAGGTGGGACTAAACTCCCACCATAGCCGGGACTAAATATAAAAACAGAAAAACAAAAAAAAGAGAAAATAGACCTTTAGTACCGGTTGGTATCACCAACCGGGACTAAAGGTCCCTTCCCGCACGAATATGGGCCGCCGAAAAGGCCTCTTTAGGCCCGGTTGGTATCACCAACCGGGACTAAAGGGATGACCTTTAGTCCCGGTTGGTATCACCAACCGGACTAAAGGTCCTTCCTATATAACAACGGCTTCTTCCTCCCCCGAATCACTTCGTCTTCACCCGCTTCGACGACGACGCCAGGCTGCCCCGCCCGTGCCCTCGATCGACGTCGCCGTCCGGCCGCTCTGCCCACGCGCCGCCGCCGCACTCCTCCTCCACGCGCCGCCGCCGCTCTCCTCCTCCACACGCCGCCGCTGCTCCTCCACGCGCTGCCGCGGCCGCCCAAGCCCACGCCGGCGCCGCTCCTCCCCTCATCCGGCGTCCTCCTCCATCTCCGGTGCCGCTCCTCTGTCTCCGGCATCCTCCTCCAACTCCGGCGCCGCTCCTCCGTCTCCGGCATCCTCCTCGCCTCCCTCCGCCCTGACGATTCCCGGCCGGTGAGCTCTCCTCCTCTCCCTTATAATTTTTGTGTTCATTTTTTTTCATTTTTAGATAGTTAATGAATGTATGTATATATGTACTATGTATGTAGATGCTTAGTATGTAGATGTAGATGCTTAGAATTTGACTTTAGGATTAAGTGGTAGTTAATTTAGTTGTTTTTATTGTTTAGTTGTTTTTAATGTAGTATCGTCGGTCGTCGGTGACGCGATATCGAGGAGTCCCCGACGATCGTCGGTGAGGGAGAGTACCCCCCGACGATCGTCGGTGAGGGAGAGTCCCCGACGATATCAACGATTTTATATTAGGCGGATATATGATGTTTACATGTTTAAATGTTTAGTTGCATAGCGTAGCCGTTGAGTCGATGATGCTCGGCCAGCATCCTCGTCGTCGACTTGGTGGCAACAGCCTGCTTGAGAGGCGCCATGTCGGGGACTGGGTTCCGCCGGGCTGGCACTGGGAGGTGCTGCCTTCCGGGGCGCGGAGCTTGGTGAGAAATGAGGGTCCCGTCGTCGACCCGGAGGTTATTTGGTAGCGGTCGCGTGGACCACTGTCGGTGCAGAGGGAGCCGGCCCCCGCGGAGGTGGTACGTCGCCGTGTCAGGGAGGAGGACGAGCACGTCCGACGCTACATGGCTACGTTGGACGCCAGGTTCTCCAATACCTGGCAGGTTCTCCAGGGATCACACTCGAGCTATGATCCTGTCATAGTTCCTTATCTTTGGGTGTCCATCGCCTACGCCGCAAGACGTCAACTAGATCTGTATTAGTGATATTATATTCGATGATGTATTAGTGATACTATTCGATGATGTATTAGTGATATTATATGATCGTATTGTTGCATTGCCTTGTATTGATTTGCATATCTCCGGTTCTGCTTATTGAATGCATTCTAATTGTTTTATATTTGTTCTGGATTAGTTAAGCTATGGAAGGTAGAGACAGAGACCATGATCAAGAGAATGCCATGTATGACCTGATACGCTCCGGAAACGAAGAGAATGAAGTAGATGATGGCTCACAATACCTTAACCCATCCGGTGAGGGAATTGAGGAAGAACAACCAAGAGACGAAGGCGAACCAGCTGACAATGACGATGGCGAAGAATTTTTTTGTCCATTTAACAGAGTCCGACGAGGTATTAATTTGCCCTCTGGTAATCATCAGATGTATTGATTGATTTGTATATATTAATGAATCTTTCTTCCTCCAGTAACAGAGACTTGGCCCGAGAGGTGCAGGACTTGGTTTTATGCACATGGGGGAAAGTTGGACCCAAAGACAGGGGAGGTTCTTGAATAGGCAAGTCTTAAAGAAGCCACGGACGAGTTACTTAAAGCAATAGCAGAAGCTCGAGCGGGTGTGTACGAGCCCGAGAGAGAGAAGGACGAGCTTTCGCGCGCCCTCAAGAATCCTGAACACCCGGGACGAACACGAGGCAAAGGCATGGTTCCGTGGTTTCTGGGGTTTGCGGATTGGAACGACAACTACAGAAGTCGTGACAGAAAGAAGAAGCATGAAGTAGATCGGATTCAGGACTTGGAACGCAAATATAACATGCAACAGGAGCAAATCAACAAACTTAGCCAGCAAGGCGCGTCTCAGCAGCAGCAGCAACCAGATCCAGCATTGGATGGTACCATTCCATCATCTATGCCGAAAAGCAGCGTGGGTTTCACGGGGGTCCCGGCCGATGATGCACTGCTGGCTCGCTACCCCGTGGATGATATCCTAGAGTAGACACCTTGTGAGCTACACGTGAAACTGAAGAACATATCCATGAAGGCGGCGGACGGCTTTGCTTTACCGAGTGGACCTGAAGCAACTTTCCACGGCAATTCTATTTTTGCTTATATATATATACTCGATGTTAAGTGTAGTTGATGAGTTATGCATGCCCGCTTATACAAATCGTGTGCGCAGCTACCACTGGATCCTTCTAATCATTAGAGTTGACGATGGAACTGTTGAAGTACTGGACTCGCTAAGTAAAGACCCTGAAGATTACATAAGCTTGCATTCGTTGCTCGAAAGGTAATTTCAATCATTGACGCACTATGTCGGCTTCTTTATTAGTTCATTTCCTGATATCAAGTAATTAATAACTCCTTTATTCATTTTGTTTGCCGGGCAGGGTTTGGAAACGTTTCATCAAAGAGGTCACCGGTGAATGGAAACCAGAGTTGAGATGGCGAAAGCCCAGGGTATTAAGTAGTACTAGATACGTCCGCGCATCTCTTTAATTCTAGTTTCAATACCATTGTCATGCTTCATTATTACCTGATTGAATTCTATTCTCGTAAAGTGCATGAGGTAGGCACAGGGGACTGAACTATGTGCATATTATGTTTGCGAGAACATTCGCTTTATGACCGAAAGCAGCAAGAGTGCAAGAGATCTTTGGGTACGTAAACACCATTCATATTTTTTTATCATGATCTAATACATATACACACAACTAACATGCATATTCATATTGATCTCCTTCTTTATATATAGATGACGCAGATGCGGGATCAGCTCCTACCAACGGAGCGCATACGAGCAATTCAAGAGGAAATTGCGGGATTTTTGCTTCAGCAGGTCATATCTCCCAACGGAGAATACCATTACTCGATCCGCAAATAATCTGTAAATTGTACGAGAAATTGTATATACCAAATTATATATATGTGTATGCATGTGGTCGTACGAGAAATTCTATGATATATGATTGCTTGTACGAGAAATTTTATGATATATGATCGGTTCTACGAGAAATTCTATTATATATGCATAACGTGTACAGTATGTAGTAGCGTAAAATATGTTTGAAATGAAAAAGAATTAAATGGAAAACACAAAATGAAAAGGAAAAATAAACAATAAACACTAAACCCCTAAACACCTAAACCCCTAAACCCCTAAACCTTTAGTCCCGGTTGGTGTTACCAACCGGGACCAAAGGTCCCCATGCCCTGGCGCGCGCTGCCGACCACGTGGCTAGGGTTTACTCCCGGTTCATAGCCAACCGGGACTAAAGGCTTGGACCCTTTAGTCTCTATACTTTAGTCCCGGTTGGGGAACCGGGACTAAAGGCCCTTCCCAACCGGGACTAATGGCATGTTTTCTACTAGTGTGTGTGCTCATCGTGTCTGTTGGAAATATGCCCTAGAGGCAATAATAAATTGGTTATTTTTATATTTTCTTGTTCATGATAATCGTTTATTATCCATGCTATAATTGTATTGATTGGAAACTCAAATACATGTGTGGATACATAGACAACAAAGTGTCCCTAGTAAGCCTCTACTAGACTAGCTCGTTGATCAAAGATGGTCAAGGTTTCCTAGCCATAGACATGAGATGTCATTTGATAACGGGATCACATCATTAGGAGAATGATCTGATGGACAAGACCCAAACTATGAACGTAGCATACGATCGTGCCAGTTTATTGCTATTGTTTTCTGCATGTCAAGTATCTGTTCCTATGAGCATGACATCATGCAACTCACTGACACCGGAGGAATACCTTGTGTGTATCAAACATCGCAACGTAACTGGGTGACTATAAAGATGCTCTACAGGTATCTCCGAAGGTGTCTGTTGAGCTGGCATGGATCGAGACTGGGATTTGTTACTCTGTATGACGGAGAGGTATCTCAGGGCCCACTCGGTGATACAACATCACAATAAGCCTTGCAAGCAATGTGACTAAAGTGTTAGCCACGGGATCTTGTATTACAGAACGAGTAAAGAGACTTGCCGATAATGAGATTGAACTAGGTATAGAGATACTGACGATCGAATCTCGGGCAAGTAACATACCGAAGAACAAAGGGAACAGCATACGGGATTAACTGAATCCTTGACATAGAGGTTCAACCGATAAAGATCTTCATAGAATATGTAGGAACCAATATGGGCATCCAGGTCCCGCTATTGGTTATTGACTGTAGAGGTGTCTCGGTCATGTCTACATAGTTCTCGAACCCGCAGGGTCTGCACACTTAACGTTCGGTGACGTTTTGGTAGTATTGAGTTATGCATGGTAGTGACCGAAGGTTGTTCGTAGTCCCGGATGAGATCCCGGACGTCACGAGGAGCTCCGGAATGGTCCAGAGGTAAAGATTGATATATAGGAAGTCCCGTTTTGGCCACCGGAAAAGTTTCGGGTATTTCCGGTAGTGTACCGGGAGTGCCGGAGGGCCATCGGGAGGGGCCACCCACGCCGGGAGGCCACATGGGCCTGATGGGTGGTGCACCATCCCTTAGTGGGTTGGGCAAACCAGCCCCACATGGCCCATGCGGCTAGGATAGGTGGGACAGGGAAAAAAACCCAAGTGGAGAAGGTTTCCAAGTAGGAAGAAGGAATCCTACTAGGAGTAGGATTGGTGGGAGGCTCCACCTCCACCTCCTTCGGCCAAACCCCTAGGGGAAACCCTAGGGAGGCTGCCTCCTCCCCTCCCTCCTATATATACTAGAGGAATAGAGGGCCCAAAGACACAAGTCCACGTGCTAGTTCTCTATTCCCTAGTTCCTCCACCAAATAGATTCCGACGGTGCTTAGGCGAAGCCCTGCCGGAATAGTTCCACCACCACCGCCGCCGCGCCGTCGCGCAGCCGGAGAACTCATCTACCTCTCCGCTCCCTCTTGCTGGATCAAGAAGGCGGAGATCGTCATCGAGCTGTATGTGTGCTGAACGCGTAGGTGCCGTCCGTTCGGCGCTAGATCGGAAGGACCGTGATTGGATCGCGGGACGGTTCGTGATTGGATCGCGGGACGACTAGCGATTTGGATCGCGAAGACATTCAACTACATCAACCGCGTTTCTCAACGCTTCCCGTTTAGCGATCTACAAGGGTATGTAGATCCACTCTGCCTCTCATAGATGCTCATCACCATGGATAGATCTTGCGTGTGCGTAGGAAACTTTTTGTTTCCCATGCAACGTTCCCCAACAGTGGTATCAGAGCTAGGTCTATGTGTAGATGAGATCACGAGTAGAACACAAAGGTGTTTGTGGGCGTTGATGTTCAGATTGCTTCCTCCCTTGGTCTTTTCTTGATTCAGTGGTATTGTGGGATGAAGTGGCCCAGACCAATATTACTCGTACGCTTACGAGAGACCGGTTCCATCAACTGTCATGTAACTTTGTTGCATAAAGATGGCTGGCGTGTGTCTGTCTCTCCCACTTTAGTTGGATCGGATTCGACAAAGGCGGTCCTTGAGAAGGTTGAATAGCAATTTGTGTATCACAGTTGTGGTTTTTGCGTAGGTAGGAATCGTTCTTGCTAGATACCCGTAGCAGCCACGTAAAACATGCAACAACAATTAGAGGACGTCTTCTTGTTTTTGCAGGGTATGTTGTGATGTGATATGGCCAATTACATGATGAGATATATGTGATGTATGAGATGATCATGTATTGTATAGAATATCACGACTTGCATGTCGATGAGTACGGCAACCGGAAGGAGCCATAGGGTTGTCTTTAATTTATTTTCGCCGTTTTTGCTTTACTTTATCGCTATGAGTTAGCAATAGTCGTAGAAGCAACAGTTGGCGCGACAACCTCATGGCGACACGTTGATGGAGATCAAGATGATGGAGATCATGGTGTCATGCCGGTGACGATGGAGATCATGCCGGTGCTTTGGAGATGGAGATCAAAAGCACAAGTTCGTGGCCATATCATGTCACTTATGATTTGCATGTGATGTTAATCCTTTTATGCATCTTATTTTGCTTAGGACGACGGTAGCATTATAAGGTGATCCCTCACTAAAATTTCAAGATAAAATTGTGTTCTCCCCGAGTGTGCACCGTTGCGAAAGTTCGTCGTTTCGAGACACCACGTGATGATTGGGTGTGATAGACTCTACGTTCACATACAGCGGGTGCAAGCCAGTGTTGCACGTGCGGAACACTCGGGTTAAACTTGACGAGCCTAGCATGTACAGACATGGCCTCGGAACACAAGAGACCGAAAGGTCGAACATGAGTCATATAGTAGATATGATCAACATGAAGATGTTCACCATTGAAACCACCTCATCTCACGTGATGATCGGACTTGGGTTGGTGAATTTGGATCATGTGACACTCGAATGACCAGAGGGATGTGAGTGGGAGTTTTTAAGTAATATGATTAACTAAACTCATTATCATGAACATAGTAAAAATGTCTTTGCAAATTATGTTGTAGATTACTAGCTCGCGCTGTAGCTCCCTTGAATTTTTATATGTTCCTAGAGAAATATAGTTGAAAGATGATGGTAGCAATAATGCGGACTGGGTCCGTGATCTGAGGATTGTCCTCATTGCTGCACAGAAGGCTTATGTCCTTAATGCACCGCTCGGTGCGCCACCCCCTCAAGCATCGTCTGTAGATGTTGTGAACATCTGACAGGCACGTTTTATGACTACTTGATAGTTCAGTGCGTCATGCATTACGGCTTAGAATTGAGGCTCCAAAACGTTTTGAACGTCACGAAACATATGAGATGTTCTAAGAGCTGAAATTGGGATCTCAGGTCCGTACCCATGTTCAGAGGTATGAGACCTCCAACAAGATTCTTTGCCTGCAAGATGAAGGAGAATAGCTCAATCGGTGAGCATGTGCTCAGATTGTCTAGGTGCTACAATCACTTGAATCGAGTGGGAGTTGATCTTCCAGATAAGATAGTGATTGATATAGTTCTCCGAGTCACTTCCACTAAGCCACTAGAGCTTTGTGATGAACTATAAAATGCTAGGGATGGAAATAATGATCCCTGAGCTATTCGCGATGTTTGACACCGCGAAGGTAGAAATCAAGAAGGAGCATCAAGTGTTGATGGTTAGTAAAACCACTAGTCTCGAGAAGGGCAAGGGCAAGGAGGGAAACTTCATGGATGGCAAGCCAGTTGCTGCTCCAGTGAAGAAACCCAAGGTTGAACCCAAACCCGAGACTAAGTGCTTCTATTATGAGGAGAGCGGTCGCTTAAGCGGAACAACCCTAGATACTTGGTAGATAAGAAGGCTGGCAATGTCAACAGAAGTATATTTGATATACGTTTTGTTCATGTGTACCTTACTAGTACTCCTAGTAGCACCTGGGTATTAGATACTGGTTCAGTTGCTAAATGTTGGTAACTCGAAATAAAAGCTACAGAATGAACGGAGACTAGCTAAGGGTGAGGTGACGATGTGTGTTGGAAGTGTTTCCAAGGTTGATGTGATCACCATCGCACGCTCTCTCTACCTTCAGGATTAGTGATGAACCTAAATAAATGTTATTCGGTGTTTGCGTTGAACATGAACATGATTAGATCCTGTTTATTGCAATACGGTTATTCATTTAAATCAGAGAATAATGGTTATTCTGTTTACATGAATAATACCTTCAATGGTCATGCATCCAATGTGAATGCTTTATTGAATCTTGATCGTAGTAATACACATGTTCATAATATTGATGCCAAAAGATGCAAAGTTAATAATGATAGTACCAATTACTTGTGGCACTGCCGCCAAGGTCATATTGGTGTAAAGCGCATGAAGAAACTCCATGCTGATGGATCTTTTGACTCACTAGATTTCGAATCGGTTGAGACATGCGGACCATGCCTCTTGGGCAAGATGACTAAAGACCCCGTTTTCCGATATGATGGAGCGGGCAAGTGACTTATTGGAAATGATACATGTTGATGTAAGCGATCCAATGAGTGTTGAAGCGTGCGGTGGATATCGCTATTTTCTTACCTTCACTGATGATTTGAGTAGATATGGGGATATTTACTTAATGAAACACAAGTCTGAAACGTTTGAAAAGTTCAAACAAATTCAGAGTGAAGTTTGAGATCATCGTGACAAGAAGATAAAATGTCTACGATATGATCGTGGAAGTAAATATCTGAGTTACGAGTTTGGTATGCAACTTAAGACAATGTGGAAGTTGTTTCACAACTCACGCCACCTGGAACACCATAGTGTGATGGTGTGTCCGAACGTCGTAGTTGTGCTCTATTGGATATGGTGCGTACTATGATGTCTCTTATCGATTTACCACTATCGTTTTGGGGTTATGCATTAGAGACAACTACATTCACTTTAAATAGGGCACCATCTAAGTCCGTTGAGATGACACCGTATGAATTTTGGTTTGGCAGAAACCTAAGCTGTCATTTCTTAATGTTTGGGGCTGCGACGCTTATGTGAAAAAGGTTTCAACCTGATGAGCTCGAACCCAAAGCGAACAAATGCATCTTCATAGAATACCCTAACATAACAGTTAGGTATACCTTCTATCTCAGATCCAAGCGCAAAGTGTTTGTTGCTAAAACGGGTCCTTTCTTGAGAAAGAGTTTCTCTCGAAAGAATTGAGTGGGAGGAAAGTAGAACTTGATGCGGTTGTTAAACCGTCACGGTTGGAAATATGCCCTAGAGGCAATAATAATTTAGTTATTATCATATTTCCTTGTTCATGATAATCGTTTATTATCCATGCTATAATTGTATTGATTGGAAACTCAAATACATGTGTGGGTACATAGACAACACTGTGTCCCTAGTACGCCTCTAATAGACTAGCTCATTGATCAAAGATGGTCAAGGTTTCCTAGCCATAGACATGAGATGTCATTTGATAACGGGATCACATTATTAGGAGAATGATGTGATGGACAAGACCCAAAATATGAACATAGCATATGATCGTTTCAGTTTATTGCTATTGTTTTCTGCATGTCAAGTATCTGTTCCTATGACCATGAGATCATGCAACTCACTGACACCGGAGGAATACCTTGTGTGTATCAAACGTCGCAACGTAACTGGGTGACTATAAAGGTGCTCTACAGGTATCTCCGAGGGTGTCTGTTGGGTTGGCATGGATCAAGACTGGGATTTGTTACTCCGTGTGACGGAGAGGTATCTCAGGGCCCACTCGGTAATACAACATCACAATGAGCCTTGCAAGCAAAGTGACTAAAGAGTTATCCACGGGATCTTGTATTACGAAACGAGTAAAGAGACTTGCCGGTAACGAGATTGAACTAGGTATAGAGATACCGACGATCGAATCTCGGGCAAGTAACATACCGAAGAACAAAGGGAACAGCGTACGGGATTAACTGAATCCTTGACATAGAGGTTCAACCGATAAAGATCTTCGTAGAATATGTAGGAACCAATATGGGCATCCAGGTCCCGCTATTGGTTATTGACCGTAGAGGTGTCTCGGTCATGTCTACATAGTTCTCGAACCCACAGGGTCTGCACACTTAACGTTCGGTGACGTTTCGGTAGTATTGAGTTATGTATGGTGGTGACCGAAGGTTGTTCGGAGTCCCGGATGAGATCCCGGACGTCACGAGTAGCTCTGGAATGGTCCGGAGGTAAAGATTGATATATAGGAAGTCCCGTTTTGGCCACCGGAAAAGTTTCGGGTATTTCCGGTAGTGTACCGGGAGTGCCGGAGAGCCATCGGGAAGGGCCACCCATGCCGGGAGGCCACATGGGCCTGAGGGGTGTTGCACCAGCCCTTAGTGGGCTGGGGAAACCAGCCCCACAAGGCCCATCCGGCTAGGATAGGTGGGAAAGGGGAAAAACCCAAGTGGAGAAGGTTTCCAAGTAGGAAGAAGGAATCCTACTAGGAGTAGGATTGGTGGGAGGCTCCACCTCCACCTCCTTCGGCCGAACCCCTAGGGGAAACCCTAGGGAGGCTGCCTCCTCCCCTCCCTCCTATATATACTAGAGGAATAGAGGCCCCAAAGACACAAGTCCACGTGCTAGTTCTCTATTCCCTAGTTCCTCCACCAAATAGATTCCGACGGTGCTTAGGCAAAGCCCTGCCGGAATAGTTCCACCACTACCGCCGCCGCGCCATCGCGCTGCCGGAGAACTCATCTACCTCTCCGCTCCCTCTTGCTGGATCAAGAAGGCGGTGATCGTCATCAAGCTGTACGTGTGCTGAACGCGGAGGTGCCATCCGTTCGGCGCTAGATCGGAAGGACCGTGATTGGATCACGGGACGGTTCGTGATTGGATCGCGGGACGGATCATGATCGGATCGCGGGATGGCTAGCGATTTGGATCGCGAAGACATTCAACTACATCAACCGCGTTTCTCAACGCTTCCCGCTTAGCGATCTACAAGGGTATGTAGATCCACTCTGCCTCTCGTAGATGCTCATCACCATGGATAGATCTTGCGTGTGCGTAGGAAATTTTTTGTTTTCCATGCAACGTTCCCCAATAGTGGTATCAGAGCTAGGTCTATGCGTAGATGAGATCACGAGTAGAACACAAAGGTGTTTGTGGGCGTTGATGCTCAGATTGCTTCCTCCCTTGGTCTTTTCTTGATTCAGCGGTATTGTGGGATGAAGCGGCTCTGACCAACCTTACTCGTACGCTTACGAGAGACCGGTTCCATCAACTGACATGTGACTTTGTTGCATAACGATGGCTGGTGGGTGTCTATCTCTCCCACTTTAGTTGGATCGGATTCGACAAAGGCGGTCCTTGAGAAGGTTGAATAGCAATTTGTGTATCACCGTTGTGGTTTTGCGTAGGTAAGAATCGTTCTTGCTAGATACCCATAGCAGCCACGTAAAACATGCAACAACAATTAGAGGACGTCTAACTTGTTTTTGCAGGGTATGTTGTGATGTGATATGGCCAATTACATGATGAGATATATTAGATGTATGAGATGATCATGTTTTGTATAGAATATCACGACTTGCATCTCGATGAGTACGGCAACCGGCTGGAGCCATAGGGTTGTCTTTAATTTATTTTCGCCGTTTTTGCTTTACTTTATCGCTATGAGTTAGCAATAGTCGTAGAAGCAACAGTTGGCGCGACAACCTCATGGTGACACGTTGATGGAGATCAAGATGATGGAGATCATGGTGTCATGCCGGTGACGATGGAGATCATGCCGGTGCTTTGGAGATGGAGATCAAAAGCACAAGTTCATGGCCATATCATGTCACTAATGATTTGCATGTGATGTTAATCCTTTTATGCATCTTATTTTGCTTAGGACGACGGTAGCATTATAAGGTGATCCCTCACTAAAATTTCAAGATAAAATTGTGTTCTCCCCGAGTATGCACCGTTGCGAAAGTTTGTCGTTTCGAGACACCACGTGATGATCGGGTGTGATAGACTCTACGTTCACATACAACGGGTGCAAGCCAGTGTTGCACGTGCGTAACACTCGGGTTAAACTTGACGAGCCTAGCATGTACAGACATGGCCTCGGAACACAAGAGACCGAAAGGTCGAACATGAGAAATATAGTAGATATGATCAACATGAAGATGTTCACCATTGAAACCACCTCATCTCACGTGATGATCGGACTTGGGTTGGTGAATTTGGACCATGTGACACTCGAATGACCAGAGGGATGTCAATTTGAGTGGGAGTTTTTAAGTAATATGATTAACTAAACTCATTATCATGAACATAGTCAAAATGTCTTTGCAAATTATGTTGTAGATTACTAGCTCACGCTATGGCTCCCTTGTATTTTATATGTTCCTAGAGAAATAGAGTTGAAAGATGATGGTAGCAATAATGCAGACTGGGTCCGTGATCTGAGGATTGTCCTCATTGCTGCACAGAAGGCTTATGTCCTTAATGCACCGCTCGGTGCGCCACCCCCTCAAGCGTCGTCTGTAGATGTTGTGAACATCTGACAGGCACGTTCTAATGACTACTTGATAGTTCAGTGCATCATGCATTACGGCTTAGAATTGAGGCTCCAAAACGTTTTGAACGTCTCGGAACATATGGGATGTTCTAAGAGCTGAAATTGGGATCTCAGGCTCGTGCCCGTGTTGAGAGGTATGAGACCTCCAACAAGATTCTTTGCCTGCAAGATGAAGGAGAATAGCTCAATCGGTGAGCATGTGCTCAGATTGTCTGGGTGCTACAATCGCTTGAATCGAGTGGGAGTTGATCTTCCAGATAAGATAGTGATTGATATAGTTATCCGAGTCACTGCCACTAAGCTACTAGAGCTTCGTGATGAACTATAAAATGCCAGGGATGGAAATAATGATCCCTGAACTATTCGCGATGTTTGACACCGCGAAGGTAGAAATCAAGATGGAGCATCAAGTGTTGATGGTTAGTAAAACCACTAGTTTCGAGAAGGGCAAGGGCAAGGAGGGAAATTTCATGGATGGCAAGCCAGTTGCTGCTCCAGTGAAGATACCCAAGGTTGAACCCAAACCCGAGACTAAGTGCTTCTATTATGAGGAGAGCGGTCGCTGAAGCGGAACAACCCTAGATACTTGGTAGATAAGAAGGCAGACAACGTCAACAGAAGTATATTTGTTATACGTTTTATTCATGTGTACCTTACTAGTACTCCTAGTAGCACCTGGGTATTAGATACCGGTTCAGTTGCTAAAAGTTGGTAACTCGAAATAAAAGCTACGGAATAAACGGAGACTAGCTAAGGGTGAGGTGACGATGTGTGTTGGAAGTGTTTCCAAGGTTGATGTGATCACCATCGCACGCTCTCTCTACCTTCAGGATTAGTGATGAACCTAAATAAATGTTATTTGGTGTTTGCGTTGAGCATGAACGAGATTAGATCATGTTTATTGCAATACGGTTATTGATTTAAATCAGAGAATAATGGTTATTCTGTTTACATGAATAATACCCTCAATGGTCATGCATCCAATGTGAATGGTTTATTGAATCTCGATCATAGTAATACACATGTTCATAATATTGATGCCAAAAGATACAAAGTTAATAATGATAGTACCACATACTTGTGGCACTGCCGCTAAATGTCATATTGGTGTAAAGCGCATGAAGAAACTCCATGTTGATGGATCTTTGGACTCATTCGATTTTGAATCGGTTGAGACATGCGGACCATGCCTCATGGGCAAGATGACTAAGACCCTGTTTTCTGGTATGATGGAGCGGGCAAGTGACTTATTGGAAATGATACATGTTGATGTATTCGGTCCAATGAGTGTTGTAGCGTGTGGTGGATATCGTTATTTTCCTACCTTCACAGATGATTTAAGTAAATATGGGGATATTTACTTAATGAAACACAAGTCTGAAACGTTTGAAAAGTTCAAAAAAATTCAGAGTGAAGTTTGAGATCATCGTGACAAGAAGATAAAATGTCTACGATATGATCGTGGAGGTAAATATCTGAGTTACGAGTTTGGTATGCAACTTAAGACAATGTGGAAGTTGTTTCACAACTCACGCCACCTAGAACACCATAGTGTGATGGTGTTTCCAAACGTCGTAGTCGTGCTCTATTGGATATGGTGCGTACTATGATGTCTCTTATCGATTTGCCACTATCGTTTTGGGGTTATGCATTAGAGACAACTACATTCACTTTAAAAGGGGCACCATCTAAGTCCGTTGAGATGACACCGTATGAATTTTGGTTTGGCAGAAACCTAAGCTGTCATTTCTTAATGTTTGGGGCTGCGACGCTTATGTGAAAAAGGGTTTCAACCTAATGAGCTCGAACCCAAAGTGGACAAATGCATCTTCATAGAATACCCTAATGTAACAGTTGGGTGAACCTTCTATCTTAGATCCAAGCACAAAGTGTTTGTTGCTAAAACGGGTCCTTTCTCGAGAAAGAGTTTCTCTCGAAAGAATTGAGTGGGAGGAAGATAGAACTTGATGAGGTTGTTGAACCTTTGTTTCAACCAGAGAGTAGCGCACCACAGAATGTTGTTTCTGTGGAGCCTACGTTAGTTGAAGAGGAAGTTAATGATGATGATCATGAAGCTTCAGATCAAGTTATTATCGAACCTCGTAGGTCGACAAGGACGCGTACTGCTCCTGAGTGGTACGACAACCATGTCTTAGTGGTCATGTTGTTGGACAACGATGAACCTACGAGCTATGGAGAGGCGATGATGGGCCCGGATTCCGAGAAATGGTTAGAGGCCATGAAATCCGAGATGGGATCCATGTATGAAAACCAAGTATGGACTTTGGTAGACTTGCCCGAACGGCAGGCCGTTGAGTACAAATGGATCTTTAAAAGGAAGACGGACGCAAACGGTAATGTCACCGTCTATAAAGCTTGACTTGTGGCAAAGGGTTTTTCACAAGTTCAAGGAGTTCACTACGATGAGACTTTCTCACCCGTAGCGATGCTAAAGTCTGTTGGAATTATGTTAGCAATTGCTGCATTTTTCGATTATAAAATCTGGCAGATGGATGTCAAAACAGATTTTCCTTAACGGTTTCTGTGAGGAAAGGTTGTATGTGATACAACCAGAAGGTCTTGTCA
This sequence comes from Elymus sibiricus, assembly GCA_039707655.1. NCBI lineage: Eukaryota > Viridiplantae > Streptophyta > Magnoliopsida > Poales > Poaceae > Elymus > Elymus sibiricus. Next base: position 383,142,288 of record CM077667.1, on the reverse strand, counting down.
GTCCTAAGGATGCTAAAATGTATGCAAGCTCCAACGATCCTTCTATGGACTAGAGCAAGCATCTCGGAGTTGGAATATACGCTTTGATGAGGTGATCAAAGTTTTTTTTGGGTCTATACAAAGTTTATGAGAAACTTGTATTTACAATAAAGTGAGTGGGAGCACTATAGAATTTCTGATAAGTTTATGTGGATGACATATTGTTGATCGGAAATGATGTAGAATTTCTGGAAAGCATAAAGGGGTTGTTTGAAAAGGAGTTTTTCAAAGGAAAACCTGGAATGAAGCTACTTAAATATTGGGCATCAGGATCTATAGAGATAGATCAAGACGTCTGATAAAACTTTCAATGAGTACATACCTTGACAAGATTTTGAAAGAGTTCAAAATGGATCAGTCAAAGAAAGAGTTCTTGCCTGATTTGTAAGGTGTGGAGTTGAGTGAGACTCAAAGCTCGACCACGGCAGAAGAAAGAGAAAGGACGAAGGTCGTCCCCTATGCCTTATCCATAGGCTCTATATAGTATGCCATGATGTGTACCGCACTTGGTGTGTGCCTTGCCATGAGTCTGTCAAGGGGTACAAGAGTGGTCCAGGAGTGGATCACTGGACAGCGGTCAAGATTATCCTTAGTAACTAGAGGACTAAGGAAATGTTTCTCGATTATGGAGGTGATAAAGAGTTTGTCGTAAAGGGTTACGTCGATGCAAGCTTTGACACCTATCCGGACGACTCTGAGTAGCAGTCCGGATACGTATAGTAGAGCAACCATTTGGAATAGCTCCAAGTGGAGCGTGGTAGCATCTGCAGTATGACATATAGATTTGCAAAGAACACACGGATCTGAATGTTGCAGACCGTTGACTAGAACCTCTCTCACATGCAAAACATGATCGAACCCCATAACTCATTGGGTGTTAGATTCATTACAATGTTAATCACATGGTGATGTGAGCTAGATTATTGACTCTAGTGCAAGTGGGAGACTATTGGAAATATGCCCTAGAGGCAATAATAATTTAGTTATTATCATATTTCCTTGTTCATGATAATCGTTTATTATCCATGCTATAGTTGTATTGATTGGAAACTCAAATACATGTGTGGGTACATAGACAACACTGTGTCCCTAGTATGCCTCTAATAGACTAGCTCGTTGATCAAAGATGGTCAAGGTTTCCTAGCCATAGACATGAGATGTCATTTGATAACGGGATCACATCATTAGGAGAGAATGATGTGATGGACAAGACCCAAACTATGAACATAGCATATGATCGTGTCAGTTTATTGCTATTGTTTTCTGCATGTCAAGTATCTGTTCCTATGACCATGAGATCATGCAACTCACTGACACCGGAGGAATACCTTGTGTGTATCAAACGTCGCAACGTAACTGGGTGAATATAAAGGTGCTCTACAGGTATCTCCGAGGGTGTCTGTTGGGTTGGCATGGATCAAGACTGGGATTGGTTACTCCGTGTGACGGAGAGGTATCTCAGGGCCCACTCGGTAATACAACATCACAATGAGCCTTGCAAGCAAAGTGACTAAAGAGTTAGCCACGGGATCTTGTATTATGAAATGAGTAAAGAGACTTGCCGGTAACGAGATTGAACTAGGTATAGAGATACCGACGATCGAATCTCGGGCAAGTAACATACCGAAGAACAAAGGGAACAGCGTACGGGATTAACTGAATCTTTGACATAGAGGTTCAACCGATAAAGATCTTCATAGAATATGTAGGAACCAATATGGGTATCCAGGTCCCGCTATTGGTTATTGACCGTAGAGGTGTCTCGGTCATGTCTACATAGTTCTCGAACCCGCAGGGTCTGCACACTTAACGTTCGGTGACGTTTCGGTAGTATTGAGTTATGTATGGTGGTGACCGAAGGTTGTTCGGAGTCCTGGATGAGATCCCGGACGTCACGAGGAGCTCCGGAATGGTCCGGAGGTAAAGATTGATATATAGGAAGTCCCGTTTTGGCCACCGGAAAAGTTTCGGGTATTTCCGGTAGTGTATCGGGAGTGCTGGTGGGCCATCGGGAGGGGCCACCCACGCCGGGAGGCCACATGGGCCTGAGGGGTGTTGCACCAGCCCTTAGTGGGCTGGGAAAACCAGCCCCACAAGGCCCATGCAGCTAGGATAGGTGGGAAAGGGAAAAAACCCAAGTGGAGAAGGTTTCCAAGTAGGAAGAAGGAATCCTAGTAGGAGTAGGATTGGTGGGAGGCTCCACCTCCACCTCCTTCAGCCGAACCCCTAGGGGAAACCCTAGGGAGGCTGCCTCCTCCCCTCCCTCCTATATATACTAGAGGAATAGAGGCCCCAAAGACACAAGTCCACGTGCTAGTTCTCTATTCCCTAGTTCCTCCACCAAATAGATTCCGACGGTGCTTAGGCGAAGCCCTGCCGGAATAGTTCCACCACTGCCGCCGCCGCGCCATCGCGCTGCCGGAGAACTCATCTACCTCTCCGCTCCCTCTTGCTGGATCAAGAAGGCGGAGATCGTCATCGAGCTGTACGTGTGTTGAACGTGGAGGTGCCGTCCATTCGGCGCTAGATCGAAAGGACCGTGATTGGATCACGGGACGGTTCGTGATTGGATCGCGGGACGGATCGTGATCGGATCGCGGGACGGCTAGCGATTTGGATCGCGAAGACGTTCGACTACATCAACCGCGTTTCTCAATGCTTCCCGCTTAGCGATCTACAAGGGTATGTAGATCCACTCTCCCTCTAGTAGATGCTCATCACCATGGATAGATCTTGCGTGTGCGTAGGAAAATTTCTGTTTCCCATGCAACGTTCCCCAACAGTCACTTCAGTTGGATAGTAGCACAACGCAGAAAGATGTTTCTACGACGCCTACACCAAGTGATGAGGAAGCAAATGATGATGATCATGAAGCTTCGGATCAAGTTACTACCGAACCTCGTAGGTCGACAAGGACTCGTACCGCCCCTGAGTGGTACGTCAATCCTGTCTTGAAGGTCATGTTGTTAGACAACAGTGAATCTATGAGCTATGAAGAAGCGATGGTGGGCCCGGATTCCAACAAATGGCTAGGAGCCATGAAATCCGAGAAAGGATCCATGTATGAAAACCAAGTATGGACTTTGGTAGACTTGCCCGTTAAACGGCAGGCCGTTGAGTACAAATGGACATTTAAGAAGAAGACAGACGCTGATGGTAAATGTCACCATTTATAAAGCTCGACTTGTCGCAAAAAGGTTTCCGACAAGTTCAAGGAGTTGACTACGATGAGACTTTCTCACCCGTCCCGATGCTAAAGTCTGTTGGAATTATGTTAGCAGTTGCTGCATTTTTCGATTATGAAATCTGGCAGATGGATGTCAAAACAGAGTTTCCTTAACGGTTTCCGTGAGGAAAGGTTGTATGTGATACAACCAGAAGGTTTTGTCAGTCCTAAGGATTCTAAAATGTATGCAAGCTCCAGCGATCCTTCTATGGACTGGAGCAAGCATCTCGGAGTTGGAATATACGCTTTGATGAGGTGATCAAAGTTTTTGGGTCTATACAAAGTTTATGAGAAACTTGTATTTACAATAAAGTGAGTGGGAGCACTATAGAATTTTTGATAAGTATATGTGGATGACATATTGTTGATCGGAAATGATGTAGAATTTCTGGAAAGCAAAAAGGGTTGTTTGAAAAGGAGTTTTTCAAAGGAAAACCTGGAATGAAGTTACTTAAATATTGGGCATCAGGATCTATAGAGATAGATCAAGAGGTCTGATAAAACTTTCAATGAGTACATGCCTTGACAAGATTTTGAAAGAGTTCAAAATGGATCAGTCAAAGAAAGAGTTCTTGCCTGATTTGTAAGGTGTGGAGTGGAGTGAGACTCAAAGCTCGACCACGGCAGAAGAAAGAGAAAGGACGAAGGTCGTCCCCTATGCCTTATCCATAGGCTCTGTATAGTATGCCATGCTGTGTACCACACCTGGTGTGTGCCTTGCCTTGAGTCTGTCAAGGGGTACAAGAGTGGTCCAGGAGTGGATCACTAAACATCGGTCAAAATTATCCTTAGTAACTAGAGGACTAAGGAAATGATTCTCGATTATGGAGGTGACAAAGAGTTCGTCGTAAAGGGTTACGTCGATGCAAGCTTTGATACCAATCCGGATGACACTGAGTAGCAATCCGGATACGTATAGTGGAGCAGCCATTTGGAATAGCTCCAAGTGGAGCGTGGTAGCATCTCCAGTATGACATATAGATTTGCAAAGAACACACGGATCTGAATGTTGCAGACCGTTGACTAAAGACCTCTCTCACATGCAAAGCATGATCGAACCCCAGAACTCTTTGGGTGTTAGATTCATAACAATGTAAATCACATGGTGATGTGAACTAGATTATTGACTCTAGTGCAAGTGGGAGACTGTTGGAAATATGCCCTAGAGGCAATAATAAATTGGTTATTATTATATTTCCTTGTTCATGATAATCGTTTATTATCCATGCTATAATTGTATTGATTGGAAACTCAAATACATGTGTGGATACATGGACAACAAAGTGTCCCTAGTAAGCCTCTACTAGACTAGCTCGTTGATCAAAGATGGTTAAGGTTTCCTAGCCATAGACATGAGATGTCATTTGATAACGGGATCACATCATTAGGAGAATGATGTGATGGACAAGACCCAAACTTTGAACGTAGCATATGATCGTGTCAGTTTATTGCTATTGTTTTCTGCATGTCAAGTATCTATTCCTATACCATGAGATCATGCAACTCACTGACACCGGAGGAATACCTTGTGTGTATCAAACGTCGCAACGTAACTGGGTGACTATAAAGATGCTCTACAGGTATCTCCGAAGGTGTCTGTTGAGCTGGCATGGATCGAGACTGGGATTTGTTACTCCGTATGATGGAGAGGTATCTCAGGGCCCACTCGGTGATACAACATCACAATAAGCCTTGCAAGCAATGTGACTAAAGTGTTAGCCACGGGATCTTGTATTACGGAACGAGTAAAGAGACTTGCCAGTAACGAGATTGAACTAGGTATAGAGATACCGACGATCGAATCTCGGGCAAGTAACATACCGAAGAACAAAGGGAACAACATACGGGATTAACTGAATCCTTGACATAGAGGTTCAACCGATAAAGATCTTCGTAGAATATGTAGGAACCAATATGGGCATCCAGGTCCCGCTATTGGTTATTGACCGTAGAGGTGTCTCGGTCATGTCTACATAGTTCTCGAACCCACAGGGTCTGCACACTTAACGTTCGGTGACGTTTTGGTAGTATTGAGTTATGCATGGTGGTGACCGAAGGTTGTTCGGAGTCCCGGATGAGATCCCGGACGTCACGAGGAGCTTCGGAATGGTCCGGAGGTAAAGATTGATATATAGGAAGTCCCGTTTTGGCCACCGGAAAAGTTTCGGGTATTTCCGGTAGTGTACCGGGAGTGCCGGAGGGCCATCGCCACATGGGCCTGAGGGGTGGTGCACCAGCCCTTAGTGGGCTGGGCAAACCAGCCCCACAAGGCCCATGCGGCTAGGAGGTGGGAGAAGGAAAAACCCCAAGTGGGGGAGGGATTTTCCAAGTAGGATTGGAATCCTACTTGGAGTAGGATTGGAGGTGGACTCCTCCACCTCCTCCTTGGTTCGGCCGAAGCCACTAGGGGAAACCCTAGGGGCTGCCTCCTCCTCCCTCCCTCCTATATATACTAGAGGATTTGAGGGCAGCCCCAACCCTAATTGCCACGTGCTGCCCTCTTCTTCCTCTAGATCGTTTCTCCTCTAGTCTAGTTTCGGCGGTGCTTAGGCGAAGCCCTGCCGGAATAGTTCCACCACCGCCGCCGCGTCGTCGCGCTGCCGGAGAACTCATCTACTTGTCCGCTCCATCTTGCTGGATCAAGAAGGCGGAGATCGTCGTCGAGCTGTACGTGTGCTGAACGCGGAGGTGCCGTCCATTCGGCGCTAGATCGAAAGGACCATGATTGGATCACGGGACGGTTTGTGATTGGATCGCGGGACGGATCGTGATCGGATCGCGGGACGGCTAGCGATTTAGATCGCGAAGACGTTTGACTACATCAACCGCGTTTCTCAATGCTTCCCGCTTAGCGATCTACAAGGGTATGTAGATCCACTCTCCCTCTCGTAGATGCTCATCACCATGGATAGATCTTGCGTGTGCGTAGGAAATTTTTTGTTTCCCATGAAACATTCCCCAACAGTGTCTGCATCCTCTTGATGCTCCATTTTGAGGCAATAAAATCACCCTTTGTCGGAAAAAAACAACTTAATATTCTAGAAAGAACAAGCAATTATTTAGCGGCATATCGTAAAACTGAAGATTATTTTAGCATATAATAAAATAATATTTTCCTTTTCAGAAGTAAAGCCTAACACAACTATATTTGGGGAGTCTAAGAAGAATAAAGCTTTGAAGCTGAGAAATAGATTAACAATTTGGGGAGTTTGTCTTTGGCTCAGTATGAAACTTTGAAAGATGGTAAAATAAATGTAACTACCACGAAAGTTGCTAGTGACACGCATCCTATATCTGCTAAGCTATCATATGTTAGACTTAAGTTAAATGCTAAAATAAAATAGATTGAAGAGGATAATGCTAGACAAGCTGTTAAAATTGCTATGGATGGAATAAGAATGAGAGATAATGAAGTTTAAAGGAATAAGTTACTGGTGGAGTTACAAAAACAGAATAAGATGCTTCAAAGACTGTTGGGTGAGTTCCTGGAAAAATATGCAGTTGACAAAAGCAAAAGTGAGGTGTCTGTTAAAGAAGAAGTGAAGGAATTAGGAAACGATATGGAGGAGAAACTTGGGGATACATGAGACAACTATTTGGAACCTATTGATCATAATGCCAATTAGACTGAAGTAGTTCCTTCACATGATTCCTTTGGAACAGTGAAGACATGGATTACAGGTATTACTGATTTTAGTGCACAAGCGGAGGATATTTGGGAAGACGGCAAGGACAGGGTACCTACAAGATGCCCTAGACATAAATATAGGGAGGATGTCAAAAGTGGAAGACATGGCTATGGAAAGGGCAGCTGCAAAAGACAATTATGATAATGATTCCATCCCTAATCTTTTGGATGTTAATAATCTTTCATTGCTAACTATGTCTTCTTGCATATTGATTTAGGATGCACTATGGATTTGATTGGGCATAATATTGAAATGATGAGAACTCTAGAGATTGCCAGAGGTGATCCGTTGGCATAATAGTATTGATAGTGATATGCTTGCTAGCTCTCCAAGTCCTATTGACCGCAAATGCTGACTTAATTGAATTATGCTTTGATGGGGATAATTATAATATTGACATGGAAGGAAAATACTTGGACAAATTTAAAAGTTTTCCCTCTAAGAAAAAAAATAGGGAAGTCTAATCTCCTGCAATTGTCAAGTTGAAGGAAGGTATACTCGTTAATAGATTTCCTACAAAAAGCAAAAATAAATACATAAAAGTGAAAAAGTATATGAAGGGCATGTTTGGATGCTACATGAGTTGGTGGGGAAATAAAAAAATCAGAGAGAGTGTAGTGGCTAGGAAACCATAAAATATCACTTTACTAACAATGAATTGCGCTCTTACTTGGGGGGGGGGGGGGGCTTTAAAAGGGTTTGGTGTCCCTCTTCAAGTTTTATTAAAGACTTACCTAAAATTTCTAGGACTCTTTGATGATCATTGAAAGGAAGTGATGAGTCCAATATATGTGATGTTTTTCCTATGTATTTTTGCCTACAAGGTGGGCTTTGTGGAATTTTACAGCGTTGACGCACTTCTTTTGTTGATAATCCCCCAGGTAACGTCTTTTGTATCAATATTAATTTAATGAAGAAAATCCGTAAGAATGGCAGTGGAATCACGTATTTAATATGATAATCACTTTCCATAAAAAATCAAGCAAGAAGGCCAAAGAAACAACCGTCGTCGCGCTTACAGAGCGAACGACGTTGTTCCATACGACCGCGAGCGCTCGTATGAGCGGTCGTATGGCGCGCCGCCGCCACCCCCAGATCGACTATTTTCACCCTGTCGAAGCAGATCGTGGATCATACGCACAGAGACTCTAGAAACTCGTCCAGAAGGCAGAACCCTAGCCTCCGGAGCCCATCCAGAGGGAGGACCAACCGGGTGAAGAAGGTCGTTCCTCTCACCGCGAGAGGCACGACATCATCACCACCATCTTCATCATCACCGCCTTCATCCTCATCATCATCCACATCCTTATCATGTGCAACACCAAGAACCCTAGTGGATCCTTCGGTGTATCTATTGAACTACTCATCCATGTATTCCATTACCATTACCATGATGATTGTTGATACTTCAACTAAAGGACTTTTTGAAGTTTGTCCCATGTGTGAGTAGACCCCTAGTTCTCGGGGATATGGATGAACCTTGGTATGTGTAGGATCTGAAACGTTTATTGTGGATATGAGATCCTTTGTTGAATGCTTAGTTTAATAACTTCGTGAATGTTGTGAAGGGGCCCCACTCAGCATTTTTGCATTTATTGGCCACGAAGTATATCACTGTCTTTGCATAGGTCAAGATTGTGGAGGTAATTCGAGGTGACAGTAAAAGCCTACTGCTACTAACCTTTACAAGTGACCGGGAATTTACGGAGAACCCTTAGTGAGGCCGCGTCCATGAGGAAACCCTTAATTATCATGATTTGTAACCCACAGGGGGAGACTATGATAGTGGCGTGTGTGGCACGAAGTCTACCACGAGTAGAACATGTTTTGTACCCGGCTCCACCCAGCATAATCGTCAACAGTGGCTCAAGTATCCGTTCCAAGTCACTATTTTACTTTTACGTTATATAGTTACAAGTCACTATTTTACTCAATCATTATTTAAATCCGCCCTCACTCAGCTTTAAGTCTACAATTATCTGTAGGCACAAAGTTACATAATTCTCTATAAGAGGCAAAAGCCTGATTCATGTGCTCCCTGTGGGATCGGTACTCTTACTTCAAAAAGGCTACAACTAAACCCCATGCACTTGCAGGCTATCAAGCTTCTTCTTAAATACAGAGAGGATATCCTGCACGGATCCAATGGCGGCGCTCCCATCGGCTGCCTACGTCGAGCGACAGTTCACCATTCGAGCCAAAGTGGGCACCCACATCAGGAAGATGGACCTCTCGGTAGTATACACTAACGAACCGGTCGTGGTGGAGAACTCTAACAACACTATTGAGCATCTAATTGCTGAGGATGACAAGTACAAAGTGGCCGGCTTCGATTTCAAGTACATCGACGGTCGTGACGGGTATGATCAGAAGGTTGCCATCTCCCAGTTGTGCGTGTGCCATACGGCATCGTCTACCACTACTACCTGGCCAAGGCCTTGCGGGCGTTTTGCTAGGTTTGTGAGCAGCCTTGAATACAGGTTTGCAATGGTGGACACCACCAACGATCTGAAGCTGCTCAAGACTTCGGGCTTGGCCTGTCGGAAGCTTGTCAACATCCAAGGGCAATGCATGGTCTAGGGCAGCAAGAAGGAAAAGGAATGCCTAGTTGACCTTGCTGCGGCCATCATCGACCCCTACTACAGAGACATGAAGGCTGAGTGCGACAAGGACAAGTCTGCCTCACACAAGGCCTGGGTGCACAAACTGGATGAAAAACACGTCAAGTACGCGGCCAAGGACGCATACACAAGCTACGAGATGTACATGAGGATCGTTGACATGAGGAAGTGCCTTCGTCCTGTAGACGGCGAGGGATCGAGCCACAAGCAGAGCAGTGGCGGCAACCATCGTCACAAGACGTAGATGATTCGATGATCATTTCTCCTAGTTTAGTATGCATGTAATTTTTTATTGAGGTGTGAAATGTTATGTGTAGTCACTTATGTAATTGGATGTTTAATTTGGTTATGCAACTATGTTGTTGTTCTGTAGATAGAGCATAAATGTTGTGCACACAGAGCAAATCACATCTCATACGATTAAACTAAGAAACACGTCGGTGATGATTTCCTCAATCGTTGACAATTGTTAACCAACAACCATTTGGCCACAACACACACAACTTGTTAGTAGGAATCGTTTGTGTTATTATCGGTCTTCTCACACGATTCTGATTACTGACCTGTTTGTCAGGTATCACACACATCTTGTTACGCCAAATCATTTATTTTCTGCTGAATTAGCGCAAACAGTTTATCCGAGTGAACTATATATCGTACATCGCACACATCTTATTTAGTTAACAGTTTGCGTCATTTTGGCAAATCGGGGACAGTTTGTATGGAACAATTGTATGCCACGTATCGCACACACACCTCTTATCTGAACCGTGCTTAATGAACCAGCCATTGCACACAGTTTGTTTTATTGGTGACGGTTCTATAACTGTACCGTTTGCGATTCATGCATCGCACATAGTTTGGTCAAAGGGTGTCCGATACATGTGTCGTCTTAGAACCTTCCTACAGTAGTGCATCAACATCACCAACAATCCGTTCACTACTGGGATCATCATCTCATCAACATCTTCACCAACACCATCTCCATCACCAACCCTAGTTCATCCATCTATTCAATCTATATTATAATAACCTCAGGCCGGTTGATAAGAGAACTTTTATGTGTTGATTACATCTTGTAGTTGATGCTTAGAAGTTTAATCGATGAAAGATTGTTATGTTCAGGTTGTTTACCATCTATTCATACCCACTGATCAAGATCCATATGATGTCTTGTGAGTAGATCCATTAGTTCTCAAGGACATGCAAGAAGACATGTTGTTTGTAATCATGTGAATTTCAATACTGTTTAATCTTTTTGATATTATGTTGTGGTGTTCTTCGTCTAGTATTATTATGTGAACATCGACTACATAACACTTCCCCATCAATGGGCCTTGGGCAAGGATTGTGGTGTTAGTTTATAGATGATAGAAAATAGTTTATAAACTAACACCACAATCCTTCCCCATCAACAGAAGTGATAGAAACTTAAACCCTACTTTATAAATGGTTGCATAAGGGGCTATTTTGGATCTCAAAGTTTAGTGTTATGGTTACATTTATCTTAATTACTTCTCTTGTATTTGCGTATGATTGAATGGAGAGTATAATCATAAGTATGTATTTGTCCAAGGAAGGGCAGTACATTAGCGTAGGTCTACCCACACAACACATATCACAACAATTAAAGGCAACTCAATGAAACTTGGTGGTGCTCATGTGTGTCTTTAAGAGCGTTTTAGCCCATATAAGAAACACAACCGGCTTGTACTTAGCGTACATAAGGATCGGGCCACTTGCCGCACTCATTTTTTTTATTGTTTACCTTTTTTATAAGTTACCTTACTATCAAATAACCCATTAATTTATCTTTCCGCTAGGGTGTGTGGGGGTGTGCTGGGCCATTCTAGGCTAGTTTTGTGTGGTTGTCCTTGCGCGAGAGAGAGGAAGTGGGCGGGGCCTCATGGTAGGTTAGGCTAGTTTTAGATTTTTATTTTATTTCCTTTTTTCTTTTCTGTTTCCTTTATAAATTCAAATCTGTTTTGAGTTTGGTATTTCATCCAATAGTAAACTTGCTCTAAATTCCTTCCGGACTATTTGTAAACTGGTGAACATTTTGTTTGGACCTTTTGATCAAACATTTCTATAACTTATTTTTAAAACCTTTTCTAAATATTCTTTGAATCTATTTTATTTCCAAAAGTGTTTCCTTTTAGTATTTGAATCCCATTGAATTTTGTCTTCTACCACATATTAATATATTTTTGAATATTTTCTTTGGAAATTTCATTGAGATTTTATTTAGTTCCTTGTTTCACCCCTTTAGGGTTTTCTTTCACTTTCAAAATTTTCACTCTATGATTTTCACTACTTATGTAGGGCCTTTAAACCACCTAAGCAAACACTCAAGGAAAACAAGCAAACACTCCTAGGCATTTCTAGCTAATTAGTAATCAAACAAAGGTTTTCTAGAAAAACAAATTCTCTGTGGTTTTTTTTAACATTCCAAATTTGGAAAACAAATCTGGGATGTGACATCTGTTGAAGATGCTCTAAAGCAGGCTATTCAAACCAAACTATTAGTTGTATCACTTTGTGTTAGGTTTTGCAAGAGTTCCCACTTAGCACCGGATCTACTACTACATGTGTTGATTGTTGCCGTGCAATTGGAAGGAACAGAGACTTCAAGTGCTTCGGTCTAGCAAAGTTAGGATTAGGATAAAATTTAGGTTGTACTCCCGTGGCGAGACGACAATGTGGAATAAGGTCTCTCCATCTCACTCTCGTTCTGGTGGTGCCTCTTCGTATCATCGGGAGGCGTGTGAAGAATGTTGTGTCCCCAATCTGGTTCTTTGGGTGTGACTCCAGTTTCTCGCGTTTTGACTTTTCACTAATAAGTTTGTTAAGGATAAATATTGTACGTTTCTTAGGATTTTTTCAAGCAAATGCATTTTCAGTATTCTTTTTAGGGAAGCAGATATAATGTGTTCTTTTTCTTCTGCATGTCAATTTTTTAGGGAAGCAGATATAATGTGTTCTTTTTCTTCTGCATGTCAATTTAGATTCTTTTTTGAGGGATTGCAGGTCAATTTAGATGGGCCTGGAAGCTTAGCCCAGGTCTGCCCCTGCGGCACCCAAACCCACCCCATCTCCTCCATTGAAACCAACAAAGTGAGTGCGACAGCCCAATCACAAGAGCACAGCCGAAAAATGTTCGCCCTCCGCAAAACCCTGCTCCACGGCCGCCTCCCCGCGCCGCCGGCCACCGCCGCCTCCAGGATCTCCTCCTTCCTCCGCTCCCTCTCCACATCGCCGGGGGGCGAGGGAGGCGGGGACGAATGGGGCTCCTCCTGGTCCACCGGCATCACCAAGGACCACTTCGACGGGTCCGCCTCCGCCGTCGGGCGCCCCTCCCCGTCCGCCCCCGTCTCCAAGGAGCTGGCGGCCGTCCGCGCCATGGACGAGGAGGATGAGATCCTCCGCTCCGTGGATCGCGACAACAAGGAAGGGAAGGCGTTCGTGGACTCGTGGGACAAGCGTTTTGAGGAGACGTGCGAGCTGCTGAAGCAGGTGCGGGAGCCGGGATCCCGCGGCGCCTACCTCAAGGACTCGGAGAAGCAGGAGATGTACCGGCTGCACAAGGAGGACCCCGCGACGTACACCGTGGAGCGGCTCGCCAAGGACTTCCGCGTCATGCGGCAGCGCGTGCACGCCATCCTCTGGCTCAAGGAGATGGAGGAGGAAGAGGAGAGGAAGCAGGGCAAGCCGCTCGACGACTCCGTCGAGATCCTGCTAGACAGCTGCCCAGAGTACGTGAAGAGATCCTTTTTGCTTCCTTCAGTTTTGTGTTGAAATAATTAGGTCATGGGTCGGAGTAGAAAGATCTAGGGTTCTTGTCCGTAAGTCATGTCCCCTGTTTTATTTAAACGGTTTTGCTAAATCACATCTAGATGTGACATAAGTATTACACATCTAAGTCCTATATCATTGATCTTACGTAGAGATTCGTGTGGATATATTCTTTTTCTTTTTCTTTTCATTTTTATGCTTCATTTAGTCATTTAGATGTGCAATAATTATGTCACATCTAGATGTGCCCTAGACACACCCTTATTTAAAAGAACTTTATAAGGAAATCAATGACAAGAAGAAAATGCCTTCTGCTAATTCGTAAGAGGTCTAGTTAATCCATGAATACTAAACGAAGTCTCTTAAATTGTTGCTTCATGCAGTTTCTTCCTGAATAGAAATTTCCAGTGCTCTGGATCATGACAATTGGTAGTAGGACGGCAATCCTCGGTTAGAACCATGTGGTTGAGACTGAACTGGGTGTATGGTTTTTAAATGAACGTGCAGTTTAAGGCTCTTCAACTGGAATGTTGTGACTATACATGCTTGATGGAATTATATGGAGTCGAGGAATTCTTGTTGAGGGGATAAGAAAGCATGGAGCTAGGTGCTTGTGTTGCAAATGTACTAATATAGTTGTTCCAGGATGAAGTTGTCTAAATGTTATTTTGCAAGCAAAACAATCATTGACATCAAATCCGTGAGAGATTTATCTCAGCTGGATATTTTTTCTGAAAATTTAGGTTTGTGTTATTGATTACCTCAACATTACACGCATAAAGGAGATGGTGGAAATCGTTAAATAGTGGGAATTTGGTTTTAACTTCTTGGTAAAGGTTACGATACTAGTTTCCATGTTATGTACTAAATTGCACTTATATACTCCATAAGTCCATATACACGGAGGTCATTGTTTACAAATTGTTTTGTTTCTCTTGTGCGCAGTGAGAATAAAACTATGAGATTGGAAGGTTATGCTTGGAATTGGACTTACTACTCCATGTCTGATTCTTCCTTTGGTTTTCTAGGTTTTTCAATTCCCATGACAGGGAATTTCATGTGGCATCTCTTCCATATAAACCTGACTTCAAAGTTATGCCCGAGGGCTGGGATGGCACGACAAGAGATCCTGATGAGGTCCTGTATGAGATTTCAATGAAGGAAGACAAGATGTTATATGAGGAATTTGTTCAACGCTTGGAGTTCAATAAGAAAAAGGTAAGTATCCTACATTTTCTTTGGTCCCGTTTATGATATTTGCTGAAAGAGAATGGATGTTACTGCTAGTTTTAATTTGTAATCCAGTAGAAACTCCTGTAGCGGACCTATTAGATAGCAAAAAAGAGTATGGTTGTGCTATTCTGTTAGTTCTTCTGTGATCTAGTACAAATTCCTGCAGTCTGGTTGTAGTGACTTGTAAGACCCCCATGAATATGACTTGATAAGTTTGCTTGTTGTGGAGTAGTGGAGTTTGTACATAGGAAAACTCTGTTCCTGTCAAGTTCTATGGACATGGGAAATGGAAACAATCTGTCTGTAGCAAGTTTTCCATTGGTGGTCTGCCTCATGCTTCAATGGTTTGCAGGTGGCAGGGGAGGTGAAGTGCCATAAGTACAGCAGACGACGACCAGACGATGGATGGGCCTACATGGTCGAGAAGCTCGGGCCACAGGGAAGGCGTGGTTCAGGAGGGGGCTGGAAGTTCATCAGTTTGCCTGATGGATCAAGCCGCCCACTGAACGACACGGAGAAGATGTATGTGAAGAGGGAGACCCCGAAACGGCGGAGGAGGATCATTGCCCCTTACAAGTAACAGGAAGGCCCCTCTGCTCGTTATAATGCACAAGTTCTATGAGCGAACGTTCTTTTGTCATTCTCCAGGGAAGCAGAAGCGTGAGAGGTTGTAACCACCAGCATCGGTCGTGTTTTATTGCAGCGCCACCATAATTCATCTTGTTTTGCTGCAGCGGAGGTGGTTTAATGTATTCTTGGCATTTGTAACAAGTTCCATTCCCCACTTTAGGCAGATGAATAATATGTCTTTGAACCGTTGGCGTCTCTCCGTGTCCACATCATTTCCGGGCAAGTCACTCGGTAGGCAGTACCAGGCAAACACATTTTTTGCAGTTAACATTTCATATTGTCAACTTTAGTTTTTTTTGCTTGCAACGAGTACTAGTACTATGACATAAAATTTCCTCCTACTAGTTGGACTGGAGGCCTAATCGACTATTTCTGATGTGGAGATGTATGATTTCCTTTCCTGCTGTACAATCTCCTGTTGTGCCCAATCATTTGCTTGCCACTGGTGCCTCGACTTTCAAGGTCGAAAGCATAGTGACAAATGGATTCAATAAGCTTATTTTGCAGTCATCTATGACTAATTGCCAGTTCTTTTGGGGCTTATGGGTGGCTGTCAAATAAGTTGTCTCTTACCCATCTTATTTTGGGCAG
Organism: Elymus sibiricus; assembly: GCA_039707655.1. NCBI lineage: Eukaryota > Viridiplantae > Streptophyta > Magnoliopsida > Poales > Poaceae > Elymus > Elymus sibiricus. The sequence goes on along the minus strand of CM077667.1, from coordinate 383,126,467 downwards.
GTTATTTTGACAGCCCAATTTAAATTTTACTTTAGTAATCTAAGATGTCGTATATTACTTTATAAATGGACTAAAGAAAAGTTGATTAGGGGAGGGGGAACCGGGGGGAGGCAGTTCTTTTTTACAGTCACTCATAAGCCTGAAAAGAGCTGGCCCTAGCGAAGTGGGAAACACCGATTATCTTGCGAAAGAGTAGATTAGGCCCTTCCCAGTGCATCGGTGCTAAGGATGCCACATAGGCAAAAAGATGATGTGGCAAAACAATTAAAGAGGAGAGAGAGTATTATGGTGACCTCAGGAAGAACCGGTTCTAAGCGCGTGAACCTATGTAAAATGATTACCAATCAATGCACGAAGAAGTTTAATTATTAAACAATTCCATGAGAAAAGCTTAGTAACAAAAGCTAAGCACATATGCATTGGGGAGACTAGTTGCTAAGGTTTTTAATACACTTAGCACCCTCTCTAAGCACCAGTCCATTGGAACCAGCCTTATGCATCTCAACTGCTCACCTGTCTGCATATTAACCATGCTTAGAACGAGGCAGCAGTGGAAGCTGACCCACTGACGTTGTCCTGGGAGGCGTGTTGGGTAGTAAAGGAACACTTGCTTGATGATGTAATAATGCGCTTTAATGTGCATCGTCCAGAGTCGAAAATTCTTTGCATCGAGCCACCGTGCAGACTCCGGATCGGCTGATGTCCTTTGGCCCTGACCACCAACCACCTGCAACTAAACTAACCCAGCTGAAAGTAATGAGGACACAACGCTTCTTTTTTTCTTTTCTTTTTTGACTTATGAATCATGACACGCCACTTGGTCCTCGCCACGTTGCGTCCAAAACCCAAACTGCGTCACCATGTTTAGCGCCCGTCTCCCATCAGTTCGTTACGAATTTAGGATGATGGTGAACCGGCGGTCAGATAGGTCCATCAGAAAAGGTACGATTTGTGATTTTTTTTTTAGAATAGGTACGATTTGTGATTGCGGTGTGACAGTTGGCCAGCGAGCTTGGCAACAGAAATACACCGACCGGGTGGAAACAGATGCAGGATTTTTTTTATTAGGATATGTTTGGTTACCTGCATCATTTGTTTGCCTTCTTGCATATGCGACTCGGTTGAATCTGACTGAGCAGATGCAGGCAGTGGCGAATCTAGGACGTAAATGCAGGGCAGGCTCAACTTCAAGGATACTAATTTTTTGGTGTCGGAAGCCATTTCATGTGCCGCATCTAACTACTAGTGTGTTGATCATTGGTGGTTTTTTGTGTGTGGCAAATTTTGAGGGTAGGCTAGAGCCTGTTGAAACCTGTTGAGTAGAATTGCCATTGAATGCAGGGTAAAACTATGTTGTGCACATCGTTTGGTTGTCTGCACTTCCCCAGCCTAGCTGCGAAGAAACACAAGTCATGATGTTTGATTACGGGCTTGTTTAGGCAGATGCAGAATGTGTGCTGTTTGATTAGATGCAACACATGTTGTATGATAACCTTTTGGAGTGGTGAGGTTACGAGCACACTCGTAAACATGGCATAGATAAATAGGCATACCATAAAGGGCAGTACTAGATGCCGGTCGAACCCTGCACGTTCGATTTGGCATCTCTCAGCCATTGGATCTTGTCAACCCCAGCACCCCCGGCTCTCTCTACGTCCCTAACCTCTCGCACCATTCTTTTTTCTCGAATAAAATCAACGAGCAGGGGAGGAAAAAGTGGAGTCAACACGCCCAACACGCCTCCATCGGGTGCTCCCTGATAACCCACAAGTATAGGGGATCGCAACAGTCTTCGCGGGTAGTATTTCATCCAAATTTATTGATTCGACACAAGGGGAGCCAAAGAATATTTATCGGCCTTAGCAGTTGAGTTGTCAATTCAACCACACTTGGGATATCTCTCCGCAGCAAAGATTTAGTAGAACGGCAAATAGTTGTAGCAAAAGTAAAAGTAGTAGTGACAACGGTAATTTTGTAGCAGTTGTGACAGTAGCAGCAGCAATAGTAACTTAGCAAGATTCAGTATATGTAAATCGTAGGCACGTGGATCGGTGATGGATAATGATTTAGATGACATCAATAATGTAACAGTTACACACTAGGGCGACACAAAAATAGCTCCAATTCATCAATGTAATGTAGGCATGTATTCCGTATATAGTCATACGTGCTTGCGATAAGAACTTGTATGTCATCTTTTGTCCTACCCTCCCGTGGCAGCGGGGTCCTATTGGAAACTAAGGGATATTAAGGCCACCTTTAATAGAGAACCGGAACAAAACATTAACACATGGTGAATACATGAACTCCTCAAACTACGGCAATCACCGGAAAGAATCCCAGTTATTGTCACCTTGGGGTATGCGGATCAAGACACATAATAGGTGCATACAACTTGCAAGATAAGATCCAAATCACTCTTATATTCACAAAAACATAATAGGTTCAGATCTGAAATCATGGCACTCGGGCCCTAGTGACAAGCATTAAGCATAGCAAAGTCATAGCAACATCAATCTCAGAACATAGTGGACACTAGGGATCAAGCCCTATCAAACTTAACTCGATTACATGATCAATCTCATCCAATCCCATCACCGTCCAGCAAGCATACAAAGGAATTACTCACTCCCGGTGGTGAGCATCATGGCGGTGTTGATGAAGAAGGGTTGGTGATGACGACGGCGACGATTCCCCCTCTCCGGAGCCCCAAATGGACTCCAGATAAGCCCTCCCGAGGAAGAACAAGAGGTGGCGGCAGCTCTGTCTCGTGAAACGCGATGAAATCTTCTCTCTGATTTTTTTCTCCGAAGATGTGAATTCATAGGAGTGGAATTAGGGTCGGGGGAGTCACGTGGGCCCCACAAGCCATCAAGGCGCGCCCAGGGGTGGGCGCGCCCTGTTGGCTTGTGGCCCACATGCAGCCCCCCTCCGGTGGATCTTCGCTCCATAATTAATTATATATTCCAGAAATAATTCACAAAAGTTTCGTCCAATTCCAAGAACTTTTATTTCTGCACAAAAAACAACAGCAAGGTAGTTCTGCTGAAAACATCGTCAGCCCTGGTTAGTTCCATTCAAATCATGCAAATTAGAGTCCAAAACCAGAGCAAAAGTGTTTGGAAAAGTAGATACGTTGGAGACGTATCAACTCCCCCAAGCTTAACTCATTGCTTGTCCTCAAGCAATTCAGTTGATAAACTGAAAGTGATAAAGAAAACTTTTACAAACTCTTTTGTTCTCGTTATTATACATATGCTTAGCTAGTGCTCAAGTTTTCAGCATAAATCATAAGTAACCATATCCATGATAACAATTAAACATCATATTCACTCATGGCAATACATAACCAACTAGCAAGCAATAATAAGATATCTCACACACCAACAATTTGTCAAAACAATCATGATATAATATGGTGACATGGTATTTCGCTAGCCCTTTCTGAGACCGCAAAACATAAATGCAGAGCACCTCTGAGGTTCAAGCAGCGACTAAACATTATAATTCAGGGTAGAAAAGATCCAAGCATGCTCACATCCAACATTAACTAAACTCAATGCATAAGAATGACAATAGTGCTCTTCGGTCTGGTGCTTTTAGTAAGAGGGTGATGACTCAACATAAAAGTAAATAGATAGGCCCTTCACAGAGGGAAGCATTGATTTGCAGAGGTGCCAGAGCTCAAGGTTTAAAACATGATTGAAATTATAATTTTTGGGTGGTGCACTTTTCCTGTCAACGTTACAACAAAGGATTTCAATATCTTCCATGCTAAACATATTATTGGCGGTTCCCAAGCGGAATTGTGAAGTTTACTCCCATCCACCGTACATACACAAGCCATGGATGACCGAATCCACGGATGCCCTCCAACATTTCAACTGTCCCGGGAGTTTTGTTTAATTAATTTTGTTTTGCAGGACTGGGCATCCTTTTTACCAGCCTCTCTCGTGCAATGACAGGCGAATAAACGCCCGTATTGAGAATAACCCACTTAGCATGGAATATACTGACTGCCCCGTCACTCCATGAGCAGTACGAGTGCACAAAACATGTGTTTATTTGAATAGTAGAGGTGGCACATGCAAATTTACTTGGAACTGCAGGGTAATACCGTATATAGGTAGGTATTGTGGACTCATGTGGAATAACTTGGTTTAAGGATTTTGGATGCACAAGCAACATTCCCGCTTAGTACAAGTGAAGGCTAGCAATGGATTGAGAAGCGACTAGCTAGAGAGCGAAAACAGTCATAAGCATGCATTGTGAATAATTAACATTGGACATAGCATGAGTAGGATATGAACACTCTGAATCTAAACATCACCAAGGTTGCATTGGTTTTGAATCAACTACATGTTTGCACATGGGCCAAGTCAAGCCGCTCAAATTACTCAAAGGGAAATACCATACTACCATACCACATCAGAACCATTTTAATGCATGTTGACATATAAAATAAATCATTATCCACTCCTAGCTATTTAAGCATGGCATGAGAAGCTATAATCTCTAATTATCATCATAAACATGTTCACTCATGATATACCGAATCAAGTTCGAACGAGCTAAACATATTTACAAAAACGGAAAACAAGAAGAGTTCTTACCAGCTTCCCTTACCACGGTCACTTCATCAAATATCGTCATTATTGCCTTTCACTTGCACGACCGAATGATGTGATAATAATAATAGTGCAAGAATGCCATGGACTAAGCTGGAATCTGCAGGGCAGTTTTATACAAAGGAGAAGACAAGGTAATATTGGCTCTTTATTAGATCAACAATAAAGCATATGGGAGCCACTCAACATTTTCATCGTGGTCTTCTCATTTCATGACTCAACAAAAAGGAAAAGAAATTCGGAGAAACACACTGAAATATTTTTGGAGTTTTTGTTAAAAATTATTTACACGGGAAAGCTCCCAACATGCAATGGAAATCTTTTTGGGTTTTCCTTTAATACTACAACTAATTAAACGGGGAAGAAAAACCGAAAAGAAATGAGAAATATTTTTGGATTTTCAAAGTTTTTCAAACACACGAGAAGAAGACAGAAAAATAAAGCTAACATGGATATACAATGTAGAGGATGAACACCGACAATTTATATGAAGTGTGCGAACATGAATGTAATGTCGGTGAGAAATACGTAGTCACCCAAGCTTAGGCATTTGCCTAGATTGGTGATCACCATCCGAAGAATCCATCTGGTCCTGGAGGAAAGTAGTTGGGTTGAGGCACCTAAGCATCCCACTCCTGGGCGGCGGCCTCCGCCCCGGCCAACTCATTCCTGTAAGCAATTATATATGGTGGCATGATGATGTATTCGTTCCTGGCATGATAGTTAATCAAAGAGGGTGCAGGCAACACAATAATATCATGAGTGTCCTCGCTAAATACTAAGTTATAACGAATGTGCTGCGGTGGCTGAGGTTCCTCAATGAACTGGTGCTCTAACATAGACTGGTGATCAAGATAAACCTTAGGCAACAAGTAATCAGTAGGGCATATGGAAACATTAAAACGTTTTGCTAGCAGTGTGGCATAAATACCACCATGAACCTTGCCCTTGGTTCAGTTAAGATGCAAGCGGCGCGCGACAATAGCTCCTAAGTTGTAAGTGTTATCACCATAAAGTGCGCGGCGCAAAATAGCAAGGGTGGGGGCATTGAGACCACCACCCTGCTCCATAGCAATTATGCATTTTCCTATAAACAGAGAAAAATAGTGCACATATGAAAAATGCAAACTAGTGGCCCTGGCGTTTGATAAGCACCTAGTTTCTCCCACAGTTAAGGTGAGGAGTAAATCCTCAAACTCCTCAGGCTTAGGATCACACATTCCCCTGTCAGAGGGAAGCAGGCATATTTCACAATTCATCTAGAGGCATTTCATAGTTTGTGCATATATATATATATATCAAAGCGTACCGTGGGAGCACCGGGCCTATTCGAGAAGTAAAAAATTTGCACGAAGGAATTAGTGAGGAGATAGTATTTGTCACACTCATCTGCGAGGAAGTTGGTCAGTCCGACATTTGCAACGAATTGCATAAATTCTTGATAAAACCTGCTTTGTTCATGAAGGGTGCATGTGGCCATTCACAAGGCCTAACCTCCGTGTTGCGAAAAATGTTGATGTCGAGATCATGAGTCCTCCCAACAACTCCTTTGGGACTCCGGCTCGACGAACCTTTCCTTAGGAAATTCATTTCCCTAAGCACAAATTTTTGAAATTTTTAATCCACAAATTTATGTCAATAAAACTTTATAAGATTGATAGCAACTACTCATATGGGTACCTAGAGGCCATATCAAGCATTCATACTACAGAACTCAAAAAATTCAACATGCAAGCTCATTTTCTGTAGCACCAAGTGCAACAAAATATGCAAAATATAAACCACTAAATCAAAAACTAATTGGAGGATTGGGAGAGTCACATACCAAGGAGCAATTCCTCGAAATAATTTAGGAAATGGAGTTCCGAGCAAAGAGATCGAAAGTTTCAGTTTCTAGAGGAAGAACACGGGAGAGAGAGAGAGAGAGAGAGAGCTAGAGAATTTTTTCTGGAGGTAGGGGATGAAGTGAGCCGAAGGGATAAGGCAGGGGGGCGTGTGGCCCCCACAAGCCATCAGGGCGCACCCGGGGGGTGGGCGCGCTCTGTTGGCTTGTGGCCCACAGGTGCACCTTCCTGCTGTAATTTTAATACCAAAAATTCTTAAATATTCCAGAAAAATTCATGTTAAAATTCTGTGGCAATCTGAGACTTTTTATTTTTGGGTCATCATTTTTTTATTGTACGGGAAAATTTGAAAACAGGATAACCATGGCATTTTATTTTTCTTTAACTAAAAATAATAGGGGATAAACTTGTAATACAGAGAGTTGTGCATACTAAATTCATCAATCACATGTCTTTCAAAAATGATCCATTAATAAGGTTGATCAAGTCTTATTAATAACCGTTTCCGATTGACATGAAACCGAAGAATTTTCGTATCACACTAAGTTACCTCAATGGGGATTTGCATCTCCCCAACAATAAGAGTATAATATTTCTTCTTGGCAGTAGGTTGAGGGATTTTAAAACCTGCAATGATGATCGTGGCACTTGGCTCAGTGACATTAATATTATTAACCAAAGTTTGCTTCTTCGGAAAATGCACGGTCTGTTGTTTGCCATTGACGTGAAAAGTAACCTTGCTTTTGTTGCTATCAATAACAGCCCCTGCAGTATTTAGAAAGGGTCTACCAAGGATGATCGACATGTTGTCGTCCTCGGGCATATCAAGAATAACAAAGTCTGTTAAGACAGTAACATTTGCAACCACAACAGGAACATCCTCGCAAATTCCAATAGGTAAAGCAGTGGATTTATCAGCCATTTGCAAAGATATCTCAGTAGGTGTAAGCTTATCCAAATCAAGTCTTTTATATAGAGAGAAAGGCATAACACTAACACTGGCTCCTAAATCACATAAAGCAGTTTTAACATAACTTCTTTTAATAGAGCAAGGTATTGTGGGTATACCCGAATCTCCCAACTTCTTAGGCACACCACCATCAAAATAATAATTAGCAAGCATGGTAGCATTTTTAGTTTCAGGTATTTTTCTTTTGTTGGTAATAATATCCTTCATATACTTAGCATACAGAGGGATTTTCAATATATTAGTCAAGCGAGTGCGCAAAAGGACGGGTCTAATCATTTCAGCAATGCGTTCAAAATCCTTATCGTCCTTACTTTTAGAAGCCTTACGAGGGAATGGCATGGGTTTTTGAACCCATGGCTCTCTTTCCCTACCGTGTTTCCTAGAAACAAAGTATTTCTTCTCATATCATCTATTTTTAGGATGTGGGTTATCAAGATCTTCCGCAGGTTCTATTTCCACATCATTATCATGTTCTTTATTATCATTAGGTTGAGCGTCTACGTGAACATCATCATTATCATTATCAGTAGGTGCATGTTCACTACTAGATTGTGTCTTGGCATCACAAATAGAAGCATCATTATGTTCCTCAGTAGGTTTTTCTATAGCAGGTTTACTAGCGAGAAGCATGCAAGGTCCTATCATCTTTCCTTTTATTTTTCTTCTTAGATGAACTAGGTGAATCATCATTAATTCTCTGAGAATCTTGTTCAATTCTTTTAGGGTGACCTTCAGGATAAAGAGGTTCCTGAGTCATTCTACCTCCTCTAGTCATTACTCTAACAACATGTCATTCATATTATTATTTATTTCAGCAAGCAAGTCATTTTGTGACTTAGCAACTTGGTCTAGTTGGGTGTGAACCATAGAAGCATGTTTACCTATACCCTTACCATAATTAGCAATTCTAAACATCAAGTCACTTAAGCGGTCCATCATCATGGCATTACTTCTTAATTGATCTTTGACATATTTATTGAAATGCTCTTGCTTAACAATGTAATTATCAAATTCATCCATGTACTGACTAGGAGACTTAGTATAAGGTATATCACTTTCATTACAGGTACGGAGAGAATTTACCTCTACTACCTGTGTCGGGGTGTCAAGTCCATGTATTTCTTCGATAGGTGGTAATTTCTTGACATCTTCGATTTTAATACCTTTCTCTTTCATAGATCTTTTTGCTTCTTGCATATCTTCAGGACTGCGGAATAGAATACCTCTCTTCTTTTGAATAGGTTCCAGCGGTGGTTCAGGAAGTGTCCAATCATCGACATTTTGCAATATATTATTCAATAATTCTTCAGCTTGTCCAACAGTTCTTTCCCTGAAAACACAACCAGCACAACTATCTAGAAGTTCGTAGAAGCATCGGTTAGTCAATTATAGAAAATATCAAATATTTCATTTTTCTTAAGAGGATGATCAGGCAAAGCTCTAAGTAACTGGAGAAGCCTCCCCCAAGCTTGAAGGAGATTCTCTTCTTCAATTTGCACAAAGTTAAATATTTCCTGTAAAGCAGCTTGTTTCTTATGAGCAGGAAAATATTTTTCAGAGAAGTAATAAATCATATCCTGGTGGCTACGCACACAACCAGGCGGAAGAGAAAGAAACCATTCTTTAGCCTCGCCTTATAGCGAGAATGGAAAAAGCTTAATGATAAAGTAGTATCGCATCTTTTCCTCATTAGCAAACAAAGCAGCAATATCATTCAGCTTCACGAGATGTTTGACAATAGTTTCAGTTTCATAACCATGGAAAGGATCAGACTCTACTATAGGAATCAATTTAGGGTCTACAGAGAATTCATAATCCTTATTAGTAATAAATATAGGAGAAGTAGCAAATTTAGGATCATGTTTCATTTTCTCCATCATAGATTTTTCTTTCAGTTTGCATACTAGTTTCCTCAAATCATCTCTATTCTCACAAGCAAGAAAGTCCCTAGCTATCCCTCCATCCATAACATAACCTTCAGGTACATAAGGCAATTCATATCTATTAGGAGAGCGAGGTGTAACAGGTGATTCAAAATCTTCACCAGTTTTAGCATTTTCAAGTTCTCTAGCTTTAGCAATATGAGCATCAAGTAATTCATTGAGTGGCACAGTTTCAGTTTCATCACGTGTAGAAATAGTATCATCATTAATTTAAGAAGTAGCATCATCAAGTTCATGTGACAAATCAGGACGATCAACAGGTGGTGGTGTAACAAGCTGATTCAAAATAGTAGGTGAATCAAAAGCAGAGCTAGATGGCACTTCCTTACCTGCTCTCATACTGGAGGGGACGATCTTATGAGGGATCACTAGAAGAGTGTCTAGAGGGGGGGGGGGGGGTGAATAGACTACTAGCAGGAATTTAAAACCTAACCTTTTCCCAAGTTAATTGGTTGGCAGATTTTAGCAATTATAGCAAGTCTAGCACACCCTACACATGCATGTCAACAGGTATAGCAGCGGAACGTAAGGACATTGCACATGAAGTAAAGAGTTGAGATAGGAAGATCAAATGCATGAGGGACACGAAGATTTTTCCCGTGGTTCCGATAGGTGGTGCTATCGTACGTCCACGTTTATGGAGTCTTCAACCCACGGAGGGTAACGGTCGCGAGAGTCCACGGAGGGCTCCACCCATAAGGGTCCACGAAGTAGCAACCTTGACTATTCCATAACGGCTTCTGTCCACGAAGGACTAGCCTCACTATGGGTAGATCTTCACGAAGTAGGCGATCTCCTTGCCCTTACAAACTTCTTGGTTCAACTCCACAACACGAAGTAGGAGGCTCCCAAGCGACACCTAACCAATCTAGGAGGCACCACCCTACAAAAGGTAATAGGCTCGGCAATGTCGATGAACCTTGCTCTTGTGCTTCAAGATGATAGACTCCTCAACACACAATCACTCTCTCACAGATTTGGCTATGGTGGAAGAGATTGATTTGGTGGAAAGCAACTTGGGAAGGCTAGAGATCAAGATTCATATGGTTGGAATGGAATGGCTTGATCTCAACACAAGGGTAGGTGGCTCTCTCTCAGAAAATTGGTTGGGGAAAGTATGGAATAGTTCTGAGTGCTTCTCTTTCGAGTGGGTGGTGGTGAAGGGGTATATATAGGCATCTCCAAAAATCCAACCGTTACACCTTAAGCGACCAACTTGGTGACACCGATGTGTGAATCTCGGTGGTACCGAAGTGACCAAAAGGTGACAACTTTTGAATCTCGGTGAGACCAACGGTCAGATTGCGCAACTCGGTGACGCCGATTCAGAAATCTCGGTGGTACCGATTTTGTGAATCGAGGTAACAGAAAGTTGGCAACCCAAACTCGGTGGCACCAAAGTGGAATCGGTTGCACCGATGTGCTAGGCTTTGGCATAGGTCTGTCTAAGTTTGGGAATCGGTGGCACCGAGTGGAAAGTGTTGGTTGCACCGATTTTGGATATTTGACTTTGGACAAACTTTTGTGGAAGAGCTTGTGGGTGTTTTTGGTGACTATCACTTGTGCACGTATGAGCATTTTGTTCACCAACAGTACCTTACCCCCTTTTAATAGTATTGGCTTTCCTATGGACTCAAAGTGATTTCTCACAAAGTAAAATGCAGAGTCCTCTTCCTTGAAGCTTTGCCAATCCATTTCCTTGCATCTTGGGGTATCTCCACAATCTCCATAATCCTTTAGCCAACCCTCTCTGTGTACTTTATTTGAAATACTCTAGGTAAAAGTATTAGTCCAAGAGACAATGTATGTTGTCATGAATTATCAAAACCACCAAGGGAGCATATTGTGCTTTCAATCTCCCCCTTTTTGGTAATTGATGACAACATACAATCAAAGCTTCAAATAAAGATATGCATGGATATAATGAAGACTTTCAGAGACACATGACTTAAACTTGCTCCCCCTAAATGTGTGCAATCCCTTTAAAGGACAGTTGCTTTGGAATGCATGGACACACATATAGTATAAGGGATATAAGGAGTCATGTGTATCTTGGCTATATGCATTAAGTATATGTGAATGAGATGTATCCTTGTTCAAGACTTCACCCTTGCAAACAATATGTGCAAGAAGCAAGAGATCATCTTGATCAAAGATATGATGCATATACTTACCTTGAGTTCTTGAGCAATCTTGTAGTAGAAACACACTTGAGAAAACAATGTTAGGAAACACAAGAGTATTCTACTAATCAAAAGTAATAGAGCTCAATGGTACCAAGATATGGAGAACATATAGAAGATAGTAATCCTTAAGATTGATATGTCTCCAAGATTATTTAGAGCTTTCTCCCCTTAGATATGAAAGTAGTAGATTATCCTCTCCCCCTGAATCTTAGCATGTAGATATTGGGATTGGATAGGGTGAGAAAATTCTAAGATGAGTAGTCAAATGAAATAAACATAGTTTTTTGTAAACATATTTTTCTCCCCCTACTTTGGTATTCTCCCCTTGTCCATATAAGTATAAACTTTGATATTCTCCCCCTTGATTATATCTCCCCCTTTGCATAAGCATGTATCTCTCCCCCTTTTGCTTTGAAGCTTTGGTATTTCTCCCCCTTTGGCATTAATTTCCAAAAAGGTCATACATAGGGTCAGATACAGGGATCATTGATTAAGAAGGGATCCTTGAGAACAAGGGTCATTGAATGTAGGGTTCATTGAAGTGAAAATTTTGGGAATCATTGAAAGTAATTTCTCTCCCTTTGGCTGATCTGAGAACTGGTAAGACTTCTCCTCCTTTGAATTAGGGATCCTTGAATAAAGAATATCTCCCCCTAATTTTTTTAACAGAAGGGATCATCGAAGAATTGAAAATATCATAATGAGATAACTAAGGAAACAAAGATTTGCAATTATGAACAAAAATAAGAGAAGAAATCAATCGGTGACTCCGAGACAAACAAATCGGTGGTACCGAGATGATGTTTTGCAGCTGTTCTGCTAATTCGGTAGAACCGGGTTATTTGTATCGGCGGCTCCGAGGCTGAAACAGAAACTTGGCAAGGTTGAGAAATTCGCAAATAAGTTTAGAAAGCTTGTAACAAAGTGTTAAAAAGAGATTTGCAAAAGACTTTATATACATATATCAACTAGAGAAGGTTTGAGTGGTTCCAAGAAATCTTGCAAAATAGAGAATGAACCAAACACAATTCTTAACTAGATGATGGGCGGTGACTAGGTCACCTATATTAGAGTATATTAACTTAGGAGTCAAGCAAGAATACTCGATCATAGGTCATACTCATCGTTAAGCTCAAAATGGGGTTACCATTTTTCGATTAAGCATTTTAATGTTTTCATATCTCTTGAGTTGCTTTAGCTCATGACTTGGAGTAAAGCTTTTTCAAGGATATGAGTACATACCTTTGAGTGATGTTGATGACGTGGCTTGTAGGTGAACTTGTTGAGGATGCTCGTGGTTGATGAAGATCATCTTGAGTTTGGAGCAATCCTTCTCGTTTTAGTACACTTGTCACCTACATAGGTTAGTCAAGCAAGGAAGAACATGATATGACACGATTCCAAATGTGAAATGCAAATATGTGTCAAGGATATAGTTTGTTGTCTTCTTCCTTCCATCATCAAGAGAGCTTGTGGATACTTGGTCGTGACAAGATTGCTTATAATTGGAGTTGATGGCAATCTTGTGGAATGAAGTTCTTCCAAGTACCTACAAAGGGTTAGATGCAATACAAGGGAGCATAGAATTCCATGGTATAAGATAGCATTTTAAGAGTATCATGGAAATATCAAGAAAGCTCATGCCCTTGCATGCACTCGAGTGAGTCTAGCTCAAGTTTGAAGCATCAATGATGTTCAACTCACTTCTCAAGTGACAAAACATTTTCTCATCAAGTGGCTTAGTAAAGATATCGGCCAATTGCTTGTTAGTGCGAACATGCTTAAGATCAATATCTCCTTTGGCAACATGATCACGAATGAAATGATGTCTAACTTGAATATGTTTAGTTCGAGAATGTTGCACAGGATTATGACCAATTTTAATAGCACTTTCATTGTCACAAAGTAATGGAACATTTTTAACATGAATTCCATAATCCTTAAGCGTTTGTGTCATCCATAGTAATTGTGCACAGCACGATCCGACAGCAATATACTCAGCTTCGGCAGTAGATAGAGATACTGAGTTTTGTTTCTTGGAAACCAAGACACAAGAGATCTACCAAGAAATTGACAAGTACCCGAGGTGGATTTTCTATCAACCTTGTCACCAGCATAGTCCGAGTCGGAATAGCTAATAAGATTGAAAGAAGATCCCTTGGGATACCAAATGCCAAAGTTTGGTGTTTGTATCAAATATCTCACAATACGTTTCACGGCCAAAAGATGACACTCTTTAGGTGCAGCTTGATATCTAGCAAACATGCAAACACTAAGCATAATATCGGGACGGGAGGCACATAGATATAGCAAAGAACCAATCATAGATCGATAAACCTTTTGATCAACCGGTTCGTCCTCCTTGGTAAGATCAACATGTCCACTAGTAGGCATGGGAGTTTTCATACCTTTGCACCCTTGCATGTTGAACTTCTTGATCAAGTCCTTGGTATACTTAGTTTGAGAGATGAAAGTTCCCTCTCTAGTTTTCTTGATTTGCAAACCGAGAAAGAATTTCAGCTCACACATCATGGACATCTCATACTTCTCGGACATCAACCTTCCAAATCTTTCACTAAATTGTGGGTTAGTAGATCCAAAGATAATATCATCCACATAGATTTGGCACACAAATAATTCACCATTAACTCTCTTAGTGAATAAGGTTGCGTCAATTTTACCAATTTCAAAACCTTTTTCAATAAGAAACTTCGTTAAGCATTTGTACCAAGCACGTGGGGCTTGCTTAAGACCATATAGAGCTTTACGAAGCTTGTAAACATGATTAGGTTTCTTGGGATTCACAAAACCAGGTGGTTGCTTAACATAGAGTTCTTCTTCAATCTCACCATTTAAAAAGGCACTTTTAATGTCCATTTGATAAAGCGTGATATCATGGTGATTAGCATAAGCAAGAAGAATGCGAATAGCTTCAAGTCTAGCGACGGGGGCATAGGTCTCACCGTAGTCCATACCTTCGACTTGCGTATATCCTTGGGCTACGAGACGTGCCTTGTTGCGTACGACTTGACCGTCTTCCTCTTGCTTGTTCCGAAACACCCATTTGGTTCCGATGATGTTGTGCTCGTCCTCGGGCTTCTCCACGAGTGTCCACACTTCGTTCCTCTCGAAGTTGTGAAGCTCTTCATGCATCGCGTTCACCCAATCCGGGTCTTCAAGAGCTTGTTCTACCTTCAAGGGTTCAATGCTAGAGATGAAAGAATAATGCTCACAAAAGTTAGCCAGGCGAGTTTTAGAGCGAGTGATTCTCCCGGTTTGTATGTCACCAAAGATTTGGTTTAGGGGATGGTTCTTGGTCACTCTTGCTCGAACTCGGGGTAGCTTAGGCTTGTTAGATGGTGGAGCTTCTTCATCATCATCATCATCATCATCATCTTCGTTGTTGTTGAAGGTGTCGTTTCCTTGAGGTGGTGGTGAAGGAGGTTGTGGTGGATCTTCATGATGTACTTCCTCCTCTTCATCATCTCGTCGTGTACCGCTTGTGGATGCCTCCATGTCGTGTTGAGGTTCACCTTGACATGAAGTAGGGGCTTCCACTTGAGTTGATGAGGTACTTTCCTTCACCTCCATGGGACGAATCTTGCCGATGGACAAGTCTTGGATAGCTTCCGAAGGGTCCTTATCACCTACATCATTTGGCAATTGTTCGACTTGCGAACCATTAGATTCATCAAACTTCACATCTACCGTCTCTTCAACTTTTCGAGTGAAGTTGTTGTATACACGGTAAGTGTGAGAGTTCGATCCGTAACCAAGTAGGAATCCTTCGTGAGATTTAGGAGCAAATTTAGTACGACGATGCTTATCAAGAATGTAGCACTTTGAGCCGAATACCCGAAAGTATCCAACTTGGGGCTTGTTACCGGTGAGTAGCTCGTATGCCGTTTTACCGAGAAGCTTGTGCAAGTAGAGTCGGTTCGTGGCATGACATGCTGTTTCCACGGCTTCTGCCCAAAAGTGTCTTGGCGTCTTGTATTCGTCAAGCATCGTTCTTGCCATGTCAATAAGCGTCCAGTTCTTCCTCTCAACAACTCCATTTTGTTGAGGCGTGTACGTAGCCGAGAACTCATGTGAAACACCTTCTTCGTCAAGATAGGTATCCACATGGGTGTTCTTGAACTCCGATCCGTTATCGCGCCGAACCTTCTTGATCTTCACTTCCAACTGATTTTGCGCTTTGCGAACGAAGTTCTTGAAGATCTTTTGTACCTGCGACTTATCATCAAGAAAGAATACCCATGTAAATCTGGAAAAATCATCAACTATAACTAGACCATAGGAATTTCCACCGAGACTCTTATAAGCATTGGGACCAAAAAGATCCATGTGAAGTAACTCGAGTGGTCTCCTAGTAGTCATGATATTCTTTACGGGATGACTTCCACCTACTTGCTTTCCAGCTTGACAAGCACTACAAAGCCTATCTTTGTCAAAGATAACATCTTTAACACCAAGTATGTGATCACCTTTGATAAGCTTGTCTAAGTTACGCATGCCAACATGTCCTAGTCTTCTATGCCAAATCCAACCTTTAGAAGATTTTGCAATAAGACAAGTACGAGGTTTGGATCTCTTAGTGAAATCGACAATGTATAGATCACCTCTACGGAAACTGGTAAAGATCATTTTATGATTATCTTGACGAAACACTTGGCAATCTACTTTCGTGAATAGCACATTAAAACCAAAGTCGGCAAGTCTAGATACGGAAAGAAGATTGTAGCCAAGGGATTCAATAAGCATAACATTTTGAATAGAGCTATCATGGGATATGGCCACCTTACCAAGACCAAGTACCTTACCCTTGGAGTTGTCTCCAAACGTTACGTACCTTCGTGGTCCATGGTTTGGTGTGATCTCTTCAAACATGTCTCTATCTCCGGTCATATGATCAATGCATCCGCTATCGAGAATCCACTTTTTTCCTCCGGACATGTAATCCTTGAAATTTGCCATGAGACTTAGATTCTTCATGATCTTCTCATATTCGATATCGAACAGCTCATCTTCCTCATAGTAGCCATGTTCCTCATTGTCATCATCAAGTGGGAAATCCTCGTCACAAGGAACAAGAGATTTGTTAGTGTTGTGATCATGACAATGTTCAAACTTGTGAATTCGAATGGCTTCTACAATGATGTTGTTGATAGTTATGACATCTCCTTTAGCACGCATGAGGTCTCTAAGCTCAAATAGATAATCATCAAACTTGGGATCACTAGGCGTCATTTTGTGAAAGGCAATAGTTTTATGGAGAATTTCATCAAGATTACTCAATGAATAACTTGGATATCGTTTCTCCAAGTCATTCGACAAAGTATAAGCACATTCAAAATTCTTCATTTGATTAAGCACATTTCTAGGCAATCCTCTAACGATGAGATTAACAGCTCTAAGATTGCATAGCATATCAATTGACTCTTCATGTGTGGGATGTAAAGGATCAATGGGAGGTACATAGGGGTTCTTAACATACTTGCTCAATTGAAATGCATTAAATAGCTCAAGCATCAAGGTTTTCCATTGACTATAGTACTCTCCATCAAGAATGGGCACTCTACAACTCAAACTCCCTATACTAGACACATCCATCTTCCTCCACGGTGATTAAACCGAAGCAATGGAGACCAATGCTCTGATACCAATTGAGGGATCACTAGAAGAGTGTCTAGAGGGGGGGGGGATGAATAGACTACTAGCAGGAATTTAAAACCTAACATTTTCCCAAGTTAATTGGTTGGCAGATTTTAGCAATTATAGCAAGTCTAGCACACCCTACACATGCATGTCAACAGGTATAGCAGCGGAACGTAAGGACATTGCACATGAAGTAAAGAGTTGAGATAGGAAGATCAAATGCATGAGGGACACGAAGATTTTTCCCGTGGTTCCGATAGGTGGTGCTATCGTACGTCCACGTTTATGGAGTCTTCAACCCACGGAGGGTAACGGTCGCGAGAGTCCACGGAGGGCTCCACCCATAAGGGTCCACGAAGTAGCAACCTTGACTATTCCATAACGGCTTCTGTCCACGAAAGACTAGCCTCACTATGGGTAGATCTTCACGAAGTAGGCGATCTCCTTGCCCTTACAAACTTCTTGGTTCAACTCCACAACACGAAGTAGGAGGCTCCCAAGCGACACCTAACCAATCTAGGAGGCACCACCCTACAAAAGGTAATAGGCTCGGCAATGTCGATGAACTCCTTGCTCTTGTGCTTCAAGATGATAGACTCCTCAACACACAATCACTCTCTCACAGATTTGGCTATGGTGGAAGAGATTGATTTGGTGGAAAGCAACTTGGGGAGGCTAGAGATCAAGATTCATATGGTTGGAATGGAATGGCTTGATCTCAACACAAGGGTAGGTGGCTCTCTCTCAGAAAATTGGTTGGGGAAAGTATGGAATAGTTCTGAGTGCTTCTCTTTCGAGTGGGTGGTGGTGAAGGGGTATATATAGGCATCTCCAAAAATCCAACCGTTACACCTTAAGCGACCAACTCGGTGACACCGATGTGTGAATCTCGGTGGTACCGAAGTGACCAAAAGGTGTCAACTTTTGAATCTCGGTGAGACCGATATATAAAACTCGGTGGTACCGATTTGGTGACCAACGGTCAGATTGTGCAACTCGGTGACGCCGATTCAGAAATCTCGGTGGTACCGATTTTGTGAATCGAGGTAACAGAAAGTTGGCAACCCAAACTCGGTGGCACCGAAGTGGAATCGGTTGCACCGATGTGCTAGGGTTTGGCATAGGTCTGTCTGAGTTTGGGAATCGATGGCACCGAGTGGAAAGTGTTGGTTGCACCAATTTTGGATATTTGACTTTGGACAGACCTTTGTGGAAGAGCTTGTGGGTGTTTTTGGTGACTATCACTTGTGCACGTATGAGCATTTTGTTCACCAACAGTACCTTACCCCCTTTTAATAGTATTGGCTTTCCTATGGACTCAAAGTGATTTCTCACAAAGTAAAATGCAGAGTCCTCTTCCTTGAAGCTTTGCCAATCCATTTCCTTGCATCTTGGGGTATCTCCACAATCTCCATAATCCTTTAGCCAACCCTCTCTGTGGACTTTATCTGAAATACACTAGGTAAAAGTATTAGTCCAAGAGACAATGTATGTTGTCATGAATTATCAAAACCACCAAGGGAGCATATTGTGCTTTCATCTTAGTTCGAGCATCTTTGAGATTCTTCATAGTAGCAATTGGATATCCTCAAGTTAACACAATAAATATAGCTATGCTCCCCGGCAACGGCGCCAGAAAAAGGTCTTGATAACCCACAAGTATAGGGGATTGCAACAGTCTTCGCGGGTAGTATTTCACCCTAATTTATTGATTAGACACAAAGCGAGCCAAAGAATATTTATCGGCCTTAGCAGTTGAGTTGTCAATTCAACCACACATGGGATATCTCTCTGCAGCAAAGATTTAGTAGAATGACAAATAGTAGTGGCAAAAGTAAAAGTAGTAGTGACATCAGTAATTTTGTAGCAGTTGTGATAGTAGTAGCAGCAATAGTAACTTAGCAAGATTCAGTATATGTAAAGCGTAGGCACGTGGATCGGTGATGCATAATGATTTAGATGACATCAATCATGTAATAGTTACACACTAGGGCGACACAGAGCTAGCTCCAATTCATCAATGTAATGTAGGCATGTATTCTGTATATAGTCATACGTGTTTGCGATAAGAACTTGTATGACATCTTTTGTCCTACCCTCCCGTGGCAGCGGGGTCCTATTGGAAACTAAGGGATATTAAGGCCTCCTTTTAATAGAGAACCGAAACAAAGCATTAACACATGGTGAATACATGAACTCCTCAAACTGCGGCCATCACCGGAAAGAATCCCTATTATTGTCACCTTGGGGTATGCAGATCAAGACACGTAATAGGTGCATACAACTTGCAAGATAGGATCGAATCACTCTTATATTCATGAAAACATAATAGGTTCAGATCTAAAATCATGGCACTCGGGCCCTAGTGACAAGCATTAAGCATAGCAAAGTCATAGCAACATCAATCTCAGAACATAGTGGACACTAGGGATCAAGCCCTATCAAACTTAACTCGATTACATGATCAATCTCATCCAATCCCATCACCATACAGCAAGCCTACAAAGGAATTACTCACTCCCGGTGGTGAGCATCATGGCGGTGTTGATGAAGAAGGGTTGGTGATGACCACGGCGACGATTCCCCCTCTCCGGAGCCCCAAACGGACTCCAGATCAGCCCTCCCAAGGAAGAACAGGAGGTGGCGGCGGCTCCGTCTCGTGAAACGCGATGAAATCTTCTCTCTGATTTTTTTCTCTGAAGATGTGAAGTTATAGGAGTGGAATTAGGGTCGGGGGAGCCACGTGGGCCCCACAAGCCTTCAGGGTGCGCCTAGTGGGGGTGGGCATGCCCTATTGGCTTGTGGATCACAGGCAGCCTCCCTCCGGTGGATCTTCACTCCATAATTCATTATATATTCCAGAAATAATTCACAAAAAGTTTCGTACAATTCCAAGAACTTTTATTTCTGCACAAAAAATAACTCCAAGGTAGTTCTGCTGAAAACAGCGCCAGTCCGGGTTAGTTCCATTCAAATCATGCAAATTAGAGTCCAAAACCAGAGCAAAAGTGTTTGGAAAAGTAGATGCGTTGGAGACGTATCACTCCCTCGCGAGGGACCTCGGCCGCGTTTGTTGCCAACGGCGGCCCTAGCAGCACTACCGTGTAGCGCCCTCTCTCGTTTGCCATCGTCGATTGCAGCATGACTGCGTTCCATCTGGCCCAAAAAAGTGCTACAAAACGAGATGATGGAACCGACTACTAGGGATGTTGTAACCAGCGACATGATTTGCTGGAGCCAGCGATGCTGGCACCGGTGACCACGTATGTTGTCACCGGCGAATTAAAAGACGGAACCATCATTGCCAAAAGCTACTATCGATGACATAAAATGCTAGTATCAAAAAGGGAATTGTTGCGACCGGTGAAACCAAAAGCTGGAACGAGCGACGCGAAAAGCTATTACTGGCAAGAAAAAATGCTAGAACATGCGAATTAAAAGTTGGTTCTAGCGGATGAAATTGCTGCGACCAGCGAAATAAAAAGCTGGAACCGATAATCTTTTTGAGAGTACGCCAAAGGCGTACCATATTTTTATAGAAGGCAGAAGACAATTACAAGAGACTATCTCTCATTGCGAACAACAAGTTAGGACGAACTCCACACCCAAGCTAATTCGAAGATAAGCAACCACACACGTTACAAACAGAACACAAAGGAACTTTCCCTAAACAGAACAATTAAGCCGCGTCTTCGCCAACACCAGTCACCTCGAAGAGAAACAACTTCAACCAGACTTCCCTTCCCAATGCACCAACCACCCTTGAATGCCTAAAAGAAGATGGCAAGTGCGTGGCGGGACTCAGTCGATCCCGGGAAAATCCACCGTCTTGGACTCACCGGCGCCGGCGTATACCAGCGTCAGTGTTGGAAATAGGCCCTAGAGGCAATAATATTTCCGTATTCATAGTTAAAACTTTATATTATATGTTATAACTGCTACGATTATGGAATATGCGATTCAGTGAAAAACTCATATGCACGTGTGGAATGATAAATGGTGAAATAAAGATTCCTAGTCTACTCTAAGACAGGCTCAAGTGTTGTTAGTGATCATGTTTTCGGATCTTAGGATATCATAAAAGTGTAACGATAGCCCTAAAACAACATTGAGAGTATGACGTTAGAAGAACGATCATATTGAATCGACCCAAACTTGTTTGTTATACTTTGAGATAATATCTTCTAAAATCAGTTGTTATAACACAGAGTGTTAACATGCGTTTTATGTTCCTTAGACCATGAGAGTATCGTAGTCACTTCTTACCGTACGATGAGCTTTGGGGTTGCTCAAACGTCATCTGTAACTAGGTGATCATAACGACAACTTACAGGTTCATCGAAAAATTTGACAAGGGACTAGATAAGTCAAGAGTGGAATTTGCTCCTCCGACGTTGGAGAGATATTCTTAGGGCCCTCTCGGTGTGAAGGCATCCGTCATCGTCTGGCCAGACACAGGTGAATATGTCAGATGGATGCCCAAACACATCAACGAGAAAGAAGTACAAAATCGGTAACGAGGACAATGGTATACAGAGCATGTGAATGGCTCAAGAGGATATCGATGCATCTCGGGTTTTGTAAAGTATCGTGAAGCAAAGGGAATATCACATGATAACAAAAGGTTCACTCGAGTACCATTTGTGTACTCATAGGATCGATATGGACGTCCACGGTTCCGCTATCGATCATTGAACGAAGGAGTTTCGTTCATGTCTATGAGTTATCAAACCTACGGGGTCACAAGTTTAAGGTAATCACAATCTGCTGAGTGTTAGTAGTGCGGGAGTAATGAGAACATATTTGTGATTTTTTTTTCATGAATATTATAAATAGTTTTGAGAGGATCCAGAAGTGTTTTAGGGTCACCGGCAGGATTTCGGAGAGTATCGGGCAATACCAGGTATTACCGATAAACAATATATAGGTGGAAAATGTTTTTGAAGATATTAAATTAATAATAAAAGGCTATTAAATTAGTTATAATAATTTTATATTTTATTTAATATAATGGGCCTTAAAAGGTCAAGCGGTGGAAGGCAACTTGGGCCACAAGGGCCCAAGTGAAGGTGGCACCCCCTCTCCTATGGTAAGGAGGGAGGGGAGGCCGAATTGGAGGGGGATTCCCCTCCTTGGCCGGTGCAAGGCAGACCCTCTTCTCCCTGCACCTATATATACTAGAGGATTTACACCCTTTCGGACACTCAAGTTTTGGAGTCTCTTCTAGTTCTAGTTGATCCTAGTTGATAAATTAGAGCTAGACCAAGATCCTCATAATTAGAAGTCCAGTGTGGTTCTAATCACCTCCCTCTAATTCTCTGATGATGATTAGCTCTGGACAGCGAAGCACTGATGGATAGTGATGACTGTACGCTTGCAACCAGGTAGAGATGCCATACTTTCGGTCTTCAGTTCGTGGGACCATTCGTAGGCGTTTCGATGGATCGTTCATCTACGGTTTGAGGGACTCCAAGTACGATCTACACCATCTCGTCTTCTTCCACTGCAACCCGAAGTTGGCAACGATCAATATCCAAACCGTATATGCATCCTCATATTGATCCTTGTTTATCGTAGGGCGATTTTTTTGTTGCTACTACATTTCCCAACAGTGGTATCAGAGCGATTTTATGGGTAGATGCAGGTTTCGATTTAGATCATATGTGGATATGAAGGTTTGATGTTCTTGCTATGCTTCCCTCGAGTGTTGCTTTGGTTCAGTTCACTGAATGCATGATGTAGCTTTGTACAAAGTTTTGACAATTGATCAATTATGGTTGTCGACGATCTGCTAACAGTTCTTTGGTCTTCATCATCGTCAAGCATAGTGAACCATCGCAAACACAAGAGGCCAATGAAGATGAACGATCTTCTAGGGGGTCATGCGTATTTGACGAAGTTTAGTGTGGGGCTAGAGATCTTTAATTAGGTCTCTTCCCTCACACACACCGAAAGTTAATCTAGCAGCAAGAATTATCGCCTTAATGGTGGATGTAGGTAGATAGTGTTATCCGTAAACCCTAGAAGCCGCGTAATTAAAATTTTCCAAACCGACTATAGGACGTATAACTTGGTTTTGCAGGATTGCATACGATGTGTTATAGCCTTCGTCATGATAATTTATTTATGTATGAGATGGTTATATGTTGTAACATTAAGTGACCTACGCATCACAATACGACATGATGGCTGGAGCCAAGGGATTGTCACTTTAATGACCCACGTGTCAAAACTCATTATTTTATTATCGACAGACATGACGGACGTGCTACGGAGGACCCCGGAGCAAGGAGGCTTCACCAGGCGCATGAGATCATGGTGGTGGCTGAAGAATCATCCCGTAGCATCATCCCCGACGCCCAGGGCTATACTATATCATGCTATTATGAATTACCTGAGATGTTTATCCCCTTGTTGTTTGCACCCTTGATTGCATAGTAGTCAATTATTAGGGTGGTCTCCCACTGAAAATATCAAGTTAAAAGGTGATCTTCCCGATGTTGCTATCGTCTATAACACGTAGCATTCCGAAGTGTGTGATACATCTCCAACGTATCTATAATTTTTGATTGTTCCATGCTATTATATTATCATTCTAGGATACTTTTTAGGCACTTATTTGTTGTTTTATATTATTTTTTAGCACTAACCTGTTAACCCGGTGCCAAGTACCAGTTGTTGTTTTCTGCATTTTTTTTTGGCTTTTCAGGAATACTGTACCAAACGAAGTCCAAATACCCTGAATTTTTTTGATGATTTTTTCTGTACCAAAATAAGACCTAGAAGCTTCGGAGGAAGACCAGAGGGCACACGAGGTGCCCCCAAGCCAACAGGGTGCGCCCAGGGGTGGCAACACCCTGATGGCATGGGGCCACCTCCCCGCTCTCCTGGCCCTGATCTCTGGCCTATAAATTCACATATATTCCAAAAACCCTAGAGAGCCTCCCAAAACACTTTTTCTGCCGCCGCAAGTCTCTGTTCCGCCGTGTGCCCATCTGGAGCCCTGTTTCGGTGCCCTGCCGAAGGGAGGATCGATCACGGAGGGCCTCTACATCAACCTTGCTGCTCCCATGGTGATGTGTGAGTAGTTCACCGCAGACCTACGGATCCGCAGTTAGTACCTAGATGGATCTCTCTCTCTCTCTCTCTATGTTCTTCATTGCCAAGATCACCGTGGTTCCCGCGGTGATCTATCTTATCAAATCAATCTTTGCAGTGTGTTTGTTGGGATCCGATGAATTGTGGGTTTATGTTCAGATTATTCATGAAAATATATTGAATCCTTGGTGGTATTTTATATGCATGATTGTTATAGTTTTGTAATGCTCTCTGATCTATCGGTTTGGTTTGGCCAACTAGATTGATTTATCTTCAAGCGGGAGTGGTGCGTTGTAGGGGGTTTAATCTTGCGGTGCTCAATCCCTGTGATAGAAAGGATCATGACACGTATTTTATTGCGGACACTAAGGGTAAAACAATGGGGTTCATTCATATTAATTGAATTTACTTTGTCTACATCATGTCATCATCCTCCAAGCATTACTCCGTTTTTACTTAATACTCTAGATGCATGTTGGATAGTGGTCTATGGGTGGAGTAATAGTAGTAGATGCAGGAAGGAGTCGGTCTACTTGTTTATGGACGTGATGCCTATATACATGATCATTGCTGTGAATAAATATTGCATAACTATGCGCTTTTCTATCAATTGCCCAACAGTAATTTGTTCACCCACCATATGTCTTCTTCGAGAGAGAACCCTCTAGCGAACACTATGGCCCCCGGGTCTCCTCACAAATATAATTCCAAAAAGTCTTAAAATATTGGTGCCATTATTTACTTTCTTTTTATTTACAATTTATATTTATCAAATTATCCTTCTATCACTACTTATCGCTTGCAAGTAACGAGTTCAAGGGGATTGACAACCCTCTTGCCCGCGTTGGGTGCAAGTGTTTGCTCTTTTGTGCATAGGCGCTAAAGACGGGAGTTTGCGTGGTTCTCCTATTGGTTCGACAACCTTGGTTCTCACTAAGGGAAATACTTACCTCTACTATGTTGCATCATCCCCTCATCTTCAGGGAAAATCCCAACGCAGTTTACAAGTATCAGTGTGTCATGTCCACACGAGTAAAAACAGTTTGTGAAGTGTAAGACGGGTGGATGGTCAGACCATGTGAGAATATAACACTTGGTTATCTTGAAGTTCTCGCAGAACCATTCTAAGCTTGGAGCACGAAGCATAGAAAGATGTAAAGGAGTCATATGGAGATATGATCGGCAAAAGATTGCCTACCAGTCAAAATTCTTGTCATCAGTGATGTCCACATCAATGGCTAGGAATAAGATCAGGGTCTTGAATCACTCACTTCCAATTATGAGAGATACTGGTTTGAGTGGGAGTGCACTTTATAGTAAAATTGTTTAAACACTAGTGCATAATTAATTATGAACAATGTCTAAATGAAACTTGTGTTTATTGTTGTAGATCAATGGCTCGTAATAATTTCAATTTAGCACCTATATTTGAGAAAGAAAAGTTAGCTGAAAATGGTGGAAACTATGAGGATGCATCTACACTCTGAGATGTGTTCTCAGAAGTGCTAAGAAAGAATATGTGCTGGATCAACCTATTGGTGATTTCCTGGTGCCAGGAGCATCTCAGAATGTCATCAATGTGTTTATATCTCGCAAGAATGATTTCAGTGTTGTCAAAAGCGTTATGCTATCATGCATGGATCAAGCATTACAAAAATTTTATGAACAACTCATTATTGTCGAGATTGTAGAAGCATTGGAAGTTCTATATCACAAGGAACCAGCCGAAGTTAATGAGATGACTAAAGCATTAGAAGAATGCAAAATAGCAGAAGCTAATGAGCAAGGTGTTATGCTTGTAGACTATTATGATAGTACTACTACAATCGAAATTGATTTTCCCAAACACCAGAAAATGATTCGATCCTTACTTCGCTTCATGAAGCGATGCTCAAAACCAATAAGATTGGAATGTAGAAAAAGTTACTGGATGAACAAAACAGAAAGTTTCAAGAGGAAACGCAACACCAAGAAGAGCTAGGGTGGAGCTTCTTGCGAGACTATACGTTTCTGTTGCAAAGAGAAAGGACACTGGAAGAGAAATTGCATGAAATATCTGGCAGATAAGAAGAACTCGTCTTCTGGTAAAGGTATAAAAGTTATACAAGTTAATGTTATTGATATTCTACTTGCTAAAAACTCGAAGCCACGGGTATTTGATAATGGATATGTTGCTCACATTTGCAACATGATGGAGGGACTGTGGAAGATTCGCAAGATGAGAAGAAATGAAGTTGTGATGCGTGTCGGGAATGGCGACGGGATCGCTGCTCAAGCCGTCGATGTCATGACTTTATGTTTACCTTCAGGATTTATATTAGAACTGAATAATTGTTAGTTAGTTCAAAAGTTATGTAAGAACATTATCTCCGGATCATGTTTGATACGTGATGGTTATTCTTGTAAGTCAGAAAACAATGGTTGTTCTATATATTATAAGAATATGTTTTATGGATTTGCACCCATGGTTGGTGGATTATTCATATTAAATCTTGAACATGAAAAGATGTTTGTACCATTAATGCTAAACGTCTTAAGAAGAATGACAATACCACTTACATGTGGCACTGCCGTCTTGGTCATATCAAAAAGAGACGTATGCAAAAGTTTCATAAAGATGGAGTATTAACATAATTTGATTTTGAATCCTTTGATACACACGAAGCCCGTTTGATGGGTAAA
This sequence comes from Elymus sibiricus, assembly GCA_039707655.1. Taxonomy (NCBI): domain Eukaryota; kingdom Viridiplantae; phylum Streptophyta; class Magnoliopsida; order Poales; family Poaceae; genus Elymus; species Elymus sibiricus. The sequence continues at coordinate 383,099,458 of CM077667.1, read as the reverse complement.
ATGACTAAAACAACATTCACTCGTCATCCTGAATGGGCGCTTGAATTGTTGGATATAATACATAGTGATGTATGTGGACCAATGGATTCACCGACGCGCGGTGGATACTTATACTTCGTAACATTCACAGATGATTTGAGTAGACATGGTTATATTTACTTGATGAAACATAAGTCTGAAACATTTGAAAAGTTCAAAGAATTTCATAACAAAGTTGAGAATCATCATGGCAAAACCATAAAATTTCTACGATCAGATCGTGGTGGAGAGTATCTAAGTCATGAGTTTAGAAAACATCTAAGTGATTGTGGAATTGTTTCACAACTTACTCATCCTAGAACCCCGCAGAGGAACGAAGTGTCTGAAAGGCGTAACCAAACCTTGTTAGACATGGTAAGGTCAATGATGTCATTTACCGATCTGCCTTTAACATTTTGGGGATATGCACTTGAAACAAAAACATATACACTAAACAGACCACCGTCTAAGTCTATTGAAACGACACCATATGAGTTATGGAATGGGAAGAAACCCAATTTGTCACATCTCAAAATTTGGGGTTGTGAGACTTATGTAAAACATTTAAAGCCAAATAAGCTCGATCCCAAAGCAGACAAATGTTACTTTGGAGGTTATCCTGAAGAAACAATTGGGTATTCATTCTACCAAAGGTTTGGTGACAAGGTGTTTCTCGCAAAGAATGGAGGCTTCCTCGAGAAGGAGTTTTCTCGCTAAAGAAGTAAGTTGGAGGAGAGTAAAGCTTAACTGAATCTTCAGAAGTGAACATGACTAAAGCAACGGAATCTATTCCAGAAGTTATCCGTACGACTGAACCAGAAGTTACTCCACCAGCTGTAGAAACTCCAGTTAAGACTATAATTAAACGGCATAGGTCACGAAGAGTTATCAAACCTCCTGAATGGTTTCACAATGAAATATTCATCTTAGAGGAAGATGAACCTGCGCACTACGGAGAAGCGATGGTGGTGCCTAACTCAAAAGAATGGCTCAAAGCCATGCAATCCGAAATGGAGTCCTTGTACGAGAATCAAGTTTGGAACTTGGTAGATCCTCCAGAGGGTGTGAAACCCATGCAATGTAAATGGATCTTCAAAGAAAAACATATGTAGATGGTAATCGATCCTACAATCTATAAAGCAAGGCTAGTTGTCAAAGGGTTTTTGCAGGTTGAAGGAGTTGATTATGACGAGACTTTTTCACCAGTAGCTATGCTTAAGTTTGTATGGATTATGATGGATATAGCTGCATATTTCGATTATGAGATATGGCAAATGGATGTCAAAACTTCCTTCCTAAATGGATATCTGAAAGAGGATGTATATATTTTACAACCAGAATGTTTTGTTAATCCTAAAGATTTCGGAAAGGTATGCAAGCTTTAAAGGTCTATCTATGGTTTGAAGCAAGCATCAAGGAGCTGGAATCAATGCTTTGATGAAGTGGTAAAAGAGTTTTCCTTTATTAAAAATGATGAAGAAGCCTGTGTATAAAAGAAGTTTAGTGGAAGCAATGTCGCATTTTTAATCTTATATGTGGATGACATATTGTTGAATGGAAATGATACAAAATTCCTTAGCACGATAAAAGACTATTTAAACGTGTGTTTTCAATGAAAGATTTAGGCAAATCTGCATATATACCGGGCATAAAGATCTATAGGGATAGATCAAGGCGTCTAATTGCGCTAAGCTAAAGCACATACATTGACAAGGTTTTAAAGAGGTTTAAAATGGAGAATGACAAGAAAGGATTTCTTCCAATGTCACATGGCACAACACACAACAAAAGTCAATGTCCCAAGACTGTTGATGAGCGAGTGCACATGAATTGAGTCCCATATGCCTCTGCAATTGGATCCATCATGTATGCTATGATATGTACTAGTTTAGATGTTTCTTATGCACTAAGTGTTAGTAGCAGGTGCCAAAGTGATCCTGGGGTAGATCACTAGGCAGTTATTAAAACTATTCTTAAGTACCTCAGAAGAACTAAGGACATGCTCCTTGTCTATGGAGGAGATGAAGAACTCGTTGTAAATGGTCACACCGATGCTAGCTTCATGACTGATATAGATCACTATATATCTCAACCGTGATATGTTTTCACTCTCAATGGTGGTGCGGTGGTTTGGAAGAGTTTGAAGCAGAATACTGTTGCGGATTCTACGACACAAGTAGAGTATATTGCGGCTTCAGAAGCTTCAAAGGAGTCAGTTTGGATCAAGAAGTTTCTTGAAGAAGTTGGTGTAGTCCCAAGTGCGATGAACCCGATGACACTCTATTGGTATAATAGTGGCATCGTTGCTCAAGCAAAAAAACCAAGATCCCATACGAAGACCAGACACATCGAGCGCAAGCATCGCATTATCTGACAGTATGTCGAGAAAGGTTTTGTGAAGGTTCTCAAGGTTCACACGTATTTGAATGTGTCAGACCCGATGACGAATGCATTACCACGAGCGAAGCATGAGCAACACCGGATAGCCATAGATGTTGGTGAGACCCTGTAAAATAGATTATTGACTCTGGTGCAAGTGGGAGACTGTTGGAAATATGCCCTAGAGGCAATAATATTGTATTATTATATTTCCAGATTCCTAATAAAGACTTTATATTGTATGCTATAATTGCTATGATTCTAGAATATGCGATTCAGTGGAAAACTCATATGCACGTGTGGAAATTATAAATGGTAAAATAAAGATTCCTAGTATTGCCTCTTAAGACTGGCTCAAGTGTTGTTAGTGGTCATGTTTTCCGGATCTTAGCATATAATTAAAGTGTAATGATAGTCCTAAAACAACATTGAGAGTATGACGTTAGAAGAACGATCATATTGAACCTACCCAAACTTTCTTGTTATACTTTGAGATAATATCATCTGAAATCAATTGTTATAACACGGAGTGTTAACATGTGTTTTATGTTCCTCAGAACATGAGAGTATCTTAGTCACTTCTTACCATATGATGAGCTTTGGGGTTGCTCAAACATCATATGTAACTAGGTGATCATAATGATAACTCGAGAGTGGAATTCGCTCCTCCGATGATGGAGAGATATTCTTAGTTCCCTCTCGCTGTGAAGGCATCCGTCATCATATGGACAGACACACGTGACTATGTCAAGGGGATGCCGGAACACATCAACGAGAAAGAAGAACAAAACTGGTAACGAGGACAATGGTATAGTGAGCATGTGAATGACTCAAGAGGATACCGATGCATCTCGGGTTTTGTAAAGTATCACGAAGCAAAGATAATAGCACATGACAACCAAATGTAATTCACTCGAATACCATTCGTGTACTCATAGGATCGACATGGACGTCCACGGTGATACGTCTCCAACGTATCGATAATTTATGAAGTATTCATGCCATATTTCCCTATGTTTACAATACTTTTATATGGTTTTGATGCACTTTATATGATTTATTTAGAACTAACCCGGACTGACGTTGTTTTCAGCAGAATTACCGTGGTGTTATTTTTTGTGCAGAAAATGAAAGTTCTCGGAATCGCCCGAAACTTTTTTATGATTTTTTCTGGAGAAAATAAGAAATAATGGAGCGAAGAACCACCGGAGGGGAGCCACCTGTAGGTCACAAGAAATCAAGGCGCGCCCCCCCTAGGCTGCTCCCTGATATGCGGTGGGGCCCATGGGGCTCCGTTGCGCATGATTCCAATGCTGAAAAATCCTATAAATCCCAGAAACCCCAGAAATAAACAGAGACTCTCTGTTCCACCGCCGCACTCTTTGTATCAACGAAAAACCAATCTGGAGACGTTCCAGTACCCTACCAGAGAGGGGAAACCATCATCGGTGGCCATCTTCATCATCCCGGCGGAGGCCATGACGAGGAGGGAGTAGTTCACCCTCGGGGCTGAGGGTATGTACCAATAGCTATGTGTTTAATCTCTCTCTCTCTCGTGTTCTTGAGATGGCACGATCTTGATGTATCACGGGCTTTGTTAATATAGTTGGATCATATGGTGTGTGTCCCTTGCTATCATGCTGTGACGAATTGAATCTTTTCCTTTGAGATCTCGTTATGTTGGATTGAATATTTTGGTTTGAGAACACTTGATGTACGTCTTGTGTGGGATACCCGTAGTGACATTGGGGTATTCTATTGATTCACTTGATATATGTTGAGCATCAACTTGCGGATTCCGGTGACCTTGGGGATCTATGCATAGGGGTTGATTGCACATTTTCATACCACGTTCTCCGATAGAAATCTTGGGGTGCTCCTTGAAGTTCTTTGTGTTGGATTGAATATGATAGACCTAAAATTGTTTGATGCATGTCGCATAATTTACCCACGGATACTTGAGGTGACATTGGAGTATCTAGGTGACATTAGGGTTGATTGATATGTATCATTGGTGTTGTTCTAGTACGAACTCTAGGGCTGTTTGTGACACTTATAGGAATAGCCCAATAGATTGATCGGAAAGAATAACTTTGAGGTGGTTCTACTACCTACACCAATTTCATCTTATTGTTCTCCGCTAGATAGGAACTTTGGAGTGATTCTTTGTTGCACGTTGAGGGATGATCATATGATTCAACTATGTTAGCATTGTTGGGAGACTGCACTAGTAAAAGTATGAACCCTAGGCCTTATTTCCAAGCATTTATATAACGTTTTGCTCGCTATTTACTATTTATTACCTTGCTGTTTTTATATTTTCAGATTACAAAAACCTATATCTACCATCCATATTGCACTTGTATCACCATCTCTTCGCCGAACTAGTGCACCTATACAATTTGCCATTGTATTGGGTGTGTTGGGGACACAAGAGATTTCTTGTATTTGATTGCAGGGTTGTTTGAGAGAGAACATCTTCATCCTACACCTCCCACGGATTGATAAACCTTAGGTCATCCACTTGAGGGAAAATTGCTATTGTCCTACAAAACTCCGCGCTTGGAGGCCCAACAAAGTCTACAAGAATAAAGTTGCGTAGTAGACATCAATCCATTTTCTGGCGCCGTTGCCGGGGAGGTGAGTGCTTGAAGGTATATCTTTAGATCTTGCAATTAAATCTTTTAGCTTCTTGTTTTTCACTAGTTTGGTTCTATAAAAGAAAACTACAAAAAAAATGGAGTTTAGGTTGCCTCAATTGTTTTGTCTTTTTAATTTCTTTCGTGAAAATGATGGTTCGGAAAATTGTGCTCAATTGGTAGAGGAAGAGTTTATGAAAATACTTAATGAGAATTTCTTGAATGATGAGCATGATTGCAATTTTGATAGTATGAATTCTCTGAATATCCAAGATGTTAATGATATGCAAATCCACAAGCTTGGGGATGCTATGTTTGATGACGATGATATTTTTAGTCCCCCAAGTTTTGATGAGCAAATTTATTATGATGATGGCATGCCTCCTATCTATGATCATTATGATGATGACATGCATGCTATAAAGAGTGATAGTAACCATGAAACTTGTCATCATTATTTTAATATTGAATGTGGTTATGCCAATCAAGTGTCTCGTGATAGTTATTTTGTTGAGTTTGCTCCCACTACCATGGAAGAAAAGGAATTTGCTTATGTGGAGAGTAATGAAAATTATATGCTTGTGAATCATGAAAGTAATGATTTATATGATAGTTATATTGTTTAATTCCTTCATGATGCTACTGAAATTTATTATGAGGGAGGAACATATGCTTGTAGGAATTGCAATAATATCAAGTTTCCTCTCTATGTGTTGAAAATCTTGAAGATATGCTAGTTTTGCCTTCCTATACTAGTTGATTCTTGCTCCCATAAATTGTTTGCTCCAAAAATCCCTATGCATAGGAAGTGGGTTAGACTTAAATGTGCTTGTCATGAGATTCATGATGCTCTCTTGCATGTTTCAATTACTACTTTTTCTGTGAGTATCATTGAAATCATCATGCCTTGCTAAATGGCATTAAAGAAAAGCGCTTGTTGGGAGACAACCCAACACTTTTACTTTCTGTTTTTGTGTGTTCACATGATTAAGATACTGTAGTAATCATGTTTTTGGCCTTTTATTTCAATAATGTGCCAATTAAAGCCTTTGGGATAGTATGGATACTTGTTGATTTGATCGTGTGCAAAAACAGAAACCTTTGCCTCCAGTAAAGAATTTCTCTGGTTTTTCTGGAGCGTCAAAAAATTCTGAAATGTTTACACAGTATTTATATGCAAATTCTCTAAGTTTTCCTAATTTTTCAGAATTTTTAGAGACAGGGAAGTATGGTTATAATACAGATCTTCACAGACTGTTCTGTTTTTGACAGATTCTGTTTTGCATGCATAGTTTGCTTGTTTTAGTGTTCCCATAGCTTATATTCAGTGAAATAAATTATGTGAATGGTAGAATACAGTAGGTATTATGTGATAACAATTATGAATCTTGTCTTGACAGTACCTAAGTGAATGATCTTTATTTATTATACTAACCCATCTCATGAAGTACCGTTAAGTTTTGTGTGATTGAAGTTTTCAAGTTTTGGGTGAGACGCCGATATGAGGAGAATAATGAGTGACAAGAACCTAAGCTTGGGGATTCCCAAGGCACCCCCAAGGTAATATCCAAGGAATACTCAAGCGCCTAAGCTTGGGGATGCCCCGGAAGGCATCCCCTTTTTCGTCTTCAACACTATCGGTATATCTTACTTGGAGCTATATTTTTATTCGTCACATAATATGTGTTTTGCTTGGAGCGTCATTTTATTTTTTTTGTATTTGCTTGCTGTTATTTATAATATTGTTTTTCAATAAAAAGTTCCAAGAATTGCCTTTAGGATGCTTGAATTGCATGTTTGATGTCTGCTGTGTAAAAACAGAAACTTTTGCTGTAGTGCTTGAATTTTCATATTTTACATGAATGTTGAAAGTTTATGAAATTTTTACACAGTATTGTAATATAAATTATTTATCATGTCCTAAATTTTCATATTTTTTTGATTTACAGAAGTACACTGGTGTAATAGATTGCTACAGACTGTTCTGTTTGGACAGATTGCTGTCATAGTTTTCTTATCTACTTATCCTATAGTTTCCATAGCCTATATTGGTAGATATAAATTGTGGAAAAGATAGTAAACAGTAGATGATGTTTGAAAATTATTGTGCAACTTGTCTTGGCAGTACATGAAGTGTTGATTTGTTCTTGTGTGTACTATCCTATCTCACGAGTTCTTTTTGAGTTTTGTGTGGATGAAGTTTTTGAGACTTAGGTGAAACTGGGATATGAGAGGATTGAACGAGATACAAAAGATCAATCTTGGGGATGACCAAGGCACCCCAAGTAAATATTTCAAGAAGTATCAAGTATCTAATCTTGCGGATGCTACGCATCCCACCTTTCTTCATCAACTATCGTTTAGCCTTTGTTGAGCCTAAATTTTTATTCGTTCACATGATATGTGCTATTCTTGGAGTGATGTTTTTGTTTTGTTTTCTGCTTGAATAAAATACTCAGATCTGAAAATATTTATTGAGAGAGAGAGAGAGAGAGTCCTCATATAGCTACTTAATTGTTTGACTACTCATTGATCTTCACTTATATCTTTTGAGAGTAGTTTGATGTTTACTCTTGTGCTTCACTTATATCCTTAGAGTAAATTATGAATGAATGAAATATCATAAATCTGAAATTATCAATGTGCTATATTATTAGTAGCAAGTTCACATTTGGTTTAGAAAGTAAAATCTATTGAAGTTTAACAATCACTGTATTGGTCATATGAGCAATTCATGAATGATTAGTATAAGAAAGAGAACTTTCACATACAAATATATTATCTTGGACATCTTTTATGATTGTGAATACCCATTAATTATTTTCAAACTTGATCAAATAGTTGAAGTTGGACAAGGAAGACAACGTAATGGTTATGTTTGGGTATATTTGCATTGAAGTTATATTGTTATGGATCCTCTAACATGTGGTGCTTGTTTAGAACATTTTGCTAGCCAAAACTTCGTACTAAGTAGAGATACTACTTGTGCATCCAAATCCTTGAGCTAAGTTTCTTCCATGAGAGTCCACCATACCTACCTATATATGGTATTTCACGGCCATTCCAAGTAAATTTGCATGTGCCACCTCTAAAACCTTCAAATAAACATATGTTTTGTGTGCTCGTACCGCTCATGGAGCGACGGGGCGGTCATTATCTTCCATGCTAAGAGAGTTATTCTCAAGATGAGTGTTTATTCACTTGTCATTGCACGAGAGAGGCTGGTAAAAAGGATGCGTAGTCCTGCATAACACAAAAATAAATAAACAAAAACTCCCCCTAGAATGTTGATTGTTTGGAGGGCAACCGTGGATTCGGCCAGCCATGGAATGTGTTTGAATGGTGGAGGGGGAGTGTGACACCCTGGATTTTTGCTACAGTAAGGATTGTAATTAAGCTACAGTGATGACCATGATCAGCAGCAAATCATTTTGCTAAATAGGATATGACCAAGTTGAAATTCATATCTCAATTCAAAATCCACTTCAAAAGCTAATTGAATTTTTCTGTGATAAAATAAAATTGCAAACAACAAAAATAAAATGTTGCATCCTTGTGATAAATCACAAAACAATTGTTGATGAGGGAAAACAACATCACCCTCAACCTGGTGTGGACCCCACCTTCAATAACAACACCATTTTACATTTTTAAAGTGCTCTTAAAATCATTTGGATAAATCAAACAATTTCCAAAAAATGCCCAAAGTGTATGTGACCATGTAGAGTATTGCTATATATTTATTGGACCATGTCACACATTTTTGCTGAAAAGAATTATTGCAAGAAAATAAATGAGACTGGAAATAAAAATAGAAAACAAAACAGAAAAGAAATAAAAAGAAAAGGCCCCCCCTGCCCTAGGCCTTAGGCCACATTGGCAGGCCCAGGCCGGCCCAGCGGCCCCCTCGGTCGTCCCCAACCTCGCTACAGGAGGTGGCGACCGAGGCGCGCACGCGACCGGGCGCGTCCCCGCCGGACCAGCTCGCCGGCGATGGCCCGGTGGGTATAAGGCCGCCCCCGCGCCCCCTCTGGCAAACCCTAGCCCCCAGTTCCCCCTCGCCTTCCCCCCTTCCGCCTCGCGCCGCCGCTCTCCTCCCTCGCCCGCATCCGGGCGCCGCCGTCGCCATGGCCGTCGGCTAGACGTGCTCTCCGAGCCTCCCGCGCCTTGCCGTCGCGCCAAGAAGCACCGCGGCGACCACCTCCTCCTCCTCGACCGCTGGATCGAGCCCCGGAGCCTCTGCGTCGACGCCCGCGTCCATCCTCTTCCTCGGATCGCCGCCGCGCTCCGGCGACCGTTCCGGCTACTCCAGGCCTCCCCCGAGCCCGCTAAGCACGTCTACAGGGCTTCTGTAAGTCCGAGCGTCGTTCCCCTCCTTCCCCTCGACGGATTCGAGCTCGTGGCATCGGATTTCACCGGAGCCCGAAAGCTCCTCCGCCTGAGCACAACGTCGGCGAGTCTCCGGTGACCATTTGGTCCAACCAACGCCACCGTTCGCCTCAGTGCACCGCGTAGGTTCGCGTAGTACCGATAGTCTGCTCGAAATCGTGCTGCTGCGCTAGATGCCGTAGACGGCCGAAGCTCTGCTCCGCCGCCGGCGATGTAGCACTCGCCACAGGCCACCATTGCTCACCCTGATGGCCGGAATGGATTGGTGGTGACCTCAGCTCGCGATAGCACGAAACGGCGCTCGATTTGGCGCCCTGTACACGAAACCCGAGCCTCGGCTCGTTCTCTGGCGCTCGCCGGAGTTCCTCCGGTGGCCGGATGTCGCCGCCGCCGCCGTGGCCAGGCCGGGGCCACTGCCAGGGTCACTGACCCGTGGGCCCCGAGCCTCTGGTTGACCGTTTGACCTGGTCAACCCTGCTGACTGGGCTTGACCAGTCAATGACAGGTGGGGCCCGACCCCCCCCTGTGTATATGACATGTGGGCCAGCCCTGTCAGCTGGCTAATCCAGTAATTAAATTAAGTAAAATTAATTAATTAACCTAATGAGACACTGACATGTGGGGCCCCCTTAATTAGTTTAATTAAACCCCTCTGTTATTTATACAGAGTATGACAGTTGGGGCCCAGCAGTCAGTTTGACCAGTCAACTAGCACTGTTGACTGCTGATGCAATGATGACCTCATGCTGACGTCATAAATGCATTTATTGAATTAAATTTAATTCTGTTTATTTCAGAATATTAATAAAACTTTAAAAATTAATGTAAAATAAACCGTAAGTCAGATGAAAATAATTTATACATGAAAGTTGATCAGAAAAATCCCACGAATCCGAATACGCTGTCCGTTCGTCTGTCACATGCTCCTAGCATGATGAACAAGGACATTTGGCATTAGGATCATCTGTCCGGTAATAGCCAGAGACCCGGGAAATATCGTCAGATATTCTTCCGATCCGTCTGCAACGTGTAGTAATGCGTTAGTGCATGCCTAGCTCTGCATATTGCCATGTCATGCATCGTGTTGCATCTGTGCTTTATATTTATTGTTTCTTCCCCCCTCTTCTCTCTGGTAGACCTCGAGACCGACGGCGCTGCCGGGTACGACTACACCGTTGACGAACAGGCCTTTGCCGCAGAGCAACAAGGCAAGCAACCCCCCTTGAGCATTCCGATATCGCCCATTCCTATCCCTCTTATTCTTGCATTAGATTTTGCTACTGTTTTAGTTAGCTCCTATTCTGATGCATAGCTTGCTTTTGATAAACTGCTACTATACCTGCAACAATATCAACTGCTCAGTATAGGTTGATCAATGAATCCCCTGTGACCCCCCCTTAGTCCCAGTTGCCCCTGCTTCTTCATCGACGACTCGATGACTCGAAGACTCGGTCAACCGACCGACAAGCCTAGCCCCTCACATCATCGCACACCCCTTAGTTGTACGACTCTACAGCGCTATTATCGAGTACCGGGGTGACACCTCGTGAAGTACTCATGATGCTAGCTCTGTAGTGCAGCTAGTCGGTCGTGGTTATCGAGGGTGATTCCTCCTTCACCACTCCCGACGATGACTCTGTCATGCAACCCCTCAAGTGTGGGACCCTCGAGGGTGATTCCTCTAAGTTCACCTTGACGGTTTCATTGAGCGGGGCCCTTTGAGGGTGATTCCTCAGGTTCCGTCTTGATGTTTTATACACACAGTTACTATGACCTGGTTACAGAAACATGTTGGTGATGGGTCGGCCCGGAGGGGTACCCACGGTTTGATGATGATGAGGCGTGGACGGGCAGGAGAGGCCCTTGCCACACATCCTCGAGACGGGGCGACGGGACCACACTACATGGGTCACACTTGCCCCGCATTAATAAAATGCTAATGGGTTGGGTATTTGATCTGAGTTGGTCGTTGACCTTTTTACGCACCAAACCATCACGTGGGAGAAGTTATGGGTACTCAGCGTCGTTGTATCAGCCGAAGCTCTTCGGACGTCAGCAATGGAGCGGCGCGTGCCCGAGTGGCCTGGACGGTGCAGCTCTTGGACTACAGTGTACTAGGGCTGACCTCGGCCGCCCTCGCATCATGCAGGAGCGCAAAGGGCGAGTGGGCCCATGACCCCTGCGCGCTTAAGATTTAGACCGGCGGGCTGGCCTCTTTGTTGAGCCTAGGTGGGGCGATGACGTGTTGATATCCCAAGGCCGGGCATTACCCAGAAAAGTGTATCCGGCCGGAGGTGATCAAGTGTGTTGGAAATGCGGTGCACCCCTGCAGGGATGAATTCATCTATTCGAATAAGCGTGTCCACGGTAACAGGACGACTTGGAGTTGTACCTTGACCTACTACAACTAAAATTGTGACTTTAATTGGAAATGAATGTTAGCTCCGAGATTGCTTCCTCGCAGGGAGTCGAGGAAGAATCTCTGGGCGTGGTTACTTAATAAAATTGCTACAATAATATGACGATATATGAAATACCAGTCTACTCTCTTCTAATGCTGCAAGATGTTGAAGATGCTAGTCTTCGATAGGACTAGGCCTTCCCCCCTCATTCTTGCTTTCTGCAGTCAGTCCAGATATAACCCCATTCCTTGATACTGATGCATACTTAGCATAGTTCTGATGTCAGTCTTGCGAGTACTTTGGATGAGTACTCACCGCTGCTTTGCTTTCTCTTTCCCCCTCGATACGATTCCGCGTTCAGATGACGGAGCCCAGGAGATGGAGTACGCCAAAGACGACTACTACACCACCGATGGAGCCTACTACTACGTGGAGAGTGCCGACGCTCAGGAGTAGTTAGGTTGGCTCCCAGGCAGGAGGCCTCGCCTCTTTCGATCCGCTGCTTATGTTTGTGCTAGCCTTCTTAAGGCAAAACTTGTTTAACTTATGTTTGTACTCAGATATTATTTGCTTCCGCTGACTCGTGCTTGTCGAGCTTTGTATTCGAGCCCTCGAGGCCCCTAGCTTGTAATATGAAGCTGTATGACCTTTAATTTGTGTCTAGAGTTGTGTTGTCATATTAATTAGTGAGTCCCTAATCTTGGTCGTACGCATTGCGTGTATGTTTAGCGTACGGTCGAAATTTGGGGGCGTCACAAGTTGGTATCAGAGCCGACTGCCTGTAGGTAGCCCCCTTTCCAACTCCTTGGCCGAAATTGAGTCTAGTCATTGAAAAACTTTTACTAACATAGTTGTGTGGCTTACGGGCCCACATCTCAATCGGGTGGTATTAGGATCTTTTATTCGTCGTCTATACTCTGGGTTCTGATCTCTCTTCTCTTTCGGGTTAAAGATTTTGCTAACTCTAACTCTAGGTTCTCGTAACTTCTTCCTCCCGGAGAGCCCCTCCTTCCAGATGATGGCTTGATTCTATCGTTGTCCCCGACGTTGATGTAGCATATCGCTATGCCTCATTGTTGTATCCCTCTACCGCGAGCCTGCGTGCCGCCTAGTTATCTAGGTTAATTTCATGCCGGACCTATCGTCTATTTTGTAACGAACTTATGGTTTGTAATAGACCTATGTATGGATCCGTATGCTGGATTTGAACTACTATGTCGTATCTATCGCACTTTCTTCTTAGTGCAATTTACTTCATGAATGGTTCTTTGTCTTTGCAATTATCCAATGCTAAACTATCACTGTGAAAAATTTGACAGAATGGTTAGGCCAGCTGGTCGTGGTCGTGGTGCGCCTGAACCACCACCGCCACCAGAATACATGGCTGGTATGATGCAACAGTTTGAACTGAATCGCCAGTTTATGCAAGGGCTTATGGACCAGTTCCCGAGGCCGAATATGAATCAGCAGCCAGCCCCAATGACTCTGCAAGACTTCATGCATCTCAACCCTACGATCTACCGCAGCTCAACTCAGCCGCTTGACGCAGATGACTGGCTCCCTGACATCACTTATGAGCTGGAGGCTTGAGGCGCCCTAGTGGCTAGCTATGTCACCTTTGCCTCGTACTTTCTAAAGGGTCCTGCTGCTCAATGGTGGGACAGTCACAGGCGCTCACAGCCTGTTGGAACAATCATCACCTGGCCGGAGTTCCAAGCTGCGTTCCGTGCTCGCCACATTCCTCACGGACTGATGGATAAGAATAAGCGTGAATTCCGCAACCTAGTCCAGGGCAACAAGACCGTGGATGCTTATCAGCGGGAATTTCTGGACTTATCTCGCTATGCTGAAGAAGACGTTGCAACTGATGCTCGTAGGTAGGAGAAGTTCCGTGAAGGCCTCCACCCGGATATCAAGCTGGCACTCCTTGTTCAAGACTTCGATAACTTTGCCACCTTGGTGAACAAGTCTATTCTAGTGGAAACAGGTCTGCAGGACTACAAGGACAGCAACAAGCGCAATCGTGACATGGGCTCATCTTCGGGCTCGTCTGCTCAGAAGCGCAAGATCTGGATCCCCCACAACATGTACCATGCACCGCCTCCTGCTCCGAGGCCGTCCTATGCTGCACCTTGTCTGCCTCCACCCCCACCTAGGCAGCCGAGGCTCCTAGCTCCGCCACCACGAGCTCCTGTTCCCCCTTCTCGTCCTGAGGATGGGCTGTGCTTCAAGTGTGGTCGTCCAGGACACCGTGCTAGAGAATGCAGGCAGAATCAGAAACAACTTGCACTGCCTTCCAACCCGCCCCGCAACAACAATGCCGGGCCTGCTCAGGGTCGTGCTCAAGCTAACAATGCTGAACTGAATGAAGCTCAAGACCAGCCTCCTACTGTGATGGGTACTCTTCTCGTCAACTCAGAACCAGCTTCTGTATTGTTTGATACAGGAGCATCGCATTCCTTTATGTCTGAAGATTTTGCATACATGCATGGCATTAAGTACGAGGAGATGAACATTCCAATAGTGGTAAACACCCCCGCTGGCCAATGTCGAACCTCAATGGTTTGTCAAGATGTCCCCATTGAAATAGAAGGAATGGAATTCCATGCTTCCCCCATTATATTGAAGTCTTCCAAGATCGACCTTATTCTGGGAATGGATTGGTTGAAAGCACATACCGCTTCCGTCGTTTGTGCCACCAAAACTGTCCACCTTCTGCATCCTTCGAATGAGATAGTCAGCTACCATGCTCATCTTGTTCGAGATGCTGAAGCCTGACTATATGCCTTGAATGCATTAAACGAGTCACCTCTTGAAGGGATTGAAAACATTTCAGTTGTCCGGGATTTCCAAGATGTTTTTCCGAAAGAACTTCCAGGGATTCCCCCTGCCAGAGGTGTCGAGTTTGTCATCGACTTGGTACCTGGTACCACTCCTATAGCCAAGCGTCCGTATAAGATGCCACCACATGAACTCCTTGAACTTAAGCAAGAAATTGACAATTCACTCCGTCTGGGTTTCATTCGTCCAAGTTCCTCTGCTTGGGGAGCACCTTCTCTCTTTGTCAAGAAGAAAGATGGTACGAATCGATTGGTCCAAGATTACCGTCCCATCAACCAAGCAACGATTCAAAACAAATATCCGCTTCCACGGATCAATGATCTGTATGATCAACTTGCCGGTTCATCAGTGTTTTCAAAACTCAACTTGAGGTTGGGTTACCATCAGATCCGGGTTCGTGAAGAGGATATTCCCAAGACTGCATTTGCTACTCGCTATGGTTCATACGAGTACACCGTCATGTCCTTCGGCTTAACCAATGCTCCAACAACCTTCTCTCGCCTGATGAACTATATATTCATGGATTACCTCGATAAATTCGTCGTGGTTTATCTGGATGATATCCTGGTTTACTCCAAGAATAAGGAAGAGCATGCTGAACATCTTCGTCTTATACTGGAGAGGCTTCGAGAACATCAACTTTATGCAAAGTATTCAAAGTGTGAGTTCTGGATGGACGAAGTAACCTACCTTGGTCATGTGATCTCCAAGGATGGTATTGCGGTCAACCCTGAACGAGTTCAGGCTATTCTTGACTGGACTCCCCCGAAGAATGTCAAGCAAGTCAGAAGTTTTCTCGGACTCGCCAGCTATTGCCGTCGATTCGTCGAGAACTTCTCCTAGATTGCAAAACCCTTAACCAATTTGCTTCACAAAGGTGTTAAATATGAGTGGACAGAAAAATGTCAGAAGAGCTTTCAGGCACTTAAGGACAAGCTAACATCTGCTCCAGTGCTTGCTCCTCTGGATACTCGTAAGGACTTCGTCATCTATTGTGATGCTTCACGTCAAGGGATGGGCTGTGTCCTAATGCAAGAACGCAGGGTGGTTGCTTATGCATCTCGTCAATTGCGTCCTCATGAAGAGAACTACCCAGTTCATGACCTTGAACTTGCCGCAGTAATTCATGCACTGAAAGTGTGGTGGCAATACCTTGTTGGTAATCGTTGCGAGATCTACACCGATCACCAAAGTCTGAAATACCTGTTTACTCAACCAGATCTGAACCTCCGTCAACAGAGATGGATGGAGCGCATAGCAGACTACAATGTGGGTATTTCTTATACCCCAGGCAAGGCTAATGTAATGGCTGATGCCTTGAGCCACAAGTCTTATTGCAATCACCTTCAGGTTCACAAGGTTCACCCCCTTCTTCAAAAGGAATTCCGCAAGCTGAACCTCCATATTGTTCCTCAGGGTTATCTCACTCCCCCTCCTGAATGTTCCTACAAAATGGACCTCCACGTTGTTTCCCAGGGTTCTCTTAATACCCTGGTTGCTAAACCAGATCTTGTGGACGTCATCAAGTGGATCCAGAAGTGTGACAATGAAGTCGAGAGGATTAAATTTGATCTCGCAGAAGGAAAGCCCTCACCCTTCACTATTGCTGAGGATGGCGCTTTGTACTTCAAAAGCCGCCTAGTGGTACCGAGTAAGGAGAAAAACCATGATATGACTCAGGAGGTCATGAAGGAAGCACATGACACTCCGCTGTCTATTCATCCTGGTAGTACCAAGATGTACGAAGACATTCGTCGAAGATTCTGGTGGTCTAACATGAAGCAAGACATTGCACGCTATGTCTCAGAATGTGATATTTGCCGTCAGATCAAAGCAGAACATCAAAAGCCAGCTGGAACTCTACAACCTATTACGGTTCCTGAATGGAAATGGGACCATGTTGAAATGGACTTCGTCACTGGTTTTCCCAGGTAGCAGAAAGGTAATGATGCTATTCTTGTCGTCATTGACCGACTGTCCAAAGTTGCACACTTTCTGGCTGTCAAGGAAACTATTACTGCTAGTCAGCTAGCAGATCTTTACATGTCTAGAGTTGTTTCACTCCACGGTATTCCATTGGTGATTAGTTCAGACCGTGCCATCTTATTCACTTCAAGATTCTGGGCAAGTTTCCAGGAAGCTATGGGAACTCATTTGTCCTTCAGCACCGCTTTTCACCCTCAATCCCAGGGGCAAGTTGAAAGAGTCAATCAGATTCTCGAAGACATGCTTCGAGCTTGTGTCCTTTCTTTCGGCAAGAAATGGGAGGAATCTCTCCTGTATGCTGAGTTCACCTACAACAATAGCTATCAAGCTAGTCTGAAGATGGCTCCCTTTGAAGTATTATATGGACGTAAGTGTCGGACTCCTATGAATTGGTCAGAAACTGGGGAACGTACACTTATCGGTCCGGATATTATTCAACATGCTGAAGATCAAGTCCGCATTATTCATGCAAATCTGAAGGCTGCTCACTCTCGTCAGAAGAGTCAGTATGATCGTCATCACAAAGATATGGTCTATCAACCTAGCGAAAAGGCTTATCTTCGAGTCACGCCAATGAGAGGTACACACCATTTCGGAATCAAGGGCAAGCTGGCTCCTCGATATATTGGTCCTTTCACTGTTCTCGAAAGGCGTGGTAAGGTGGCATATCAACTGGAACTACCGGCAAACCTTTCTCAGGTTCACTATGTGTTCCATGTGTCACAGCTTCGTCGCTGCTTCAAGGATCCTATCCGAGCAGTGGATCATGATATGCTCGAACTGCAACAAGACCTCTCTTACAAAGAGCAACCAGTCCGCATTCTCGATGAAACTGAACGTCGGACTCGTTAGAAGGTTACTAAGTTCTTCAAAGTGCAGTGGGCAAATCATTCTGAAGATGAAGCCACTTGGGAACGCGAAGATCATCTTCGTGCAGAATACCCCGGGCTCTTTCCTTCTACTTCTTAATTCTCGGGACGAGAATTCTTTTTAGTAGGGGAGAATTGTGACACCCTGGATTTTTGCTACAGTAAGGATTGTAATTAAGCTACAGTGATGACCATGATCAGCAGCAAATCATTTTGCTAAATAGGATATGACCAAGTTGAAATTCATATCTCAATTCAAAATCCACTTCAAAAGCTAATTGAATTTTTATGTGATAAAATAAAATTGCAAACAGCAAAAGTAAAATGTTGCATCCTTGTGATAAATCACAAAACAATTGTTGATGAGGGAAAACAACATCACCCTCAACCTGGTGTGGACCCCACCTTCAATAACAGCACCATTTTGCATTTTTAAAGTGTTCTTAAAATCATTTGGATAAATCAAACAATTTCCAAAAAATGCCCAAAGTGTATGTGACCATGTAGAGTATTGCAATATATTTATTGGACCATGTCACACATTTTTGCTGAAAAGAATTATTGCAAGAAAATAAATGAGACTGAAAATAAAAATAGAAAACAAAACAGAAAAGAAATAAAAAGAAAAGGCCCCCCCTGCCCTGGGCCTTAGGCCACAGTGGCAGGCCCAGGCCGGCCCAGCGGCCCCCTCGGTCGTCCCCAACCTCGCTACAGGAGGTGGCGACCGAGGCGCGCACGCGACCGGGCGCGTCCCTGCCGGACCAGCTCGCCGGCGATGGCCCGGTGGGTATAAGGCCGCCCCCGCGCCCCCTCTGGCAAACCCTAGCCCCCAGTTCCCCCTCGCCTTCCCCCCTTCCGCCTCGCGCCGCTGCTCTCCTCCCTCGCCCGCATCCGGGCGCCGCCGTCGCCATGGCCGTCGGCTAGACGCACTCTCCGAGCCTCCCGCGCCTTGCCATCGCGCCAAGAAGCACCGCGGCGACCACCTCCTCCTCCTCGACCGCTGGATCGAGCCCCGGAGCCTCTGCGTCGACGCCCGCGTCCATCCTCTTCCTTGGATCGCCGCCGCGCTCGGGCGACCGTTCCGGCTACTCCAGGCCTCCCCTGAGCCCGCTAAGCACGTCTACAGGGCCTCTGTAAGTCCCTGCGTCGTTCCCCTCCTTCCCCTCGACGGATTCGAGCTCGTGGCATCGGATTTCACCGGAGCTCGAATGCTCCTCCGCCTGAGCTCGACGCCGGCGAGTCTCCGATGACCATTTGGGGATCTATGCATAGGGGTACTTATGTTTGTACTCAGATATTATTTGCTTCCGCTGACTCGTGCTTGTCGAGCTTTGTATTCGAGCCCTCGAGGCCCCTGGCTTGTAATATGAAGCTGTATGACCTTTAATTTGTGTCTAGAGTTGTGTTGTGATATTAATTAGTGAGTCCCTAATCTTGGTCGTATGCATTGCGTGTATGTTTAGCGTACGGTCGAAATTTGGGGGCGTCAACTCTCTATATCGACGAAAAACCAATCTGGAGACGTTCCAGTACCCTGCCGAAGAGGGGAAACCATCACCGGTGGCCATCTTCATCATTCCGAAGGAGGCCATGACGAGGAGGGAGTAGTTCACCCTCGGGGCTGAGGGTATGTATCAGTAGCTATGTGTTCAATCTCTCTCTCTTTCTCTCGTGTTCTTGAGATGGCATGATCTTGATGTATCACGGGCTTTGTTAATGTAGTTGGATCATATGGTGTGTGTCCCTTGCTATCATGTTGTGATGAATTGAATCTTTCCCTTTGAGATCTCGTTATGTTGTATTGAATATTTTGGTTTGAGAACACTTGATGTACGTCTTGCGTGGGATACCGGTAGTGACATTGGGGTATTCTATTGATTCACTTGATATATGTTGAGGCATCAACTTGCAGATTCCGGTGACCTTGGGGATCTATGCATAGGGGTTGATTGCACATTTTCATACCACGTTCTCCGATAGAAATCTTGGGGTGCTCCTTGAAGTTCTTTGTGTTGGATTGAATATGATAGACCTGAAATTGTTTGATGCATGTCACATAATTTACCCACGGATACTTGAGGTGACATTGGAGTATCTAGGTGACATTAGGGTTGATTGATATGTATCATTGGTGTTGTTCTAGTACGAACTCTAGGGTTGTTTGTGACACTTATAGGAATAGCCCAATAGATTGATCGGAAAGAATAACTTTGAGGTGGTTCTACTACCTACACCAATTTCATCTTATTGTTCTCCGCTAGATAGGAACTTTGGAGTGATTCTTTGTTGCACGTTTAGGGATGATCATATGATTCAACTATGTTAGCATTGTTGGGAGACTGCACTAGTGAAACTATGAACCCTAGGCCTTATTTCCAAGCATTTATATAACGTTTGTCTCACTGTTTACTATTTATTACCTTGCTGTTTTTATATTTTCAGATTACAAAAACCTATATCTACCATCCATATTGCACTTGTATCACCATCTCTTCGCCAAACTAGTGCACCTATACAATTTGCCATTGTATTGGGTGTGTTGGGGACACAAGAGATTTCTTGTATTTGATTGCAGGGTTGTTTGAGAGAGACCATCTTCATCCTACACCTCCCACGGATTGATAAACCTTAGGTCATCCACTTGAGGGAAAATTGCTACTGTCCTACAAAACTCTGCGCTTGGAGGCCCAACAAAGTCTACAAGAATAAAGTTGTGTAGTAGACATCACACGGTTCCGCTGTCAGTCATTGAACGAAGGAGTTTCATTCATGTCTATGA
Source organism: Elymus sibiricus (assembly GCA_039707655.1). NCBI lineage: Eukaryota > Viridiplantae > Streptophyta > Magnoliopsida > Poales > Poaceae > Elymus > Elymus sibiricus. The sequence continues at coordinate 383,079,156 of CM077667.1, read as the reverse complement.
GTTACCGAACCTAAGGTCACAAGCTTAAGGTAATCATGATCTGTTGAGTGTTAGTAGTGCGGGAGTATTGAGAACATATTTGTGAAATTGTTTCATTAATATTCGAAATATTTTGGAGAGGATCGAGTGTTTCGGGGTCACGAGAAGGGTTTTAGAGACTATCGGGCAATACCGGGTATTACCGATAAATAATATATAGGTGGAAAAATGTTTCTAGAGATGTTAAATTGATAATAAAAGGTTGTTAAATTAGTTACAAGGCTTTTATATTTAATTTAATATAACATGCCTTAAAAGGACAATAGGTGGTAGGTAACTTGGGCCACAAGGGACCAAGTGGAGGTGGCGCCCCCTCTCCTATGGTAAGGAGGGAGGGGAGGCCGAATTGGAGGGTGTTTCCCCCCTCCTTGGAGGATGAAAGGGGGAAGGTAAACCTTACCCCCTTGTGGCATCCCCTCCTCTCCCCTTCACCTATATATACTAGAGGATTTCCACCCTTTTGGGCACACAAGTTTTGGAGTCTGTTCTAGTTCTCTAGTTCTTGTTCTAGTTGATCCTAGTTGATCAATTAGCGATAGACCTAGATCCTCTAATCCTCATAATTAGAAGCCCAATGTGGTTCTAATATCCTCCCTCTAATTCTCTAGCGAAAATTAGCTCTGGACGGCGAAGCGCTGCCGGATCGTGAAGACCGTACGCTTGCAACCAATTAGAGAGGCCGTACTTTCGGTCTTCAGTTTGAGGGGTGGTTCGCGAGTTCGTTCATCTACGATTCGAGGGACTCCAAGTGCGATCTACACTGACTCGTCTTCTTCTGCTATAACTCGGAGTCGGTAACAATCGATATCCAAACCGTTTATGCATCTTCATATTGATATTGTTTGATTGTAGGGTGATTTTTTTTGTTTTATACTACTTTTCCCAACAAGCAAGCACCTAAGAACCACAACATAGAACCTCTAGGCCAAGTATCCACACACGATGCTCCATCAAAGGAACGATGCTAACACGCCGCTATCGCCGGTCCGAGAACAAACAGGCTTTTGCCCGAAGACAACAACCCAATCTAGGAAGAAGAGATGTCGACACACCTTAGCGACGCCTCCAAGGAGGGGAGTGACACCCGCATGCGCCATCACCGCTAACACAGTCCTAAGACGGGCATGATTTTCATCCGTGTCACACATCTCGAACTCCCCCCCCCCCCCTCGGAATGAGGCACACTGCCCGTGATGGGTCACTCCGTCGCTGCAGGACCTCAGCCATGATAACGAGAACGTTGCAGCACACCAATCTCACAAAGACGAGGGCAAGCAACCCAACCTCCATCTGCTGCTCGATAATAAAAGATTGTAGCTTTGGTCCTACTCCATGGCTTCACGCCAAGGGAAGCCGACACCGCACGCAGCCACCTGCCACACCAACTCCAGGCAGGCGACTGATACGTCTCCAATGTATCTATAATTTTTGATTGTTCCATGCTATTATATTATCAATTTAGGATACTTTATATGCAATTATATGATATTTTATATCATTTTTGGGAATTAACCTATTAACCCAGTGCCTAGTGCCAGATACTATTTTTTTTTCCTATTTTTGGTTTTCCAGGAAATCAATACCAAACAAAGTCCAAACTCTACGAAACTTTTTGATGATTTTTTTCTGGACAAAAGAGACCCTGGAAGCTTTGTTAGGGGTCAAGAAGCAAAGCGAGGAGATGACATGGCAACAGGGCATGCCCAGGGGGGGTAGGCACGCCCTGTTAGCTTGTTGGCCCCTGATACTTGTGATCTGCGTTGGTTTTTTCCCGAAGCGGAGGGGATGATGCAACACAGTATAGATAAGTATTTTATTTCCCACAGTGAGAACCAAGGTTATCGAACTAATAGGAGGATCACACTACTTCCCATCTTCAGCGCCTACACACTAAAGAGCAAACACTTGCACCCAACGCGGGCAAGAGGGTTGTCAATCCCCTTGGACTCGTTACTTGTTAGCAAGTGAGTAGTGTAGATGATAGTTGATAATTATAAATTGCAAAATATATAAAAAGTAAATAATGATAGCAAGATAATAAGAGCGTTTGTAAATTTATATGTGAATAGACCCGGGGGCCATAGTGTTCGCTAGAGGCTTCTCTCTCGAAGAAAGCATATGGTGGGTAAACAAATTACTGTTGGGCAATTGATACAAAAGCGCATAGTTATGCAATATTTATTCACGACAATGATCATGTGTATATAGGGATCATGTCCATAAACAAGTAGACCGACTCCTGCCTGCATCTACTACTATTACTCCACTTCGAGAGCGCTGCTATGCTTGTCTCTCTAGGTATTAAGTTCATACAAACAAAGTAATGCTTGGAGAACGATGACATGATGTAGACAAAGTAAACTCAATTAATATGAATGAACCCCATTGTTTTATCCTTAGTCGCAGCAATACAAATACGTGTCTTGTCCCCTACTATGTCACTGGGATACAGAGCACTGCCAGATTGAACCCACTACAACACACCTCTCCCACTGAAGATAAAACAATCTAGTTGGCCAAACAAAACCGATAGATCAGAGAGAATTACAAAGCTATAATAATCATGCAAATAAGAATCAAATAAGTATTCAGAGGACACTCAAATATTTTTCATGAATAATCTGAACATAAACCCACAATTCATTGGATCCCAACAAACGCACCGCAAAGAGTGATTACATAAGATAGATCACCGCGGGAATCGCGGTGATCATGGCAATGAAGAACATAGAGAGAGATAGCCATCTAGGTACTAACTACGGACCCGTAGGTTTGTGGTGAACTACTCACACATGACCATGGGAGCAACAAGGATGATGTAGAGGCCCTCTGTGATCGATCCCCCCTTCGACAGGGCACCGAAAAAGGGCTCCAGATGAGATCACGGTGGAACAAAGACTTGCGGCGACGGAAAAAGTGTTTCGGGAGCTCCCCTAGGGTTTTTGGAATAATTGTGAATTTATAGGCCAGAGTACGGGGTCAGGAGATGAGGGGGGCGGCCACAAGCTATCAGGGCATGACCACCCCCTAGGCGCGCCCTGTTAGCTTGTGGGGCCCTCGTGCGACCTTCGGTCTTCTCCCGAAGCTTCCAGGTCTTCTTTTGGTCCAGAAAAAATCATCAAAATATTTTGTGGCAATTGGACTTCATTTGGTACTGTAAACCTGAAAAGCCAAAAACATGCAGAAAATAGCAACTGACAGTTGACACTGGGTTAATAGGTTAGTGCTCAAAAATAATATGAATCAACAAATAAAGGCCCAAAAAGAATCCTAGAATGATAATATTATAGCATGGAGCAATCAAAAATTATAGATACGTTGGAGACGTATCAGCATCCCCAAGCTTAATTCCTGCTCGTCCTCGAGTAGGTAAATGATAAAAACAGAATTTTTGATGTGCCATGCTACCCAACATGTAATCTTATGCATGTATGCTCATTGAGAAACGATGAATTAACAAACTTCAACATAGTAATATTTATAAGCATAAGTAACACAATCATCAATCTTTCGAAATATACGATCCTTAAAGAATGTTTACCCCCATTCATTTTATCATATTAGTAAGGCATGGCTCCATCTTCACCACATTAATACAAATGTCAAGCACCACGGTGTCCAAGTCAGGCAATTGGATCGTACTTTTTAACGCGCTTCAGATTTTTATTCTTCACGCAATACATGAGCGTGAACCATGGATAGCATATAGGTGGAATACAATATGGTGGTAGATATCAAAGGGCTAAAAAAGTGGAGAAGAAAGTCTCGCATCAACTAGGCGTATCAACGGGCTATGGAGATGCCCATCAATAGATATCAATGCGAGGAGTAGGGATTGCCATGCAACGGATGCACTAGAGCTATAAGTGTATGAACGCTTGAATGAAGCTAAGTGGGTGTGCATCCAACTTGCTTGCTCATGAAGACCTCGAGCATTTGAGGAAGCCCGTCATCGAAATATACAAGTCAAGTTCTATAATGAAAAATTCCCACTATCATATGAAAGTGACAAAACATGAGTCTCTCTATATGAAAAACAAGGTGCTACTTTGAAGCACAAGTGTGGAAAAAGAGGTAGTAGCACTGTCCCTTCTCTCTTTTCTCTCATTTTTTTATTTTTTCTTTCTTTTCCCCTTTTTCTTTCTTTTTTTCTCTTATTTTTTATTTTTTCTTTCCTTACTGAGACAGTGCCCTAATAATGAAAATCATCACACTTTTATTTACTTACAACTCTATATGAAGAACTATGAAACAATATGACTCAATATGAATGCCTCTGGCAGTGTACCAGGATGTGCAATGATCTAGTGTAGCATGTAAGCAATGATGAACGGTGGCTTTTCCACAAATACTATGTCAGCTACATGATCATGCAAAGCAATATAACAATGAGTGTTCTAGTCATATGATGTGACGGTGAAAGTTGCATGGCAATATATCTCAGAGTTGCTATGGAAATGTCATAATAGGTAGGTATGGTGGATGTTTTGAGGAAGATATTAGGAGGCTTATGTGCAACAGAGCGTATCATGCTGCGGGGTTTGGAACTACCGGCGAAGTTTGCACCGATCCTCGAAATGAGAATGGGGAATGCACGGTACCGGAGAGGCTAGCAAAATATGAGGAGGTGACAGTGCATATGTCCATGGATTCACATTAGTCATAAAGAACTAATATACTTATTGCAAAGTTTTATTAGATTTCTCGAAGCAAAGGACTACTCGCGTGCCCCTAGGGAGGAGGTTGGGAAGCGTTATCCATTACGCGCCTCCGACTCAAAACAACACTAGGATGTCAACGAGGAATAAGAATGCTCACACATTCCCACCATGACATAACCAATATTTAGACAAACGGGAAATTAACAACTTTTAATATCAATACTCCTATGAACCGACAACCATGCACTCGCACCCTTTCACATTACCACATCAATATTATTAACCCACAATTTCTCTTTTATGTGCTACATGTAGGTTTTGATTATGCACTCCTTGAATACCTATTATTTTTGAACTAGTAGTATAACCAATGCAAATTACCGTAACTAATTATTAACTCTCAGAAAAATATAAGTGAAGAATGAGAGTGCAATTATTTCTATAAAATCTATACGCCACCATGCTAAAAATAGATATAAGTGAAACACTAGAGCAACTGCTAAGCTCAAAATATATAAGTGAAGCACATAGAGTATTCTAACAAATCATGGTGAAGGTGTGTCTCTCTCAAATAGGTGTGTCCAGCAAACAATGATTGTGGAAAACTAAAACAAAATCAAACAAAATCAAACGACGCTCCAAGAAAAACTCATATCATGTGATGAATAAAAATATAGCTCCAAGTGACATACCGATGGATTGAGACGAAAGAGGGGATGCCTTCCCGGGCATCCCCAAGCTTAGACGCTTGAGTCTTTCTACAATTTGACTTGGGGTGCCTTGGGCATCCCCAAGCTTAGGCTCTTGCCACTCCTTATTCCTTCATCCATCGTGATAGCACCCAAAACTTTGAAAACTCCAGCAGACAAAACTCAACTGAAACCCTCGTGAGATCCGTTATTATAATAAACATATCAAATACTTTAGGTACCGTTATAAATTGATTCATATTTTATTATTGCATACGGTACTGTATGATAACTTTTCCACAGCTTATACCCCTGATACAATCCATAGCATCATCAAAACAAGCAAACTATGCAAGAAAAAATAGAATCTGTCTAGAACAAAACAGTCTGTAATGATCTGTAGAGAAACCATACTTTTGTGTCTTAGCAAATCTTGAAAAATTAGGAAAATTTGTATAACAATCCTGTATAAAAAATTCAGAACAGAAAGATGTTCCAGTTAAATCAGAGAAATTCTGCACTGGACGCAAAAGTTTCTGTTTTTGCACCGTATCAATTCTACTTATCATGCAAGTCATCCCAAAGGCTTTACTTGGCACAAACACTAATTTAAATAAAAAACACAATATTTATAGTAGAAATAATCATTATATATAAAACAAACATAAAGTAAAACAATAAAAATAAGATAACTATTGGGTTGCCTCCCCACAAGCGCTATTGTTTTACGCCCCTAGCTAGGCATACTGCATAGTATCAAGTGTTGTCATCTTTAACGCTCAGTCCATAAGTAGCTCTCATGATAGATTCACAAGGTGGTTTAATTCTTTTCCTAGGGAAGTGTTCCATCCCTTTCTTTAATGGGAATTGGAATCTTATGTTTCCCTCTTTCATATCAATAATAGCACCTATAGTTCGTAAGAAAGGTCTTCCAAGTATAATTGGTCAAGATGGATTGCATTCAGTATCAAGCACAATGAAATCTACAGGCACATAATTTCTATATGCAATATTAAGTACATCATTTATTCTACCCAGAGGTTTCTTGATGGTAGAATCCGCAAGATGCAAGTTAAGGGAACTATCTTGAATATCGGTGAGACCGAGCACATCACAAAGAGATTTTGGTATTGTTGAAACTGTTGGGGAACGTTGCATGGGAAACAAAAAATTTCCTATGCACACGCAAGATCTATCCATGGTGATGATGCATCTACGAGAGGGAGAGTGGATCTACATACCCTTGTAGATCGCTAAGCGGGAAGCGTTAAGAAATGCGGTTGATGTAGTCGAACGTCTTTGCGATCCAAATCGCAAGCCGTCCCGCGATCCAATCACGATCCGTCCCGATCTAGCGCCGAACGGACGGCACCTCCGCGTTCAGCACACGTACAGCTTGATGACGATCTCCGCCTTCTTGATCCAGCAAGAGGGGGTGGAGAGGTAGATGAGATCTCCAGCAGCACGACGGCCTGGTGGTGGTGATGGTGGAGTTATCCCGGCAGGGCTTCACCTAAGCACTACCGGAATCTATTTGTTGGAGGAACTAGAGAATAGAGAACTAGCACGTGGCCGTGTGTTTTTATGCTCTATTCCTCTAGTATATATAGGAGGGAGGGGAAGGAGCAAGCCTCCCTAGGGTTTCCCCTAGGGGTCGGCCGAACCAGGGCAAGGAGGAGTCCAATCCACTTCCTACTAGGAAGTGGATTCATATTAGGAAGGAGTCCTATTCCTTCCTATCTCCTCCTTTTTTCCTCTTGGGCATATGGGCGATTATGGGGTCGGTTCCCCAGCCCATTAGGGGTTGGTGCGCCACCTCTTGGGCCCATGTGCCCCCCCGGGGTGGGTGGGCCCCACCCGGTGGACCCCCGGAACCCATTCGTAACTCCCGGTACACTACCGAAAATACCCGAAACCTTTCCAGAACCCAAATACCACTTTCCTATATATAAATTTTTACCTCCGGACCATTCCGGAGCTCCTCGTGACATCCGGGATCTCATCCGGGACTCCGAACAACCTTCGGTCACCAACACATATATCTCAATACTACCGAAACGTCACCGAACGTTAAGTGTGCAGACCCTACGGGTTCGAGAACTATGTAGACATGACCGAGACACCTCTAAGGTCAATAACCAATAGCGGGACCTAGATGCCCATATTGGTTCCTACATATTCTATGAAGATCTTTATCGGTTGAACCTCTATGTCAAGGATACAGTTAATCCCGTATGTTGTTCCCTTTGTTCTTCGGTATGTTACTTGCCCGAGATTCGATCGTCGGTATCTCTATACCTAGTTCAATCTCGTTACCGGCAAGTCTCTTTACTCGTTCCGTAATACAAGATCCCGTGGCTAACTCTTTAGTCACTTTGCTTGCAAGGCTCATTGTGATGTTGTATTACCGAGTGGGCCCTGAGACACCTCTCCATCACACGGAGTAACAAATCCAGTCTTGATCCATGCCAACTCAACGGACACCCTCGGAGATACCTGTAGAGCATCCTTATAGTCACCCAGTTATGTTGCGATGTTTGATACACGCAAGGTACCCCTCCGGTGTCAGTGAGTTGCATGATCTCATGGTCATAGGAACAGATACTTTGACATGCAGAAACAATAGCAATAAACAAACACGATCATAGGCTACGTTCATAGTTTGGGTCTTGTCCATCACATCATTCTCCTAATGACATGATCCTGTTATCAAATGACATCTCATGTCTATGGCTAGGAAACCTTGACCATCTTTGATCAACGAGCTAGTCTACTAGAGGCATACTAGGGACACAGTGTTGTCTATGTAACCACACATGTATTTGAGTTTCCAATCAATACAATTATAGCATGAATAATAAACGATTATCATGAACAAGGAAATATAATGATAACCATTTTATTATTGCCTCTAGGGCATATTTCCAACAGTCTCCCACTTGCACTAGAGTCAATAATCTAGCTCACATCGCTATGTGATTTACATTGTTATGAATCTAACACCCAATGAGTTCTGGGGTTTGATCATGTTTTGCATGTGAGAGAGGTTTTAGTCAACGATCTGTAACATTCAGATCTGTGTGTTCTTTGCAAATCTATATGTCATACTGCAGATGCTACCACGCTCCACTTGGAGCTATTCCAAATGGCTGGTCCACTATACGTATCCGGTCTGCTACTCAGAGTCATCCGGATTGGTGTCAAAGCTTGCATCGACGTAACCCTTTACGATGAACTCTTTATCACCTCCATAATCGAGAAACATTTCCTTAGTCCTCTAGTTACTAAGTACAATTTTGACCGCTGTCCAGTGATCCTCTCCTGGACCACTCTTGTACCCCTTGACAGACTCATGGCAAGGCACACACCAGGTGCGGTACACAGCATGGCATACTATATAGAGCCTATGGATAAGGCATAGGGGACGACCTTCGTCCTTTCTCTTTCTTCTGCCGTGGTCGAGCTTTCAGTCTCACTCAACTCCACACCTTACAAATCAGGCAAGAACTCTTTCTTTGACTGATCCATATAAGACGTCTTGATCTATCTCTATAGATCCTGATGGCCAATATTTAAGTAGCTTCATTCCAGGTTTTCCTTTGAAAAACTCCTTTCAAACAACCCTTTATGCTTTCCAGAAATTCTACATCATTTCCGATCAACAATATGTCATTCACATATACTTATCAGAAATTCTATAGTGCTCCCACTCACTTTATTGTAAATACAAGTTTCTCATAAACTTTGTATAGACCCAAAAACTTTGATCATCTCATCAAAGTGTATATTCCAACTCCGGGATGCTTGCTCCAGTCCATAGAAGGATCGCTGGAGCTTGCATACATTTTAGCATCCTTAGGACTGACAAAACCTTCCTGTTGTATCACATACAAACTTTCCTCAAGGAAACCGTTAAGGAAACGATGTTTTGACATCCATCTGCCAGATTTCATAATCAAAAAATGCAGCAACTGCTAACATAATTCCAATAGACTTTTAGCATCGCTACGGGTGAGAAAGTCTCATCGTAGTCAACTCCTTGAACTTGTCGGAAACTTCTTTGCGACAAGTCGAGCTTTAGAAATGGTGACATTTACCATCAGCGCCGGTCTTCTTCTTAAAAGTCCATTTGTACTCAACGGCCTGCCGTTCAACGGGCAAGTCTACCAAAGTTCATACTTGGTTTTCATACATGGAACCTTTCTCGGATTTCATGGCTCCTAGCCATTTGTTGGAATCCGGGCCCACCATCGCTTCTTCATAGCTCGTAGGTTCACTGTTGTCTAACAACATGACCTCCAAGACAGGATTGACGTACCACTCAGAGGTGGTACGAGTTCTTGTCGGCCTACGAGGTTCGGTTGTAACTTGATCCGAAGTGTCATGATCATCATCATTAACTTCCTCTTCATTCGGTGTAGGCGCCACAGAAACATCTTTCTGTGTCGTGCTACCATCCAACTGAAGTGACGATTCAATAACCTCATCAAGTTCTACCTTCCTCCCACTCAATTCTTTCGAGAGAAACCCTTTCTCGAGAAAGGACCCGTTTTTAGCAACAAATACTTTGCCCTTGGATCTGAGATAGAAGGTATACCCAGCTGTTTCCTTAGGGTATCCTATGAAGATACATTTTTCCGCTTTGGGATCGAGCTTATCAGACATAAGCGTCGCATTCCCAAACTCTGAAAAATGACAGCTTAGGTTTCTGCCAAACCAAAATTCATACGGTGTCATTTTCAACGGACTTAGATGGTGCCCTATTTAAAGTGAATGTAGTTGTCTCTAATGCATAACCCCAAAACGATAGTGGCAAATTGATAAGAGACATCAGAGTACGCGCCATATCCAATAGGGCACGACTACGACGTTCGGACACACCATCACACTATGGTGTTCCAGGTGGCGTGAGTTGTGAAACAACTTCCACATTGTCTTGAGTTGTATACCAAACTCACAACTCAGATATTTACCTCCACGATCATATCGTAGACATTTTATCTTCTTGACGATCTCAAACTTCACTCTGAATTTGTTTGAACTTTTCAAACGTTTCAGACTTGTGTTTCATTAAGTAAATATCCCCATATCTACTCAAATCATCAGTGAAGGTAAGAAAATAGCGATATCCACCGCACGCTTCAACACTCATTGGATGGCTACATCAACATGTATCATTTCCAATAAGTCACTTGCCTGCTCCATCATATCGGAAAACGGGGTCTTAGTCATTTTGCCCAAGAGGCATGGTCCGCATGTCTCAACTGATTCGAAATCGAGTGAGTTAAAAGATCCATCAGCATGGAGTTTCTTCATGCGCTTTATACCAATATGACTTTGGCGGCAGTGCCACAAGTATGTGGTACTATCATTATTAACTTTGTATCTTTTGGCATCAATATTATGAACATGTGTAACACTACGATCGAGATTCAATGAACCATTCACATTGGGTGCATGACCATTGAAGGTATTATTCATGTAAACAGAATAACCATTATTCTCTAACTTAAATGAATAACCGTATTGCAATAAACACGATCTAATCACGTTTATGCTCAACGCAAACACCAAATAACATTTATTTAGGTTCATCACTAATTCGGAAGGTAGAGAGAGCATGCGATGGTGATCACATCAACCTTGGAAACACTTCCAACACACATCGTCACCTCGCCCTTAGCTAGTCTCCGTTTATTCCGTAGCTTATATTTCGAGTTACCAACATTTAGCAATTGAACCGGTATCTAATACCCAGGTGCTACTAGGAGTACTAGCAAGGTACACATGAATAAAACGTATATCAAATATACTTCTGTTGACGTTGCCAGCCTTCTTATCTACGAAGTATCTAGGGCAGTTCTGCTTCAGTGACCGTTCTCCTCACAATAGAAGCACTCAGTCTCGGGTTTGGGTTCAACCTTGGGTTTCTTTACTGGAGCAGCAACTGGCTTGCCATCCATGAAGTTTCCCTCCTTGCCCTTGCCCTTCTCGAAACTAGTGGTTTTACTAACCATCAACACTTGATGCTCCTTCTTGATTTCTACTTTCACGGTGTCAAACATCGCGAATAGCCCGGGGATCATTATTTCCATCCCTGGCATTTCATAGTTCATCACGAAGCTCTAGTAGCTTTGTGGCAGTGACTTGGAGAACTATATCAACCACTATCTTATCTGGAAGATAACTCCCACTTGATTCAAGCGATTGTAGCACCCAGACAATCTGACCACATGCTCACCGATTGAGCTATTCTCCTTCATCTTGCAGGCAAAGAATCTTGTTGGAGGTCTCATACCTCTCAACACGGGCACGAGCCTGAGATCCGAATTTCAGCTCTTAGAACATCTCATATGTTCCGTGACGTTCAAAACGTTTTGGAGCCTCAATTCTAAGCCGTAATGCATGACGCATTGAACTATCAAGTAGTCATCAGAACGTGTCTGTCAGATGTTCACAACATCTATAGATGACGCTTGAGGGGGTGGCACACCGAGCGGTGCATTAAGGACATAAGCCTTCTGTGCAGCAATGAGGACAATCCTCAGATCACGGACCCAGTCTCCATTATTGCTACCAACATCTTTCAATTCTATTTTCTCTAGGAACGTATAAAAACAGGGGAGCTACAGCGCGAGCTATTGATCAACAACATAATTTGCAAAGTCACTTTGACTATGTTCATGATAACGAGTTCAATTAATCATATTACTTAAGAACTCCCACTCAAATCAACATCCCTCAGGTTGTCTAAATGTGACATGATCCAAATCTACCAACCCAAGTCCGATCATCACGTGAGATGAGGTGGTTTCAATGGTGAACATCTTCATGTTGATCATATCTACTATATCACTCATGTTCGACCTTTCGGTCTCTTGTGTTCCGAGGCCATGTCTATACATGCTAGGCTCATCAAGTTTAACCCGAGTGTTCCGCACGTGCAACACTGGCTTGCACCCGTTGTATGTGAACGTAGAGTCTATCACACCCGATCATCACGTGGTGTCTCGAAACGATGAACTTTCGCAACGGTGCACACTCGGGGAGAACACAATTTTATCTTGAAATTTTAGTGAGGGATCACCTTATAATGCTACCATCGTCCTAAGCAAAATAAGATGCATAAAAGGATTAACATCACATGCAAATCATAAGTGACATGATATGGCCATGAACTTGTGCTTTTGATCTCCATCTCCAAAACACCGGCATGATCTCCATTGTCACCGGCATGACACCATGATCTCCATCATCTTGATCTCCATCAACGTGTCGCCATGAGGTTGTCGCGCCGACTATTGCTTCTACAACTATTGCTAACTCATAGCGATAAAGTAAAGCAAAACGGCGAAAATAAATTAAAGACAACCCTATGGCTCCTGCCGGTTGCCGTACTCATCGACATGCAAGTCATGATTATCTATACATAACATGATCATCTCATACATCACATATATCTCATCATGTCATTGGCCATATCATATCACAACATACCCTGCAAAAACAAGTTTGACGTCCTCTAATTGTTGTTGCATGTTTTACGTGGCTGCTATGGGTATCTAGCAAGAACGATTCTTACCTACGCAAAACCACAACGGTGATACACAAATTGCTATTCAATGTTCTCAAGGACTGCCTTTGTCGAATCCGATCCAACTAAAGTGGGAGAGACAGACACCCGCCAGCCATCTTTATGCAACGAAGTCACATGTCAGTTGATGGAACCGGTCTCTCGTAAGCGTACGAGTAAGGTTGGTCCGGGCCGCTTCATCCCACAATACCGCTGAATCAAGAAAAGACCAAGGGAGGAAGCAATCTGAATATCAACGCCCACAAACTCCTTTGTGTTCTACTCGTGATCTCATCTACGCATAGACCTAGCTCATGAAGCCACTGTTGGGGAACGTTGCATGGGAAATAAAAAATTTCCTACGCACACGCAAGATCTATCCATGGTGATGATGCATCTACGAGAGGGAGAGTGGATCTACATACCCTTGTAGATCGCTAAGTGGGAAGCGTTAAGAAACGCAGTTGATGTAGTCGAACGTCTTTGCGATCCAAATCGCAAGCCGTCCCGCGATCCAATCACGATCCGTCCCGATCTAGCGCCGAACGGACGGCACCTCCGCGTTCAGCACACGTACAGCTTGATGACGATCTCCGCCTTCTTGATCCAGCAAGAGGGGGTGGAGAGGTAGATGAGATCGCCAGCAGCACGACGACGTGGTGGTGGTGATGGTGGAGTTATCCCGGCAGGGCTTCGCCTAAGCACTACCGGAATCTATTTGGTGGAGGAACTAGAGAATAGAGAACTAGAATGTGGCCGTGTGTTTTTGGGCTCTATTTCTCTAGTATATATAGGAGGGAGGGGAAGGAGCAAGCCTCCCTAGGGTTTCCCCTAGGGGTCGGCCGAACCAAGGCAAGGAGGAGTCCAATCCACTTCCTACTAGGAAGTGGATTCATATTAGGAAGGAGTCCTATTCCTTCCTATCTCCTCCTTTTTCCCTCTTGGGCATATGGGCCCTTATGGGGTCGGTTCCCCAACCCATTATGGGTTGGTGCGCCACCTCTTGGGACCATGTGCCCCCCCGGGGTGGGTGGGCCCCACCCGGTGGACCCCCGGAACACATTCGTCACTCCCGGTACACTACCGAAAATACCCGAAACCTTTCCGGAACCCAAATACCACTTTCCTATATATAAATCTTTACCTCGGGACCATTTCGGAGCTCCTCGTGACATCCGAGATCTCATCCAGGACTCCGAACAACCTTCGGTCACCACCACATATATCTCAATACTACCGAAACGTCACCGAACGTTAAGTGTGCAGACCCCACGGGTTCGAGAACTATGTAGACATGACCGAGACACCTCTAAGGTCAATAACCAATAGCGGGACCTGGATGCCCATATTGGTTCCTACATATTCTATGAAGATCTTTATCGGTTGAACCTCTATTGGTTCCTACATATTCTCCTAATGACGTGATTACGTTATCAAATGACATCTCATGTCTATGGCTAGGAAACCTTGACCATCTTTGATCAACGAGCTAGTCTACTAGAGGCATACTAGGGACACAGTGTTGTCTATGTAACCACACATGTATTTGAGTTTCCAATCAATACAATTATAGCATGGATAATAAACGATTATCATGAACAAGGAAATATAATAATAACCATTTTATTATTGCCTCTAGGGCATATTTCCAACAGAAACACTAGCACCAAGGTCACACAAAGCATTACATTCATATTCTTTAACCTTTATCTTGATAGTAGGTTCCCATTCATCATGCAATTTTCTAGGTATATAAACTTCTAGCTCAAGTTTCTCATCATAAGCTTTTATCATCGCTTCTACTAAATGTTTAGTAAAAGCCTTATTTTGTTCATAGGCATTGGGTGAGCTAATAATGGATTGAAACAAGGTAATACATTCTACTAAAGAGCAACTTTCATTATTAAAGTCCTTGTAGTTCAAGATAGTGGGTACATCACTAGTTAAAGTTTTGACCTCTCCAAACCCACTTTTTTTAATATTATCAATAGAATCATCACCCTCCGAATAAATGGGATGCTCTCTAGCTATAGTTGAATCATCTCCAGTCCCTTTATCATCTATTTTTAGAGAAGTAAACAAAGATTCAATGGCATAAGCACCAATCATTTTAAGATCTTCATCATGATTACGGTAAAAACTGGGTGGAAGAGCCTTTTCTAAGAATTTTTGCTTGTCTCTCAACCTCGCAGTCCTCTCCTTACTCTCATTAATAGAAACCTGAATAGATTTAATAGTTTCATTAATACCATGTTTGTGTGGCAAAGTTTTATTTTTAAGAGTTTCCACATCAAGAGCAATTATATCCATGTTCCTAGCCAAATCATCAACTTTATGCAACTTTTCTTCTACTGTAGTGTTAAAAATCTTTTGAGAATTAATAAATTCTTTAATGGTGTTCTAAAGATCAGAGGATATCCTATTATTATTTCTAGAAGAATTTCCATAAAAATTCCCATAATTATTAGGGGAATTACTAGGATACGGTCTAGCATTGAAATTTCCTCTATAAGCATTGTTGTTGAAATTGTTCCGCGAGATAAAGTTCACATCAATAACATCATCATTTTGTTCAATCAAGGTAGATAAAGGAACATCATTGGGATCAACAATAGCATTTTTACTAGCAACCATTTTCATAAGAGCATCCACTTTCTCACTCAAAGTAGTGATTTTTTCAACAGAGTTTACCTTCTTACCAGTTGAAGCTCTCTCGGTATGCCATTGAGAATAATTTTTCATAATGTTATCCAGAAGTTTGGTGGCCTCTCCTAATGTCACCTCCATGAAGGTACCACCTATGGCAGAATCTAGAAGATTTCTAGACACAAAGTTTAGTCCAGCATAGAAATTTTGTATGATCATCCATAAGTTCAAGCCATGAGTTGGGCAATTTTTAATCATCAATTTCATCCTCTCCCAAGCTTGTGCAACATGTTCATGTTCATGTTGTTTAAAATTCATAATTTGATTCCTAAGGGAGATGATCTTAGCAGGAGGAAAATACTTGGTAATGAAAGCATCTTTACATTTATCCCATGTTCCAATCCTATTACGTGGTAAAGATGAAAACCAAGCCTTAGCTTTATCTCTTAGTGAAAAAGGATATAAATTTTATTTGACCACATCATTATTCATATCCTTTTTCTTTTGCATGTCACATAATTCAACAAAGGTATTGAGATGCATAGCCGGATCCTCATTAGGACTTCCGGAAAATTGTTCTTTCATCACAAGATTTAGCAATGCATCATTACTATCATAAAACTCTGCACTAGTGGTGGGTGGTATAGGAGTACTAATAAAATCATTGTTATTAGTATTTTATAAGTCATACAACTTGGTATTATCTTGAGACATGGTGACCAAGCGAGCAAAGTAACAAGCGAAGCAAGTAAACTAGCAAGTAAAGCAAGCAAACAAGTAAACTAGCAAAGATAAATATTTTTGTATTTTTAATTTTTTATAGAAAGAAAAATATAACAGCAAATAAAAAGAGAACAAGTGAATGATAATTTGTGAGAATGTACTTGATAGTAAGTTGATGATACTCCCCGGCAACGGCGCCAGAAATCTTTCCTGATACTTGTGATCTGCGTTGGGTTTTTCCCCGAAGAGGAGGGGATGATGCAACACAGTATAGATACGTATTTCCCTGAGTGAGAACCAAGGTTATTGAACCAATAGGATGATCACACAACTTCCCGTCTTCAACGCCAACACACAAAACAGCAAACACTTGCACCCAACGTGGGCAAGAGGGTTGTCAATCCCCTTGGACTCGGTACTTGCAAGCAAATGAGCAGTGTAGATGATAGTTGATAATTATAAATTGCAAAAAATATAAAAATAATAATGGCAGCAAGATAATAAGAGCATTTGTAAATTTATATGTGAATAGACCCGGGGGCCATAGTGTTCGCTAGAGGCTTCTCTCTTGAAGAAGCATCCGGTGGGTAAACAAATTACTATTGGGCAATTGACAGAAAAGCGCATAGTTATGAAATATTTATACACGACAATGATCATAGGAGACCGATGGGCCAACTTCACTTCGAGAGCGCTTCTATGCTTGCCTCTCTTGGTATTAAGTTCATACAAACAGAGTAATGCTTGGAGAATGATGACATGATGTAGACAAAGTAAACTCAATTAATATGAATGAACCCCATCGTTTTATCCTTAGTGGCAAAAATACAAAGACGTGTCTTGTCCCCTACCATGTCACTGGGATATAGAGCACCGCCAGATTGAACCCACTACAACACACCTCTCCCACTAAAGATAAACCAATCTAGTTGGCCAAACTAAACCGATAGATCGGAGATAATTACCAAGCTATAATAATCATGCAAATAAGAATCAAATAAGTATTTAAAGGAGACTCAAATCTTTTTCATGAATGATTTGAACATAAACCCACAATTCATCAGATCCCAACAAACGCACCGCAAAGAGTGATTACATAAGATAGATCACCGCGGGAATCGCGGTGTGATACGTCCATTTTGCATCATGATTTCCTACTGTTATTTATTATGTTTTGTTGAATAATAATGCTTTAGGGAGTGATTCTAATGCCTTCTCTCTCATAATATGCAAGGTTTACACAAAGAGGGAGAATACCGGCAGCTGGAATTCTGGACCTGAAAAAAGCATATCAGAGATACCTATTCTGCACACCTCCAATGGAGCTGAAACTTTATGGAGATTATTTTTGGAATTAATAAAAAATACTGGAGCAAAGAACTACCGGAGGGGGCCACCCAGGTGGGCACAAGACACCAGGACGCGCCAGGCCCCCCTGGGCGCGCCCTAGTGGGTTGTGCCCTCCTCGGCCCACCTCCGGTGCCCATCTTCTGGTATATAATCACTTTTGACCTAGAAAAAATAAGAAGAGGACTTTCGGGACAGAGCGCTGCCGTCTTGAGGTGGAACTTGGGCAGGAGCACTTTTGCCCTCCGGCGGAGCGATTCCGCCGGGGGAACTTCCCTCCCGGAGGGGGAAATCGAAGCCATCGTCATCACCAACACCCCTCTCATCTTTGGGAGGCCAATCTCCATCAACATCTTCAACAGCACCATCTCCTCTCAAACCCTAGTTCATCTCTTGTATTCAATCTTTGTACCGAAACCTCAGATTGGTACCTGTGGGTGACTAGTAGTGTTGATTACCTTGCGTAGTTGATTACTATATGGTTTATTTGGTGGAAGATTATATGTTCAGATACATTATGCTATTCAATACCCCTCTAATCTTGAGCATGATTATTATTTGTGAGTAGTTACCTTTGTTCTTGAGGTCACGGGAGAAATCATGTTGCAAGTAACCATGTGAATTTGATATGTGTTCGATATTTTGATGATATGTATGTTGTGATTCCCTTAGTGGTGTCATGTGAACGTCGACTACATGACACTTCACCATTCATGGGCCTAAGGGAATGCATTGTGGAGTAGTTATTAGATGATGGGTTGCTAGAGTGACAGAAGCTTAAACCCTAGTTTATGCGCTACTTCGTAAGGGTCTGATTTGGATCCAAACGTTTAATGCTATGGTTAGATTTTATCTTAATACTTTTCTCGTAGTTGCGGATGCTTGCGAGGGGGTTAATCATAAATGGGAGGTTGTTCAAGTAAGAACAGCACCCAAGCACCGGTCCACCCACATATCAAATTATCAAAGTAGCGAACACGAATCAAACCAACATGATAAAAGTGACTAGATGAAATTCCCGTGTACCCTCAAGAACACTTTGCCTATTACTAGAGACTCTTCTGGCCTGTCCTTTGCCACAAAAAGGATTGGGCTACCTTGCTGCTCCTTATTTACCGTTACCGTTACTTTCTCGTTACCAATTATCTTGCTATCAAACTATTTGATACCTACAATTTCAGTGCTTGCAGAAAATTACCTTGTTGAAAACCGCTTGTCATTTCCTTCTGCTCCTCATTGGGTTCGACACTCTTACTTATCGAAAGGACTACTATTGATCCCCTATACTTGTGGGTCATCAAGACTCTTTTCTGGCGCTGTTGCCGGGGAGTGAAGCGCTCTTGGTAAGTGGAAATCGGTAAGGAAAAACTTATACTACGTGCTGAAATTTATCGTTACTTGCTACTATGGAAAGCAATCCTTTGAGGGGTTTGTTTGGGGTATCTTCACCTCGACCGGAACCACAATTAGTTTCCCCTCAACCTACTACACCTACTGAAAATATTGGTTATGAAATTCCTTCGGGTATGGTAGAACAACTGCTTGCTAAACCTTATGCAGGAGATGGAACTGAACATCCTCATATGCACTTATTATATGTGAATGAAATTTGTGGATTATTTAAGCTTGCAGGTCTACCCGGAGATGAAGCTAAGAACAAGGTTTTCCCTTTATCTTTGAAGGGAACAGCATTGACATGGTATAGGCTATGTGATGATCTTGGATCGTGGAACTGGGATCGTTTGCAATTGGAATTCCACCAAAAGTTTTATCCCATGCATCTAGTTCATCGTGATCGGAATTATATATATTATTTTTGGCCTCGTGTCGTGGGACAATAGAAAGGGGTAGTGTAAAGGAGCATGATCTATCGAGATGCAAATGGGTGACATGGTGATTTTAGCGAGTTCGGGCCTCTCGCGGTGGAGATAACAGCCCTACGTCTCGTGGTCCGGAGAGGCTTTGCTTATCTGTCATGAACATAGAGTTACATGATGTCTTAGAGGGAGAGGGGAGAACGGATCTCCAAGCTAAGTCCTGAGACTAGAGAGAGCCAGAGCTCCGGGGGGAAGAATGAGCCCCGGGGAGAAGAAGAAGCCCCCCCGAGCTATGTGGTGGGGTGGCTTATATAGAGTGCGCCACCCCCTCACCTCTTATGTTACAAGATGGTGGCGTTAATGCCAAATGTCAGCCCACTACGGAGATTCCGATGATGCTCCCACTGCCTTGTTGACTGTTGGTCTTCGCATATCCGAGTGGGTCATACATCCGAGTGGTCGACTGTCATCCGAGTGGATGGGACGTTGCTTGTCCAAGTGAATAGCATGTATGTATTTGTCTGGACCCACCTCATGTGTGGACCCATGCTTCTATGATATTTCGACCCTTCATGGGCCTACCTATTACGTGTATCCTCCAAAGTAGCCCCTGAGACTCTAACTGATTGCTGGTAGTCGGTTGGAGTCTGTAGAGTTTGTTTGAATTTGAATGTTGCTGCTCGACCTGACCGAGCAGAATGTTTCTTTTTGGTATTTCTCTTCCAGTGGGGGCACGCTGAGTGCACCCACTGGGTGTAGTCCCCGATCCTCTGTCAGACTAGATGAGTCTGACAGAGGGTTTAAGTCTTCTACTGTGGAACTGAACTGAACAGGTGAACTGTCATGCGCTTGGCGTCATAAATTTCTGCAATCAGGAGCTGAATCAGTCGGACTGATCTTTGTGCGTTGGGCAAAGTAAATAAATTTAGCCTGGAATTACGTTAGTCAGGTAAATCTTCGTGTGCTCGGCATACTGAATGCTTGTTGAGTCTGCCTTATATAATTTCTGGATCAAGGCTGAGTCCCCGAGTGTATTTTTTAACTTTGGCAGTATGGGGTCACAGCTAAGTCCCCGAGTGTGGATGATGTCCTCACTCGGAGTGGTTTTAACTTAGGCGATACGGAATCGCGGCTAAGCCCCCGAGGGTGGCTGATGTCCTCACTCGGAGCAGTTTTTAACTTTAGGCGATACGGAGTAGCAGCTAAGCCCCCGAGTGTGGATGATGTCCTCACTCAGAGAAGTTTTTAACTTAGGCGATACGGAGTCACAGCTAAGCCACCGAGTGTGGATGATGTCCTCACTCGGAGAAGTTTTTAACTTAGGCGATACATAGTCGCAGCTAAGTCCCCGATTGTGGATGATGTCCTCACTCGGAGCGGTTTATAACTTAGGCGATACGGAGTCGCAGCTAAGCCCCCGAGTGTGGATGATGTCCTCACTCGGAGTAGTTTTTAACTTAGGCGATACGGAGTCGCAGCTAAGCCCCCGAGTGTGGATGATGTCCTCACTCGGAGAAGTTTTTAACTTAGGCGATACGGAGTCGCAGCTAAGTCCCCGATTGTGGATGATGTCCTTACTCGGAGCGGTTTATAACTTAGGCGATACGGAGTCGCAGCTAAGCCCCCGAGTGTGGATGATGTCCTCACTCGGAGTAGTTTTTAACTTAGGCGATACGGAGTCGCAGCTAGCCCCCGAGTGTGGATGATGTCCTCACTCGGAGAAGTTTTTAACTTAGGCGATACGGAGTCGCAGCTAAGTCCACGGGTGTGGATGATGTCCTCACTCGGAGAAGTTTTTAACTTAGGCGATACGGAGTCACAGCTAAGTCCCCGAGTGTGGATGATGTCCTCACTCGGAGAAGTTTTTTACTTAGGCAATACGGAGTCGCAACTAAGGCCCCGAGTGTGGATGATGTCCTCACTCGGAGCAGTTTTTAACTTAGGCGATACGGAATCGCAGCTAAGCCCCCGAGTGTGGATGATGTCCTCACTCGGAGCAGTTTTTAACTTAGGCGATACGGAGTCGCAGCTAAGCCCCCGAGTGTGGATGATGTCCTCACTCGGAGAAGTTTTTAACTTAGGCGATACGGAGTCGCAGCTAAGTCTCCGAGTGTGATTGATGTCCTCACTCGGAGTGGTTTTAACTTAGGCGATACGGGGTCGCAACTAAGTCCCGGAGTGTGGATGATGTCCTCACTCAGATTTATTTTTAACTTAGGCGATACGGGGTCGCAGCTAAGTCCCCGAGTGTGGATGATGTCCACACTCGGATTTATTTTTAACTTAGGCGATACGGGTCACAGCTAAGCCCCCGAGTGTGGATGATGTCCTCACTCAGATTTATTTTTAACTTAGGCTATACGGGGTCGCCGCTAAGTCCCGGAGTGTGGATGATGTCCTCACTCAGATTTATTTTTAACTTAGGCGATACGGGGTCGCAGCTAAGTCCCGGAGTGTGGATGATGTCCTCACTCGGATTTATTTTTAACTTAGGCGATACGGGGTCGCAGCTAAGCCCCCGAGTGTGGATGATGTCCTCACTCGGATTTATTTTTAACTTAGGCAATACGGGGTCGCAGCTAAGTCCCGGAGTGTGGATGATGTCCACACTCAGATTTATTTTTAACTTAGGCGATACAGGGTCGCAGCTAAGTCCCCGAGTGTGGATGATGTCCACACTCGGATCTATTTTTAACTTAGGCGATACGGGGTCGCAGCTAAGTCCCGAGTGTGGATGATGTCCACACTCGGATTTATTTTTAACTTAGGCGATACGGGGTCGCAGCTAAGTCCCCGAGTGTGGATGATGTCAACACTCGGATTTATTTTTAACTTAGGCGATACGGGTCGCAGCTAAGTCCCGGAGTCTGGATGATGTCCTCACTCGGATTTATTTTTAACTTAGGCGATACGGGGTCGTAGCTAAGTCGTTCACCCATTGGGGGCGATATAGCTTCTGAGGTATGAAAATCACCGGAGTGAGTGGCGACGCGCAGGGCGTCCGAGTGATGAATACACGCCACACGGAGTGGCGATGCACAGGGCGTCCAAGTGATGTCGACGCATCCCGCGGAGTGGCGACGAGCAGGGCGTCCAAGCGATGAAGACACGTCCAAATGATGTAGACGCATCCCGCGGAGTAGCGACACGCGGGGCGTCCAAATGATGTAGACGCATCCCGCGGAGTGGCGATGCGTAGGGCGTCCAAATCGGTGACAGTGCGCGAAAGTGCCGTCGGCTGCGTCGCGGACGAGGTAGGAGATGATGATGAGGTAGACAATGCCAGTTGTCGTGCGTCGAGACCGACGCGGCGACTGAGTCTGAGTAGCGACGAAGATGGCGCACAGATGCACTGATTGATCGTGTAACCTGTGTATGAAAGATAACACAAGCCAACATAAAATTTCTCAAAGTAATTTGATGTTTGCTGAAATGATTTGTGTAAATAACACCCATAGTAGACACCCGTTGGGTGTTTGAGGTGCTTGCTGTCTCGGAACTAGCAAGAATCTAAAGAGTGAAGGATCCGACTGAATCCGTTTGAGTACTGGACCCAAATGAAGCGGAAGTGTAGTGTCCCGACATGAAAATAAACAACCGAGCACAGAGGTACACTCGGTGGGGTGGCCTCAGAGTGAACATCATGTGCGACATACTTGACACTTGGTAATGCGGAAATAATTATTTAATTGAATGAAGCGTGTGAAGAATGACTTAGCTGTCTGACGGCGCAGGAGCGGCCGAGTGGCGAAGACGTGTTCAATTGATGGCGGTACGCAGGGTGGACCAGTGATGAAGACGCGCCTCACTGAGTGGCGACGCGCGGAGCAGCCGAGTGATGGAGACGTGTCTCATCGAGTGGCGACGCGCGGGGCGGCCGAGTGATGAAGACGTGCCTCACGGATTGACGATGCGCGGGGCGGCTGAGTGATGAAGTAGCATCCGGCGGAGTGGCGACGCGCGGGGTGGCCAGGCGATGTAGTCGTGCCGCACGGAGTGGCGATGCGCGGCGCATCTGAGTGACGAAGTGGCATCCAGCGGAGTGGCGACGCGCGGGGCGGCCAGGCGATGTAGTCATGCCGCATGGAGTGGCGATGCGCGGCGCATCCGAGTGACGAAGTAGCATCCAGCGGAGTGGCGACGCGTGGGGCGGCCAGGCGATGTAGTCGTGCCGCACGGAGTGGCGATGCGCGGCGCATCCGAGTGACGAAGTAGCATCCAGCGGAGTGGCGACACGCGGGGCGGCCAGGCGATGTAGTCGTATCGCACGGAGTGGCGATGCGCGGCGCATCCGAGTGACAAAGTAGCGTCCAGCGGAGTGGCGACGAGCGGGGCGGTCGGGTGACGAAGGAGCGTCTGGCGGAGTGGTGACGTGCGGGGCGGCCAGGTGATGAAGATGTGTCTCATCGAGAGGCGACCCGCGGGGCGGCCGGGTGATGAAGTTGTGTCTCATCGAGCGGCGACGCGCGGGGCGGCCGGGTGATGAAGGTGAGTCTCACCAAACGGCGACGTGCGGGGCGGCCGGGTGATAAAGATGCGTCTCACCGAGCGGCGACGCGCGGGGTGGCCGGGTGATGAAGATGCATCCCATGGAGTGGCGATGCGCAGGGCGTCCAAGTGACGAAGACGTGCCTCACAGATCGGCAACGCACGGAGCGGCCGAGTGATGTAGACGCGTTCAGCTGAGTGACGACGCGCGGGGCGGCCAAGTGATAAAGGCGCATCCAGCGGAGTGACGTCGCGCGGGGCGGCCGAGTGATGACGACGCGTCTGACAGAATGGCGGCGCACGGGATGGCCAAGTGTTGTGGACGCATCCAAGCGACGAAGCGCGGGGCGACTAAGTTGAACATGTCATTGAGGAGATATCCAACCGAATGGAAACACACGAATGATCGATTTCCTGCACGTTAGTCTTCTGAACGTGCCCAAGCAAATGAGGCGTGCCCGAGTGTAGCATCTGTCAACCGAATAAATCCGTCCGAGTAAGCCGGAGGCGTACCTGCCCGGGTAAACAAAGGCGTACCTGCTCGAGTGTCGACCTGTGCTTGTCGGAGCATACCAGAGTACGGGCTTGGAGTAGCGGAGTGGCTGGGCCGGCTTGAAGTCAACGCAAGTCGCATGTGCACTGCCGGCCGGTGCAGGTGGCTTGCATGGTTAATGGAAAAAGGTGAATCAACGCACCTTCTTTTGGCCGTAACCAGAACCGAGATAATGGCTAATTAATGAGCCCATTAATATGATCGTTGGAAATCACCACGTCCTTCGGTTTCATGAAGTTGCGCCCATTTACCTGCATGCATGCAATTAAGAAGGAGGCGGCCCACTCACCTCGTACGGTTAGCGGAAAAGGAAGGGCCATGGCCAGCAGCTGGCGACGGGCGGAAGAACTGCCGAGCCCGAAGGCCTGACCGGCTTCCTATTTCCACACCGCGCGTGTCGCAGTGACCACATCAGAGATCACTGTCGAGCGGACGACGCCTGCAACGCCGGCGAGAGGAGCGCTTCCACCCTGGAAATCACTGTCGAGCGGACGACCAGGCCGAGGAGCTCCGGTCGCCGGCTAGGAGTGTTGCACCATCAGCATCAGGCTGGTGGCGGGACTCGGGAACACCACTGGATGTGTGTTTCCGACGCGGATGGACGCGCCCGAGGTCGGTGAAGCCGGACGGACGGCGTTTGACTTGGTGGAGGTGCCGGTGGTTGGCAACGAAGAAGACGGGCGACAATGGATTACCCAGGTGAGGAGCTCGACCTCCATGGTGCTCGTCCGAACGATGCCCGGTGGTGCAGCAGCGCTGCCGCTGTTGCTCGTGCTCTCTACTTTATGCGAAGAAGATGACGCGGCCATCCTCCTTGCTTGTATCTTCTTTCCTTTTCAATTTATCTAAACTCCACGGCACTCGCGTGAGTGAGTGTACATACAAAAGAAAAGCAACCATTGTTAGATTAAAGATCGATTGTAAAGAAATAGAAAGGATGGAATGGAACTTCCTGATCCCTCCATACGAAGAGTATCATGTCCCTCGTGTAAACGGAGTGGTGTCCAGAACACCTTGGATCGAATTCTCCATTGATGATTGTTGATCGGCGGACGGAGATCGAAGAAAGAAAACCATTTGCATCATGGTTCAATAGACGCCATACCCCACGGTGGGCGCCAACTGTCGTGGGACAATAGAAAGGGGTAGTGTAAAGGAGCATGATCTATCGAGATGCAAATGGGTGACACGGTGATTTTAGCGAGTTCGGGCCTCTCGCGGTGGAGATAACAGCCCTACGTCTCGTGCTCCAGAGAGGCTTTGCTAATCTGTCATGAACATAGAGTTACATGGTGTATTAGAGAGAGAGGGGAGAACGGATCTCCAAGCTAAGTCCTGAGACTAGAGAGAGCCAGAGCTCCGGGGGGAAGAATGAGCCCCGGGGAGAAGAAGAAGCCCCCCCGAGCTATGTGGTGGGGGTGGCTTATATAGAGTGCGCCACCCCCTCACCTCTTATGTTACAAGATGGTGGCGTTAATGCCAAATGTCAGCCCACTACGGAACCTCCGATGATGCTCCGACTGCCTTGTTGACTGTTGGTCTTCGCATATCCGAGTGGGTCATATGTCCGAGTGGTCGACTGTCATCCGAGAGGATGGGACGTTGCTTGTCCGAGTGAATAGCATGTATGTATTTGTCTGGACCCACCTCATGTGTGGACCCATGCTTCTATGATATTTCGACCCTTCATGGTCCTACCTATTACGTGTATCCTCCACACCTCGTGAAGGAGAAAGCATCGCTCTAGCTTGGGGGAGGCTTAAGTCAATGTTGTATTCATGCCCCAATCATGACATCCCGAGAGAAGTTATTATTCAGAATTTTTATGCTCGGCTTTCTCATAATGATCAATCCATGCTCGATACTTCTTGTGTTGGTTCTTATATGAAGAAGACTCTGAAGATTGGGAACTCGACGAAGGTAATGAGTCAGGTATAAAGCTTGAGTTTGATTGTGTTAAATCTTTTATGAATACCGATACTTTTCACAAGTTTAGCACTAAATATGGACTTGACTCTGAGATAGTAGCCTCTTTCTGTGAAGCATTTGCTACTCACGTTGATCTCCCTAAGGAGAAGTGGTTTAAATATCATCTCCCTATTAAAGAAGAAATTAAAGGACCGGTCATGGCTAAAGATGAAACCATCATTTACAATGTTGATCCAATTGTGCCTACCGCTTATATTGAAAAACCACCTTTCCCTGTTAGGGTAAAGGAACATGCTAAGGTATCAACTGTAGTTCGCAAGAGTAATATTAGAGCACCTAAGCCCCCTGAGCAAATTAAAGTAGAACCTAGTGTTGCTATGGTTAAAGATCTCTTGGTAGAAAATATTGATGGGCATGTTATCTACTTCTGTGATGAAGCTGCTAGAATTGCTAAACCCGATGAAAAAGATAAACATAGACCCATAGAAGGCATGCATGTTGTCTCAGTCAAAATAGGAGATCATTGCTATCATGGTTTATGTGATTCGGGTGCTAGTGTGAGTGCTATCCCTTTTACCTTATACCAAGAAATTATGAATGAAATAGCACCTGCTGAAATAGAAGACATTGATGTTACTATTAAACCTGCTAATAGAGACACCATCACACCACTTGGGATCGTTAGAGATGTTGAAGTCTTGTGTGGGAAAGTAAAATACCCTACTGATTTCCTAGTCCTTGGATCCCCACAAGATGACTTTTGTCCCATTATCTTTGGTAGACCTTTCTTGAGCACCGTCAATGCTAAAATAGATTGTGAAAAACAAACTGTCGGTGTCAGTTTTGGTGGTGTGTCTCATGAGTTTAATTTTTCCAAGTTTAGTAGACAACCTCGTGATAGAGCGTTATCTAGTAAGGATGAAATAATTGGTCTTGCTTCTATTGTCGTGCCTCCTATTGATCCATTAGAACAATATTTGCTTGACCACGAAAATGATATGCACTTGCGTGAAAGAAATGAAATAGATCAAATTTTCTTTGAACAACAACCTCTCCTGAAACACAATTTGCCTATTGAAACTCTTGGAGGCCCTCCTCCACCTAAAGGTGATCCTGTGTTCGAATTAAAGCAATTGCCTGACACTTTGAAGTATGCTTATCTTGATGAGAAGAAGATATATCCTGTTCGTATTAGTGCTAACCTTTCAGAACATGAAGAAGAAAGATTATTAAAAGTTCTAAGGAAGCACTGGGCTGCTATTGGATATAATCTTGATGATCTTAAGGGCATTAGTACCACTCTATGTCAGCACAAGATTAATATGGAACCTGATGCTAAACCCGTTGTTGATCATCAACGGCGATTAAATCCTAAGATGAAAGAAGTGGTAAGAACTAAAATATTAAAGCTTCTGGAAGCAGGTATAATCTATCCCATTGCTGATAGTAGATGGGTAAGTCCCGTTCATTGTGTCCCTAAGAAAGGAGGTATAACCGTTGTTCCTAATGATAAAAATGAACTCATTCCACAAAGAATTGTCACTGGCTATAGAATGGTAATTGATTTTAGAAAATTAAATAAAGCTACTAGAAAAGATCATTACCCTCTGCCTTTCATTGATCAAATGCTAGAAAGATTATCTAAGCACACCCACTTTTGTTTTCTGGATGGATATTCTGGTTTCTCTCAAATACCTGTGTCACAATCCGATCAAGAGAAAACCACCTTTACTTGCCCTTTTGGAGCCTATGCTTATAGACATATGCCTTTTGGTTTATGCAATGCACCTGCTACCTTTCAAAGATGTATGACTGCTATATTCTCTTTATTGTTGTGAAAAGATTGTGGAGGTTTTCATGGATGATTTTTCCGTTTACGGGACTTCTTTTGATGATTGCTTAAGCAACCTTGATCGAGTTTTGCAGAGATGTGAACAAACTAATCTCGTCTTGAATTGGGAGAAGTGCCACTTTATGGTTAATGAAGGTATTGTTTTGGGGCATAAAATATCCGAACGAGGTATTGAGGTGGATAAAGCTAAAGTTGATGCAATTGAGAAAATGCCATGTCCTAAAGATATTAAAGGTATTCGAAGTTTCCTTGGTCATGCTGGTTTCTGTAGGAGGTTCATTAAAGACTTCTCTAAAATTTCTAGGCCTCTTACTAATCTTTTGCAAAAGGATATTCCTTTTGTTTTTGATGATGATTATGTAGAAGCCTTTGAAACACTCAAGAAAGCCTTAACCTCTGCACCTATCGTTCAACCACCTGATTGGAACTTGCCTTTTAAAATTATGTGTGATGCTAGTGATTATGTTGTTGGTGTTGTTCTAGGACAAAGAGTTGATAAAAAATTGAATGTTATCCATTATGCTAGCAAAACTCTAGACAGTGCTCAATGAAATTATGCTACTACTGAAAAAGAATTTTTAGCAGTTGTGTTTGCCTGTGATAAATTTAGATCCTATATTGTTGACTCCAAAGTTATTGTTCACATCGATCATGCTGCTATAAAATATCCTATGGAAAAGAAAGATGCTAAACCTAGACTTATTAGGTGGGTTCTCTTGCTTCAAGAATTTGACTTACATATCATTGATAGGAAGGGAGCTGAGAACCCCGTAGCTGATAACTTGTCTAGGTTAGAAAATATTCTTGATGACCCACTACCTATTGATGATAGCTTTCCTCATGAATAGTTAGCTGCAATAAATGTTTCTCAGAACACTCCTTGGTATGCTGCTTATGCTAATTACATTGTCGCTAAATATATACCACCTAGCTTCACATACCAACAAAAGAAAAAAAATCTTCTATGACTTAAGACATTACTTTTGGGATGACCCACATCTTTATAAAGAAGGAGTAGATGGTATTATTAGACGTTGTGTACCTGAGCATGAATAGGAACAAATCCTACAAAAATGTCATTCTGAAGCTTATGGAGGACATCATGCGGGAGATAGAACTGCTCACAAGGTATTGCAATCTGGTTTTTATTGACCTACTCTCTATAAGGATGATCATAAGTTTGTCTTGTCTTGTGATGAATGCCAAAGAATTGGTAATATCGGTAAGCATCAGGAAATGCCTATGAATTATTCACTTGTTGTCAAACCATTTGACGTTTGGGGTTTTGATTATATGGGACCTTTTCCTTCCTCTAACGGGTAAACTCATATTTTGGTTGCTGTTGATTATGTCACTAAGTGGGTAGAAGCTATTCCGACTAGTAGTGTTGATCACCACACCTCCATTAAAATGCTTAAAGAGGTTATCTTCCCGAGGATTAGAGTCCCTAGATATTTATGACCGATGGTGGTTCACACTTTTTCATGGTGCTTTCCGTAAGATGCTTGCTAAATATGATGTTAACCATAGAATTGCATCACCCGATCATCCTCAATCTAGTGGTCAAGTTGAACTTAGCAATAGAGAAATAAAATTAATATTACAAAAAACTGTCAATAGGTCTCGAAAGAATTGGTCTAAGAAATTAGATGATGCACTTTGGGCCTATAGAACAGCTTATAAAAATCCTATGTTTATGTCTCCATACAAAATGGTATATGGAAAAGCTTGTCATTTGCCTCTAGAATTAGAACATAAAACATTTGGGGCAATTAAAGAACTCAACTATGATTTCAAACTTGCCGGTGAGAAGAGGCTATTTGATATTAGCTCACTAGATGAATGGAGAACCCAAGCCTATGAAAATGCCAAACTATTCAAAGAAAAAGTAAAAAGGTGGCATGAAAATGAATCCAAAAGCGGGAATTCAAAATAGGAGACTATGTTCTTTTGTTCAACTCTCGTTTAAGATTTTTTGCAGGTAAGCTTCTCTTCAAATGGGAAGGACCTTATATTATAGAAGAGGTTTATCATTCTGGAGGTATCAAGATTAATAATGCCAAAGGTACTAACCCGAAGGTGGTCAATGGACAACGAATTAAGCACTATATCTCAGGTACGCCTATTAACGTTGAAAGCAATGTTATCCAAACCATGACACCGGAGGAACACGTAAAAGACACCTTCCGGAACACTCCAGAATTCTGAAAAATAGGAGGTACGTGATACGGTAAGTAAACGGACTCCGAAAAATCCGCAAAAATATTTTTTGTCAATTTTGGAATATTAGAAAATTTTGGAAATTAAGAAATAAACCGGAAGGCGATCGAGGTGAGCACGATACACCAGGGCGCGCCAGGCCCCCCTGGGCGCGCCCTGGTGGGTTGTGCCCACCTTGTACACCTTCCCGACTACGTTTTCCTTCCATATGCTTTTTCCCAAGAATAAAAATTCTCTATATATACCCCCGACTGTTTTGACAACCGCATCATAGAAAAATCCTCTGTTCTTGCTTCGTTGCTATTTTCCTATCAGATCTACCAGGCCAGGCATCATGTCTTATCCCTCCTCCAATAACGTAGAAGAAGATGCCTGGCTAATGAAGATGGAGCTGAAGAGGGAGGAGCCAACAGAAGCTAACAGGGAAGACAAGGGCAAGGAGGCTGTGGAAGATAAGTCCCCAGAAGGAGGGCAACCCATGCCAACAAAGGAGGGGGAAGAAGAAGATATCCTTCAACCTTATTACAGTCATCTCACCCCTATTGAAATCGAAGCTTTTAGAGCTTTCGAAGCGGTCCGTGTTCAGAATAAATTTCTCATTCATGAAAATATTTTGCTAGAGGAGCACATCAATACCCTTCGGAGAGTCATCCGCAAATTGGAGTACCTTTTGAGTCTGAAGTGTGACACCTCTACACCACCACCTTCTTCATCACCACCACAAAAGGAGACTTGAGCACACGGGCATGGGCACTCCCCTTGGCTTGATCCAAGCTTGGGGCAGGTGCCCTAGTATCGTATCACCATCACTTTTATTCACCTTTACCTATTTTAGTTCGATCTTTAGTTTTCCTTTGCTTTAGTTGAATAAAAGTTTAGCATGATCTATTTTCGTGTGTTAGTTTCGTGGTCTATCTATCTATGTAATTGAGTGAGAGTTATATAATAAAGTTTAGTTTGAGTTTTTGCCTCTCTACTTTCTTGTTGCAATCAAAATAAAGGAAAGAGAAATAAATGAATAGAATCATATGCTAATCTTATGGTGAGTAATGACATCACATAAGGAAAAGTATAAGTAGTAAAATTTATTGGAGATTGACAAACATAGTATTGGTCAATGATGCAATTCATGAAAGAATTAATAAGGGAAGAGAAGATTCACATGCAAATACACTATCTTGGACATCTTTTATAATTGTGAGCCCCCATTAAATATTATCTGTCAAAATTGTTGACGTTGGACAAGGTAGACAACGTAATGATTTATGTTTGTTCATATCCACATAGAAGTTATATTGTCATAGATCCTTCAACATGTGGTGTGTCACACCCTGTGTTTTGCCTCATGACTAAGTTAACATGACTCTAAAATTAGGACCAATTAAAACTTTTTGTGAGCTTGTGATGATTGACTTGATTGTTGATTGATTGTTTGCTTGCTTGTGCTCTAATTCATAAAATTCCTTCTACTTTCAAAACTCATCTCCTTGCTCCAAATGTTTGCCCAATGATCATGCCATGTGTATAGGACCTAAAACTATTTTTAACAAATATTATTTTTGCCAAAAATCATTTATTCAAATTTGGCTTTATAAAACCCATGAATTGAGGTTTGTACTACAAGACCTCAAAGTGGGTGGAATGTTTTACCCCAAAGAGTTTATTTGGAACCTATTATATATAATACTTCCCAAAACCACTAAATATTATTTTTAAAGACTATTTTCATATTTTATTTAAAGGCTTTTTCTTAAGTCCAGAAATGATCTTTTATAGGGAAAAAATATTTTTATGCTTTCAAAATATTTGAGAAAATTTAGGGAAACTCACTGGACATATATTGTCTATATATAAGAGTTTCAACACATGGTCATGTTCAAAATATTGGACAAAACCCTCCAAAACCCTTTCTGCCTATTCCCTGTATTTGAAATATTTCTATAAGAAATATTCTCAAATAAATCCAGGAAAATTCCAGCAAGTCTAACATGCTATATGTGATGATCTTGCCAAGTTTCATCTCAATCCAAATAGTTTTAGTTCACAAAACTATCCCAAAACCCTCTCTGTCCAGATCCAAATTTGAGCAACTCTACATTGCCAACTATCTTCTATTGATCTAAAACTTTGTGGGCATGCTCTAATACCCAAATAATGATGGTACACCAAGTGGTGCATTTAGGAGATTAGTTTAGCATGCCTAGATCTATAAGGGTTTACCAAGTTTGTGTTGTCAACTTTCTTCATTTGGGCTCAAAACTTGTGATCAACACCAAATAGACTTTTCATTTAACCCTGGTAAATATCAAGGCCATAGGATTCCTCTACCTAGCCCAATCACAGCACAAACACCTTCAGCCATAAGCTTGTGGACAAGAAAAGTGGGCCCAAAAAGATTATCCTTGTCTCTAACTTTTTACCACAGCATGGGTTAGCCCCCTTCTACCCCCAGTAACCTTGCCATGGCCTCTGCTCAATCATTTGGGAGGTAACTCCCTTATTTTTCCCTCTCTCTTTACCATGGCAGCACCTCTCCTCCCTCTCTCCCACTATTCTGTTCTTGCAATTACTCCCAAACTCTTATACTACACTCTTTGCGTGTCAATACATCAAACCAAACCCAGAGATGGCATGCTCATGTGGAAAATATGAGCAAATCATCTGAAACCAAATTATGGCAGTAAATGTAGCTTTGTACTACAAGTACCTTGCCCTCTTATTTCCCTGATCTGAAACTTGGTGTACATATAGTCCTTCCATACCTAAGGCTACTAGACAAGGTATCTCTACTCCTAAAGGGGCACTTGGTAGCTTCTTGTCTTGGTTTTTTTCGTCATCCCACCCACCTCCCACCTGGTTTTTTTTTCGTCATCCATCCCACCAGGTAGAAAACAATGTCCATCGCACGTAATGCCTCGCGCTCCCAGCAAAAAAATCGGCCAAAGGGGCTCCCACGTACGGATCGATGAAAATACCGGACGAAAATAGATCGAACGAGGCTCCCACGTCCGTCCTGAATAAAAATCGGATGAAAAAAAACTGATCTCGGAACCCCCACCCGACGCTCCAGCCAATCGACTTTCCATCACTGCGTACGCCAATCTGGGGTCGCCTCCATCGCCGCCGTGCCCTCTCGTGCGACGCCCCGCACCAGCCACCGCCACCCTCGCCCGCAACAGCGACGCCCCGCACCGGCCGCCGCCGCCCCCGCCCACAACAGCGACGCCCCACGCCGGCCGCCGCCGCCCGCAACAGCGACGTACAACCGCCCCGCGCCAGCCGCCCCCAGATCGAGTCGAGCAAGTCAGCGGGCGGCGGCCAGATCTACCATGGCCACATCACGTCGAGATGGGCCACACTGGGAGAGGTAGATCGAGGGGGTGGGCACCGGTGCAGGGTGGCCAAGGCCTGGCGTGGCAGCCGGCGGTGTGATTCGGTGGTGGAGGAGGCCTTGTCCATGGCCGGGGCATTCGCTTGATGCATCCGCTTGATCTCATGTCTGCACTAGCCACCGTCGCCGCTCGATTCCATGTCTCCACCGACCGCCGCCGTTTGAACCCACGGGCACGAGGCTAGGAGACGATTCTGACGGGCGTATGTGCCATCATCCTCCAGATAGCGTCATGGACGCTACTGGATGCAGCAGCGGGACCTTACCCTGCTCTGGCCAATGGTCGGTGATGAGCTCCTCTCTCTCTCACACACACACAATTTTTTTTGTTTATGTTCATGTTTATTCTCAGATCGAAGTCAATGGGACGTGATGCACCATAAGAATAAGATGTTTGCCTGTTTTCAAATGATGCGTTGTTTCAGAATTGTTAGAATAAGCTGTCCATGGAGCTCCTCTGATGCTTCAAAATAATGTTCAAGCTCTCTTCACAAAATTCAGATTTTCACGCATAAGAGTAGTCTGCACATTCTCTTTCCATGGACAGACCATTGCCATCACTGAGATGGCCTTTTTTCACAATTCACTTCACATGATATCTTTCTCTGTTTTGTTGCATAATGTGTGTTCATGTCATGTCAGCCAGAAAGCTCCTTCTGCTTACCTACTATCCCCTTTTTACACACACATACACACACGTCACAATTTTTTTTGGCTATCTTTCTTGAAATTTATTCGAACATATTGTTGAGTTGCGTGTGATCATCAACATATAAATGCTGACGGTAGCACATTCTTTATTATATTTAACAACATTTTTCTACATATTTTCTGCAGAATCCAGGCTCAAGAGATTTGGAAAGTCAGTATTTAAATCTGTGAGAAAGTTGATAACCCAATTCAAGAAATCGGCGATTCGTATAAGTGGTTCTTCAGTTGATTGGTTTCCCTAGGAAAAATACTGAATGATAGCTGAAAAGAAAGACAAAGCGTCTCTGTAATGTTTAGGTGCTGCACTTTTTTTTACTGATGACAAATTCTTGCAATAGTTCATGTCTTCAGGAATATGTTTCTCTAGGATGGCACAATGGAATAAACAATACCCAAAAGAAGAACGCACACCTTCGATAACAGGGTTCATGAAGGAGCGTTTTATATGATTGGTTCTTTTGAAAGTTCTACAAGGCATTAACTCATCTATCCAGTATAATTTTCGCTCGAAGAACAGCCATGGATCCATTCGTTCCTCAATCGTAGAACTTTCCTAAGTTTGGGTACACCTCTTGGAAAAATGGATTGGTTTAAAAACATTGATTTTAGGTCAGGTTACTATAAATATTTGTTTCCACTGCAGTCTTATTTACAATGCACAGATTGTCGATTTAGGTGATAATTTGCAAGGTTCAAGGATTATGACATTTGCATCTTCCTGTTACCCATGTGGCAATCTGTCATTAACCATTTCTTTCTCATACTGTGATTTCTAAGAAGTGGGGCAGATGATACTACTTTGTAATGTGCCAGGCAATTGTTTTTACATAAATAGTGCTATGATGTCAGGACAAGATAATCGTCCTCTCTGAGAGTAATTAAATGAGAGCTCTAATTTTTATATGAGTTATCTCTGATCATGGTAACATTTATTTTAGTAATTGTTAATACTAGAGTTACTGGTAGGTGAAAGATAGGAACGAATAAATAAAATGGATAATCAAAAGTGATAAAACGTTGGGAAGCCATATCTTGGCCATCAGAGGACATTGCATTATAATTCAAATCTATTAATAGTTGCTTGTTCCGAATTTTGTAGGCATGTGGTGTGTTGTATTTATCTTGGTCTTGTTTTGTTTGCAGAGACACCTGGCAATGTATGAAAATCTGTCCTGCAAAATAAAGGAGCGCTGAGGGAGGATGATGGTTTTCATGTTGGCTTGGATGTTGCTGCTTCGTTAGTGACCTCTAATATGTCAGGTAAGATCTTGGGGTATTATATTCGCCGATTCTCCATTAGATTCCTCTATTCATTGCAGGATTTTTTCTGTTGTGTTGGGTGAGTTGTGATGCATGTCGCCTGTAGGGATACGATGTGACTGCGAGCCATGCATGTGCCTGTGACAAGCATGCTAGGTAATATTTGTGTTCATCAATGCAAGAGGAAAGTAATTTGATAGTTTGAAATAAAAATGATTCCCAGAAGATTTGGTCATGGTGCAGTATTCTTAAGCTAACTTATTATTTCTTGTAAAAACTATAAAGATATGTCTAGAGAATAAATGTAAATGTATATTTGGTACATGTAGTTTCAATACATGTGCATTTCACTTTCAGTTATATGTAGGTTTCTAGCATGGTTTTATTCGAGGTCTTTGCCAAGTGGTGTGTGGCTGAATTAGATGGCAGTTCTTCCATCGGTTGTTGCTGGTCATATAGAGTTTACCTTTGGTTTCCTATATGGTGTACTTGGGTCCAATTCTCTTGACAAAATTTGATGTAGTTTTCTGTAATAATTAGCCTGGTTGGTATCATTTGGTGACCTATGAAGCTGTATAGTCACATGCTATTTTGTAGAAGGAAACAATATTCTACCAAAAGTAGAGCCATGATAACTGCATTCAATCAAGACTGTATTACAAGAATTTCCAGCCAATAATAAGAACATGGTTTTCGGTAGTGCTTGTACAATGAAAAGGGACAGTCCCAAGATTCAAATTTGTTCACCAGAGTGGCTTTTTGATTAGTGTTTGCTTTGTTTCAAGTGCCAATCGAGGAACCGCGTCAAGTACAAGCTTTATGCTACCATGCTTTGATGCTTCACTTTGTCATCATGAGGGTAAATTCTGCATGACTTATTAATATTTGCTATACATTGAAGATGCAAAAAATGGAATAGATGGTCCACAATATAGTTGTCGAGGGACCATGAACAAAGGGTATCTCTTCATGAAATGTATTTAATAGTATCTTTGAGTTAGCTTGCATCCTACAGTTAAGTGCTCCAAGATTAGGCAAGCAACCCAAACTTAACTTACGACTATATGTGTGTATGAAAAACTGTTAATATTTTTTCTTTGACTAATCTCTGGATCGGCTGTGGCTTTGGGGGTGGTTTTACATTTTTTAGGTTATCTTTTTCTTGGGAAGCGGTGGTGCCTGGGTGTTGCGGATGGACGAAGACTTGGACGTGAGCATGTTGCGATTAATCCATGTGTGTATTTTCTACGAGCTGACGACCACTCCATAGGTGTGTGTCGCGGGTCACGGCATGCGGCTCCTCCACGGTCTCGCCTGAGACAGCCACACCCGACATCGGGAGGAGGACAAGGTCGACGCAGAGAGTCCCGCCTGCTGCATTATCTGCTCACCGAGATCGCGCGTCGCGTCAACGTTGATAGCAAGCAGTACCCTCCACCTGGTAATGTTACACATGTGAATCCGTTCATTAATTTTGGATGTGCTACCCTTGAAATTCGTGTTGTGGAACACATGATGAATCGATGGCTGTAGATCCAACGAATAGCCTGATCCTGGAATGAGGGATGGAGAAGATGGAGAAGGACCCGTTACTCTTCACAGCACATCATGGAAATAACACAGAGGTACGTACGTGAGATCTTTCTAATTAGTGTTTAATTGAGTACAAAGGGATACTATATAGAAACTGAGCCTTCTAAGGGGTACTATATATTTCTCAGCAAATAGTTTTTTTACCGAATGCGCACAAGAGGTGATTAGTTGATGACGTGTATGTTCATAATGAAACAAAGGACTGGAATCGACAATCTCCTGGTTTAGTATAGTCATTAAATTATGCTTCTGTTTCTGTTTGCCGGATCTTCCGTTGCTATGCTCACTTCACGGAAAGTTCCTCTTGTGGTGTGTGTCAAAGTGGTTGTGACTGTATTTCTAAGGCTATATGTTGAGTAACCTAGCAGACAAGAACGTTGAGTGTACTGCATTATCTCTCTGTGCATGTTGCCTGCCAAGTTTCTTTGGCATGAGGCAGATATGCTATATTGCTATTTGAGATGTGATTCTCCTGTCCTTAGAAGCATGTTCTTTGTCCTGATTTTCTGTATGCTCTCTAATCTTCAGAGAGTACAAAGTGCGTGTACTGAAGTTTTCTTCTTTTGAATTTGTAGGTAAGTGAAATGATAAGAGGGTCAATTAGTGTTGTTCGATTTTTCCGTCAAGCAATCAGTTTGGACCCAAGTGCGTGGACCACAGTATTAATCAGTATCATCCTGAAACCCAAATCTCAAGGTTTCATTCTTTACGAATTCAAGCCTTGGAAGTTGGAACCACCACCATTACAAGGATCCATAAACATGCTGGATTTGTATGTCGATATTTGAATTAATTAGGCAAAAATTAGAGATATTTATTCTGATGCTTTGACATATTCAGGTGAATATATAGCATCCTGTTTTTACTTCAAATAATTAATAAAAATAATAAATTGGTTCTGTTGTTTATTAAATCCTCCTCTTGGAATGAGCTACAAGTACTAGCATGTTATTCTTCTCATCTCAAATAAATATATCTATAACAACTCATTCTTATTATGTGGACTTTTGTTAGGGTGATTAGACTGATGTTCTGGATGATTGCCTTCAAATAGATTTAAGGAATGCGAAGAAGAGCCTGTGGCAAATTCAAGTATGTATGCCTTTAAACATAATCGTGATCTTGCCAGGGATATAGTTGGGAATGCAGCTACGCTAACCATGAGTAGAGGCACCTAAAGAAAGCAGAAACAATGGTCCATCGACATTGTGACCTGTGAAATATTTGTGAGCTAAGGTTCCGCCACCCAACATGTATCTCCACTTTCAGTTGTCGATCACACTATGAAACTGAGAAAGACCTGAGGCTTTTCACAAGTCAGGTGTTTTTCACTAAAATGTTTGATTCTAAAAAAAATGTCCAACAATATACCCGTTGTTTGCTAGCTAAGGGATCATTTATATGGATTTGAAGAGGAGAGTTGGATTGTGCCTTGCTAGAGCTAGATAAACCGATAAAGATTATTGGAAAGGCTCTTTGCAAGCATAAAGTGAATATGTAACTGTTTACTTCTTAATATACGATTAAAGCCAATAACTTTTTCCCTATGTATCTAATTTGTTCCTATTCTAATATACTCCCTTTGTTTCTAAATATAAGTCTTTTTGGAGATTTCAGTACGGACTACATATGGATGTATAGATTGACTCATTTTGCTCCTAGCGCGTAGTCCACATTGAAATCTCTAAAACAGACTTATATTTAGGAACGAAGGGAGTATTTGCAAGAGTGTGGAAGAGAAAAATTGCTTTCTATTGTGGTTCTTTGATGAAAAGGTTCAGTAGAGAAGGTCGCCCACCTTCAAGATGAAGCCAGCAAAGCCAATTTGGTTTATTTGCCAATAACATATTATTGTGTTTGATAGTATGATTTCTATTAGTTGATTGTAAAAAAAGAGATGCGTGTTAGCTGAGACGGCATTGTTCTTGGTTATTTTAACAACGTGAATTACATATTAAATTTTTGTAAAAGCCCGTGACAACGCACGGGCGTTCTACTAGTTACCCATAGTTCCCTACAGTAAAATCCCATTAGGCCAGCCCCAAGTTTGCTGCTACAAACTTACCCCTAGTAGAAACCACTCCTACCCAGCTTCAGATGGGTCCAAGCTCCACCAGTGCTCTCCCACATGTGTACCTCACATGCTAGACATGTTTGGCCGACCAAAATGTCGCCCTGGACATGCCTTGGGGTGGTGACCACGCATCTGACATGCAAAACCGGCGTTCTACCACTTGTCGTCGTCCTGTAGCTCCCGTCCAGCCTCGACAGAGGGTCCACGCGCGCCAGGGAATCCCTACTTGCCTCCCACGCCCCTCCCCGACGCACGCAAGCTTCCAAGGCAGTTGAGATGCGCGTGCTCTCCGCGCCCGAGAGCATCCGAGGCGGGCCGAAGCTCCCTCTGGTTGCCCCCACCTAAAAGCTCGTCCCTGAGACCCCCACTTGTCCCCCTAGCTCTCTCTCCCTCCCTTGAACCTCCTGGACCTCAACAATCGCCCTCTCACCCTCTGCATCGGTGGAAATGGCCGGAGCTTTGTCAGCGGCCCCTCTTCAAATTAGAGCTCCCCGGCCTCCCTCCTCTTCCCCAAGTTTCACCGGAGCATCTCTAGCGCCGCCGCTCTCCTCTTCCTAGCTCCCTTCCTTTCCTCCCATAGCCAGGACGCCGGGCCCAATGCCGCAGTCGGCTACTTCCGCCATGGCCGGCGCTACAGGAGACCTCGACCTCCCCTAGGGCCAAGGACTGCCCAGGCGGGTGCGGTAGGTCGCCCTGAGCCCACCGGTGGCCGGAGCGCCACCGGAGGTGGCCGGAGCCACCGGGGCGGGTGCCGGCCGGCGCTCGATCGGGCTCCTCTGCCCCTCCCCTGTGCTGGCGGGAGGTGAGGGGAGACCCTGCCAGGGGGGCCCGCCAGTCAGCGGCTAAGCCCCCCCCCCCCCCCGTTTAAGTGGCCGCGCCTCCCGCGGGATGCGCTTCCCCGCCAAGGAAACGACATCCGCGCAGTACGCCTCCGGTGTGGCCGCTGCGCGCGCTTGGCCGAGCCACTGGGCCGGCCCAGTTCCTAGCCCGCACCACTGAGCGCTATTTTGGCCTTTTCGGTAAAATCCTTTGCCCTTTTTCTTTTACCAGATGGATTCAAATATTCATAGCAAATTCATTTGACCTCCAAATGTGATGATTCAAATTCCTGGGAGCTTCTAAAATCATGTGCTATCCAAATATGTGCATTTCACAGTTTTGCATATAACATTTTCTCCTCCATCAATAAATTGGTCATTTCTTTTATTATAAAGCCCACATTGTAAAATTCCTAGAGAGCCCAAATCAACTCCAAATGGAGTGATTTAAATTTCCAGAGACTCCAAAATTCTTGCTAGACATGGTTAACATTTTTACCTAGCTTCATTTCTGCCGGGTCTAATAAATGACCCCAATTCCCATTTATTCATCTTAGAAAACTCCTAAGAAATTCATCCCAACTCCAAATCCAGTGAAACCACTTTCTAAATTCTTCTAAAATCATGCCCTATTTGTTGAGTGCATCCACCCATTTTTATAAAAATGTTTCCTTTAGACATCTTATAGGATCATCATTTCCTTCGTTTCCACCATTCAAAACTCCCCCTTGATCCACATCCAATAAAACCTCCTTCGTTATTTTTCTTATAGCCAGAGGTGTCCAACAAAAATAAAACCCCTATTTATAGAGCACTTTTATTTTCTTCTTGTTGTGTTGCTTACTGTGGTTGTTTCCGGTGGTAGTTGACGAAGTAGACGAAGTGCTCGGAGTTGGACGAGAAGCGTGTGAAGACCTCGAAGACTTTGCTGAGCCAGGCAAGCAGTCCTTTGACCATGTTAAGAAACCATTTTCATGCATGTCATATAGCACTTTATTTCGATATGTTGATCATGTTGATGTGGTGACTACTTTGGTGGGATGCCTCCGATACTTTTACCGTTGATACTTGCATCGTGCATGACCCTACCTCCTTATGAGGGTTGTGCGGGTGGGAGTAGATAGGATGCTTAGTAGATGCTACGCAAGGTGGGACGGGAATATGCATGGTGTTGGAAACAAGAGTGTTTTCAAAGACTTTTCGAAAACCCGTCGGGTGCCACTAATGCCCGAGGGAGATGATGTTGAGCTAGGTAACCACTTGATAAAGAAGTGGTGTACCGGAGCAAGTGAGTGGGTGTGGTTTTTTAAAATGGATTGGTGTAAGTTGCGACCGTTATTCCAACTTACATGTACAACCACGATACCCCTTATGGGACGGGGCTTTGTTGACTACCTTGGTGGGTACTAGCATAGAGCCCACATTACTAGTGGCGGGAGTGACGTGGCCACTCTCGATACAGGGTCGTGCCTGGTAGGGCGACCATGCGCTGTCTTCACAGGCACCGGGCACACTGTTGCGTGCCCTCATGGATGATACGTGTGATGTATATCATGAGGGATGGCACCAACGAGTGGACTCTTTGTTTAGTATCGCTAGGGGAAAGGCAATGTTCGGGTACTTACCTCGGGTATGAACAATATCGCGAGTCGTGGCTTGACACGGA
Source organism: Elymus sibiricus (assembly GCA_039707655.1). Lineage (NCBI taxonomy): Eukaryota > Viridiplantae > Streptophyta > Magnoliopsida > Poales > Poaceae > Elymus > Elymus sibiricus. Next base: position 383,037,106 of record CM077667.1, on the reverse strand, counting down.
AGTTTCCCGAGTCTTGTGGGTAAAGTGTGCAACCTCTGCAAAGTGTAAAACTATTCGAATAGCCGTGTCCACGGTCAAGGACAGTTGGATGACCGCTCTTGTGCTACGTCCAGTGCCTTCACAAACTGGTGTGTGTGTGTTGGTGACAAAGATGTTACTTGAGTTAAGTCGGATGACTTGACATGATGACTGAACATGAGATGTTCAACCCCTGCTTATGATGATACCTGTAACTTGTTCATATGGATATATGCCAACTGTTGATGCATGCTTACACAAGTTACTTGATCATGTCATTGCACTCAAAATTAGCTTTCTGCAAAACTTACCTACTTAGTGCTATATCATGCTCTGTTGAACCTTGTTCCAAACATGGGTTGCTTGCGAGTACATTCAAAGTACTCATTGGCTTGCCACTGGTTATTTTATTGGCCAGGCATGAAAGAACAGGACACGATGAAGAATACCTTAGTGACGAACATGCGAGCTAGGACGCTTCCCAGTCAGAATGCCTGTAGGGTTAAGGCAGATGGCTTGGGTTCACGCTATCGTTGAAGATTTCCGCTGTAATCATATGAAGACTAGGCCTTAAGGGCCATATTCGAGTAAAACGGTATCTAATGGATGTAAGACTCTTGTTATTCAGTTTCTGTGTGTTCGGTGAGCATTGATCTCTGGGATCACTGTGCATGTACATTCGGTGATCACGACTTATGAGTCGGGGTCCCCACATGGTGCTTGCTCAATATCTTTGCTAGCCAAAAATTCCGCACTAAGTAGAGATACTACTTGTGCATCCAAAAACCCAAACACAAATTCATTCTTTGAGAGTCCACCATACCTACCTACGGATAAAGTAAGATCCTTCAAGTAAGTTGTCATCGGTGCAACAAGGCAACAAAAATTGCTTCTAAAAGTGTTTTGATCAATTAGTGTAAGAGAAAATTGAGCGTTATACGAACTTATGATGGCAAAGTAATAAAAGCGACGGACTGCATAATAAAGGTTGCTATCATAGGGGGCAATGTAGCGTGACGTTCTTTTACATTAAGGGATTGGGCATACAAACCAAAAAGCGCATGACAACCTCTGCTTCCCTCTGCGAAGGGCCTATCTTTTACTTTTATGTATTTACTTTTATGCAAGAGTCAAGTATTCTCCCCTATTCCTTTTTATTTTTCTCTTTTTGCAAGCATCATGTGGTGAGGAAAGATCTAGGCACATATATCCAGTTAGATATGAGTGGGCATGAGTTATTATTGTTGACATCACCCTTGAGGTGAATACATTGGGAGGCAAAACTATAAGCCCCTATCTTTCTATGTGTCTGGTTGAAACTTTTTGCTCATGGGTATGCGGTGAGTGTTAGCAATCATAGAAGACTAAAAGATGGTTGAGTATGTGGACTTGCCAAAAGGCTCCGACATGAGACCCTTCCTGAAAATATCATGAATTGTAGTTACAAAGTTGACTGAGAACATAGTTTGTTGGTTTTCAATAAGGTTTATGCTTTATACTTCTATGTTGTGATGAATTGTTACTTGTTCATGAGAAGTTATATGCTGAAAGTATATGAATAAGTTTTATGATAGAGTTTGTTGTTGTTATGATAATAAGCATGATGCTTCTATGTCCGTATTTTGTTTTTATCGACACCTCTCTCTCAAACCATGTGGACATGCTTTTCATGTTTGGCTTTTCGCTTGAGGACAAGTGAGGTCTAAGCTTGGGGGAGTTGATACGTCCATTTTGCATCATGATTTCCTACTGTTATTTATTATGTTTTGTTGAATAATAATGCTTTAGGGAGTGATTCTAATGCCTTTTCTCTCATAATATGCAAGGTTTACACAAAGAGGGAGAATACCGGCAGCTGGAATTCTGGACTTGAAAAAAGCACATCAGAGATACCTATTCTGCACACCTCCAATGGAGCTGAAACTTTATGGAGATTATTTTTGGAATTAATATAAAATACTGGAGCAAAGAACTACCGGAGGGGGCCACCCTGGTGGGCACAAGACACCAGGGCGCGCCAGGCGCCCCTGGGCGCGCCACGCGCCCTGGTGGGTTGTGCCCTCCTCGGCCCACATCCGGTGCCCATCTTCTGGTATATAATCACTTTTGACCTAGAAAAAATAAGAAGAGGACTTTTGGGATGGAGCGCCGCCGTCTCGAGGCGGAACTTGGGCAGGAGCACTTTTGTCCTCCGGTGGAGCGATTCCGCCGGGGAAATTCCCTCCCGGAGGGGGAAATCGAAGCCATCGTCATCACCAACACCCCTCACATCTTTGGGAGGCCAATCTCCATCAACATCTTCAACATCACCATCTCCTCTCAAACCCTAGTTCATCTCTTGTATTCAATCTTTGTACCGGAACCTCAGATTGGTACCTGTGGGTGACTAGTAGTGTTGATTACCTTGCGTAGTTGATTACTATATGGTTTATTTGGTGGAAGATTATATGTTCAGATCCATTATGCTATTCAAAACCCCTCTTATCTTGATCATGATTATTATTTGTGAGTGGTTACCGTTGTTCTTGAGGTCACGGGAGAAGTCATGTTGCAAGTAACCATGTGAATTTGATATGTGTTCGATATTTTGATGATATGTATGTTGTGATTCCCTTAGTGGTGTCATGTGAACGTCGACTACATGACACTTCACCATTCATGGGCCTAAGGCAATGCATTGTGGAGTAGTTATTAGATGATGGGTTGCTAGAGTGACAGAAGCTTAAACCCTAGTTTATGCGCTACTTCGTAAGGGGCTGATTTGGATCCAAACGTTTAATGCTATGGTTAGATTTTATCTTAATACTTTTCTCATAGTTGCGGATGCTTGCGAGGGGGTTAATCATAAGTGGGAGGTTGTTCAAGTAAGAACAGCACCCAAGCACCGGTCCACCCACATATCAAATTATCAAAGTAGCGAACACGAATCAAACCAACATGATTAAAGTGACTAGATGAAATTCCCATGTACCCTCAAGAACACTTTGCCTATTACTAGAGACTGTTCTGGCCTGTCCTTTGCCATAAAAAGGATTGGGCTACCTTGCTGCACCTTATTTACCGTTACCGTTACTTGCTCGTTACCAATTATCTTGCTATCAAACTATCTGTTACCTACAATTTCAGTGCTTGCAGAAAATTACCTTGCTGAAAACCGCTTGTCATTTCCTTCTGCTCCTCGTTGGGTTCGACACTCTTACTTATCGAAAGGACTATGATTGATCCCCTATACTTGTGGGTCATCACGGTGATCATGGCAATGAAGAACATAGAGAGAGAGATAACCATCTAGGTACTAACTACGGACCCGTAGGTCTGTGTTGAACTACTCACACATCACCATGGGAGAACCAAGGATGATGTAGAGGCCCTCCGTGATCTACCCCCCTCCGACAGGGCACCAGAAAAGGGCTCCAGATGAGATCACGGCGAAACAGAGACTTGCGACAGCTGAAAAAGTGTTTCGGGATCTCCCTTAGGGTTTTTGGAATATATGTGAATTTATAGGCCAGAGTACGGGGTTAGGAGATGAGGGGGCGGCCACAAGCTATCAGGGTGTGGCCATCCCCCGTGGGCGTGCCTGTTAGCTTGTGGGGACCTCGCGCGGTGTCGGGGATATACCCCGCGGTATAACCCGGCCTGAAGTATGACCCGGCCGGGACTTGGCGACTCACTGGAGCCCTGGCCGAACTTGACGATTCATTGATGACCCGGCAGGAGATATCACCCGGCTCTACATATGGCGGCTCATGCGTCACCTCTATTTCCGGGTCACAGGACGACCAGGCCCATGGCCCAGCGTGCGAGCCGGTGCAAGGCGGCTCGTGGACGAGCCTGGAGGGGCGGCTCACAAGAGAAGGCCCAAAGGAGAAAGGATTCCCTCACAAAAGAAACAAGACCCGGATTAGGATCCAAGAGAGACTAGTCCTAATCCTACTCCTAGTAGGACTCTACATGTAAACCTACCCTTTCCACCTATATAAGGAGGGGTAAGGCGCCCCTAGAGAGAGAGATTCAAGTCATTAGAGATAGACAGATTAGAGGCTCTCGAGGTTAGAGGTAGCAAGACAACACCTTTGTAACCGAGAGATCTTCCTCATCATCAATACAACACAAAGCAAGACGTAGGCTTTTACCTCCATCGGAGGGCCCAAACCTGGGTAAACTCGCGTCTCTCGATTCCGACCAACCCCTCTCAAGCCGCCACATAGTTGCGATGGCCTCACACCTAAGTCCGTTAACCCGGACATCTTGCCGTGACAAATCCACGACAGTTGGCGCCCACCGTGGGGCCAGCGCACGGTGGTGTTGTGTTCTTGGAGGGAGATCTCCGAGGGATCGAGAAGACCGTTGATCGCCGGATAAAGAAACTTCGGCGCGGAAGGATCTACGGACTCGACGAACGAATCCGGTCAGAACAATGTTCGAGACTGACATCAGCTGGGAGTTGTGCTGGTTACCTACAGCCAGAAGACGTGATCTGGTCCAGCGTGCTTGCACAAGATAATTGCGGTCTCGTCCGAACCGTGCAAAAGCAAATCTCCTGCAAACGTCAAATTCCGAGGCACATCAGTGTACGTTGCTGCTGTTACTTTTTCTGGCGTGAAGACCGAGTCAAGACCAAAGGATTATCAAGCGTTTTCGGTAGTGGTACATAACGAAGGCATTGAGGATTAGCAGATTATCCTATTGCTATGACCACACCGAGGCGACCGGAAAACGAAAAAAGACAAAATATGCAAAGCCAGCCCATGTCGGTCGCGACTTCGTCTCCGTTTGGCCTCGCCTCCGCGCGCCATAAGCCGAGTCGCCGGCGCAGCCGCCACCTCAACCTGCCTCGAGCCGCCTCCAAATCGCCTCGACCCGCCGTATTAACCTCCGTCGCGCATGCAGCAGCCGCCGTGGTTCTCCTCGTCGCTGTGGCCGTGCCTTGGGCCGGTTCGCCCCGCCGCGCCATGCCTTCACGCGCCCGCGCCGCGTCGCTGCTCCCACCGCGCATGCGAGCCGCCCCATCGTCGACCCGTCGCAACCGCGACAGCTGTTGCACTGCATCCAGCCGGCCCAGCTGCCTCAAGCCTCAGCCTCAAGCCGGCCAGCCTCCGCGGGGCCGCCCACGCCTTGGCAGCACCTCGCTTCAGCTCTGGCCTCCGCGCGTCCGAGCCGCCTCGCCTCCGCCTGTGCTGCACCATCCGCCTCGAGACGCCATTGCCCTCGCTGCGTCGGGCCGCCGCCCTGACTCGCCTTTGACCGCACCTTCTGAGCGCGCCTCCGCCTTGCCTGCTTGCCGAGCCGGCCAACGCTGCGGCTCCACTTCACTCTGCTCAGTAAACCGGCTTTCCAACGAGCCGTCTTCTCCAGCGCTACGGCCTCTGTTACACTAGCCGCCTGGCCGTGCCCAACCCGGCTCCTGCCCGCCTGAGCCGCCTTCGCGCGCCCGCGTCCACGCGTTCTCCAGCGAGCTCATCTGCTCCCTCGCTATGCGGCTTCGCCGGCCCCGCTCCCCCTGTGCGCTCGCGCCGGCTACTGCTGCGTCGCGGCTACCGGCGCGCCCCGCCTGTTTCGTCCCCTGCTCCGGCCCGCTGTAGCGCTGATCTGCGCCGGTTGGGTCGCCCCCGGGCGCTTCCCCTCCTGTGCCCGCCATGCCGCGCGCTGCCCCTGGCCGCCGGCTCTGCCGCGCCAAGGCTGGCTCCCGTCCGCGCACGCCGCCCTTGGCCCTGCGCCAGCCGCTGTGGCTCCGCCCTCGCCCCCAATCCGGGCCCGGGACAGCTGGCCCCCTTCCATCCCTTGGTGGTCCGAGTCTGACAAGAAAAAGGGGCTGATGGGACTAAGAAAGAGACAGTAAAAAAAATAAAAAAAAATAAATTCAGGACCCCGCACGTGTGTGACGATGACCGTCTGCAGGGATCGTCACTACGGACACCTTCCTGTTGTTTTCCTCTGAAGCTTAGCACCGGTGTCCGTATTTCGTCCAACAGAAAGAATCAGGTGATATTTTTCTAACTATTATTTAGTATAATTGAATATCATTGAAAGGTTTTACTTCCGAGCTATGCTATTATGTACGCAGGTGGATCAGCTCATGGCCAGAGTACGGTCCGGTCCTCGCGCGCCTTCATCGGAGGTCGCGTCCGCATGTGCGCTACGACAAACTACCGGACGGACGTGTACAACCCGGCGTTCATACGGTCGGGTCTACATCAATACGCCGGCTGGCCACGCCACGGCCGTCTCTGGCGACCGCACCGGCTTACAAACGCCGCGGCCGTCTCTCGTGACCGCGCCGTCTTCAAACGCCGCGGCGGATTTCTGCATCTACATCAACACGCCAGGAGCCGCATACACCAGTACGAGCCGCCCAACGGACGCCTATGAGTCGCCGCCCTGCGGTCCGATCTACATTGACATGCTGGTGCTGTGCTTGTTCGTTCAAGCCGCCCAACGGACGCGCGCAAGTCGCCGCCCGCAGTCTGATCTACATCAACATATTGGTGCAGTGTTCGTCTATACGAGCCGCCCAAACGGACATGCGCACAAGTCGCCGCCACTTCAGTTTGGTTAACTTCAACAACCAGCCGGGACGAACCATCGACCCGATTATTGAAACAATTCATACGGGATCATCTATAACCCGCCACGGTCAACCTCAACCTTCATTGGAGACTCTCAAGCCGCCTCTTCGAGTCGACTTAAGATTCGGGGGCTACAGACATGGCTCGACACATTTTCAACGAGAACCCCGGGTCATTGCAAGGAAGTTAACTTGGTTCCGGGGGCTACTACATTATTGGCGGAAGATTAAAAGTTGCCCAAGTGGACGAACCGCCGTGATGCACCATTCAAACATGGGTGCCCGGATTTATTGGATCATCATAAAGTCACTTGGAGGCTTCTGCCGTTTCTTCATACAGGATGGCGGCTTACAAGATGGTGCAAAAAGTTGACTCGGTCGACAAGGTCATTTGGGGGCTTCCTACCCGCCGGGTTTAGCTTACACACCCTCTTAATCGGCTCTTCAGCCACCGTAAGGCCGGGTTGTATACCCAAAAGTTGACTCCATCAACAAGGTCATTTGGGGGCTTCCAACCCACCGGGTTTAGCTTACACACCCTCTTGATCGGCTCTTCAGCCACCGCAAGTTGGAGTTAAACCTGCCTGTAAGCTGCTGCTGCTCCGCTAGGTGACCCGCCGAACTCTTGCCAGTTAATCTCGACTAGAGACCCTGAGCCGTTCAAAGTATTTGACAGCCACTCTCACTAGAGACCCTGTACTGGTCAAGGTTCAACCGGCGGCTCTTGTCACGTGAGGGCCGACTTACGGAAAGCGAGGATAAACTCACCCATCTGCTGCAGACTCTCCGCTATGTGGCCCGTTCGTACTCTTAAACAGTTACTCTTTTAAAAGACCCTGCACTGTTTAAGGTTCAAACGACGGATTTATGTCACGTGAGAAATAGCTTATGGCCCCCGGGGGTACTCATGCCCTGCTGCGCCTCTCTATGGTTCGTTGTGCTCTTACCAGTTAATCTCGACTAGAGACCCTGAGCCGCTCAAAAGAGTTGACGGTCACTCTCGCTAGAGACCCTATACTGTTAAGAGTTCAAACAACGAGTTCATGCCAAGAGAGCCGGTATATGAGTTTTCGAAAAAGAAAAAGCTTGAGTCATACATTGCTTCTTGCATTACATCATCCTGCATTGCATCATCACATCATGCATCATCATACATGCATATCCATATTTGTTTATACTGCGGAAAGCCAGTCACCAAACCGGGTTACATCGTAACCTCTGCAAGGAACAAATAGATCTTTAATAGCCAACATGGCTGGATCTTCATCATGGTTTATCATAACCAGTATTAAATGATTGGGGTTTTCAAACTAGCTTGGAGAATTGATTATTCTTGAAGAGCCGCCCTATCAGATAAAATGCTGTGTCATTTAATTGACCGGCTCTTGGATTTCTTCAACCTATGCTCTGTGGATATTCATTTCGGGTTACATTACAACCACGGTCAAGGATTCATTCAACAAATTATGATGAGTCATATTATTCTCATACAGTCCCGAGTCGCTGCAGGTAGACGACCCGGCACTTGGGGGCTACATCATATGATGTTTTTCTTTTCAAAGGAGAAGCGGATATAAGTCCCGAGTCGCCGCAGGCATGCAACCCGGCACTTGGGGGCTACACCGCTCAGATCAAATTTTCTAAAGTCCCAAGTCGCTGCAGGTATGCGACCCGGCACTTGGGGGCTACAGTATTCAGTTGGTCAAACAGATTATAAGGTCCAAATTGAAGACCCGGCGCATCACATACTGATGAGCCGGCCTTTGGGGTCTACACCAGCTGAAGCTTTATAAGATATAAGACAGTTACAAGTCCCAGGTTGCTGCAGGCAAGACAACCCGGCACTTGAGGGCTACACAGTCAAAAAATTATTATTACAAAGCACCAAGTCATCATGGACAGACTCGGAGCTTGGGGGCTACAGGTAATATGGAGATAAAAAATAGCAGAACATTTTCAAGCTATCAATTTTGAGTGAGCTAGGTCTCATGTCTTGGTGAAGCTGAAGCATTGAAAGTCGGCTCAACATTTCACGGATTTCTTTATGCCCAATAATTTTATCAAGTCAATTGGAGTCCGCTAGTTTTGACCTGGCATCACCAAACGATCATGACCTCGCAGAGTTTATATAAGCCGCTCGGCTTCACAACAATGGAAGTCCGGCTCAACGTTATGCGGAATTCTTATTTCCAAGATTTTCATCAAGCCAAAGTATTAGAGGCCGACTCAACGGCATATGGGTGTTTTATTCTCAATATTTTGCAAAGGACATGGACTTGCAAGACGACTCGTTCAAATGAAGAAGAAACCTGGATTTTCGAGGAGCCACTTCATTGAATTAAGCCGGCCAGGGGAGCAAGCCGGCCACTTAGCATATTTATTATTCTTATTTCAGGAGCTTACCATGAATAAATTCAAGCTAACCTGGGGGCTAATGTCGGGGATATACCCCGCGGTATAACCCGGCCTGAAGTATGACCCGGCCGGGACTTGGCGACTCACTGGATCCCTGGCCGAACTTTACGATTCATTGATGACCCGGCAGGAGATATCACCCGGCTCTACGTATGGCGGCTCATGCGTCACCTCTATTTTCGGGTCACAGGACGACCAGGCCCATGGCCCAGCGTGCGAGCCGGTGCAAGGCGGCTCGTGGACGAGCCTGGAGGGGCGGCTCACAAGAGAAGGCCCAAAGGAGAAAGGATTCCCTCACAAAGGAAACAAGACCCGGATTAGGATCCAAGAGAGACTAGTCCTAATCCTACTCCTAGTAGGACTCTACATGTAAACCTACCCTTTCCACCTATATAAGGAGGGGTAAGGCGCCCCTAGAGAGAGAGATTCAAGTCATTAGAAATAGACAGATTAGAGGCTCTCGAGGTTAGAGGTAGCAAGAAAGCACCTTTGTAACCGAGAGATCTTCCTCATCATCAATACAACACAAAGCAGGATGTAGGCTTTTACCTCCATCGGAGGGGCCGAACCTGGGTAAACTCGCGTCTCTCGATTCCAACCAACCCCTCTCAAGCCGCCACATAGTTGCGATGGCCTCACACCTAAGTCCGTTAACCCGGACATCTTGCCGTGACAAATCCACGACACGCGGCCTCTGGTCTTCTCCCGAAGCTTCTAGGTCTTCTTTTGCTCCAAAAAAAATCATCAAAAAGTTTCGTGGCAATTGGACTTCGTTTGGTACTGTAAACCTTAAAAGCCAAAACAATGCAGAAAACAACAAATGGCACTTGGCACTGGGTTAATAGGTTAGTGCTAAAAAATAATATGAATCAGCAAATAAATGCCCAAAAAGTATCCTAGAATGATAATATTATAGCATGGAACAATAAAAAATATAGATACGTTGGAGATGTATCAGCCCCTCGTGGCTTCGTCTGACCTAATTCCACCTCCATAAATTCTCTAAAACGGGGAAACCAACAGAGAACCACCCGAAACACTTTTTTCCACCGCCGCAAGTCTCTATTCCGACGGGAGCCTGTCTGGAGACCTTTTCCGGTATTCTGCCGGAAGCACAACTGGAATCAGGTACTTTGCCGCCTGCTGTGGCGGACGGCAAAGGGCAGACCCACGGACGGCAAAGGCCTTTGCCGTCAGCCAGCAGACGGCCACAGTTTCGGCATTGTAAACTCCGATAAAGGGCTTCTTTGCTGTCTCCCTAGGCTCAGTGGACGGCAAAGTATTTTTGCCGTCAGCCTGCAGACGGCAAAGAAGCTGGACGGTGTAACACTGACGTTAGCCCCGTTAGGTGGCTAACGGCATCCTTTGCCGTCTGCCCCCGGATGGCCACGTGATAAGCCCCTTTGCCGTCTGCCCCCGGACGGCCACGTCACAAGCCCCTTTGCCGTCTGCCCCCGGACGGCAAAGAGGCCAAATGGCCCCAGGCCTGGTGTTCCCAGGTTGCACAGGCGGCTGCCACGTGCCCTCTTTGCCGTCGGTGGTAGACGGCAAAGAGGCCTTTGCCGACGGTGGCAGACGGCAAAGAGGCCTTTGCCAACGGTGGCAGACGGCAAAGAGCCAGTATTACCTCTTTTTTGCCTGTTTTTGTTATATTCAAGAATTTTCACAGGCAAATATATATATATATATATTTCACAGAAACAATATCCCTGCCATATGGATATGATCAACCAACAATTATACCAAATTGAAAGTATCAAATGTCACATTGTTCACCATATTACAATAGTTTCATCCATACATACATAGTTTCATCCATAGGTAGAAAGTTTCACATAAGTTCATCGAAAATGAAAATAGAAAGTAAACACTAGCACTACATCAAAGCAAGCTGTCATGAAGTGAATCAAATCTGAAAAATTGGAAATAAGAAAGTTAGAAGAAGAATACTAGAAGAAGTAGAAGATCTAGAAGAAGAAGAAGATGATGATGATGAAGAAGCGTTTTTCTTCTCTTTCTCTTTCTCCTCTTGTTTTTCTTCTTATTATTGCTTATTTTTGTCATTTTAGAGCTAACCTAGGTAATTATGCCATTTTTGACCTAACTAAGCTTATTGTGTCATTTTGCAAGAAAATAAGCTAAGTATATGGCATTTATGAGGTTACCAAGGCTATTATGCCATTTTTGAGTTTACTAAGCTTATTATATCATTGTGGAGGAAACATAGCTAAGTATAGGTCATTTTAGAGCTAACCTAGGTAAAATAGGTCATTCTGGAGCTAAGTAAGCTTATTATCTTATTTTGTAGGAAGCAAAGCTAAGTATAGGTCATTTTAGAGCTAACTTAGGTAAAATAGGTCATTTCGGAGCTAAGTAAGCTTACTATGTCATTTTGGAGGAAACAAAACTAAGTATAGGTCATTGATGAGCTAACCAAGGTAAACTAGGTCATTTTGGAGCTAAGTAAGACTATTATGTCCCTTTGGAGGAAAATAAGCTAAGTATAGGTCATTTATGAGCTAACCAAGGTAAACTAGGTCATTTTGGAGCTAAGTAAGATTATTATGTCCCTTTGGAGGAAAATAAGCTAAGCATATGACATTTATGAGCTAACCAAGGTTATTATGCCATTTTTGAACTAAGTAAGCTAATTATGACATAAATGAACTAAATAAGCTAAGTATAGGTCATTATGCATTTGTTAAGCAAAACACTAGAGAAAACTTACCGTCCTCGTCATCACGGAGGTGAAGCACCAGGGTTGCTCGGGCCGGTGTCACCTGGAGCACTACTTGGCCCTGGAGGAGGATCGTGCGATGCGGCTCGGGAGTTATGCTGCACCAAAGATCATTTGCATTAGCATGATGACACTGAAATGTTAAGACTAGTAACTAATGACCATTCAAATGAAACTCACCGTTCCCGCCGTGGTAATGACTCGCATCGGCGGAGGGGTCTGGCCGGACTTCTCACACATAGACTGCACATTTGGTTTTGACAAGTCAATCATATTAGTTATTAATGAAATGAAGATTACATGCATGATTTGGCTAATATGAAGAAGAAACTTACCATGAGGAGCTCGTAAATGGCCCGGTGAGACGCGTCATTCCGTGCCCTCTCCTCCTCCAACAACCTAGCCGTCCTCTCCTCCAACTCCCTCTCCTTCTCCGCCGCCTGCCGGTCCCTATCATCCAGAAGCGCCTGGTATGCCTCTCTCTCTTTCTGAAGAGCAGCCTGCAAAAGAACTCCTCGTTAGCATTGTAATCATCTTTGTTCGCACACACGATGTAATGGAGGAAAGCTATCTGAGTCCGTATGACTAACCTCGATGGCGAGCTCGACTGGCCGTGGATGAGGCCTTATCTCAGGACAGGAGCTCGTTTGGCGCGCCTTGATCTCCCGGAGAGTGCTACAAGACCGTATAAGTCCATCTCCAATGGATATCGAGCCATGGGGCCTCCCGCCGCCAGGTATCATCACCAGCTCTGGATCAATAGGATGCTGGCTCGGGTTAAAGTCCTCGCCTTCCCCTCATCTCTGTACCTCACGAGCTTGTGGTGGGAGGAGATGTTGGTGAAGTTCTCGGGATGATCGAGGTCAGACTCCGAGAATGCCTTGGCCTTCTTGTACGAGGCAGTATGGGCCATGTCATAGAGGTCATACACCCCTGGCACCTCCGTCTTATTGTAGTTCGCCTAAAAGAGAGAGAGAGGAACAAAGTATTAGTAAAGGGCTCAAGCTAGCATCAAGAAATGGATTACATGAATCATGAAGCAAACCACATACCCAGTTCCGCCCGAACTGATATAAGTTGGCGCTGCCTTGATGGTGTGGCACACCAACCATTTTGTCACGCCGGTTCTGGGCATTGTCGTGGATGGCTCGCCATTCGTCTGAGCACCACTGATCCACCAACGCCTCCCAACAATCCATCTTATCCGCACACCATCTTGGGGGCGCCTAAGCTAGTAAAGAGAAATTTGAGCGGTACGCCTACGAATCAAATCAAGGAAACTAAGTACAAGGCCTTAAGAATAGGTAATTATCTTCATGTACTGCTCCTTCTCCAGAAACTTTCCGCGGCACGACGACTTGTCCTTCTTAACACCACGCGAGGCGTAGTAGTCTCGAACAGCCTGCGGTCGAGCCTCGTGCCGTAAGTTTTGTAGTAGGCGCCTGCACTCGCCATCGATAACCTTTGTCGCGGCCTCCTTGTGTCCCCCCTCACACCTGTAGAAGGTCTGCAATCAAACGAGACAACACTGATTAGTACAATAACTAGCTATTGTTGATTTTTAATTGTGTAAAGGAGAAATTACCCAAAACTGTCTGATCACCATGTCGGCCCTCGTGTGGCACAAGACACCATCGATCACCTCCTCCGGCGGGGCCTGGGCAGCCAAGTAGTGCTCCCAGGTCAATCCTAGCTCTGGAAGCTGACCCTCACCGGACAACGTGACAAACCCCGGGAAGTTCTGCCGGCAAAGCACACCAAGGACGGTGTTGGGCCTGCGGACATCGTTGGCGTGATCCCAACCCCTGCAGTATGACAAAGCCAACACATTAGATATTTGAAGAACGTGAAGGCAAAAGGTTAAAAAATAGTAAATGCACTTACTTCTCCCCATTAGGCCTAATCACCGGCCTCTGCTCGCGGGTCGCCGGCATGGGCGGGAGCCGTGTACTACCACGCTGGTAGACAGTGGCCCCCTCAACCACCTCGTCCTCGCTATCCCTGCCACCATCAGCATGGCCACTCGGCTCCTGCTGACATAGATCCGGCCAGGTATCCCATGGGGTCTGCTGAGACGTAGCCCCATCCCTGCTCTGCTCCGGAGTCTCGTGGGACGAAGCGTCTGGGACAGGAGTCTCGTGGGTCGAAGGCTCGTTGACCCGAGTCTCGTGGACAGGAGTCCGCGTAGCCTCCACCTCAGACGCCTCCACCCTAGAAGTCATGTGCTCGGGTGAATCAACTAGGGGTGGCGGCGAGGAAGGCGTATCAGCCTCCGTACGTCTCCCGCGGGCACGTGTACCTCTACCTCCTCCTCTCTTCTTCCCCCGACCTCCTCTCCCGGTGGGCATCGGCGCCGATGAAGAAGCGCCCGCCTGTGTCTGCAAACTAGCGAGCAACGCTCTCCGGAGATGCTCGGGTGGAATGGTAGTACCCCTCCCACCACGCGCCGACGAAGAAGCCGCGGATCGCTCTGGACCCGCGTCCACCATCTTTCAACACATGCCATGACAAAGAGTAAACGAAATTAGTACAACATAAAAAAATTGAATACTGACATGAATAATAATATGTATATAATTTAAGTGTATCATCATCATGTATATAATAATAATTGAATACCTGACATGAACTAATAATAATCTTGATCGTCTATATATGCTCCTAGATCAATAAATGCATCATCATCATCATCACTATCATCAATAAATGCATCATCATCATCACTATCGGGAACGACATGTGAAAGGCCTCCTTTATGTAATCGGTCAAGCATTGACAGGTCATCCGCAGCAGTAACCTCTTCTTCTTCCGGCTCTTCTTGTTCCGGCTCAGGGGTGAAGTCGGTTTCACTGTCGCTGTCTACTTCAATGTTCTGGGGTGAAGTAGAGCGGTTCTTGAAACGTTTTTTTGGAAAGATGTGTTTGTTGGAAGAATTCTCCTTCATATGTGTCTGGGTTAATGTGAGGTTCATAATCCCCTTCATTGAGGGGAGGTGGTCTAAAACGTGGCGGCACTTCATAAACGACATCCCAACCATTCAGATTTGGATCAGTTTGGCAGGCCCACGGTAGATAGAAAACTTGGGTCGCCTGTTGAGCCGTAATATAGACATCGGGAACATCTAAATGGGTGCTTTGTTTGATTTCGACTAGCCCTATATGTTCATGAGTCCTTCTAGTCTCCTTCGGCTGGAACCAATAACATTTGAAGACTACGGCGTTCGGTGGGTTTTCACCATAGAATAGAAGTTCATAAATTGCTTCAACTCTTCCATAATACTCGATACCTCCTTCGCCGATAGCAGAGACACAACAATTTGTAGACTTTCGGTCGGCCATAGATAGCTCTTTGCCAAAGGTACGAAAGAGATACCCGTTGATGTCGTATTTGTCAAATGAACGGACCTTATAGTCAAAACCATTAGCGACTTGTCTCAATTCGGCGTCCATAGACTCTGAATTAGCCTACAAGTTTCATACGAAAGGATTGTCGCATTAGCCGCAAATTAGACGAAGAAATGAAATGGTCTAATGGAAATTACCGTTTGTTTGAACCAAGAGATGAAACCTGGATAGCCTCCTTCATGCTTTGCCAGAAGCCCATACTCTTCGATGGAATCCTTTTGGATCACCGCTCCATCCGAGAATTTGGCGACGTATTGACTGTATCAAATATCTGGGAATAAGAGCAGTTAAAAGGAATTATAAGTTACGAAACAATGTACCGAGAACTTACTCGTTGTACGATCGCACTTCTTTTAGGTTGTTGAAGATATACAACGAAATGGCCCGCCATTCTTCGACATCCAACGCTATTGCTTTCGAAGCACCGGCTGGTGCGAGCTCCCCTTTGAATAGGCTGAGGTTGGATCGACCTTTTTTAGGGTCGCCAGCATTGTACTGAGGCTTCGGATTATGCAAATGACGATTTTTGGCTTCGTAATGTGCTGTCATGAAGTTTGCCGCCTCCTCAGTAATGAATGCCTCGGCTATCGATGCTTCAATTCTACGTTTATTTTTACATTTTGCTCGAAGCGTCTTCTGCATCCTCTCAGTTGCATAGCACCAACGATTTTGCACGGGCCCCCCCAATCTTGCCTCGGTCGGGAGATGCAAAATCAAATGCTGCATTGGATTAAAGAAGCTCGGTGGAAAGATCTTCTCTAACTTGCAGATCAACTCTGGCGCCAACTCTTCCATTTCATCTAGCACGCCAAGCGATAGGTCTTTCGCACAAAGAGAATGGAAGAAATAGCTCAGCTCTGCCAGTACTAGCCATTCATCCTCAGGGATAAAGCCATGCAACATCACCGACATTACCCGCTCAAGCCATATGTGCCAATCATGACTCTTCAGACCAAATATTTTCAATTTGTCAAGACTTGCTCCCCTCTTTAGATTCGCTGCATACCCATCAGGGAACATCAACTGCATTTTCACCCACAAGATCATTTCCCTCATAGATGGTCTTCCAAGATTGAACCATGCCTTTGGCTTCGTCCAATTCTGCTTTCCTTTCGGTTGTCGCATGTTTTGCAACGGTCTATCACATAGAGCCTCCTGATCAACTCTAGCCTTAGGATTATCCTTTGACTTCTCCTCTATGCCGAACAATGTACCAAAAAGGGCCTCGGCGATATTCTTTTCAGTGTGCATCATGTCAATGTTGTGTGGGAAAAGGAGGTCTTTGAAGTAAGGCAGATCCCATAAGCATGTCTTGTGAGTCCAGGCGTGTTCCGAATTATACCCTTTGAAATACCCTGGACGCTCTGGATTAGGCTCGAGAGCGTTTAACTGATCCAGGGTCTATTGGCCTGTCAACGAAGGTGGTGCAGAGTTTTTGACAACTCTACCTTTGATGAAATTCTTCTTGTCTTTTCTGAACTTATGGCGAGGATCCAGGAACTGTCTATGCAAGTCGAAGCAAGAAAACTTGCGACCCGCCTGCAGCCAACGGAACTGAAGAGCTGCCTTGCATGTGGGGCACGGGAACCTTCCATGCACAGACCAGCCAACGAATAGCGCATACGCCGGCAAGTCATGCATCGAGTACATGTACCACACATGCATCATGAAGTTTTGTTTTGTAGCGGCATCGTATGTCTTGATCCCATTATCCCAAGCTTCTTGCAATTCATCCTTAAGCGGCTACATGTACACATTCATATTCTTCCCTGGATAGTTGGGCCCTGGAATTATCAACGTCAGGAAAATGTTCTTTCTTTGCATAATCTGTCCGGGGGGGGAGATTGAGTGGAATGACAAATACAGGCCAACAACTGTATTGGGTTGCCGTCATACCAAACACATTGAACCCATCCGTGCTGATGGCGACTCGAGGATGCCTTGGATCTGCCGCTTTATCCTTATGTAATGCATCGAAGTGCTTCCACGCGAAAGCATCTGAAGTGTGTACCAACATCTGATTCCCATCTGCATCTAGTTCGGTTCTTTTGCCCAATTTGTGCCATGTCATCTGTCTGGCCGTCTCTTCGACCATGAAAAGACGTTGAAGTCTTGGTACGATTGGCATATACCGAAGAACATTAACGGGGATTTTGGTCTGAATCTTCTCACCCATACCGTTGTCTACCACAATATACCTGGAAGACATGCAAATGGGACAATAGTTCAAGTCCGCATACTCAAGCCTAAATAAGGCACATCCATTCTCGCAGGCATCTATCTTCTCATAGGGCATCTTAAGTACATGGAGGATTTTGTCCGACTGGTACAGGTTTGCAGGCAGTACATGGCCTTTGGGTAGAAAGCGTCCAAATATTGTCATCATCGCGTCGTAACATTCTCTTCCCAGGTTGAATTGAGCCTTCAGAGCCATTACTTGCGCGATGGCATCCAGCTGACAAAGCTCAGTGTGCTCCTGGAGAGGACGTTTTGAAGACTCCAACATTTCATAAAAGGCCTTTGCAGATTCCTCCATCTCATCGTCTGAATCCCGAGCATCATCAAAGTCTTGCACCATGTCTTCGATCCCGGTACCATGCTCGTCGGTGCGACGACGAACCACCTCAGCTCTGGCACGTTGGGCAGACTCACCATGAAAAGTCCACACCGTATAATCAGGCGTAAACACCCACTTCTGCAGGTGTTTACCCATTACACCCTCTGTCCTCTTGTTAAAGTTGTCACACCGGACACAGGGGCACCAGGTTCTTTCCTGGCCATTTGCAAATGCGGCTCTCACAAACCCCTTGGTTTTTGTAAACCATTCATTGGTCATGTCTTTCTGACTAGTGTGACCGGTGTACATCCATGCACGATCACTCATCTTGCCTAGCTACTGGACACACAAGAAATATATATATATAATTCAGCATATATATTCATCAGTTAATCAAGTTTGTCAGTTTTATTACGTCCATGCATCCTACACGCTAATGGGTAAAGATAGGTCCTAATCCCACTCGAGTATGTGTAGATTGGGTTTGTTTTCCCATGCTCTGCTCCGGATCCGACGCAGAATTTTGGCAGCACCTCCCCGCTATTCTCCTGATACACGTCTCGGCAATAAGCAGAGAGGATGTGTACCCGGAGAACAACAGGGAGGCACTGACGAAATTCTGCATCGGATCCGGAGCAGAGCATATGGGAAAATGAACCCAATCTACACATACTCGGGCTGTCCATGGATAACGTTGGACAATTCGAAAGGATGGCGGTTATAAATATGCAAAGGCATGCATATTTATAGATGCCGCCCTTTCGAACGGGAGACGCATACTGGTCACGCATACTGTTGAATTGAAGACACCTATAGCTAGCAAGTTTCATGGGCACGAAGACCGGAATAGAGCAAATTAAGGTGGGGGAGGAGATGTCATTTGTGCTCACCCACGAACGCAGCAGGGGAGCTCGTCCAACGCACGGGGTAGGTTGTCGAACACCAGACCCTCGCAGCGACGAAACAATTGCACATTGAAATCCACCCGATCAACACAAATATGATGTTTTCCATAACAAAATCGGAACATATATGACCTAACACATAATTTACAAATCTATGACCCTGTCGGCCTCTGGAAGGACGAAGAGCACCTTTTCGGTCAACAGGAGGCCGAAGAGGTGTCGAGGGTCAGGGGTCAGTGGCATCGGGGGCGGCGTATTAACAGTTGCGCGGAGTGTCGTGCCGGGGTGTCGGGGTGTCGTGTCTGAGTGTCGGGGTGTCGTGTCGGGGCGTCGTGTCGGGGTGTAGGGGCCTCGTGTCAGGGTGTCTGGGCATCATGTCTGGGTGTCGGGGTGTCATGTCGGGGTGTCGGGGTTCTTGGCGGGGCGTCGTGTCGGGGTGTCGTTTTCTTCTTCCTCCTCTTCTTTTTTCCCCTCTTCTTCCTTTTCTTCTTCTTCCTCTTGTTCTTCTTCTTCTTCTTCTTCTTCTTCTTCTTCTTCTTCTCTTCTTCTTCTCTTCTTCTTCTTCTTCTTCTTTTCCTTTTTCCTCTTCTTCTTCTCCTCTTCTCCTCTTTTTCTTCTTCTTTTCCTTTTTCCTCTTCTCCTTCTCCTCCTCTCCTCTTTCTTCTTCTTCTTATTCTCTTCTTTTTCTTCTTGTTTTCCTTTTTCCTCTTCACCTTCTCCTCCTCTCCTCTTTCTTCTTCTTCTTCTTCTTTTTCTTCTTCTTTTCCTTTTTCCTCTTCTCCTTCTCCTCCTCTCCTCTTTCTTCTTCTTCTTCTTTTTTTTTCTTCTAGTTTTTTTCTTTTCTTCTTTTCTTCTAAGTTTTTTCTTTTCTATCTAAGTTTTTCTAAGTTTTTTCTAACCTAGTAAACTAACTAACTAACTAAAAATAAACTAACTATCTAATTTAACAGAAAAAAACAGAAAATAAACTAACTATCTAATTTCTTCTAAGTTTTTTCTAACCTAGTAAACTAACTAACTAAAAAAACAGGAAAAAACAAAAAAAGTGAGGGGGGGGTGGCCGGGCACTCACCAGAGTTGGGTGGGGACGGTCGGGGCGGCGAGGGCGGCCGGGGCGACGGGGGGAGGGGGGAGCCGCGGGGAGGGGGCGGCGCCGGGAGCCGGCGAGGGACGGGGGCGGCTCGGGGAGGGGGGCGGCGCGGGGGAGCCGCCGAGGGGAGGGGGGCGACGCAGGGAGGGGGGCGTTGCGGTGGTGGGGGCCGGCGCAGGGAGGGCGGCGGCGCAGGGAGGTGGCCGGTACTGGGGGCCGGCGAGGGGAGGGGGCGGCTCGGGGTGGGGGCGGCGCGGGGGAGCCGCCGAGGGGAGGGGGGCGGCGCGGGGAGGGGGCATTTCGGTGGTGGGGGCGGCGCAGGTAGGGGGGCGGCGCGGTGGTGGGGGCGGCGGGATGGGGGGGCCGCGGGGAGGGGCCGGGCCGGTGCTGGGAGAGAGAGAGTGGAGTGGATCGAGATGCGCACGGGGGGAGAGTGAGGGGGGTGGGGGGGATCCGGCCGTTATGGGGGAACCTCTTTGCCGTCTGCCTCGCCCCTCTTTGCCGTCCGCTAGCAGACAGCAAAGAGGGGGAGAGTGAGGGGGTGGGGATCCGCCGTGGCCGTTAGGGGGCATCCTCTTTGCCGTCCCCTAGCGGACGGCAAAGAGGGGCGAGGCAGACGGCAAAGAGGTCCCCGACGGCAACGAGGTTGTCCTCTGAACCCACGGTGCAGTGGGACCCGCCCGAGACCGTTGCCGTCTGCCTGCCCCATCTTTGCCGTCGGCTAGCTGACGGCAAAGAGGAGGCTGATGGCAAACATTACCTATGTTGTCTGCCTTATCTTTGTCGTCTGTTTTCGGCAAGCTGATGGCAAAGGCCTTCTTTGCCGTCTGCCAGCTGATGGCAAAGGCCTTCTTTGCCGTCTGCCAGCAGACGGCAAAGACATGGCAGACGGCAAATGATCTGATTCCAGTAGTGAAGGGGAATCGATCACGGAGGCCTTCTTCATCAACCTTGTTGCCTCCACGATGATATATGAGTAGTCCACCACATACCTACGGTTCCATAGCTAGTACCTAGATGGCTTTCTCTCTCTCTCTTTGATCTTCAATACCATGTTCATCGCGATCTTCGCGGTGATCTATCTGATGTAATCCTCTTTTGCGGTGTGTTTGTTGGGATCCAATGAATTGTGGGTTTATGATAAGATTATTCATTGAAAGTAATTGAGTCTTTTCTGAATTCTATTATGCATGATTGTTATAACTTCTTATTTCTCTCCGATGTATCGTTTTGATTTGGCCAACTAGATTGATTTATCTTCAGCGGGAGTGGTGCGTTGTAATGGGTTCAATCTTGCGGTGCTCTATATCCCAATGACAGAAAGGGATAAGACACATATTTGTATTGCTGCCATTAAGGATAAAATGACAGGGTCTGAACATATTTCTTGTCGTACTTTGTCTACATCATGTCACCTTGCTCCAAGCATTACTCTGTTTGTCATGAACTTAATACCATAGATGCAGGCAGGAGTCGATCGATTGGTGGAGTAATAGTAGTAGATGCAGAATCGTTTCGGTCTATTTGTTTATGAACGAGATGCCTATATACATGATCATTGCCGTGAATAACATGTCATAACTATGCGCAATTCTGTCAATTGCCCAATAGTAATTTGCCTACCCACTGTATGCTATGTTCAAGAGAGAAGCCTCTAGCGAAAACTATGGCCCCCGGGTCTACTTAAACATAAATACAAAAACCCTAAAAATACTTTGTTGCATATTTTATTTTACTTTTATATCATCTATCTCTATCAAGATTTAATCCTTGCAAATAACGAGTTGAAGGGGCTTGACAACCCTCTTTGCCCGTGTTGGGTGCAAGTATTTGGTTTTGTGTAAGTAGGTGTTGTCGAAAGGAGTTTGCTTGGTTCTCCTATTGGTCGATAACCTTGGTTCTCAATCTCTACTGTGTTGCATCTCTTCTCTTCTTTGGGGAAAATCCCAACGCAGCTCACATGTAGCAGGAAGGATTTTTGGCGTCGTTGTTGGGGAAGAGGTACAAAATTAGTCTCCCATCAACTTGCCAATTTCTAGCGCCGTTGTCGGGGAGACATCATCAAACTCTCGTTAGGATCCATCACACATATTATCTTTCACTTGTTCTACTTTCTACTTGCCTAGTATGCTATCTTTATCTTTGTCACACAATAATAGAAAGTAAAAGCAAAATTTAAAGATAAATGGATCCTCATCCACCTGCTAATGTTTTCAAACTTGTTGCTTATTCACAAACCAATAGTTAATAATGAAGTGATGAATGAAAATTCTATTAGGATACATTTATTGAATGAAAAGCACGATTGCAATTTTGTTAGTATAAATTCTATGAATATCAATTGTGCTAATGATCATGATTGGGGTGATAATCATGATGTTTCTTGTGATCCTGAGAATTTTGGGCATCATGATGAATCTATTATTGATATTGATATTTGCAATGATACTAAAAGTGGGTTTGGAAGAGTGTCAACTTTAGGTAATAATGGTCCACTACTTTGGAGAATGATCAATCTTATGAAATTTTTGATAAAAGTGGGTTTGGAGAGGTCATGACTTTAGTTGATGTTAATCCCACTATCTTGGAAGATTATGCGATTTGCATGCATATGGATCATAAAGTGAGTGTTTTACATGATTGCTATATTGTTGAGTTTGATTATGATCCTACATGTAATTATTATGAGAGAGGCAAATGTAGTTATAGGAATTTTCATGTTCGTCTACCTCTCTTGATGTTCAAATTGTTAATGCTTCATTCTTCCTATTTGCATATGCTAGATACTTCTTGTCTTGATACTTTGTTTTCTTATAAAATGCCTATGCATAGGAAGTATGTTAGACTTAAATGTGTTAATTACATGCTATATGATGCTCCCTTTGTGCTTCAATTCTTGTCTTTTAGGTGAGCATCTTTATTATCTCAAGCCTATCTTAATGGCTATAAAGAAAGAGCTTGTTGGGAGACAACCCAATACTCTCTGTTTTGGTGTGTTGACATGATTATTGCTACTGTAATGATTGTGTTTTTATGTTTAAATTAGTGTTTGTGCCAAGTAAAGCCTTTGGGGTGATTTGGAAGATAGTAGAATTGATGTTTTGCAAAAACAGAAACTTTTGAGCCTAGTGCAGAATTTCTCTGATTTTACGAGAACGTCATTTTTATCTGAATTTTGTACACGGTATTGGTATACAAATTGCCAGGCTGTCCTAATTTTTCAGAATTTTTGGATTTACAGAAGTATGGTTTTAGTACATATCACTACAGACTGTTCAATTTTAGACATATTCTGTTTTTGCTTGCATAGTTTGCTTGTTTTGATGATGTTATGAATTGTATCGGGGGTATAAGCCATGGACAAGTTAGAATACAATAACTATTATGCAATAATAAAATATGAATCAATTTATAACAATACCTAAAGTATTTGATATGTCTATTATACTAACGGATCTCACGAGGTTTTGTTGAGTTTTGTGTGCTGAAGTTTTCAAGTTTTGGGTGATACAACGATGGATGAAGGAATAAGGAGCGGCAAGACCCTAAGATTGGGGATACCCAAGGCACCCCAAGGTAATATTTAAGGAATACCTAAGCATCTAAGCTTTGGGATGCCCCGGAAGGCATTCCCTCTTTCGTCTCCGATCTATCGGTATGTCACTTGGAGCTATATTTTTATTCATCACATGATATGTGTTTTGCTTGGAGAATCGTGCATTATAGTTTGATTTTCTTTTAGTTTGACACAATCATTGTTTGCTGGACGCACATGTTTGAGAGAGACACACGATCATCATAATTTTTTAGAATACTCTATATGCTTCACTTATATCTTTTGAGCTAGGCAGTTGCTCTAGTGCTTTACTTATATCTTTTAGAGCACGACGACATTCAGATTTTGTAGAAATAATTGACTCTTATGCTTCACTTAAATATTTCGGAGAGTATAAGAAAGAGGAGCGGTAATGGGCACGTGTTATAAGACTAGTTCAGAAAGGATAGGTATTCAAGGGGGATATAATAAAAACTTTCATGTAGCTCACTAAAGAAGAAACATGAGTTGAATATATTGATGTAGTAATATGAAAGGGCATGAGTACATGATCATTGGTTAGTAGAAATATCGGTATTTAAAGCTTGTTATTTGTTATTCATCTAAGTATTAAATATGGCATGGTGATGATGTGTGGGCATTTTTATGTCTGAAATGAAATCCTATCGTGTTGTTTGAATCGAGGGTGTGCGATGGTTAACTCCTACAAATCTCCTCCCTAGGGGCATGCGGTAGTACTTTGCTTCGAGAGAGCTTATAAGTCTTTACAATAAGTATATGAGTTCTTTATGACTAATGTAAATCCATGAATATACGCACTCTCACCTTCCGTAAGTTGCTAGCCTCTTCGGTACCGTGCATTGCCCATTCTCACCAAGAGAGTCGTTGCAACCTCCGCTCATGCATCCAAACCCCGTGATATGATTTGATCTATCACACATAAGCCTCCTTATATCTTCCTCAAAACAGCCACCATACCTACCTATCATGGCATTTCCATAGCCATTCCGAGATATATTGCCATGCAACTTCCACCATTCCGTCGCATGACTAATGTGTTCATCATCATATTGCTTTGCACGATCATATAGCTGGCATAGTATTTGTGGCAAAGCCACCGTTCATCATTATCTACATGTTACGCTAGATCATTGCACATCCTGGTACACTGCCAGAGGCATTCATATAGAGTCATATTGTTTTATGTTGAGTTGTAATATTGAGTTGTAAGTAAATAAAAGTGTGATGATCATCATTATTAGAGCACTATCCCAGTGAGGAAAGGATGATGGAGACTATGATTCCCCCACAAGTCGGGATGAGACTCCGGAAGAAAAAAATGGGAGAGGCGGAAAAAAAAAAGCCCACCATGAAAAAAATGAGAGACAAGAGAGAAAGGGCAGTGTTACTATCCATTTACCACACTTATGCCTCAAAGTGGCATCATGTTCTTCATATAGAGAGTCTACTGAGTTATCATTTTCATATGCTAGTGGGAATTTTTTACATTATAGAACATGGCTTGTATATTCTGATGACGAGCTTCCTCAAATGCCCGAGGTCTTCATGAGCAAGCAAGTTGGATGCACACCCACTTAGCTTCCATTGAGATTTCATACATTTATAGCTCTAGTGCATCCGTTGCATGGCAGTCCCTACTCCTTGCATTGATATCGATTGATGGGCATCTCCATAGCCCGTTGATCCGCCTAGTTGATACGAGACTTTCTTTCCACTTTGACTCCTTTTAATATCTACCACCATACTCTATTCCACCCATATGCTATATCCAGGGTCCACTCTCATGTATTGCGTGAAGTTGAAAATGTTGAAGCGCGTTAGAAGTACGATCCAATTGCCTGGTTTGAAACCGGGGTGCTCATGATTTATACTTATACGGTGAAGACGGAGTCATGCCATGCTTGATATGATAAAATGAGTAGGGAATAACATTCTTTAAGGATCGTATATTTTGAAAAGTAATGATTATGCTATTTATGTTTATGGATATTATTATGTTGATATCAATTAGTTCATCGTTTCTCAAAGATCATACCTAAAAGAGATTACATGTTGGGTATCATGTCGCATCAAAAATTCTGTTTTTATCATTTACCGACTCAAGGACGAGAAGGAATTAAGCTTGGGGATACTGATACGTCTCCAACGTATCTATAATTTTTGATTGTTCCATCCTATTATATTATCAATCTAGGATACTTTATATGCTATTTTATATCATTTTGGGGAACTAACCTATTAACACAGTGCCTAGTGTCAGTTGTTGTTTTTTTTGCCTATTTTTGGTTTTCCGGGAAATCAGTACCAAACGAAGTCCAAACGCTACGAAACTTTTTGACGTTTTTTGGACAAAATATACCCTGGAAGCTTCGGAAGGGGTCAAGAAGCGAAGCGAGGAGACGGCAAGGCAACAGGGCGCGCCTAGGGGGGTAGGCGCACCATGTTAGCTTGTGGGCCCCTCGTGGCTCCGTATGACCTAATACCACCTCCATAAATTCTCTAAAATTGGGAAACCAACAGTGAACCACCCGAAACACTTTTTTCGTCGCTGCAAGTCTCTATTCCGACGGGAGCCCATCTGGAGACCTTTTTGGGTACTCTGCCGGAGGGGGAATCGATCATGGAGGCCTTCTTCATCAACCTTGCTACCTCCATGATGATGTGTGAGTATTCCACCACAAACCTAAGGGTCCATAGCTAATACCTAGATGGATTTCTCTCTCTGTGTGATCGTCAATACCATGTTGACCGTGATCTTCGCGGTGATCTATCCGATGTAATCCTCTTTTGCCGTGTGTTTTTGGGGATTCGATGAATTGTGGATTTATGATCAGATTATTCATTGAAAGTAATTGAGTCTTTTATGAATTCTATTATTCATGCTTGTTATAGCTTCGTATTTCTCTCCGATCTATCGATTTGGTTTGGCGAACTAGATTGATTTATCTTCAGCGGGAGTGGTGCGTTGTAATGGGTTCATTCTTGCGGTGCTGTATATCCAAGTGACAGAAAGGGACAAGACACGTATTTGTATTGTTGACATTAAGGATAAAACGACGGGGTCTGAACATATTGCTTGTCTTACTTTGTCTACATCATGTCAGCTTGCTCCAAGCATTACTCTGTTTGTCATGAACTTAATACCATAGATGCAGGCAGGAGTCAGTCGATTGGTGGAGCTATAGTAGTAGATGTAGAATCGTTTCGGCCTACTTGTTTATGGACGTGATGACTATATACATGATCATTACCGTGAATAACATGTCATAACTATGTGCAATTATGTTAATTGCCCAACAATAATTTGTCTACCCACCGTATGCTATGTCAAGAGAGAAGCCTCTAGCGAAAACTATGGCCCCCGGGTCTACTTAAACATAAATACAAAAACCCTAAAAATAGTTTGCTGCAATTTATTTACTTTTACTTTTATATCATCTATCTCTATCAAGATTTAATCGTCGCAAGTAACAAGTTCAAGGGGCTTGACAACCCTCTTGCCCATGTTGGGTGTAAGTGTTTGGTTTTATGTGTGTAGGTGTTGTCGAAGGGAGTTTACTTGGTTCTCCTATTGGTTCGATAACCTTGGTTCTTACTGAGGGAAATACTTATCTCTATTGTGCCGCATCTCCTCTCCTCTTCGGGGAAAATTCCAATGCAGCTCACAAGTAGCAGCGGCCATGCAACAGATGGCCCAGAGACCCAGAGATCCAGATCTAAATTGAAGCTTTGATGTATGTTGTCATCAATTACCAAAAAGGGGGAGATTGAAAGCACACTTGCTCCCTTGGTGGTTTTGGTAATTAATGTCAACATACATATTGGTGGACAAATAGTTTCCTCAAGCATATTTCAGGGATAGTTCAATTTAGGCAAGCTTATGGATGAATATGTGGACCCCTCAAGCTACAAAGGATAATGATTGGCAAAAACCTCCAAGACTCTACTTTTGATTTAGTGATCCAAGATCACATTGAGTCCATAGGAAAGCCAATACTATTTAGAGGGGATGAGGTTTTGATGATGACTCAATTGCTCAAGTGCTTAGCGATTTCCCACCAGAAACCCTCAACCACTTTCCCACATCATATCTGTCCCAAATCCCTAAGTTAAACTCGGTCCCACCGATCAATCTTATCCGAACCCACCGAGTCAACCAAGACAGAGCCATAAGCCAAACCCTAGAAACTCGGTAAAACTGAGATGGCATTCAGTCCCACCGAAGTGAAGTGACAAGGTTTCTGTAATCAGTTGAATTCATTTCGCAATCACCGAGATGAACCGATTGGAATTACCAAAACAGGGAATCTGCTTAAGCCATCACGAATCGGTCTCACTGAGTGGATTCACCTGGTCCCACCGAAAAGCCCAACGTTCGAATCTTTACACTGATCGTTCTCACCGAGATTTCATGTCGGTGTCACCGAGTTGTGCTTACAGTTTGTAACATTTGGATTTTTGGTGAAGGTTGTATATACCCCTCCACCACCACCTTCTCTTTGAGAGCAGGAAGGACGAAGCATACACCTTCCATATCCATTTTCTGAGAGAGAACCACCTACACTTGTGTTGAGATCAAGGGATTCCATTACAACCATATGATCCTTGATTTCTAGCCTCCCCGAGTTGCTTTCCACCCAATCTCTCTCTTCTACCAAGCCAAAATTCTGTTAGAGAGTGATTGGGTTTTGAGGAGACTATCTTTTGAAGCACAAGAGCAAGGAATTCATCATCGACACAACATCTATTACCTTTTGGAGAGTGGTGTCTCCTAGATTGGTTAGGTGTTGCTTGGGAGCCTCCAAATCGTGTGGAATTGAACCAAGAAGTTTGTAAGGGCAAGGAGATCGCCTACTTCGTGAAGATCCACACCGAGTGAGGCTAGTCCTTCGTGGACGTATGCCATGATGGCATAGACAAGGTTTCTTCTTCATGGACCCTTCATGGGTGGAGCCCTGCATGGACTCGCGCAGCCGTTACCCCCTGTGGGTTGAAATCTCCATCAATGTGGACGTACGATAGCAACGCCTATCAGAACCACGCCAAAAATCACTGTGTCTTCATTGCGTTTGATCTTCTCATTTCTACCTCCCTATACTTTCTTGCATTTGCATGATATTTACTTTCCCTGCTCAATCTCTAGATATGCATGTGTAGAAAATATTGGTTGTGACCTGACTTGTGCTAAAAACTGCCTAAATTCCAAGAGAACTAAAAATTAGTCTTTTGCCATGTTAAGTGTCTATTCACCCCCCCTCTAGACCATTTTTCTCGATCCTACAAGTGGTATCAGAGCTTTCGTCTGCATTGTTTCTGTTTAACCACCACTGGAGGAAGATGGATGTGTCTACTTTAGGGAGTCTTAGATGTAGAATATCTATTCTCAATGGAGAGTATTATAACTACTGGAGAGATAAAATGCTTGATATATTTGATGAATTTAACTTGAGCAAGTATGTTCATAGCCCCTATGTGCCTCCCATTGATCCCTTGCATCCAACTCCCGAGGAAGAAATTGACATGCTTCGTAATCTTAGAACTATCAATCTCATCATTAGAAGATTACCTAAAATTGTGCTTAATTGTATGCAAAACTTTGTGTGTGCTTACACTTTATGGAAAGATTTGGAAAGGAGATATCCAAACTTTTCTCTAAAGAATCTTGATGAAATTCTTCATAATACTATTGCTTTCCACAAGTTGAAGCCTAGGGATCCTAAGTTTGATGAATGTCTATTTGAGCTTTGTGATCTTATGTGTGTTAAATGAAGTGTTAGGACAATCAACAATATCATCTTAGAAGCCATTCACATTCATAATATTAAGCATTGTCATGATCACGAATCTAAGGACTTATTCACCCTTCGTGATGAGGGCACCCCAAATGATGATGATGGTGTGGAACATGGCTACTATGATGAAGATGAGGAGTTTGACATCGAATATGAAAAGACTATGAAGAATCTTAGTCTCATGGCTAACCTTAAAAACTACATGTCCGAAGGAAAAGAGTGGATTCTCGATAGTGGATGCATCGATCACATGACCGAAGATAAAAACATGTTCAGTGAGCTTACAAGAAATGACGGACCACACAAGTACGTGACTTTTGGAGACAATTCCAAGGGTAATGTACTTGGGCCTTGGTAAGGTGGCCATATCACATGACAACTCCATTCAAAGTGTAATGCTCGTTGAATCCCCTGGTTACAATCTTCTTTCCGTATCTAGACTTGCCGACTTCGGTTTCAATGTGCTATTTACTAAAGTAGATTGCCAAGTGTTTCGTCGATATAATCATAACATGGTCTTTACCGGTATTCGTAGAGGTGATCTATACATTGTCGGTTTCACTAAAAGAGCCCAAACCCATACATGTCTAAAAGAGCCCAACCCCGTACATGTCTCATTGCAAAATCTTCTAAAGGTTGGTTATGGCATAGAAGGCTAGGATATGTTGGCATGTGTAATCTAGAGAAACTTATCAAAGGAGACCATATTCTTGGTATTACAGATGTTATCTTTGACAAAGATAGACGTGTAGGGCTTGTTAAGCAGGAAAACAAGTCGGAGGAAGTCATCCCGTGAAAAACATCATGACAACAAGATGACCACTCGAGCTACTTCACATGGATCTTTTCGGTCCTAATGCTTATAAGAGTCTCGGTGGAAACTCTTTTGGTTTAGTCATTGTTGATGACTTTCCAGATTTACGCGAGTGTTCTTTCTTGATGATAAGTCACACGTACAAAATAGCTTCAAGAGCTTTGCCCGGAAGGCCCAAAATCCGTTTGAAGTGAAGATCAAGAATGTTTAGAGCAATAATGAATCGGAGTTCAAGAACACTAATGTGAATACCTTTCTTGATGAAGAAGAGATCTCATACTTAGAGCATCTCTAGCACATCCTGAATCCGCGCGTCCCACAAACACATATAAGGGATCCCGCAAACGAATTTTACGGGACGAAACACGCATAGACAGAACAGATCCCGAATTTGGATAGGAAATCAACACGATTTTGAAAGTTTGCAGTGTGCGCCAAATTAAACATAGTCGGAGTTCGCTGGAGAGGATAAACATAGTTCATACAACTTAATTATACATAGTAAAACTAGAAATTACGGGGTCTACTTCTACATCGCCGGGCTTCTATGCATCGCCCTCGTAGTCTTTGTCACTACCTCGACGGGCAGCTCGCCTCCGTGGAAGGTGTTGTAGATGAGCTGCCCGGAGAGACGGGTTTGGAGCTGGTACTCCCCCCGAAGCGCCGGAAGCTGCGCAGCCGCAACGGCATCTCCGGCGACGGCGGCGGCCCTTGCCTCCACGAAGGCCCGCTCGACCGCGCGTTGCCGCTGGAGGGCCGGGTCGAACATCCGGCCGCAACGCCGGAAGGTCTTCCACGCCTCCGACCTAGATCCGGCGCTGCGGGATCTCGCACCGTGCGTGCGCGCCGCCTCCCGTTGCTTGTCCGACACGTGAGTGCAGAGGCCGGAGCCGCCGGTCTCGTCGTGGTTGCGGCCCTTGCGGCCGGTGAAGCTGCCGCGGCCACCGAGCCCCCGGTGGCACCCCCAACCCCCGCGCCGCCAGAAACTGTCGCCGCCTTCACGCCCAGCACTAGCGGATGCCATCGCCTTAATGATCCGGTGGCTGGAGGGGAAGAGATTTGTGACCGGAGGGGAAGGGATTTCTCGCTGGAGGGGATGAAATCGCGGCGGAGGTGGCTACGGGATTTGGAGGACGGGAACCCTAAGTCCCTCCGGCGCCCAAATATATAGCGGAATCGGGGGCGGTTTACGGGCCGCCTCTAAAAATTTTGCGGGCCATTCAGAGGATCTGCGTGGGTCTTTTTTTAAACCGTCCCGTATAAGGTCTCACAAAACGCAGTTCGCCGGACTTATACGAGGATCTACTAGAGATGCTCTTAGATGTGAGGTATTATTTCACATTTAGATGAGATATAGTCAAACCCATTTACTTGAGCCCTTTGGAACACGAAACATGATGTTACAATTATGATATTCTACAAATTATATGTGATTTTCAAGTTTATAATCCAAATATTTAGAACAATATCAGCGGCCCAGCAGAAGTTGTTTACAATCAAAATCACCGTGCGTTCTTTGCCTGGACGTGGTCGCCACACGCCCGACGCACGCGCCGGTGGACGTGCCCCCGAGCAGTGGGGGATCTGGCGCCGGTGCCAGGGCACGGCACGTCCCGGCGCCAGGCCCGCCATGGCAAACTACCCAAATCCGACACCATCACCAACCCACCATCATCAGTCCGTCACCGTCTGTGCGACCTCCGGATCCTCGAACCCGCCTCGCCTACCCCCTCCCGTCCTTTTCTTACCGCGCCCCGGCTCCGCTCACCCACCTGCCACCTCCCGCTCCGCCGTGACGCGGCGGATCCCAGAAAAGAAATCCCCCACCACTCCGCTTTCGACGCGAGGATCGCCCGACCGGCGAGCGAAACCGCGCCACCAACCGGCGACCGCTCGGGCAGGCAAGCCGCGGCCCGCCTCGGTCTCTCCGGCAGACAATCCGCGTCACCCCCGTCGCAATTCGGCGGCCAGACCCAGGCAAATTGCGTCCTTTTCTCGTCTTCTTCCTCCCGGTTAGTTATAACCTGCCTGCCCATCCTTGGAACAACCGAACGAGTCAGACAGTAGTGGTGGCTTGCGCGGCTGGCCTTGGTTTTGCTTGCGGCGAGAAGCGAGGGGCAGAGGAGGAGGAGGAGGAGCCGAGGAAGCAATGGGCGGAGCGGAGGACGGGACGCACGCGGCGAACGGGCACGCCAATGGGGGCGTGGAGGACAAGGTGGACGAGCTGCGGCGGCTGATGGGGAAGGCCGACGGGGACCCGCTCCGGATCGTCGGCGTCGGGGCCGGGGCCTGGGGCAGCGTCTTCTGCGCGCTCCTGCAGGACGCCTACGGCCACCTCCGCGACAAGGTGCAGCTCCGCATCTGGCGCCGCCCCGGCCGCGCCGTCGACCGCGCCACCGCCGAGCACCTCTTTGAGGTCATCAACGCGCGCGAGGACGTCCTTCGCCGCCTGATCCGCCGATGCGCCTACCTCAAGTACGTCGAGGGCCGCCTCGGGGACCGCACGCTCTACGCCGACGAGATACTCAGGGACGGCTTCTGCCTCAACATGATCGACACGCCGCTCTGCCCGCTCAAGGTCGTCACCAACCTGCAGGAGGCCGTCTGGAACGCTGACATTGTCATCAACGGCCTGCCGTCCACGGAGACGAGGGGCGTGTTTGGTGAGATTGGGAGGTACTGGAAGGAGAGGGTTAATGCCCCCGTGATCATCTCGCTCACGAAAGGGATAGAAGCATCTGTGGATCCGGTGCCGCGGATCATAACTCCAACACAGATGATTTGCAATGCAGGTGAGTTTCTTATCTTCTTTTTCCTCCAATCATAATTTCCTCTTCTTTCTTCACTGAAGAATTTGTGTTGTCCTCTGTTGATGGTGGGTTAATATTGTCCTCTGTACTTGGTGGATTGCTGTTTGCCCTCAATTGTTGGTGTCGGTTCCCCTCCATGGGTACAAATTTGTAGCTATCAGCCTTTTTAATCTGGTACCTGCTAACTATGACAGACAGTTATCAAACTTTAGTTGAATTGTCATCATGAGTTATGATAAATTTAGGATGCAACCTATTGTGTTCCTGACAAAATATTGATGTTGAATTGCAGGAGATAAATCCGTACATGGTTCTTGGTAAAAATCTATCCAAAAATGCTTTTTTGCTCATTGTATTATATGTTTAAACTGAATTCATTACAATGGCTTGCTAAATACTGGTGCACTGCTATGGACGTTAATGTGTGTGCATTGCTGCATGAGTTTGTGTCATCGCAGTCCCTAACTTCTTGCAAATAAAAAAAATCTCAAAATCTACATCAATCATATCAACTGATCGAAAATTATAAGACATCTGTCTACTACTAATATATGATAATTGCGGTAATTAATTCCTTGGCAACTTAAGAGGTAATATCTGTGTGTAAATGGACCGCCACAAACTCAGGTATTTATAAGAGTATATAAGACTACAGGCTAAGGTATATGTAACCTTCTGTAAGTTTCATATAGAGGGGACATAACTAATTATTGAGCTTGCAGCTAAGTAATTTATAGTATCTTCTGTTGCTTATCGATGCTCTTAGCCAATATCTGTTTTTGGTTAGCAGGCTCTCCCTGAATGAATAGCTTACTCTAATTTCATGCTTCTACACACTAAAAAATGCAACATTTTGGTCAACTGTTGTTGATCTCAGTTTAGAATTCTAAGTTCGATGCGGTGTGTGCTGAGTATCTTGCTTTGTTTCCAGCATTTTCCTTTTGCCTATTTAACTCTGTATGTGATTTATGGACTATTGGTCTTTATTGCAGCTAAGGTTCCGTTGGATAATGTTCTATATCTTGGTGGCCCTAATATTGCGTCTGAAATATACAATAAAGAATATGCGAATGCTCGTATTTGTGGGACTGACAAATGGAGGAAACCTCTTGCTAAATTTTTGAGGCAGCCTCATTTTATTGTCTGGGATAATAGTGATCTCATCACTCATGAAGTCATGGGAGGTTTGAAAAATGTGTACGCCATTGGTGCTGGTAAGTTATGTTCGTATGTCTCACTGCTTTTGTCATATTTGTGACCGCTATAGGTTTGTAAAGGCCATGCACTGTTCTAAACTTTGGATTAATTTGCTACCATAACACAATGTTACACTATGTCCTCAATAGGTAGTAACTTGCATCATGTTATCATGCATTAATTCCAACGAATCACAGTATCCCAAGGGGAAAAAAAATACACTAGTTAGTTACAGTATATTTTAGCTGCCAACACCCAGAAGAAAGATCCACCGGAAAAGAAATGTTTAAATATCTGTTGGCTTCTTGCATGTGCCTAATCGATCACCCTCTACCTGTACTGTTAATTGACATAATCTTCAGTTAGTTTGCTGAACATTGTGTTATCTTGCAGGTATGGTGGCAGCACTAACCAATGAGAGTGCAACCAGCAAGTCTGTTTACTTTGCACTTTGCACATCCGAAATGATCTACATCACCCACCTTCTGGAAGAAGAACCTGAAAAACTTGCTGGACCATTATTAGCTGACACTTATGTCACATTGTTGAAAGGTCGTAATGCTTGGTATGGGCATATGTTAGCTAAAGGGGAACTGACTCTGGAAATGGGTGATAGCATAAAAGGCAAAGGGACAATCCAGGTTTGCCATTTTGATTGTTATCCGAATTTTCAAGTGCTGCCACAAACCTCAAGCCATACTAAATTGTGTTAACAATTCATTTCAGGGTGTCTCTGCGGTCGATGCATTTTATAAACTTCTCAGTCAGGATAGTTTGAGTGTAATACATCCAGAAGCCAACAAATCTGTTGCGCCAGTTGAGATGTGCCCCATCTTGAAAACACTTTATAAAATTTTGATCAAGAGGTAATAATCCTTTTTTTTCATGATATAACAAAAGCCCTTGTGAACTAGTTAGATTGCATGTTTATTGGATTAGCTTCAAAAATACTTTCTATTGGATTTATCCATAACTACCCAGATATAAGAACAATTTATTTCAGTAGGCATACAGATATGCTTATTCTCTTGGCCGATTGGTATTTCCAGTATCATGATGCTATATTGTACGCTAGTAAAGGTATGCAGCCATAAACTGTGCTGATTTGTTTACTCATGTGCACAGAGAACTTCCTACTGAGTCGATTCTTCAGGCTATAAGAGATGAGTCAATGTGTGATCCGCGTGAAAGAATTGAGATGGCACGGGGCCAGTCACTCTACCGACCATCTATTCTTGGTCAACCAAATGGAGATGTGAAAGCTTAGACAGATTCTCCTATCGTTTTCCTTCTTTCTGTTAGTCGCTAGACTTTTTCGAAGCCCTATGTGCTCTTGTATATTCAGCTGCTGTTGCTGCTTCTGCTGCTGTTGTTGTAACATTAGTAAGTTCAGTTAAAAACTTTAGTTGACTATTTTGAGGAAGATGTGTTCAGTGTGTTAGTAGCTTGATGTGGTTCACACCATCTTGTGTATATAGAACGATTTAATAATGCTATTATTCTATAATATCCTATTTGAATGGGAAAAAAAGGTACAATCATATATTGTGCTTCAAATAGGGGACCACTTTGTACGGATATTTTGCGCTTCTTATGAATGATATATCCTCTCTTTTTTTACAGATTTGTTTACCTATTCGAACAAATGTGATCTGAAGTTGCAGGTTTTATCATTTCGATAGTTTCCAGAAACCATTGTGATGTATTGCAATAACCAGTGACTAGTCTTCCTACAAAATTGGATCTGAGATTATATCATCGGGCAAATCGGGCAAATATCTGTGAGGATAAAAAAAGAGAGGACAAAAAGAGGCTAACAAAAAAAAAGAACGAAAAGAGAGAGGGGCCGGGGGGGGGGGGGGGGGGGGGGGGGGGAGGGGGGGGGGGGTGGGTGCACTACTATCCTTTTATCGCACGTCACACGTGTGCTTCAAAGTAGCACTATGTATTTTATATAGAGTCTTCATGATCTATATTTTCTTGTGCTAGTGGGATTTTTACACTATTAGAACTTAACTTGCATAATCCGATGACGACCTCTCTCAAAATGCTCGAGGTCTTCATGAGCAAGTAAGTTGGATGCACACCACTTAGCTGCATATAAAGAGCTTTTATATACTTGTATCTCTAGTGCATTCGTTGCATGACAATCTCAACTCCTCATATTGCCATCGATTGTAAGGCTTCTCCATTGCCTAACGATCTAGTCTTTGTTGACGCGAGACTTTCTTTTACCTTTTAATATTCCGTACTAATCCCTATCATCATTCTCTTTGCCATCCAAAGTGCTAACACCATGGCTCACGCTCAAGTATTGCGTGAGAGTTGAAAAAGGTGAAGCGAGAAAATTATGATTTAATTGTTTGTTTTGGCACCGGGTTGTTCATAATTCGTCATGCTTATTGTCATTAAGTGTATAGAGATCACGTTCTTTAGCATCTTTAATTTTCAAAGCCAATAATTGTTTACTTGCATGTTTGTGTATTATCATTTTGATGATGTCAAATTGATAGACTATTATACCATGATTACATCATTTGATCAAGGACATGTTAGGTAGCATTCAACATCAAAAATCCTTTGCTTTATCATTTACCTATTCGAGGATGAACAGGAATTAAGCTTGGAGATGCTGACATGTCTCCAATGTATCTATATTTTTTATTGTTAAATGCTACTCCCTACATTCCTTTATATAAGGTGTATTTGTTTTATGATAAAATTTCACAATGTAAGGTGCATTTCGTTCAATTTCTCACAATTCCATTTTTAGCCCTCCAGAAACAAGGAATGTATCTCTCTCCTGATTTCTTGTATCTCTCCTTATAGGGAAAGAAGGAAAGTATCTCTCTCTTGATCGCCTGTATCTCTTCTTTTCGTTGCCTAATTGATTTACTTGCTGATAATCAACAAATTAACCATGGGTGTTTATGTCATAAATTCTTTAAAATTATGTGCCTTGGTCACCGTCCTAGAAAATATATACCTTACATAAAGGAATGAAGAGAGTATTATATTATCACTTTCATATGCTTTTTTATATCTTTTATATTATTTTTTTGGGCTAACCTATTAATTTAGTACCTACTGTCAGTTCCTGATTTTTTTTTGTTTGCTTTTGGTTTCGTAGAAAAATCATATCTAGGAAGATCCAAACACGATGAAATTTTACGATGATTTTTTACAGAAAGTAAGAGACCCTAGAAGCTTCGGGAGAAGACCAGATGATGGACACACGACCCACGAGCCTAGGGGTGGGGCCTACTCCCTGACCGCGCCACCCAGGCTTGTGGGGCCCCTGTTGCTCCGTTTGGCCTAATCCTGGCCTATAAATTCCCAATATTCCCGAAACCCTCAGAGATATAGAAGAGATAATTTATCGCCGCCGCAAGCCTCCATCCCGAAGAGATCCCATCTGGAGCCTTGTTCTGGAGCTTTGCTGGAGGGGGAAACCACCACGGGAGGCATCTTCATCAACCTTGCTGCTTCGATGATGATCTGTGAGTAGTTCTTTCAGGACCTATGAGTCCACTGTAGTAGCTAGATGGCTTCTTCTCTCTCTTTTTTGGATCTTCAATACAATGATCTCTTATGAGATCAATCCGATGTATTCTTATGGTGTGTTTGTTGGGATCAGATGAATTGTGGATTTATGATCAAATTGTTCATTGAATATAATTGATTCTTTTGAGGTTTATTTGTAGTATATAATTAAGTAGCTATGTGTGCTTTTCAAGTTATTTGTCTTCTCTGGCTAAGACAAATGTGTAATTCTTCAGAGGGAGTGGTGCATAGTAGTGGGTTCAATTTCATGGCGATCTTTACCAGCGACCAGAAGGGGCAAAGGTACATGATGTGTTGTTGCTACTAACGATAAAACGACATGGATTGATCTTATTGCTAGGTTTCTTTGTGTTTATATCATGTCATCTTGCTTATTGCGTTACTCTGTTTATTGCAAACTTAACACTTTGAGATCCATGTTGGATAGCGGTCTTGGGGTGGAGTAATAGTAGTAGATGAAGTTAGATTAATGATCTACTTAACACGACATGATGCCTATACAAGGTTATGCCATGAAGATGATAGTTATGAATAGATACTTTTCTGTCATTTGCCCAACAATATTTTTTTTACCATGCCATTACCTTCTTTTGAGAGAGTTGCCACTAGTGAACCTATGACCCCCGAGTCCATTCTCTATTATTATTTGTGTTGCTCAATTGCTCTTTACTATTTTGTCGTTTACCCTATCATTATCTATCACTATTTGCGTTTATCCTTGTGACTAGCAAGACAAGGGGCTTGACAACCCCCTTGCCAATTTAGGTGCAAGCATTTGTTTTTGTTTTTGTGTAGGTGTTGTTTATCTTGTTAGCTTGGAGACTCGTACTGCTTTGATAAACCGCGCTCCAAGCAGAGCAATTCTTGTAGTGAGAATTTGCAGAAAAGTGTCAAGTCACAACTCGGTTGTACGAAATGAATAGGAGTTAATGTGTCGGACTTATGTTTTGACCAACAAAGAAGCAAATCGCGATGATTAGACAATGCTAATGAAATATGTTGTGCTTGGAAGTGCCGGAGCAAAAAGGCAGAGTCCAAATGAAATTGGTTTGACAGTTCAGAATGGAATTGCCTTAGCAATTCAGAGCAAAATGAACAATGGTTCCCAATAGTTACAACTGGGTTTGATATATGAGTATGAATAACCATATGTCTCTTAGTTGTACCATAAGAAAAACTTTGGAGGTACCGAATCTTATATAGATAGGTCGGCTAGGGAGTGGATTTTGAATAACTTTGGCTTAGGATCTGTCTTGGAGTTCAACCCAAAGTATTTGCTTGTGCCCCTCTTCATCGTACGGTTGTCCTATACTCAAATGTGGATCTTGAATTTACTAAAAGCCTAGAAAACTAGTCCTTGAGTACATACTAAAAGCCGAAAATATGTCTTGGAGTAAATACTAAATGCTTGAGTATGACAACAATGATAGACATTTTTTTGTGGGGTCACCAATGATCTTCCATTAATCGCCAAGGACATGCATATGAAAATTTGTCCAAATCCCGGAAATAAGCTCATTGATATCATTAGTACTTTTAGGTGGGTTTCTCAAAAATCATCAAAAACCCTATGGTATATAATGGAGATGCACTTTCAACTAGGGAAAATCAGTCACTCTTGACCCGAAAGCCAATGCGCTGAGCACTGCGCATATTGCTCCTCAGTGTGTACCTGTTTCGCATTAGACTCTAGGGGGGAAGTGAAGGCCACTGCGGGCTTCAAGTTTCCCTCCCGTGTGTGTGTGTGTGTGTGTGTGTGTGTGTGTGTGTGTGTGTGTGTGTGTGTGTGTGTGTGTGTGTGATTTTGTTCCCCTGGATCCCCATCGGTGCACATGCTCTTTTCATGGTAGACCTGCTAATGTTGCATGCGACACTGGAAGGGTATTTCCCATCTTAAGTGTTTTGGTGTTGTTGAAAATGCAATGTGCGGTCTAACCGTGTGCCCAAGCTTCATAGGTATCCTCTCTATGGCATAAGACGGTTGGGCACCCCTCTGGATAAAAAGAGTGAAGATGACATTTTTGACATGTTTCATTCTTTGGTCGTAGAAAATCCATACTATTAAGAGGGGTTCCGCATTGGAATGTACGGGTGAATCAAACACGAACACAAACATATATTGTACCCACGATATTGACTTCTGTTTAGAGGAGAGAGACCCTTATCTAACATGTGCAGAGAATCATGCCCGGAGCGGTTGTACCGTACGTGACACCGTTGTACCGCTCCCTCTGTTGAGTGGTCATGGTAGCTACTGCCCTGGCGATTGTACCGGGTGCGAGAGCGGTTGTACCGGAATGTTTATATAAGGTTCAACCGGGCAACACACCGGCCCAACCACCACGAAACGGTGATTCCTTTCGGATAGGGCAGTGGTACCCGACGGTAGCTGCCCGGTTGTTCTGGTAGTTGTTTAATTACCGATACAATAGGGGTCCTAGACAGTTGTACTGCTCGGGACTTAGCAACTTCTGATGGTGCTCTCGGATGGTTGTACCGATGCCGGTACGGCCCCAACCACCATGAGTAGGGTGATTCCACTTGGGTTTGGGTGCGGTACTAGGAAGTGGTCGACTGATTCTTCCGGTTGTTCTGCATGCTCAAGCCATCGCCTCTGCCAGCCATGGTGATGCCTACCAAGCTCCCTTGCAACTCCGGGACGCCGTCGTGCGTCATTGTCAGTTGCACCTCCTTTTGGACCTTCTAAAAGAGCATGGTGCCCCCATGTGTGGTTTCTATAATTGATGACAATTCCTATGGACTAATGGTTGCTTTGAGTTATTCTTTAGGGTTTGTCCATATGCATTTCTTCAATACCAGTTGTTTGTTTCAAGGTTATAAAAAGGAGATTATGTGTTGACCAAGGTGTTATTCAAGGAATTATCCAAAGATTGGTCATGTGAGAGTTCAGCTTATTGCAAGTATGTCTTGAAGAAGAAGATTGTGTGATCATTCATGTTGACCTTCAAGACATCATCTTTATGAAGAGAGAAAACAAGAAACACCAGAGCGAAGAACCACCGGAGGGGAGCCACCTATGGGCCACAAGCCAACAGGGCGCGGCCACCCCCCTTAGGCGTGCCCTGTT
Organism: Elymus sibiricus; assembly: GCA_039707655.1. NCBI lineage: Eukaryota > Viridiplantae > Streptophyta > Magnoliopsida > Poales > Poaceae > Elymus > Elymus sibiricus. The sequence continues at coordinate 382,996,570 of CM077667.1, read as the reverse complement.
AGCTTGTGGGGCCCACGTGGCTCCGGTTGACGTGATTCCAATGCTAAAAAATCTTATAAATCGAGAACCCCTGAAAGTTAACCTCGAACTTCCGCTCCGCCGTCGCAACTTTCTGTATCAAAGAAAAACCCATCTGGAGTCTTTCTGGTACCCTGCCGGAGGGGAAATCATCACCGGTGGCCACATTCATCATCCCGACGGAGGCCATGACAAGGAGGGAGTAGTTCACCCTCGAGGCTGAGGGTATGTACCAATAGCTATGTGTTTAATCTCTCTCTCTCGTGTTCTTGAGATGGCACGATCTTGATGTATCGCGGACTTTGTTAATATAGTTGGATCATATGGTGTTCTTCCCTTGCTATCTTGTTGTGATGAATTGAATCTTTCCCTTTGAGATTTTGTTATGTCGGATTGTATATTAGATTTGAGATCACCTGATGTATGTCTTGCATGTGGATACCTGTGGTGACAATGGGGTGTTCTATTGATTTACTTGATATATGTTTTGGTACTCAACTTGCGGATTCCTGTGGTGACAATGGGGTAATCTATGCATATGGGTTGATACACGTTCTTGTCCTACTTTCTCCGATAGAAATCTTGGGGTGCTCTTTGAAGTTCTTTGTGTTGGATTGAATATGATGAATCTGAAATTGTTTGATGCATGTCGAATAATTAACCCACGGATACTTGAGGTGACATCGGAGTATCTAGGTGACATTAGGGTTGATTGATATGTACAATAGGTGTTATTTTACTACGAACTCTAGGGTTGTTTGTGACACTTATAGGAATAGCTCAAAAGATTGATCGGAAAGAATAACTTTGGGGTGGCTCTACTACCTACAACAATTTCATCTTATGTTCTCCGCTACTTATGAACTTTGGAGTGATTCTTTGTTGCACGTCGAGGGATGATCAGATGATTCTATTATGTTAGCATTGTTGAGAGATTGCACTAATGAAAGTATGAACCCTAGGCCTTGTTTCCAAGCATTAATATACCGTTTTTCTCGTTGTTTGGTATTTGTTACCTTTCTCTTTTTATATTTTCAGATTACAAAAACATATTTCTACTATCCATATTGCACTTGTATCACCATCTCTTGGCCGAACTAGTGCACCTATACAATTTGCCATTGTATTGGGTGTATTGGGGACACAGGAGATTTCTTGTATTTGATTACAGGGTTGTTTGAGAGATACCATATTCATCCTACACCTCCCACGGATTGATAAACCTTAGGTCATCCACTTGAGGGAAATTTGCTGCTGTCCTACAAAACTCTACACTTGGAGGCCGAACAACGTCTACAAGAATAAACTTGCGTAGTAGACATCAAGCTATTTTCTGGCGCAGTTGCCGGGGAGGTGAGTGCTTGAAGGTATATCTTTGGATCTTGCAATTAAATCTTTTAGTTTCTTGTTTATCACTAGTTTGGTTTATAAAAGAAAACTAAAAAATGGAGTTTAGGTTGCCTCAATTGCTTCATCTTTTTAATGTCTTTCGTGAAAATGATGGTTCGGAAAATTGTGCTCAATTGTTAGAGGAGAATTTATAAAAAAGCTTAATGTGAAATCCTACAATGATGAGTATGATAGCAATATTGTTAGTATGAATTCTATGAATATCCATGATGCTAATGATATGCAAAGCCACAAGCTTGGGGATGCAATGTTGTATGAAGATGATAATTTTACTTCCCCTACTTTCAATGATCAAATTTGTTATGATGATTGCATGCCTCCTATTTATGATGATTGGAATTTTTATGAAAGTGGGTTTGGAAGAGTGTCAACTTTAGATGATTAGTATCCCACTATTTTGGAGGGTGTTGAATCTTATTATAACGATAAAAGTGGATTTGGAGAGGTCATGACTTTATTTAGTAATGATTTCACTTTCCTGGAAGAGGTTTCAATTGATTATGATGAGAACCAAGTTGCTACTTATGATGATTATTGTGATGATACTTATGTTATAAAAAGTAGTGCTGACTATTATTATAAAACTTGTCACAATTATTAATACACTTTTTCTGAACATTACTCTTTTAATGTGGAAACAATTTATAGCATTGGAGTCTCCTATGATACTCCCACTATTATGTATGAGAAGTTTGCTTGTAGGGAGAGTAATAAATTTTCTATGCTTGTGGATCATGAAAAGAATGCTTTATGTGATACTTATATTGTTGTATTCCTTCATGATTCTACTAAAAAATATTATGAGAGGGGAAGATATGCTTATGTATATTTCAACAATATCAAGTTTTCTCTCTATCTGTTCAAAGTTTTGAAGTTATTCTTGTTTTGCCTTCCTATGCAAGTTGATACTTGATACAATAATTTTTTTGCTAGAAAAATCCCTATGCATAGGAAGTGGATTAGAATTAAATGTGCTTGCCATGTGCTTCATGATGCTCCCATTGTGTTTCAATTCTTTACTTTTATGTGAGCATCATAGAAATCATCATGCATAGCTAAAAAGGCTTTAAAGAAAAGCGCTTGTTGGGAGAGAACCCAATATTTATACTTTCTGTTTTTGTGTGTTAACATGATTAAGATACTGTAGTAATCATGTTTTGTGCCTTTTTTCATAAAGTGCCAAGTAAAGCCTTGGGGATTGTGTGTATACTTGCTAGTTTGATTCTGTGCAAAAACAGAAACTTTTATGTTGAGTGCATAATTTCTCTGATTTTACTGGAGAGTCAAACAATTCTGAATTTTTTACAAATTTTTCTATGCAAATTCTCTGCGTTTTCCTAATTTTTTAGAATTTTTAGAGATACGGAAATATGGATTTCATTCACATCTTCACGGACTGTTCTGTTTTTGACAGATTCTGTTTTGCATGCATAGTTTGCTTGTTTTAGTGTTTCCATAGCTTATATTTAGTGGTATAAATGAGGGGAATGATATAATACAGTAGATATTATTTGGTAAAAATTATGAATCTTGTCTTGACAGTACCTAAGTGAATGATCTATCTTTATTACACAAACCCATCTCACGAAGTTCCGTTAAGTTTTGTGTGATTGAAGTTTTGAAATTTTGGGTGAGATACCGATATGAGGAGAATAAGGAGTGGAAAGAACCTAAGATTGGGGATGACCAAGGCACACCCAAGGTAATATCCAAGGAAGACTCAAGCGTCTAAGCTTGGGGATGACCAAGGCACCCCCAAGGTAATATCCAAGGAAGACTCAAGCGTCTAAGCTTGGGGATGCCCCGGAAGGCATCCTCTCTTTTGTCTTCAACACTATCGGTATATCTTACTTAGAGTTATATTTTTATTCGTCACATAATATGTGTTTTGCTTGCAGCGTTATTTTATTTTGTTAAATTTGCTTGCTGTAATTTATAATCTTGTTTTCCAATAAAAAGTTCCAAGAATTGCCTTTTAGGATGCTTGAAGCATGTTTGATGTCTGCTGTGTAAAAACAGAAACTTTTGTTGTAGTGTTTGAATTTTCATATTTTACTGGAACGAGGAAAGTTTTTGAAATTTTTACACAGTATTGTCATATAATATTTTTATCATTTCTTAATTTTTCAGAATGTTTAGAGTTACATAAGTGCACTTTGTAAATTAATTGCTACAGACTGTCCTGTTTAGACAGATTGCTGTCATAATTTTGTTATCTACTTCTCTTATAGTTTTCATGACTTATATTGGTAGATATAAATTGTGGAAATGATAGTATACAGTAGATAATGTTTGAAAATTATTATGCAACTTGTCTTGGAAGTACATAAAGAGTTGATTTATTCTTATGTGCACTAACCTATCTCACGAGTTCTTTTCAAGTTTTGTGTGGATGAAGGTTTTGAGACCTAGGTGATACCGTGATATGAGAGGAATTAACGAGACACAAGAGCTCAAGCTTTGATGCCCAAGGCTCCCCAATTCAATATTACAAGAATTCTCAAGGATCTAAGCTTGGGGATGCTACGCTTCCCACCTCTCTTCATCAGCAATTATCGGTTAGCCTATGTTGATCCTAAGTTTTTATTCGTTCACATGATGCGTGCTATTCTCGGAGTATATTTTTGTTTTGTTTGCTATTTGAATAAAATATCAGATCTGAAAATCTTTATTGAGAGAGAGAATCCTCACATAGCTACTTGATTGTTTAACTACTCATTGTTCTTCACTTATATCTTTTGAGAGTAGTTTGATGTGCTTCACTTTTATCCCAAGAGTAAATTGTGAATGAATGAAATAGCGTAAATCTGGAATTATAAATGTGCTCTATTCTTAGTAGCAGGCTCACTTTGGTTTAGAAAGTAAAATCTATTGAAGTTTGACAATACCAATATTGGTCATACAAGCAATTCATGAACGACTATTATAAGAAAGATAACTTTCACATACAAATACATTATCTTGGACATCTTTTATGATTGTGAATACCCATTAATTATTTTCAACCTTGATCAAACTGCCGAAGTTGGACAAGGAAGACAACGTAATGGTTATGTTTGGGTATATTTGCATAGAGGTTATATTGTTATGGATCCTCCAACATGTGGTGCTTGTTTAGAACCTTTTGCTAGCCAAAACTTCGTACTAAGTAGAGATACTACTGGTACATCCAAATCCTCGAGCCAAGTTTCTTCCATGAGAGTCCACCATACCTACCTATATATGGTATTTCACTGCCATTCCAAGTAAATTTTCACGTGCCACCTCTAAACATTCAAATAAACATCCGTTTTGTGTGCTCGTACTGCTCATGGAGCGACGGGCGGTCATTATCTTCCATGCTAAGCGGGTTATTCTCAAGATGAGTGTTTATTCACTTGTCATTGCATGAGAGAGGCTGGTAAAAGGATGCCAGTCCTACATAATACAAAAATAAATAAACAAGAACTCCCCCTAGAAAGTTGATTGTTTGGATGGCACCCATGGATTCGGTCAGCCACGTGATACTTGTGATCTGCGTTGAATTTTCCGTGAAGAGGAACGGGTAATTGCAACACAAGTGGGTAAGTATTTCCCTCAGTTATGAAACAAAGGTTTATCGAACCAATAGGAATAGGTTTTTTTTACATCTGTTCCCCTGGTTCCTTAGCTCTACTCATTCATCCCCACGCTCTTAACATTTGCTCACTTTTCCCCACTCCTTTGTCCGAAACCCTTAGAAATGGTCACACCGGGGGATGCCGTCGGGTCAATGGTTTGACCGTTAACTACTGACGAGTGGGGCCGCGCTGGACGATGTCGCCCGTTGGACCTGACGAGCGAGTCCGGCCCGCCCCATTTCCGGCCACAAGGACGCCGAACGGACGCGCACGTGCTTTCTCCTTGTCCGCTTCGGGGACGCGTGGCGGCCTTCCAACTACCCCCACGTCCCAAAGAAAATGCGCACGCACGGCGAGCCCCGGTCGTCAGCCACCCATGTTCGGGTCGTCGTCCTTCTTTAAGTGGAAACCCGTGGACCGGCCAGTCCACAGCAGTTTCCACCCTTCCAAAGCGAAGCCTGCCCCCTCCACCCCCGACAGGATCTGCAAACCCTAGCCCGCCGGCAACAAACCCTAGCCAGCAGCCACCATGGGCATCTTCTCAGGGTCTGGCTCGAGCTCCAGCAAGAAGAAGGGCAAGGCCCCCGCCGTCCCTTGGCGCGCGGTACCCCCGCCATCGTCTTCCCGTCTGCCTCGGCAGCGGATTAGCGTCCTAGTGCACCAGGCGAGGTGGCACTGGGAGCACCGCATCTCTCTCCCCTACCTCGACGTGGTCCTGCCACATGACTGGCACTTGGATCCGGAGAGGATCCCAGTGCCGGCGGTGCCACGGGCGGCGCGGGCGCATGCGGAGGAGGTGAGGCGCCGACGGAAGCAGCTCATGCCTGTGCAGCGGCTCAACCCGGCTTACGCTGAAGACCCTCCCGATTGGGAGGTCTGGTTTGCGTTTGAGCACGAGGAGCAGCACCGGCATGGCGTCCACGACATGCGGGCTGGCACCCCACCGCCCCTCGTCGTGCGCGATGAGGACCAGGAGGCGGAGGCCGAATACCAGGAGGCGCTGGCAACTGACCTCCGTGAAAGCGAGGAGGAAGAGCGGCGTAAGGAGGAGGAGGAGGTGGCTTACCAGGTGCGGATGGCGGAGGCCATTACGCTCTCCGCTGCCGGCGACTGCGTCATGCCGCCGCTGGCCCCGCCGTCCCCCGCCAAGCTCGAGCCGGCGCCGACTGCCCTCAAGCCCCAGGAGTTCATCTGGGAGGGGGTGGTGCGCGAGTGGGTGAGCGCGCCACCCGTCTAGATGCTGGCGATGCTGGAGCAGGAGCGGGTCTACCTGGAGTTCTGGCGACAACACCACCTGCGGGCGGAGCGTCGCGAGGGTCAGCGGCTCGAGGAGTTGGAGAAGGACGTTGAGGCAGAGAAGGAGGAGCACCGTGCCGAAGCCCAGGCAGCGGCGGTGCAGCCACCGGCGGACGACGTCGCCACCGCCTGGGAGACGGCGTTCCCCTGGGCTGGCACGGCGTCGAGCTTCGTCGACCTCACCGGCCCCGACGACGACGAGGAGGACGCCTAGGGCAGCGCGCCTCTTCGTTTTTTTTAAATTTTAATATTTTTAGTTAATGCCTGGCAGACTTGTGAACTATCGCCGGCCTCTGTGGCCGGCATTAATGTATAATTAAAGTTAATGCATGTTGATGTGATTTGATATGATGTTTGAATGTGATGTGATGTTTGAATTTGAATTTGGACTGACCTTTGAATTATAAGCAACATTTGAAATCCATTGCTCTGTGATGTTGCAATGATCATGTTAGCCTAGGTTGCAATGATCTAACAACAAATAAAACAAAAATACAAACAAATGATCATGTTAGCCTATGTTGATGAGCTCCGAAAGTTAAGGTAAACAGACCATTTCTAATCTAAATCATTATAAAAACAGTTTAAAATTTCAATAATGAAAAAATAAGTTCAGATCCTTCTTATTCACACTAAAATGATTCTTTGGTGATTTTTTTAATTTTTCATAAACTAAACCCACTACCACTCTCTTCTCGGACTCTATACAATCTCGTACGTGATAGCTCATTTGTGTGAAGAAATTTTCATGGAAATGTCCATAAACCAAGATTTTTTTTTGTCATAACCATGTCACATACAATGGCATTGTGCGCAGGTCTTCCATTTTTTTGATTTTTTTTGAATTTGTTCTGCTCATTTGAACTTGGAAATGGTAGCTTACCTCAAAAAAAGATTTTCCATAAAAATGGCCCTAAACCAAGTTTATATTTTTTTATGGCAACTATGTCTTATAAAACGACGAATCGCAAAGGTTTTCTATTTTTTGATTTTTTTTTGAATTAGTTAAGGTCATTTGAAATTTGGTCAAACCTAAGATAACCCCGCTGACCGGCTCAAAACCCCGCAATATCTCTCCAAACCCTAGCGTCGAACTGCAAACGTTTGATCATACCCTAGCGCCAAGCGACAGCCCTCAGATATGGCCTTCTAGAAGGAATTCAGAGGGCGGGCTGCGTGCAGGCTCCGCGCCGTTGGATCACATGGACGGCTCCGCATCGTTGGATCGTTGGGCGATCCGCGAGAGGTTGGTTCTGCTCGCCCACTCGTCTGTCCCAAAATGAAACCATGTCCTTGTTGGGCCTTCGCAAGGCGTTGAACTGTCGAAGGCCCACAAGGATAAAAGAGGCCTATAAAATGGTGCACGCGCTGGTTCTGTTTTTTTTTCTTTATTGATTTGATTGCACCGTTTTTTTCTTTATTGATTTAATTGCACCATATTTTTTCTTTATTGATTTGATTGCACTATTTTTTTTTCTTTATTGATTTGATTGCACTGTTTTGTTTCATGCAATATGGCCACCAACAAGTAAAAAAATGGGCTACCAAATTAGTTTCATCATGCAAAAAATAGTTTCTTTTCCTTCTTCTTTTTCAACATCAACATGGCTCATATTAGATTGAAAACTTCATTACACAACCGGACATCTGATATTAGAAAGGGTAAATCCATACAAAAGCATGCAAGATGTAAAACCTACGTACTACATAGTAGAACCTATCTACTCTTCGTCGGAGATGTCAATGATCTCTGTGCCCTCCGGCAGATAAATGGCCGCCTATCGCAGCTCCGCCCCCTCCGGCACCCGCGGCTGCTCCGCTGCCGCCTTCTCTGCCTCTATCTCCGCCTCCAACTCGTCGAAGAGGGCGTCAGCGTCTGCCTGCCTCTGCCGGATAAGCCGGCGGTTGGCCTCCACCTCGGCCTCATCCCGGATGGAATCCAGGATGGCCTGCTGCTCCGCCATCTCCTCTGGCTGGTCGACGGCGAACTCCGCCTCCGCCTCCGGGTCGTCCTCCTCCATGGCCGCCGGCTGCTCCTCCTCCTCCTGCTGCTCCTCCTCCTGTTGTTGCTCCTCCTCCTCCTCCTCCTGCTACTCCTCCTCCTCCTCCATCTCCGGCGAATCCAGAGGGATACCCGCAGCGATGCGGGCGGCGCGGCGAGCCTGCATCTCCACCCCGATTTTGCAGGCGCCGCTCCGGAGTGAGCTGCTCGTAGGTGGTGATGAGGCGCCGGACCAACCTGACGGCGAGGGAAGTGCGAGAGGAGGCGGATGGGCTCGGGCGGCGACGGGGTGGAGGGAGGAGGAGGATGTGCAAGGGCTGGGGGACACCGACCGGCTTAAATAGCCGGCTATGGCCTCGGGCGGCGATCCGAAGCGGCGCCACGCGGTGTTCACACCGCGCCGACGGTCGAGGCGCCCGTCGGACCGGCGGGTTTCCCGGCGAGTCCGCGTGGGGCCACGCTGTCAGCCCGACGTGGCGGGTGCCTGCGAAAAGACGCTTGTAAAAAGGGATGGAGGGAGTGGCGCGCATCGGCCCAACAGTCCACCGAAACCAGGGCCCCGCTGGGAGTTAACGGTCAAACCATTGACCCGACGGCATCCTCCGTTGTCACCATTTGTGAGGGTTTCGGACAAGAGAGTGGGGAAAATGAGCAACTGTTAAGAGCGTGGGGGTGATTCAGTACAACTAAGGAACGAGGGGCACAAGAATAGAAAACCCATAGGAATATCAATCCTCAATCGTCTTCAGCGGCTACACACAAATGAACAAACAACTTGCACCCAACGCGGGCAAGAGGGTTGTCAATCCCTTTGATCTCGTTATTTGCAAGTCAATGAGTTGTGTAGATAATTGTTGATAAATATAAATTGCAAAATAAAATAAAAGATAAATAAAGGCAACAAGGTAATTTTAGCGTTTGTAAATATATAAGTGAATAGACCCGGGGGCCATAGTTTTCCCTAGCGGCATCTCTCATGTAGGCAGCATACGGTGGGTAACAAATTACTGTTGGGCAATTGATAGAAAAGCAGATAGTTATGCAATTTTCATGGCAATGATCATGTGTATATAGGCATCACGTCCATAAACAAACAGGCCGACTCCTGCCTGCACCTATTACTATTACTCCACTCATCGACCGCTATCCAGCATGCATCTAAGTAAAACAGAGTAATGCATGGAGAACGATGACATGATGTAGACAAAGTAAACTCAAGCAATATAAATAAACCCCATCATGTTATCCTTAGTAGCAACACAACAAAGACGCATCTTGTCCCCTACTTTGTCACTGGGATATAGAAACTCGCCAGGTTGAACCTACCACAACGCACCACTCCCACCGATGAAATATCAATCTACTTGGCCAAAGCACATCAATAGATCGGAGAGCATTACAAAGCTATAATGATCATGCAATTAAGAGACAATATATATCAGAGGTATCTCAAATACTTTTCATGAATAATCTGAACATAAACCCACAGTTCATCGCATCCCAACAAACACACCGCACTATAGGATTACATCGGATAGATCAAAGCGAAGATGCGATGATCATTGTATTGAAGATCAAGAGATAGAGAGATTGCCATCTAGGTACTAGCTATGGACCCATAGGTCTATGGTGAACTACTCACACATCATCATGAGGGCAGCAAGGTTGATGTAGAGGCCCTCCGTGATCGATCCCCCCTCCGGCAGAGTGCCGGAACGGAGCTCCAGATGGCCTCACGACGGAACAGGGACTTTCGGCGGCGGAAAAAGCGTTTCGGGACTGCCTCCAGGTTTTTTGCAATATTAGAGAATTTATAGGCCAGAGAGGGACGTTGGGAGAGCCACGAGGGGGCCACCACATATCAGGGCGCGCACTGATGTGTGGTGGGTCCCTCGTGCGCCTCCCGACCTCCTTCCGAAGCTTCCAGGTCTTCTTTTGGTCCAGAAAAAATCATCAAAAATGGCAATTGGACTTCGTTTGGTATTGTAAACCTGAAAAGTAAAAAAACATGCAGAAAACAGCAACTAGCACTGGGCACTGGGTCAATAGGTTAGTGCTCAAAAATATTATAAATTGGTAAATAAAGACCCAAAAAGTATCCTAGAATGATAATATATCAGCATGGACCAATAAAAAATTATAGATACGTTGGAGACGTATCAAGCATCCCCAAGCTTAATTCCTGGTCATCCTCGAGTAGGTAAATGATAAAAACAGATTTTTTGATGTGACATGCTATCCATTATGTAATCTTATGCATGTATGCTCATTGAGAAAAGATGAATCAACAAATATTAACATAGCAATATCGAAAGCGTAAGAAACAGAATCATTAATCCATAAAAGTATACGATCCTTAAGGAATGTTTACCCCCCCCCCCATTCATCTTATTATATTAGCAAGGCATGGCTCCATCTTCACCACATTAATACAAATGTCAAGCACCACCGTGTCCAAGTGAGGCAATTTGATCATACTTTTTCAATATGCATCAACTTTTTATTCTTCACGCAATAGATGAGCGTGAGCCATTGGACATAGCATTTAAGTGGAATAGAATACGGTGGTAGATATCAAAGTGGTAGAAAGTGGAGAGATAGTCTCACATCAACTAGGCATACCAACGGGCTATGGAGATGCCCATTGATAGATGTCAATGCAAGGAGTAGGGATTGCCATGCAAATGATGCACTAGAGCTATAAGTGTATGAAAGCTCAAATGAAGCTAAGTGGGGTGTGCATCCAACTTGCTTGCTCATAAAGACCTTGGGCATTTGAGGAAGCCCGTCATAGGAATATACAAGCCAAGTTTGTAAAATGAATAAGTGATTCCCACTAGCATATGAAAATGATATATCATGAGACTCTCCACATGAAGAGTATGGTGCCACTTTGAGGCACAAGTTTGGTAAAAGATAGTAGCGAAGTCCCTTCTCTCATTTTCTCTCATTTTTTTGAATGGATGGTGGGCTCATTTGGCCTCCCCCATCTTTATTTTTCGTCCGGAGTCTCATCTCAACTTGTGAGAGAATCATCATCTCCATCATTCTTTCCTCACTGGGACAATGCTCTAATAATGATGATCATCACACTTTTATTTACTTACAACTCGATATGGAGAACTGATATGAAGACATGACTCTGTATGAATGCCTCTGGTAGTGTACCAGGATGTGCAATGATCTAGCGTGACATGTATCAAAAATATGATGAACGGTGGCTTTGCCACAAATACTATGTCAGCTCTATATGATCATGCAAAGCAATATGATGATTAACGAACTAGTCATGTGAAGTGATGATGGAATTTGCATGGCAATATATCTCGGAATGGCTATGGAAATGCCATGATAGGTAGGTATGGTGGCTGTTTTGAGGAAGATATAATGAGGCTTATGTGCAACAGAGCGTATCATGTCATGGGGTTTGGATGCACCGGCGAAAGTTACACTGATCCTGAGGTGAGAATGGGCTATGCACGGTACCGAAGAGGCTAGCAAATATGAGAAGGTGAGATTGTGTATGTCCATGGTTTCAAATTAGTCATAAAGAACTCATATACTTATTGCATAGTTTTATAAGTTTATCATAAATCAAAGTACTACTCGCATGCCCCGAGGGAAGAGGTTGGTAGGAGTTAACCCTCGCGCACTTCTGACCCGAAAGAACACTAGGATTTCAACGAGGAATAGAAATGCTCACACATCATCACCATGCCTCTTTATTTTTTAGATGAAAAAAAGGTCAACCTCTCTTAATATCGACACTTCTACGGTTTAACAATTATGAACTCACACCTATTTCATATTACCACATCAATATCATTGACCCACAATTTCTCTATATGTGCTACATGATGGTTTTGATTATCACTCATTGAATACCTAATATTTTTGGACTAGTCTTATGACCCATGCAAATTACCATCACTATTTATTAACTCTCAAACAAATATAAGTGAAGAAATAGAGTGACATCATTTCTATAAAATCTACATGCCACCGTGCTCAAAAAGATATAAGTGAAGTACTAGAGCAACTGCTAAGCTCAAAAGATATAAGTGAAGCACATAGATTATTCTAACAAATTATGATGAAGGTGTGTCTCTCTTATATAGGTGTGTCCAACAAACAATGATTGTGGAAAACTGAAAGTAAAAGCAAACAAAAGCAAATGATGCTCCAAGCAAAACTCATATCATGTGACGAATAAAAATATAGCTTCAAGTGACATACCGATGGATTTGAGACGAAAGAGGGGATGCCTTCCGGGGCATCCCCAAGCTTAGACGCTTGAGTCTCCTTTAAAATATTACCTTGGGGTGCCTTGTTCATCCCCAAGCTTAGGCTCTTGCTACTCCTTATTCCTTGGTCCATCACGATAACACCCAAAACTTTAAAACTTCAATCACACAAAACTCAATAAAACTTCGTGAGATCCGTTAGTATAAGAAACATATTGCATACTTTAGTTACTGTTATAAATTTATTAAAAATTCATAAATGCATAATAGGTACTGCATTCTAACTTCTCCAAGTCTTATACCCCCCGATACAATCCATAGCATAATCAAAACAAGCAACTATGCAAGCAAAAACAGAATCTGTCTAAAACAGAACAGTCATTAGCAATCTGTAGAGAACCTATATTTATGTAACTCAAAAAATTCTGAAAAATTATTAAAACCTCTAAAATTTGTATATAAACACTGTGTAAAAATTTCATATCATTATATCGCTCCAGTAAAAAATGAAATTTTCTGTACTGTAGTCAAAAGTTTCTGTTTTGTTTCAGCATCGATTCTACTCATCTTGTGAGTCATCCCAAAGGCTTTACTTGGCACAAACACTAATTTAAACACAAAAACATAATCATTAAATAGGCAATAATTATGTTATTAAAAATAAACAGAAAGTTTAAAGCAAAAATTTAAAGATAACTATTGGGTTGCCTCCCAACAAGCGCTATTGTTTTATGCCCCTAGCTAGGCATAATGCATAGTTTCAAGTATTGTCATCTTTGACACTCCACCCATAAGTAGCTCTCATGATTGATTCATAAGGTAGTTTAATTATATTTCTAGGTAAGTGTTCCATCCCTTTCTTTAATGGGAATTGGAACCTTATGTTTCCCTCTTTCATGTCAATGATTGCACCTATAGTTCGTAAGAATGGTCTTCCAAGTATTATGGGACAAGTAGGATTGCAATCAATATCAAGAATAATGAAATCTACAGGCACATAATTTTTATTTTCAATAATAAGCACATCATTAATTCTACCTAAAGATTTCTTAATGGTAGAATCCGCAAGATGCAAGTTGAGGGAACAATCTTCAATATTAGTGAGACCGAGCACATCACAAACAGTTTTAGGAATAGTTGAAACACTAGCACCAAGGTCACACACGGCATTGCATTCATATTTATTTATCTTTATCTTGATAGTAGGTTCCCACTCATCATGCAATTTCCTAGAAACTTCAAGCTCAAGTTTCTCATTATAAGCTTTTATCATAGCTTCTACTATATGTTCGGTAAAAGCTTTATTTTGTTCATAAGCATTGGGTGAGATAATAATGGATTGCAACAAGTAAATACATTCTACTAAAGATCAATTATCATAATTAAAGTCCTTGTAATCCAAAATAGTGGGCACATCACTAGTTAAAGTTTTGACCTCTCCAAACCCACATTTTTCAGTTTTAGCATCAAAATCATCACCCTCCAAGCAAACGGGACGCTTCTCAACTAAAGTTGACTCATCTCCAGTCCCTTTATCATTTATCTTCATATAGTTAAATAAAGATTCAATAGGAGAAATGCCAATCATTTTAAGATCTTCATCATGATTCCGGTAAAAACCGGGTGGAAGAGCTTTTTCTAAGAATTCCCGCTTAGCTCTCAACTTAGCGGTCCTCTCCTTACTTTCATTAATACATATTTGGATAGATTTAATAGCATCATTAAAATCATGCTTGGGTGGCAAAGCTTTAGTTTTGAGAGTTTCCACATCAAGAGCAATTCTATCCATGTTTTTAGCCAAAGTGTCAACTACATGCAATTTTTCTTCTACCATAGTGTTGAAAATCTTTTGAGAATTAATAAATTATTTAATCGTGTTCTCAAGATCAGAGGGTATCCTATTAGAATTTGTAGAAGAATTTCCATAGTTATTAGAGGAATTACCGGGATACGGTTGACGTGGCTTGAGACTGCGTCGGTATTTCCCCAAAGAGGAAGGGATGATGCAGCACAACGACGGTAAGTATTTCCCTCAGTTATGAAACCAAGGTTATCGAACCAGTAGGAGGATCACCAACACCCAATAAGCAGCACCTGCACACAAACAACAAATACTTGCAACCCGACGCGAAAGAGAGGTTGTCAATCTCTCTACGGTAAATAGATAGATAGGAGAGATAGATCTCTCAAGAACACTGTCGGATTTCGGGCTCCGCAAAACCCTTAAGATTCGAACACAGGGGCGTGTGCGAAGATCCCTTGCAGCCTCGCCCTACCTAGCTCCCTACTCGATGGACACAACGATGAACTCGCGCGATGACGAGCAAGAAGATGAACATGGTAGTTTACCCAGGTTCGGGCCGCTGCGAAGCGTAATACCCTACTCCTGCTTTGGTGGATTGCCTCTCGAGGAGGTGTGGTGGATGCACTAGTATAGTGTTTCGGAGCCTCGTGAGGGCGCTCCTGAGGTGTTCTTGGCCCTCTGTCGGCTTGGTGATGGATGAGTTGATTAACCGATTTCCGATCCCTCTCTACGGTGCAGCCTAGCCTCTATATATAGCGGTGGCCCGGGTCCTCTTCCCTTATCGCAATGGCGGGAAGGGATCCCACAACGGCCAATTTTGAAGGGGGACAGGAGTACATGCCCGCCCTGCACAAAGGCGGTCTTTGCCTGCAAAGTAGCTGTCGATGATGCAGAGGTGGGCTCGGCGATGATATCCATCCTGCGGGGCTCGTGGTCGTGGTCTCGTTGCACCAGAATGGAAACCTTTGGGGGATGCTTTGGGAACCCGCGTACGTCCTTGATCCCTTTGCACCAAAGGGGAAACTGCGCCGCCTGGCGCGCTGGTGCCCGCCTGTCCTTCCTTGCGTCATCTTTGACTCCTGAGGCCAGGCTCTGCATAGAGATCTCCGCCGCTCCGGAGGGGGCCTGAAGAGGCCCATTCCTTGCCGGTCTTGACGCTGCTCCTCCTCGCGAGCCTAGGGGCCTCACGAGGGCCTTGTCTTGAGTGGGGCCGTGCCCGGCTGTGTTCGGCTGGCGAGGTGGGCCATGCCCTGGGCCGCAGGCAGGCAGGTCTGGGTAACCCCGTTCCCAGAATGCCGACAGTAGCCCCCGGGCCCAAGGCGCGCTCGAGCTGGCTTCCGGGCGAAGCCTTGAGGGCGGCCCGAAGCGCCGCGGGCCCCAAACGCGTGCGGGCCTGGACTGGCGCGCGTCGTGCGGTTGATGTCGGGCACCCTTCGTCCCTTCGGCCACCGCCTGAATCGACAAGAGCCTGACTTCTAGCGCCGGGTCATTATTGCCTTCCCCTCTTGCGCACCTGCTCTTGCTTCCCAGGTCTCCGGCTCTAGCAGAGACCTCTCCAGATCCGGCGCCGCTCCGTCCTCCTCCTTGCGGCTTTGGCTCCGCGAGCTCCCCGATGGCTCCCGCCGGCAAGCAGAAGCCAGAGGCCCAGTGCTCGGCCTCCGCTCCTATCTCCCCGGCGCTCTCAGGGTCCACCGTCGCCAAGGTCGAGGACCTTGTCCCGATGCTCCCGTCGACGGCGGATGAGACCAACGAGTGGGGGCGGACCTTGAAATGGGGCGGCTCCTCGGAGAAGCGGCCCTCGTCCAAGGCGGTCTACCCCTTCTTCCTCCATAGCGTCTTCGCCGGGCTCGTTCCGCCCTTCTCCGCGTTCTTCACCGCCATCCTCAACCACTACGGGATCCACGCCCTTCACCTCCAACCCAACTCCATCCTGCTCTTGTCTGTCTTTGCCTTCTACTGCGAGGCTTTCGTGGGCGTGAGGCCTTCGGTGGCCCTCTTCCACCATTTCTTCAGCTTGCGCTTGCACGACGGCGCTCAACAGTCGGCGTGCGTCTCCTTCGTCGCGGTCCAGAGCGGCAACATGCTCTTGAAGGCCGGGAAGAAGGTGGAGAACTTCAGGCACCGCTGGGTCCTCATGGATCTCAAAGACCCCAACCCCCGGTTGGATCTGCCGAGGGGGCAGCCGGAGAAGACCTCCACGTGGAGCTCCGCGATGCTTTCCGACTCCCGTGCCTGGCCCGTCCTGGAGCGTTTCTCCCGCGATATCAGCGCCAAGAAGCTGACCGGGGGGATGATAGTGAAGGAGTTCTTGGCGCAGCGCCTGGCGCCCCTCCAGTCCCATTCTAGGCCCTTGTGGGATTATCAGGGCAGCGGCGACAACCTCAGGCTTCGGTCCGCACGCATAACCCCCGAGGAGCTGAGCAGGGCTGTGGCGACCCTGCTCAACGGCGACCCTGGTGATCTCCCTGACGCCCACGCCCCGCTGTACTGCCGCGACGACGGGGCCGATCTGGTTGCCGCGATGCCTGTCTTCAACGAACTGGGGCTTTTCCCAGCTGAGGGCCTTGGTTCCCCGGTGATGGTGTCCTCCGGCGACACCACGGGCGGGGAGGATTCGGAGAAGACCGCCGACGACGGCCCGGCAGGGGCGTCTCCCCCGTCGCGGGGCACCCTTCTGCGTGAGCTCGAGGACGACGATGATGTTGGCGAAGTCTCTGTTGCGGGCTCCTCCCGCGCCGCCAAGGCCCCTAGGGGCTAGGGACGGCCCCTCGTGCCACGCGGTCCGCCTGCGTGTCGACTCCTAGGACTCCGGTGCGCCCTGCCTCTGCCGGCAAGGCGGTTGAAGCGCCGGCCTCGCCTCCACCCGAATCGCAACTCGCAGGCAAGGTGGGCGAGGCCGGGGCCATGGCGGTCGCTTCGGCGGCCGCCCTTGCGGACAGTGCCTCTCCTCCCCTGTGTGGTGGTGCCCCCACCGAGGAAGGCTTGGGCGCCCCCGTCGTTGCCGGAGCGGAGAGGAAGAGGAAGTGGGTCGACGTTGAGGAGTAGGTGACCCGGCTCAGCTTGGCTCGCCCGTCGGTGGCTTATGTATTGATGACCTTCCTTTGCTTGGTGACTAGGGATGCTGCCGCGCTGAAGATGAGGAAGAAGAAGGTGGGCGTCAAGCCGAAGGCGCCCTCCGACGCGCCGCCCGCTCCTGCCGTCCTGCTGTCGCCTGCTGCCGAGGGGGAGGGGGCTCGCGAGGCAACCTCCCTGGTCATCGCCGCGGAGCCCCCTGAACCCCCAATGCCTGTTGGCGTGGTCACTCCTGCCCTCGAGGGCGCGGCGGTGCCGTTGTCTGGAGGGCCAGCCACTGAGGGCCAGCTGCCTGTCGATCCGTCCGTGTCCGTGGATGTCGCGCGGCCTCCGGAGCCTCCTGCTCCTCGTGTTGCTTCCTCCCCAGGGACGTCTCCCGCGATCACACAGGGGACTCCTCCGGAGGGGGTCTTCATGCCTTCGTCGCGCGGCCTTGACGTCCTGGACGGGGCCTTCGCTGTTCTGGGTCAAGTTCGTGGCGCCCTCGGGAGTACCGACGATCACCTCGCTAGCGGGCGCCTTGGGCTCCTCTCCGGGTGGCTCCAGGCCGACGCCTCTGCCGTGGCGGTTTGGGGTCAGGCCGAGGCTGCCGTGGCGAAGAGTGAGGAGGAAGCTGCGTCTGCCAGGGCAGCCTGCGAGGAGGCACTAGCTAAAGCGGCGTCTGCCGCCCGGCGCTGTGAAGAGGTGGAGGCCCGCGTGAAGGCCCTCCATAAGGAGAAGTCTGAGCTTGCGGAGCGGCTGCATCAGCAGGAGGAAGATCTCAAGGCCCGCGATGCCAAACTTGCCGCTCGGGACTCCGAGCTGTCCCAGGTGGCGACCCGTCTGGCCACGGAGCGGAAGCGCCTGGACGCGCAGGAGGAGGAAGTCGCTTCGAGGAAGGCCCTGCTTGACACCAGGGAGAAAACTCTTGCTACGGCTGAGGAGAAAAAGGCTGTGGAGCTGAGCGTCTTTCGCACCGTTGAGCTCAAGCTTCGCCGAGCGCTCCATTCCCTCTGCCGGGATGGGTTCGCGGAGCCCCTGGCAGCTCCAGAGAGCGGCTTCGCGGTGCTCGCCTCGAAGCTCATCGAGGCGCTGGAGGGCGCCATTGTCAAGGTGGAGGGGGTCTTGGAGAGCGAGTGCTGCGACCTCTTTTCTGAGGCCGCGACGCGCGTCTTCAGCCATCTTCATCTTCGCGAACCGGGTTTCGACTTCGACTCCGTGACCCGCCCGGTCGCCCCCGAGGTCCGCGCCAGCGCTGCGGCGGTGGTGAAGGGTGCCGTGGAGACGCTGGTGAAGAGGTTCACCCGCGTCGCGGTTCCTCCGCATCCTGATGCTGCTGGGATTGGCGGCGGAGAAGACGACGCTAGCGATGTCGACAACGAGCTCCCTGAGGACGGGTCGAGTGGTGGCGGCGGTTCCTCCTGATTCCTCTCCCCTGCTCCTTTCCTGCAATGTCCATCGTGCCTAATGGAGGCGTTAAACTTGTTTGTGTTCGCGAAAACTTTTAATGCTTGTAATAACTGTTGAACTGTGTGATTGCTCTCTTCGCCTTGTTTCCTTCTTGCTTGCTGTGATGCTCTGCGTCGGCGGGGCCCGGCCCCGCGCATACCTCAGCCGCCGTTGAGCCGACCGGATCACCAAGGATGGTCCAAGGGGTGAGGGGCTACGGGGCCAGTGAGGCTCCTGAGTCGCGATGCTCAGGAGTCCCCCTTGACGTACGAGCAACCCTCATGAAGGGAACATGGTGAAGATTGGGCTAACTTGAAAGTTTCGAACACCTTTAGCGCTCTGCGTCGGCAGGGCCCGGCCCCGCGCATACCTCAGCCGCCGTTGGGCCGACCGGATCACCAAGGACGGCCCAAGGGGTGAGGGGCTATGGGGCCAGTGAGGCTCCTGAGTCGCGATGCTCATGAGTCCCCCTTGACGTACGAGCTCCAGCGTCCTCCTTAAGGGATTTTTGAGCTGTTTTTTGAGCGCTTCGAGCTCTGCGTTGGCAGGGCCCGGCCCGCGCATACCTCCACCGCCGTTGGGCCGATCGGATCACCAAGGACGGTCCAAGTGGTGAGGGGCTACGGGACCAGTGAGGATCCTGAGTCGCGATGCTCAGGAGTCCCCCTTGACGTACGAGCGGCTCCCATACCTTTCCTCGCCAGCTTTTCCAGAGATGGGCACGTGAAGACCAGGTTTGGCAGACCTGGGAAGGTGGCGTGTGCCAGGCTTGACCGGGTAGTAGCCCCCGTGCAGCCCCCTCATGCGTACATCCCTAGGGAACGCAGCGAGAAGGGGGCCACTAGGGACCTTCCTGAGGTTGGATGCAGCCGCTGGGGCGCCCTCAGTTGTTTATCCCCCCGCACGAGGCGTGGGGCTTCCACATTGCGTGGGCATAGTCATTGGTGGATCATGTTGACCGACAGCACGGGGCTGTGGCTTCCACATTGCGTGGGCATAGTCATTGGTGGACCGTGTTGACCGCCAGCATGGGGCTGTGGCTTCCACATTGCGTGGGCATAGTCATTGGTGGACCGTGTTGACTTCTCCGCCAGCGCGGAGCTGTGGCTTCCACATTGCGTGGGAAGGAACCCCTCCGCGTCCTCGGGGGGCTCCGGGCGTGTACAGCCCATAGAGTTCGTACGCGTGGCTGGCACGGCAGAACTGGGAGGTGTATCTGGGAGCTCGCGAGGGTGCTTTGGCCTCGCGAGGTCCCTACCTCAAAGGCGGTTTGCGCCTGAGTCTTCTCATAGGTGGGGCCGTCCGAGGCCCTGCTGACTTCTTCTTCTTCACGAGGGAGGCAGGTTGGGAGTCCTTTTGGCACTCTACGTCTTCAGGCCCTAGTCCCGCACATTTCCCGACCACGATAGTGTACGACCGGATCACCAAGGACGCAACTACGAGGTCAGGCCCCGACACCCTTGACGCCGACCGGATCACCAAGGACGACATCAAGGGGCGAGTGGCTTTATGACCGGTAAGGCTCCTGAGGCGCATTGCTCAGGAGCCCCCTTCGACGCTCAAGCGGCTCTACATCGGTAGGTCCCAGTCCCGCACATTTCCCTACCACCGTAGTGTACGACCGGATCACCAAGGACGCAACTACGGGGCGAGACCCCGACACCCTTGATGCCGACCGCATCACCAAGGATGACACCAAGGGGCGAGTGGCTATATGACCGGTAAGGCTCCTGAGGCGCGATGCTCAGGAGCCCCCTTTGACGCTCGAGCGACCCCCATTCCATCCTGCCGGCTGCTGCCTTAGGAGGCCGTGGGGCCTCCCGAGACTCCATGCTGAGGCGCCGCGCTGCGGGCGGAGCCCCCGAGCGGGGGTCGACTGCCCAACGATGCAAGTCCCTGAGGCGACAGGGCCTTGCACCTAGTTCCAAGGTGCCCCCGGGAGGGGCCGTAGCGCACGGCCCCTTGCGAAACACCAACTCAGAAGGGGTGGTGCGGCGGCATTCATGCCGGCAAGGAGCCATGCAGGCAAGGTAAAACGTTAGGAAACAGATCAGATGCATGAGAAACTATTGAAATATGCATAAACGAGGCGACTGCAGGGGTGTGCCCTGACCGCCTGAGGATAATGCGGCCCGGTGGGCGCCCTCAAACGGAGTGAACCAAAAAATTACCAGGCAACAGCCAACAAAAAGTCACCTGGCGGCCATGCCGCTGAAAGGTCGAAGCTGCCGTCATAGCCTGATCTTGCGCTTCCACGAGCGCGACCCTCATGGGTCCGTCATCTCCCGAGGCTCGGGACCTTCGCTTGGTCCGAGCATCTCCTCCAACTCCTCACCGCACCTCGCCGGCAAGGTATGAGCATGGCTCGGTAAAGGCGCTGGAACATGACGCCTGCGTTCGCCAGTCTGAAGGGCATGCGGACGTAGGCGTTCGGGTAGACCCATCCATGATCGGCACGCGCTGGCCAGAAGGGCCCCTAGGACGCGGCCCTGTTGATCGCGAGCGCGTTGACGCAGACGCGCGGCTGGTCGACCGTGCCGATGACGGCGGCTGCGCTTGGTGGTGCTGGGCAGCCCCCGCCTTGCGTGGCATGTGCTTCTCGAAGCTCCTCGATCGCTCTGATGACGAACCCTTGCGAGCTCAACGCCACGCGCCGCGCCCCCGGCTCGAGCTGACGCGCGTCAGGACGCGCCTTCAGGTTGTGCTCAAGTGCCTCTCTTGTCTCACTGGCCAAGCCGGAAACTCCCCGGGTGGGAGCCCCCGGGCCCAACCCAAGAGGGGCGCCGAGCGTGCTTTCCTATGCGATAGGAGGTGGGGCCCCATCCCTGGGAACAGAGCTCGAGGTTCCAGGACGCCCCGTGGGAAGGAGCTGCTTCTTCTTCTTGCGCGGGTCCTCACGAGGCAGGGCGTCCTCCTCGTCGTCCGAGCGCTCGGCCGCCGCGGCGCGGTAGGCACGCTCGAGGGAGCAGACATCATCCTTCTCATCACAAGCAACGGTGATGACGCCGCCACTCCCTGGCATCTTGAGGACGTTGTAGCCATGGTGAGTCACTGCCATGAACTTGGCGAGGGCCGGGTACCCAAGGATCGCATTGTATGGGAGGTGGATGTGCGCGATGTCGAAGATGATGATCTCGGTGTGGTAGTTCTCGCGTCCACCGAAGGTGACAGGCAGGCACACTTGCCCAATGGGGACGGTGGACCCGTCTGTGACTCCCGAGAAGGGCTTGGTCGGCATGAGTTGTTCGTACGGTACCTGGAGCGTCTCGAAGGTCTCAATGGAGAGGACATTGAGCCCCGCTCCACTGTCGACGAGGGTCTTGGTGACGAGGATGTTGCTGATGGTTGGAGTGCACAACATGGGGAGCTTGCCGGCCATGGCCGAGAACCTGAGCTGATCCCTCGAGTCGAAGGTGATGGCAGTCTGGGACCACTTGAGGGGACGCATTGCTTCAGGATTTGGGAGAGCCGCGTTCACCTCCCGTGTGAACTGCTTGAAGGCACGGTTCAATGCTGGGGCCTGGGCGCCGCCCAGGATGCAGGCTACCGCCCTGACCTCCTGGATGCCCCCAGCCCCATCGTCCTGCCTGTCCTCTTCCTTCCTTCTGGGTGGCAGCGGTAGCGGTGGTAGGCCGGCCTCACGAGGGAGTGCCTCGCGAGGCTGGCCGCGGCGTGACCCCTCCGGAGGGTCGTCGCGCCAGCGATCCTCATGAGGCTGATCGCGCCAGCGGTCCTCCTGGGGCTGATTGCGCCACCCTTGACGCGGTTCCCGGTTGTCCCAGCGGCCTCCACCGCGGCCTCCGCCGCGTCCGAAGCCTCGGTCAGCGCGTCCAAGGCGCCTGCCGAAGTGCTCGGCGCGGACCAGCCTGAGTTCCTGGCAGTCGGCGGTGTCGTGGTTGTTGGTGCCATGAAAGATGCAGGTCGGTCTTCCCCCTGGGGGGTGTTCCTCACCCCGGCTGCGCTTCGCCTCGGGTTCGGCCGCAAGCACCGCCAGGGCCTTGCGCTTCGCCTCCTTGGCCTTGGTCTTCTTTTCCTCTGGCTCTGCCGTCGGAGGCCCGCGGAGCGACAGGCGGCCCTCTTCAGCCTTGGCGCACCTGTTCGCCAGATTGAACATCTCCAAAGCTGAGCACGGTTCATCGTTTATGGCGAGCTCCTCCTTCATCTTGAGGTCTGTGACGCCGTCGGTGAACGCGGAGATGATTGCCTCGTCCGACGCCTTCGGGATCTTGAGGTGCAAAGTCATGAAGCGTTGTATGAACTTGTGCAGGGTCTCTCCATCCTGCTACTTAATGCACCGCAGGTCGTTCACGGTGAGCGCGCGGTCGCGGGTTCCTTGGAAGTTGGCGATGAAGCGCTTGCGCAGGTCATCCCAGGAGGTGATGGACGCCTCTGGGAGGTTGAGGAGCCAGGAGAGCGCTCCTCCCTTGAGTTCCATGGGGAACCAGCACGCCATGACCTTGTCGTCTCCTCCGGCCGCCTGGATGCTCAGGGAGTAGAGCTGTAGGAACTCGGCGGGGTCCGGGGTGCCGTCGTAGCGCGGGGGCAGGTCAGGCTTGAACTTGCAGGGCCATGCGGTTGGATGGAGCTCCGGGGCGATGGCGAGGCACCCCACCGGTTCGACGGGTGCTGCGTGCGCGGGAGGGACCCGGTCTTGGCGCTCCTGTGGGGCCACCTCGAGTGGAGCCAGGTCGCGACGTTGGGTGGGCAGCGTGGGGAGCGCACGCGCGTTGACGCGCGGCCGGGGAACCACCTGGCAGCTTACTTCATCTCCCGCCTTCGCCCGCGGTTCGCGAGGCCGGTCACGGGGGCGCGCTTCTCGCCTAGGCTCGTGGTCGACGTCGCGTTGCGGAGGAGGCGGCGGCGCATCTTGGGCCACGTCGTCTGCCAGGGATGGTTGGGGTCGAAGCGAGTAGGAGAGTGCTGAAGCGTCGCCGGCAGCACTGACGAGCTTCGCGATGCGCCGAAGCCAGTGGCGGTCGGGGGCAGGGCGGTAGCGGAGCAGCTCGTTAGCCATGGCGAGTGCGCCCTGGCAGCGCACCGGCCCGGGTCGAACGTGGGAAGACGACCCGGAAGCTGGGATGATCGATGGAGTAGCGGTGTGGCCATCGCGCCACGCGGTGACCGGCTGGGATGAGTCTTGCTGCTCTTGGGCGTCAGGGCCTGTGGCGAGGGTGACCTGCGTGCGCCGGCGCGGTCCACAGGTGCCGTCTGGGCGACGCGGGTGGCTCGGCGCTCAGCGCAGGCTCGGCGGGCGTCAGACATCGGAACGGCGAGGTGGGAGAAGATCTTGGCTTGAGGAAGACTCCGACACGCCCCCTACCTGGCGCGCCAAATGTCGGATTTCGGGCTCCGCAAAACCCTTAATATTCGAACACAGGGGCGTGTGCGAAGATCCCCTGCAGCCTCGCCCTACCTAGCTCGCTACTCGATGGACACAACGATGAACTCACGCGATGACGAGGAAGAAGATGAACACGGTAGTTTACCCAGGTTCGGGCCGCTACGAAGCGTAATACCCTACTCCTACTTTGGTGGATTGCCTCTCGAGGAGGTGTGGTGGATGAACTAGTACAGTGTTTCGGAGCCTCGTGAGGGCGCTCCTGAGGTGTTCTTGGCCCTCTGTCGGCTTTGTGATGGATGAGTGGATTAACCGATTTCCGATCCCTCTCTACGGTGCAGCCTAGCCTCTATATATAGCGGTGGCCCGGGTCCTCTTCCCTTATCACAATGGCGGGAAGGGATCCCACAACGGCCAATTTTGAAGGGGGACAGGAGTACATGCCTGCCCTGCCCAAAGGCGGTCTTCGCCTGCAAAGTAGCTGTCGATGATGCAGAGGTGGGCTCGGCGATGACATCCGTCCTGCGGGGCTCGTGGTCGTGGTCTCGTTGCACCGGAATGGAAACCTTTGGGGGATGCTTTGGGAACCCGCGTACGTCCTTGCTCCCTTTGCACCAAAGGGGAAACTGCGCCGCCTGGCGCGCTGGCGCCCGCCTGTCCTTCCTTGCGTCATCTTTGACTCCTGAGGCCAGGCTCTGCATAGAGATCTCCGCCGCTCCGGACGGGGCCTGAAGAGGCCCATTCCTTGCCGGTTTTGACGCTGCTCCTCCTCGCGAGACTAGGGACCTCACGAGGGCCTTGTCTTGTGTGGGGCCGCGCTTGGCTGTGTTCGCCTGGCGAGGTGGGCCATGCCCTGGGCCACAGGCAGGCAGGTCTGGGTACCCCCGTTCCCAGAACACCGACAAACACAAATAAAAAGGGTAAATATGCAGCAATATATTTTTGGGTTTTTGGTTTTGTAGATCTGAAAACAAAGATTGCAAAAAACGTAGATCGGAAAGCAATATGATGGAAAAGTAGACCCAGGGGCCGTAGGGTTCACTAGTGGCTTCTCTCATGAGTATAGCACACGGTGGGAGAACAAATTACTGTTGGGAAATTGATAGAAAATCGAATAGTCATGACGATATCCAAGGCGATGATCATTATATAGGCATCACGTCCAAGATAGATAGACCGACTCCTGCCTGCATCTACCTCTATTACTCCACACATCGACCGCTATCCAGCATGCATCTAGTGTATTAAGTTTATGGAAAAACAAAGTAATGCAATAAGAACGATGACATGATGTAGACAAGATCTATTCATGTAGGAATAGACCCCATCTTGTTATCCTTAATAGCAACGATATATGCGTGTCTAGCTGCCCCTTCTATCACTGGCAAAGAACACCGCAAGATCGAACCCATGACAAAGCACCTCTTCCCATGGCAAGAAAAATCGATCTAGTTGGCCTAACTAAACCAAAGATTCGAAGAAGAAATACGAAGCTATAAGTAATCATGCATATAAGAGATCAAAGAAGACTCAAATAATATTCATGGATAGAAACTGATCATGAACTCAAAATTCATCGGATCCCAACAAACACACCAAAAAAGTTTACATCAAATAGATCTCCAAGAGACCATTGTATTGAGAATCATAAGAGAGAGAGAGAAGAAGCCATCTAGCTACTGCCTACGGACCCGTAGGTCTATGGTGGATTACTCACGCATCATCGGAGAGGCACCTATGAGGAAGATGAACCCCTCCGTGATGGTGTTTAGATTGGATCTCGAGGTTCTGGAACTTGTGGTGGCTGGAATTGTGTTTCGTCGACTCCTCTAGGGTTTTTGGATTTTCTGGGAATTTATAGGCACGATAGTCAGTTGAGGGGGTGCCGAGGTGCCCATCCCCCACCAGGCCGCGCCAGGGGGCCTTTGGCGCGCCCAGGTGGAGGGTGGCCACCCTGGGCCCCCTCTTCTGGTGTTCTTTGGCCCATCTTCTTTCTTCTGGTCCAAAAAAAATCCACAAAAATTCCCGCAGCATTTGGTCTCCGTTTGGTACCGATTTTCTGCGAAGTAAAAAACAAGCAAAAACAGCAACTAGCACTTTGGCACTATGTCAATAGGTTAGTCCCAAAAAATGATATAAAATTGTAAAAAAATGATTGTAAAACATCCAAGAATGATAATATAACAGCATGGAACAAGCAAAAATTATAGATACGTTGGAGACGTATCAGCATCCCCAAGCTTAATTCCTACTCGTCCTCGAGTAGGTAAATGATAAAAACTAAATTTTTGATGTGGAATGCTGCCTAACATGTTCATCATATTCTTTTCTTCTTTGTATAGCATGGACATTTGGACTTGTAAATGATTCAAAGCAATAGTCTAGTTTTAACATAATGACTTCAATACTCAAGCATGTCAACAAGCAATCATGTCTTTCAAAATATCAACACTAAAGAAAGTTATCCCTAGCCCATCATGCTCAATCATTGATCCATTCATGAAACACACTCAAATATTAGCTATGCCCAATGCTCAAGTACGATCATAGTGCCCCCTAGTTGGTGCTTATAAGAGAAGATGGAGACTCAAAGCAAAAATAAAAATTGCATAAAGTAAATAGATAGGCCCTTCGCAGAGGGAAGTAGGGATTTGTAGAGGTGCCAGAGCTCAAAGTTTTAAATTGAGAGAGAGAAAATATTTTGGGTGGCATGCTTTTCCTGTCAACGAAAACGACAAAGTAGCTCACAATACTTTCCATGCTAGATATATCATAGGCGGTTCCCAAATAGAAAATAAAGTTTATTCCTTTTTCCACCAAACTTTCACTTTCCATGGCGGGTCGTATCCACGGTTGCCTTCCATACCAACACTTTCCAAGGAATTTATTATTTGACAACATAAAGTAAATATTTTTTTTCTTTTTCATTTCGGGAATGGGCATTCCTATTACCGCCGCACTCTCGTGCAATGACAAGTGAATAAACACTCATCTTGAGAATAACACATCTAGCATGGAAAAATATTGGACACTCCCCACCGTTTCATGAGCGGTACGGGCACACAAAAGAGAAAAATTATTTTGAAAATTTAGAGATGGCACATACAAATTTGCTTGGAACGGCATGAAAATACCGCATATAGGTAGGTATGGTGGACTCATAAGGCAAAACTTGGTTTAAGGATTTTGGATGCACAAGTAGTATTTCTACTTAGTACAAATGAAGGCTAGCAAATAGATTGGGAAGCAACCAAACCAAGAAACGAAAAATCACATAAGTGAGCATTGAACATAACTAGCACCGAAAAATGCACCACAAGTAGGATGTAACTTCATTGCATAACTATTGACTTTCGTGCATGCATAGGGAATCACAAACCTTAACACCAATATTCCTACTAAGCATAATTACTCACTAACATGACTCACATATTACTATCATCATGTTTCAAAACTATTACAAGGAATCAAGTTTAATTTGTCCAATGATCTTCATGAAAGTTTTTATTATATCCCCCTTGGATATCTATCACTTTGGGCCTAGTTTCATATATTGCCATTGCTTTTTGGCAAGCTCAAACAAATTTAAGTGAAGCACATGAGCATAAAGATTTCATCTCTCAAAAAGGTATAAGTGAAGCATGAGAGGATTTCTTCAAAATTTTACTAACTTTCAAATTAATCTAAGTGAAGCATGAGAGTATTTCTACAAAAGCTTCCAAGCACACCGTGCTCAAAAAGATATAAGTGAAGCACTAGAGCAATTTCTATAGCTCAAAAAGTTTAAGTGAAGCACATAGAGCAATTCTAACAAATCATAGCACGATTTTGGCTTTCTCAAATAGGTGTGTACAGCAAGGATACAAAGGAAAAAACTAACAAACAAAGCAAGCAAAGATACAAGACGCTCCAAGCAAAACACATGATATGTGACGAATAAAAATATAGCTCCAAGTAAAATACCGATAGTCGTTAGAAGAAAGAGGGGATACCACTCGGGGGCATCCCCAAGCTTAGTTGCTTGTTACTCTTTGGATATATCTTGGGGGTGCGGTAGCATCCCCAAGCTTAGGCTTTTGCTACTCCTTATTCCTTCATCCATCGTGATCTCACCCAAAACTTGAAAACTTCAATCACACAAAACTCAACAAAATCTTCATGAGATCCGTTAGTATAATAAAGCAAATCACTACTTTAGGTACTGTTGTAAACCCATTCAAATTTTATAATTGCATTATACCTACTGTATTTTAACTTTACCATGGCTTATACCCCCCAATACAAACCATAGATTCATCAAAACAAGCACACAATGCAACAAAAACAGAATATGTCTCAAACAGAACTGTCTGTAGTAATCTGTACTCTAGCCATACTTCTGTAACTATAAAAATTCTGAAAAATTAGGAGAACGGAAGGAATTTGTATAGAAACACTGTGTTAAAATTTCAGCTCAAGATCACGTTCCAGAAAAAAACGAAAATTCATATACTGGACGCAAAGTTTCTGTTTCAGATTCAGCATCACTTCTACTCATCCTACGAATCATCCTAACGGTTCTACTTGGCACAAACACTAAATAAACCATAAAAACACAATAATAACAGAGGCATAATTGTGTCAACACTCAAAAATATAAAGGAAAAAAGCAAAAAATTATTTATTCATTGGGTTGCCTCCCAACAAGCGCTATCGTTTTACGCCCCTAGCTAGGCATATTGGATAGATTCAAGTATTGTCATCTTTGGTTTTGGATGAAGCCCTTTTGTCAAGATGTTTTGCAAATAAAACTTGAAACACATCATCCATAGCAACCTTAACACTATCAAGTTGTCCCTCTTCATAACCCCTTTGATTACCGGCTACGATCCAAGAATATTGTTGGTTCACATCATTGAAAACTTGTTGGATCATGTCTAAAATGGGGACTTCCTTTTTGAGATTCTCATCAAAAATTTGGTTATTTCCAAGCAAATATCTCATCATATAATCACTATTGTAAAGGATTTCTCCTATTACCGGTTTTTCACGGTTCATACCATAAAAGTCAAAGATATCCCTAGCTTCCCGTACTATGTGATCGAATTCATGCATGAGAACAAGGGTAGCTAGCTTTTTAGCTTTGGGATTCTTTATGACGGGTAGATCATAAAACAATCTTTGCAAGGTAGGATGGGTACGAATAAATCTATTTTCAAGTTTTAGAACTAACGCCGAGATAGCTTCCGCATAAGATTTAGTTCTTTTCAGAATAGGGGTATCATCGAGAGTCAAATTCCCAACGCAATTAAAAAACTCTTGAATAGTTTCTTTTCCTATAACGTTCCCTTGCCCCAAAACAAAATTTTTAGAATCAAGATTGGTAGAACGTCCAATTTTAGGAGTCCTGCCATCATCCGTTTCTGCCATACCAAAATCACTCATGGTGACAAGCAAACAAGAGATCTGATGAGAAAAAGGCAAACGAAGAAGAGGGCGAATAAAACGACAAATTGGTGAAGTGGGGGAGAGGAAAACGAGAGGCAAATGGCAAATAATGTAATTGCAAGGAGATGAGATTTGTGATTAGGAACCTGGTAGATGATGATGGAGTCCCCTCGGCGCCTACGATAGGCACGTAGAAGAGACCGCTTCCTCCCCGACAACGGCGCCAGAAATTCCTTTGACGTGGCTTGAGACTGCGTCGTTATTTCCCCAAAGAGGAAGGGATGATGCAGCACAGCGATGGTAAGTATTTCCCTCAGTTATGAAACCAAGGTTATCGAAGGAGGATCACCAACACCCAATAAGCAGCACCTGCACACAAACAACAAATACTTGCAACCCGACGCGAAAGAGAGGTTGTCAATCTCTCTACGGTAAATAGATAGATTAGGTAGTGATAGATAGGAGAGATAGATCTCTCAAGAACACAAATAAAAAGGGTAAATATGCAGCAATATATTTTTGGGTTTTTGGTTTTGTAGATCTGAAAACAAAGATTGCAAAAAACGTAGATCGGAAAGCAATATGATGGAAAAGTAGACCCGGGGGCCGTAGGGTTCACTAGTGGCCTCTCTCATGAGTATAGCGCATGGTGGGTGAACAAATTACTGTTGGGCAATTGATAGAAAATCGAATAGTCATGACGGTATCAAAGGCGATGATCATTATATAGGCATCACGTCCAAGATAGATAGACCGACTCCTGCGTGCATCTACCTCTATTACTCCACACATTGACCGCTATCCAGCATGCATCTAGTGTATTAAGTTCATGGAAAAACGGAGTAATGCAATAGGAATGATGACATGATGTAGACAAGATCTATTCATGTAGGAATAGACCCCATCTTGTTATCCTTAATAGCAACGATACATGCGTGTCTTGCTGCCCCTTCTGTCACTGGGAAAGAACACCGCAAGATCGACCCATCACAAAGCACCTCTTCCCATGGCAAGAAAAATCGATCTAGTTGGCCTAACTAAACCAAAGATTCGAAGAAGAAATACGAAGCTATAAGTAATCATGCATATAAGAGATCAAAGAAGACTCAAATAATATTCATGGATAGAAACTGATCATGAACTCAAAATTCATCGGACCCCAACAAACACACCGCAAAAGTTTACATCAAATAGATCTCCAAGAGACCATTGTATTGAGAATCATAAGAGAGAGAGAAGAAGCCATCTAGCTACTGCCTACGGACCCGTAGGTCTATGGTGGACTACTCACGCATCATCGGAGAGGCACCTATGAGGAAGATGAACCCCTCCGTGATGGTGTTTAGATTGGATCTCGAGGTTCTGGAACTTGTGGCGGCTGGAATTGTGTTTCGTCGACTCCTCTAGGGTTTTTGGATTTTCTGGGAATTTATAGGCACGATAGTCAGTTGAGGGGGTGCCCGAGGTGCCCATCCCCCACCAGGCCGCGCCAGGGGGCCTTTGGCGCGTCCTGGTGGAGGGTGGCCACCCTGGGCCCCCTCTTCTGGTGTTCTTTGGCCCATCTTCTTTCTTCTGGTCCAGAAAAAATCCACAAAAATCCCCGCAGCGTTTGGTCTCTGTTTGGTACTGATTTTCTACGAAGTAAAAAACAAGCAAAAACAACAACTGGCACTTTGGTACTATGTCAATAGGTTAGTCCCAAAAAATGATATAAAGTTGTAATAAAATGATTGTAAAACATCCAAGAATGATAATATAACAGCATGAAACAAGCAAAAATTATAGATACGTTGGAGACGTATCAACGGTCTAGAATTGAAGTTTCCTCTATAAGCATTGTTGTTGAAATGATTTAGCGAGACAAAGTTCACATCAATAGGATCATTATTTTGCTCAATCAAAGTAGACAAGGGCATATTATTGGGATCAACATGAGCATTTTTACTAGCAACCATATTCATAAGAGCATCCACTCTTTCACTCAAAGTAGCGATTTCTTCAACAGAATTTACCTTCTTACCGGTTGGAGCCCATTCGGTATGCCATTGAGAATAATTTGTCATGATGTTGTCTAGAAGTTTTTGGCCTCCTCTAAGGTCACATCCATAAAGGTACCACCTGGAGGAGAATCTAGAATATTTCTAGACACAAAGTTTAGTCCAACATAGAAGTTTTGGATAATCATCCACAAATTTAAGCCATGAGTTGGACAATTTCTTATCATTAGTTTCATTCTCTCCCAAGCTTGTAAAACATGCTATTGATCTTGCTGTTTAAAATTCATTATTTGATTTCTAAGGGATATGATCTTAGCAGGAGGAAATTTTTTGGCAATAAAAGCATCTTTACACTTCTCCCATGTTCCAATACTATTACGAGGTAAAGGTGAAAAAGGAAATAATTTTAATTTCACAATATCATTATCCATATCCTTTTTATTTTTCATATCACATAATTCATCAAAGGTATTAAGATGTGACGCGGGATCCTCATTAGGACTTCCCAAAAAATGATCCTTCATGGCAAGATTCAGTAATGCAACATTAATATCAAAAGCCTCCGCACTAGTGGTGGGTGATATAGGAGTACTAATAAAATCATTATTATTAGTATTTGAGAAGTCACACAACTTAGTAGTATCTTGAGACATGGTGACTGAACAAGCAAAGTAACAAGCAAGACAAGTAAACTAGCAAGCGAAGAAGTAAACTAGTAACAAGCAAAGATAAATATTTTTGTATTTTTGATTTTTATGAGTAAAGATAAATATAACAGCAAATAAAAAGAAGAACAAGTGAATGAAAATTTGTGTGAAGTTACTTGATAGTTGATGATGATATTCCCCAGCAACGGCGCCAGAAATCCTTCTTGATACTTGTGATCTGCGTTGGGTTTTCCGTGAAGAGGAACAGGTAATTGCAGCACAAAGTGGGTAAGTATTTCCCTCAGTTATGAAACCAAGGTTTATCGAACTAATAGGAATATCAATCCTCAACCATCTTCAGCGGCTACACACAAATGAACAAACAACTTGCACCCAACGCGGGCAAGAGGGTTGTCAATCCCCTTGATCTCGTTATTTGCAAGTCAATGAGTTGTGTAGATAATTGTTGATAAATATAAATTGCAAAATAAAATAAAAGATAAATAAAGGCAGCAAGGTAATTGGAGCGTTTGTAAATATATAAGTGAATAGACCCGGGGGCCATAGTTTTCTCTAGCGGCATCTCTCATGTAGGCATCATACGGTGGGTAACAAATTACTGTTGGGCAATTGATAGAAAAGCAGATAGTTATGCAATTTTCATGGAAATGATCATGTGTATATAGGCATCACGTCCATAAACAAATAGGCCGACACCTGCCTGCACCTATTACTATTACTCCACTCATCAACCGCTATCCAACATGCATCCAGAGTATTAAGTAAAACAGAGTAATGCATGGAGAACGATGACATGATGTAGACAAAGTAAACTCAAGCAATATGAATAAACCCCATCGTGTTATCCTTAGTAGCAACAACACACAATATGCATCTTGTCCCCTACTTTGTCACTAGGATATAGAAACTCGCCAGGTTGAACCTACCACAACGCACCACTCCCACCGATGAAATATCAATCTACTTGGCCAAAGCACATCAATAGATCGGAGAGCATTATGAAGCTATAATGATCATGCAATTAAGAGACAATATATATCAGAGGTATCTCAAATAATTTTCATGAATAATCTGAACATAAACCCACAATTCATCGGATCCCAACAAACACACCGCACAATAGGATTACATCGGATAGATCAAAGCAAAGATGCGATGATCATTGTATTGAAGATCAAGAGATAAAGAGATTGCCATCTAGGTACTAGCTATGGACCCGTAGGTCTGTGGTGAACTACTCACACATCATCATGAGGGCAGCAAGATTGATGTAGAGGCCCTCCGTGATCGATCCACCCTCCGCAGGGTGCCGGAAGGGAGCACCAGATGGCCTCGCGGCGGAACAGAGACTTGCGGTGGCGGAAAAAGGGTTTCGGGACTGCCTCCAGGGTTTTTGCAATATTATAGAATTTATAGGCCAGAGAGGGACGTCGGGAGAGCCACGAGGGGGCCACCACATATCAGGGCGCCCCCCCTAGGGCGTGCCCTGATGTGTGATGGGGCCCTCGTGCGCCTCCCGACCTCCTTCCGAAGCTTCCAGGTCTTCTTTTGGTCCAAAAAAAATCATCAAAAAGTTTCATGGCAATTGGACTTCGTTTGGTATTGTAAACCTAAAAAGTAAAAAACTTGCAAAAAACAGCAACTGGCACTGGGTTAATAGGTTAGTGCTCAAAAATATTATAAATTGGTAAATATAGACCCAAAAAGTATCCTAGAATGATAATATATCAGCATGGAACAATCAAAAATTATAGATACGTTGGACTGAAGTTGTTTTCAGCTGAACTACCGTGATGTTGTTTTTTGTGCAGAAAATAAAAGTTCTCGGAATCGGCCGAATTTTTTTATCATTTTTTCTCGAGAAAATAAGAAATACGAGAGCGAAGAACCACCGTAGGGGAGCCACCTGTGGGCTACAAGCCAAAAGGGCGCGCCCACCTCCATAGGTGCAACATGTTAGCTTGTGGGGCCCACGTGGCTCTGGTTGACGTGATTCCAATGGTGAAAAATCCTATAAATCCAGAAACCCCTGAAAGTTAACCTCGAACTTCCGCTCCGTCGCCACAACTCTCTGTATTGAATAAAAACCCATCTGGAGCCTTTCCGGTACCCTGTCGGAGGGAGAAATCATCGCCGGTGGCCATCTTCATCATCCCGGCGGATGCCATGACGAGGAGGGAGTAGTTCACCCTCGGGGCTGAGGGTATGTACCAGTAGGTATTTGTTTAATCTCTCTCTATCTCTCTCTCTCTCGTGTTCTTGAGATGGCACGATCTTGATGTATCGCCGGCTTTGTTAATATACTTGGATCATATGGTGTTCTTCCCTTGCTATCTTGTTGTGATGAATTGAATCTTTTCCTTTGAGATTTTGTTATGTCAGATTGAATATTGGAATTGAGATCACTTGATGTATGTCTTGCATGTGGATACCCATGGTGACAATGGGGTGTTCTATTGATTCACTTGATATATGTTTTGGTAGTCAACTTGCGGATTCCTATGGTGACAATGGGGTAATCTATGCATATGGGTTTATACACATTCTTGTCCTACTTTCTGTGATAGGAATCTTGGGGTGCACTTTGAAGTTCTTTGTGTTGGATTGAATATGATGAATCTGAAATTGTTTGATGCATATCAAATAATTAACCCACGGATACTTGAGGTGACATTGGAGTATCTAGGTGACATTAGGGTTGATTGATATGTATCGTAGGTGTTATTTTGCTACGAACTCTAGGTCTGTTTGTGGTACTTACAAGAATATCTCAAAAGATTGATCGGGAAGAATAACTTTGAGGTGGCTCTACTACCTACAACAATTTCATCTTATGTTCTCCGTTAGTTATGAACTTTGGAGTGATTCTTTGTTCCACGTTGAGGGATGATCATATGATTCTATTATGTTAGCATTGCTGAGATATTGAAGTAGTTAAAGTATGAACCCTAGGACTTGTTTCCAAGCATTAATATAATGTTTTTATCGTTGTGTGCTATTTGTTACCTTGCTGTTTTTATATTTTCGTATTACAAAAACCAATTCCTACTATCCATATTGCACTTGTATCACCATCTCTTCTCCAAACTAGTGCGCCTATACAATTTGCCATTGTATTGGGTGTGTTGGGGACGCAAGAGATTTCTTGTATTTGATTGCAGGGTTGTTTGAGAGAGGCCATCTTCATCCTACACCTCCCACAGATTGATAAAACTTAGGTCATCCACTTGAGGGAAATGTGTTGTTGTCCTACAAAACTCTATACTTGGAGGCCCAACAACGTCTACTAGAATAAAGGTGTGTAGTAGACGTCAGACATCAAGTGGTGATTGTCATCAAGATTGCAGTGTGTAAGTTCAAGTGGAGCATCACGAAGAGATCACATGCGTGAAGCTTGCCATTCATTGTGGTGACAATGGACATGTGAAGATGTTCCGAAGAGAGGCTCACCCATAGTGGAGTATGGGGAAGCAATCTAGTAGTCTTCATTGAGCCGGCGCAATCAAGAAAGGTGGTTCATCTTGAATAGGACAAGATCGTTATCATCTAGCTCAAGTGGATTATGCGCAAGGCAAAGGTTTGTCCTTGATATGTTTTCTATTTTACTAGTCTCATGTTATTAGTTGGGAGACCGGGTTATAGGATCGATTTCCGTACTATCAAGGGGGGCTCTCAAGTGAGTAGCTTGATCGTATTGTTCGTAGAGAGCTCATACCATTGCATTCTTGGCATCATCATCTTTCTTGGTTCTTGTTTGGTCTTTCTCTATGTGAGGATTTAAAGTTTGTGTCCGCCTTCTTGCCAAACTCAAGCTCATCAAAATCGAAGTTCATATGCATCATCTTTGCGTTTTCCGTGTTGGAGAATTTGTCGGTTCATATTTGGGAAGGTCCTCTTCCTTATCCTACTGGCATTTATTGTCGTTGTTGGATAGTATTTGTCATCATCTATCCAGCAAGCTTGAGTTTGTTGTTTTCGGAGTCCGTTTGCAAAAGTTATGGCAGTTTCGGTCTTCTTGCATCCATCTATTTTGCTTGGGGCTTGCTTGAAGCACCCAAGCGGTAGTACCGCCCTGGACAGCGTTAGTACCGCTCCAAGTTATACTTCTCCCTTCCAATGTCGCGGGCATTTCGGCTAGTCTCGCGTGGACTTTTTCGCATCAGCGATAGTAGAGCGATAGTACCTCTTATAAGCGGTAGTACCTCCCAGAGCAGTAGTACCTCTTATAAGCGGTAGTACCTCCCAGAGCGGTAATACCTCTTATAAGCAGTAGTACCTCTCTGGCAGAACTACCGCTCTTGTTTTTCTATCTCATTGGGTTGCGTTGATAGTGCTAAGCGGTAGTACCGTCCCCCAAGCGGTAGTATCGCTTGTGCATGACCAGTGGGCATAACAGTTGGATTTGGGGGACCTGTTTAAGGGGGTCTTCTTCCCCAATGGATCTCATCCCTTTGTGCAAGTTCCCCCCACCATTTTTGACCTCTTGGAGTTTGCTATCTCTAATCCCTCCAATGATTCTTGCTCCTCTTCGAGGGAAAAGAGAGAGGAGATCTAGATCCACATTTCCACCAATCCCTTTCTTCTCTATGTGAGAGGAACCC
This sequence comes from Elymus sibiricus, assembly GCA_039707655.1. Taxonomy (NCBI): domain Eukaryota; kingdom Viridiplantae; phylum Streptophyta; class Magnoliopsida; order Poales; family Poaceae; genus Elymus; species Elymus sibiricus. The sequence goes on along the minus strand of CM077667.1, from coordinate 382,959,666 downwards.
CTTGGATCTTGATCTTGGAGTTCTTTGTGTTCTCCTTGTTCCTCCTCTCATATTCCTCCATAGCTTTTGTTGTTGTTGTGGGATTTGGGAGTGAGGGACTTGACCACTTTGTGTGTTCTTGCCATTGCATTAGTTGCATCGGTTTGAGTTCTCCACGATGATACATGGAAGTGAAAAGTTGAGAAGCTTATTGCTCTTGGGTGTTTGGGAACCCTAGAGCTTGTTCCTCTTGTGTGCTTTGGAACCCTAGACGATTTGTGATGTCTCGAAACTCAATCATTACGGTGTAAAGCTCCGGGCAAGCGTCGGGGTCTCCAATTAGGTTGTGGATATTTCCCCAAGCAATTTGTACGGGTACCGGTGACCTCCCCCAAGGGTTGCCAATTGTACGGGTTCGGTAACCGCCCCAAGGGTCGCCATTTGTATGGGTTCGGTGACGTCCCTCAAGGGTCCCTTAGTGGAATCACGTCATCTTGCATTGTGCGAGGGCATGAGGAGATTACAGTGGCCCTAGTGGCATTTTGGGGAGCATTGTGCCTCCACACCGCTCAAAACGGAGATTAGCATCCGCAAGGGTGTGAACTTTGGGATACATCGTCGTCTTCGTGTGCCTCGGTTATCCCTTACCCGAGCCCTTTACTTATGCACTTTACTTTGTGATAGCCATATTGTGTCATGTTGCATGTCTCGCGATCACTTAGTTGTTTATAAATCTTAGCATAAGTTGTTGGTGCACATAGGTGAACCTAGTTGTTTTAGGTTTTGTGCTTGACAAATTAAATGCTCGTTTTACTCCGCATTTGTTCAAGCCTAAACCATAATTATTTTAAAGCGGCTATTCACCCCCTCTAGGCGACATCCATGTCCTTTCACCTTCCCTCTCTCCTCTTCGTACCCCGTAGCTCCTTGTTGCCTTGTGTTGTCGCCGGCCATTGCGGGAGCACGCCGTGTTGTGTCGGCATCTGGTCCTCTTAGTCTAATTAGCCTACCCCCTACTAATTAGCCACTGACTTGTGTCCCCACACACCACCAACCCCATGTTACTTACAAATTAGTTAATTTACTCTTTCCAGTTAGCTAACTAAATAGCTACTCTATGATAGTCGGCTTTGCTTCATTTTAAAATTCATTTTTCATGGTGGGTCCAACATGTAAGGTACTTGGCAAGGGACAGATTTTTAGCTTAGCCCAGGATCAATGACAGGTGGACCTGAGCCCTCCCTGTTGACCGATTATGTTGACTAGGTATATCCATTCTAGGTGAAAAAACAAAATGACTCTCATCACTGAAGGGCATTTGAAAGATCGTGGATGTCGCCTAGAGGGGGGGGGGTGAATAGGCGCTTTAAAATAATTACGGTTTAGGCTTGAACAAATGCGGAATAAAACTAGCGTTTAATTTGTCAAGCACAAAACCTAAATCGACTAGGCTCACCTATGTGCACCAACAACTTATGCTAAGCAAGATAAACAACTAAGTGATAGCAAGATATATAACAAGAAACAATATGGCTATCACAAAGTAAAGTGCATAAGTAAAGGGCTCGGGTATGAGATAACCGAGGCACGCGGAGACGACGATGTATCCCGAAGTTCACACCCTTGCGGATGCTAATCTCCGTTAGAGCGGTGTGGAGGCACAATGCTCCCCAACAATGCCACTAGGGCCACCGTATTCTCCTCACGCCCTCGCACAATGCAAGATGCCGTGATTCCACTAAGGGACCCTTGAGGGCGGTCACCGAACCCTTACAAACAAGGTTGGGGCAAACTCCACAACTTAATTGGAGGCTCCCAACAACACCACGAAGCTTCACCACAATGGACTATGGCTTCCGCGGTGGCAACCCTTGGGGGCGGTCACCGGTACCCGTCAAATTGCTCGGGGCGATCTCCACAACCTAATTGGAGACCCCGACGCTTGCCCGGAGCTTTACACCACAATGATTGAGCTCCGAGGCACCACCAAGCCGTCTAGGGCGCCAAGGCACCCAAGAGGAACAAGCTCTAGGGTGCCCAAACACTCAAGAGTAATAAGCTTCTCAACTACTAACTTCCACGTATCACCGTGGAGAACTCAAACCGATGCAACTAATGCAATGGCAAGAACACACGAAGTGCTCAAGTCCCTCTCTCTCAAATCCCACCAAAGCAACAAAAGCTATGGAGGAAAGTGAGAGGAAGAACAAGGAGAACACCAAGAACTCCAAGATCTAAATCCACAAGGTTTCCCTCACATAGAGGAGAAATGGATTGGTGGAAAGATGGATCTAGATCTCCTCTCTCTTTTCCCTCAAGAAGGAGCAAGAATCATTGGAGAGATTGAGAGATAGCAAAGCTCTAGAAGGTCAACAATGGAGGAGAGAGAGCTGCAAAGGATAAAAGAACCGTTGGGGGCAAAGGGGAAGAAGACCCCCTTTTATAGCCCCCACCAAATCGAACCGTTACCTGTGCTGGACGCACTCAAGCGGTACTACCGCTCCAAGGAGCGGTACTACCAGCCGAAGCCAGTGAGTACAGCAAGCACAAGAGCACGGTAGTGCCGCACAAAGCGGTACTACCGCCCCCACAAGCGGTACTACCGCAAAGGTTCGCAGAACAGCTCAGAAACGAGGTAGTGGAGCGGTACTGGAGCGGTACTACCGCCGCAAGCGGTACTACCGTGCTACTACCGTGCCACTACCGCACAAAGCGGTACTACCTCTCTACTACCGCACTACTTCCGCTTAACAAAAATCGGCAACAGAAGACATTCCCACAAGCGGTACTCGCTGCGGTAGACCACAGCGGTACTACCGCATAAGCGGTACTACCGTGGTACCGAGCGGTACTACCGCTTGGGTGCTGCAAAAGTGCCCAAGCAGAACAGACAGATACAGGAAAACCAGAACTGCCACAACTTCTACATATGAGCTCCGAATTGAGCAAACTCAAGCTTGTTGGATAGAAGACAACGAGTACTATCCAAACAGCGAAACCTCTATGAATGAAGACCCGACATAAACTCCAACATCGAAAACATCATAGAAGATGCATATGAACTCCGTTTTCTATGAACTCGAGCTTGTCATGAAGATGACCAAAAGCTCAAAGACTCACAAAGAGAAACACCAAACACGAACCAAGAAAGATGATGCAAGGATGCAATGGTTTGAGCTCTCTACGAACGATACGATCAAGCTACTCATCCGAGAGCCCCCCTTGATAGTACGGCTATCGATCATATAACCCGGTCTCCCAACTACCACTATGAGACCGGTAAAATAGAAAACCTATCAAGGGCAAACCTTTTCCTTGCGCATAGTCCACTTGAGCTAGATGATGACGATCTTGACCTCCTCAAGTTGGACCACCTTTCTTGATTGCGCCGGCTCGATGAAGACTAGTTGATTGCTCCCCCATACTCCACTATGGGTGAGCCGCTCTTCGGCACATCTTCACAAGTCCATTGTCACCACAATGGACGGCAAGCTTCAAGCATGTGATCTCTTCGTGATGCTCCACTTGAACTTGCACACCGCAATCTTGATGACGATCACCACTTGATGTCATACTCCATGGGTTGAATGAGATCTTCCTCTTGACGCAAGCCCATGGAAACATACCTAACCCCACATAGAACTCTCGCATAGAACATGGGTTAGTACACAAAGCGTAATGGACAATGCTTACCATACCGTGAGATCACTTGATCCCACTCGGTACATCTTCTACGCTTTGTGTGTTGATCAACTTGAATCACTCTTCATATTTAGTCTTGATCAACCTTGAATCTTTCCAACTCTCTTCATTAGGATGATGTCTTGAAGGTAAACATGAATGTTCACACAATCTTCTTCTTCAAGACATGCTTGCAATAGGCTCAACACTCACATGACCAATCTTTGGATAAATCCTTGAATAGAACCTTGGTCAACACATATTCTTCTTCTAATAACCTTGAAACCAACAAATGGTCTTCAAGCAATGACTATGGACAAACCCTTCAAATATAACTCAAGGAAACCATTAGTCCATAGAGATTGTCATCAATTACCAAAACCAAACATGTGGGCAGCACATGTTCTTTCAGCATTCGAGCAACCCCTTGGACAAATCTAAGGGCAAAACCGAGCATGGTCGAAAATTAATGGCAAACCCTATGGGTAGGTTGCAACTACGGGCAAAAATGCAATTGTCCCAAAATCGAGCATAGACTCTTCTCTTGACTATGACATTCATGGTTTTCCAATGACTAATGTCATTGTTTGTCGGTTCCCAATGAATTTTATGCTTCATACCACTTCATTTGTGATTAGATTGTTACTTGTTTATGAGAAGCTATATGATGAAAAATTTGCTGCTATGTTAAAATTCATGATGCTTTCATGTCCGTATTCTGTTTTATCGACTTCTCTCTCTCAAATCATGTGGTCATTATTCTCGAGCTCGGCTTTCGCTTGAGGATAAGCGAGGTCTAAGCTTCGGGGAGTTGATATGTCCATTCTGCATCATGATTTCTTATTGATATTTATGTTATTCTTGTCCATTATTCCCTATTATCATACAATTCTTATGCTCTTTCTCTCTGAATATGCAAGGTACATCACAAAGAGGGAAATATCTGGAAACTGGAATTCTGAACTAAAAACCGAGGAAAAGGCAGAAAAATCACCAGACTCCAAATGACCTGAAACTTCACGGAGAATTTTTTATGGAACATTTAAGAATTTCTGGGCCAAAAATATACCAGAGGGGGCCACATGTTGGCCACAAGCCAACAGGGCACGGCCACCCCCTAGGCCACGCGCTGATGGCTTGTGGGGCCCCTGCTGGCCTCCCGACGTCCCTCTTCTCCTATATGGTGTGTTTTACCCTAGAAAAAAATTGTAAGCAAACTTTCGGGACAAAGTGCCGCCATCTCGAGGCGGAAACCTGGGCAGAGGCCCTTTTGCACTCCGGGAGTCAGATTCTGCTGGGGAAATTCCTCTCCAGTAGGGGGAGATCGAAGCCATCGTCATCACCAATGCTTCCTCCTTCGTGGGAGAGGAAGACATATCAGCCAACCGCAATGATTTATATATCATCGCCAATGCTTCCTCCTTCATGGCAGAGGCCCTTTTTTCTTGTTAAATGTTGTCATATTACCACTTTTATATGATTTATATGTCATTTTATATTATTTTTTATGGACTAACTTATTAATTTAGTGCCCAGTGCCATTACATGTTTTTTGTTTCGTAGAAAAAACATACCTACCAGGGTCCAAACACGATGAAACTTTTTGGTGTTTTTTTCTAGAACATAATGACCGTAGAAGCTTTAGGAGGAGGCGAGAGGACCCACAGGGGACCCACAAGCCAATGGGGTACGCCTTGGGGGGTACGCGTGCCAGAGTGGCTTGTGAGCGCCCTGGTGCTCCGTTTACCCTAATTCTTGGCCTATAAATTCACATATATTGTGAAACCCTCAGAGCAAGACCCGAAACAATTTTATCGCTGCCACAAGCCTCTATTCTATCTTGATCCCATCTAGAGCCCTTTTTCGGTACTCTGTCGGAGGGGGAAATCATTGGGGAGGTCATCTTCATCAACCTTGCTGTCCCCGTGATGATGTGTGAGTAGTTCATTCAGGACCTATGGGTCCATATCAGTAACAAGATGGCTTTCTCTCTCTCTCTCTCTCTCTCTCTATATATATATATATATATATATATATATATATATATATCTTTTGAACTTCAATACAATGATCTTCTCTAAGATCAATCTGATGTAATCTTTTGCGATGTGTTTGCTGGGATCCGATGGATTGTGGGTTTATGATTAGATTATTCATTGATCTACTTTGAATTCTTGAGCCTTCCTACTTGCATAATTTTATAGCTTTGAATTTCTCTCCGATCTATCGGTCCACTTTGGCGAAGTTTTATTGATTTATCTTCAGCGGGAGAGGTGCTTTGTAGTAGGTTCAACTTTGTAGTGATCATGTCCAATGACAGAAAGGATAAGGGCACATATTTCTGTTGTTGCTACTAAGGATAAAAAGATGGAGTATTATCATATTGATTGGTCTTATTCTGTCTGCATTATGTCATCTTGCTCATTGTGTTACTCTGTATATTATGAACTTAATACTTTGAGATGCATGTTGGATAGCGGTCTTGGGGTGGAGTAATAGTAGTATACGTCAGTAAGTTTAACAATATACTCATCAAGATGTAATGCCTATGTAATGATTACGCCATGGATGATCTTCATAACTATGAGTAGTTCTGTCAATTACCCAACAATAATTTGTTTACCCTTTGCTATTCTGCTTTCGAGAGAGATGCCACTAGTGAACATACGGTCTCCGGGTCCATTCTCAATTAATTTGCAAGTTCCTACAATTTCAACTTTTATTTTGCTATCACTATGACAATTTGCTTTCAATCTTGTAATTGGCAAGAACAAGGAGAGTGATGTACCCCTTGCCTTCGTTGGGTGCAAGCAATTATTTTGTTTGTGTGTGCAGGTGATGCTAATGTTGTTAGTGTGGTGCCTCCTACTGGTATGATAAACCTTGGTTATTAACTGAGGGAAATACTTTCTGATGTTGTGCTACATCATCATTCTTCTTCGAGGAAATCCAAGAACTCCTTCGGGAGTAGCAGAAGAATTTCTGGCATTGTTGTCGGGGAGACATCATCTGCCAAATCAGGTGCCTTCGCACAAACACTTTATTTTTCTTGTTTTTGTTTTCTTGTCTAGTTGCATTTTGCCTTTTATTTGCCTTCTCCGTTTGCCAAAAATTCCAAAATACCAAAAAAATATCGTGTTACTATTTCTGCTTGTGTAGCCATCATGTCTACTCATGAAAATACCAAGCCATGTGATTTCTCAAGTACTGATAACAATGATGGCATTAGTACTCCTATTGCTCCTCCCGCCACTAGTGCAGAGTCTACTGATATTAAAGCTGCTTTGTTAAATCTTGTCATGGAAGAACATTTTTTGTGAAATTATAATGAATACGCTGCTTCCCATCCCAATACTTTTGTTGAGTTATGTGATATGATGTTGTTTAAGGGATTTCTATTTCTGTGCCCTCGGTTGATTAGTACTCAGTTTAGCCCCACCCAACTAACGACCCTCACTCCCCCCACTCGCCCGAGACTCAAAACTGCCCAAAACGGAGCATTTCCGTCAGGTCAGTGTAGTTGATCATTACTTGGCACATGTACTAACGCGTGGAACACCCATGACCCACCTGTCAGCGTCTGGTATTTTAGGGAAAAATAGTGGAACATAATGACGCGTTGGACATCCCAGGACCCACATGTCACCGTCTGATTTATTTGCATTACGGAAGGGCCCACGAATCAGTCACCCTGGAAAGAAAGAACGGGGCGGTGTAAAACACATCGGATTCAAAGATTTGGCTAAGCTTAACAAGCACATTCTTAGATTTGTTCATCATCGCTTAACAGAGCAAACTAACATAGTGCCATTACACTTAAGGATTCCTTACCCTAATACAAAATTTTAACAGGGGCAACATAATATGGACGGCCAGCGTCGACAGATAGACGGCTACTTGTCTTCATCGTCCGAACGGACAATCGTGTCATCATCGTCATTGTGGTCTTATTCGCCGGAGGAGGATAGGACGATGACATCCAGTCCCTCACCCTCCGCCTCGATGGCGGTTGCTACCCGCAGTGTGGCTGTCCTTCTCTGCTCTCGAGCTGCAGCCACCTCTTCAGCCACCCGACGCCTGACAGCCTCTGCCAGCGTAGTAGACAGAGACGTGACTAGCACTGCCTGGTCGAGCTGCTGCTATGCCCCATGCAGGGCCTCTTCGGCCTGAGCAATTAGCATGGCAGCATCGTAAGCTGGAGCCGGTATGTTCTCCTTGGCCTCCACTTCCACGTTGTAGACGTCGAGGTACTCCTGCATGACCTCAAAGGCTTCCTCTGCTTCGGTGTCCTCCTCCTTAACCTCTCTGCGGTTATGAGACAGCTCAGACGCCATGGACTCGACCTCAGAGTAGTTGGTGCTGCCAAATGAACAACCGTCCGTGGTGGGTGAGGCAGCTGCCTCGCCAGAGTTAGAGCCCGCTGTCGCGCCAGAGTTGGAGCTCGATGCAGCACCAACTGAGTCGGTGCCAGTGGAGGGCACCGACATCCAGAGGCAAGGACCTCCAGTGGAGATCCCGGTGGTAAAGAGCATCCTCACCAAGGTAGAAGATGAACTAATTTGGATTCTTTGCGCGTTGAAGCAATGGGTGAAGCGTCAGTGCAATGAGAACGGACAATGATATTTAAGCAGTGCCAGGAGTGGGATCTAGGTGGTGGCGAGAGAATGTTTACGCGGCTTCTAGATTTGGCGGGAATGCATGGTGGTCGGAAGGAGCGATGAACGAGGTGGCGGTGGGAACTAGGCACCACCGCGTGGCTCTCCGTCTTGATGGCAGTCGTACGGGCGGACCAGAGAGAGCTGCAAATTTTGCAAAGGACCCCTTGATGACCGAACATCATATAACCAGAGCAAAAAAAGTTTGGTTATTTTTCAAGAGACCCCCTGCTTGTGAGAGAAGTACCTCAAATAAGATTGAAAATGGGGCCCTTTCATTTTTCATCCAAAGTAGACCATATTTGATGCACAATGCCCAAGTTTCATGAATTTTCTAGTTTTTTCCTATATTTCATCCATTTAGTGAATTTCTAGGATTATTAAGATTTGCTCAAATTTGAACTACAAGTGTGATGTACTCCCCTCGTTCCAAAATATAAGATGTATTGATTTCCGTGCAAGTCAACCACTTGAATGTTTGACCAAGATTACAGAACAAAATAACAACATCTTCCATACCTAATAGGTAAAACATGAAACTACTTTTCATGATGAATCAAATTATATAAATTTCATATTGTGGATACTAATATATTTTTCTAAAAACTCGGTCAAACATGCACTCGTTTGACTTTTGAAAAAACAAACACACCTTATATAAAGGAATGGAGGGAGTATGTTGGTCCTGAAAATTGGCAAAAATCATTTTAAGCTTTTGAATTAGTGGTGTAGTTCACTGGGAAAAACCAAAGTTGAAATTCCCAACCATCTGGTAGGAATGGTCAACCTTGCAAGTTTGACCACAGTTTGGAAAAAATCAAGGAAAATCAAAAAAACCTCAAAACTTGAAATCCTTTTGCATTGAGCCATCTTATGTAAACTGGTTGGTGGGAAAAATAATAAACTTGCAATACCACAAATTAAAAAAAAAACTTCACGGAATGGCCTACCTTGTATGAAGTTGCATGGATTTCAATGGCCAAATCCATGGCACATTCCATGATAACATGTCCAAATTTGGCACACCTACTGGTCGACCATTGCGGACAATGTTTCCATAGGAATTCGCAATTGTTTTGTAATAAAAACATTTTTTTCATTTTCCAAGTGCTAGAAAGACCCCCTCGTTATGAGAGAAGTACCTCAACTAAGATTGAAAATGGGGCCCTTTTATTTTTCATCCAAATTAGACCACATTTGATGCATAATGCCCAAGTTTCATGAATTTTCTAGTTTTTTTTCCTATATTTCATCCATTTAGTTAATTTCTAGAGATTTATGAGGACTTTCTCAAATTTGAACAAGTGTGATGTATGTTGGTCCTGAAAATTGGCAAAAATTATTTTAAGATTTTGAATTTGTGGTCTAGGCACTATGCACAACCAAAATTAAAATTCCCAGCCATCCGGTAGGAAAGGTCAACCTTGCAATCTTGACCACGGTTTGGAAAAAATCAAAGAAAATCAAAAGGCCTCAAAAATTGAAATCATTTTGCATTTAGCCATCTTATGTGAACTAGTTGGTGGGAAAAATATTAAACTTTCAATACCATAAATATGAAAGAAAAAAACTTCATAAAATGGCCTACCTTGTATGAACTTGCATGGATTTCAAGGCATATGCCTATGGCCATGGCCAAATCCATGGCACATTCCATGATAACATGTCAAAATTTGACACACCTATTGGTCTACCATTGTGGAAAATGTTTCCATAGGAATTTGCAATTATTTTGTAATAAAAAATATTTATTTTGTTTTCCAAGTGCTAGAAAGACCCCCTCGTTGTGAGAGAAGTACCTCAAATAAGATTGAAAATGAGGTCCTTTCATTTTTCATCCAAAGTAGGCCACATTTGATGCACAATGCGTAGGTTTCATGAATTTTTCTAAAAAATTTCTCCTATATTTCATCCATTTAGTGAATTTTCAAAAATTTATTAGGACTTTCTTAAATTTGAACTACAAGTGTGATGTATGTTGGTCCTGAAAATTGGCAAAAAATCATTTTAAGCTTTCGAATTGGTGGTGTAGGCAATGGGCACAATGAAAGTCGAAATTCCCAGCCATCTGGTAGGAATGGTCAACGTTGCAAGTTTGACCACAGTTTGGAAAAAATCAAAGAAAATAAAAAAAGCCTCAAAATTGAAATCCTTCTCTATTGGGACATCTTATGTGGACTAGTTGGTGAAAAATAGTAAAGTTGCAATACCATAAATTTCAAAATTCGGTGGATGTGCATGTTGCACTTTTTTGGACTACTTACGTACATGTTGCACCTTTTTAGACTACTTATGTACATGTTGCAAAAAATTTGGTAGGCTCTCCAAGTGCATGATATACCCTCATTCTATGTTGATCTATTTTTGGTTATTTTTGCATGTTGTGCCTTTTTAAGTAAGTTCGGCATGTTGCATACATCAACCTAGTAAGCACATTCAAAAAAAAGTTAACGACATGATTAAGCTAAGCAAATCTTAGTACGACAACATCATACTGTTTTCAGTTAACACTGGGCATCCACATGTCGGATCCTCAACACTAGCTAGAAGGGGGTCGGAGACGCTTAAGAAGGCGAGCCAGACGGCGGTTGGACCATTGAGCATTCTGCTCAAACTGAGCCGAGAGCTCATACTCCTCCACCACTATTGGGACAGTCTTTGTAGCCGGGCTTGGCCTCCAAGCTTACCAGCGGCGCATCCTCCAACCACTCCTGGTCATCCATCTGCTCATCCTCATCGTCCACTTGAATGGTCAGATTCGTGTCTGCCGATGAGCGATGATCTCCATACCCCCCTGATAGCCCACCTCGTCTGCAACCTCCACCTGGGCGATGACCTTCAAATCCCTGGTAGCTGTTGTCTTCCGCATCCTGCTCTTGCTCCTGCTCCTCATCAGAATCCTCCTTCTGCTCCTGCTCCTCGTTAGAATCCTCCTCTTGCTCCTGCTCCTCATTAGAATCCTCCTCCTCGTTAGCATACTCTTCCTCCTCCTCCTCCTCATCGTCTTCATCCTCCTCTTTTGTTTCCTCATCGACGATGTCAATAGTACACAAATTCATCGGCCCTTCCGTCTCTGGATTCGGCGACGAGATGCGAGAGCGGTACTCATACCAGCGAGCCCGCTGATGAGGATCCGGTGACTCCATCGCCTTTGCCATTGCCCATAGGAGAATCTCCATTGCCTTTGCCCCTGTCTTTAGGAACAATCCGCTTTAGCTCACTCTTCCTCACTTCCATGGTGAGGACCCGCGAGTGCAGCACCAGAGTTCATGCTCGGAAACCAAGAGTTTATTTCTTTGCACCTAGCCATCAACATCTAGTCTTCGACGCAAAACTCTTCCATCGCCCTCTACCATCCAGGACCTGATAGCCATAAATCAAAGACCAAGTTTGCAATTCAAATAATTAAAACTGAACGCGATTATTTGGATTAAAAATGGGCTCCTATGAATGAATCCTAACTTTGAGGGTTTTCCATTTTCCAAACTAGCTGCCACGAGTACCACTGGCATGAATCCAATCCTAAATAGACGTCAAAACTAGCTGCAAACTGGAGCAACTAAACAAACGCAAATTCAATCACTCAATCGCGCATTCAATCACTAATTCAATCAACTTATAATGGGGGTCTCAATAAGAAACATATCGACCCAACTATCTCAGATGGTTCCTGTAGATGGGCCGATGGGCAGCGTCGTACTAGGCCGGTTCGCCATCAAAGCTAAGGTGCACAGTCAAAGTGGGCGGCGGTGGCTGCTAGGGGCACGACGGCGGCTGCATGGGGCTGTGTGGGGTATGTGACTGCTCGCTAGGGGTCGGGTGAGGCTAAATTAGGCAAAATAATGACAACTCACCCATCCCATGTCCCACTTGTCATAGGTGGTAACGGCCATGCCCACATGTCATACGCAGCCCACATGTCTTAAGATCTGTGGCCCCATGTGTTAGTAACTGAGCAGGTAACAGTCAAGTGTGTTGACCCAATGACAAGGCTTCATTTGGGATTTTGTGAGCATGGGGCGAGTGGTGGAGGGCAAAAGTGAGGAAAGTTAGACTCTTGGGCAAAACTGAGCACAAGTAAGCAACCAGGGGCACATAAAAAGAAATCCCAAAAATTAAAGATGTGGATAATGATATTTTTAAACTAAAACTTTTTCCTTTTTCTCTAAGAGATAGAGCTAAAGCATGGTTGTATTCTTTGCCGAAAAATAGTATTGATTCTTGGTCTAAATGAAAAGATGCTTTCATTGGCAACTATTTTCCTTCTACCAAAAGTATTTCTCCAAGGAATAAAATTGTGAAGTTCAAGCAACTTGACCAAGATTATGTTGCACAAGCATGGTAGAGAATAAAAATTATGCTTAAAAATTGTCCTACACATGGATTTAGCCTTTGGATGATAGTTCAATTTTTTATGCTGGACTAAACTTTGTACCAATAAACCTTCTAGACTCAGCTGTAGGTGGTAAGCTTATGCGGATAACACTTGGAGAGGCTACAAAGCTTCTCCACAACATCGCTTCCAACTATTCCCAATGGCACACCGAGCGTGCTTCAATGGTAAGAAGGTAAATTCTGTCGAGAAAATCTCCTCCCTAAGTGAAAAGGTTGATGCTCTTATGTTCATGCTTACTACCAAGAGTGCTCCTATTGATCCAAATGATGTGTCTTTGTCTACTTTGATTGAGCAAAATAATGACACTATTGATGTGAATTTTTTTTCGAGGAGCAATTTCAATAATAATGCTTATAGAGGGAACTTCGGTAATAATCCTAGGCCGTATCTCGGTAATCCCTCCAATAATTATGGTAATTCCTATGGTAATTAATATAATAATAATAATAATAATAATAATAATAATAATAATAATAATAATAATAATAATAATAATAGGATGCCCTCTGATTTTGAAAATAATATTAAAGAATTTATTAATTCTAAAAAAATCAATGCTAGGATAGAAGAAAAATTGAGTAAAGTTGATGATATGTCTAGAAACATGGATAGGCTTGTGCATGGTGTGGATATTCTTGAAATTAAATTTTTGCCACCTATTAAGGATTAAATGCCTGGATCTCTCAAGACGATCCAAGTCTTCATTGATTACAATAGGAAAATGATTGATATGCTTAGATCTAGAAGAGAACGAGTGGAAAAAGATGTTGAATTGCATTTTCTTGAAATTAAAATTTTGCCACCTAATAAGGATTAAATGCCTGGATCTCTCAAGACCATCCAAGTCTTCATTGATTACAATAGGAAAATGATTGATATGCTTAGATCTAGAAGAGAACGAGTGGAAAAAGATGTTGAATTGCATTTTCTTGCTAGCAATGATGAAGATATTAAAACTATTGGTGTATATACTATTGAATCGTTGTTTAGAAATATCAAAGTTGATACTAATGGGACTAGAGACGAGTCAACTTTATCTAGGAGGCGTCCCCATTGTTTGGAGGGCGGGGATCTTGTTGCCAATAATGATAAAAGTGGGTTGGAAGAGGTAAAAACTTTAGATAGCTGCTCGCAATACATTGGATTACAAGAATTTTAATTATAATAGTTGTTCACTTACTAAATGTATTTCCTTGCTTCAATCCATGATTTCACACAATGCTTATAAAAAAATAAAGCTTTTTACTAAACATATTGTAGAAGCTCTTATTAAGACCAATTAGGAGAAACTTGAATTAGAGGTTTCCATACCTAGAAAGATGCATGATGAGTGGGGATCCACAATTAGGATTAAAATAAAGGATTATGAGTGCAATGCTTTGTTTGATTTAGGAGTTAGTATTTCAACTATGCGAAAAGCGTTGTATGACGTTCTCAGTTTCTCCAATATGAGTGAATGTTCTTTAAATTTGCGCCTAGTCGGATTCTACCATTTAAAATCCTATGGAAAGAATGAATGATGTGTTTATTATTTCAAGTACAAATTATTTACTCGTATACTTTTTTTGTGCTTCACATCGAATGTAATCCGTCTTCGCATTCACACCAAACTACGTCAAATGCATGGCAGGAGGGTTAGCTTAGCCTCCTTAATACTTTTAGATATACTTCCTTCTTATCCAAGTATTCATTTGTGTTTGTACTCCTTCATTTGTGTTCGTATTATATCTACTATAAATCAGCAACTACGAGCAATGGATTTAGCAGGTTCAACGACGGGAAAGTCCCGTTTCTTCTGAAAGGAAGTACCTGCATTTTCCTTCCCCGGTGACCCTAGCAGCCATTAATGATGATCACGGCAGAGCAAACTAACCGAAGGATTCCAAGACACGTTACATTACATGCATGAAAGGTAAACCCAAGGGAAAAGGCACACGTGGTACGGCCGCAGCTCCTACTGGCGGACGTACGTGCATGGCGACATCGACCGATGGCGGATGGGATCGGTCACTTGGCGTCGGTTCGCTCGTCCATGTCCGTTACCCGCACACCGCGACCCACGTAAAACCGCGTGCCGGGGTCTCGTCGTGCCCGTCGGGTGTCCGTATGACGCGGACGCGCACGTACCGTGGTGCTCGCGCGCGTGCACGTACCGCACGACCCCGGGTCCTCCGGTGGTTGCGCGCCTTCCAAAACACGAAGCCTCACCGGCTATATATACGCGGGAGCACCCCACGTCCACACCGCATCGCACGACGAGGGAGAGAAGCTAGGAGCGAACGGAGCGAAGGGTGGAGAGAGATGGTCGCGTTGTGGGTTGCTGCCTGCAGCCTGCTGTCCTGGTGTTCATCGCTCTCGGGTGAGTCAAGTAAATTGCCAGTTCATATATTAAACTGATCGATAGATCGTCGATCGATTGCTAGCTGCGGATTGATCGTTGTGTGATGCTGGTGCACTAGCTACTACTTTTATCCTACTGTTATAAACACTGCTACGTTCATTGTTCCTTATGCAGTTCTCTTGGCTATATCTTCCTATCCTTTTCGACTTTGCGTCTCCTTGCAGGAGCAAAAGGGTTATGTTTCTATTGAAAAAAATGTATGTCAATTTCGACGGAGCACCAAAACAGCATGCTTTTGCTTAGAAAAATCGACTACACACTTGCTTGGCTTATTTATTGCTTGCTGTTGGAGGTGGTTGATTATTGTTTTGTTCATTAATTGTGCATTGGTAGGATGTCTAGCATAAATCCGTACTGGTCTTTTTGATTCATTGTCAGTCCTCCGACGTCAAATGTTTTGTTTCCAACTATATTTGGTAACATGTCTATGGGGTTTATGAAAGAGGAACCCTAAAGTACAATGCACGTCTTAATTAAGGACAGTACTCTACTCGAGAATTACTTACTGCTTGTGCTCCTTTCCGAACAAAGGTAACTCATTAAGGAATCAAAAGATCTAAAGTGGAAAAAGGAAAGAAAGAGACGATCAATCACATGCAGTTATGAGATGCACACATCGTGTACATTTACTTAGTTTGTGCGCGCTAAAATTTCGTGCTTACCGTTCATGTGTTCACGTGCAGGAGTCGAAGGAATTGGAGTCAACTATGGCATGATGGGCAGCGACCTCCCGTCCCCGGACAAGGTGGTGGCGCTGTACAAAGCCAACAACATCACCGACGTCCGCATCTTCCACCCGGACACCAACGTCCTCGAGGCCCTCCGCGGCTCAGGCCTCGGCGTCGTCCTCGGCACGCTCAACAGCGACCTCGCCCCGCTCGCCTCCGACGCCTCGTACGCCGCCTCATGGGTACACTCCTACGTGCAGCCCTTCGCCGGCGCCGTGAGCTTCCGCTATATCAACGCCGGCAACGAGGTCATCCCGGGGGAGTCGGCCGCTCTCGTGCTCCCCGCCATGCAGAACCTGGAGGCCGCGCTCCGGGCCGCGGGGCTCAGCGTGCCGGTCACGACGGCCATGGCGACGTCAGTGCTGGGCACCTCGTACCCGCCGTCGCAGGGCGCGTTCTCGGAGGCGGCGCTGCCGACGGTCGGGCCGATCGTCTCCCACCTGGCGTCGAGCGGCACGCCGCTGCTCGTGAACGTGTACCCATACTTCGCCTACTCGGCCGACCCGTCGTCGGTGCGGCTCGACTACGCGCTCCTGTCGTCGTCGGCCGCGGTAGCCGTGACGGACAACGGCGTGGAGTACGCCAACATGTTCGACGCCACCCTGGACGCGGTGTACGCGGCGGTGGAGAAGGCCGGGGGCGGGGAGAGCCTGGAGCTGGTGGTGTCGGAGACTGGGTGGCCGTCGGGCGGTGGCGGGTACGGCGCCAGCGTGGAGAACGCGGCGGCGTACATCAACAACCTGGTCCGGCACGTGGGACGCGGCACGCCGCGGCGGCCCGGGAAGGCCGTGGAGACGTATATCTTCGCCATGTTCAACGAGAACCATAAGCCCGAGGGCGTGGAGCAGCACTTCGGGATGTTCCAGCCGGACATGAGCCAGGTCTACCACGTCGACTTCTCGGCTTCGTCGTAGACGGCGCCTGGCTACCGCGCATATGCATCGATCGTCCATTAGCTAGGAAAGTTATAGGGTAGGACCGATTCTGTTTATTCGAGATTCTCGATCTCTCATTGTCCCTTGAAGTAAAAGTCAGTATACCATATTGCATGTATCGGCCTGGTTTCTCGGTTTGATGATTGAACTTATGAGTTATGACTAGGAAAAGAGCTCGTGCGTTGCAACGGAAGAAAAAATATCACACGTTCTAACCCAATCAACTAAATCAATGACGTTACAATAATTTATATAGCGGAAAAGATGTACTCATCCAACGTGGTCATGTTGTCCGGCTTGTTTTCATCTCTCGTCTTCGCCACTATCGTTGGTGGTGGTCTCGTTGTTCGCCTATTCATGATAAACATGACCAATTTTTAGGATCACACTATAGCATGTCGCTTTTGTGAGTCCCTCCTGCAGCGACTTGTAATTTCATGGACTTGTGGGTACCACCTCTCTCACATCTAAACTTGGTGCATGCAACATTCTTGCCGTTAGTGATGTTTCTACGTGTTGGTTGCTGGCTCAGTTAACCCCACAAGTTTTTAAAAAACAGCCAAGGACACTGTACATTGTGAAGAAAAAATTAAAAAATTAGCAATGACCCCACTAATATTTGAGGCTGGTTTCGCCACTGCTTGACGTGCTTGGTGGAGAAACCGTGGGTTATCATAAATCATCATCGGTCTGGTTGAGGTATTGGGTCGCAGAGAGTTGTCCCTGTCCAATGAAACCAGGTGTGTTTCACAAAGATCCTCCTTTTAGGACTACACATCCTCCTCCGGCTAGCGGTAGCACCGGGTATGGGAACAGTGACGGGGCTAGGAGTGTGGGGAAGGAGGGCGAGATGCGGAGATGGTAGTTGACTTCTGATCTGGGATTTGTGCCATCTCTCTTTTGCTCTCATCTCGGCACATGACACCATCAGGCAAGAGTGCTACACATGTCGTCCATACAGCTGAGAAGAGAACAAAGGTTGAGGCTGCACATAAATATATTCCTCACCAATCGCTTCTTATATGGGCACTTTGATTTTGCCGTACCAACGAAGCAATCCTCATGAAGGTTACACCGAGACCACATTAACAGAAAATAAATCTTGTATTGTGCAAATTCTTACAAACTGTACCTTATAAATAATAGAATGAAAACAAAGCTCAACCAAAAAACAAATATATGACACCTACAAAAAACAATATGGTAATTAATATCATGAAAAAGAAAGAACGATTAGGTAAGAACACCAAATGATCAATATGTGTATATACATAGAACAAGCACTGCTGATTCTATCTTGTCTCAGAATTGAATAATCCGCCAAAAATATGATCATGCATAACAGTCATTAGTTATTTCCCATGAAGCAGCTTAGATTAATGTTTTAAAATTGATTAGCAGTTAATTCGTGATTGATGCTATATATGTTCCTACAGAAAAAATCCTTTTCTTATAGTTGAAGCCTTGGCAATAATAATTCCATGAACACTTGAAGTACAGTGTTCTACAACAAGAAATAAGGAGAAGGAAAGGAACTTGGAAGGACTGGATCTAGGTAGAGAGAAAAATAGTACCATGCCACTGGCCGGGCAGAACAACTCCAGGTCAATCTCATCCTCTTTGAAGTCATCGAGCATGGAGTTTGTTCCCTGGAGTTTATTCCCTGAATAGTCTTGCATGGAGTTTGTTCCCTGAATAGTCTTGCAGTGGACGGATCGACATATATACGAGCAATGGCCGACGACTTCTTGTGAAGGGAAAAAACGAATAGTTTTCTTGACTTGCGGGTGGCATTGGTGGGTAATTATCGGCAACTTCGAGGGTAATTTAGATGACGTACGACCAGAATTAGTACGTATTTATGAATTAAATTTAATTAGCTTTCAATAAGCATCTAAATATATGTGTTGTTTGTATAGTAGTGTTTTATTTTTTTCTCTGCAACCCCTTTTAAAAAGTGTGCAACCATTTTGGCTTGCAGTTTAAGTTTACATTAGCCAACTATGATTATCATTAAGTAAAGTTAGTGCGATCCTACATAGAATTATTAATGTCTTCAAATTTTGATGGTAGGATATAAGCTAGCACATCCCCGTGATGGATCTGGCGTGCGTGCGTGAACAAACTACTACAGTACTTATTAAAAAACAGGAAATGAACTGTGAACAGGTGTGCGTGCGCGCTAGCTAGCCTCACATGTCGGCTGGTTTAGAAGTCGCTGGCGCTTCTCCAGCCTGGACTCATCGCTCGCAGAGGTTATCTCCTCATCTTCTCTTCAGTAATCCACATCCTTTTTTTTTCGAAACGGAGGCAAAGATTGCCTCATCTATTTAATCCACATCCTCTGACCTACCCAGGTACCACGACCCTCCCCGCATCGCTTGCGGCCTGGGACACGCCGCATCTCTCTTTTTTGAGACTTCATGCGCCTCTCTTTTTTCTTTTCGTGACCTTCCTCCCGGGGCAAACTCTGTTTGTTGGGTCAGATTCAGACTTGCGGTTGGTGATGCATGGCATCTTTCTTCACTTTTCGAAGATATAAACATGACCCATATCTCAACCTCTTTTCCTGGCTTATTTATTCCCACAACTCCAAAGGTATATAAGTTGCTACAATTTGATTTAAAAGGGCAGGGTGGGACTATTAATTAGACTATGGAATTTTAAGCAAACTTTGTTTGCTGCAGCCATAAGAGAGGGCAGGGGAAGGCAAGCGCGAGGTCGAACTTGTAGCAGCCCATAACAAATATTCTGGCCCATTACTTATAAAGCTATACGAGCGAACAGACAAAAATTATATTAACCAGGACGACGGACAAAACTAACGGACGAAAATTAGGGAGGAAGAAGCGTTAATCATATTATTAATAATAGGAAAATTGCCCGTGCATTGCAACGGGAGAAGAAAACACACACCCATAACGCGTGCTACACTATTGATTAAACAACAATTACGATAAGACAATGCAGCTAATTGAACCAAATGGATAATTAAGTGTATAGGGTTGATGGATCAATTAACAATACTATTCTTTGGGGCTAGCTTGACACTTGCGATGTGAATCCTAGCCAAGTAATCCGGTGAACAACCTTATCTTTAGATTATCATATTGATTGTGTATTTACTTTACTGGATATACAAGCATATCTGTTTTCGTCGTGTGTGCCCAAACATGTGTATATATGTTCCACCAACATTACCTAATCCTTATACATGTTTGTATGGTGTTTGTTTTCTTTTCAGTTTTCGCGTTCTAATAGCCAGTCGGTATGAGTTCGTGAGGGACATAAGAGCATCTACAGCCGGACTTGACGAATCCGGCCCCTCAAATGTCCATGAACACGCCCGGGCACGTTCGTGGACACTAACCGGTCACGACTCAAATTTCTTTTCTCACAACCGGACACATCAATTAACATACTTCAAATGCATACAAGCTCATGCAACTATGTAAAAGATGCATTACACACATCGGCCGGCTACTACATCAGGACATGCCATCGGACTACCAAAAATTGGCATGTTTAACCTACATGCTAGCTATGAAGAAGATCACCACGACTGCCTTGCCCTTCCCGGTGCCATTGTCGTCCTTCTCGCGGAAGTAGCGGTCAAAGACATAGTATGGATCGAGTAGGATCTGCTCATCGCCCAAGTTGTTTGACCCATCGTTGTCCTCCCTCTTCTCCTTAGGGGGACAGTCCGGCCTTGGTATGGACAACCCAATTATGCTCTCAGGCGAGGGCGCGCGTGTTCCTTCACTCCTGCTCCATTACAATGCAGTCACAGATGGCTTCCTCCTTTGTGGCCTTTCGCGTTGCCGCATCAGTCGCCTGCGTCGTCGCCATGTCGACAGCGAGGTAGGCCTCGGCCGCCCTCATCGTGTCCTTCACACGGCAGGCACACCGATCCCGGTAGGACACATACTCCGGTGGACCGATGATGAGGAAAGGGAGATTGGAAGGCTCACGAGAGGACCGTGATGATCCAGCATCAGAGGATCCGAGCGCCCGATGCACCGATGAAACGGACCCACGCCGACCAGACCCCGCCAAATAGTAGCGGTCGGAGACGCGGTACGAATCGAGCAGGATTTGCTCATCGCCGGAGTTGCCTGACCCATTGTTGTCCTCCTTCTCCTCCTTAGGGGGGCAGTCCGGCCATGGCACAGATCGTCCGATTCTGGTCTCGCGCGAGGGTGCGTGTGTTCCTCCGCTGCCGCTTTTTTACAATACGGGCACGGATGACATCCTCCTTTGCGTCCGCCCACGCTCTTTGACAGCGGATGGAGCCCCCGTGCGGTTGCCCATATCCGTCCTACATTTGGGCTGGATATGAGATGTGCCGGTCAGGCCGAACGTTTGAGGTCCATTTGAGACATCCGTCTGGGTCACTTTTTTGTCACCAGTCAGTGACAGGCCTTCCACCCGGACGTATAAGAAGGGTTTGCGATGCATACTCTAAACAGAGTCAAATTTCAACCTTAAAACAAAAAAGGAAATTTCACTAAAAAAAGCAACAGGGTCATAGTTCGAAGAACACACACATGTGTGCACACGTCCGCGTGATGGACTCCGAGATTAGAAACACACATGTCAACATGGGTCCATGCTTTCGCACACACAAAAGCATGCGCGCAATGGCTACAAAAAAAACATGCGCGCACGCTAGCTAGGCTGACACGTCGTGATGTCTAGAAGAAACCAGCCGTATAGCTGGCGCTCCCCAGACCGTATGACATGTGTCTCTTCCACGAGGCTCTCTGGTCAGTTATCACCACATCCCGACCACGACACCGCCGCTGCCGGCCGCGCCCAACGCCGCTAGGATCCGCCCACCCGCTCGCCCCCGACAGATCGTCCGATTCTGGTCTCGCGCGAGGGTGCGTGTGTTCCTCCGCTGCCGCTTTTTTACAATACGGGCACGGATGACATCCTCCTTTGCGTCCGCCCACGCTCTTTGACAGCGGATGGAGCCCCCGTGCGGTTGCCCATATCCGTCTTACATTTGGGCTGGATATGAGATGTGCCGGTCAGGCCGAACGTTTGAGGTCCATTTGAGACATCCGTCTGGGTCACTTTTTTGTCACCAGTCAGTGACAGGCCTTCCACCCGGACGTATAAGAAGGGTTTGCGATGCATACTCTAAACAGAGTCAAATTTCAACCTTAAAACAAAAAAGGAAATTTCACTAAAAAAAGCAACAGGGTCATAGTTCGAAGAACACACACATGTGTGCACACGTCCGCGTGATGGACTCCGAGATTAGAAACACACATGTCAACATGGGTCCATGCTTTCGCACACACAAAAGCATGCGCGCAATGGCTACAAAAAAAACATGCGCGCACGCTAGCTAGGCTGACACGTCGTGATGTCTAGAAGAAACCAGCCGTATAGCTGGCGCTCCCCAGACCGTATGACATGTGTCTCTTCCACGAGGCTCTCTGGTCAGTTATCACCACATCCCGACCA
Organism: Elymus sibiricus; assembly: GCA_039707655.1. NCBI lineage: Eukaryota > Viridiplantae > Streptophyta > Magnoliopsida > Poales > Poaceae > Elymus > Elymus sibiricus. The sequence goes on along the minus strand of CM077667.1, from coordinate 382,937,416 downwards.
CGACACCGCCGCTGCCGGCCGCGCCCAACGCCGCTAGGATCCGCCCACCCGCTCACCCCCGACGGGATCCCCACACCATCGGGCTCGTCTGCATAGGAGCTGGCTTCATCCGCGCTCCTCTCTCCGGCCGGCTACTGCGGGCGTATCGCTTCTCCTCAGCGCTGGTCCGTCAGGTCCCAGCCGTGGCTGCTCGACGCTCTCCTCTAGTGCGGGCCTGCATCTGTATATCTTTAGATTGGCTCTAGATTGGCTAGCTGTAACTGTTTATCGCTGAGCATCTCATGCTGTTATTTTTTCGGATTTCATGCACCTCTCTTCTCTTCTTTGATTGTCTCCTACCGGGGCCATATCTCACCCTCGTTTGCTGGCTTGTTATTCTCGCAACTACGAACATATATAAGTTGCTATGATTTGGTGTATAAAGACAGGGTGGGACTATTAATTAGAATCTGAAATTTTAGCACAAGTGCAGCCGTAAAGGGAGGGGAGGGCAGGTCGTGAGGTCCAACTTTTGTAGCGGCCCATAAAACAATTCTGGCCCAGTTTTACTCTGCAAACAACACGTAGGGAACCGGTAGCGGCGAGGATACAACATCGGTCGAGGCCCAATAGGGTGCCCACCGAACGAATCCTATAAAAAGAAAACCTGGGAATACTACCACCTCGCGTATATGTCTTTAAATATAAAATCATCTAAACGGGACGAAACCAAGAATATGCTTTATTAGTAAAAAAATAATAATATATATATATATATAATATTATATATATATATATATATATATATATATATATATATATATATATATATATATATATATATATATATATATATATATATATATATATATATATATATAGGGGTATGGACTAGCGAAAAGGTTTGTGCGTTGTAACGGAAGAAAAAGATCGTAACATTTAATGGTCATTATCACATTTTGGTGCATCACCGAGATACACTATCAATAATTTTCATGAAATCGTGAACAATTTTTAAAAATTCTGAATATTTTTTATAACTCTTGAACATATTTGAATCGTGAATATTTTTCAAATTCATGATTTTTTTACAGATTTTCAAACATTTTCTAAAATCATGAACCTTTTTAAAATATATGAATATTTTATACTATTTGCAAACATTTCTTTAAAATTATTAACAAAAATAAATATATTTTCTTGAATTGGCGAACATTTTTTTGAAAAATGGTGGAGCAATTTTTGAAAAGACGAACATTTTTTTGATTTAACAAACATTTTATCGATTTAACGAACATTTTTTGAAAGGCGTGATCATTTTTTGAATCAGCGAACATTTTATGGACCAATAAACTTTTTTGTAAGTCACAAACAGTTTTTGAGTTTTAAGGATATTTTTCAATTCATGAACATTTTCTGAATTCGCGAATTTTGTCCAATTTAATAAAAAATTACATAGACGAACTTTTTTCAAAATCATAAACATTTTTTGATTTTCCAAACATTCGTTTTCAAAATTGTGAATTTTTTTTGAATATGAGAACATTTTTTATCCACAAATATTTAGTATTATTAAGTATTTTATTACACATTTTCATTTTCTAACATTTTCAAAAATTTATTAAGTTCTAAATTATTTAAAGTATAAAAAATGAAAACGAAAAATAAAAACGAAAATAAAAAACAAAATTTAATACAGGCCGCCCGGGCCTCTGCCGGCCCAAACAGACACGGCATAACAGGTTCATACTGCATGGGCCAGCCCATACGATGATTCCCTGTTTGAAATATTTTTTATCGCTTCTAGATGGTATCGGTGGGTAATATTTTACAGCTTTAAGGGTAATTTATGTGACATATTGCAAGAAGAACTAATAACTTTATTATTAGGGCAATGCTACGCGTCGGCCGGTGGATAATTAGAAAAGATCCGCCGCCTCGCTGACCCTTGGATGGACACGTTAATGGCCGTCTGATCCACTCGTGTAAGCAGCCGCTCCTTTGCAACAAGAGTGGTGTTGCAAAAGGCCCTCTACAACAGCCAGCTTGTTGCAATCACCCGAGCCTATAAGTTTTTATTTTTTGCAGCAACGGCCTTGTTGTAGAATTTTTTGTAACAAAGCACTTGTTGCAAGAATTTTTAAAACAAGATCTTTGTTGCAGAAATTTTTACAACGTTTTTTTGCAACTGAGGTTTTGTTGCAAAAATATCGCAACAAAGGTCTTGTTGCAAAAAATTTAGATTGCCGATGCCTAGGTGGTTGCAAAATAAAGAAAAAAAATTGAGTGGAGGGAAGAGGTTGGAGAAGAGATAAGGTTGGAAAGAAAGAAATGGGTGGACACATATGGGACACGTGTTGTTCAGGGAAGGTGGATGACGCGTTGGAGTTTTCGCGAGTCATCGGATCTGACTGTCTAGTACATTTTTGCCACTTCTACAACATAGGTTGTGTTGCAGATTTTTTTTGCAGCGGAGGTCATGTTGCGGAAGACATTTGTAAGGAAGATTGTGTTGCAGAATTTTTTGCAACAGAGATTATGTTGCAGAATTGTTTTGCAACAGAGATTATATTGCAGAAATTTTTGCCCGCGTATCGCACCATTACATTGTTACTACAACAATCCCCATATTTCAGAAACATACACGATGTTGCAAAATCCTAAGACTTGCGGTGTGCGGGACTATCCGACACGTGGTTGGTTCTCGACATGACGGATCGTGAGGCGTAGATCGGCCGGATGATTCTAATCATTTCCCTTATTATTATGTATAGATATGTGATGTACTGCAGTTTGGTTATATATACGAAAATGATAAATCCAGAACATTCGGATTTTAAGTCTAGCAATCCGAATGTTTTCATGGTAAATTTCAACTTTAATTCACAAAATGTTGGCAAACATAGAATTTTCTGATAAAAAAATGAACTGAAACAAAGTTTTCATGTTTTAACAATTAAAGTTGCCACCTCGCGTCAATTAAAATTGCCATGAGAAAACGTTCGGGATAACATGTTCAAAATCCGCACGTTCAGGATTTATCGGGGTCCTATACATTAACATTATTTGATTCACATGTTTTGATTCACATTTTAACATTCGATCCATTTGTTCCATCTTTTCATGTTATGCTACCTTGATATTCTGTCATATTTTTGGTTTCCTTTGCAGAATTTCCTAAAAGATGGACTATGAACTGAGATTGAAAAAATATTATAACTATGCTTTTTAAAAGTAGCAGCAACCAAATACCCAACCTGACGGACTCCATATTCTTCTTTATAAAGTTGCGAAGCAAAGCGAAAAATGTCTTCATGGAGTATGAGAATATTGTCATGGATATATAGTGCCCTTAAGAGCATCTAGAGTCGGACGCCTCAAACCCGTCTTAAACGCAATGATCGGTTAGAAAAAACTGACCAACACGGGGCCCTCAAACATACCTCAAACGTTTGGGTTGACCGGCACACCTGATATCCAATCCAAATATAGGCCAAATATGGGAAGCCCTGCGATCGGACGTGTCCGCCACGTCGGACTGACGGCAGGGTCCCACACGTAATCGTCCGGAAACCCAACAGTCTTACGAGCGTTTCTTCCGTCGAGACGTGGCGCCGCTCCGACGGGCCGCGTAATGCCTTAGCCCGGCTATTTAAGCCGACCGCCGGCACCGAAACCATATCCGCGCATTTTCCCCCTCGCGTCCGCCACTTTTCGCTCGTCGTCCGCCACTTTCACCTAGTAGTCAGGCCCCCACGCCACCGGGCAACGTATCTAACATCGGAGCACTGGCTTCAGCTCCTTGAGCAGGTCCGAACAAGGCCCGAAGCCCGGATCGCCGGGGGGCTACCTCCGGATCCACCGCATCCGGAGGAGGACTTGGAGGAGGAGGAGAAGGAGGTAGGGAAGTACGAGGAAAAGGAACTGGAGGAGGAGGACGTGGGGGGCGCTGGGGCTGCAGATCTATAGGCGGAGCAGCATGTGACCCTCGATTCCCTCCGGTCGGAATTGGCGGCGGAGGCCAAGCATCGTCGTCTGCAGAAGGTAAAGGCGGAGGATGCCGCAAACGCCGATGAGATTCTCAAGCATATGGATGAGGTGGAGGAGCCGGAGCCCTCAAAGGAGCCCAACTACCAGGCACCCGGCACGGACGTCGTGGACATCTTCGACGATGACGAAGTGTAGTTTAAACTAGTATGTAGGTCATCTTTTGCATGGTTTGTATGAATCTAGGGGATGACATATGAGGTACTCGGAAGCAGCAAATATGAGGCGTGAGTGGTTAGAGCCCGCGGGCGCGCCCGATCGTGTCCGCGGGCGTTTGAGGGGTCGGATTTGGCGTCCGCGGCTGTAGATGCTCTAATGAAGGTGATTTGGTTAGGGTGCTTGAGCATGTCCGCCAATGGGATAAGTCTAGTCGCACTCACCTTCACAAAGATAGGATGGATCGCATTGATCACCGTGATCAACCTAAAGTGCCTGATTTCTATGGACCCTGCTATGTTGGATCATGGTTATCACGCCAAAGTTCAGGCGGGATATATCAAGTGTGCATGTGCAGAATTATTGGTACATCAGCATGATCACCGACTTGCCATGCTCCTAGAACTTCTAGAATACGGCTCCATATGGTCCATGAGGAAGGCTTCATGTCCATGATGGCCGACTAACTTCCTCAGCCAAGAATGGGATTATTAGTTCTGCATTGTTGATGGCTCAGAGCATGACCTCCACAGGCCAGCAATCCACCTCCAAGGCAACCCTTCATTGTGGTTCCGCCAAAGGGCTATGTGCCGGTATGATGGCGACGCGGAGGACGTGACCGTAGAGGACGAGGGGTGGAGCCAATTGCCATGGCGGTTGGGTGAAGGCCAATTTCAAGGACAAATTCAACATCACAAAACTCGGCCCACACGCCAGGATATGTTGAGCATCGTGTTTTCAAGGACATGCAGGGACACAATGGGCGGTGATTTTGTTTGCCGTCGAGGTTAGTTGCATCCCATGTCTTATAATATTTTACATCATTTGTGCAATGCAGTTTAGCTTCTAACATTTACCTGTTGCTTGTAGGTACATATGTCTGCAGTACCGGTCCACGCTTTGACCCAAAGGAACACCTCGCCGCCGACGTCTGGGTTAGATGAAGTGCCCCAACAACTACCCCTCGGAATTTACCAAATATGTGTTGGATATATAAGCAATTTACCGAATGATTTAAACGAAATAAACAGTAGATAAAACAAGATCATGGTAACAGAGGCAATACTAGTCATGCAACGTAGAGGAGAGTATGCCATAATAAGAGGAACAAAACTTATCAGGTAAACTAAAGGGTAGTAGGTGAATATTATGTGAACATGTGAACTATATCGAAACATATGTAGAACAGAAACCAAACCAATAATCTCTAGCAGAACCTCGAACAGGAAAGACATGAACACGTACTGAGCGGTGGCAGCAGCGTTAGCGTTGGCGTCGTCACCGGCCATGTCGTCGAAGAGGTTATTGACATCAGGGAAGAAGTCATCGTCCGGGAAGTAGTCATCGGCGTCCGTGGTGAAGTAGTCAGTAGTCGCGCAGAGCGCTCCCCAAAAACCTTATCACCCTTCTCCCATACAGGACTCAAAGTGGTGGGGTTTCGGAGGCCTACTGTCCCGACCTGCGGTGCACGCCGCAATCCGGGATGGGGAAGAACCTTGCAGCAGCTCAGGGATTGGAACTCGATGGCGTGAGAAGGAGGAGGATGTTCTGGTGTGTCTCTCTGGAGAGGAGCGACCTCCCTTTTATAGGCACAGGAGAAGGAGGCAAACAGGCAGCGACGGGAGGCGAAGCAAACGAGGGAGATGAGACGAACAGGCAGCAGCCGAAGGGTGCAACGTTTGTAATTAATCTCCACTAGAGCAAAAACTTTTCAGCTCTCGAGTGACCTTTCGTATTCCAGTCGTGCGTGGCAAAGATTTAGACATCGGCTCGGTTCATTCCCGCGGCGCGGCGCGTCGTGACGAGGCGTGGCGTGGCGTGGCGAGGCGGGCGGCGGAGGAGGAGCGCGCGTGTATGTCTCTCTTGTTCTCATGCTCATACATGTGAAGAAACATCCTCCCTTATAAGGAGGTCCAACTCCTACTAAACTAGCAATGTGGGACTAAACTTTTGTCCCACCTCTTGCCTTGCACGAATGGGCTTAGTGGGCCTCTAGGATTTATTAGGAATTCTGAAAAATGCTATTGGGTTGGCCCATGTTTAGAGCAAATTCTAGCAATCCCCCACCAGATCCTAGAGGCACCCAAAATTTGCCTTTGGTTCCAAAACACTGTTTATATACCGGCACTGCAGTGGAGACTGTTAAGTTGAACTTCCACCTAGAACTCTATGCTACACTGCTACTTCTTGAGCTTGCGTTGGTTTTCCCTTGAAGAGGAAAGGGTGATGCAGCAAAGTAGATAAGTATTTCCCTCAGTTGTTGAGAACCAAGGTATCAATCCAGTAGGAGATACAAGCAAGTCCCCAATCTTCGCACCTACACAAACAATCAAACTCTTGCACCCAACGCTAAAAGGGGTTGTCAATCCCTTCACGGTTATTTGCAAGGATGAGATCTGATAGAGATAAATATAGAAGATTGCTAGAACGTAAAGTAAAACAAAAGTAAAAATAATGCAGCGAAGTATTTTTGGTATTTTTGGTTTATAGATCTGAAAATATAATATGGAAAATAGACCAGGGGGCCATAGGTTTCACTAGAGGCTTCTCTCATGAAGGAAAATAATACGGTGGGTGAACAAATTACTGTCGAGCAATTGATAGAAAAGTGCATAGTTATAACGATATCCAAGGCAATGATTATGCATATAGGCATCACGTCCGTGTCAAGTAGACCGAAACGATTCTGCATCTACTACTATTACTCCACACATCGACCGACTCCTGCCTGCATCTAGAGTATTAAGTTCATGAAGAACAGAGTAACGCATTAGGTAAGATGACATGATGTAGAGGGATAAACTCAAGCAATATGATGAAAACCCTATCTTTTTATCCTCGATGGCAACAATACAAATACGTGCCTCGCTACCCCTACTTTGTCACTGGGTGAGGACACCGCAAGATTGAATCCAAAACTAAGCACTTCTCCTATTGCAAGAATTACCAATCTAGTTGGCCAAACCAAACCAATAACTCGAAGAGACTTGCAAAGATATGAAATCATGCATATAAGAATTCAGAGAAGATTCAAATAATATTCATAGATAAGCTGATCATAAACCCACAATTCATCGGATCTCGACAAACACACCGCAAAAGAGTATTACATCGGATGGATCTCCATGAAGATCATGAAGAACATGGTATTGAAGAACAAAGAGAGAGAAGAAGCCATCTAGCTACTAGCTATGGACCCGAAGGTCTGTGGTAAACTACTCACGCATCATCGGAGGGTTAATGGAGTTGATGTAGATGCCCTCCGTGATTGAATCCCCCTCCGGCAGATTACCGGAAAAGGCTCCAAGATTGGATCTCACGGGAACAAAGGCTTCCGACGGCGGAAAAGTATTTTTGTGGCTCTTTTTGGTATCCAGGGAATATTTGGGAATTTATAGGCTGAAGAATAGGGTTAGGAGGGCTGCCGTGGGGCCACAAGCCAGGCCCCCCCCCTAGGGCGCGCCCTGGTGGCTTGTGACTCCACGGCAGGTCTCCTGCCTTCATCTCCAAGTCTGCTGGGTTTCTTCTGGTCCAAGAAAAATCATTCCGAAGATTTTATTCCGTTTGGACTCCGTTTAATATTCCTTATCTGCAATACTCAAAAACAAGGTAAAAACAGAAACTGACACTAGGCTCTAGATTAATAGGTTAGTCCCAAAAATAATATAAAATAGCATATTAATGCATATAAAACATCCAAAATAGATAATATAATAGCATGGAACAATCAAAAATTATAGATACGTTGGAGACGTATCATACACTAGTAAGCAACTTGAACAGTGGACTAGGCCTTGAACTGCAAGTTTTCTGCCAATCTAGCTTCACACAAAGCCTTGACCGATACTAGGCTACCGTGGGACTTCCCCGTGGGTGGAGCTTATGCGTCATACTTCGAGGCCTTTCATGAGTTTACTAGAGAGCACCCTACTCTCATAGATTGCGACATTAACAATCAGACTCATATAGGTGTGTTCTTCGAAAGATGTTCTGCAGGACAACATCTCTGCGTAACTAAGCCACTTAGAACACATTAAGATATATAACAACCTGCCATGCAAATTAGGAAAGTATTGAATCTTCATGGAGTGGTATTATTAATAGTAAGGATACTCTCCTCTCAGTTGATCAACAGCTTGTCTTCCACATCTAATTCACGGGATCTCCGATCACATAGAATAGGTTACCACTGTGAACAACTCATGTTCTGGGTCTCATACCCATCTCCTTCGATGCATTATCTATCACATTACGTGATAGACCCTTGGTAAAAGGATCTGGCAGATTTTTAGACGTTTGGATATAATCCAATGCAATAACTCCAGAGTTTCTCATTTTCCTGACAGACTTTAACCTTCTCTGAACATGTCTTGATGACTTCATGTTATCCTTTGAACTACTCACTTTGGCGATCACAGTTTGATTGTCACAGTTCATAAGAACACCCGGTACAGGTTTCTCCACAACGGTAAGTCATTCAAGAGCCGACGAAGCCAATCTGCTTCGACCGTAGATGTATCTAGTGTTGTGAGTTCTGCTTCCATTGTTGACCTCGTTAAGATGGTCTGCTTGCAAGACTTCCAAGAAACTGCGCCACCACCATGAGTGAATACATATCCACTCGTGGCCTTTATCTCATCAGCATCAGAGATCCAGTTTGAGTCACTATACCCTTCAAGCACCTTTGGGTACCCAGTGTAGTGAATTCCATAACTCGTAGTGCCCTTCAAATAGCGCATAACTCTTTCTAGAGCTTTCCAATGATCATCTCCTGGTTTTGAGACAAACCGGCTCAGTTTGCTAACAGCAAAAGAGATGTCAGGTCTCGTGGCACTGGCTAAGTACATAAGTGAGCCAATAATCTGAGAATATTTCAATTGATCTCTAGCAATTCTTCGATTCTTTCGAAGTAACATGCTAGCATCATAAGGTGTTGGAGAGGGCTTGCAGTCATTATAACCAAAGCGACTCAAGATCTTTTCCACATAGTGAGATTGAAGCAATGTAATCCCACCATCATCATCCCTCGGCAGCTTGATATTCAGAATAACATCAGCTACTCCTAAATCCTTCATCCCGAAACAACGAGATAGGAAATCCTTGACCTCCTTAATAACATTCAGATTTGTTCCGAAAATCAATATGTCATCAACATACAAGCAAAGGATAACTCCCTCGCCCCCACAATGGCGATAGTATACGCATTTGTCAGCTTCGTTCACCACAAAGCCTGCAGCTGTTAAAGTTCTTTCAAACTTCTCATGCCACTACTTAGGTGCTTGCTTAAGTCCATACAAAGACTTAAACAATTTGCACACTTTTCCTTCATGACCGTCCACTATAAACCCATCTGGTTGTTCCATATAAATTTCCTCATCCAACTCTCCATTTAGGAAAGCAGTCTTAACATCCATTTGATGGATGAGAAGACCATATGAGGCAACTAGTGAAAGTAGTACTCGAATAGTGGTCAGTCGAGCCACAGGTGAGTAAGTATCAAAGAAGTCTTCACCTTCCTTTTGGGTATAACCCTTGGCCACGAGCCGTGCCTTGTACTTCTCAATAGTACCATCATGCCTAAGCTTCTTCTTGAATACCCATTTGCACCCTATAGGTTTGCACCCATAAGGACGATCAGTTATCTCCCAAGTTTCATTTGCCAAGATGGAATCCATCTCACTACGGACCGCTTCTTTCCAGTAGTCAGCATCTTCAGATGCATAAGCCTCTGAGATAGAACTGGGAGTGTCATCTATGAGATACACAAGAAAATCATCACCAAAAGACTTTGCAGTCCTTTGTCTCTTGCTTCTTTTGGAAGTCTCATTATTGTCCTCCACAGGATCTTCAAGATGTTGCATCGAAATGGTAGGTTCAGAAATTGCAACTACATCTCGACTCGATGAACTAGGCAACTCTTGATTTGATGTGCTACCCATATCCTTCATGGGAAAGATATCTTCAAAGAAAGTCGCATCATTCAACTCCATGATTGTACCGACATGCATGTCAGATACCTCAGATTTTACAATCAAGAATCTATAACCAATGCTATGAAAAGCATAGCCTAGGAAAACACAATTCATAGTTTTTGGTCCAAGCTTTCGCTTCTTTGGAATTGGTATATTGACTTTTGCCAAGCAGCCCCAAGTTCGTAGGTAAGAGAGTTTTAACCTTTTCTTCTCCCATTCCTCGAATGGAGTTATCTCTTTGTTCTTTGTGGGAACTCGATTTAGGACATGACATGCAGTCAATATCGCCTCCCCCCACCATGCCTTGGAGAGACCCGATGTGTCTAACATGGCGTTAACCAAATCAGTTAGAGTACGGTTCTTTCTTTCGGCTACTCCATTTGACTGAGGTGAATAGGGAGGCGTCCTTTCATGGATTATACCATGTTTCGCACAAAAAGAATCAAAGTCATTGGAAAAATACTCTACACCACGATCGGACCTAAGCCTCTTGATTTTCCAATCAAGTTGGTTTTCCACTTCAGCTTTATAGTTCTTGAAAAAATTCAAAGCCTCATCTTTTGATTTCAAAAGATACACATGGCAATGCCTAGTTGTTGGGGATATAACCCCGTGGTGAGACCCGCCCAGGAGGGGCCGGGTCATGAGGTTGGCGGCTTAGCAGTGAGGCCTGAGCAGGCTGAAAGGTCAAGACAAGGCCTGGAAGTGGCTTGCCTGATGGGCCTAGAAGAGGCCCAGGGCCAGAAGGCTATATGTGACTCGGAGACGTAAGCCGCCGGGGGGTGGTTTGCCAGACAAGGCAAGGATAGTTAGAGATAAGGTCGGTTACTAGATGTAACCCGACCCGGACTCTTGTAAGCCTAGGGCCTCGACCTGTGTATATAAAGGCGGGTTCCCTGGGCGGCTTAGGACACGAAACCTTTGATCGAGTACTAGGTCAAGCGAATCCGCTCCCTTGTAATCGATATCCAATCAATACCACTCAAAGCAGGACGTAGGCTATTACCTCCTTCGAGAGGGGCCGAACCTGGGTAAACCTGTGTCTTTCGTCCCGATCGACCCCTTCGAGTTAACCGCCGTAGCGATGGCTTCACCCCTAAGTTCTTGCACTAGGACATCTGCCGTGACAAAACCACGACAGTTGGCGCCCACCGTGGGGCAAGTGCGCAGTGGTTTGGAGTACTCGAAGGGCTCTCTCCCAGGGATCGAGGGATACGCCGTTGGCAGGATGACCAAGAGTCGCCGCGGCAAGCTCTACATCGACGACGCTGGCTGGGGCCCCGAGGCCGACTCAATTGAGTACGGGTACTGGGTCCCCTTTGGCGGAATTCACGTCTTCATCGGCAAGATCGGCGGATCTAAGCCTGGGCCGGACATCTGGACCGACCTCGTCGAGTCGGACCGGCGCGCGCAACCCGCCCGGATCAACCCGGGCCGGAAGCACGTCTTCGTCGGCTTCACCCAAGGCGTGGAACTTGAGGAAGGTTCCATGTCGCGGGAAGAAACCCTCATCTGCTCAGAGGATGGATCTTCAAGCGGAGAGGCGGAAACAATCTACCAACTTCACAACGGCGGGCTTGGGGGCTACTTTGAGGGTTACCATGACCCGGAGCCCTATGAGCCGCCGAGCCAAGCCGCCGTCTTCATGGCTGGATCGGCACCAGCTTCTGGCAGCACGGCGGCTGGGACGGCGGTGGCCGGCGCGGTGGGGGCAGGGCTAGCTAGGCCCCCGGCTCAAGTTTTGCTGGATCTGATCAAAGAACTTATGACTCTGATGGGAACCGAGGTCACAGCAGAAAACCAAGCAAACCATAATGCGGAGATCGCGAGGTTGAAGGACCAGATGACCAGGGCCCAGGAGGAAATCAATGCGTTGAAGGTTCAGATGGATGCTGAGTCGGAGCGCCTTAGGGCGGAAGCTTTTCGTCTCAATCTGGATCAACAAGCCTCAGATGCAGTTATTCGGATGAGCCATCAGGCCCGCCTGCCTGATCAGTATGAGCCAAGGAATCTTTTCAACATGCCGGGGGCAGGACGGAACGCACCTCTGACCGTGACCCGAATGGCGGAAGTACCTGGGAATAGGGCGGCGACTCAGCATCGGCAGCCAGACCCGCCCCGCAGGAACCAGACCCCGCCACAACATTTTCTGACACCACCTGGTCATTACTCTAACCCGGTGGAGAACATGGTGGCGGCGGCAGCTAGGCTCAATGCGCTCCCCCTTGCTGAGGGAACACCCTTCGCTGAGGAAGCCCGGAATGCAATTGGGTACTTGCAGACGGCGGTGGCGCAACAACAGAAGTATACTTACAGCCGGAGTCGTGTGCACTCAACCTTCATCCCAAGCCGCAGTTATAGTCGGCATTTGGAGTCGCCAGCAGTCTCTAGTAGTGAGCGACGCCGGAACCCGCCCCGTGATGACCCGCCCGTTGTTGATGCGCAGGCGATTGTGGATAATGCCAGAGCTCAGCGGGAAGCGGCGGCCGCGGCGGCTTACCAGGAGCCGCCCCCGATGACCCCCTCAGCTTCGGTGGGAGCCGGAGTCACCTCCAGAGCTGTAGGAGTGTCATGTTTAGCACCGGCTCTGCGGAACGAGCGCCTGCCAAAGGACTTTAAGGGCCCGCGCAAAGTGCCTAATTATACAGCTGATCTGCCCCCAGAAGCTTGGATCGAGAGTTGTGAGCTAGCCATGGAGATGTTAGACGTCAGTGATGCAGTATGTGTTAAGTACTTCATCATGATGTTGGAAGGACTGGCTCGTACATGGTTAAAGGGTTTGCCACCCAATACCATTAATTCCTGGGCTGAGTTGAAAGCGAAGTTCATCAAGAATTTTCAAGGAACATGCAAACAGCCTATGACGATCGTTGATTTGGATCATTGTGTGCAGCGTGAGGATGAATCGGCCCATCATTGGGTCCGGCGGGTCTCAGCCATCATCCACTTGTCTGATAACATCACGGCGGCTCAGGCGGTTCTAATTCTGGAGAAGAATTGTCATTTTTTGCCCCTTAAGCAGAAGCTTGGACGGCTCAAACGCTCTTGCCAGGACATGGGTGACCTCATGGCGGCTCTCACCAAATACGCAGATTCTGACAACACGAAGGATCCTGGGTCTGATGATGAGAAATCAGCTAAGGGTAAGAAAAATGGCAACGGCAAGGGTCAGCAGCAGAATGGGGTAGGAAACAGTAACCCAGGTAATGGTGGTAAACGGAAGCATCCAGACGGCGGGTCAGATCTGGTGGCCAATACCAACACCGGGAACAACCGCAGCAAGGGCAACGGAAAACCGCCTTTTGGCAAGGGCAAGCCCTTCAATATGGAGGCAATGCTTAACGACCCCTGCCCAAAGCACAGTCTACCTAACAAGCCATCCACTCATGCTTGGAAAGATTGTTATATCATGCGGGAGTTCCGGAATTACAGCCTCAACCAGCATCACGGTAACGGCAATGGGCCGCCCGGCGGGTCAGGATCCGGCTCTCATGGGTCAGGCTTTGGTGCATGCGGCTGAGGTTCTGGTTATCAAGGTCAAGGTAACCATGGAGGTCATAATCAGCAATCTGGCAATGGTGGTCAGCAGCAGAACAACCAATCAGGGTATCAGAGTAACCCAAAGCAGCTTAATGGAGGCCAGTATCACGTCTTTACCACGAGCCTTGATAAGCGTGATCAAAAAGTGCGCAAGCGGGCGGTTAACGCAGCCATGCCGGCTCTTCCGTAGTACTTGAAGTGGTCTGAGTACACGATATCATGGAGTAGGGAGGATCACCCGCCGCGAGTTGATAATCCGGGGCACTTAGCCCTTGTGGTAGCCCCTCAAGTAGGAGGCTATGTGTTTACCAAGGTGCTGATGGATGGTGGCAGCAGCATCAACATCCTATATTATGACACTTTTCGTCGGATGAACCTGGTTGACAAGGATCTCAAGCCATCATCCACGGTTTTTCATGGTGTGGTACCCGGCAAATCGGCTTATCCAGTTGGAAAAATTGCCCTTGAGGTAGCTTTTGGTGATGAGTTCAACTACAGGGTGGAGACCTTGTGGTTCGAGGTGGTTAAGATCAAGAGCCCATATCATGCTCTGTTTGGACGGCTGGCTTATGCCAAGTTCATGGCTCGGCCCTGTTATGTATACTTGCAGCTCAAGATGCCTGGTCTGAAGGGAACGATTACAGTCCATGGTGATCGGAAGATTGCTCTTGAGTGCGAGGAAGGTGATGCTGCATATGCGGAGTCAAGTTGTGATGAGGCGGAGCTTAAGTTTTATAAGGACAATGTTGACTCGGCGGATATGACCCCGCTGAAGAAGCCCAACACATAATCTGACCCGCCCCTGAAGTTTGTGGCAGAAGATACCAAGTTGGTAGATTTTGCTCCTGGCGACTCATCTCAGTAGTTCACTATTGGGGCCAATATGGACCCCAAATAGGAAAGCACGCTCATCAAATTCATCCGTGAGAACTGGGACATCTTTGCATGGAAGCCTTCTGACATGCCGGGGTGTACCGAGAGAATTCGCTGAGCACCACCTTAATGTGGATCCTAAGTTTAAGCCGGTAAAACAATTCCTCCGTCGTTTCAATAAAGAGCGGCGTAAAGCTATTGGGGAAGAGGTAGCCCGGCTCTTGGCAGCGGGGTTTATCGTGGAGGTTTTTCACACAGAGGGGTTAGCTAACCCCGTGCTTGTACTTAAGAAGAACGGCACGTGGCGCATGTGTGTATATTACACAGATCTCAACAAGGCGTGTCCGTTTGATCCATTTGCTCTCCCCCGTATCGACCAGATCATTGATGCAAAGGCGGGTTGTGAGAGTTTATGTTTTCTGGATGCTTATTCGGGTTATCACCAGATCAAGATGGTGGTCAAAGACCAAGAGAAGATGTCTTTCATCACACCTTTTGGAGCTTTCTGCTATGTGTCTATGCCTTTTGGACTCAAAAGCGCGCATGCGACTTATCAACGCTGTGTGCAGAACTGTCTTCATAGTCAAATTGGGTGCAATGTTCACGCTTATGTGGATGATATTGTGGTCAAGTCAAGGACGAAGGAGACTCTGCTAGATGATTTGAAGGAAACTTTTGATAACCTACGAGTTTACAAGATGATGCTTAACCTGGCTAAGTGTGTGTTTGGTGTACCTGCAGGCAAGCTCCTGGGATTTTTGGTCTCAGAGCGTGGCATTGAGGCTAACCCAGATAAAATAAAGGCCATCACCTCTTTGTCTAAGCCGGCGTGTATTAATGATGTCCAGCGCTTGGCGGGTCGTATTGCCGCCTTAAGCCGGTTCATAAGCCGCCTGGGTGAGAAAGTTATTCCTTTATATCAAATGATGAAGAAGACAGATGACTTTGTCTGGAGCGTTGCGGCCAATGATGCGTTTGAGGCGCTCAAAAAGCAGTTGGTTGAGCCGCCCGTATTGGCTGCTCCCGTGGAAAAAGAGCCTTTGCTCCTGTACGTGGCGGCTAATAATAAAGCCATCAGTGTTGCAGTCGTTGTGGAACGCAAGGAGGCAGGCAAAGAGTATCCAGTCCAGCGGCCGGTTTATTATGTCAGTGAAGTTCTGACAGAGTCCAAGCAAAGATACCCGCATTGGCAAAAGCTAGTGTTTGGAGTGTTCATGGCGAATCGCAAGCTGAAGCATTACTTCCTTGGGCATCCAATCACGGTGGTCAACTCTGCTCCTTTGGGAGATATCATTCAAAATAGAGAAGCCACCGGCAGGATTGCTAAGTGGGCAATTGAGCTTGGGCCCCTTAATCTGAAGTATGTGCCCCGGACGGCTGTTAAATCTCAAGCCCTGGTGGATTTTATCAATGACTGGACAGAGTGTCAAGCACCTGAGGAGAAGCTGGACAATACATATTGGACGATTCACTTTGATGGATCCAGGCAATTGGAAGGCTCGGGGGCTGGAGTTGTTTTAACTTCCCCACGAGGTGACAAATTTTGTTATGTATTAAGGCTAATGTTTCCTTGTACTAACAATGCAGCTGAATATCATGGCCTCCGTGTGGCCAAGGAGATGAATTTGAGCCGGGTCAGATGTCTCGGCGACTCAGACCTGGTGGCCCAACAAGTATCAGGCACGTGGGATTCTAAGGACCCTCGCATGGCGGCTTATCGCCAGGCGGTTGATGTTATTGCTGGTCACTTTAAGGGCTATCAGGTGGATCATATTGATCGTCAGAAGAATGAGGCGGCTGACGCGTTGTCAAGACTGGGGTCTCAGCGTAAGCCGGTACCACCTAATGTGTTTCTGGATGTATTGCATCACCCGTCGGTTAAATTACCTTCTAAGGAGGATCTTGTTATACCTGACCCGGAAGGACAGTTGGTGGCGGCTCTCCGCGCTATCCCTGATTGGACGCTGCCTTACCTGGCATATCTGACTCGTGGCGAGTTACTCGCGGACGAGACTTTGGCACGAAAAATCATAAGGCGGTCTAAATCCATGAATATTGTCAATGGTGAGTTGCACAGATGCAGCGTGACTGGAGTTTTTCAACGGTGCGTTTCTCCGGAAGAGGGCCTGGAAATATTGCAAGAGATACATGCTGGCGATTGTGGTCATCACACCGGGTCAAAATCCTTGGTAGCAAAAGCTTTTCGGCATGGTTTTTACTGGTTGACAGCTCATGCAGATGCGGAAAAATTGGTTAGCAAATGTGATGGGTGTCAAAAATTTGGGCGACGTGCCCATGTGCCGGCTCAGGAGTTGTGGATGATTCCAATCACCTGGCCGTTTGCGGTCTGGGGGCTTGATATGGTTGGACCGTTTAAGAGGTCTAAAGATAAGAAGACCCACCTCTTGGTGGCGGTTGACAAGTTTACTAAGTGGGTGGAAGCAGAGCCGGTCAGTAAGTGTGACGCAGCAACAGCAGTTCAGTTCGTCAAAAAGCTCATTTTCCGGTTTGGTTACCCTCACAGTATCATTACTGATAATGGTAAAAATATGTCCAAGGGGGCTATGAAAGAGTTTTGTGACGGTGAGCACATCCGCCTTGATGTTTCCTCCGTGGCTCACCCATAGTCCAATGGCCAAGCAGAGCGTGCTAACCAGGATATTTTGAGAGGGATAAAACCCCGGCTTATGGTTCCTTTGGAGCGAACGCCGGGTTGTTGGGTGGAGGAATTACCTTCAGTTCTTTGGAGCATCAGAACCACCCCCAACAGGTCAACAGGCTACACGCCTTTCTTCATGGTTTATGGCGCAGAAGCTGTTCTCCCCAGTGATATCCGTCATGACTCGCCCAGGGTGGCGGCTTACGTTGAAACTGATAATGAGACGGCACGTCAGGACGCTTTGGATGCCTTGGATGAAGAACGGGATCTTGCAGCCGCACGTTCGGCGATTTATCAACAAGATCTGCGTCACTATCATAGCCGCAGAGTCAAGACCCGGACGTTTCAAGAGGGCGACTTAGTGCTTCGTCTGATTCAAGACCAGACAGATATGCATAAGTTGTCACCCCCCTGGGAAGGACCTTTTGTGATCAGCAGAAATCTCAACAATGGTTCCTATTATCTCATTGATATACAAGAGAGCGACAAATCACGCACTTCTGGGGAGGAGACTGCCAGGCCGTGGAACATTGCTCATCTTCAGCCTTACTACACTTGAGCCACCGGCTCTTATCAATGTACATACTTCTGTCATTGTATATACCACTTTTTATAATATAATAAAGCTGGCATCCCTATAATTGGGACTTCTGCCGTTTTTTCTGCACCAAGTTTTTGTGCAAAGAATTGATTCATCATAAGGTCACTTGGGGGCTTCCAACCCACTGGGTTTAGCTTTCATACCCTCTTGACCGCTTTATATGTCATATTTGAGTTAAACCTGCCTGTTTGCAACTTGCTACTCCGCCAGGTGACCCGCCGAACGTTTGACAGTCAATCTTTTTTAAGACCCTGAACTTGTCAAAGTTAAACCAGCGTTTTATGTCACGTGAGAGCCGGCTTACAGAGAGCGAGGACAAACTCACCTATCTGTCGTAGTCTCTCCGCTATGTTGCCCGTTCGTACTCTTAACAGTCAATCTTTTTTAAGACCCTGAACTGGTTAAGGTTAAAACGACGGATTTATGTCACGTGAGAGCCGACTTATGGGATTTTAGGCACTCATGCCTAGCTTCTTTGAAGCAAAAAAATTGAGTTTTTTCTAAAAGTATAAGAGTTGATCTCTTTGGGTTGTGCTTTCAAAGCCGCCTAAATTATACTACAAGCTATACATGTATTTTGTGCTTGTTATTTTGCAGGAATTTTTCATGATAAGATTCTAAGTTTCTGGGTAATCCCGGCTTAGCATTTCTCATGGAGTATAACCCGCTAGTGGGAATCGATGAATTCATACTGAGGCATATAATCATGTCAAGGCATTCATACTGGAAAAAAAATTGACCCGCCGGCCCATGAGTTCAAGAAGTTCAAAAGGTGCACGAAGGCACGACACAGGCAGTCAAGTTTTTCCTACAACTATTACAAGGCCTGAGAGGACCCAAAATGTGGGACTAAAGTTTTTGCACAAGTTATAACCCGGCGGCTCAGCTTTGTCCGGGTTAACGTCATGGAGGGCCGGTTCTTCGCCTAGCTCGTCGACGGGTCATCCTGCGCAGGGTCTTCGCTCTCCTGGATCTGAAGGTTGTCCACATCCCAGTTGCAGTTGAGTAAAGCTTCAAATTCAGCTTCATAATGCAAGATTGGAGATGGGTCAACGTCAGGGGCAAAGATGTGCTTACGCCGTTGAGGAGTCAGGTCCTTCGGCTCAAATGTGGGCGCCCAGATTCGCGTGTTGTTGTCGTCGTAAGCCGCCTGGTATGTCTTCAGACCAGCTTCTGCGGCTAGCTGGCTGGCCAACACTCGAGACGCTCTGAAGCAATGGGCGTAATCATCTTGGGTGAATTCTGACCCGTCAGCCTTCATCTGCGGGAAGCCTCCTGTCATCTCCTCCGGGTTGAGCTCCGGCGCATATGCCAAAGCTCGGCTTATAGCATAAATTGCACCCTTCCGGGCGGCTGGTTTCTTCATCTCTTCAAAGTGCTTGGGGACAATGGAGAGGCAGTTCAGCACGTCCTTGATCAGATTTGGAACCCCTTTCTCGCCAAATACAGCCCTGATGGTGAAGAGGCTTCCAGCGTACAGCTGTTCGGTAAAGGCATATAAAGCCTTCAGCTTCAACAAGCTGTCATCTGGAAGCTGGCGAGTTCGTTTGCCTAAACACAGATCAAGCTTGTAAGTCACTAGACGAGTATCTATGAAGATATTTGGAAAAGATCACAACATAGTCAGTAATGCTTACCAAAGACGGCTTCGGTCATCCGGGCTATATGGCGCTTCAGGCTGTTTAGCTCTTCAGTGACAAGCTTAAGACGGCCCTCGGCATCTTCTGCACGTTTGGTCAAGGCGGCTTGGTTGGCTTCAACAGTTTGTTTGTATGCTTCAAACTCTACCTTGATTTTCTCCAGCACTGTTGAGGAGAGCCGTCACTTTGTGTCAGCCTCAGCTCGGGCGTTTTCTTGAAAAGCCACGTTCTTCCTCAGATCAGCCATGCTAGACTCGGCCACATTTAAAGCCTCATGTATAAGACAATCATCAACAGCAAATTCATCAATTTTAAGCCGCCAGTCCGGTTTATAATAGTGCTTGGAGGTGCAGGAAAAGTTTGTTTCAAGTCTCAAGCAGATTGCAAGCAATATACTTGACACTTAGGGGCTAATGTGTATTAGTTCTTTCAAATTTTTACAACACAAATAAGGCCCGGATCATCTTCATGAAGATAACCCGGCCCTTGGGGGCTACACATTGTTCTACAAGTCTAAGATCAGAATTACAACAGTTCCGGCTCATTATTGGCATAATGACCCGGCCCTTGGGGGCTACACTTGGCATTTTTGCATTTATCAAGACAATAAGTGCCCGCTCATTGTTGGCATAATGACCCGGCCCTTGGGGGCTACACGTTGGTCTATCATAGTTTACATATTACTGAAGACCCGGCGTATCTTCGAGAACATAATCCGGCTCTTGGGGGCTACATAAGGATATACAGAGAATAGAAAAGTGGAATACCTCATATTTCCTCTTCATCATGCCAACTAGGTTGACCTCCATGTCCCGGCTCGTGGCAAGGTGGCTCAGATAACCCGAATGCAGTTCATCAGCAGTCAGTTTCTCCAAGTTGGGCAGATCAAGCTTAGCCTTCTCCTTCTCAGGTGAAGGCGCCTCATCCTTATTGATGTGCTTGGTTAGCACGTTGGAAGCGGCCGGAGCGTTATAAGCTGAGCCGGTGATAGTGACTTCTTCTTCTTGAGCAGTCGCACCTTGAGTTGTCGGCAGGGGGCTGGGCGGTTTAGGATCCGTCTCCAGATTGGCCTCGAGAATCATAACATCGGCATCCGCCGGCTCAGCAGGCTGGGGAGTATCGTCATGGGCACCTTGGCCAGCTTCGGAGGGTTCAACTTGAACTCTAGGAGTGTCAAGCTTCGGGTCCTCCGGCTCTGGGACATCCGGACGAGAAGATGACCCGCTCAGTTTCCTCTTTTTAGCCTGGGCCCTGCGAACAAAGATTTCATTGTCAGCTATATGCAAGGACCAGAATAGTCATAAGCAGAAAGATGATGCAAAGAAGTTTACCCCGGGTTGATAACAAGGGGAGGCAGTTTGGAGGCAGTCGAGTCGCCAGACGAAGGAGGTGATTCCTGACATAATTAAATTAAACAACATGAGCAAGTAACAGTATAAGACAAATATGCAAAAGTACAAATATGAGTTATGAAATACCTCGTTGCGACGTTTTCGACGAGCCGGAGTATCAGGTAAGCCGGCCACCAGATCTTCAGAGCCGCCGCTCCGGGTCTGACATCTAGCATCATGATGCTGCTTCTTCAAAAGAAAGTCGGGATCCAAGTGAGCAAGAGGATGTGAAAACTTTACTTTCCGGATGACCCGCCAGATTTTCTCTGTTGGCAGAGGTTCTGAGTCGGAGGAGATGATAGTTACCTCTGTAGCACCGGCTTCGCTTGCCTCCACATCATCCTGAGAGGAGTCAGCGTCAATAAGTTGCATGAAAAGAAGGCCAAGGGAATCAAGTTCTACCTCTGAGTCGTCCAGCCCGAACAGCTCCTCAGTTGTTTGTTTCTTTTTATGAGCCGGGGCTCGAGCTTTGGGTGCCTTGCCTTTCTTCTTCTTGGAGGTAGTGGTCAGTCTTTTGTTCCAGAAAGAAGAGCCGGCCTGCATATAATATATGCATTGGCAGAGAGGTTAATAGGACATATGAAATGCAGCATCTAAAGAAAGAGTGAAGATTAGGACGAAAAGGTTCACCTCCGGAGCATGGTTAAGAGCATAAAAAGGGCTTAGCCCCGTCTTGTTGCAAGCTTCTTGCGACTCACCCAGCAAGGATTTAACGATTGCATTGAGGTCCTGGTCTGTCAGGGAGTCTGGTTGAACCGCTGAGGGTCATTCACCTCACCAGTGTATTGGCACATTAAGGCGTTGCGGCGGCTCAGCGGCATAATTCTCCAAGAGACCCAGCAGCGGGTCAGATCAATGCCAGTTAACCCGTTGGCTAACAGGGCCCTTATCTTTGAAAAAGTTGGACCATATTGGGCGCGCTCGGCGGCAGACATCCGGTCTGGGAGCTCGGTGCCGGTGCTGAGCCGGTAAGGACAATAAGCCAGCAGTGGATTCTCTCCTTTTGGGGAGGTATCTTTGCAGTAGAACCAGGTCTTATTCCAGTCCTTGGGATGACTAGGCAGAATCGCCGACGGAAAAGATACATCCCTCCGTCTCTGAATAGAAACACCTCCAATTTCAAGGCTCGGTCCATCCGCAATCTCTGTTTGGCGGTTGATATAGAAATAATCCCTGAAGAGGTCAACAGACGGCTCTTCTTGCAGATAGGCCTCACAGAGAATTTGGAACTGGCACAAATTGGTTACAGAGTTGGGGCCAATGTCTTGAGGGTGCATATTGTAGAAGTGCAGGGCATCCCGGAAAATTTTTGAGCCGGGCGGAGAGAAGCCACGGAGAAGATGATCCGTGAAGACAACAACTTCCCCATCCTGGGGCTTGGGAGTGACCTCGTTGCGAGGAACCCTCCAATGGATAACATCTTGAGTCGGGAAAGCTCCCATGACTACAAAGTCGTTGAGCATTTCTTAGGTAACCCCAGAGCCTACCCAGTCGTAGGAAGCAGGGGCTTTAGCCATGACGGTGGTTTAAAAGACTGTGGAAAAGCATGGATATGTGGCGGGTTAAAAACGCTACATGACCAAAACAGCTATGACTTTAAGATGACGACGCTATCTGACGGGTCATTATTGAAACTATGAGCCGCCGTCCGCTGCAAGTATGAACTGGATTGTGTCTCGCCAGGGAGACCCGGCAGCATCCTGGCGGTCAGATTGACAGCGAAACATCGGAAGTATTGCTAAGTGTGGACAAACAAGTTCCACCAACTACGGCTGCAACTACAAGATCTATGAACGAAGATAAAAGGAAAATATTTCCTAAACCTAAAACGGCAGCGAAGAACAGACGGTTCATGTATGAGTTCCCATGAAGGGATGATCTGCGATGAGCATGGAAAACACATCAAGCGGAGCGCCGCGGGTTTTGGCTAGCGTATGAAGGCCTAAAGGTGCTTCCTTTTTCATCTACGGCAAGAACTCCGATGAACGGCGGCGGACCCGAAGAAAACCCGATGGACTAATGCAGATCCAGAGGAGGAAGAAGATGGAACCTGAGATGTGCAGGAGATGCGGGCGAGCGCCGGTGAGCTCTGGACACAGTCAGGGTGATGCAGCGGCCCTTGTTGGAGACGGCAGCGAGGTCCGGACGGCGCGGAGGAGCTTCGGCTGCGCTGGCGTCTGGAGGAAGAAGAAGAGAGGCGGCAACGGGGGAAAGTGAAAAAGGATAGGCCCCACGCGCCTATTTATAAGGGGGATGGAACAGCAACAGTCTCGCGCGGGAATCGAGGAGACAAAATGATGATTGTTCAAGAAAACGCCTCGATTCTCGGGTTGATTGGTTAATGCAAAGATCCGTTGTGATGTCATCCGGATTTCTTGGATTTGTCAGAGATGACGTCACCCATTTTCACATGGCGGGTCATGAAGATTTATTGCAGGTCAAGTGCTTACGAGAAATGCAAGACTCGCCAACTAGAAGACTTGAAGATTGACATGAACCAGTTCAAATCAATTTGGGGCCTAATGTTGGGGATATAACCCCGTGGTGAGACCCGCCCAGGAGGGGCCGGGTCATGAGGTTGGCGGCTTAGCAGTGAGGTCTGAGCAGGCTGAAAGGTCAATACAAGGCCTGGAAGTGGCTTGCCTGATGGGCCTAGAAGAGGCCTAGGGCTGGAAGGCTATATGTGACCCGGAGGCGTAAGCCGCCGGGGGATGGTTTGCCAGGCAAGGCAAGGATAGTTAGAGATAAGGTCGGTTACTAGATGTAACCCGACCCGGACTCTTGTAAGCCTAGGGCCTCGACCTGTGTATATAAATGCGGGTTCACTGGGCGGCTTAGGACACGAAACCTTTGATCGAGTACTAAGTCAAGCGAATCCGCTCCCTTGTAATCAATATCCAATCAATACCACTCAAAGCAGGACGTAGGATATTACCTCCTTCGAGAGGGGCCGAACCTGGGTAAACTTGTGTCTTTCGTCCCGATCAACCCCTTCGAGTTAACCGCCATAGCGATGGCTTCACCCCTAAGTCCTTGCACTAGGACATTTGCCGTGACAAAACCACGACACTAGTGGAGTCATCAATTAACGTCATGAAATATTTCTTTCCACCTTTTGTCAAAACACCATTCATTTCACAAAGATCTGAATGTATGAGTTCTAGTGGTGCAAGATTTCTTGTTTCCGCAGTTGTATGAGACTTACGAGGTTGCTTAGCTTGCACACAAAGTTGACACTTAGATCCCTTAACAACGGTGAAATTAAGGATTAAGTTCAACTTGGCTAGCTGTGTCATACAACCGAAGTTAACATGACATAGACGTGAATGCCAGACATTCGATTCACTATTGTTGCAAACATGATTAACAACTTTATTACAAACATCTGACAAGGATAGTCTGAACAAACCTCCCGACTCATAACCTTTACGAACAAAAGTTCCACACTTGGATATCACAAATTTATTGGACTCAAAGACAAGCTTGTAGCCATCTCTACACAGAAGAGATCTACTAACAAGATTTTTATTGATGGAGGGGACATAATCCACGTTCTTCAGTCGCACGATCTTCCCCGAAGTAAACTTCAGATCGACTGTGCCAACACCACGAACAGAAGCACTTGAACCGTTGCCCATCAGCACGGAAGTAGTTCCTGTGGCCTAATAGGAAGAAAACATGGAAATATCACCGCATACATGCACATTAGCACCCGTGTCAATCAACCAATCAGGAGAACGACATACTGAGAGAAGAGTGGGAAGTATACCATACCCAACATCCTTCATCTCAGCGTCACCAATGACAACATTGGCAATCTTGTCGCTTTCCCATGTTGACGCTTGTCATAACGGTTAGGGCAGCTAGGGGCCCAATGACTAGGATCTCCGCAGACATGACAAACACCTTTCTTCTTGTCAGTCTTCTTCTTGAAGTTTGTGTGCTGCGAAGCCTTGTTCTTCCCATCAAACTTGCCCTTGTTCTTGAACTTGTGGGGATGGAAGTTTTTCTTCTGTACCAGATTGGCACTAGAACCTCCCTCAATACCTCGAGCACGTATGTCTTTTGCTCTCGCCTTTTCTTCCACATCAAGAGTACCAATGAGATCCGGAACGGAAAACTCCTGTCTCTTATGTTTCAGAGAGGTAGCAAAGTTCCTCCACGAGGGAGGAAGCTTAGTGATAATGCCTCCGGCAACAAACTTATCTGGTAACATACAATTTAAGTGCTCAAGTTCTCTAGCAAATGAATGTATCTCGTGAGCTTGCTCAACCACGGAGCGCTCATCAGTCATCCTGTAGTCATAGAATTGTTCCATGATATACAACTCAGTGCCGGCATCCGAGACCCCAAACTTGGCCTCGAGTGCATCCCACATATCTTTGCCATTATCAATGGACGCATAAACATCAACTATGTTCTCACCAAGAACACTCAAAAGAGCAGCCTTAAACAAGGTATCCGTTTTCTGAAAAGCTTGTTCCTCTTGAGGATTAAGATCTCCTTCAGGTTTGCCAAGAGTGGCAACTCATGGTTTAAACCATAGAACGGCCCTCACACGCCACCTCTTATAGTGCACACCCTCAAACATAGGAGGCCTCATGGAAGCAGCAAAACCACTCAGGGTAAATTGCCTATGATAAGGTTTTTGGATTGTTGGATATATGAGCAATTTACCGAATGATTTAAACGAAATAAATAGTAGATAAAACAAGATCATGGTAACAGAGGCAATACTAGTTATGCAACGTAGAGGAGAGTATGCCATAATAAGAGGAACAAAACTTATCAGGCAAACTAAAGGGTAGTAGGTGAATATTATGTGAACATGTGAACTATATCGAAACATATGTAGAACAGAAACCAAACCAATAATCTCTAGCAGAACCTCGAACAGGAAAGACACGAACACGTACCGAGCGGTGGCAGCAGCGTTAGCGTTGACGTCATCACCGGCCATGTCGTCGAAGAGGTTATTGACGTCGGGGAAGAAGTCGTCGTCCGGGAAGTAGTCGTCGGCGTCCGTGGTGAAGTAGTCAGTAGTCGCGCAGAGCGCTCCCCAAAAACTTTATCACCCTTCTCACGTACAGGACTCAAAGTGGTGGGGTTTCAGAGCCCTACTGTCCCGACCTGCGGTGCACGCCGCAAGCCGGGATGGGGAAGAACCTTGCAGCAGCTCAGGGATTGGAACTCGATGGCGTGAGGAGGAGGAGGATGTTCTGGTGTGTCTCTCTGGAGAGGAGCGACCTCCCTTTTATAGGCACAGGAGAAGGAGGCGAACAGGCAGCGCCGGAGGCGAAGCAAAAGAGGGAGACAAGACGAACAGGCGGCAGCCGAAGGGTGCAGTGTTCGTAATTAATCTCCACTACAGCAAAAACTTTTCAGCTCCCGAGTGACCTTTTGTATACCAGTCGTGCATGGCAAAAATTTAGACATCGGCTCGGCTCATTCCCGCAACCCGTGGCGCGTCGTGACGAGGCGTGGCGTGGCGAGGCGGGAGGCGGAGGAGGAGCGTGCGTGTATGTCTCTCTTGTTCTCATGCTCATACATGTGGAGAAACATCCTCCCTTATAAGGAGGTCCAACTCCTACTAAACTAGCAATGTGGGACTAAACTTTTGTCCCACCTCTTGCCTTGCATGAATGGGCTTAGTGGGCCTCTAGGATTTATTAGGAATTCTGAAAAATGCTATTGGGTCGGCCCATGTTTAGAGAAAATTCCAGCAATATGAACTATCTAGTTCAATTTTACCAATACTAGTTGCAATGGTTATGTTTTGTACGGTTGATGTATTAAGCCTCTTGTAGTAAACACGTATAACCCATCTTAGCTCTTTTTCCTATCCTTTTCTAGACAACCGAGTCATTCCTTTCTCTAGCAGCACTTGCCTTGCCATGTTTAACTCTGTCAATTTTAGTTTCATCAGTATCAGTTTCAATGGCTATATTAGGTAGTTTGTAGTTAACATGTGTCTTGTCTATTTCAGTAATGCACACTGTGATTTCAAGTATGAACTATCCAGTTCAATTTAACCAATACCAGCTACAAAGTTAAAATGCCTATCTTAGCTCGTTGTTAAGTTTATTGTAGTAAAGAGTTGTATTCATTTTTACTCTGTCTCTTTGCTACCATGCTACTTTTTGCAATGAAGATATCATTGGAGATGTCGGCGTTTAATTACCATTTACTACTTTTGGTAGATATTGACCTTGTTGTAGTTAACATGCCTTTCCATGTACTTATGCATGACCACAATGGGCGATGTTGTTGTTTTCCGTCGAGGTTAGTTGCATCCCATGTCTTATAGTATTTGCATCATTTGGGCAATTGTAGTTTAGCTTCTAACATTTACTTGTTGCTTGTAGGTATATAAGTTCGGCGGTACTGATCCATGCTTCGACCATTTTGCTTATGGGGCAAGGAGATATTCATGAACAAGTGTCAAGTGATGAAACTAAGAAATATTGATATGCGAAAGAGACGGGTGATGGGAATTAAACTATTTATTTACACTTTATTCAAGACAACAATGAAATTTAGAATGGTAAGTAATTTGTTGCCTTTTTTCTACCCACAACGATTATCTGAAAGTCTTTTTTCTGATAGTAGATAATTGTAAATTGCACAATAAAATAAAAGCAAATAAATGGCAGCAAGGTATTGAAAGCTTTTGTAAATATATAATTGAATGGACCCGGAGGGCATAGTTTTCCCTAATGGCATCTCTCGTGTAGGAAGCATACAGTGGGTAAACAAATTACTGTTGGACAATTGATAGAAAAGTGCATAGTCATGCTCATATTCACGGCAATGATCATGTATATATAGGTATCACGTCCATAAGCAAATAGGCCGACTCCTACCTGCACCTATTACTATTATTCCACCCATCGACCGCTATCCAGCATGCATATAGAGTATTAAGTAAAACAGAGTAATACCTGGAGAACGATGACATGATGTAGACAAAGAGAATTCAATTAATATGAACTAACCCCATCATTTTATCCTTAGTGGCAACAATACAAAGACGTGTCTTGTCCCTTTCTGTCATGAGGATATAGAGCGCCGCCAGATTGAACCCACTACAACGCACCCCTCACTGAAGAAATATCAATCTAGTTGGTCAAATTATTTCAATGGATTTGAGAGATTTACGAAGCTATAATGATCATGCAAATAAGAATCATAATATTCAGAGGTGACTCAAATACTTTTCATGAATAATCTGAACATAAACCCACAATTCATCAGATCCCAACAAACGCACCACACAAAAGAATTACATCGGATAGATCAAAGCGAAGATGCGATGATTATTGTATTGAAGATCAAGAGAGAGAGAGAGATAGCCATCTAGGTACTAACTACGGACCCGTAGGTCTGTGGTGAACTACTCACACATCACCATGGGAGCAGCAAGGATGATGTAGAGGCCCTCCGTGATCGATCCCCCCTCCGGCAAGGCACTGGAACAGGGCTCCAGATGGGATCGCGGCGGAACAGAGACTTGCGGCGGCGGAAAAAGTGTTTCGGGATGCTCTCTAGGATTTTTGGAATATATGTGAATTTATAGGCCAGAGAGGGGCATCGGGGGACGCCCGAGGGGGGCATGAGGCAACAGGGCGCGCCCTGTTGGCTTGTGCCTCCCTCGTGGGGCCGTCGGCCTCCTTCCGAAGCTTCCAGGTCTTCTTTTGGTCCAGAAAAAGTCATATTAAAGTTTCGTGACAATTGGACTTCGTTTGATACTGTAAACCTGAAAAGCCAAAAACATGGAGAAAACAGCAACTGACACTGGGCACTGGGTTAATAGGTTAGTGCTCAAAAATAATATTAATTGGTAAATAAACACCCAAAAAGTATCCTAGAATGATAATATAATAGCATGAAACAATCAAAAATTATAGATACGTTGGAGACGTATCAACCTCCCTCTTCGCCCTTACCGCCTCTAATATTATAGTAGTTCATCATAGTTAATCTGCTATCGAATTATGTAACTATTGAATATCTTGTACTGATATTTTGATTTATGCATTGGTTGTTGAACTATTGTAAATAGGGTATGTATGATCGATGTGAAATATTTGAATGCCACACTTCATAATTTAAACTTTAAAATTTCTAATTCAAATAATAAATTACCGGAAAATAATAAATAGTAGGAAATAAATTATGGGACATATGGTTAGAAAGAAAACAATGTGTGTGATGGAAATATATAGTACACATGATTCTTTAACGGATAACGTGTGCGATCGTCAGCGGTACGACACACGTTTCCATCTCATATGCATATTTGGTTGTTAGCAATACCACACACATTTGCACACTACACCAAATATGGCCTTTTGTGATGAACTTCTGTGATGACTATCCATTTACTCACAAATGCTTTGTCTTTAGTGACAAGCCATCCAGTCCTCACTCATTCACATGTAAATAGTGACCAAACCCCTTTTCGCCACAAAAGTTGCCACTAGTGACGATTTAGTGGTGACGAACTAGAGTGTTGTCACTGTTTTATCTAAAATTAGTGTGAAATTGTATGTTGTCACTAGTGTATGTATCAGTGACAACCATATAGTGATGAAGCGTAGTGTTGTCACTAGTGACTACACAATTGTGACAAAACTTGTGATGCCACAAAAGTTCCGTACTAGTGACAAGTTTCTAGTGATAACTTTGTATGTGTCACAATTTTATGTTAAATAGTGGCAACTTTGTCATCACAAGTGTGAATAGCGGTGATCAAACATTCCTGCTTTACAACTACACCTTAATAGTGACAATTATGTAGTGATGATGTGAACCGGTAAACTGGCCGGCTGGCGAGCTCCAATGGCATTGGCCCTCTAGGACCAAATACATATGGCGTGATGATGTACTACTTGTTCTTGGCGATGTTGGTGTTAGTTTATTTAGTCAATGTGACCATTGAGGAAGATTGATAATTAGGACTGGCAATCAATACTAACAATCAAAAAACACAAAAACCAAACACAAAAGTGTTGTGATGAAGGAAAATACTTAAGACAAAAGTTAAAACAACAAAACTTCATCACAACAACCAAAGGTAGTTTTTGCTACAAATAATCCTATTTTCAATAGAAACAAGACAACAACAAAGTAAAATCTAACAAAATAATTTTAATAAATATTTTACTAGCAAAAAGAATTACTTTTGAAAAACAACTAAGAACTATGAAAAACAACACACTAACAACATAAGTGTTTGTCTAATAAACTTAACAACAAGAAAAACAATAAAATACTAACATAAGAGAAAACAAAATATAAAACAGCTAAGTTAACAGAAAGTAAAACTTAGAAAACACTTTATAAAATTATTTTCAAATAGGAAATCAATCTAGCAATGAAAATCAATTGCAAGTTATAACTGAACTAGAATTGATTTCATGCAAACAAAAAGAATAAAAAAACATAGAAATAAACTTGGTTGAAATGCTACTGCTAACTAACAAAAAAACAAGGTAAAACTTGTCAACTAATATAAAAGAAAATAAATTAAAAACAATTAAAACAAAAGAAATAGAAATAAACCTAAAAAGAACTAAAACAGAATCTGTTTTGCTTGAAACCCTAATTTAAAATATTCTAAAAATTCTCAAATTCTACCTAGTGATAAATAAAGTCACTAGTGACCAGTATCAAAAAGAATCAACTCAAAACCTATTTTTGAACTCAAGTTATTCACAAAACAAGATTTGAATCAAATCTGTTTGAATTCAAATTTAAAATTTTCAAACATGGCCAAACTTTATATCCACAGAAACTAGAATAAATTTGTGAAACAAGTCAAAAAGAATCACTCAAAAACAATTAAAAACATAAAAGTTATAGCTATTTTAAAAACAGAAACAATTCTGTTAACTAAAACAAAAACAGAAAAAGATAAACTAACCTAACGAACAGGGGGTCTACGTGGCGCACTGTGAGTGGTTGTGAGGTGTGCGTGCGGTGATTAAACGAGCGAACGGCCACATAATAAAACAAAACGGTTCGGCCATTTTAAATGTTTTATTCTGGATCGTCTACTACAGATCGGATGGTCAGGGGGGTCCCGGTGACTTACAGAGGGGAGAGGGGAGCTCCGGCGATGTCCGACGGCGAGGCAGAGGCGCGGTGGTGCTCGGGGATGGCTCTCCGGTGGTCGGGGACGACGGCGAAGATGACCAGGCGACGGCGATGAAGCTCCGGCGTGGATTGGTGGCGTCGGAGGAGCGCGGGGACGTCGGGGATGAGCTCCACGAGCTCAGGGAGCTTCGGGTTCGAGCCGAACTCCGACGAGGTGTCGGGGAGGGGTCTCCGGTTGTTGTTGGCGGCGGCTGAGGGGTCCAGAAGACGGAGGTGATTCACCGGCGTCGATATTCGGCGTCAGCGGAGCTTGAGGGCGTCGGAAATAAGCGGCACGAGCTCGAGTTGCTCCGGGAAGTGGCAGAACTCCGGCGAGGTGGATGCGGTGGCTGCAGTGCGGGGTTGGAGGCGTTAGGAGGCGGAATGAGGTGCGGGGTTGGAGGCTTAAATAGCCAGGGCATCAGGGCGCCCAGATGGAAGGGGACCGCGCGGGATTTCGCTTGCTCCGGCGAGATCTCGTCGGTAAGGAAGGGGAGCGAGGTAAGGAAGGAGAAGGCTGTGGGAAGGATGCGGTCGGGCGGTGGGTCCCGCGTGACAGAGAGAAAGAGAGAGATGCGAGAGCGATCGGATACCGATCCGAAAGGATTCGGATCTGGTGAGGGGATTCTGGGCCGGAACTATTCCTATTGGGCCTCGGGCGGTTTCCTTTTAATAAAATCTTCCCTTTTTTAATAAAACAGAAAAGGAAAACTTGATTTGGAAAAATCAAATCAAATCCAAATATAGAAGTATTATATATCAAAATGATCAGGAAAATAATTACAACAAGATGAACATTTATCCACGGCCAGAATAAATACTTTAGAGAAAATATTTTCAGAAAATGCCCAAATTGATTTTTTTGTAAATAATTTTCAAATAACCCCCTGGGTTTTAAGGTTCAAATATTTCACAAAAATTCCCCTGGTTTGGGGGGTCATGTTCCTCCTCTCAAAATCTTTGAATTTGGGCAAGTGAAATTTGAATTCATTCAAAACTTAAAATGGACCAAGTATTAAATAGAAAATTTTCAATAGTTTTCAATTCCACTTTTTCAAATCCTTTATTTTGAATAAGTCATGTCATCTTCTCTCAGTGGTTTGGATTGGATGAAATTGAATTCAAAAACAAAAGGGAAAGTCATTTTATTCCCTCTCATTCAAAAGTTTCAAAAAGTTTCAAATTTCACTCAAATTCAATCACTCAATCAAACAAACAATCATTCTAGTGATTAATATAACATTCCAAATTTTGGGATGTTACAAACCTACCACACTTAAAATGAATCTCGTCCTCGAGATTCGAAGGGGCTAGAAAGAATAGGTTAGGGTTTGGGGGTCTTCTAACAAATCCATTGACCGGAAAGTGTGGGGCTACCACACTTAAAATGAGAGTTACTGGTCCTCAAAATATTGACAGTCCTCTGGGGTCTTGACATCTGTCTCTTCACATTCACCACTGTAACTCCTTTGGTGATGCTCCACCGTTATATTCATAACGTTTCACTCAAAGTCTTGGGTTCTCATATCAAAGTAAATTTCTTCCGATACTGGGTCTTCTTAACTGACAGTTCTCGCGATCATTCTAAATAACTTATCGATGATCTCATGGTGGTCTACCATTTGTGGTTATCTTGCAGTGAAATGGGTCTTGGCTTCATCCTCACCGTAAATTCCTACGTGTGACAACAACTGCCATGTACAAGGGTTCATCATCATACCATTCTAAGGCTTAAACAAAAGCTTCAAAGAACGTCGTCTCTTTACTATGGGTAAGTCACTCAGATTTACCATTCCAAATATCAAGATAATGATAAGAGTAAGTCGTCATGGTGGCCAAGCCATGTCGCACTGAAATCATTACCTTGTATAAGGTTTAGTGAATCTCGTATTCTAACACTTGGGCTTCCTCACAAGCTTTGCAGAATTTCTCTTGTCTACGAACGAAGTTCGGATAAATCCATTGATTCTGCAAGCTGAACAAACGATATATCGTTTTCTTCACAACTCTCAGGTTTTCGTATCTTCCTAAGAAAACGTCTGCTGATCATGCATAGCTTTTTCCAAGTACCTGCCTTCATAGCGGTAGGGCTTGATCCTTATCAATCCTGAGGTCTCTGGGTTGTGGGCTCACTTTAATAGTTGTACAACTCTAACTCACCCTTGGGGTTACTAGCGTTTCCTATTCCATCATTACCTTCAATTCATTTCATCATACCTTCGGGGTAATAAATCACAAACTCATCCTTGTCTAGATTCCACTCGGTGGAATTCATATTCCTTTCCATTGGTCTGTTTACCAATAAGGTATTGGTTCATCATAATCATTCCTTCATATCATCCTTATTTTATTCTCAAAACTCTAACTTCAAAAGTACTTTATCACAACTGCTGTCATCCACATAGTTTGATATGGTCCAACATTTCCTTATTCTTTATTCACTTATCCAAACTCCTTGGCATGAAGTGTACGTTCTTTTTCCTTGGTTCTTGTGGTCTCACCGATTACTACCACACTTAATATGAGTGATACTCATGCCTGCATAGACCATATTTTCTCATATCCTCGAAAATGGTCGGATATCTTTGTTCATAGAGTAACAACTCATACAATTCAACATAGAAATTCATGACAATAAATTCTATTGATTCATGAAGTTATTACAATCTCTGGGACTTCCGTTACATAATCCAATTTCATAACCTCAAGAAAAATAAGAGTGCTTCCTATTACATTTGTTACTTCCAAAATCCAAAACTCTAACTACTCATGTTTAGCCTTCTTCTCCGGGCAGGTATAGGAGTAGTGTCCGGTCTTGTTGCACCGATGACAAGTGATGTGGCTTAGATCCTTCCGTGTAGAAAACCACGGAGTCTTTTTCTTCTTCTTGGGTTGGGCTCCTTTCTTGATGCTTGGCTCATACTTTTTGCAACAACAATGAGGTCTCTCCAAGCTGCAGTGCAAACATCTGATGCCTCCACTTACCTGGCCTTTCTTCTTGTCCAGGTTGACCATTCTTTCTATCTCCTGGGGTTCATATTGCACTTCTGCTGTCGGGAAGTCTCCCAGATACTCATTTGGACAATACTGGGAAATATGTCCTTCTCCACATGAATAACATGACTTGATATCTATGTTTGGGTCTGGTATATCTCCCGTCATCATGGGTTCTTCTAACCTTTTTCCGAGGGCTTCTTTCATTGCTTCCTTCTGCTGCTTCATGACTTCTTGCGCCTTGGGGTAGAGTTGACATTGTGCCGGAAAATGAGTGGTTCCTTCCCACAAGAAACATGTCACCTGCCCAGTTGGGCATTCCTCAGCAGGGTGATTTCCTTCACAATGAGGGCACCCTTCCTTGTGTTCTTCCTGGGTGTGTCCTATCTCTCCACAGATCTTGCATGCACAAGGCTTCTTTATCGGGTTATCATAGTGCTTCTGAATGAGACGGGATCTTAACAGAGTCTTCTTGAATTCTTCCCAACTTTTTGCTCTATTAAATCCTTGTATGGCGTGATGCATTTTCCACCAAGTTCCAGCACTTTGGGTAAAGTACTGAAGAGCGTATTGAACCTCATACTTCTTTGCAATCAAGTTGCTCCCGAAGCTATTCTCCATGTTTTGAATCCATACTGCTGCCTCCAGCTAGGTCATTGGTCCAGAGATTACAAGTCCAGCTTCATTCACCATCTATTGGGTCCAAGGGTTTTGGGATGAGATACTGGGGAAATAGAGGGAGATACACACAATACAAACAATAGTTTTGAAAATATGTTTTATTTGTGGCTGTCGGAAAAATGCACACAAATGACAGCTCACAAATCATCGTATCTAACGTGAGTATGCAACAGGGGTTTGCTCCGGCGAGATCTCGTCGGTAAGGAAGGGGAGCGAGGTAAGGAAGGAGAAGGCTGTGGGAAGGATGCGGTCGGGCGGTGGGTCCCGCGTGACAGAGAGAAAGAGAGAGATGCGAGAGCGATCGGATACCGATCCGAAAGGATTCGGATCTGGTGAGGGGATTCTGGGCCGGAACTATTCCTATTGGGCCTCGGGCGGTTTCCTTTTAATAAAATCTTCCCTTTTTTTAATAAAACAGAAAAGTAAAACTTGATTTGGAAAAATCAAATCAAATCCAAATATAGAAGTATTATATATCAAAATGATCAGGAAAATAACTACAACAAGATGAACATTTATCCACGGCCAGAATAAATACTTTAGAGAAAATATTTTCAGAAAATGCCCAAATTGATTTTTTTGTAAATAATTTTCAAATAACCCCCTGGGTTTTAAGGTTCAAATATTTCACAAAAATTCCCCTGGTTTGGAGGGTCATGTTCCTCCTCTCAAAATCTTTGAATTTGGGCAAGTGAAATTTGAATTCATTCAAAACTTAAAATGGACCAAGTATTAAATAGAAAATTTTCAATAGTTTTCAATTCCACTTTTTCAAATCCTTTATTTTGAAGAAGTCATGTCATCTTCTCTCAGTGGTTTGGATTGGATGAAATTGAATTCAAAAACAAAAGGGAAAGTCATTTTATTCCCTCTCATTCAAAAGTTTCAAAAAGTTTCAAATTTCACTCAAATTCAATCACTCAATCAAACAAACAATCATTCTAGTGATTAATATAACATTCCAAATTTTGGGATGTTACAATTAGCAACTCTCAAATCCATACAAACATATGCAAAGTAACGAAGCAACAGAACATGCAATCTGACTACCACAAAAATGCATGTTCTACCTACCGACTAGCTATGGAGAAAGATCATCCACGCCCGCCTTTGCCCTTGCCCTTCTCGGCGCCCTTTCCATCTTTCTCACGGAAGTAGCGCTGAAAAACACAAAGTGGATCAACCCGGATCTCCCACAGCGATGCTCCAACCCCGGCAGATCGAACAATGATGCTCCAACCCCGGCGAATCCGACCACCCGTTGCGCCGACACAATGGATTTTGAACCGGACAGCTTCCATCGTCGAACAAGCACAGTCCTCCCGAGAGCGACAGATGGCGATGCAGACGGCCATATTCTCCTCCATCCCGCATGGGACGACACCCAAGAGCCTAGTTGACGGATCTGGAGTGGTCGGAGTCAGACCTGTTGTCCACCATGTGCGGAGAGGGTCGGAGATCGCTTGGAGGGAGCCTTGAGTGGAGTGGCTAGGGTTTGTTCTAGGAAGCGACTGGGGAATAATATATGTGGGGTCAGGTGGGCTAGCGTGGGCCGGACCTGACTGTTGGGGAACGTTGCATGGGAAACAAAAAATTTCCTACGCTTCACCAAGATCAATCTAGGAGACGAGCATCTACGAGAGGAGAGATCGGATCCACATACCCTTGTAGATCGCTAAGCGGGAAGCGTTAAGAAACGCGGTTGATGTAGTCAAACGTCTTCGCGATCCAAATCACAAGTCGTCCCGCGATCCAATCACGATCTAGCGCCGAACGGACGGGACCTCCGCGTTCAGCACACGTACAGCTCGATGACGATCTCCGCCTCCTTGATCCAGCAAGCGAGAGCGGAGAGGTAGATGGGTTCTCCGGCAGCACGACGGCGTGGCGGCGGTGGTGGTGGAGCTGATCCGACAGAGCTTCGCTAAGCAATACCGAACCAATCTAATCTAGAGGAGAAACGATCTAGGGGAGAGGGAGGGCTGCGCCGTGGCTTAAGGTGTGGCAGCCCTCCCAAACCTCCACTATATATAGGGGGAGAGGAGGAGGGGGCCGGCGCCCTAGGGTTCCCACCCCTAGGGTTGCGGCGGCCTAGATGGGGCCGGCGGCCAAGGGGGTGCCTTGGCCCCGAAGGCAAGTGGTGGCCGGCCCCCTAGGGTTCCCCTAATGCCCTTCGGCTGCATGGGCCCTTGTGGGAGGTGCGGCCAGCCCACCAGGGGCTGGTGCGCACCCTCTCACAGCCCATGGGGCCCTCCGGGGCAGGTGGACCCACCCGGTGGACCTCCGGAACCCTTCCGGCACTCCCGATGAAACCCGGGCAAACTCCAAAACTATTCCGGTGCCCGAACATCAACTTCCTATATATCAATCTTTAACTCCGGACCATTTCGGAGCTCCTCGTGACTTCCGGGATCTCATCTGGGACTCCGAACAACCTTCGGTCACTAACATACATAACCCAATAATACCGAAACGTTACCGAACGTTAAGTGTGCAGACCCTGAGGGTTCGAGAACTATGTAGACATGACCGAGACACCTCTACGGTCAATAACCAATAGCGGGACCTGGATGCCCATATTGGCTCCTACATATTCTACGAAGATCTTTATCGGTTGAACCTCTATGTCAAGCATTCAGTTAATCCCGTATGCAATTCCCTTTGTTTATCGGTATGTTACTTGCCTGAGATTCGATCGTCGGTATCTCCATACCTAGTTCAATCTCGTTGCCAGCAAGTCTCTTTACTCGTTCCGTAATACAAGATCCCGTGGCTAACTCTTTAGTCACTTTGCTTGCAAGCTCATTGTGATGTTGTATTACCGAGTGGGTCCTGAGATACCTCTCCGTCACACGGAGTAACAAATCCCAGTCTTGATCCATGCCAACTCAACAGACACCCTCGGAGATACCTGTAGAGCATCTTTATAGTCACCCAGTTACGTTGTGACGTTTAATACACACAAGGTACTCCTCCGGTGTCAGTGAGTTACATGATCTCATGGTCATAGGAACATATACTTGACATGCAGAAAACAATAGCAATAAACTGACACGATCATATGCTACGTTCATAGTTTGGGTCTTGTCCATCACATAATTCTCCTAATGATGTGATCCGGTTACCAAATGACAACTCATGTCTATGGCCAGGAAACCTTGACCATCTTTGATCAATGAGCTAGTCCTATAGAGGCTCACTAGGGACACGGTGTTGTCTATATACCCACACATGTATTTGAGTTTCCAATCAATACAATCATAACATGGATAATAAACAATTATCATGAACAAGGAAATATAATAATAACCATTTTATTATTGCCTCTAGGGCATATTTCCAACACTGACGTGGCGGACGATTCCGGTCGCTCTCGGGTCACCCTATATCTGCCCAGAGTTGGGCTGGATATGAGGGCTGCCGGTCAGTTCGGACGTTTGAGGCCGGTTTGAGACGCTCGTGTGGGTCGCTTTTTTTGACCGGTTAGTGACAGGGTTGTCCGCCTTGGCCTTTGAGAGAGTTTGAGGCGCCCGGCTGTAGATGCTCTAATATAGAAATAAAAAAAGCAAAAAGTAAAAAAAAAAGAAAAAGGAATATAATATTAAAAAAGCACACAATTGATTAATGTTTCCTATTGGTCAAGATGTTACACCCATGGATCACTCACGTGGCGGGCATAAAAACCGAATATGCCTTTTATCCCATCTCCCACGTCCCACCCAGGAGCTACATTATCTCCACGCTCAGCCATCCCGTAACAAAAATAAAAAAATCTCCACGCTCAGCCACAACCATCATCTTATCCCTTCTTCTACTTCTTCACAAAGATGCTAGCCATGCCTTCGAGCTCGCAAGTACACGCGCGGTCGAAGCGGGGCAGGTACAGGAGCTCGCCTTCAACCCTGAAGCTCACCGGATCCATCCAGGACGGGGACTAGCCGACTACTTTCGTCGGGCTCCTTCTCCGTTATAGATCGAGCGCGAAGACCATGGAAGCACTACCGCCCGAGCTCACCTCCCAGCCGCCAATCTCCGTCGAACCCGTCAGGATCCGGCCATATTCTTATGCCGGCGCACCATTCTCAACCTCCCTGCCTCGCCTGGGTCGCCGGGCACTACGGCGTCGTCGTCTCGCTCGTGGGATCCAGCCCCACCGCTGGATGGCCTCTTCATCGCCTGGAGGAGTCACCCCCACATCGGCGCCTCCCCACACGAGCAACATCAGTGAACGCGTCGGCAAGGGCGGCGTCGGCGGCGGATTATGAAGATAAAAATTCCTTTGTATGTGCGCTTAATGGTGGTGCCACATTTCCAAAACCTTACTAGATCGTTGATAGCTCGCGATGCTGCGCCCGTACATTTTTACAATAAATTGGTTGGTATTTATATAAACTAGTGGACCCGTTGCGCCAAATGGCGCAGAGGCACACTAAACCCATGTGCACGATGAAAAAAAATCCATGATTTAATCCCTTTTAATAGAAAACCGGATGGATTGTCATCTACAATGAGATATATACATACATTTTAATTTGATAGCATATAGTCCCGTTTAAAACAAAATATATGTATTAGTTAGTTCAGCTGTAGGCAAGTACATATGATAAAAAATGGTGTCTTCTTGTGTACAATGACATATATATACACATTCTAATTTGGTGGTATAAAGTCCCCATTCAATACTCTGTCATGTTAAAAATATTTGTATCCTTTTAGTAATCTTTTTGTCTGGACAAATACGCATGCTAAGAATTTAGATGCTTATGTATAGAAAGAAACTCATATTCCTGCACGTGTTAATTTTTTTCTTCAAAAGATACATACTCTGGTGCTAAAAAATACTCCCTCCGTCCCATAATATAAGAGCGTTTTGCTCTTATATTATGGGACGGAGGGAGTATATGTATATCTAATAGCATGTAGGAACCATTTAAGGAGGCCTTTGTTCTTCCGAAAAGGAGTATTTCAATTAACCTTTTATTGTTGCAGCCCATGCGGCCCTGCCTCTCCTGCCTTCCGGGAAGAAGTGGGGCCTGAATCGAGGAGGCGCAGATTACACAGCTGATGCGCGTGACAAAGATGGTGCAAGGATGAAGGCGGCAGCGCACGGAGCACAACCGTCCCAACCCGCTTCTGACACTTTGCTGATGCAGCCACATCTAACTTGATAGGAAAATCCCTATGCTAAACCACAACTTAACACGAATGTAAATATAGATGAACGATTCATACTAAGTAATAAGTACAAAAACAAGCAACGGGGTACTAATAGGTATGCCTGTTTTAAAGTGATTGAGTTCTCCCCAACTACAAGTATTTAGGTACAGAGGGAGTACAAAAATAAGCAACGGGGTACTAATAGGTATGCCTGTTTTAAAGTGATGGCGGCAAATTACAGCTCATTGTAACATTGATTTCAGAAAAAAGAATTTGCTTCGGAGCACAATACTAAACCGTTGCGCCAAATGGCACAAAGTTCCATTTCAGACCAGGAGTGTTTTGAAAAGGTTTGCCTTTCTTGGTAAAAATAAGTTTTAGCAGCCACTTAGTCTATGATACCTCTAACAACATTTATATCTTCATAGCATTTTGAGTATATTATTGGTCAAACGCCGCAAGGTTCCATTGCTGCACCATTTGTGAAGAATAACAAAGTTCACTATTGCTTACAACCATGAATTTCGAGTGCTCAGAGTAAGCACAAAATTGGGGAGTCAGATCCCACAAAATAACAGAAAGGTCACTTGATTAGCCTATAAGTACAGAACATGTCACATTCTAAATAAAGTTTTCTCTCCCGCTAGTGCATACAACTCGCCTCGACAACCCAGAAAGCAGTCTTTGTTGTAGCAACAACAAACGAACTTGTAGGGAAAGATCATTGCATCTTGAAGCAACGTCCTTGAAAGGCTTAGCTGTTCCTGGGAGAGGATTTGAGCAAACATCATGTTTTATGAGAGGACAACACAAATATGAGTGCCATAAGCGAGAGGCAAGTTACCCATATATGTCAGATGCACCAAATAGAGCAAAAGGCTGGATGCAATTTTCCAAATCACCCAAAATTAGGTGAACAATCCATATGAGGGCAGAAAATGAATTATTCTGGTGTGAAAAAATATCACCGAGTCACCAGAAAACCTTTTTAAAAGAACTCAGCTTGGATGGGGCACTCTATATTATGTGTGAAATTAAAAACATGTACTCTATTAGTATGTAAATCCGTTAAATGCATGTTGAGACATAGTTTCTTATGCAGAGAATACAACTCTGTTGTTCATGTCACAAGGCAAACTTTACGATTTTACCAGGCCTGCTATTTTTCTAGTTCAGTAAACAGAATCGAAAATAAAAAATCTGGAAATGGATGTTCTCCTGGTTAGCATACATACCTGCTAATTGTCTTTGTTGCCTCACCCCAGAGCAACCAAGCAAAGAGATCGAGAGCACTCTTGACAGCAAAAGGAAACGAGCAAGGATGCAACCTACAAACAGTTGCAAAGTAGGCATCAAACTAACTACCCCACACATCTGCACATTAAGAAATTCCGACATAGTTTTAGGAACAGCTACCCAGCTACTTCAAACCTGCTAACCAAGCTGCAGAAAAACAGAAAACAATCAACTTCAACAATAGATTTTAGGAAACATACAGAACAGAGAAACAATCTCAATTTTTTTGTTCTTTCTGATGCAGAGCAAACAACAGTTTGAACGAACCATGCAATATTAGAACATGGAAACATTCTTTATGCAACAGAAAAACGAATCATTTATAACTTCTAATTGTACATGACAACAATCTGCCCAACTGTAGCTCTTGAATTATGACCTTGCCAGGGTACAATAAAATAGGAAAATATAGCAGCTCCCCAAATAGATGAAGTATTTGAAATACTTGTATATCAATTCAAAGAATTTCAAGTGAAGAATTAACCAAGGTAGATACCCTTTCCTCGAGGGCACATGGGAGTGAGGCAGGGACAACTGCAATGACAAGTGAGGTGGCGACAAGGCCCGTCTCGCAGCAGCAGAATCACAAAGCAGGCACATAGGATCTGTAGCAATGGCAGAAACCAAACAAAAGCTTAATAGGAGTGGTAGTTGGCCAAAATCACAACATACATAATGTAGATACACCAATAGAAACTGCATAGGGATCTTTCTAATTATCATAATGCCGACAAAGCTTTGCCACTGGTCATTAAATAGATTTGTAAAATTAACATCTTTCAGTAAGTATAATTGACATTGGTTGCAAGCTAAGATCGAGATCCCATGTAAGAAAGAACAAAGACCACGATCTTAGCTAAAGAATTCTCCATTTTAATGCAAATGCAAGGTATAATAGCAAGCTCACATGTGCACAAGGTATAATAGCAAGCTCCCATAAGATAATGTAGCAGTACATGTGTGTGAACAGAAACCAAGTTCATTATGGAAAGTACCAACAAAATGGTAGTAAAAGGTTTTTCAGTTTTATGTTTAGTAGCACAGGCAGCAAGTAGATCAGTCCATTTTTCAGGTCAGGAAAATTTAAGACAACTTAGAGCTGCCTAATAATTTTATATCCAAGACAGAAGAATTGGCAGATTATCCTCAAATTGCATTCTTTACAGTTATAATAAAGGCTATACAATGCAGAGAAATAGGCATGCTAATTGATAAGTTTCATAACCAAGGGTAAAAGACGCTTGCTACAAAAAAAATATAGGCCATAGGACTGAAAATAGAAAAACCAGTAAACCTGTGACAGAAAAGACAACGTTAACTTTAGAAGCGATGACTACAGCCTGAGAATAAAACCAATGCTTCTGTAGTTAACTTTGAAGAAAACACAGTTATGGATGAAAAAGCTACTGCTGTTTGCAGGAGCATGAAGAAGGTTATTACCAAAGAGTCTTTACTTTGTGGTATAAATGTGAGAAATAACACCGAGAGTGAGGCCAAAAGAATTCACAGGGAACAAAAGAAGAATGCTCCAACATCGTCTTCTGGATGTTGAAGAGGGTGCTCGTTTTTCTGCTCGGGTTAAAGAGAGGAAAAATGATTCTCGCTCCAAATCAAAGAAACCCAAAGCAAAAAACCAAACGATTCTCACTCTCCGGGAAGAAACCCAAAGCAAAACCACATAGACAGGTGCACAAGGTCAGTCCTTATATATAATCTTCTTCGTAGCTATCTTCGTTCTGTTCGGTATAGATAAATTGTATATCAGAAAATCAAAACCAGAGAGGCTATCTTGATGTCGTCGCAGGACCTCTGAATTCAGATAACCATACACCCATATTCCATCTTGAAAAAGAAAATTGTCTACCAAATGTTCCGCAACCAAACCATTTTTCGAATACATTTAGATAAATATGCACAACCCATATTTACATTAGCATAAATCATAACATCAAAATGAACCGTGTTCACTTGATAGAGAGAAAGAGAGAGAGTCACCTTGTTCTTCACCAAATTTTTCCATTCGATTTTTCTGTTCCTCTTCTCTCTCAGATCTGAGAGACTGTGGTGTTTGGATAGATTGAATATCAGGAAATCAAAACCAGAGAAACAGAAAATCAACAGGTAAAGAGAGAGCAGCTAAAAGCAATCTATCGAGAACTACATCTTGCTACAGTCGCAGGTTTTGTGGCAACACCCAACCACTGCAAAGAAATATTCAGGAACATATGTGACATAGAGAGTAGTGGAATAGAGCAGAGTACATGAAGAGAGGGGGGAAAAGAGAGGTGGGGAGGACAAAAATACCTAAGACGCCAATTCAGTTCTGGCTGCTGCCATCGGCAGCGCAAAATCTCTTGCCAAGAGGTCAGCAGAGACCAGACATGGCTGGGCCCAGCCGAGCCGCCTCCTGGCTCGGCGCTCTC
This sequence comes from Elymus sibiricus, assembly GCA_039707655.1. Taxonomy (NCBI): domain Eukaryota; kingdom Viridiplantae; phylum Streptophyta; class Magnoliopsida; order Poales; family Poaceae; genus Elymus; species Elymus sibiricus. The sequence continues at coordinate 382,893,870 of CM077667.1, read as the reverse complement.
ACCTCCTCTTGTTGGAAATATGCCCTAGAGGCAATAATAAATTGGTTATTATTATATTTCCTTGTTCATGATAATCGTTTATTATCCATGCTATAATTGTATTGATTGGAAACTCAAATACATGTGTGGGTACATAGACAACACTGTGTCCCTAGTAAGCCTCTAGTTGACTAGCTCGTTGATCAAAGATGGTTAAGGTTTCCTAGCCATTGACATGAGATGTCATTTGATAACGGGATCACATCATTAGGAGAATGATGTGATGGACAAGACCCAAACTACGAACGTAGCATATGATCGTGTCAGTTTATTGCTATTGTTTTATGCATGTCAAGTATCTGTTCCTATGACCATGAGATCATGCAACTCCCTGACATCGGAGGAGTACCTTGTGTGTATCAAACGTCACAACGTTACTGGGTGACTATAAAGGTGCTCTACAGGTATCTCCGAGGATGTCTGTTGGGTTGGCATGGATCAAGACTGGGATTTGTTACTCCGTGTGACGGAGAGGTATCTCAGGGCCCACTCGGTAATACAACATCACAATGAGCCTTGCAAGCAATGTGACTAAAGTGTTAGCCACGAGATCTTGTATTACGGAACGAGTAAAGAGACTTGCCGGTAACGAGATTGAACTAGGTATAGAGATACCGACGATCGAATCTCGGGCAAGTAACATACCGAAGAACAAAGGGAACAGTATACGGGATTAACTGAATCCTTGACATAGAGGTTCGACCGATAAAGATCTTCGTAGAATATGTAGGAGCCAATATGGGCATCCAGGTCCCGCTATTGGTTATTGATCGTAGAGGTGTCTCGGTCATGTCTACATAGTTCTCGAACCCGCAGGGTCTACACACTTAACGTTTGGTGACGATTAGTATAGTTGAGTTATTTTGTTGGTGACCGAAGGTTGTTCGGATTCCCGGATAAGATCCCGGACATGACGAGGATCTCCGGAATAGTCCGGAGGTAAAGATTGATATATGTGATAATAGTGTTTTGATCTTCGGAAGGGTTCCGGAATTCATCGGAAGGGGTTCCGGGTGTTTACCGAAGTGTTCGGGTGCAGCAACACTTTATATGAGCCAAAGGGGTAAAGCCCATGAGGTATTGGAAAGTGCAAAAGGAAGTTTTGCTGCTGCCTTAAGCAGTACTACCGCTGGTAAGGCAGTACTACCGCGTAAGCGGTACTACCGCTTGTGTGAAGCGGTACTACCGCTTGTGCGCGGTACTGCAGGGATCCGAGTTGGACTCTTTCCCTGCGGGCCAAACCGACCTTGTGCGGGCAAAACCGACCTGGAGGAGGCTTTTACTCCAAGTTTAGACCCCAAGGCTCAACATATAAATAGAGGGGCAGGGCTAGCACACGGGACACATTAAGATTTCCCAAGCCGTGTGTCGGCAACCCTAACCCTCTAGTTCTCCCGTCATAATCTCCGTAGTGCTTGGCGAAGCCCTGCAGAGATTGTTCCTCACCACCATCACCATGCCGTCGTGCTGCCGGAACTCATCTACTACTTCATCATCGCTCGCTGGATCGAGGAGGTGAAGGCGTCATCAAGCCGTACGTGTGTTGAACGCGGAGGTGCCGTCCGTTCGGCACTAGTTCGTGATCGGATCGAGGGACGACTTGCGATTTGGATCGCGGAGATGTTCGACTACATCAACCGCGTTTCTTAACGCTTCCGCTTAGCTATCTACAAGGGTATGTAGATTCACTCTCCCTCTCGTAGATGCTCATCACCATGGATAGATCTTGTGTGTGCGTAGGAAAATTTTTTGTTTCCCATGCAACGTTCCCCAACAGTGGCATCTGAGCTAGGTCTATGCGTAGATGAGATCTCGAGTAGAACACAAACGAGTTGTGGGCGTGGGTGTATACATATTGCTTGCCGTTACTAGTTGATATTTGATTCGGCGGTATTGTGAGATGAAGCGGCCCGGACCGACATTACGCGTACGCTTACGCGAGACAGGTTCCTTCAACTGACATGTAACTTCGGTGCATAAAGATGGCTAGCGGGTGTCTGTCTCTCTCACTTTAGTTGAATCGATTTCAATGAAGAGGGTTCTTTTAGAAGATCAAAAAGCAATCACTACACCACGTTGTGGTTTTGCGTAGGTAAGAACGGTTCTTGCAAACCCGTAGCAGCCACGTAAAACTTGCAACAACAATTAGAGGACGTCTAACTTGTTTTTGCAGGGTATGTTGTGATGTGATATGGCCAAGTACATGATGAGATATATGCGATGTATGAAATGATCATGTGTTGTATAGAATATCACGACTTGCATGTCGATGAGTACGGCAACTGGCAGGAGCCATAGAGTTGTCTTTAATTATTTTCGCCGTTTTGCTTTACTTTATCGCTATGAGTTAGCAATAGTCGTGGAAGCAACAGTCGGCGCGACAACCTCATGGCGACACGTTGATGGAGATCAAGATGATGGAGATCATGGTGTCATGCCGGTGACGATGGAGATCATGCCGGTGCTTTGGAGATGGAGATCAAAAGCACAAGTTCATGGCCATATCATGTCACTTATGATTTGCATGTGATGTTAATCCTTTTATGCATCTTATTTTGCTTAGGACGACGGTAGCATTATAAGGTGATCCCTCACTTAAATTTCAAGATAAAATTGTGTTCTCCCCGAGTGTGCACCGTTGCGAAAGTTCGTCGTTTCGAGACACGCCATGATGATCGGGTGTGATAGACTCTACGTTCACATACAACGGGTGTAAGCCATGTTGCACGTGCGGAACACTCGGGTTAAACTTGACGAGCCTAGCATATACAGACATGGCCTCGGAACACAAGAGACCGAAAGGTCGAACATGAGTCATATAGTAGATATGATCAACATGAAGATGTTCACCATTGAAACCACCTCAACTCACGTGATGATCGGACTTGAGTTGGTGGATTTGGATCATGTTACACTCGAATGACCGGAGGGATGTCTATTTGAGTGGGAGTTTTTAAGTAATATGATTAACTAAACTCATTATCTAGAACAATAGTCTAAGTTGTCTTTGCTATATTTATGTTGTAGATCATGGCTCGCGCAGTAGCACCCCTGAATTTTAATGCGTTCCTAGAGAAAGCTAAGTTGAAAGATGATGGAAGTAACTTTGTGGACTGGGCCCGTAATCTAAGGATTATCCTTACGGCTTCCCAGAAGGCTTATGTCCTTGATGCACCGCTTGGTGATCCACCCGCTCCAGTTGAGTCTCTAGACGTTGTGAACGCCTGGCAGGCTCGTTCTGAAGATTACTCAATAGTTCAATGTGCAATATTGTATGGCTTAGAACCGGGACTTCAAAGACGTTTTGAACGTCATGGAGCATATGAGATGTTCCAGGAGTTGAAGTTTATCTTTCAGAAGAATGCCCGGATCGAGAGATATGAGATCTCCGATAAGTTCTATGCTTGCAAGATGGAGGAGAACGGGTCTATCAGTGATCACGTGCTCAGAATGTCTGGGTACTCCACCCGTCTGGCTGAATTGGGGATGCCCCTTCCGCCAGAGGCTATCACTAACAGAGTTCTTCAATCATTGCCACCTAGCTACAAGAGCTTCGTGTTGAACTATAACATGCACGGGATGAACAAGTCAGTCGCCGAGCTGTTTGCGATGCTGAAAGCCGCTGAGTCTGAAATTCAGAAGGAGCATCAAGTGTTGATGGTCAATAAAACCACTAGTTTCAAGAAAAATGGCAAGGGTAAGAAGGGTAACTCCAAGAAGAGTGGCAAAGCAGTTGCTCCTCTCGTGAAGAAACCCAAGGCTGGACCCAAACCAGAAACTGTGTGTTTTCATTGCAAGGGAACTAGACACTGGAAGCGGAACTGCCCCAAGTATTTGGCTGACAAGAAGGCGGCCAACAATAAACAAGGTATATATGATATACATGTTATTGATGTGTACCTTACCAACTCTCGTTGTAGTGCCTGGGTATTTGATACCGGTGTGGTTGCTCATATTTGCAACTCAAAACAGGAACTGCGGAATAGACGGAGGCTGGCAAAGGACGAAGTGACGATGCGCGTGGGAAATGGTTCCGAGGTTGATGTGATCGCCGTCGGCACGCTCGCTCTTCGATTACCATCGGGATTAGTGATGAACCTGAATAAATGTTATTTGGTGCCTGCGTTAAGCATGAACATTATATCTGGATCTTGTTTATTGCGAGACGGTTACTCATTTAAATCAGAGAATAATGGTTGTTCTATTTATATGAGTAATATCTTTTATGGTCATGCACCCAATGTGAGGGGTTTATTCTTATTGAATCTCGATAGTAATGATACACATGTTCATAACATTGATGCCAAAAGATGTAGAATTGATAATGATAATACCACTTTCTTGTGGCACTGCCGTTTAGGTCATAGTGGCGTAAAACGCATGAGGAAGCTCCATGCTGATGGACTTTTGGAGTCACTTGATTTTGAATCACTTGACACATGTGAGCCATGCCTCATGGGCAAGATGACTAAAACGCCGTTCTCTGGTACAATGGAACGGGCAAGTAACTTATTGGAAATCATACATACTGATGTGTGCGGTTCGATGAGTATTGAGGCGCGCGGTGGTTATCGTTACTTTCTCACCTTCACTGATGACTTAAGTAGATATGGGTATATTTACTTAATGAAACACAAGTCTGAAACATTTGAAAAGTTCAAACAATTTCAGAGTGAAGTTGAGAATCATCGTAACAAGAAGATTAAATTCCTACGATCTGATCGAGGAGGAGAATATCTGAGTTATGAGTTTGGCAGTCACTAAAGACAATGTGGAATTGTTTCACAACTGACACCGCCTGGAACACCACAGCGTAATGGTGTGTCCGAACGTCGTAATCGAACCTTATTGGATATGGTGCGATCTATGATGTCTCTTGCCGATTTGCCACTATCGTTTTGGGGTTATGCATTAGAGACAGCTGCATTCACTTTAAATAGGGCACCATCGAAATCCGTTGAGACGACGCCATATGAACTTTGGTTTGGCAAGAAGCCAAAGCTGTCGTTTCTTAAAGTTTGGGGATGTGATGCTTATGTCAAAAAGCTTCAGCCTGAAAAGCTGGAACCCAAAGCGGAGAAATGCGTCTTCATAGGATACCCAAAAGAGACAGTTGGGTATACCTTCTACCTCAGATCCGAAGGCAAAGTGTTTATCGCTAAAAACGGAACATTTCTTGAGAAAGAATTTCTCTCGAAAGAATTGAGTGGGAGGAAGATAGAACTTGATGAGGTTGTTGAACCTTTACTTCAACCTGAAAGTAGCGCAGCGCAGAAAGATGTTTCTGTAGAACCTACATCAACTGAAGAGGAAGTTAATGATGATGATCATGAAGCTTTGGATCAAGTTGCTATCGAACCTCGTAGGTCGACAAGGACGCGTACTGCTCCTGAGTGGTACGGCAACCCTGTATTAGAGGTCATGTTGTTGGACAACGATGAACCTACGAGCTATGGAGAAGCGATGATGGGCCCGGATTTCGAGAAGTGGTTAGAGGCCATGAAATCCGAGATGGGATCCATGTATGAAAACAAAGTGTGGACTTTGGAAGTATTACCTGAAGGGCGTAAGGCCATTCAGAACAAATGGATCTTTAAGAGGAAGACGGACGCAGACGGTAATGTCACCGTCTATAAAGCTCGACTTGTGGCAAAGGGTTTTTCACAAGTTCAAGGAGTTGACTACGATGAGACCTTCTCACCCGTAGCGATGCTTAAGTCCGTCAGAATCATGTTAGCAATAGCTGCCTTTTTCGATTATGAAATTTGGCAGATGGATGTCAAAACAGCGTTCCTTAACGGTTTCCTTAAGGAAGAGTTGTATATGATGCAACCAGAAGGTTTTGTCGATCCAGAGAATGCTGACAAAGTTTGCAAACTCCAGCGATCCATTTATGGACTGGTGCAAGCATCTCGGAGTTGGAATCTTCACTTTGATGAGGTGATCAAAGCGTTCGAGTTTATACAAGTTTACGGAGAAGCTTGTATTTACAAGAAAGTGAGTGGGAGCTCTATAGCGTTTCTAATATTATATGTGGATGACATATTGCTGATTGGAAACAATATAGAAATGTTGGAAGGCGTGAAGGAATATTTGAACAAGAGTTTTTCAATGAAGGACCTAGGAGAAGCTGCTTTCATATTAGGCATCAAGATCTATAGAGATAGATCGAGGCGCTTAATAGGACTTTCACAAAGCACATACCTTGACAAAGTTTTGAAGAAGTTCAAAATGGATCAGTCCAAGAAGGGGTTCTTGCCTGTATTGCAAGGTGTGAAGTTGAGTAAGACTCAATGCCCAGTGACTGCAGAAGATAGAGAAAAGATGAGTGTCATCCCCTATGCTTCAGCCATAGGCTCTATCATGTATGCAATGCTGTGCACAAGACCCGATGTCAGCCTTGCCATAAGTATGGTCGGAAGGTTTCAAAGTGATCCAGGAATGGAACACTGGACGGCGGTCAAGAATATCCTGAAGTACCTGAAAAGGACTAAGGACATGTTTCTCGTTTATGGAGGTGATCAAGAGCTCGTCGTAAAGGGTTACGTCGATGCAAGCTTTGACACTGATCCGGATGACTCTAAGTCACAAACCGGATACGTATTTATTCTTAATGGGGGTGCGGTTAGCTGGTGCAGTTCCAAGCAAAGCGTGGTAGCTGATTCTACATGAGAAGCGGAGTACATCGCTGCCTCGGAGGCGGCGAAGGAAGGTGTCTGGATGAAGGAGTTCATGACAGATCTTGGAGTAGTGCCTAGTGCGCTTAACCCAATGACTCTGTTTTGTGATAATATTGGTGCCATTGCTCTAGCCAAGGAACCAAGATTTCACAAGAGGACCAGACACATAAAGCGACGTTTCAATTCCATCCGCGATTACATCAAGGAGGACGACATAAATATTTGCAAAGTACACATGGATCTAAATGTTGCAGATCCGATGACTAAACCTCTTCCAAGGGCTAAACATGAACAACACCAAAACTGCATGGGTGTTCGATTCATTACAATCACATAGTGATGTGAACTAGATTATTGACTCTAGTGCAAGTGGGAGACTGGTGGAAATATGCCCTAGAGGCAATAATAAATTGGTTATTATTATATTTCCTTGTTCATGATAATCGTTTATTATCCATGCTATAATTGTATTGATTGGAAACTCAAATACATGTGTGGGTACATAGACAACACTGTGTCCCTAGTAAGCCTCTAGTTGACTAGCTCGTTGATCAAAGATGGTTAAGGTTTCCTAGCCATTGACATGAGATGTCATTTGATAACGGGATCACATCATTAGGAGAATGATGTGATGGACAAGACCCAAACTACGAACGTAGCATATGATCGTGTCAGTTTATTGCTATTGTTTTATGCATGTCAAGTATCTGTTCCTATGACCATGAGATCATGCAACTCCCTGACATCGGAGGAGTACCTTGTGTGTATCAAACGTCACAACGTTACTGGGTGACTATAAAGGTGCTCTACAGGTATCTCCGAGGATGTCTGTTGGGTTGGCATGGATCAAGACTGGGATTTGTTACTCCGTGTGACGGAGAGGTATCTCAGGGCCCACTCGGTAATACAACATCACAATGAGCCTTGCAAGCAATGTGACTAAAGTGTTAGCCACGAGATCTTGTATTACGGAACGAGTAAAGAGACTTGCCGGTAACGAGATTGAACTAGGTATAGAGATACCGACGATCGAATCTCGGGCAAGTAACATACCGAAGAACAAAGGGAACAGTATACGGGATTAACTGAATCCTTGACATAGAGGTTCGACCGATAAAGATCTTCGTAGAATATGTAGGAGCCAATATGGGCATCCAGGTCCCGCTATTGGTTATTGATCGTAGAGGTGTCTCGGTCATGTCTACATAGTTCTCGAACCCGCAGGGTCTACACACTTAACGTTTGGTGACGATTAGTATAGTTGAGTTATTTTGTTGGTGACCGAAGGTTGTTCGGATTCCCGGATAAGATCCCGGACATGACGAGGATCTCCGGAATAGTCCGGAGGTAAAGATTGATATATGTGATAATAGTGTTTTGATCTTCGGAAGGGTTCCGGAATTCATCGGAAGGGGTTCCGGGTGTTTACCGAAGTGTTCGGGTGCAGCAACACTTTATATGAGCCAAAGGGGTAAAGCCCATGAGGTATTGGAAAGTGCAAAAGGAAGTTTTGCTGCTGCCTTAAGCGGTACTACCGCTGGTAAGGCAGTACTACCGCGTAAGCGGTACTACCGCGTAAGCGGTACTACCGCTTGTGTGAAGCGGTACTACCGCATAAGCGGTACTACCACTTGTGTGAAGCGGTACTACCGCTTGTGCGCGGTACTGCAGGGATCCGAGTTGGACTCTTTCCCTACGGGCCAAACCGACCTTGTGCGGGCAAAACCGACCTGGAGGAGGCTTTTACTCCAAGTTTAGACCCCAAGGCTCAACATATAAATAGAGGGGCAGGGCTAGCACACGGGACACATTAAGATTTCCCAAGCCGTGTGTCGGCAACCCTAACCCTCTAGTTCTCCCGTCATAATCTCCGTAGTGCTTGGCGAAGCCCTGCAGAGATTGTTCCTCACCACCATCACCACGCCGTCGTGCTGCCGGAACTCATCTACTACTTCATCATCGCTCGCTGGATCGAGGAGGTGAAGGCGTCATCAAGCCGTACGTGTGTTGAACGCGGAGGTGCCGTCCGTTCGGCACTAGTTCGTGATCGGATCGAGGGACGACTTGCGATTTGGATCGCGGAGATGTTCGACTACATCAACCGCGTTTCTTAACGCTTCCGCTTAGCGATCTACAAGGGTATGTAGATTCACTCTCCCTCTCGTAGATGCTCATCACCATGGATAGATCTTGTGTGTGCGTAGGAAATTTTTTTGTTTCCCATGCAACGTTCCCCAACACCTCTCCCAACGCACAAATTCTCTCCCATCTGCGCGTCGCCGTCTCCACCGCCGCCGGTGCTCCCTCCCTTGATCCGCACACTGGCTGCTCCTCTTCTTCATCTGCGCCGCCAGCCGCTTCTCTGATTTAATCCACACCGCCGTCTGCTCCTCTCCTCGCCTCCTCAATCGGCTGCAGGGCGTCGGACGAGCGGCCACGGGGCGACCGATCTGAAGCTGGGCTGCAAACGAGGGGCTACTCCAGTGGTGGTGAGGTAGTGAGGAGGAAGAAGGGGGCCGATGCAGAAGGACGTGTGCGGCGGCTGTGCGGATCGAGTAAAAAGTGCTAGGGTTTCACCCGAGTCCAGCGGAAGGAGGGGATTGGCACAGCGCAGGACGAGCGGATTGGCCAAAAGTGCTCTCGCACGCTCCTCAGGCTGATGTGCCACAGATCAGTGGCCCCCTCCCGGAGAGCGTCCACAGTCAGTGGGAGGGGTCGCAACGCACGGGTGCGCGACCAAAAGCAAGCCAACGACCCACCCAAAAAGCGCGACAAGCACGGGCGAAGGGGCACGAGCCGGGTGCACATGCGTTGGCCCATCCCACTGCAGCTGACGGAGGACGCAGCGACCCCACGACGCACGACGCGGGCAGCGCGTGAGGAGCGCCGTGCCAGGGGCGGTTGACCGAGAAAATACAATATACTCGAGACGTGCAGCCACAACAGCCGACGAGCGGGACCAAGAGCAGCATCGGCCCACCCGTCATCAGCAGAAAACAAGCGTGGGTGTAGAAACCGGGTGTACATGCGCTGCCTAATCCTTTCGCGGTGCCCCCACGACGCACGATGTAGTGCAGGCGAAGCGTGACGAGACACGTGACGCGTCAGGAATGGCTCACACGATGAATTCCAACCCCGCCAGTTGACGATCTTACAGAGCCCACCAGTCATCCGGCTCCACAAAAACAACTGCAGGTCAAAAAACGCTGTGAAAATCGAACGTCTGAAACAACAACGTTGACCCGACCTGGGCACATCGAACGGGCAGAATCGAATGGAAATCGAGGAACCATCAGGTGAGCGGGTCGGCCAGCCACCTTATAGGTTAGAATAAATAGGGATGCAAAACATCTTTTAGATAACATGCTATTGTCTGACATTAAAATGTGAACAGAACTTGAAGATTAAATTGGTTCCTTTCATAGACAATGAAACATCAAGGTGATATAAATAGCTTGATGTAATAATTGGTACGCTTCAGGAGCAGTGCAAGTGATCTTTGGCCAGAATTGTTGATAGCACCAAAGGTCTCCTTGGGCAGAAATTCTATCTAGTACATGAATTTATGCATAAAACTGAACAATATCGATAGCCAAAAATCTATCCTATAAGATAATTATCCTATAAGAATATAAAACTTTTATATATGCATTAAATTGGACAATGTTGGCAACCTGAGATCCAACTTCTGCACAGAAAATTTAGCTCACATAAAAACCTTGAATCTTTTGGGGATCAGTAATGAAATAGATGAATATATAATACTAATCTATAAAATTTAAATGTTTTGCACGTAAACCACTTTGTTTGTATATATTTGATGAAGATGATAACATGATTTGTTGGCATCCGAACGAGAGACAAATCTTTGATGCAGAGATAGCTTGTAGTTTTGTTGGGTTATCCTCCTTTAAAAAAAAAAGAGATAGCTTGTAGCGATAAACTTACCCATAGTGGAACACCACAGCTGATATTCGAGGAGACTTGTACTATTACAGGCACAAAATGCATAACTTGATAGTAGCATCCCGAAACTTAACAAGACAATACCAATAGCATTGATCAAATCCCCACATAGGATCGAAGTAGCAAATGCCATTTTTCTAATATGATGAAGAAGCAGTTATAATGAACTGAAACTTTTTAGCCCAACAGTTAAACATGTTCACATATGTTACCCATATAAGCAGAGAGGAAAAACCTAGATTACAGGAGTGCAGCGTCACATTTTTTAAACTTGACCGTACCGCGGACTTCAGTAATATATATAGCAGTACTTATCTTAAGGGCTGCCACGCATGATTGGCTAGCTTCCAAATTAATAGGTCATCTTGGTGGTTTGAGTATATCAATTGGATCCTCTGACGTGAGCTATTGCAGATGGACATCGCTGCACGCCGTCCGTTCCTTGCGCATCCGATGACAATAGTTGGAACCCGTGAAAACATAGGGTAGAAGTCAGCTCAAAAGCATAATACATGAGTAGACCAATTGTTTTCACTCCACTCTTTCCACTTCATGGAGATTATCGCATCCATGATTGAAATCAAGAACGGAGTGGCGACTTAGAATAGTCAGTTCCACCTAGAGCAATTACTCAGAAATACCAACATATGAAATCGTATCGTAAGATAATTAACATGAGGCATAAAAGTGCATAGATAATAACTTGTCCGTTGGCCATTGGAGTTCCACATAATCTGCTTTAAGGAAGAATACTACCCCGTAGAACCTGCATACCAAGCAGTAGTGAGCTCGATTTCATCCTCCAATAGTACATGCATTTATTTTGAATTATGTTTGCATAAAACACACACATTCATAGCAATCATTAAAACACACTGTGTATATATCAAAATTGCTAGAAGCACAATCAAAATTACAAGTTTGAGTAAATCTGCTTTATCTACAATAGAGAAGTAGAAAAGAATATTAGACCACAACAAACAATTTAAACTTTAGCGCCTTATGCAATTGCAAAGATGGTGGCATTCATGAATAATACTCAGGCAAGAAATGATTGAAGGTGAAAGCAGCGCCTCACGTTGCAATGTACTTAGCAGAATGAACCAATCCAGTGAACCATGTGGAACTCAATGAAACCTACATTCATTTGAGAGCAAAAAAAAAGAACATCAGTTGAAAAAAAAATACAGGCAGAATTTGAGGGAGAGTGGAGGTACGAACGAAAGAACACTTGTGGAAAACCAGAAACAGGGAGACTAATTTAGGATCTGAGTATCAGCCCTGCTTCTGGCTGAGAAGCTGGACAATAGAGGTTATATAGATGTGATAAATCGATATTGTAACTGACCTCCAATTATGGCTGCCGGTGAGTGCGCCCCATCGATTTATCACTAATGGTCCGTTGCAACTATGAATTAATTCCTGAATCGCCAACAATTGGAGACGAATCGATAGGATGACAGTACGCTGCCCTTGGCACCGCCTTGTGGCGTTGCCCAGCGAGGCCCCCCGTCCAGTCGTGTCGATCGTCATGCGAGGATCCACCGACGGTTGCGCACCCTTTTTTGGGACAAGAACGACGACTCCGTGTGTGCAAAGGACACTGGCGTGGGATGTTGTCTCGGGGGGATTTTGTTCGAGAACGGAGACTGTTCTTAAGCCCATTAAGCCCAATTTCACAGGGAAGGACCAAAATTGTTACGGGAGCAACGGCCCGCTAGGTTTAGCGCTCCTGGTCAACAAAGAAAGGAAGTACACGCGGGACTGTAAGAAAATCGGATGGCCAGAAACGCACAAAACTAAAAATCTAATGGTGGAAAAAACAAGTGGCCTGAGAGGGCAGGAAAACTGCACAGTTATAACCCAAATACTTAATAGTGCAGCTGCACTATTTTGTTGAAACGAGCGCACCCTCGCGCATCCGTTGTACTAGTGGTGGAAGTGGGCAGCGGACAGCTCACGGACTGTCTGCATGCATGTGGTGATGTCATCCCACTTTATTCCGTCTCATTTAAAAAAAACTATAACTTTTAAACTGAGTGTCAGAACGACGATCCGTTTTCACTGTTAGGTTTCTCGCGACGAGCTCTTCAAAACTAGATCTCATATGGATATGTTTCGACAAACTTTTTTTTGGCAACTTTCGGCTCTAGATGAAGCAACTTAAGTGCTAAACAGAAGCAACTTCCTTGCACCATGTGTATTGGTGAATTTACCTAGCAAGTATATCGTAGATAACATAGAAACCATGACAGACAAATTTTCACCGTATATAGGCAATTGAGCATCACCCGTAGGCAACTTTGGAATTACATTGAGGTAACTTTCAGCACTAAATGAGGCAACTCCCATTATGAAGGTGCATACTTTGTTAGTTATGCTAGGCAACATGGTGGTGAATCTAAGCCACTCCAGAGTGTTTGAAGGCAACTATTTTACAAAGTTAGGCAACTGAGCAGCAATTATCGCAACTAATTACCAATAGCAGGCAACTGAGCATCAGTGATGGACAATTTATAGCATCTATAGGCAACTGAACATCAATCGTAAGCAACTGACCATCAGTAATAGGCAACTGAGCATCAAAGTTAAGCAACTTCATAGTATTTGTAGGCAACTGAGCATCAACCATAGGCAACCGATCATCATTAATAGGCAACTGAGCTTTAATATTTGGCAATTTCATAGTATTTGTAGGCAACTGAGCATCAACCGCACGCAACTAATCATCAATGACAGGCAATTGAGCAGCAACAATAGGGAAGTTGAGATAATGTTGGCAAGATTCACAGGTACACATATTGCAATGAAGTTACTTGTATGTAGCGCTAAATGCGCCTCATGTTTTGTGTGATTTTCTCATTTTTATAAAAATCAACGAAATAGGCAGTCCTGCTAGGTCAAAAAGAAAAAAGTTGCTTTCCTATAACACTAAAGTTGTCTCAATATCACCCAAAGTTGCTCAAAAAAAGTTTGTCGAAACCTATTCATATGGGATCTAGTTTTGAAGAACTCGTCGTAAGAAACCCAGCCGTGAAAACGGATCTCAATTCTGACGCTCGGTTCAAAAGATGTAGCTTTTTGAAGAAGAAAAGTAGAACGTAATTAATTGCACTGAGGAGGGAACCACAATCACATCTTCCGTTTTCGCCTGTCCTCGCGGGGGAGCGTGTGGGGCTCCTTCCTTTTTTGGAAGTGCGCTCGCGTCCGCGAACGGGCGCCCGGGCGCCGGCGAGTCACGTCCCATTTTTTCGTTTAACAACTTGGTGCGACTGATACAGACGTATCTTCTGTTCTGTTTGGACGGGCGCTTGGTGTCCAACGCATTGGGAGCATAGACGCTAGCATATGTTTTCGTTTAAAAAGAATGAAAATCATGTAGCGCCTAAATAATCTGTTTTTTAATTGCTCAAGCGCCTAAACGAGCGATTGGCATTGGAGATGCCTTAAATATTACTCTCTTTGTCCCTCAATATTGTACACTTTTGCAGTTATTTGTGTTTAATAATTTACTCATTACTACTCGCATTTTGGGGTAAAACAATTTCCTCACAACTCATTGCATTAGTGATGGCAAATTTTCCTCATAATTAAAATTGCATGCGTGATGAATAAAATTCCTCACTACCCACACATATTTGTGATAAATTAATTTTCTCACTGCGGTTTTTGTGATGAGCAAAATATCCCATCAGTCACACACATTGGTGATGAATTAATTTTATCACTGTCACATTTGTGATGAGTAAAACCTTTCACTACTTACACACATTTGTTATGAAGTAATTTTCTCACTGCCACATCTGTGATGAATAAAAACTTCACTACTTATGCGCATTCATGATGAAATAATTTTCTCACTATGTACATGCCTTAGTGATGAATATAAATCCTCACTACTTGACATATTCATGATGAAGTAATATACTCACTGCATTAACTCAGCGGTGATGAACGTTCTACCACTATTGTGAGACATAGTTGTGGCAATATTTCGTCTCTAATGTGCTAATAACCAGTGATGAATTTGTCGTCAGAAATGGAGGCATCATTTGTGATGAAAATAAATTCATCACTATGTATTAGTGACGCCACTTGTAGTGACAACCTAGTGACGACCTGGGAAGTCGTCACTAGGTGTTAATTGTGACAGAAAAGCGGCTTATAGTGATGAAATCCATCATCACAAATAGTGATATCCGTTGTAGTGGCATAAGATATATGTGTGCAATTGTTGGTAATACCACAAACGTCTCCAATCAGTGTGTGTGTGTGTGTGTCTGTGTGTGTGATCGGACGAAAAGAACACGATTCATATGTGAAATGCGTGTGTGATATGAATACATATCGCACACAATCATGAAACGGACACGTTGGCGATAGTAGAGGCACCGCACACATTTTGCACTTTTGACTGTGTGATATTGTACCTATCGCAAAGAGATCAGTAGATTAAATGTTTGTCATATCCGTCGTTTGCACACGGGTATATTTGTATAACCGTTTCGGGTGCCTGACGGATCGCAAACGTAACGTCAAATTGCAATGTGTGGGATAGTCCATGACTTCGCATACGATTACATCAGGAAACCGTCAGCAATAGCTTGCCCTATTGCAGACGATTTATCTGTGTCGTGTGTGATGGACCCCCTATTGCCCACACCAGCAAAGCGACGTTTTAAAACTGTGTCACGAAAAGGGGTAAAAACGTTTGTATAGGAGTTAACTGTACCAGTGGGCCTTGGCAAGGGTTGTCACTGCTCTCTGATAACAAGGTGAGACAAGTTTTTGACGGGCTGGTCTGCATCCGCCTTAGAGATGGGAGATCGGTGCTCTTCTGGAGAGATCGATGGATCAATGGCATGGCCATCGTAGATTTTGCTCCTCTTGTGTTGGAGAAGGTCAACACTAGGATTATTAGCAGGCATTATGTCCACGACGCTATCACCTCCCACAACTGGATCACCGATGTGGGGTCGGGACTCTCACCCCGAGGGATGGTGCAGTTTTCGACCATCTGGACTGTTGTTAGCCCTATATCGCTGACCATGGGCACACGAGACTCCTTTGATTGGCCTTGGACAACTGATGAAAAAAATACTTGGCTCGCTCCACCTACTGGCTCCTATGTCAAGGCATGACGTGTTTCCCGACTGCTCCGGCCATCTAGAGTTGCTAGGCGCCGCTAAAATGTAAGATCTTCACATGGTTGGCCCTCCAATACAGACTATGGACATCGGATCGACGACGACAAGGGATTCAGCAGAGCTCTTCCCCTTGCTTTATCTGCTATTAGGAGGAGGACAAGGTGGATCACATCCTCATGGGTTGTATCTACATGAGGGAGACTTGGCACATACTCTTCACTCAATTTCACATCCTCATTGCCCCACCATTGATCACCGACTACCTCGAGGAGTGGTGGCTGAGATCCAGAAGATTGATACCTAAAAGATGGAGGAAAGGCTTCGATCCTATCGTCACTCTCGCTGCTTGGAGCATATGGAAACAGCGCAATGCTCGCGTGTTCAACAATATGGAGAAACAACGGTCATCCATTGCATTAGTAACTTAAATCGGAGATGAACTTAAAGAATGAAGGGATGCCGGTTCGATGTGCTTAGATAGTTTTGTGAGAGAGTAGTTCTTTTTGTCGTGGATGTAGAGGTGGCCAGCTACTTTGGGTTCATTGTGGCCTAGCACTTTTGTAAATCTCTTGCTTCGTCCTATGAAAATATGGTACGCGGTTTCGAAGCGATGGATGGCGAATGACGATAGCAGATGCGCGCATTATCAGAAATCCTGAAATAAATTCAGAAATCATGCAAGCACCAGAGATTAAACCCTAATGAGATGAAGATAACACTGTCCTGCTAACCATCCGACTAACCTCGCTCTACTCTGCTAGAGTTGGGTCGATGTTTTACTCTTGCAATGCCATCGTTTATGTTGCCGACATAGCTAAGTTCAGACTAGAGACATGGGCAAAACCGCAAAAGAGTCAGATTTTGTTACTAGTACGAAAAGTTTAGAGTTGGGAGGGGTGTTTTGGCTCCTGGGTGCATTTGCACCCGGATGAACAGTAACACAAAAAATAATACTAACTGTTTTCAAAAAAATCTGAATTTTTTTCTGGATGTTTGTGTTACTGTCGCAAGCATGCTTGACAATTTTCATGTGAATCGAAGCTGTGGTGTTTCGTCGGTGAAAAAAACAAATTTGGATGTGACATTTTTGGGTAACAATTGATGTTCAATTTGTTTTTTTCGTACATGCCAAAATGCTTAACCTTTTTGCCTACAAATTTCCAGGTAGCATTTGAACATGACAAAGAACATACAAAAATTTTGGTGGAATTTTTTTCACATTTCAAAATTCATTTTCGATGGGCAGGAGCAAATGCTCCCGGGAGCCGAATTGCATTTCCGAAGTTTAGACCAGTAGTAGTACTATCATTTTTGGTCGGATTTGTCCGCGCGCTCGTGGCATACAACAGCCGTCTTCGTCTCTGACGCGCATCCGAACCGGCAAGCGCACTCGCACACGAATTCCTTATTTTAATCCATCCCCTCACCCTCCCCTCCCCTCCCCTCCCTCCGGTCGCGAAACCAACGGCGGCACCCGCACCCAAACCGCCTCGCCACCGCCCGCGCCTCGGTCGCCTCCCCGCGGCCGCGTCGCCCTCGCAGCCCAATCGGCTCACCGCCGGCCTAGCAGCCAGCTCGATCGAGCACGCGCCGTTCGGGGCTCCCGGATCGCCTCCGCCCCTCGCTGCCACGATTCCGGCGCGCGGAGGCGGCCCGTTCAATCGACCTGCTCCCGAGGCTGAGGGCGCCTCGCCGCGTGTCCCTGAGGGCAAATAATCCAGGTCGAGGGCGGAAAGCGCCCGCCTTGGCGAGCGGGGCGTCCCGGTTCTCCGGCGGTCGTCCATGGCGGAGAGGCGGTCCGGCTACAGGGACGGGGACAGGGACCGGGCGGCGGCCGAGGCCGGCAGGTACTGGAGGCCGCCGCGTTCCCAGGCTCACGGTGCGTCTCCTGATCCGTCCTCGTCTTGTTCGCAGTCTTGTCTGTTTCCCCGCTTGCCGTTGGCTTGGAGGGGTCGCGTCGTTTTCCCCTTTCCTTTCCCGAGTTGGAAATCTAGAATGCGCAGGGAGTAGGCTACACTCTCCCTTTCACGATCCGTGTGTTCCCGGCAGTGTCGAGACGCGGTAACTGACATTTTGGGTAAAACTGGGTCGGCAGGTGGGGTAGTAACATCATGCAAGTAGTATGTGCCGACACTACAAAGAAAATGACGTGCGTGGATACTTATGCTGGTTTACTGCTTGCTTCATGGCTCTAATAATGCCTGTGCATTTGCTTGGCTTGGATTGATGAAAACATGAATCCTGTTCTAAGATATCGCAGAGCTAGTGTTCATGTGTATGACCTCTGAGCTCACACATACTATTTGTTTGTTTATTATGCATATGTTGATGCCTATATTTAAACCTCTAGCGGTAATTTTGGTCTCCAGTGTGAAACTGTCGAGTTTAACATGCTTGATCATTACATGTTCAACGGTGCTCTGATCTTTCAATGCCAAGTTTAGAAGAATTATCAGTGTGAATGTTCTTTGCAGTTGTATGAGAATGCTGATATGATATCATATTTTGCTAAACAGGGAAATTATGTTTCAGTAATACTAAATGGCTGCTCAACATTTTAAGCCTTGTAAAAATAGATAGGGGTCAACCACTCATCTTCCCATTATCTATTGTTGATTTGTTGGTTTAAGATACCTTGGTTACTTTATTTATGTGCATAAACTACTTGGTATTTTCATGCTTGTTAGTTGGTCCCTCCTTTATCCTTTTGGCTGCTCTATTTCGCTGTGTTCCTTTTCTGGTCAGTGTTCTTGTATCCCAGAATTTTGTGGCCGTATCTCTGGGAACAAATACAAGCTGTGTTTTCTACACATCAAAGATTAGTTCTGTGTACTACTCATAAAGCATGGTTTGTGTTTGACTTTCAGGTGGTGGAAATGTCTCTGTTCCACTATGGGAGAAGAAATTTTGCACTGATGCTTGTTCTATCCCCTGGGGTAAGCTATTGGAGGCCAAGAAATTGATGTCATTGTACACAAATATTGTTGAGTGGGATGATTCAGCTTCATTCGAGGCTTTCAAAGATGCAAAGGACCGTTTCTGTGCTGCATATCATGGTCAACCTTGTTACATCCCATTGCCTGATCCAGACATGTACATTGATGTGGTCAACCCAGATGAATACATCGATCCTGAATTGGTTGCTGATCTGGAGAGGTCACGGCGCCGTGCTCCCAGAAGGGACAGCACCGCCCCAGATGGCTGGGACTCCTTCATCTTCACGGACAAGCCAGTTCCGGCCACGGGATGGGGTGATGGGGAAACAACCAACACTATAGGTCAGCAATGCTCCGTAAACTGGGATAATCATGCGGAACAGCTCGTTGAAGCAAACTGCAAGCAAAGCTCGGTGAACTGGGACAGCTACGCCAGCCAGCCTGCTGAAACATTTGTTCAGCAAAGCTCAGGAAACTGGGACACGTATGTGGAAGTGGAACAGCAAGGTCAGACAAGCGGCTGGGGGGCGCCGATCATTCCCTGCACATCCAATTGGGACATGAATGGTGACCCGTGGAACCATGACTATGGCTGGGGCTCTGCAGCTATTCAGACAGATTCATGGGGCGACCAGAAAGATAGCTACTGTGTGTCTGGCAGCCAGGGTCAGGGCAGCTCAGATGGGCACTGGAGACGGCGGAACAACCAGTCGGGCAGGAGGAACAGCAGGAACAGAGACAGAGGGGGTCCTATCAGCTCAAAGGCCATGAAATCCAAGTACCAGGCGGACGAGCATAGCGGCGCGAATAACGGCTGGAGGCACTGCCGGGTGAGAGATGGCATGCACTACTCTTATGAGCAGCCTGGTTATGCCAACCAGTCACTAGCAATGTGAGAAGGATGCCGAAGACGCTCCGGTTTGGCCGCTTTGGAGGTGCCATTTTGCGTTGGTAAATGTGTTGGACCCCTGTAGGTTATGTGGCGTTCCTGTAGATAGTAATGGTTTTGTCACGCGATTTGCGCCTTGTGTACATATGTTTTGAGCCTGGTTGTTCTGTTTACTGTCTGTGCTGCAGCGCCCGTGCTGTCAACTCTTTTCAGCGCTCCGAATCAGGTCCTGACTACTACTCCTATAAAGATCTTATGGTGATCTATTTACACTCAGATTATCTCTCAAGTTCCAGAGATTAATTACTGTAATTATCATGCATCTTATGTAATACTCCCTCTAGTACAAAATCTACGACACTTATTTTGGGACGGAAGGAGTAGATCCTTTGATTAGGGGGCATGCACGCCGCCTAAAAAAGATCCGCCGCCTCAGCTACTGCTGCTGCCAACCAACGATCCAGCCTCATACTTACAACTGCAACAACGATAGTATTGTACGACCTTTTACAACATAGGTCATGTTGTAATTTTTTTTTTGCAACGGAGTGCATGTTGCAGAAACTTTTGCAACGGAGGTCTTGTTGCGGAACTTCTTTGCAACGAGAAGTGAACTTCCAATCTTGGTGGAAATGGACTCTATTATTGTTGTGAAGATGGTTCAGTCGCATGAAGTTGATAGATCAGTTTATTCTGCTATTGTTAAAGAAATTAAGCACTTGATGAGCTTTCGTAGAACTTGTAGAACTTGTATTACTCATGTTAACTGTACTCAGAATAAGGTTAGCGAGTCTAGCTAAGTTTGCGAGAGTTAAAGGCAGGACTATGACTTGGTTCGGGTCAGGTCCTTCAGCTTCTTTGAGCTAGCACTTGCAGATTGTAATGGTCATGATGGTTGAGTAATACAAGTTTTTGCCCGCAAAAAAAAAGGTCATGTTGCAGAAAAAAAAATCAAACATTTTTCTTTTGCAGAATCTTTTTCCAATATAGGTCCGGTTGCAGAATCTCATTGATTCATGGCAACACAACACTTGTTGTAAAGCACCTCCGGGAGTCCCTCAGTGACAGTTCACATCAGCGAACATACAATGCTTCTGCTTCTAGGAGATAAGATTGAGTGTGTGCCCAGGAAGGCACGTGGCAAGTGGAGCAGACGGCGGATGCGGCCGTGATCTGCTGGCTGATAGTGTTCTCCTTAGTTGATTTTTTTTTGTGGTCCTTAGTTGATTTGATCTATGCATATTTTGAGATACATTTTTATCTGCACAAAGTTAAGGGCAGACAATTTTTATTTTTATTTTGTGCGAGCATGCAAAGGCTAGTGCGTCGATGTATTAGAAAGAGAGTATGACACATAGTGATTACAAGGTTGGATGGCACCACAAGTGGCATCACAAGCTGGACTCGACGGCAGGCTACCTATGATTGGATGGCATGGCCATTGAGTCGCAGGCCGTCGTCCAGAACAGACTTGTGCAACCGTCGCCCACAACGACTGGGATGGGATAGGATGGAGGAGTCAGAAGGCGTCCTTGACGGAGCTGCCACAACCATATGCCTCAGGCTGCAAGTGGAGATGGGATTAAGTGGGACTATCTAACCCATCCCACTTAAATTGCTTTAGTGGGTTTCCACTGGAAAGAATATTTCATTGAAAGACCAATTTCTGAAGAATTTTTTTTAGGGATGCTTATATTCACCCCCTCGGTGATTTTTGGCTAGCTCCGCCACTAAACCCCGGTGCTGCAGTGTGCTCCCGCCGCCGCCGCCGCCGCGTCCTTCAGGCATGTCTGCTGGTTTCGTTTACCTCCAGTTTCGTCTCTTTGCAAATCACAGACGCCATTGCTCAATTTATGAGGAGCGGAGCCAAGATGAAGCCCATCCCTCGGCTGACGCCATACAAGATTTGACAGTTCGACCTGTCGCATAGGGTCGTACTGGCGCCGATGACGCGGCAGCGGCCGCAGCCGCACGCCGCTCCCAGCGCACCACCTCATCACCGAGGCCACACACGTTCAGGTTCAGCAGCGGCGGCGGTGTCTTGTTGACGAGGATGAAGATGGCGACGCGGTTGGTGCGGAAGTCGGGGTGCCACTGCTCCTGCTCCACCTCCACGCACCCGATCTCGAACTCCTCTGCCATGGCCGCCTCCAAGAATCACTCCACCACCACGTCTGCTCATTCATTCACAGCAATCAGCAGCAAGGCATTCATCATTGGATCTCGAGCACCCGGCACCGGCAGCAGGCGTATGATATATAGCATGCTTTGGCTTGGCTTCACACGGGGGAGAAGAGAATGGGACTGGGAATCTTCACATGGAATGGAAAGTGCTACTGAGGAGGACCTACAACTTAGTTTCTGAACTTTGACAAAGACAAAAGAAATACCTATTTTTTTATCATTGTATGTTTCCAAAAACAACATGATTATGTATCCAAGAGAGATGGCTTCAAGACCAAATTTGGCCATGCATCGCATTGCATTGCAGGGTGGTGATAAAGGTGGCGGTACCCTACAGTCGGTCGCCGGCGAGAGAGAATGAACATACAGGAAGCGAACAACCGCTTCATTCCTTTGCAGTTTCCCGAAAAAGAAATCGCCGTACCCGTACTCCGTACTCCACCGGACGGCACACATGCTCCCATGCCACGAGGCAATGGCCCCTATCAAAGGGGTGATAGGGGTCGGTTCCCTTCCAGAAGAAGGCGCGGATGCGCTTTTCAAATGCAAGCAGCAGCCAGACGGGAGGCTGCATCGCCATGGAAGTGGACAAGTGGTAGACCGGATTCGAGGTGAGCACCAACAATACGAGCATTCAACTTCCTTACTTAGCAACCAAAGTACTAACCCTACGGAGTAAATATAAAGTTATTCCAAGTTTCATGCCTCTCTGAGCAGCTGAGAGCGTCCTGCTCAATTAGAAGTCGAGGCTCAAGCAAACTAACCGACAAACAAAAGCAAAAAGGAAGCACATGACAGAACAAATACGCAAAACATATCATGTCAGAAAGAATTACCATGTCAGAACAAACTAACAAACAAACAAAATTCTGACAGCAGGCTTAGTTGAGAGAACCCAGTTGAAGAAGCAAGCTCAGAACAAATACGCATTGCCATGTCAGAATTTTGCTTAGTTGAGATTGAGAGAACCCAGTTGAAGAAGCAAGCTCAGGTTTAGAATTCAATCATTCATTGCACAAGAGTTTAATGAGCACATATAGGATAACAAATACTCAAAACATATCAGGTGACATGGTAAGATAACAAATACGCAAGACCTCTGCAGAACATTGACAGATTACTCTAGCTAGATCCTTTTAAGTGCAAAATCCACGGAAAAACTGACTACGGAAACCATATCTATACCCCAGTTTGGATCCTTTCAGCCTGACCAAGCATTTCCCCAGCAGCCTTGGGGTGCCTAGAGCTTCAGCACAAGGCCAATTGGACTGTGATCACTGGATGTCACGTCCGGGAGGATGTACGAATCATGAACCCTGTCGATGATGGATCCCGACGCAAGAAAGTAATCCAGCCGCCAACCTGTAGTGGAGAACAATTTCAGCTTTCATTAAAAAAAAGGGCAGCCCGGTGCATGTAGCTCCCGCTTGCGCAGGGTCCGGGGAAGGGTCCGGTGCATGTAACAATTTCAGCTTTCATTCCGACAGAAAATAAGAAAGAACCAATTATTTCTTGCACTACTTTTATTTTGGAAAATAAGAATCAGGTTTCTTGTTTTCGCAAATATTGTATTCCAATGTACAGAGAAATATTCCTCACTCTAAGGACGATTTAGTAGCTAGTTTCACAGATGCTATGATTCTCGGAACATGCACGCAGTGATAGCTTTTTGGTACCAGGGTAACAGAAATCAGAAACCAAATGCAACACTACATCATTTATGTAATTATAATTTATCCACCAAGCTAGTGATGTACCTTTGTTGGTACGCCGCTGATTTTCACCCCAGAAGGTGTAACCCACAGCCTTGGGATGCTGTTTTCTGAAGGTATCAACGAAGCCTCTCATATCAAAGTTTATCTGAAATGATTCCCTCTCTTCTTCGGTGAAGCCTGCATCTTCAGTTTTGGCCTGAAAAACAGTGTTGAATAAAGAACTGCCCAGGCTACATCAATGGACTATTGAAATAAGAAGAGAACTTGGGCAGTGAGAAGAGAATTTTGGAACGACTGAAACTGTTCCATGCTTATGAGATGCAAATGCAATCAAACAGCAACTCTAAACATTTGTTGTTGATTGTTATTAACAATATTGGAAATTGAGTAATCACTTTCAGTTTTAACTGAACGATCAATATTTACTGAGAAAGATTATTCTCTAGATCTCCCTATTGGTCATGGACTCAATTTAGAGCATTCACGTTCTTATCTGATCTTGATCCTAAAGCATGGAAAGTTGGAGATTATCAATATTGCTCTGAAAACAATACGTTCAAAAAATTGATAAAGCCTGGACCCTTTTTTCTACTTCTTGTAAGCTTCATATGAAATCATACATGTTCAAACAGAGTTATGTTACATTTCACAGAAAACAGAAAGGTAAGAACGTGAAATGTTCCATAATGAGGCAATTCTGCAACACATACATCTATAGAGTTGAAACTCAATTATGATAGAGCAGCCAAATGCAGAAATATCAGTTCCAGTACACCATTAAACCATCAACACATACATCTAAAGAGTTGAAACTTGAAATTCTCATAATATGGACTATGTGATAATGTGTGAAAACATACAAGTATGTGCAAGTGTAACCATGAAAATTATCAAAGCCATTTGTTTTCAATGCCAATGCTATAATGTATAAGCATAAGGATAGAACTTCTTACTAGATGACAACTTTCAGGGATGAAAGGGAACTTACTGGAGGATTGTGAATGTCAATACTCTGACGAGCACAGTTGAGATCACCAGCAACAATTACTGGCTTGAAACTTTCCAGTTTCTACAGACCACAAGGGTAACGTTAGTTTGCATTGCAATGCTACCTTTACGTAGATCACAAAATATAGAGATGGGGTCAGAAGTTGGGGTAAAGTGCAGATAAGAACTACAACAATATCCCTCATGTGCACTTAGAACAATAGAATAACAAACGAAGTGAATATGCAAAATATGATCAACAGATGTACAAAAAATGAGACCAGAAAGCTAGCAAAGCGAACGCACTTCTACAAAGTCGGCGAAGGATGGATCCCAGTTATCAACCCTGTAAACCTGAAGATCAAATGAAAGAAAAAAGGAAATTAGCAATGACAGTAAAACATAAAGCAGCAATTAATAATGTAAGGGAAGATCAGTCATACCAGTCTACGTAAACCACGGCCAGAATTTGGGACATAAGCATTCACCAAGTAAAAGTTCTCAAACTCCAAAGTAATAACCCTGCCCTCCTGATCATGTTCAGCTATGCCAATTCCATATTGGACAGAGATTGGTTTTACCTATTGAGGGCAATGCAAGGCACAAGTCAAAACCATGTTATGATCTACTACCAAATGCTATGCTATGTCGATTAAGTATGCTGAATGAAATGAGTCTTGAGCATTAACCCCAAAAAACAAAATACCGTACCCGTGAAATTATTCCAGTCCCTGAATAGTCAAGCCTCGCGACACTGCATGACCAGTAACTATGCTCATACCCTAGTATCAGGTTCTTGAAATCTTTAACATCACCCTCCTGAAAACATAACGTAAACGTATTCATCACACTGGAATACCTGCAATCCACCATGTCAGGTGGCATAACCCAGGACCTACGAAAATATGAAGGTAGGGAGCGCTGTAAGCTAAAAAGTGTACTGGTGGAAACAAAAAAACTTGCCTTCAAATGTGTCTCTTGAAGACACAACACATCAAAATTCTCCCTCTGAGCCAATGCCGCAGAGAAACCTCCTGTCTGTACAATATTTCTCAGCCCATTGACATTCCAGGATAGAATCTTCATTTGCTTGGTATCGCCGCTCAACGGTGGAGGCCTCATGGTCTTTGGATTGTACGCCACCCATCCTGGTAGTTTCTTACTGTGGGAAAGTCGAGTCCAGGGCTCCTGCCTGCTCGTCATCTTTGCCTGATTCCAGAAACTGTGTATGCAGCCATTAGTACAAAACAGGACTTCTGAACAACATAAGAACACCGTATTCTCTAAATGCCATGCGAAGACTCAAGTAAATTATATTTGCAACGTTATGGTTCTTGCAGAACATGAGCACATTACAGGTTATACAGGAACAAAGGTGACATTTGATCACAAAAGCAATGTTTCGTCAGAAATCAAGCTACAGCCATGTGCAACAAGGATAATTCCTTGAAGAAGATCTTCTGCCTTACAAGAGTCTGAACCAAAAGCACCATCAGAGAATAAGCGAACTAATCCAGGGTAAATAAACTAAATAAGAAAACAAAAGAACTAATCGATTTTCTACCTAGAGCACACCAAAAGTATCCAGATATTTCCAGTTCCACACAAGAACAAGGCCTGATCGAAACTATGCCTTTGGGGGAGTTAATTCATTGGGCTGGAGGCAAACACTAGGTAGGAGTTTCCTCCTAAAATTGTTCCCCAAAATCCCCAACCCAAAATTAGCACGATTCGACTGTCCACATAGTTTTGCAGGAAATCCACTTCTACTTCAAAGAAAAATCGACTCTAAGAGGTGTCTATAAGCGGTCACGGGATATAAATCCAGCGCCATGGGCGGTCGAAAATAGACGAATCCAGCGCCACGCTTATGCTTCCTCTCCTTGAGGAAGCCACGGAAATTCCGCCGAGGAACACCCACAAAAACGCAACAACATTACGAGCACGCACGCGCAGAGACGATCCCGATCTAATGCGTGCCTGATTCCGCGGTGGACAACCACATCTACTTCAAATCAAATCGACGAACACGACTACAAGCCAGCGGCCGCGATTTTCTTCACCCCAACGCCGAGCAAAATCCCGCCGAAAAATACACGAGGACGCGCGGAGAGAGGGAGGGGGGAGGGAGGGGAGCGGGGCGCGTACAGTCGGCTAGAAGAGGCACGGAGCGCCGCCGTCCTGGCGAGGGTTAGCAGACGACGCCGCCGGGATTTGCAGGAGGAGGACGGGGTGAGAAGGGAGAAGACGATCCCTGGGTGTTTTTTTTTTTTTTTGAAAAAAAAAAAAAAACTGTGAGTCGCCGAGCACCGACCCTGTGAGTCGGTAACAGCTTTCCTCGCCCATTGGGCATGATAAACCCGCTTATATTGGTTGGACTCGCCGAGCACCGACCCTGTGAGTCGGTAACTTTGGCTTGCCGGAGACGAAGTAAACTTCTCGCCGAAGCAATAATTAATGGGAGACAAAAAAACTCTCTATCGAAAGTGTGAAGTGCATACACGTGTCCGCAAGATCGACTGTCGGAAAAAATAAATAGTACTCCCTCTGTAAACTAATATAAGAGTGTTTAGATCACTATTTAGTGATCTAAACACTCTTATATTAATTTACGGAGGGAGTACTCTTCCTAAATACGAGTATAAGTCTTTTTAGAGATTTTAATACGGACTACGTAACATAAGAAGCAAAATGAGTGGATTTACACTCTAAAATATATCTATATACATTCGTACGTAATTTATATTGAAATCTCTGTAAGGAACTTATATTAGGAATAGAAAGGTTCGCACCCGTGGCATGATACTCTCGGGATTTAGAATTTACTAGTCAGTCGAGTGAAGTTTTTATGCAAGTTCAGGTTTTCTTTTCAAAGAAAAAAGCACCCAAATACGTCTTATTTCTCGATAATTGCTATGAAAAACACTAGTCAATACTACAATGGAAAGACGATTACACGCAGAACGACCGATAGAAAACATGAAGTCATTAAAAAGTATACTAGTATTCTTACTTTGATTATACGCTGCCCATCTGAGATTAAAAATCACAATAAATCAATAGTAAAGAAAAAAACATCTGCAAACATCCTCGTCATTAAAGACCATAATAAACCCTCGCCACTTGAGACGAGATTTAAAATTTGTTGAAGAGGCATCGATCAAAACATCACACGGTACAGGCTTGCAATCCATTACCACCGGTCCAAAGGGTTGGGGAAACCAAATCATGCCGCCGAACAGCGGCGTAGACAGGCCCCATGCAGCCAGGGCCATGTCTCAGGGCACAACAAGCAATTCTTTTTTATAACTATAGCAAAAGTGATGCATTGTAGCAACGATAATCACTGTAGATACAAGACTGGCATGGGTCCTCGGCGGTTCCTGGCTACGTCACTGTCACTGAACAACAACAAGACGACGTCGAAATCGCGACACTAGTAACTAACCAATTGTTCTCCTTGATAGACACACCAACTATCAAGCTCGGAAGAGAGCCAACAGATCTAGCGACACAAAATTTCACAGGACCTTCGCCGACGTTGAATCGGACGTCGTCAAGATAGGAAGAGGTCGAAGAGACCTTATTTCAGCACGTTGTTGTCACTGCCACCTTGGCGAGGCCAACATGAACACAGAACCTAAGGGAAAGAAAAATGAGATGAACGGGTCCTACTTCTCTTTGCCGCCAGACACGGAAGAGGACAAGGAGGGAAGCGGCGGCCTGAAGAAGATCTTTGACAGCGGCGGCTTGGGGTTAGGACGATGGTGCTTATATCTCTCTAACTGTAAGGGCATCTCCAACGCAGTCCATCAAAACACCGTTAAACGTCCGGACACTTTGTGCCATCCAACATCGTGCATCAAATGTCCGCGGACCGGTCGCAACGTCCGAATTCTTGTAAAATGGAAGCAAAGCTGGAGGAGGTTTGTGGACGCCTGGACAATCGCCACATAGGCGTCCAACACCTCGGGTCCAGCAAAAACCGAAGGCAGACCCATGCATTTGGACAATTCCACATTGTTTTTGCATGAAAGGCCGCCCTTTCCCCGTTGTCTACGTTTGGTCGCCGCCGCCATACCCCTCAGTTCCAACCCGTTTCGTCGTCCACACCGTTGCAATTGAGCCAGAGAAGGAGACGTCCACCACCAAGATGTTGACCATGAAAATGTCGTTCTTGGATCCTGATACGGAGAGCTAGGTTGTTGAAGCACTTGACCGACAATTTGGAAGAACCGGACGCACGATGAAGAATTTGGTTGGGACAGTGGGTCTGGGAGACAAAAAGAATGAGGTTCTTTTGCACATATAGTCGGACTAGCAATTTTTGGGATTGGCCGCAAGTGAAATATTGCGAACATCCAGCGGACGCTTTGTGGTTGTGATTGCATATGCTTGCACTTATATATTTAAACATGCTAAATTATTGTTGATGGAGGCCGGACGAGAGCGGACATTTAGTGCACCAGGGTTAGATGGCGTCAAGAGATGCCCAAACTATCTTCACACAGCTAGAATTGAGACTATGCCAGTCTAATTGTATTTTTATCCAGGTACACTCGAAGACCATATCTGTACTTTTTTTTTTTTTTTGAGAAACGCAGCAAAACCATACTTGTACCGTTCAGAAAATACTACCTCTGTTTCTAAATATTTAACGTTTTGACAGTTTAATTGAACTACCAAAACGTATAGTACTCCCTCTGTTTCTAAATATAAACCCTTTTAAAGTTTTCAATATGAACGGATGTATATAGACGTATTTTAGAGTGTAAATTCACTCATTTTGCTTCGTATGTAGTCCATATTGACATCGCAAAAAAGACTTATTTAGGAATGGAGGGAATATAAATGAAATCGTAAAATTTTAATGGAACTATTATTTACGATCCATTTAACGTATTTAAATTAGCTCATACCGTAGATTTCTCCTTCCTGAATAGACTCTTGTTTTAACACATGTTCCACACTTACCTGATAGGCACTCTGCAGTCTATACTCTACAGGTTTTAGCCTTGAGAAAATTGCTTCGAACAACACAGCACAGCATATCTGACCCAGACTATCGGAGGAACAGTTTCATGTTAAGTCTGATGAAAGGTCAGTCAGAACAGATAGCCGGGACAGGGATTTCGCCAAAACGCTCATGCTGAGCCATAAAGCTACAACCCTGGGTTGGTACAATGACCAGACCACCAGTCAACATCCATTAGAGTACTACCTATTGTTTCACCGACGCAAAATCATCTGCGCAAACCTGAACAAGCAACGCTGCAGACCAACCCCAGAAGTTAGATTGCAAATTCGCACGGGCCGGGGTCCAGCCTCTCGCCTAGAGCTTCAGTATGAGTCCGAGCGGGCTGTGGTCACTGGCAGAAACGTCTGGGAGGATGTATGAATCGTGGACTCTTTCTGCGAGGGACTCTGACACGAGAAAGTAATCCAAGCGCCAACCTGTGTATCGGCCAACAGACAAAGACGACATGTTAAAACCATGAGTGTACTTTCCTCTCGCATGACAAAACAAAGTGAGGCTCATTGGGATGATCAAACATGTAGCACAGTTTGTCAACTGAACAAAATAGATGGGTATAAATGTGAAATGCCTAAATGGTTGCTAACAGATCGTGCTAGTAAATATAAACAATGAAGGGAGTGGTTTTCCGGTTTTTGCGGTAAGGTCAGGCAGTCATCGAGCTCATACCTCTGTTAGCCTTCCGGCAATTATGCCTATAGCCCCAGTAGCTATATCCAACAACATCAGGGTGCTGTTTCCGAAACGTATCCACGAACCCTTTGGACAGAAAATTAGTCTCGAACGATTTCCTTTCTTCTTTTGTGAAGCCGGCACTTCTGCTATTTCCCTGGACAAAAAGGCAATGAAACACATGAAAATCCAACACAGAACGTTTTGGGAGGTCGAAGTGGAAATGATATCGGTTCCAAATCAGATCAGGCCAGCCATCACGCCGATGACAGGCCACCCAAAAACATGTCCGATAACAACACGATGAAGGTCATAATTTTTCACAATTTGGACAAGGGATCTTGCAGTAACTGTTCTTTGTGACAAGGATCTTGATAATTGTATACGTAACAGGCATATTTTTGGACACTGAAATAACAAACGTAACCTGAAATACATAGCGTGCAGCAATTTTGCATAAATACATCACCTTTTCAGCAATATATTGAGTGCTTATGTACTTCCCAAGTTAGCAATCATTTTAAACAAACTAAGCATCGATGTACTTGGATGTGGGTGTGACTAACCTAACTTCTGAGATGCTGGGTTCAAGCCTCAGCAATAGTCTAGAAGGAAGCATTTGAATAACATAACAAGCAAAGGTTTGAAATGAACTTTATACTCATACACCAGTGGAATAGTGCATACACCACATACTTAAGCATAATGTGAAAATTTCTGAATCACAGATATTCAAGTATGTAGGTGATACAATCGGACGGTTACTTACAGCAGGATCATGTATATCAATCTCCTGATGCGCACAGTTAAGATCACCAGTTAGTATGACAGGTTTCGATTTTTCCAATTCCTGCACAATCATACGAAATTTGTCAGACTTTTTTGAACATGGCAGCTGACACTTGGTAGTACTATAATAGATCAAGGAGGGCAGCATCATGTTTGAACAGTCGTGCATTTCTGACCAGCAAAGCACATGATGACAATTGCACATAAACACAACTTCTGAGAGGTTCCAATGTGCTAACTTGATTAAGGTAAAGTAAGGGAACGAAAATAGCCAATAATGGAGATATGACGCATACTGCATAAGTGAAAGATGCCCAATATGTTGGATTAAACATTTTCAAAGTTGACAGCTCTAGTTAAGTTTTCATGCAAACTTTAGGGGGCTTAATATCCAACTGTGTCATGTACCTCCAAAGTTCTAACAAGGAACTTTATTTTATTCTTAACTCTTACTAAGATTTGGTATGTGCAAATGTAGCAGGAGAGCACATCAACCCCAAATGAAACCACAGAAAACTGACAAATAGATATCCACCAGAACTGCTTGTAGTAGAGGAGAACATGGCCGATGAACAGAAGGGGTAAAGAGTAGGAATGGGGGAAATCAATGCAGTGACTGATAATAATATGAAACAATGGCATAGTCAGAGCTCCATTTATTTGTCAGCAAAACGTGAGAGAAAGAGATATAAAGGCATAACAAAACTATTTCGAATATAAAATAAAAGTAAAAGATAATGCACGCATACTTTCATGTAGTTACCAAGGCATGGATCCCACTCCGCGACCCTGTAAGTCTGCACAGTAACATATAGTCATGAATTAGATTCTAATCTCAAGTACTGTACTCCTATACCAGAACGAAAAAAGAGAGCAATATATTACCAATCTTTTAAGACCATCACCGGAATTTGGTACATAGGCAGTTAGCAAGTAAAAATCATCAAATTCCACCGTCACAATCCTCCCTTCTGTATCATGATCTGGTACGCCAAGCCCATACTTGATAGAAAGTGGTTTCACCTATTAAAAGTGCAGGACGTGTGATGAATAGAAAGGGAATATACGGCACATGCTAAGCAAAGTAACTGAATTTGATAATAAGCGTTCCTAACTTTTTAATATGACCACATGATCAACTGAAGCAATACAAAAAAGTGCAAACCAGCAGAGCAATATAATGGATCTCCTTGTCTAATATCCATTAAAAAATACGTAAAGCACAATGATTAATCAGGTGACACGTATTGATGTCATGCCAGGATAATTCGAAGCAAACTAATAGCTACAGAAGTATAATTTTTAGCTAGAGCGTTTATTTAAACTTTTAATATTTTCCTTACACAGGTAGACTCTCATGAAGCTGGCTTTCAATTTCAGTAAGGGAGGAATTCTGAATATGAAGAAAATGCTTCGAGACAAAACAGAACATGCTAACTATGGAGGATCGGATAGGCTAGTCCAAAAGTAGAACTGCATGAATACTCTTTTCTTCTGTCATCTGTTTTTGGGTCTTCTGTTTTCTTTGTATTTCACTATTTCAGTAAGTGTTTCTATCATTTCGTTTCTAAGTTTCATGTAATTTGGAGTTAAAGATTCCAAAATAAAACATAGATCAATGGACGTGGACCAACTGGTATGATTTATCAGTAGCGGAGGCAGGATTTGCAAAATCTGAATGTTCAATGATATTAGGGCCCCCCCCCCCCCCCCCCCCCGCCACTGTATAATGGTGTGATTCCCAGCATCTGGGAATCTGTTCCTTCATTCCAATTCCATTCATTATTTCCTTGCAGTTGGTTGAACTTGAAGCACAATACAACAGAAGAAACCAATGAAAATAAATAGGTATTTTATTTGCATACACGTGAACTGTGAAGCACTGGCAATATTGGTGGCACTAGGGTGCAAGAATTGCAGTCCATACCCGTGAAATTATGGCAGTCCCCGAATAGCCAAGCTTTGACACACTGCATGTCCAGAAACTATTGGTGTACCCTTCAAGTAGACTTTCCTTAATGACTTCAACATCTTTCTCCTGCTCAAAATAGTACAATTATCGGTTGATAAACTATTTGAGTGAATAGAGTATAGCAACATTTCAGAGAGGAGAAAAAGCAGATGCCAGCTTTGCGAGAAAGAACCACGCTTGTCCTATCTTTACATGATCATTTTGTAATAACAAATATCTTGCCTGCATTTTCGTTTCTTGCAGGCATAGCACATCAAAATCCTCCCTCTGTGCTAACTCATGAATGGAGAAGCCCCTAGATTTGACTAAAGCTCTCAATCCATTGACATTCCACGATAGAATCTTAAGTGCCCTTGTATCCTTGCTAAGGGGTGCAGGCCTCATGACCCTAGGATTGTATGGAATCCACTCAGGCTGTGGCTTCTTGTGTACAAGTACAGTCCAAGGCTCTGCACCATCCACATTAAGACCCAATCCCGCCTTTTCAACAGCACCTTCGACTGTGAGAGACAATCCCACGGTTAGCCAAGAGAACAGTAATTTTCTAGCCCAAAAATGATCAGGACTGATGAAACAATGAGCGTACCAACAATTGTTTCCTTCTGGTTTGATGTCTTATTTATCTTGACAGTAGTCACAGGATTCTCCTTCGGAGTGGAGCCCTTAACTGATTTCTGCTTGGTTCTACTTCTCTTGCTAGGAGTTGCGGAAATAACTTCAGACATTTCTAGCTTTTGTTCAACCACTACTGAAGCGGCACCTTTTTTTTTCGAAGGTACTTCTGATGGGATAATCTGCTCAATGGTTGATGTTCCATCTTTACCTGCAGAAAAAGAATCAGCATCCAGCCAAAATGCTTATTGGAACACTATATAGATGTATACACTAACATATACTGATTGCTATTCTTCTGGTTAAATTTCTCAGGAAAAACTGAACATTGTCTCGTATTATAAGGGCAGAAGTCATAATTGAATAAGGAGGTTGTTGAGGTACATGTAGAGTTCATACAAAGAAAGCATGGATTTAGTTCAATGGTACTACTAGAGGTCTGCAAGTAAGTCATACCAATTACTTCCTCACCCAGAGATTCCATCAGAGCTGATACCAAATCTTTCTTGTTACCTCTCGCAGCAACTCCCATCCTCCTTCAAATTCATGGCACACAAAACTAAATGGGTAAGTCAATATCAGAAACATACAATAAGGGGAGGCTAGGAAAATTTTGAACCTTGTGAGTTCCTTGAGTTCTTTCACTGTCATGGATTGGAGCATACTAGGGTCTCCTCTGATTCGCTCTATCTCCAATGTGCTTTCAGTGTCATCTTCCTGTGGTTAAAAAAAAACATGAA
Source organism: Elymus sibiricus (assembly GCA_039707655.1). Lineage (NCBI taxonomy): Eukaryota > Viridiplantae > Streptophyta > Magnoliopsida > Poales > Poaceae > Elymus > Elymus sibiricus. The sequence goes on along the minus strand of CM077667.1, from coordinate 382,859,507 downwards.
ACTATGACCATGGGATGGGTAAACAAAAAATGTCAGTATGATGGGCAATCGGGCATACAAGACTAACCTTTTCTATGATTGCTTGTTCATCTTTCTTGATCTCACTGTTCTTAGAGACAGCTCTACGTGAATAGGTAACCCGCATTCTCTCACTCATCGTGCTTAGTTTTGGAAGCACTAATTTTTTGCAACTGCAATTTGTTCTTGGAAGCCCACCGCTACACCTGTAAACAACAAGTTGTTTAACTACATATTGCAGAAACATACTAAGTGATTCTTATGGCATTAGATCCATATATGCACAATGACCGTGCCAATTTCCTCAATGCACAGCAAATTAAATAAACATTGTGGCTCCTGGTTAACAATGTCTTAGGTGATTCGTACTAATTGCAAAAGGAGTTAACTGGTGCTGTTCAGAAAATGAACAAAAGTTCTAAAGCCACATCCGCACCATGACGGCAAGCCTAAGCAGCACATCGCAGAACACCATTGAGCCCCCGATAAACTTGCTTTCTATCTACACTTCCTTGGTGGGGAGGGCTCCACCCCTTCAATTATCCTCCCCCCGCCCCTCCAATCGAAGCTGCTGCCCTACGGCGTGCAGAGAACCCGAATCGACAAAAGGAAATTGCAAATGCATATAAGGGGGATTGACGGCCGTACTCGTAGAGACGGAGGAGAGAACCACAGCGCAGGAGCAGCTGCATCTGCAAGTGGGTGGGTGGAGGCGGCGGGACGTGGAGCAAACCGAACCCTCACTTCAAAACTAGGGTTTATGCAATCAAGAAACCTCGCATTCAACTCAAGAAAATGGAGGCACAGAGGGGCGGAGCATACGGGAGACGTTACCGCTGAGAGAAACGCCGCCGCTGTTCCCCTGCTGTTCACGACGGGACGACGGGCACAACCCTCCGGTGTGGTGCGTTCGGCGGCCGCAAATGCTGGCTTGAGTCGATCCATTCGACAGGGGTAAAATGGTAATATGATGTCAGAGACCAGGAAGGATAAGGAATTTGGCATGTTTGGTTTGTGATTAAGGGCCAGTTCACTCTGATCATCGTCCCCTCGCCCTGGATACAAAATATTTTGATGGTGACATATTTAATTGTCTAAGGGGACGAGTGAAACAATTTGAAGCTCAATGGCTCAAAGAAGAGACAGTTGTAGAAATTGTATGTACAACCTGGGAGAAAGCAAAAATATGGGTATTGGATCGTCTCTCGCCGAGCGGTGTAGGCGGATCTGTACAGTTGGGACTGTGGCACTCTAAAAGGACCGAATAGAAGAATTAATAAAATCAAGAAAGAATTGGAAAAGTTTAAAAAGGGGCCTTGAATGCGGATCCCCAAGCACGACAAAAGGAGATCTTTGTCCTTATTGAAAATCTGTTGGAACAAGAGAAGATTCACTGACTACAACTTTTCATAAAACGACAACAGCCAGAAAGAAAAGAAATTGGATTAAAAAATGCTTGGTGACAATGGGGTATGGGTGCAAAATACGGAGATGAAGGATCAGATTAGAGGGTATTCTTCTAACATATTTAGATCAGAAGTCTCCCAGCCGAACCCGGAAGTTTTGTCTCTTTTCAAGAAAAAAGTGACAAATAAAATGAATAATGCCCTCATGGCCCCATATGCGGCTCGGAAGGCCTTATTTGATATTGGTGATTTAAAAAGCTTTGGGTCCAGATTGTTTGCATGTTATTTTTATAAGAGATTTTGGACTGTGTTGGACCAAGATCTAATTGAAGAGGTCCTTCGGGAGGTGAATACATGTTCTATACCGGCAGGCTAGAATGATATTGCAATTGTAATGATCCCAAAGGTTAACTCTTCGGAAAAGTTAACTCAATTTAGACCAACCAGTTTGTGCATTATGGTGTATAAAGTTATTTCAAAAGTGATTGTTGCTCGACTGAAGATAATTCTATCAGATGTCATCGGCCCAACTCAAAGTGCTTTTGTTCGAAGAATGCTTACAGACAATATTTTAATGGCATGTGGGTGTTTCCAAACAATAAAGAAGAAAAGGTTGGGTAAAGGAGGTTTGCGTGCAATCAAACTAGACATGCACAAAGCATATGACTGAGTGGAATGGTATTTTTAAGAGAAATTTTGTTGAAGCTGGGTTTCCAAGAGAATTGGGTGAACTTAATTATGCAATGTATATCCTCTGTGGAATATCGGGTTCGTTTTAATACTGAAGAGGCTGAGAGTTTTAAACCTACTGGAGGGCTGAGGCAGAGGGATCCTCTCTCTCGCTACTTGTTCTTGTTATGCCTACTTGTTCTTGATATGTACGGAGGGCCTAATGGCGCTCTTAGCTAACGCGGAGGAGATGTATACTATTTCTGGTATTAAGGTTAGCAAAGAGGACCCTTCAGTTTCCAATCTCCTCTTTGTCGATGATTCTTTGATCCTTATGCGAGCCAATGCCATGAATGCGGAGGCTTTGAGATTAGTTATGGATTCTTATTATGCCACCTCGAGGCAAATGGTGTCCAAAAATCTAGCATATTTTTTAGCCCCAATACAAAAGTGGAAGACAAGGCGTAAATTTGTACTATTTTGAATATTATGACTGAAACACTCAGTGAAAAATATTTGGGCTTGCCTGCCAATGTGGGTATGGAAAAAAGCGATTGTTTTCAGTTCATGATTGATTAATTATTAAGAAAAATTACTGTATGGAAATAAAAACGGTTATCTGCTGGAGGAAAGGAAATTTTGCTCAAATATGTTGTTCAAGCTATTCCCACTTATGCCATGTCCGTCTTCAAAATTCCTAAGAAAAATTGAAAAAGGAATCATTGACGTGATGTCGCAATTTTATTGGGGTGACGAGGACAACCAGAAAAGGATGCATTGAATGGCATGGTGGAAGATGTGTGTCCCAAAGACCACGGAGGACTGGGCTTTCGAGATACACACTATTTTAATTTGGCATTGTTACCTAAACAAGCTTGGCGTCTTCTTGATAATTCTGATTCGTTATGTGCCACAATCTTAAGAGCCAAGTATTTTCTTGAGGGTGATTTGATGAACGTAGGTTCAAAAAAGGGCCCCTCCTTAATTGGCAAAGCATTATGGCGGGGGTAGACTCTCTCAGAAATGGTTATGTATGGCGAGTTGGAAATGGAAAATTTTTGACATCTAGAGAGATGTTTGGATCCCAAATTGTGAGAATAGGAAAATTATTACTCTTATACTAGGGCACCTTCTGTCAAAAGTTTTTGATTTATTGATCCGGTCATAAATGTTTGAGATGAAGATTTGGTGAGACAAACGTTGTGGCCAATTGATGATCAACGAGTCATGGCGATCCCACTCTCTATGCATAATATGCCAAATTTCATTGCTTAGAGCTATGCAAAAAATGGCTTGTTCACTGTTCGATCAACTTATTTGGAGGAATGGAATAAACAACACGAGAGGAAATTGCAATACACAAATGGTATTGGAGGAAGCAAGGTCAGTCCTATTTGGGGTAAGATTTGGAAATTAGCTTGTCGGGCGAAGGTAAAAATCATTGCATGGACCCTCCCGTGTCGGGTTACACTGACCAATAGACACATGAAAGTTTCGCCCATGTGCCCATCATGCTCGAATGGGCCAGAGGATACAAAATACATGTTGTTTCTGTGTAAGAAGGCAAAAGATGTGTGGGATAAGTTGGGGATGTACGAAGCGGTTCAAAACACTTGTTTTGTTGATCGTGTGGGAGAGGTAGTCCTGGAATTATTACTCCTCATGCCTGAAAGGATCGATATGGTTGACTAGAGGGGGGTGAATAGGCAACTACCAACTTTTAGCTTTTCTTAACAAATTAGGTTTAGCAACAAATAGGTTGTCTAGATATGCAACTAGGTGAACAACCTATATGATGCTAGCAACAACAACAATACAAGCAAGCAAAGGATACAACACAATTAAAGCTTGCATAAACTAAAGGTAAGAAATAACCACAAGTGGAACCGGTGGAGACGAGGATGTGGTGGCACAATGCTCCACAAGAAGCCACTAGGGCCACCGTATTCTCCTCACGCCCTCACACAATGCGAGATGTCGTGATTCCACTAGTGGTGCCCTTGAAGGCGGCGAACGAACCTTTAAAAACAAGGTTGGGGCAATCTCCACAACTTAATTGCAGGCTCCCAACAACACCACGAAGCTTCACCACAATGGAATGTGGCTTCGAGGTGACCTCTTCCATCTAGGGTGCTCAAACACCCAAAAGTAACAAGATTCGCAAGGGATTAGTGGGGGGAATCAAATTTCTCTTGGTGGAAGTGTAGATCGAGGCCTTCTCCTCCAAACCCTAGAGCATTAAAAAGATTCAATAGCTAGGGAGGGAGATCGGGCGAAAACGAGCTTAGGAGCAACAATGGAGCTTTGGGAGGGGGGGGGAAGAGGTAAGTCAACTAGGGGAAGCAGACTCACTTATATAGTGGGGAAGAAGGATCCAACCGTTATGCCCCTCTGCCTATGCATAAGCGGTAGTACCGCTAGGGAGAGCAGTACTTCCGCTGGCACGGAGGCTACTCCCACTTAGTGCAACTGAGAAGCTCAAGGAGGCGGTAGTGCCGCCGGAGCGGGACTACCGCTCCCACTAGCTGTACTTCGGCTTAGTGCTGCATGTGCGAGAGAACCAGCGATAGTAGAGTGGGGTAGCGCGGTAGTACTGCTTGGAGCGGTACTATCGCCCTCTACAACCACTCAACTTCCGCTCAGAAAACCAAACTATAAAAAGAGCTAAATATAAGTGGTAGCTCCAGCGGTAGAAAAACCCGGTAGTACCGCTGGAGCGGTACTACCGCTCTGCTGTAGCGGTACTTCCGCTTAAAACTTGATCTGTATGTGGGCAGTGGAAGTGGGGCAGTGGTTTGAGCGCAGTATCGTAGGAGTGGTACTTCCGCTCTCAACTACCGCCCCACTTCCGTTGTCAACACTAGAGAGCAAAATGTAAGCGGAAGTGGCAGCACCACTGAACCGCCGTAGTGTCGTTGGTCAGCGTGGTACTACTGCTTATCAGACTCTAGACAACCCAAGCAAGGAAGGATATAAGCTCCAAGTGCCGGGAACAAAGGCGGGGTGCAAAGTGACTGTGTACGTGATGATTCCACCCAAACCTTTCCGAAGCAGTACGGATTTCCTACAACTCAAGTCAAGTAACACTAAATCGTCAGAAACTAACCGTCTTCTCTTTAAACACCGAGGGGAAATAAACCGTCTCGTGCTACCTGATAATCTCTGAAACCTAAATGCACACGGTTAGTCCGCAAAGGGCATTGTCATCAATCACCAAAACCACTTAGGGAAAATTGTGTTCTAACAATGCCAGATCAAGAACTACCTATATTGGGTCTCTAGAATGCGCGGGGAGCTGATCACCATAACAGCTTGGTATTTATGGTGGGATAGATGCTACTTGTGAGCTGCGTTGGAATTTTCCCCGAAGAGGAAGGGTGAAGCAATATAGTAGCAGATAAGTATTTCCCTCAGTGAGAACCAAGGTTATCGAACCAGTAGGAGAACCACGCAAATTCCCTTCTTCAAAAACTACACACACAAAAGCAAACACTTGCACCCAACATGGGCAAGAGGGTTGTCAATTCCCTTGAACTCGTTACTTGCGAGGATTAATTCTGATAGTGATAAATAGATAAAAACAAAAGTAAAAATAAAGTAAATAAATTGCAGTAATGTATTTTTGGTCTTTAGCAATACGATTAAGTAGACCCGGGAGCCATAATCATTAGATGCTTCTCTCTCGAACACATAGCGTACAGTGAGTAGACAAATTACTGTTGGGTAATTGATAGAAAAGTGCATAGTTATGATGTTATTCATGGCAATGATCATGTATATAGGCATCACCTCCGTGACAAGTAGACTGAAACGATTCTGCATCTACTAGTATTACTCCACTTTGAGAGCACTTTTATGCTTGCCTCTCTAGGTATTAAGTTCATGACAAACACAATAATGCTTCAAGCAAGATGGCATGATCTAGAAAAAGTAAACCCAATCAATATGATTAAACCCCGTCATTTTATCTTTAATGGAAACAATGCAAACACGTGTCTTGTCCCCTACTTTGTCACTAGGATATCGAGCACCGCAAGATTGAACACATTAGAAAGCACCTCCTCCACTGAAGATAAATCAATCTAGTAGGCCAAACCAAACAGACAGATGGGAGAGAAATACAAATTTATAACAATCATGCATAATAAAGTTCAGAAAAGACTCAATTACTTTCAATGAATAATCTGATCATAAACCCACAATTCATCGAATCACAACAAACACACCACAAAAGAAGATTACGTCGGACAGAACTCCAAGAAGATCGAGGAGAACATGGTATTGAAGATCAAAGAGAGAGAAGAAGACATCTAGCTACTAGATATGGACCCGTAGGTTTGTGGTGAACTACTCACACACATCATCATTGAGGCAACAAGGTTGATGTAGATGGCCTCCGTGATCGATTCCCCTCCGGCAGAGTACTAGGAAAGGCCTCCAGATTGGACCGCGGAAGAACAGAGGCTCGCGGCGGCGAAAAAAGTGTTTCAGGTATCTCTATGTTGGTTTTGGGGTATTTGGGAATATATAGAAGTGGAATTAAGTCAAGGGGGCTCGCGAGGGAGTCACGAGCCGGCATGGCGCGCCCTACCCCCCCAAGGCATGCCGTGCGAGCTCGTGACTCTCTCGTGGCTCGTCTGGTCTCCTCCCGAAGCTTCTAGGGTCTCTTTATGTCCAAAAATAACCCCCATAAAGTTTCATCATGTTTGGACTCTGTTTGGTATTGATTTTCTGAAAAGTCAAAAACACGCAAAAAACAGGAACTGACACTGGCCACTGGGTTAATAGGTTAGTCACAAATAATAATATAAAATAGCATATAATGCATATAAAGTATCCAAGATTGATAATGTAATAGCATGAAACAATTAAACAATATATATACTTTGGAGACATATCAATAGACGTAAGCTGCTTCATGAGGGAAAGTTTCAAGAGGCGTACCCAACCTCGATGGGGATTCATGCTATAACGACAAACTATGTAAATGCCCACTCACCAAATGCAAATAGGTTAAATGGAGGATGGAGCACACCTCCTATGGGCTTTGTTAAGCTGAATATGGATGCTTATTTTGATCATGATCTACTAAGGGGCACATCGGGTGTTGTTCTCATGGATGACAAAGGAAATTTAATCGTTGGCACGAATTGAAAGATTGATTGGTGTGCTGATGTACTGATAGCGGAAGCTTTGACGCTTAGGTTTGACCTATTGTTCGCACAAAAGGCGGGCTACAACCGTCTCGTTATTAACTCCGATAACATGGAAGTCATTGACACAATGAAGAACGGAGGACATTCTGCAGGAGTGGCGGCGGCAGTTTTTTATTATTGCTATTTTATGGCTTGTGATTTTTCTCTTACTAGTTTTGAACATTTTAATGGGGAAGCTAATAAAGTAGCTCATGAACTTGCTAGGTTAGCGAAATGTTCTAAGGTCTGTTTGGATTAGAGCCCTCGCTCGCCCTACCAAATATTTGGTCGTTGATCAGAGCGATGCTCGCGTTTGGTTGAAATCCAATTTTTTGGCACGCCCCTCATCCATCGGTCCTTCCCATTTACACCATAGCCAATTATTTGGCAAGGCGCTGGCGTTCGTTTCGTCCGCCAATTTTTTTGCGTGCCCTCAGTTGGCAAGGTGAGTGCAGGCACAATCCAAACGCACTCCTATTACAAGGGATTGGTTCGAGGAGCCTATGAAAAAAATATACCTCTTCTTATAGACGATGTAGCCATTGTTTCTAATTAATAAAGTTGTTGTTGTTTATTTAAAAGGGCTAGTTCACTTGGTTGATTCATAATCATCCCTCTCCTCATCTTCTCGCAGAATTTTTAACATCCATTCGTTTGACAAACCTAGCTAGTTAAGGGAGCCTTAACTAGCTGTTGGTAAGGAGAATCTCTCAAAATCTTCAACACCCAATCGTTTGACAATCATAACTAGTTATAAACCCATTCGTTTGACAATCCAAGCTAATTATACCTAACTATGTAAAATTGTCAACCAAATGAGATTGGAGATTTTGAGAGAAGCTAGAAAGGGATCGATTCTTTCATAATCGGCCAAAAGAACTGGCCCTAAATTTGCCACACTTGACTTATTTGAGTGCTTAAATTCTTAGTAACACTTTGACTTGTCTAAGTAAATCTTGTCACACTTTCTTTGTGTATGACATGTGGGTTTATTTCTCAAAAAATAGCTTACCTTAGGTGTGGCTAGAATGAAGACCACATAACTTGATCAAACTTGTCTAACTTAAGGTATGACAAATTATGGTTAGAGAAACCAAATTACCCCTAAAAGTTTCACCAAAAACAATTAAATGAATACAATGTGCAGATGAAGAAACCTCCCTCCTCGACACACCCATGCCTAGGTGGTCCAGGAGCTTAGAGGAGAAAACTTACACCCTGTCACTTAGTACAAATGCCTTCATGGGTTCTGCACCGTGTCACAAAGACAAACTAGGACACATATCCTAGATTACATTCAGAGCACTGGATCAGCGTGACTTGCGCAATCTCGTCCATATGATGATGCGACTGAGGAACATAGCGCAGAGCTTGATCAGGTCATGGAGGAGCGCATGGAAATGTGGGATGACCTATATGTGCAAAGTAGAGAGGGGAGCACTACTAGGGAAAAGGCTAGTAGTAGCGCGGGTCAAAGGCCTAGCAGTAGCACGGGTATTCGTGCTACTTGCTATGACGCTACAGCTAACTTTTAGCAGTAGCGCGGGTTGGCCCGCGCTACTGCTATATAAAGGTACCAGTAGCGACTGTTATGAAAGCGCGCTACTGCTAATAGCTGCAGCGCCTCATTTCAAAACGCGCTACTGATAAGTACGCGCTGCTGCTAAAAAGATACCCCGCGCTACTGCTATAATAGCTGTAGTTTCTGATTTTTTTTCTTCTGCACATTTCCTTTGTATTTGTACAGGTTTTATACAATAGTCTCTAGCATATCATACACATACAAATCTAATCATATCATACACATACAAATAGTCTCATAAAACCATGTCATCATCATAATCATCATCCAACACAAATGATGTCTCTCGTCATCATCTCAAAATAGCGATACAAGTTATGACATGTCTTGAATACTTGCAACTACATCGTCATCCATCTAAACAATGATGTAGAAGAGAAGAGCTATCACTATGAGTGAGAGCAGAACTATGCAGTACATGAGGCGGCGGTTCTAATTCCTCTCTCGAGCTAGCGTGAACCGCAAGTAACTAGCTTCTGCTTCTTGTCTGCTATCGAACCCTTTATGACTGGCGCCCGAGAACCCATCCACTTGAGCTTGACACTCGGGCCACTCGTCATACACTCCCGGAACCTTCCCTATGTACACGACATAGCACTTCTTCGCCATCAAGGATCTATGTACCTGTTAGAGATGCATCTTCATCAAGGGAATCAACAAAAAATGCAACATAATATAATTGAGCAACACAAAAAGAAAGGGTGTTAGCAAATAGATGCAACATATATAGTAAACATAATTAATCAATGCAGGTTCATCGTACCCAAAGTCCCAAACTAATTAACTAGAGGTACGCATGTCATCGTGTACCCAAGCTAACAAACTATCGTTACGCAAGTTTGTCACGGACCGTTGACATCACAAAGTTTCATCGCTACATAAAGTACCATTTCAACCGACACATCATCATCGGCATCGTCAATCATTACTGGAAGTTCCATCCATCCAGATCATCGAGGATGCACCCTAGCTTCTTGAACGACGTCAGGTCCTGACGTTGCATGCCTATGTGAGTTTGGACGTCAACTCGCGATATAGGGACGTGGTAAAACAACCCCTTCTCTTCGACGACTTCTTTCATGATGATCATTGCAATGTCCCTCTCGATGCGAAAGAAGTCATCTATGAGTTTATGATCCTATTCTTCTCCTAAGGATTCTGCCCATTTTCGGATATGATCATCGTTTATGGTCATCATGCAAAGCTGTTGGTGATCCCTTCTGAACTCCATCATGAGATGGATGAGGTAGAATCCATCGTTATGGCTTGATGTCGGTTGATGCATGTAGCAGAAGGTAGTTTTATGAGAGAAACCCGGCCTGTTCTTCCGTTGTTTCCTTATCTCGAGGTGGCCACCCCTCATGCTGAAGCCGTGAAGAGCATCATCCAGAATATCCATTATGTGGGTGTAGTCCTTCTTCTCGTAGTTTCTGGACGCGTCGAAATACACTGCGTGGGAGACTCACGGGAAAAGAACGATAAGGACGGCGCACCCGTTGCTGTGGGAAAAATAAAACACCTCAAATTATTCTCCATATGAGCGAGAAGGAATGGTTGAAATGTATGAAAGGGTTGTCCGTCAACGACTTACATTGGATGATAAGGTAGGAGAACCGTTTCCTTGTCCTTATTCATTATCATGAAGTTTTGGATGTATTCCCTAGCAGCTTTACTATCAAAGTCGCCGAGACTCAAGAAGGACTCGTGCATGTAGTATGGATCCGCCACACAGATTTGCGAGATTTGTTCTCTCCTGATGGCTAAGCTCATATGTAGCGCAAAAAGGCAGACGATTGTAAAATCGAGTCGCCTCATGAGAAACATCTCAAAGATATAATCAAACCGTAGGAAGAACACCTCCGCAGGCTGTGTGTCGACATAGCACTTCCCCTGAGGCACATGAACCGCGTATAGAGGATATCTTGGATCCTGCGAGGCGAGAAGGCTTATCTCAGTCGAGAGCACATGGTCATGCAGTCTCCTGAGATCCCCTGATATGCCCTCCAGCGGACCCGGCGGTAGCATCGGCTCGCTCGCGACATGGTACATCGCCGCACTACAAAATTGGTCGGCGGGGCTGACTGGCTACTAGAAACTTTGGCCTGTTTGTAGGCAGCAGAGACTTTCCTCGGCGGTCTCTTCCTCTCCTTTTTCTTGGGCTGACCTTCTAGACCCTTCCTTAACCCCGCTACCAGTGTTGTCGGGCTAAGCACTGTACGACCCTCGGCTAGTTGACCCTGCGTTGAGGCGGAATCTGGAGGCGTATGTACTTTGACTTCATGCACAACCAGGGGGAGGTTGTACATCCATACAAACACGGGCCATGTGCTATGGTTGATGTTCTGGTTGCCAAACAGATTCATGTCATCGGTACTCGTGCCAAGCACGATGTTCCTTGCATCACCTGCGAAATATTGATATTTGGCGTTGAACGCTCTCCACTGGCTTGCATCCGCGAGGTGTTGATGACCCACAAGTATACGGGATCAATCGTAGTCCTTTCGATAAGTAAGAGTGTCGAACCCAACGAGGAGCAGAAGGAAATGACAAGCGGTTTTCAGCAAGATAATTTCTGCAAGCACTGAAATTGTAGGTAACAGATAGTTTGATAGCAAGATAATTGGTAACGAGCAAGTAACGGTAACGGTAAATAAAGTGCAGCAAGGTAGCCCAATCCTTTTGTGGCAAAGGATAGGCCAGAACAGTCTCTAGTAATAGGCAAAGTGTTCTTGAGGGTACACGGGAATTTCATCTAGTCACTTTTATCTTGTTGGTTTGATTTTTGTTCGCTACTTTGATAATTTGATATGTGGGTGGACCAGTGCTTGGGTGCTGTTCTTACTTGAACAACCTCCCACTTATGATTAAACCCCTCGCAAGCATCCGCAACTACGAGAAAAGTATTAAGATAAAATCTAACCATAACATTAAACATTTGGATCCAAATCAGCCCCTTATGAAGTAGCGCATAAACTAGGGTTTAAGCTTCTGTCTCTCTAGCAACCCATCATCTAATAACTACTCCACAATGCATTTCCTTAGGCCCAAGGATGGTGAAGTGTCATGTAGTCGACGTTCACATGACACCAGTAAGGGAATCACAACATACATGTCATCAAAATATCGAACACATATCAAATTCACATGATTACTTGCAACATGACTTCTCCTGTGACCTCAAGAACAAAGGTAACTACTCACAAATAATATTCTTGCTCAAGATCAGAGGGGTATTGAATAGCATAATGGATTTGAACATATAATCTTCCACCAAATAAACCATATAGTAATCAACTACAAGATGTAATCAACACTACTAGTCACCCACGGGTACCAATCTGAGGTTCCGGTACAAAGATTGAACACAAGAGATGAACTAGGGTTTGAGAGGAGATGGTGCTGTTGAAGATGTTGATGAAGATTGGCCTCCCAAAGATGAGAGGGGTGTTGGTGATGACGATGGCTTCGATTTCCCCCTCCGGGAGGGAAGTTCCCCCGGTGGAATCGCTCCGCCGGAGGGCAAAAGTGCTCCTGCCCAAGTTCCGCCTCGAGACGGCGGCGTTCCGTCCCGAAAGTCCTCTCTTTATTTTTTCTAGGTCAAAAGACCTTATATAATAGAAGATGGGCACCGGAGGTGGGCCGAGGAGGGCACAACCCACCAGGGCGCGCCTGGGGGGCCTGGCGCGCCCTGGTGTCTTGTGCCCACCAGGGTGGCCCCCTCTGGTAGTTATTTTGCTCTAGTATTTTTAATATAATCCAAAAATATTCTCCGTAAAGTTTCAGCTTGTTTGGAGAAGTGCAGAATAGGTATCTCTGATGTGCTTTTTCAGGTCCAGAATTCCAAATGCCGGTATTCTCCCTCTTTGTGTAAACCTTGCATATTATGAGAAAAAGGCATTAGAATCACTCCCTAAAGCATTATTATTTAACAAAACATTATAAATAACAGTAGGAAATCATGATGCAAAATGGACGTATCAACTCCCCCAAGCTTAGACCTCGCTTGTCCTCAAGCGAAAGCCGATATTGAAAAGCATGCCCACATGGTTTGAGAGAGAGGTGTCGATAAAAACAAAATACAGACATAGTAGCATCATGCTTATTATCATAACATCAACAAACTCTATCATAAAACTTATTCATATACTTTCATCATATAACTTCTCATGAACAAGTAACAATTCATCACAACAAAGAAGTATAAAGCATAAACCCTATTGAAAACCAACAAACTCTCTTCTTAGTCAACTTTGCAACTATAATTCATCATATTTTCAGGAAGGGTCTCGTGTCGGAGCCTTTTGGCAAGTCCACATACTCAACCATCATTTAGTCTTCTATGATTGCTAACACTCACAGCATACCCATGAGCAAAAAGTTTCAACCGGACACATAGAAAGATAGGGGATTATAGTTTCGCCTCCCAACGTACTCACCTCAAGGGTGATGTCAACAATAATAACTCATGCTCACTCACATCCAACCGGATATATGTGCCTAGATCTTTCCTCATCACGTGATGCTTGCAAAAGAAAAAGTAAAAAGGAATAGGGAAGAATACTTTGACTCTTGCATAAAAGTAAATACATAAAAGTAAAGGATAGGCCCTTCGCAGAGGGAAGCAGAGGTTGTCATGCGCTTTTTGGTTTGTATGCCCAATCCCTTAATGTAAAAGAACGTCACGCTATATTGCCCCCTATGATAGCAACCTTTATTATGCAATCAATTTTCTCTTACACTAATTGATGAAAACACATTTAGAAGCAATTTTTATTGCCTTATTGCACCGATGACAACTTACTTGAAGGATCTTACTCGATTCGTAGGTAGGTATGGTGGACTCTCAAAACATGAATTTGGGTTTTGGGTTTTTGGATGCACAAGTAGTATCTCTACTTAGTGCGGAATCTTTGGCTAGCAAAGATATTGAGCAAGCACCACATGTTGAAGGATCTATGACAATATAACTTCTATGTGAATATGAACAAGCATAAATCATTACATTGTCTTCATTGTCTAACATCAACAATTTGGCAGATAATATTTAATGGGGGCTCACAATCATAAAAGATGTCCAAGATAGTGTATTTGCATGTGAATCTTCTCTTCCCTTATTAATTCTTTCATGAATTGCATCATTGACCAATGCTATGTTTGTCAATCTCCAATAAATTTTACCACTTATACTTTTTCTTATGTGATGTCATTACTTACCATAAGATTAGCATATGATTCTTTTCATTTATTTCCCTTTCCTTTTATTTGATTGCAACAAGAAAATAAAGAAGCAAAAGCTCAAACCAAACTTTATTATATAACTCTCACTCGATTACATAGATAGATAGACCACGAAACTAACACACGAAAATAGATCATGCTAAACTTTTATTCAACTAGATCAAAAGGAAACTAAAGATCGAACTAAAATAGGTAAAGGCTAATAAAAGTGATGGTGATACGATACCAGGGCACCTCCCCCAAGCTTGGCTCAAGCCAAGGGGAGTGCCCATACCCGTGTGCTCAAGTCTCCTTTGGTGGTGGTGATGAAGTAGGTGGTGGTGGTGATGTAGCCTTCTTCTTCAACTTGTATTTGAGCATAAATTTTTCCTCCCTTAGATCATCATTCTCCAACTCGAGCTTTAATATCTTTTTGCATAACGCCGCCTTGCTCTCCTGCAGAAAATGAGATGGAATAAATTGAACCTCAGGTTTGTATCCTCTAGGGAGGCTTGACTTCTTGAATTCCACATGCATGTCTCCGGGTTGAGGTAGCGGGTCATCCTCCTCCTCAGAGCTATCATCCTTTATTTCCTTCATGGCAGCGTCTTCCTCCTCGTCTGAGGTCCATCCATAATGCTCCACTTCTCCATATTTCTTGGGGTTCGCAATATAGTCATCAACATAGCTCTCCCCCTCTGAATCTTGAGACGACATATTTTCAGATCTGCCAGGAAAACAGCACGAAACAAGAACAGAGGATTTTTCTGCGATGCGGTGGTTAAAACAGTCGGGGGTATATATAGAGAATTTTTATTCTTGGAAAGCAAGCATATGGAGGGAAAACGGAGTCAGGAAGGTGTCCGAGGTGGGCACAACCCACCAGGGCGCGCCTGGCAGGGCTGGCGCGCCCTGGTGTATCGTGCTCACCTCGGTTGCCTTCCGGTTTATTTCTTATTTTCCTAATTTTTCTAATATTCCAAAACTGACAAAAAATATTTTTGTGGATTTTTCGGAGTCCGTTTACTTACCGTATCACGTACCTCCTATTTTTCCGAGTTCTGGAGTGTTCCGGAAGGTTTCTTTTATGTGTTCCTCCGGTGTCATGATTTGGATAACATCGCTTTCAACATTAATAGGTGTACCTGAGATATAATGTTTAATTCTTTGTCCATTGACCACCTTCGGGTTAGTACCTTCGAATTATTAATCTTGATAGCTCCAGAACGATAAACCTCTTCAATAATATATGACCCTTCCCATTTGGAGAGAAGCTTGCCTGCAAATAATCTTAAACGAGAGTTGAACAAAAGAACATAGTCTCCTATTTTGAATTCCCGCTTTTGGATTCTTTTGTCATGCCATCTTTTTACTATTTCTTTGAATAGTTTGGCATTTTCATAGGCTTGGGTTCTCCATTCATCTAGTGAGCTAATATCAAATAGCCTCTTCTCACCGGCAAGTTTGAAATCATAATTGAGTTCTTTAATTGCCCAAAATGCTTTATGGTCTAACTCTAGAGGCAAATGACAAGCTTTTTCGTATATCATTTTGTACGGAGACATACCCATAGGATTTTTATAAGCTGTCTGTAGGCCCAAAGTGCATCATATAGTTTCTTAAACCAATTCTTTCGAGACCTATTGATAGTTTTTTGTAATATCAATTTTATTTCTCTATTGCGAAGTTCAACTTGACCACTAGATTGAGGATGATAGGGTGATGCAATTCTATGGTTAACATCATATTTAGCAAGCATCTTACGGAAAACACCGTGAATAAAGTGTGAACCACCATCAGTCATTAGATATCTAGGAACTCCAAACCTCGGGAAGATAACTTCTTTAAGCATTTTAATGGAGTTGTTTTGATCAGCACTACTAGTTGGAATAGCTTCTACTCACTTAGTGACATAATCAACAACAACCAAAATATGAGTGTACCCGTTAGAGGAAGGAAAAGGTCCCATATAATCAAAACCTCAAACATCAAATGGTTCAACAACAAGTGAATAATTCATAGGCATTTCCTGACGCTTACCGATATTGCCAATTCTTTGACATTCATCACAAGACAAGACAAACTTACGGGCATCCTTGAAGAGAGTAGGCCAATAAAAACCAGATTGCAATACCTTGTGAGCAGTTCTATCTCCCGCATGATGTCGTCCATAAGCTTCGAAATGACATTTCCGTAGGAATTGTTCTCGTTCATGCTCAGGTACACAATGTCTAATAATACCATCTACCCCTTCTTTATAAAGATGTGGGTCATCCCAAAAGTAATGTCTTATATCATAGAAGAATTTTTTCTTTTGTTGGTATGTGAAGCTAGGTGGTATATATTTAGCGACAATGTAATTAGCATAATCAGCATACCAAGGAGTGTTTTGAGAAACATTTATTGCAGCTAACTGTTCATCAGGAAAGCTATCATCAATAGGTAGTGGGTCATCAAGAATATTTTCTAACCAAGACAAATTGTCAGCTACGGGGTTCTCAGCTCCCTTCCTATCAACGATATGTAAGTCAAATTCATGAAGCAAGAGAACCCACCTAATGAGTCTAGGTTTAGCATCTTTCTTTTCCATAAGATATTTTATAGCAGCATGATCGGTGTGAACAATGACTTTGGAATCAACAATGTAGGATCTAAATTTATCACAAGCAAACACAACTGCTAAAAATTCTTTTTCAGTAGTAGCATAATTTCGTTGGGCACTGTCTAGAGTTTTGCTAGCATAATGGATAACATTCAACTTCTTATCAACTCGTTGTCCTAGAACAACGCCAACAGCATAATCACTAGCGTCACACATAATTTCAAAAGGCAAGTTCCAATCAGGTGGTTGAACGATAGGTGTAGAGGTTAATGCTTTCTTGAGTGTTTCAAAGGCTTCTACACAACCATCATAAAAAACAAAGGGATGTCCTTTTGCAAAAGATTAGTAAGAGGCCTAGAAATTTTAGAGAAGTCTTTAATGAACCTCCTATAGAAACCAGCATGACCAAGGAAACTTCAAATACCTTTAATATCTTTAGGACATGGCATTTTCTCAATTGCATCAACTTTAGCTTTATCCACCGCAATACCTCGTTCAGATATTTTATGCCCCAAGACAATACCTTCATTAACCATAAAGTGGCACTTCTCCCAATTCAAGACAAGATTAGTTTGTTCACATCTCTGCGAAACTCGATCAAGGTTGCTTAAGCAATCATCAAAAGAAGTTCCGTAAACGAAAAAATCATCCATGAAAACCTCCACAATCTTTTCACAAAAATCAGAGAATATAGCAGTCATACATCTTTGAAAGGTAGCAGGTGCATTGCATAAACCAAAAGGCATACGTCTATAAGCATAAGTTTGAAAAGGACAAGTAAAGGTGGTTTTCTCTTGATCAGATTGTGATACAGGTATTTGAGAGAAACCGGAATATCCGTCCAGAAAACGAAAGTGTGTGTGCTTAGATAATCTTTCTAACATCTGATCAATAAAAGGCAGAGGGTAGTGATCTTTTATAGTAGCTTTACTTAATTTTCTAAAATCAATTACCATTCTATAGCTAATAACAATTCTTTGTGGAATGAGTTCATTCTTATCATTAGGAACAACGGTAATACCTCCCTTCTTAGGGACACAATGAACGGGACTTACCCATCTACTATCAGCTTTGGGATAGATTATACCCGCTTCCAGAAGCTTTAATATTTCAGTTCTTACCACTTCTTTCATCTTAGGATTCGATCACCGTTGGTGATCAACAACGGGTTTAGCACCAGGTTCCATATTAATCTTGTGCTGACATAAAGTGGGCTAATGCCCTTAAGATCATCAAGAGTATATCCAATAGCAGCCCGGTGCTTCTTCAGAATTTTTAATAATATTTCTTCTTCATGTTCTGAAAGGTTAGTGATACGTCTCCAACATATCTACTTTTCCTCACCCTTTTGCCCTTGTTTTGGACTCTAACTTGCATGATTTGAATGGAACTAACCCGGACTGACGCTGTTTTCAGCAGAATTACCATGGTGTTGTTTTTGTGCAGAAATAAAAGTTCTCGGAATGGAACGAAACTTTTTGGAGATTTATTTGGAAAATATATAAAATACTGGAGCCAAAAACCACCGGAGAGGGGGCCCAGGGTGAGCATCACCCACCAGGGCGCGCCCTGGTGGGTTGTGCCCACCTCGTGGCCCCACTTGCCCTATCTCCACCACTATAAATTCCTAAATTCGGAGAAAAAATCAGAGAGAAAGAATTATCGCGTTTTACGATACGGAGCCGCCACCACCTCCTGTTCTTCATCGGGAGGCCAGATCTGGAGCCCGTTTGGGGCTCCGGAGAGGGGAATCTTCGGTCTTCGTCATCACCAACCTTTCTCCATCGCCAATTCCATGATGCTCCCCACCGGGAGTGACTAATTTCTTCGTAGGCTTGCTGGTCGGTGAGGAGTTGGATGAAATTCATCATGTAATCGAGTTAGTTTTGTTAGGGCTTGATCACTAGTATCCATTATGTTCTGAGATTGATGTTGCTATGACTTTGCTATGCCTAATACTTGTCACTAGGGCCCGAGTGCCATGATTTCAGATCTGAACCATTTATGTTATCATTTCTATATCCTTGTTCTTGATCCGATCTTGCCTAGTCATATGCACCTATTACGTGTTATGATCCGTCAACCCCATAGTGACAATATTTGGGATACTTCGCGGTGATGACCGTAGTTTGAGGAGTTCATGTATTCACCATGTGTTAATGCTTTGTTCCGGTTCTCTATTAAAAGGAGGCCTTAATATCCCTTCGTTTCCTTATGGACCCCGCTGCCACGGGAGGGTAGGACGAAAGATGTCATGCAAGTTCTTTTCCATAAGCACGTATGACTATTTACGGAATACATGCCTACATTACATTGATGAACTGAGCTAGTTCTGTATCGCCCTAGGTTATGACTGTTACATGATGAATATCATCCAACGAGTTACCGATCCAGTGCCTACGACCTTTCCACTTATTGTTCTTGCTAAGTTACTACTGCTGTTGCTGCTGTTCCAACTGCTACAAAACTATTGCTACTACTGTTACCGCTACTGTTACTATTGCTACTGCTATCAAAACTATCATATTACCGTGCTACTGATCACTCTGCTGCAGATATTTAATCTCCAGGTGTGGTTGAATTAACAACTCAACTGCTAATACCCTCGAAAACTGTTGCGATCCCCTATACTTGTGGGTTATCAAGACCTTTTTCTGGCGCCGTTGCCGGGGAGCATAGCAATATTTGTTGAGTCACTTGGGATTTATATCAATTTATCACTATGAAGAATCTGAAGGATCAAAAGACTAAGATTTTTCCCTCTTCTACGAGGGGAGGTAAGGAACTGCCATCTAGCTCTGCACTTGATTCACCTTCTGT
Organism: Elymus sibiricus; assembly: GCA_039707655.1. NCBI lineage: Eukaryota > Viridiplantae > Streptophyta > Magnoliopsida > Poales > Poaceae > Elymus > Elymus sibiricus. The sequence goes on along the minus strand of CM077667.1, from coordinate 382,839,998 downwards.
TATGAGTAAGTTTGCAACACCACCACATGCTAGTAATCCTGATATGTCGCAAGTTATTGATGATGTTACTTCTGCTATGAATGATGATTATGATGATGCTAGTACCATGCTTGATGATAATGTGCCGCTAGGAGAATTTCTTGATGAACAAATTGCTAGAGCTAAAGAAAATGAGATTGCTGAAACTGATGAAGCTTATGAAACTGATTATGATTATGAAACTCCTATTAGTCCTAGCTCTCCTAAGTTTCAAATGCCTAAGATACCTGAAGGTTATGTTATGGACGAGGAGATAACTAGAGAAATTCTTTCTTGTAAGGATAGAGACGATCTTAAGAAACTGCTATGCAAGTATAAGGAAAAAACTTTGAATGCTAGAATGAAATGTGATCCTAAGTTTGCTACTTCACCTATCTGTGTTACCGATAAGGATTATGAGTTCTCTATCGACCCAGAGTTAATTACTTTGGTTGAATCTGATCCTTTCCATGGCTATGAAACTGAAACTGTAGTGGCACACCTTACTAAGTTGAATGATATAGCCACCCTCTTTGCTCATGATGAGAAGATTCGCTACTATTACATCCTTAAGTTGTTTCCGTTCTCATTATAGGGTGATGCTAAGACAGGGTACAATACTCTTGCTCCTGGTTGTGTGCGTAGTCCCCAGGATATGAATTACCACTTCTCTGAAAAATATTTTCCTGCTCATAAGAAACAAGCTGCCTTACAGGAAATATTTAACTTTGTGCAAATTGAAGAAGAGAGTCTCCCACAAGCTTGGGGGAGGCTTCTCCAGTTGCTTAATGGTTTGCCTGATCATCCTCTCAAGAAAAATGAAATACTTGATATCTTTTATAATGGACTAACCGATACTTCTATGGATTTCCTAGATAGTTTTGTTGGTTGTGTTTTCAGGGAACGAACTGTTGAACAAGCTGAGGAATTATTGAATAACATATTGAAAAATTATGATGATTGGATTCTTCCTGAACCACCGCCTAAACCTACTCCGAAGAAGAGGGGTATCTTATTTCTCAGTCCTAAAGATATGCAAGAGGCAAAGAAATCTATGAAGGAAAAAGGTATTAAAGCTGAGGATGTTAAGAATTTGCCACCTATTGAAGAAATACATGGCCTTGACACACCACCACCTCCATAGGTGGTAGAGGTAAATTCTTTATTAAAGTTTAATGAAAGTGACATCCCTCACAATAAACCTCCTAGTCAATGCTTATATGAGTTTGATAACTATATTATGAAGCAAGATCATTTCAATGCTCATGTTCTGAAACAATTGAAATACAATTGTGATATGATTGCTCGCTTGAGTGACTTGCTATTTAGAATCAGTAATGATGTTAGAGGTGTAGGAAAGCATGCCTCCATGGTTCAAACTCAGTCAGAACAAGTTGCTAAGTCTCAAAAAGAATTGCTTGATGAAATGAATAATAATATGCATGATTTTGCTGCTAGAGTAGTAACTAGAGGAGGTAGAATGACCCAAGAACCACTCTATCCTGAGGGTCATCCTAAAAGAATTGAGCAAGACTCTCAGAGAATTAATCCTGATGCACCTAGTCCTTCTAAGAAAAAAAAACAAAAAAGAAAAATGATAGGAATTTGCATACCTCTAGTGAACATGAGACACAAAAACCTCTTGATAATAATGACGTCTCTATTTCCGATGCTGAAACTCAGTCTTGTAGTGAACATCAACCTAGCGATAATGAAAATGATAATGATGATGTTCATGATGATGCTCAACCTAGTAATGATAGAGAACCAGATAATGATGTTGAAATAGAGCCTGCCCCTGATCTTGATAACCCACAACCTAAAAATAAACGTTATGATAAGAAAGACTTTGTGGCTAGGAAACATGGTAAAGAAAGAGAGCCATGGGTTCAGAAACCCATGCCATTCCCACCTAAGCCATCTAAGAAAAAGGATGATGAAGAATTTGAGCGCTTTGCTAAAATGATTAGGCCAGTCTTTTTGCGTACCCGTTTGACTGATATTTTGAAAATGGCCCCTTATGCAAAGTATATGAAAGAAATCATCACCAATAAAAGAAAAATACCTGAAGCTGAAATCTCCACCATGCTTGCTAATTATTCTTTTAAGGATGGAGTACCTAGAAATCTTGGAGATCCTGGAATACCAACTATACCTTGCTCCATCAAAAGAAACTATGTTAACACTGCTTTGTGTGAGTTGGTAACCGGTGTTAGTGTTATGCCTTTCTCCTTATATAAAAGACTTGATTTGAATAAACTCACACCTACTGAGATATCGTTGCAAATGGCTGACAAATCAACAGCCATACCTATTGGTATTTGTGAGGATGTGCCCGTTGTTGTTGCAAATGTTACTATCTTAACGAACTTTGTTATTCTTGAGATGCCCGAGGACGACAACATGTCGATTATCCTTGGTAGACGCTTTTTGAATACTGCAGGGGCTGTTATTGATTGCAATAAAAGCAAAGTCACTTTTCATATTAATGGTAATGAGCACACGGTGTACTTTCCGAAGAAACAATTTCAAGTGAATGGTATAAATGTTATTGAAGAATCTCCGACCATCACTATTGGAAGTTTTCAATTACCTTTACCTACTACCAAAAAGAAATATGATATACTTATTGTAGGGGATATGCACATCCCCATTGAGGTAACTTAGTGTTTTATGAAAGTTCTTCGGTTTCATGCTAATCGAAAGTGGTTGTTAATAAGACTTGATCAACCTTATTAATGAATCATTTTTGAGAGGTATGACGTCGATGAATCTTGTAAGCACAACTCTCTGCTCCCACATTTTATTTTCTGTTTTAGTTAGTCAAATAAAATAAAATGCCATGTTTATCCTGTTTTCTGTTTTCTCCGTGCAATAAAAAATGACCCAAAAATAAAAATTCTCAGAATGCCCTGAAAATTTAACACGTTTTTTTTCCGAATATTTATGAATTTTTGGTACAAATAACACGTGAGGGGGGTGCACCTGGTGCCCACAAGATACCAGGGCGCGCCCTGGTGGGTTGTGGCCCCCACGTGGGCCCCCTCACTTATCTCTTTAGCCCACATCATCACCTACCTCCAGCAAAAAATCACCACAGCCACCATTTTCGTGTTCTTGCTCTCAAACCCGCGGATTTTGATCTCTTTGCTTGAAGCTCTGTTTCTGAAACTGTTTGGAGGGATTGCTACTTGGTATGTGACTCCTCCATTGCTCCAATTAGTTTTTGTTTTAGTGGGTTATTTTTAGAGTAATTAGCTACTCTTGGTGCTGCTGTAGATGAGCTTGCATGTTGAATTCTTAGAGTTCTAAGTAGTTTGAATGCTCAATATGGCCTCTACGCATGGTTAGGAGTAGTTGCTAACAATCTTACAAAGTTTTGTTGACAAAATTTTTGTGGACTAAATTTTTTTAGAATTTTTATAGGAATAAAAATGCAATTCTTTAGGAGTTCTTCGAGGAGGAGATTCTAGGGAGCCTCGTCAAGTGGAAGCTCAGTTTGACAGTCTTATGTTGAACCAAGCGAAAGCTCGATGCGAGATGCCGCTACCAAATCATGCTTGTGGCCTTGCGACGAGTTCATGGAAGGTGTAGGTATTAAGGAGGAATTTTATCAATTTATCCACAACTCAGGGCTTGCTTCCTTCATCGCAGATAAGTGCCCCCAACACCTCGAACTCACGAAAACCTTCACAAAGAAATTTAAATATTTTCCTCGTGAGTCTAGAGTTTCATTCAACCTGTACGATCATTCCTTTACCATGCCATTAGAAATGTTTATGCATGCAAACTTCCATATGAGGGTTCCTTCGATGAACCAACAAAATCCGAGTACGAATCATTTTTAGTAAATCTTTGCTTTGGCGAAGATAGAGGGGTTACACAAGGGAGAATTAATAGCTTCCATTTTGCGCTCTTTAATGGTAAATGTATTGTAGGCAAACAAGATTGTAGCACACTATGTGCTCATGATTTGAGTCTCTTACAAACTGCCATAAATGGGAATAAGGATTATAATCTTGGTGCAATTGTTGCACGGAGGTTGCAGCTTAATGCTGCTAGCGGTAATTTTTATGGAGGAATTTATGCCTCCCGTGTAGCTGAGAGATTAAATGTTTCACCTTGGCCTAATGACCCCATCCTACCCACTCAGTATTTAGACTTTGATGCCATGAAGCGTCATAAGTTCCTTACGGGTATGGCCACTAACTACACCTATAACTTGAGATTCAATAAAAAACCTGTTGTGCCTGTTGTTTTGCCTGCTCCTGCTCTCTTTGATTTTCACACTAGGGGAAGATATTATGTTCTTGAGAGCGAAGCTTATGAGTACAACGCGGAGGTTGAAGCTGCCAGGAGGGCCGCGGAGTCTGCTCTGAGGTTCTTGATGAGCCATCGCCCAGATTATTATTCATACGGATGGTGATTACCAAGCTAGGCCAAAAGCCTAAGCTTGGGGGAGTACGTATTTTCACCAACATTACATTCATATTCGCACATTTCATTCCAGTTGTCGTTGTTCATACTTTTCCATTGTAATATCCATGCTAGATTTGTTTTCTCGCTTTCTTCTTGTGTGTTTGAAATTTTTTGAGAAAACCCAAAAAAAAATCTCGCTTCTTCTTTTACTTGTTGGGAGCTTTCCCGTGTAAATAGTTTTTCTCGTTTTTGTTTTTCTTCCTTAATCTGCTTTCTTCAAGAAAAAACCAAAAACTCCAAAAATATTTCAGTGTGTTTCTCTGAATTTCTTTTCTTTTTATTCGAGTCATACCTAGGAGAAGACCACGATGAAATTGTTGAGCGGTTCTCATCTGCATTATCGCCTATCTAACAAAGAACCCATGTTACATTGTGTTCTCCTCTTGAATAAAATGTTTGCAGATTCCAGCTTAGTCCACGGCATTCTTGCACAATTATTATTTTCTTATCATTCAGTCGTGCAAGTGAAAGGCAATAATGACGACATTTGATGAATTGACTGTGGCAGAGAAAAGCGGGTGTGAACTCAACTTGTTTTTGTAAATATGTTTAACCTAGTATCCCTTGATTCAGCTCATTATGATCAAACATGTTTGCAATGAACATTAGAGATTATAGTTGTTCATGCCATACTTAAGTAGCTAGGAGTGGATAATGATTTATCTTGGGTGTCAACATGCATTAAAATGGTTGTGATGCGGTATGATGATATGGTATCCTCCTCTGAATGTTTCAAATGGCTTGACTTGGCACATGTTCACGCATGTAGTTGAATCAAAACCAACATAGCCTTCATGATATTTATGTTCATGGTTTCCATATCCTACTCACGCTAGTATTCAATGTTGATTATATGTAATGCATGTTCATGACCGTCTTCGCTCTCTAGCTGGCCGCTTCTCAATCTAACTGCTAGCCTTCACCTGTACTAAGAGGGAATACTGCTTGTGCATCAAAACCCCTAAACCAAGTTATGCCAGATGAGTCCACTATATCTGCCTATATGCGGTATTACCCTGCCGTTCCAAAGTAAATTTGCATGTGCCACCTCAAAATTCAAATGAACATCTGTTTTGTGTGCCTGGACCGCTCATGGAGCGACAGGGGGCGGTCAATATCTTCCATGCTAAGCGGGTTATTCTCATGATGAGTGTTTATTCACTTGTCCTTACACGAGAGGGGCGGTAATAGGGATTCCCAGTCCCGAAATCAAAAATCAAAAATAATTAAACAAAACTCCCCCAGGAATGTTGTTGGTTTGTACGGTACCCATGGATGCGGCTCGCCGTGGAGTGTGATTGTTGGTGGAGGGGGAGTAAACCTTTACTTTTACCGCTTGGAAATCGCCGCTAATTTGTTTAGCATGGAAGATATTGATAACTCTTGGTCGTGACGTTGACAGGAAGGGTGTACCTCCCAAAATTATATCTATCTCTGTTTTAAACTTTGAGCTCTGGCACCGCTGAAAATCCATGCTTCCCTCTGCGAAGGGACTATCTATTTACTTTTATGTTGAGTCATCACCTTCTCATTTATGTTTTGCGGTCTCAGAAAGGGCTAGCGAGATACCACTATTGTCATATTGTATCACGATTGTTTTGACAAAATGTTGGCACTTGAGATATCTTATTATTGCTCACTAGTTGCTTATGTTATTGATATGAGTAAATATAATTCCTAAGAGTTATAGTTGACATGGTTAGTCATAATCCTTGCTGAAAACCTGGGTACTACTTAAGCATATATATGTAAACAAGAACAAAAGAGTTCATAAAAGTTTTTCTTTATCACTTTCAGTTTATCAACTGAATTGCTTGAGGACAAGCAAAGGTTTAAGCTTGGGGGAGTTGATACGTCTCCAATGTATCTACTTTTCCTCACCCTTTTGCCCTTGTTTTGGACTCTAATTTGCATGATTTGAATGGAACTAACCTGGACTGACGCTGTTTTCAGCAGAATTACCATGGTGTTGTTTTTGTGCAGAAATAAAAGTTCTCGGAATGGAACGAAACTTTTGGGAGATTTATTTTGGAAAATATAAAAAATACTGGAGCCAAAAATCACCGGAGAGGGGGCCCAGGGTTTGCATCACCCACCAGGGCGCGCCAGCCCCCTCCCGGCGCGCCCTGGTGGGTTGTGCCCACCTCGTGGCCCCACTTGCCCTATCTCCACCACTATAAATTCCTAAATTCGGAGAAAAAAAATCAGAGAGAAAGAATTATCGCGTTTTACGATATAGAGCCGCCGCCACCTCCTGTTCTTCATCGGGAGGCTAGATCTGGAGCCCGTTTGGGGCTCCTGAGAGGGGAATCTTCGGTCTTCGTCATCACCAACCTTTCTCCATCGCCAATTCCATGATGCTCCCCACCGGGAGTGACTAATTCCTTCGTAGGCTTGCTGGTCGGTGAGGAGTTGGATGAGATTCATCATGTAATCGAGTTAGTTTTGTTAGGGCTTGATCACTAGTATCAATTATGTTCTGAGATTGATGTTGCTATGACTTTGCTATGCCTAATGCTTGTCACTAGGGCCCGAGTGCCATGATTTCAGATCTGAACCGTTTATGTTGTCATCTCTATATCCATGTTCTTGATACGATCTTGCCTAGTCATATGCACCTATTATGTGTTATGATCCGTCAACCCCATAGTGACAATATTTGGGATACTTCGCGGTGATGACCGTAGTTTGAGGAGTTCATCTATTCACCATGTGTTAATGCTTTGTTCCGGTTCTCTATTAAAAGGAGGCCTTAATATCCCTTTGTTTCCTTATGGACCCCGCTGCCACGGGAGGGTAGGACGAAAGATGTCATGCAAGTTCTTTTCCATAAGCATGTATGACTATTTACGGAATACATGCCTACATTACATTGATGAACTGAGCTAGTTCTGTATCGCCCTAGGTTATGACTGTTACATGATGAATATCATCCAACGAGTTACCGATACAGTGCCTACGACCTTTCCACTTATTGTTCTTGCTAAGTTACTACTGATGTTGCTGCTGTTCCAACTGCTACAAAACTATTGCTACTACTGTTACCGCTACTGTTACTATTGCTACTGCTATCAAAACTATCATATTACCGCGCTACTGATCACTCTGCTACAGATATTTAATCTCCAGGTGTGGTTGAATTGACAACTCAACTGCTAATACTCTCAAGTATTCTTTGGCTCCCCTTGTGTCGAATCTATAAATTTGGGTTGAATACTCTACCCTCGAAAACTGTTGCGATCCCCTATACTTGTGGGTTATCAGTTAGCACTAATAATAACAAGATATATCTTTTTCTCATCAAGATAAGCATACTTCAAAGTATTAGGCAATTGCTTTAATTCAAACACAGGATCACCTTTAGGTGGATGAGGACCTCCAAGAGTTTCAATAGGCAGATTGTGTTTGAGGAGAGGTTGTTATTCAAAGAATTTTTTATCTATTTCATTTCTTTCACGCAAGTGCATATCATTTTGATGGTCAAGCAAATATTGTTCTAGTGGATCAGTAGGAGGTACGGCAATAGAGTAAGACCAATTATTTCATCCTTACTAGATAGCCCTCTATCACGAGGTTGTCTACTAAACTTGGAAAAATTAAACTCATGAGACACATCACCAAAACTGACACTGACAGTTTGTTTTTCACAATCTATCTTAGCATTGACGGTGTTCAAGAAAGGTCTACCAAAGATAATGGGACAAAAGTCATCTTGTGGGGAACCAAGAACTAGAAAATCAGTAGGGTATTTTAATTTCCCACACAAGACTTCAACATCTCTAACAATCCCAAGTGGTGTGATGGTGTCTCTATTAGCAAGTTTGATAGTAACATTAGTATCTTCTATTTCAGCAGGTGCTATTTCATTCATAATTTCTTGGTATAAGGTAAAAGTAATAGCACTACTAGCACCAAAGTCACATAAACCATGATAGCAATGATCTCCTATTTTGACTGAGACAACAGGCATGCCCACTAGAGGTCTATGTTTATCTTTTTCATCAGGTTTGGCTATTCTAGCAGCTTCATAACAGAAGTAGATAACATGCCCATCAATATTTTCTACCAAGAGATCTTTAACCATAGCAACACTAGGTTCTACTTTAATTTGCTCAGGGGGCTTAGGTGCTCTAATATTACTCTTGTGAACCACAGTTGATACCTTCGCATGTTCCTTTATCCTAATGGGGAAAGGTGATTTTTCAATATAAGCGGTAGGCACAACTGGATCAACATTGTAAATGATGGTTTCATGTTTAGCTATGACCGGTTCTTTAATTTCTTCTTTAATAGGGGGATGATATTTAAACCACTTCTCTTTAAGGAGATCAACATGAGTAGCAAATGATTCACAAAAACAGGCTACTATCTCAGAGTCAAGTCCATATTTAGTGCTAAACTTGTGAAAAGCATCGGTGTTCATAAAAGATTTAACACAATCAAACTTAAGCTTTATACCTGACTCATTACCTTCATCGAGTTCCCAATCTTCAGAGTTGCGTTTAATTCTTTCTAAGAGATCCCACTTGAATTCAATAGTCTTCTTCATAAAAGAACCAGGACAAGAAGTATCGAGCATGGATTGATCATTATGAGAAAGCCGAGCATAAAAATTCTGAATAATAACTTATCTCGGGATATCATGATTGGGGCATGAATATAACTGTCGGGACCCCGATCCTAAGTCATATGAGTCCAACTTGTAACATATCAGATCACTTTGCGGCCTCACGCACGGTAATCCCCACGGCTGCCACCTTACCTTGGCCGGGATCATTTGCGTATTTTGGCTCACGTATAAGATTATGTCGCTAGCAATCATACGCCAAAGAACCCGGGTCGACATGACTAGTCATAGAACCCAAGTGGCACATCCGTACATGAACAGGCATACGTAACCCAACAATGCAGGTGTCGGTCATCAGCGTGTGTAGACGAGTCATAGCAAGCTACATGCACTCCATTACACCGTGAGACATTTCTGTCATCAAGTGCGTGTAGACGAGTCATAGCAGGCTACATGGACTCCATTACACTGCGAGACATTTCCCCGTAGGGACAGACACATCAGCAAAGAAGGATACAAGCCGGTCAATCAATGTGTCCGGAGCAGTAGCAAGCTACCATGGCTCGGTGGAAGCACAAAGAGGCATTTTCCCGTAAAGAGGGCTACTAAAGGCACACAACTAGGTGTCGAATCCCACACATACCAATGCATTTTAAACATACACGCAATATGCACGATATGCGTAGATACAACATGGCATCACAACATAACTCTATGACTCAAGTTTCATTAATGACTCATAAGAGCCAACATAATGTGATATTACACATAGGGGTCACATGACCCAACACTCAAGTCATACGAGCATCAAGCGGAAGCAAAACATGTCTGGGTATAGACATCTACTAAGGTGGCTCGAGGAGCCTGAAAAGCTACAATGACCCTACCAAAGGAACCAGACCTCTGTCTGGGATTCCCAAGCTAATCCGGTCAACATCGAACTTCACGTCGTAAGAATCACTAACGAGACTGATGTCTCCTTTGCAAAAACATAAATTAAGCAACCGTGAGTACAAAGGTACTCAGCAAGACTTACATCAGAACTATCTACATATGCATCAATATCAATGAAGGGGGTTGTGGAGTTTATTGCAGCAAGCCAGCTTTGACTCTTGGCTAACATGTACTACGACTGCAAGTACTTTCTTTGAGGTGGGATAGCGCACATGAGTCCACATATTCACCAACTCAATACACCACTATGGATCCACTCCCATCTTCCTACGAGAAGGCCATCCATAGCACACACACTTATCTTGTGCATTTTAGAATATCCATTTAAGTTGCTCTGAACCACATAAGTTTTCCAAGTAGTCCATATCCGAGGATGCGGCTATTCGAACAGATTCATAACCCTACAGGGGTGCACTTCTTCACACATGCTCTCGCCACTTATAGCCATGTGCACGTAAAAAGGCACCTCGGCAACCTTCAAGCGGAAGCCCAGCGAGGGAGTCGGCCACGACCGTCAATCACACAAGACCCTAGTCCAGGTTTATCGCCTATTTGAGACTGAACCCGCACAGAAGTCCGGCCGAAGTTTCCGCCACGGCCTCAAACGATGTGCGCAGGGTTCCCAAGCCCACCATCCGGGTGACCCTTGGTACACCGTGCCACTATGTATCTACCGCATCACAACCCACCCCGTCGGGCAGCGCTATGCACGGCCGCCAACACTTTTCCTACAAACACCAGAAACTAGTTACAACTCCTGGACAGAGATCAAGGCGGTAAATAAGTCGAGAGAGCATGGAGTACCTAATAACCCACAAGTATAGGGGATCACAACAGTTTTCGAGGGTAGAGTATTCAACCCAAATTTATAGATTCGACACAAGGGGAGCCAAAGAATACTTGAGAGTATTAGCAGTTGAGTTGTCAATTCAACCATACCTGGAGATTAAATATCTGCAGCAGAGTGATCAGTAGCACAGTAAGATGATAGTTTTGATAGCAGTAGCAATAGTAACAGTAGCGGTAACAGTAGTAGCAATAGTTTTGTAGCAGTTGGAACAGCAGCAACAACAGTAGTAACTCAGCAAGAACAATAAGTGAAAGGTCGTAGGCACTAGATAGGTAACTTGTTGGATGACATTCATCATGTAACAGTCATAACCTAGGGCGATACAGAACTAGCTCCAGTTCATCAATGTAATGTAGGCATGTATTCCGTAAATAGTCATACATGCTTATGGAAAAGAACTTGCATGACATCTTTTGTCCTACCCTCCCGTGGCAGCGGGGTCCATAAGGAAACTAAGGGATATTAAGGCCTCCTTTTAATAGAGATCCGGAACAAAGCATTAACACATGAACTCCTCAAACTACGGTCATCACCGCGAAGTATCCCAAATATTGTCACTATGGGGTTGACGGATCATAACACGTAATAGGTGCATATGACTAGGCAAGATCGGATCAAGAACATGGATATAGAGATGATAACATAAACGGTTCAGATCTGAAATCATGGCACTCGGGCCCTAGTGACAAGCATTAGGCATAGCAACGTCATAGCAACATCAATCTCAGAACATAGTGGACACTAGGGATCAAGCCCTAACAAAACTAACTCAATTACATGATGAATCTCATCCAACTCCTCACCGACCAGCAAGCCTACGAAGGAATTACTCACTCCCGGTGGGGAGCATCATGGAATTGGCGATGGAGAAAGCTTGATGATGACGAAGACCGAAGATTCCCCTCTCGGGAGCCCCAAACGGGCTCCAGATCTGGCCTCCCGATGAAGAACAGGAGGTGGCGGCGGCTCCGTATCGTAAAACGCGATAATTCTTTCTCTCTGATTTTTTTCTCCGAATTTAGGAATTTATAGTGGCGGAGATAGGGCAACTGGGGCCATGAGGTCGGCACAACCCACCAGGGCACGCCCAGGGGGCCTAGCGCGCCCTGGTGGGTGATGCTCACCCTGGCCTGCCTCTTCGGTGGATTTTGACTCCAATAATTCTTATTTATTCCAAAATAGTTCTCCAAAAAGTTTCGTTCCATTCCGAGAACTTTTATTTCTGCACAAAAACAACACCATGGTAGTTCTGCTGAAAACAACGTTAGTCCGGGTTAGTTTCATTCAAATCATGCAAATTAGAGTCCAAAACAAGGGCAAAAGGGTGAGGAAAAGTAGATACGTTGGAGACGTATCAACTTCCCCAAGCTTAAACCTTTGCTTGTCCTCAAGAAATTCAGTTGATAAACTGAAAGTGATAAAGAAAAACTTTTATGAACTCTTTTGTTCTTGTTTACATATATATGCTTAAGTAGCACCCAGTTTTTCAGCAAAGATTATGACTAACCATGTCAACAATAACTCTTAGGAATTATATTTACTCATATCAATAACATAAGCAACTAGTGAGCAATAATAAGATATCACAAGCGCCAACATTTTGTCAAAACAATCGTGACACAATATGACAATAGTGGTATCTCGTTAGCCCTTTCTGAGACCGCAAAACATAAATGCAGAGCACCTCCAAAGTTCAAGCAACGACTAAACATTGTAATTCATGGTAGAAAAGATCCAGTCATGCTGCACCCAACATCAACTATACACAATGCATGAGGATGACAACAATGCTCTCAGGTCTGGCGCTTATTTGAGAAGGTGACGACTCAACTTAAAAGTAAATAGATAGTCCCTTCGCAGAGGGAAGCATGGATTTGCAGCGGTGCCAGAGCTCAAAGTTTAAAACAGAGATAGATATAATTTTGGGAGGTACACCCTTCCTGTCAACGTCACGACCAAGAGTTATCAATATCTTCCATGCTAAACAAATTAGCGGCGGTTCCCAAGCGGCAAAAGTAAAGGTTTACTCCCCCTCCACCAACAATCACATTCCACGGCGAGCCGCATCCACGGGTACCGTCCAAACCAACAACATTCCTGGGGGAGTTTTGTTTAATTATTTTTGATTTTTGATTTCGGGACTGGGAATCCCTATTACCGCCCCTCTCGTGTAAGGACGAGTGAATAAACACTCATCATGAGAATAACCCGCTTAGCATGGAAGATACTGACCGCTCCCTATCGCTCCATGAGCGGTCCAGGCACACAAAACAGATGTTCATTTGAGATTTTAGAGGTGGCACATGCAAATTTACTTTGGGACGACAGGGTAATACCGCATATAGGTAGGTATGGTTGACTCATTTGGCATAACTTGGTTTAAAGGTTTTGATGCACAAGCAGTATTCCCGCTTAGTACAGGCGAAGGCGAGCAGTTAGATTGAGAAGCGGCCAGCTAGAGAGCAAAGACGGTCATGAACATGCATTACATATAATCAACATTGAATACTAGCATGAGTAGGATATGGACACCATGAACATAAATATCATGAAGGCTATGTTGGTTTTGATTCAACTACATGCGTGAACATGTGCCAAGTCAAGCCACTTGAAACATTCAGAGGAGGATACCATATCATCATACCGCATCACAACCATTTTAATGCATGTTGACACCCAAGATAAATCATTATCCACTCCTAGCTACTTAAGCATGGCATGAACAACTATAATCTCTAATAGTCATTGCAAACATGTTTGATCATAATGAGCTGAATCAAGGGATACTAGGTTAAACATATTTACAAAAACAAAAACGAGTTGAGTTCATACCCGCTTTTCTCTGCCACAGTCAATTCATCAAATGTCATCATTATTGCCTTTCACTTGCACGACCGAATGATAAGAAAATAATAATAGTGTAAGAATGCCGTGGACTAAGCTGGAATCTGCAAACATTTTATTCAAGAGGAGAAGACAAGGTAATACGGGTTCTTTGTTAGATAGACGATAATGCAGATGAGAACCACTCAACAATTTCATCATGGTCTTCTCCTAGGTATGACTCGAGTAAAAAGAAAAGAATTTCAGAGAAACACACTGAAATATTTTTGGAGTTTTTTTTAAAGAAAGCAAATTAAAGAAGAAAAACAAAAACGATAAAAACTATTTACATGAGATAGCTCCCAACAAACAAAAGAAGAAGCGAGAAATCTTTTTGGGTTTTCTTTTGATGCAACAATTAAACTAAGCTAGAAAGAAAAACTAAAAAGGAGTAGGAAATGTTTTTGGGTTTTCTCAAAGTTTTTCAAACACACAAGAAGAAAGTGAGAAAACAAATCTAGCATGGATATTACAATGGAAAAGTATGAACACCGACAACTGGAATGAAATGTGCGAACATGAATGTAATGTCGGTGGAAATACGTACTCCCCCAAGCTTAGGCTTTTGGCCTAGCTTGGTAATCACAATCCGTAGTAGCCGTCCGGTCCCAAGTCGTAGTGAGGCGGAGGAGGCACCTGAGCATCCCACCCCTGGGGCTCCTCCTCAGTAGCTGCTAGGTTGTTCCGGTAAGCTACACTGTCATCTGGCATAATCCTGTATCCATTCCTGGCAATAGGATCAAACAAAGCAGGTGCAGGCAACGGGATAATATCACGTGTTTCCTTGCTAAATACTAAGTTATAATGAATATCACGTGGAGAGTCAGTTACATCAAGAAATTGGTGATCCTGCAGTGACTTACGATCAAGGTAAACTCGAGATAAGAGATAATCATGTGGGCGAAATGGGATTCTAAAGTGATTCGCTAAACGAGTAGCATAAATGCCACCATGTATCTTTCCCTTAGTTTTGTTGAGATGTAAGCACCGAGTAATAATAGCCCCCATACTAAAGGTGTGATCATCGTAAAGTGCACGACGTAAAATAGCAAGGTCAGGAGCACTAAGTGCGCCAACCTTCTCCCTAGTGGTTAAACACTTAGTGATGACTAAGGCGAAATAATGTACTGAGGGAAACTGCAAGCTAGTAGCAGTGGTGCTCGACACGCCTCTATCCTCACCCACGGTTAATGCGAGCAGAAAATCCTCAAGCTCGGACGGCCTAGGTTCTCTCAGGTCCCCATCAGAAGGGATCAAGCATATGTTACAGAAGTCAGTTAGCGACAATGTGTAAGGTTCAGCATAAAGATTGAACTGCACTTCAGGAGGGTTGTTTCTCCCTAGATAAGTAAAACTTTGCATGAAGGAATTTGTAAGGGTGTGATATTGCTTACACTTATCTGCGAGGAACTCGGTTAACCCAGCGTTTGCAACAAGTTGAGAGAACTCTTGATGGATCACGGCCTCCTCCATGAAGGCGTCATGCGGCCATTCACACGGCCGCACCTCAACCTTTCTTGGAGTGTGGAGGTCATTGTCCGATGATTCCCCAATGACTCCCTTAGCATTTTTCTTAGAGGAGAACTTCCTAAAGATTTGCATTTTATTCCTATAAAAATTCTGAAAATTTCTAGTCCGCAAAAATTTGTCAACAAAACTTTGTAAGATTGTTAGCAACAACTCCCCATAGAGGCCATATTGAGCATTCAAACTACTTAGAACTCTAAGAATTCAACATGCAAGCTCATCTACAGAAGCACCAAGAGTAGCTAATCACTCTAAAAATAACCCACTAAAACAAAAACTAATTGGAGCAATGGAGGAGTCACATACCAAGTAGCAATCCCTCCAAACAGTTTCAGAAACGGAGCTTCGAGTAAAGAGATCGAAATCCACGGGTTTGAGAGCAAGAACACGAAAATGGTGGCTATGGTGATTTTTTGCTGGAGGTAGGTGATGATGTGGGCTAAAGAGATAAGTGAGGGGGGCCACGTGGGGGCCACAACCCACCAGGGCGTGCCTGGGGGTGCTGGCGCGCCCTGGTGTCTTGTGGGCACCAAGTGCAGCCCCCTCTGGTATTATTTGCACCAAAAATTCATAAATATTTGGAAAAAAAATCGTGTGAAATTTTCAGGGCATTCTGAGAATTTTTATTTTTGGGTCATTTTTTATTGCACGGAGAAAACAGAAAACAGGATAATCATGGCATTTTATTTTATTTGACTAACTAAAACAGAAAATAAAAGATGGGGGCAGAGAGTTGTGCTTACTAGATTCATCGACGTCATACCTCTCAAAAATGATTCATTAATAAGGTTGATCAAGTCTTATTAACAACCACTTCCGATTAGCATGAAACCGAAGAACTTTCATAAAAACACTAAGTTACCTCAATGGGAATGTGCATATCCCCAACAATAAGTATATCATATTTCTTTTTGGCAGTAGGTAGAGGTAATTGTAAACTTCCAATAGTGATGGTCGGAGATTCTTCAATAACATTTATACCATTCACTTGAAATTGTTTCTTCGGAAAGTGCACCGTGTGCTCATTACCATTGATATGAAAAGTGACTTTCCTTTTATTGCAATCAATAACAGCCCCTGCAGTATTCAAAAAGGGTCTACCAAGGATAATCGACATGTTGTCGTCCTCGGGCATCTCAAGAATAACAAAGTCCGTTAAGATAGTAACATTTGCAACAACAACGGGCACATCCTCACAAATACCGATAGGTATGGCTATTGATTTGTCAGCCATTTGGAATGATATCTCAGTAGGTGTGAGTTTATTCAAATCAAGTCTTTTATATAAGGAGAAAGGCATAACACTAACACCGGCTCCCAAATCACACAAAGCAGTTTTAACATAGTTTCTTTTGATGGAGCAAGGTATAGTTGGTATTCCTAGATCTCCAAGTTTTTTAGGCACTCCATCCTTAAAAGAATAATTAGCAAGCATGGTGGAGATTTCAGCTTCAGGTATTTTTCTTTTATTTGTGATGATGTCTTTCATATACTTTGCATAAGGGGCCATCTTCAAAATATCAGTTAAACACTTAAACGGGTACGCAAAAGACTGGCCTAATCATTTCAGCAAAGCGCTCAAATGCTTCATCATCCTTTTTCTTAGATGCCTTAGGTGGAAATGGCATGGGTTTCTGAACCCATGGCTCTCTTTCTTTACCATGTTTCCTAGCCACAAAATCTCTCTTATCATACCGTTTATTTTTAGGTTGTGGGTTATCAAGATCAAGAGCAGGCTCTATTTCAACATCATTATCTGGTTCTCTATCATTACTAGGTTGAGCATCATCATGAACACTATCATTATCATTATCATTATCACTAGGTTGGTGTTCACTACCAGACTGAGTTTCAACATCGGAAATAGAGACATGATTATTATCAGGAGGTTTTTGTGTCTCAGGTTCACTAGAGGTATGCAAAGTCCTATCATTTTTCTTTTTCTTTTTCTTCTTAGAAGGACTAGGTGCATCAGGATTAATTCTCTTAGAGTCTTGTTCAATTCTTTTAGGATGACCCTCAGGATTAAGTGGTTATTGGGTCATTCTACCTCCTCTAGTTACTACTCTAGCAGCAAAGTCATGCATATTATTATTCATTTCATCAAGCAATTCTTTTTGAGACTTAGCTACTTGTTCTAGTTGGGTTTGAACCATAGAGGCATGCTTTCCTACACCTCTAACATCATTACTAATTCTAAATAGCAAGTCACTCAAGCAAGCAATCATATCACAGTTGTATTTCAATTGTTTCAGAACATGAGCATTGAAATGATCTTGCTTCATAATATAGTTATTAAACTCATATAAGCATTGACTAGGAGGTTTATTGTGAGGAATGTCACTTTCATTAAAATTTAATAAAGAATTTACCTCTACCACCTCTGGAGGTGGTGATGTGTCAAGGCCATGTATTTCTTCAATAGGTGGCAAATTCTTAACATCCTCAGCTTTAATACCTTTTTCCTTCATAGATTTCTTTGCCTCTTGCATATCTTCAGGACTGAGAAATAAGATACCCCTCTTCTTCAGAGTAGGTTTAGGCAGTGGTTCAGGAAGAGTCCAATCATCATAATTCTTCAATATGTTATTCAATATCTCCTCAGCTTGTTCAACAGTTCATTCCCTGAAAACACAACCAACACAACTATCTAGGAAATCCCTAGAAGTATCGATTAGTCCATTATAAAAGATATCAAGTATTTCATTTTTCTTGAGAGGATGATCAGCAAAGCATTAAGCAACTGGAGAAGCCTCCCCCAAGCTTGTGGGAGACTCTCTTCTTCAATTTGCATAAAGTTAAATATTTCCTATAAGGCAGCTTGTTTCTTATGAGTAGGAAAATATTTTTCAGAGAAGTGGTAAATCATATCCTGGGGACTACGCACACAACCAGGAGCAAGAGTATTGTACCATGTCTTAGCATCACCCTTTAATGAGAACGGAAATAACTTAAGGATGTAATAGTAGCGAATCTTCTCATCATGAGCAAATAGGGTGGCTATATTATTCAGCTTAGTAAGGTGTGCCACTATAGTTTCAGTTTCATAGCCATGAAAAGGATCAGATTCAACCAAAGTAATTAACTCTGGGTCGACAGAGAATTCATAATCCTTATCGGTAACAAAGATAGGTGAAGTAGCAAACTTAGGATCACATTTCATTCTAGGATTCAAAGTCTTTTCCTTATACTTGCATAGCAGTTTCTTAAGATCGTCTATATCCTTGCAAGAAAGAATTTCTCTAGTTATCTCCTCGTCCATAACATAACCTTCAGGTATCTTAGGCATTTCAAACTTAGGAGAGCTAGGACTAATAGGACTTTCATAATCATAATCAGTTTCATAAGCTTCATTAGTTTTAGCAATCTCATCAGTTTCAGTAGTTTCATTTTCTTTAGCTCTAGCAATTTGTTCATCAAGAAATTCTCCTAGCGGCACATTATCATCAAGCATGGTACTAGCATCATCAAAAGCATAATTCATAGTAGAGTAGCATCATCAATAACTTGCGACATATCAGGATTACTAGCATGTGGTGGTGTTGCAAGCTTACTCATAACAAAAGGTGAATCAAGTGCAAAGTGTGATGGCAATTCCTTACCTCCCCTCGTAGTAGAGGGAAAAATCTTAGTCTTTTGATCCTTCAGATTCTTCATAGTGATAAATTGATATAAATCCCAAGTGACTCAACAAATATTGCTATGCTCCCCGGCAACGGCGCCAGAAAAAGGTCTTGATAACCCACAAGTATAGGGGATCGCAACAGTTTTTGAGGGTAGAGTATTCAACCCAAATTTATAGATTCGACACAAGGGGAGACAAAGAATACTTGAGAGTATTAGCAGTTGAGTTGTCAATTCAACCATGCCTGGAGATTAAATATCTGCAGCAGAGTGATCAGTAGCATAGTAATATGATAGTTTTGATAGCAGTAGCAATAGTAACAGTAGCGGTAACAGTAGTAGCAATAGTTTTGTAGCAGTTGGAACAACAGCAACAACAGTAGTAACTCAGCAAGAACAATAAGTGAAAGGTCGTAGGCATTGGATAGGTAACTTGTTGGATGATATTCATCATGTAACAGTCATAACCTTGAGCGATACAGAACTAGCTCCAGTTCATCAATGTAATGTAGGCATGTATTCCGTAAATAGTCATACGTGCTTGTGGAAAAGAACTTGCATGACATCTTTTGTCCTACCCTCCCGTGGCAGCGGGGTCCATAAGGAAACTAAGGGATATTAAGGCCTCCTTTTAATAGAGAACCGGAACAAAGCATTAACACATGGTGAATACATGAACTCCTCAAACTACGGTCATCACCGCGAAGTATCCCAAATATTGTCACTATGGGGTTGACGGATCATAACACGTAATAGGTGCATATGACTAGGCAAGATCGGATCAAGAACATGGATATAGAAATGATAACATAAATGGTTCAGATCTAAAATCATGGCACTCGGGCCCTAGTGACAAGCATTAGGCATAGCAAAGTCATAGCAGCATCAATCTCAGAACATAGTGGACACTAGGGATCAATCCCTAACAAAACTAACTCGATTACATGATGAATCTCATCCAACTCCTCACCGACCAGCAAGCCTACGAAGGAATTACTCACTCCCGGTGGGGAGCATCATGGAATTGGCGATGGAGAAAGGATGATGATGACGAAGACCGAAGATTCCCCTCTCCGGAGCCCCAAACGGGCTCCAGATCTGGCCTCCCGATGAAGAACAGGAGGTGGTGGTGGCTCCGTATCGTAAAACAGGATAATTCTTTCTCTCTGATTTTTTTCTCTGAATTTATGAATTTATAGTGGCGGAGATAGGGCAAGTGGGGCCACGAGGTGGGACAACCCACCAGGGCGCGCCCAGGGGGCCTGGCGCGCCCTGGTGGGTGATGCTCACCCTGGCCCCCCTCTTCGGTGGATTTTGACTCCAATAATTCTTATTTATTCCAAAATAATTCTCCAAAAAGTTTCGTTCCATTCCGAGAACTTTTATTTCTGCACAAAAACAACACCATGGTAGTTCTGCTGAAAACAACGTCTGTCCTGGTTAGTTTCATTCAAATCATGCAAAATAGTGTCCAAAACAAGGGCAAAAGGGTGAGGAAAAGTAGATACGTTGGAGACGTATCAGTACCCGGAGCCCAATGTGTGGTAGTATCTTGTCTTGGATAACATACACATAACTCAGTTCTTAAGGACGGTCCCAATGAGACAACCCGCCATGTACTCCTACATGGCCTCTCATCGCTACCTTTACCAAATCGTATTCACACCCTTAGCTCTCACACAGCAGGACAGAACATATCCATTCCGATTCATCACCCAGATGGATCAGACCTGACATGACTCTAAGCATAGCAGGCACAGTAAGCAAGCATGGATGAGTAAGCACAGCAAGGCTCAAGCAGTTGCTACTCATGCTAAGTGGTTTCAACTATTTACTGTGGCAAAGACAGGACATGCAAAGGAATGGGTTCAACTACCGGAACAAGTAACAGTTGAATCGTCATTGTCCTAATGCAATATAAGAGAGCAGGAGCGAGAGAGTGGGTTTATATCAGTATGCTCAAGGGGGGGGGGGTTGCTTGCCTGACAGTTCTGAAGATATTACTTCTCTTCTTTAGTGTCAACGATCACAACGTCGGAACCATCGTCTACCGAGAAGGAACAACACCGACAAAACAAGAAAGGAACACATTCAATGCAATGCAACAAAAATGATGTATGATATGGCATGTTAAGGTACTGAAATCACCTAGTACAAAATGTAGTCATATTAATTGAAGTGGAATTCAAATGGGCATCAAATTCCAAGTCCAAACTATTTACCAAATTTGTCCTAATCATGAAATGTCCTACTTTGTTATGTTAACTTGCTCAAACATGCATGAACATAGCATAAACAGATTCATTGGATTTTTCTGATCATTTTTCTTATATAATTTATTGTCATCTGAGTTACGGTTGAATTTCTATGATTTTTCAAAGTTTATAACATTTTCTGGATTTTCCTGGATTATTTTTAAATCAGAAAATGACTAATTGCGTGAGCTTGACGTCATCATCACATCAACAGGTCAACCGGGCTAGTCCAGATCAAACCTGACGTGTGGGGCCCACACGTCAGTGGCACCGTTATTTAACCGGGGTTAAATTAACCTAATTACTAATTAACAGGCACCGGGGCCCACTGTCAGTGGCACATTAGGATAATTAATGGAATCAATTAAATTAGTGCTAAAACTAATCTTAACCAGAGGCTGGCCCCACCTGTCGGTGACCCAGGGGGTCAAACCCGTGGTCAACCGGGCCTAATACGCCGGCGTTGAGTCGCCGGTGACATCAGACGCGGCGGAGGGGGTCAGAAACCCTCCTCCGGCGACCATATCAATGGCGGTTGGCACCTACGTGCTCCTGACGCTTCCTTGCATCGAATGGTGCAAAGGGGACAAGCTAAAGTGGCCGGGATTCTCGCCGGCGTCGAGCTTGGCGACTGCCGGAGCTCGGGCTCGAGCGGTTCCGAGCAACAGGGCACGGGGCGGCACGCCGTTGGGCTTTACGGCGTCCTTGGGAGGCCCTGAGCACGACTACGTGCTTGGGTTAGTCGGGCGGGGCTTCTAGCATTGGCGAGCTTCGCGGCGGCGACAAAAACTCTCGGGTTCGGCGGTGAGGCTAGCTAGATCGCAGAGTCGACGAGGGGGAGAGAGGGGAAAGACGCGTAAGCGCACGAGGGTTCGTTTGGAGGGCTCTGCGGCTCGGGGAAGGCGTCGGAGGTGATGAACGGGCGCTGGCGATCTCGGTCATCCGTGGTTGAAGAAGTGGTCGACGTCGACGTTCTAGAGCATCTCGGCTTGCTTGGCTCATCCAGGAGGAGGAGGAGGTCTCGGTGGATCTCTTGGACAAGGGGAGAGGGCGAGAGAGACATGGTGGTCACGCGGCGACGGCGGCGAGCTCGGGTGGCTCACGACCATGGCGATGGGAGGACGAGGGAGAAGGCAGGGGCAAGAATGGCGAGGAGGAGAGGATCCAGACGGCATCTGGGGCTCATCCCCGTCGCCTCGCTGTCCTGGGGAGGCAGGCAGGCACCTGCCGGCGTGGAGGCCCCGGGTGCACACCGTGCCCTGCTTCCCCTCTGCCTACTAGCGAGAGGAGGAAGACAGGTATGCCCTTAGTGGGCTGGGCTGCCTAATGGGCCGGCTAGGTAAGCCATCTCTCTCTCTGCTTTTTCTATTTTATTTCTGTTTTCCATTTCTTTAATTTGTTTTGATTTGGTTTCTGATCCAAATCATTTTTATAAAACGTGAAACTTTTTGCGGGACCTTACTGAATTATTTCAGAGGCCCTTACCAGGTTTCAAATTATTTGGAGCAATAAAACTATTTATAGGATTTCTTTGCTCCAATTCAATTATATTATGAGTTAAAACAATAACCCAATATGACATGTAAAAATATTCATCACCTCTGGTTGATGTTTCCCTTTTTCTTCAGAAATGATGAACATTTTAGAAGGACATTTTGGGTTCATTGAAAAAATGATTTTAGGTTGAACCTATTTGAATTAAATTTGGTGCTAGGGTTTAATCATCCCCATTTAAATTTCATTTGAATTTAATCATGATGAAATGAATGACAATGCAACTATCTACAAGCAATTTCTAGGGTTGTGACAACTCACCCCCACTAAACAAGAATCTCGTCCCGAGATTCAGTTGTAGGGTAAGAGGACAGGAGGGGACACAAAACTAACACGACTTCATGATCCAATTGCCCTTCTCGAAGATGTTGATTCATTGCATCATGTTGATCTTGAAATCTTTGCCTCTCGGGACCTTCATCCAACACAACGACAAAAGGAATGGAAAAGTCTACAAGAATCGATCTTCTCAAAGACTGAGCAACTTATGATCAACTCGTAGAATGAGACGTAAGAACATATCATGAGCTGAGACACAAAACCCATCAAGAATGACAGAATGAGGCTGATGACGGAGGTTCAAGGGGTAGGCAACAATTCCACGCTATAGCAGATGGTGGAGAGGTTTCAAAGTAGCGAGGAAATAAGTGCCATAATTCCATAACGGGGCACCTTAGGGGGTGACTCGTAGAGTATTCCCTTAAGTGGCAAAAAGAATTACTTTTGATATAGAGGTCAACGAAACTCTTCATACCAGGTTAAGGCAATTCACAAACAATTGTTTGAAGGAGTTCGAAGAAATGGCATACTCAGCTTGGAAAGGAAACTAGAGTTATAGAGCAACTCGGCAAATGGAAGGCACATTCCAATTGATACCAAGGATATAACCCAGTGTGTGAGCGTGCTCTCAAGAACTTGAGCATTTCCATATTCATCATGGTTTTACCAACATCTATGCCAAGATCTTGGTGACTCATCATACTACCATGATGAATAACGATGGAGGATGCAGATTCAAAGGAGGACAACACCTTCTCAGATTTCACCTTAGCTACGCCAAGGGAACGAAATCTGGATGATCGACCGAGAGACATTTAGCACTCCGCTTCGAATGTTCTCCTTGATGTACTAGCGTAACCCAATTATAGATTATGTTTGGAATCTAGAACATCAAGTGGAGGTTGGATTTCAGGGCTCATGGGGTCCATGAAGAACAACTTCTAGAATAAGTCATACAAAGTCCTCATGGGGAAGTGGCCATGTTGCTGAATGAAGAAACTATAATAATATGTCTGCCAACTAGGTGTGTTGGCCACAACATCCACTTTACCGGGTCATAGAGAGACCAATATTATAATTCTTGGGAAATGTTCCAACCATCATGTCTGCCTGAGATTCAGATTTGGTTGGTGATAGGATGTTTCAGACTCAGCATGTCTGAAAGAGAAAGTTTGCAACACAAATCGACGAGATGGCGTTGCGGAATTCTCGGAAGATGAAATGCGGAAGCCAACTCCAAAACATGAGCTGGACTGCAAGACCCACATGAACACAGTGTCCAAGACAATGGTGACCACATGGAAGTCTTACAACAAAACACCACCGGGTTCTGGTTGAGAACCATCATTGGAGGTAACGAAGTCCTTGCATAAGTCTTGCTCTTAAGAAGGAGCTTCTTTTCCTTGAACAAATCAATCAGTGGCTTAGCGTGCTAGGAGATACGTATGGAATGGAGGCGGCCCACCTATCAAACCATAGCATACTTCGCACATGCATGATTGACTTGGGATGATTCCAGAGGAAGCAAAACAAACTTTTCTTGAATTCACGGCGGCAACTTACACCAAATGCACGTGAACTTTGAGTAGGTCACTTCTTACACCAAACATATACTTCATGTACGAAACACGAAGATATTGCCTACAAAGTTTCCAACACTAGCTTTATGTTCATCATGAATCATGGAGAGGATAAAAAATGTTGTCGATGGGTTCAACAACAGTTCATCGAAACATCCATATAGATGGAAGCCCATAACTATGTGAACAAAGTGATAGCATTGTTCATACCAAAAGATATAACGGTGTATGCTCGAGGATACATCCACGAGTAAAACAACATTATGAAGATCTTTGGTTCTGATTTTGATTTGACGATAGCCCACACTCAAATCAAAGATTGGATAAGACGATAGATGCAACAATTGATCACAAGGATCAATCGATGAAGATATCACCTTTCTTCAACACACACAACCACAAAACAATATATCCCCTTGGAATGAACTAAGTCAGGCGAAGCATTTATCTTCCAACTCTCCAAGTTGTTGTTTAGCTTAACCAACTAGCTCAGGGCTATCTAACACAGAGTCTTGGAGAAGGGGTGGTTTATAGAAAAACCAACTTGATCACGAACTCAACATAACAGTCAGGAGATAACCTGGTGATACTTCCGAGAAGATATTTAGAAAATCACGATTCACCGATATGTTATTGAGCTCGAGAACAATCTCGCTTTTCAAGGCAAGACGATATGATCAAAAGAGCGAGAGATTGACACAATCCTAACTCGTTGATCGAAGAGTGCACCATGAAAGATGGACTAGGTCGCACGATCAATCTTAGGGTGGTGATTCACACTAGGAATGAGATTATTGTCCATTAACCTCCAAACAAATGGAATTGCTAGGAGTATTGATTTCACACATCATGGTTCACTTGTCGACATTCTGGTTACAACCAACACGGAGGCTGAGGAATGAATAATGATGGCGAGAAGTACCACTGCATCAAGAGTTCATAAGAGGGGGGGTGCAATTCTCATGACAATCTCGACATGAAGAGGGTAATACCTCATGGTAGAACAGAGCAAAAGCTGGATTGGCATTTTGATCTGTGGAGTAAAACTACTTTGATCCAATTCTCGATATGGATGAGGTACTGGAGTTTGCTTCTCCTAGTCATTCCAAAATAGAATGGCTTGATAGACCACAAGAATAATATGCGTCGATGAAAATGAATGCACAACTACTCTTGCCTATCCATTGATAGATGAAGGTCAGAATACAATTGAAGAAGGGCAACTCAAGAGCACATGATTTTTCCTGAGTTGTGGATGCATAGGTTGGCACGTTGAACGAGTTCAACATGTTTCTTCCAGATAACCCATGCAGAAAGGTAGGATTGGCAGCGTCACGATTATGGACTGGAGAACTCATCATAAGCACTCATGTTGTGATCTTTCCTTCACGAGGAACTTCTACCATAACTGGTTCATGGTATTGGAAGAATGATGTACCACAAACCTTGAAGACTAGAGCAAGGTTACTAATATCCTAAAGGAACGAGCAAATGCTATCAACGGGAGTGAGCAAAGTGATCCTTGGGTTCAAGAATCCAGAAACATAATACCTATTGACTAAGTAGCATCACAGCATGCTTTCGATAACGATGGCCAGAATTATCACACTGGGAACAAAAGACACGACTAGACTGTTGGGTGGTTCACTTGAATAACATGGTTTCCTAAACACCTTTGACATATACGTCGAGGTAATAGAGTACCTCAACGCAACAATTAGTGTGCTTTGTGTGGCCAAATGACATTAACTCGGGATGAAAGGATTTGCAATTGCATCGGATTTTTTTTGAAATCTTGGATAACTCAGACAACATAACGGATGTACGGGCATGGAATATGAGGCAACCTGCATGAAGTCTGACAACATGACAACTGAATTCTTATGGGGACATCGATTCAAGAAGACAACAACTTGACTATAAGTCTCCAGCATAGTAACTCGCCATCCTGATAGATAGATGAGAAGCCTAATTCTTAATTCCCGTAGAATAAAGAAGAGGGTGACTCAGAATTAGAATGATATGAGTAAAGGAGTAAAAAAACCTTACGTTCCCTTCCACAATCAATTCCCTTATATAACTAAAGCAGTTCTAGACTCAACATCAACCAGTTTGGCTTGGTAATCCTACAGGCAGTCAAGCTCTGATACCAACGTTGTCGGGACCCCGATCCTAAGTCATATGAGTCCAACTTGTAACATATCACATCACTTTGCGGCCTCACGCACGGTAATCCCCATGGCTGCCACCTTACCTTGGCCGGGACTGTTTGCGTTTTTTGGCTCACGTATATGATTATGTCGCTAGCAATCACACGCCAAAGAATCCGGGTCGACATGACTAGTCATAGAACCCAAGTGGCACATCCGTACAGGAACAAGCATACGTAACCCAACAATGCAGGTGTCGGTCATCAGCGTGTGTAGACGACTCATAGCAAGCTACATGGACTCCATTACACCGTGAGACATTTCTGTCATCAACTGCGTGTAGATGAGTCATAGCAGGCTACATGGACTCCATTACACTGCGAGACATTTCCCCGTAGGGACAGACACAACAGCAAAGAAGGATACACGCCGGTCAATCAATGTGTCTGGAGCAGTAGCAAGCTACCCTGGCTCGGTGGAAGCACAAAGAGGCATTTTCCCGTAAAGAGGGCTACTAAAGGCACACAACTAGGTGTCGAATCCCACACATACCAATGCATTTTAAACATACACGCAATATGCATGATATGCGTAGATACAACATGGCATCACAACATAACTCTATGACTCAAGTTTCATTAATGACTCATAAGAGCCAACATAATGTGATATTACACATAGGGGTCACATCACCCAACACTCGAGTCATACGAGCATCAAGCGGAAGCAAAACATGTCTGGGTACAGACATCTACTAAGGTGGCTGGAGGAGCCTAAAAAGCTACAACGACCCTACCAAAGGAACCAGACCTCTGTCTGGGATTCCAAAGCTAATCCGGTCAACATCGAACTTCACGTCGTAAGAATCACTAACGAGACTGACGTGTCCTTTGCAAAAACATAAATTAAGCAACCGTGAGTACAAAGGTACTCAGCAAGACTTACATCAGAACTATCTACATATGCCTCAGTATCAATGAAGGGGGTTGTGGATTTTATTGCAGCAAGCCAGCTTTGACTCTTGGCTAACCTGTACTACGACTACAAGTACTTTCTTTAAGGTGGGATAGCGCACACGAGTCCACATATTCACCAACTCAATACACCACTATGGATCCACTCCCGTCTTCCTACGAGAAGGCCATCCATAGCACTCACACTTATCTTGCGCATTTTAGAGTATCCATTTAAGTTGTCTATGAACCACATAAGTTTTCCAAGTAGTCCATATCCGAGGACGCGACTATTCGAATAGATTCATTACCCTGCAGGGGTGCACTTCTTCACACACGCTGTTGCCACTTATCGCCATGTGCACGTAAAAAGGCACCTCGGCAACCTTCAAGCGGAAGCCCAGTGAGGGAGTCGGCCACGACCGTCAATCACACAAGACCCTAGTCCAGGTTTATCGCCTATTTGATACTGAACCCACACGGAAGTCCGGCCGAAGTCTCCGCTACGGCCTCAAACGATGCGTGCAAGGTTCCCAAGCCCACCATCCGGGTGACCCTTGGTACACCGTGCCACTGTGTATCTACTGCATCACAGCCCACCTCGTCGGGCAGCGCTATGCACGGCTGCCAACACTTTTCCTACAAACACCAGAAACTAGTTGCAACTCCTGGACAGAGATCAAGGCGGTTAATAAGTCGAGAGAGCTTTACCCGGAGCCCAACATGTGGTAGTATCTTGTCTTGGATAACATACACAGAACTCAGTTCTTAAGGACGGTCCCAATGAGACAACCCGCCATGTACTCCTACATGGCCTCTCATCGCTACCTTTACCAAATCAGATTCATACCCTTAGCTCTCACACAGCATGACGGAACATATCCATTCCGATTCGTCTCCCGGATGGATCAGACCCGACATGACTCTAAGCATAGCAGGCACATTAAGCAAGCATGGATGAGTAAGCACAGCAAGGCTCAAGCAGTTGCTACTCATGCTAAGTGGTGTCAACTATTTACCGTGGCAAAGACATGTCATGCAAAGGAATGGGTTCAACTACCGAAACAAGTAACAGTTGAATCGTCATTGTCCTAATGCAATATAAGAGAGCAGGAGCAAGAGAGTGGGTTTATATTTGTATGCTCAAGGGGGGGGTTGCTTGCCTGACA
This sequence comes from Elymus sibiricus, assembly GCA_039707655.1. Classification (NCBI taxonomy): domain Eukaryota; kingdom Viridiplantae; phylum Streptophyta; class Magnoliopsida; order Poales; family Poaceae; genus Elymus; species Elymus sibiricus. Next base: position 382,811,156 of record CM077667.1, on the reverse strand, counting down.
GTTCCGAAGATATTACTTCTCTTCACTAGTGTCAACGATCACAACATTGGAACCATCGTCTACCGATAAGGAACAACACCGATAAAACAAGAAAGGAACACATTCAATGCAATGCAACAAACATGATGGATGATATGGCATGTTAAGGTACTGAATTCACCTAGTACAAATGTAGTCTTATTAATTGAAGTGGAATTCAAATGGGCATCAAATTCCAACTCCAAACTATTTACCAAATTTGTCCTAATCTTGAAATGTCCTACTTGGTGATGTTAACTTGCTCAAACATGGATGAACATGGCACAAACAGATTCATTGGATTTTTCATATATAATTTATTGTCATCTGAGTTACGGTTGAATTTCTATGATTTTTCAAAGTTTATAACATTTTCTGGATTTTCCTGGATTATTTTTAAATCAGAAAATGACTAATTGCGTCAGCCTGACGTCATCATCACGTCAACAGGTCAACCGGGCTGGTCCAGGTCAAACCTGGCATGTGGGGCCCACACGTCAGTGACACCGTTATTTAACTGGGGTTAAATTAACCTAATTACTAATTAACAGGCACCGGGGCCCATTGTCAGTGGCACATTAGGCTAATTAATTGAATCAATTAAATTAGTGCTAAAACTAATCTTAACCAGAGGCTGGCCCCACCTGTCGGTGACCAAGGGGGTTCAAACCCGTGGTCAACCGGGCCTAATACGCCGGCATTGAGTTGCTGGCGACATCAGACGCGGCGGAGGGGGTCGGAAACCCTCCTCTGGCGACCATTTCAACGGCGGTTAGCACCTACGTGCTCCTGACGCTTCCGCGTGTCGAATGGTGCAAAGGGGACGAGCTAAAGTGGCCGGGATTCTCGCCGGCGTCGAGCTTGGCGGCTGCCGGAGCTCGGGCTCGAGCGGTTCCGGGCTACATGGCACGGGGCGGCTCACCGTTGGGCTTTACGGTGTCCTGGGGAGGCCCTGAGCATGACTGCGTGCTTGGGTTAGTCGGGCAGGTCTTCTAGCGTCAGCGAGCTTCGCGGCGGCGGCAAAAACTCTCAGGTCCGGCGGTGAGGCTAGCTAGATCGCGGAGTCGACGAGGGGGAGAGAGGGGAAAGACACGTAAGCTCACGGGGGTTCGTTTGGAGGGCTCTACGGCTCGTGGAAGGCGTCGAAGGTGACGAACGGGCGCCGGCGATCTCGGTCATGTGAGGTTGAAGAAGAGGTCGACGACGACGTTCTGGAGCATCTCGGCTTGCTTGGCTCATCCAGGAGGAGGAGGAGGTCTCGGTGGATCTCTTGGACAAGGGGAGAGGGCGAGAGAGACACGGTGGTCACGCGACGACGGCGGCGAGCTCGGGTGGCTCACGGCCATGGCGATGGGAGGACGAGGGAGAAGGGAGGGGCAAGAATGGCGAGGAGGAGAGGATCCAGACGGCATCTGGGGCTCATCCTTGTCGCCTCGCTGTCCTGGGGATGCAGGCAGGCACCTACCGGCGTGGAGGCCCCGGGTGCACGCCGTGCCCTGCTTCCCCTCTGCCTACTGGTGAGAGGAGGAAGACAGGTATGCCCCTGGTGGGCTGGGCTGCCTAATGGGCCGGCTAGGTAAGCCATCTCTCTCTCTGCTTTTCCTATTTTATTTTTGTTTTCCATTTCTTTTATTTGTTTTGATTTGGTTTCAGATCCAAATCATTTTTATAAATCCTGAAACTTTTTGTGGGACCTTACTAAATTATTTTAGAGGCCCTTACCAGGTTTCAAATTATTTGGAGCAATAAAACTATTTATAGGATTTGTTTGCTCCAACTCAATTTACTATGAGTTAAAACAATAACCCAATATAACATGTAGCAATATTCATCACCTCTGGTTGACGTTTCCCTTTTTCTTCAGAAATGATGAACATTTTAGAAGGACATTTTGGGTTCATTGAAAAAATGATTTTAGGTTGAACCTATTTGAATTAAATTTGGTGCTAGGGTTTGATCATCCCCATTTCAATTTCATTTGAATTTAATCATGATGAAATGAATGACAATGCAACTATCTACAAGCAATTTCAGGGCTGTGACAATAACATTGACTTAAGCCTCCCCCAAGCTAGAGCGATGCTTTCTCCTTCACGAGGCCAAAAATTATATATATATAATTCTGATCACGATGAACTAGATGCATGGGATAAAACTTTTGATGGAATTCCAATTGCAATCGATTCCAGTTCCATGATCCAATATCATCACATAGCCTATACCATGTCAATGCTTTTTTCCCTTCAAAGATAAAAGGAAAACCTTCTTCTTAGCTTCATCTCCGGGTAAACCTGCAAGCTTAAATAATCCACAAATTTCGTTCACATATAATAGGTGCATATCAGGGTGTTCGGTTCCATCTCCTGCATAAGGTTTAGCAAGAAGTTGTTCTACCAAACCCGAAGGAATTTCATAACCAATATTTTTAGTAGGTGCAGTAGGTTGAGGGGCAACTAATTGTGGTTCCGGTCGAGGTGAAGATACCCCGAACAAACCCCTCAAAGGATTGTTTTCCATAGTAGCAAGTAACAATAAATTTCAGCACGTAGTATAAGTTTTTCCTTACCGATTTCCACTTACCAAGAGCGCTTCACTCCCCGACAACGGCGCCAGAAAAGAGTCTTGATGACCCACAAGTATAGGGGATCAATCGTAGTCCTTTCGATAAGTAATAGTGTCAAACCCAATGAGGAGCAAAAGGAAATGACAAGCGGTTTTCAGCAAGGTAATTTCTACAAGCACTGAAATTGTAGGTAACATATAGTTTGATAGCAAGATAATTGGTAACGAGCAGGTAACAGTAATGGTAAATAAAGTGCAGCAAGGTAGCCCAATCCTTTTGTGGCAAAGGACAGGCCAGAGCAGTCTCTAGTAATAGGCAAAGTGTTCTTGAGCGTACACGGGAATTTCCTCTAGTCACTTTTATCATGTTGGTTTGATTTGTGTTCGCTACTTTGATAATTTGATATGTGGGTGGACCGGTGCTTGGGTGCTGTTCTTACTTGAACAACCTCCCACTTATGATTAACCCCCTCGCAAGCATCCGCAACTACGAGAAAAGTATTAAGATAAAATCTAACCATAGCATTAAACGTTTGGATCCAAATCAGCCCCTTATGAAGTAGCGCATAGACTAGGGTTTAAGCTTCTGTCACTCTAGCAACCCATCATCTAATAACTACTCCACAATGCATTCCCTTAGGCCCAAGGATGGTGAAGTGTCATGTAGTCGACGTTCACATGACACCACTAAGGGAATCACAACATACATATCATCAAAATATCGAACACATATCAAATTCACATGATTACTTGCAACATGACTTCTCCCGTGACCTCAAGAACAAAGGTAACTACTCACAAATAATATTCATGCTCAAGATCAAAGGGGTACTGAATAGCATAATGGATCTGAACATATAATATTCCACCAAATAAACCATATAGTAATCAACTACAAGATGTAATCAACACTACTAGTCACCCACGGGTACCAATCTGAGGTTCCGGTACAAAGATTGAACACAAGAGACGAACTAGGGTTTGAGAGGAGATGGTGCCGTTGAAGATGTTGATGAAGATTGGCCTCCCAAAGATGAGAGGGGTGTTGGTGATGACGATGGCTTCGATTTCCCCCTCCGGGAGGGAAGTTCCCCCGGTGGAATCGCTCCGCCGGAGGGCAAAAGTCACTACAAGAAAAACACTCAATTATGACCAAAAATAACGACGGTGGTCTAATTGGTCATTGATTTATGACAAAAATTTAGAAATTGGTCATGGAGAGTCCATGAGGGTCCAAACCCTATTAAATTATGACATTTTTGTTCATAAGGTCATAATCCCATTGCTCAAAATAGTCATTAAGATGTGTAGCATTGTTCATTATCCTATTTCAGATCCATCATGACCAATAATAAGGTCATAATCATATGAGTGGAGGTGACTGGGCGACACCTCAACATTTTTTCCTACGTGTCGTGTATACGTGTCAATTTTAACTATGTGTCATGTTTACATGTCAATTTTGACTAGGTATCAACTATACATATAGATGGGACCCGTGTGTCATATGAACCTATCAGCAGGACTGCCATGTGCACAACACAGACATGTGGGCCCCACGGGTGCAACCCATTGCCATGTATGGGTGTAAGAAATAAAGACTGAAAATGTAGCATGCTTGGATTTGAACCTGTAACAATGGGCAAACAAGCTCGATGCAACCACTACATAACAACTCGACTACTGTACTTTAAGGGAATGAACTCTACTTGCAATAGTTTTTTGATTGGGCTAATTAAATAAAAAAGTGTTTACAAACACAACACTGACAAAAGGAGTGCCACACGAAACGTAAGTTTCCCTAATGGACATAACCATCTCTGTTTCACAGTCTCAAAAGGAGAAGCCCCGAACGTGAATCAAAATAAATTTTTTAGGCAATGAATATGCAAAAACAATTTAGTCTATTTTTTAGGGATATTTAGTCTAATAAATATAGTAGGCAACTACACACAACCATATGGGTCGAATTCTCCTAAACCCAATATTTATCCGGACTTGCCGGCCCAACAGGGCCAATAGCTAATAAAATCCCTCCCCCAAACGAACCTAACCCTAACCCTAGCCGTGTCTCTCCCTCTCTACTTGTCCCACCGCCAGCCTCCACCTCTCCCTTCCCACTCACAAGATCGATCCTCTCCGCGCAACTTCTCACTGTCCGGCGCCACCATTCACCGGCGAGCTAGTCACCGTGCCCCGGGCACAGCCCCTGTTCTCCTGTTCGCCGCGGCAGGCCCCAACGTCGGCGTGTACGGCCATGGCGTCGGTGGATCTAGCTGTAGCGCTCTACGCGGGAGGTCGTTGTGTCGGCGCGGATGACCACGACGATGGCGGGTATGGTATCCGTGCCTCCTCTTGACGCCGTCATCCGGAGCTCGCGCTGAAGGAATTCGCATCCGTCCCTGCGCCCCCCACTTCAACGGATCCATGTGGCCAAGGAGAACGACAACAAGGCTGCCGCCAGCGCATGAAGGACGAGTTGCTGCAGATCCTGGACTTATTCAAAGTGCTCCCTCTCCTCGCCTTCGACCTCGACTAGGCCTATGCCCCTTCTGTTGGTACGTGCTCGCCCCGCTCTTCAATCCGATGGACGTGTTTGTTTTGTAGATAAATTTGTTATCACTAGAAGGGAATATTACCTATCATATACACAACTCAACAGCATGTATGCTTGCCCGAATTGAAATCGTGAGTGAAATGGCTGGACAAGATAGAATAGTACATATGTGTGCTGAGGTCTACTTCCTTAGAAGTCTCACTAGGATAAAACTGTCCACTGGAAATGTTTTACACAGAGAGAAACCTTTTTGTGAGTTGGGGGGGACGAAATTAATTTGGTGTGCCATTACTTGCTAGCTTAGCTTCTTATCCTTGGTCACCTTTAAAGATTATAAAAGATAGAATTAGAATAATCATGATTCCCATGCTGCTCTTTGGCAACCATAAATTTTGTATATACTTTCTATTGTTCCTGACTGCAATGCTGCTAATGGACCCTTGATTGATTTTTCTTTCATGAGGGATTGCCGCTCCAAAAGTGAGTCATTGAGCCTTACATGGCAATCGCATTTCACCCACAAATATTTATCTATTTTTTTGTTATGTTCTGCTTGTGGATTTATGATTTGTCAATGATCGATTCTGGCTGCAAAATCGATGCTTTGTGGATTCACACCCCAGTTTTAGGGAGAGCCTCTTTATGAACCAAATATAATATGACATCAATCGACAAATCTAAGATATTGTATAAATTATAATATTATGTGGCTTTAGTGCCTGGTTATTTTAATAGTAAGATTGATTGAGGTGTGATTTCTTGTGCTTACTGGTGTACATTCCAAATCTGAAGTATTCTATATTGTGCTTCCTGAAGTAATACATGACATTGTGCTTCCTAGCGAGGCAAAATGCTATGATGAGAAAAGTCATGCACCACTCTGGAGAGATTTATCTCTTTGTGCTGATAAACAAATTTACAACCCATCTTATTTCTGAGCCGTCTCATGGATACCTACTTTTGTAATTCTTATTTATTGGCTATTCTTGCTATAGATGTAGTATTTTTTTCAGAAACTTTTTTCCTGCTTTTGCCATTGGGAAAATGTTTTAGTTTTGAAAATTAAAGTCTTAAGATAATGGTTAGGGGAATAATGTACAGAACCAGATGATGGGGGTAACCCAAGTACAATCCTACCATTGTCTCTGTTGGTTGCTACTGTATTTTTCCTTTAGCTGCTCAGTTCTTCAATTTGTTTCCTGAACCTTGTTGCATTGCATATGAATTGCTTGGTTTTCTATTCATAATTCTGTCTGCAAAATGGATGCTTTGTTTAAGCAAAAGGCTATGATGAGAAAAGTCATGCACTACTCTGAAGAGATCTATCTCTGTGTGCTGATAAACAAACTTACAACCCATTTTATATCTGAGCCGCCTTGTGCATACATGCTTTTCAATTTTCTGATTTGTTTATTGTCTATTCTCATGGTAGATGTCTAGTGGTTTTTGAGAAACTGTTGTCAGCTTTTGCTTTTGGGAGAATACTGCAGTTTTGAAAATGAAACTCTTCTATGGTTAACTAGATTTGAGGGATAATGACTGAACCAGATGATGAGGGTTGCCTATGAGCGATCCTACCATGATTGTAGCCTTGTACCAGTGATGCAGAGGGGACACTCTGCATATGCATGCTTGCAAAATGGTTCTCTAATGTAGCAATATTGAAGCACATTTGTAAAGTGCCAGTGAATGTAAGAGAATTAATGATACAATACCAAGTGCTTATCCTTTTTTCATTGTTATTTCGAACCTATCCAGGACACATGGATACAAGGATTAATTGTGATTGGGAGAATGGAATGGCGACGCCGAGTACATCTAGTCTAGTTCAAGGTGTTCCTATTCAGGGACAAGTATGAGATGAGGATGAACAGTTGTGATCATAAATCACTTGATTGGCATTACTCCTTCACACCATGATCTTGTTTAGATACACATCTCTCATTTTTTAAGCAATGTGTGATTTAAATACTGCGAATGTGGTTGTATGATATATGTACTGTGCATGTAACTAATTATTGTAAAATAGTGAATGTTCTTTTCTTTTATAAGGATTAACCACAACATTTTATTTACCATGCATTGTTTGTCACCGGAGTAATGATCTAGGGTTGTGTGTAGGGAGGGCGATTCAGATCTAGAGCACATCAACTACAACCTTAGCCGATGCGACGACAAGTACCACATGTCCACATGTGGACTCATGCAACCAGGTAATCCTCCCTTTTCTCTCCTATGATTGATATCCGCCAAGATAGGAGAATATTTTGTTTTTGCATAGTCTCCTCGTGTGTGTATAAGATTTGGGCACCTACTGATGCTACTAATTTTAAGTAATCTGACGAGCCCTTCATGCGCTGTACCAGCATGTTCTTCATTTTCTTATGATGCAACCGTTGGCTGGATGCGGGGGATGGAATCAACACACATAGCACATCAACTTGTTCTTTATCTATTTGAAACCATTGATGGTCAGGGATATTGTGCACTATCTATTTGGCTTTTTTGCAATCAGTATTGCTAATACGTACTCGGGTCTTTAACATTTGCTTTCTCTCGTGGACACATGTATGAACACTTCACTTGTCTTCATTCTCAATTTTCCAGGTTCTTTAGTACTCCCTCTAAAGAAATATAAGAGCATTTATAGATCACTACTAAGCGCTCTTATATTTCTTTACAGACGGAGTAATTTCTTATAGATTGTAGAAGTTGTATGCTTCACTTTAATGCATGTGTGACACAGTGACAGCAGTAGAGCAAATTATCTCATGGAGGGTTCATGATATAATTTGATATAGATTTGCATTTAATTAAGCTCTGTCTACTGTAGTGTTTAAGCTCTGTCTATTTGCACTTAATTGATATGAATTATAACTTCCTAGTATTTAATACTTGTAATAACATGATTTATGGAAGAAACCTAAGCTGGGTCGTGCAGCCACATAAACCCCTAAAATGATCGGTACTTGCAACCATGACTTGCTTATATGTTGTTTACAGTCTACTCTCAGCTTGTTGCATTTATTTCATGTCATGTCATGCTTAATTTTTCTCATGTGTTGTCCCATCCAGTGCCAGGATGTTTCTCAGAATTCTAGAAGAGGAAGATAATGGAGACATGCTATTGTTATATGATATCACTGCTTGTTTTAGCGCTGAATAGGCTATGTTTTTTGTTATACCATTTGTCTCGGCTATGTAATCTTAGTTTGTGTTTGCTGGGTTAATGTAAAAGTTATCCGTGTAATTTTACATCTGAGAATGAAAGTCGGTACAGTAGCTGGATGTATTTTGCACATCAAAGAAATATTAACTTTATGTTTATCCTACAAATTTATCGTCTAAAATAAAACGATTAAAAAAATATATGGTTAAAAAATTAAACCGAATAAGTTCTTCCAGGTTGTTGAAATAATGTATCAGATATGGGTTGTGGCCCAACAAAATGCAAAATAGTTTTATGGGCCAAACTTTTTGGGCTTAGCCCATTGGGCTTGCATAAATTTGTGATGATCACCGGTGCCATGTCATATATCTGATGCATGGTACACATCACTATTTCTTCCATGTCATCATGTTTGCCACGTGGATGATGCTACATCAGCTTAGCCATGTCAGATACTACGTGGATGAGGCACATGGGTTATGACCAAAATTTTGGCAATGACCTAATTGTTTTGGTCATAAAAACTATGACCAAAACTTTAGAAAGGTCAAGTTTGTTCGTTCTTGACGGCCAACTGTTGACCTTCTCATTTTGGTCATAAGAAGGTCATAAATTAGAAACAATGACGATTCAATGACCAAAATAGAGGGTCATTGTCGACCATATTTCTTGTAGTGAGTGCTCCTGCCCAAGTTCCCCCTCGAGATGGCGACGTTCTATCCCGAAAGTCCTCTCTTTATTTTTTCTAGGTCAAAATACCTTATATACCAGAAGATGGGCACCGGAGGTGGGCCGAGGAGGGCACAACCCACCAGGGCGCGCCTGGGGGGGCTGGCGCGCCCTGGTGTCTTGTGCCCACCAGGGTGGCCCCCTACGGTAGTTATTTGCTCCAGTATTTTTAATATAATCCAAAAATATTCTCCGTAAAGTTTCAGCTTGTTTGGAGAAGTGCAGAATAGGTATCTCTGATGTGCTTTTTCAGGTCCAGAATTCTAGCTGCCGGTATTCTCCCTCTTTGTGTAAACCTTGCATATTATGAGAGAAAAGGCATTAGAATCACTCCCTAAAGCATTATTATTTAACAAAACATTATAAATAATAGTAGGAAATCATGATGCAAAATGGACATATCAGGTGTCTCAGCTTCGGATCATCTCCATCGCCGGGCTTTTTCCTCTCCGCGTGCCAACGCATGAGCTTTGCTTCCTTAGGTTCTACGAAATAACATTGCAGACGAGGAGTGATCGGTAAGTACCATACAACTTTCTGGGGAGATTTCTTTTCAACCTTATTGTATCGAGAAGCATTGCACACCGGACAACTGATTTTTTTCACGTGCTCCTTCCGATAAATGACGCAATCGTTGATGCATGCATGGTATCTAATGTGCGGCAGATGAAGAGGGCACATGATCTTCTTTGCCTCATCCACACTAGTAGGACATAGATTCCCCGCGGGAAGAACCTTCTTTAGGTACTTGAGAAGCTCATCGAGTCTTATGTCGGTCCATTTATTTCTAGCCTTTGTCTTTAGAAGTTCGAGCATGAAACTCAAGCAGGTCACCTCGGGATTGCAACCATCATACAATGGAGTGTTCGAGTCTACCTCCAGTTGCTCCAGCTTGGCCTCCTCTCTAGAAGCAGCTCTGTCGGTACTCGTCTCCTTGCGAAGCTGATCTTGAACATGAGGGTCACGCATGATTGAACTTAGTAGCGACGAAGGCTGCGGCGTGTCCACGTCTTCTCCGCCGCCATGTCCGGCCTCTTCTCCGTCGTCATGTCCGGCCTCTTCTCCGCTGCCATGTCCGACCCCTTCTCCGCCACCATTGTCGGTCATCTCTTCGTTTGGCCCCCTGTCATCATTGGCTGCCCCGTCGGCGTCCTCGTCATCATCATCTTCAATTATCCACCGAGTATAGCCATCCATGAAACCAGTCATGAGCAGGTGCACCTTCAAACGACCATGCTCATAGGGGTCAAGCCAAACTCCTCCTTTGCATCTTCGACACAGACATAAGATCGCTGTCCGATTATTTTCATTCATGTCATGCACCACAGATCGCAACCACCTTTCCACCATCGTTCCACTAACCATCATGATCGCCTGCGCGGTAATAATAAGCAAATTCATTATAAAAATGCATGCATACATCAAAGTCATACAAAAATTTGGCATGACCTTCCCTAAAAATAGGACATATAGAATTTGCCCGAAATTCGCCGAAACGAAAATAAATTAACATTTCGGCAAAACATAGGCAACTTAAGCACAATTCGGCGGCAACTCATGCCACACGCACTATTTCCATTCTTATCGCCTGATTAGGCCAATATATCGCACACACACAAATATTTCCATTCTTGCAAAGCACAAATTTTCACTCACCTATCTCGAGATAGAGATCGAGCACGGTGATGAGGTCAATCCGTTTCTCCACACACCTAGCTAGCTAGCTAGTGATCAAAAGTGGGCAAAAATTACTTCTTCACATGGCTAGATCTAGTTAGGGAAGTAGATAGGTCACTTCATTAAATGGATAGATCTACCTAGCTAGTTGGGGAAGGAGATGGCTCTAACTAATGGAGGGGAGGGGGGGAAGGGAGGAAAACAAGAAAGGGGTTGCATTACACTACTAGGGAAAAGCCTAGCAGTAGCGCGGTTTTTAGGTGTATCAGTAGCGCGGGCACACGCGCTACTGATAAGGCGTTACAGCTAACTTGTATCAGTAGCGCTGGTTACCCAGCGCTACAGCTAAAGTTTAGCAGTAGCGCCTCTTAACCAACGCTACTGCTAACCGAGTTATCAGTAGCGCGCTTCTCTAACCCGCGCCACTGTTAAACGCACATATTCCTTTTTTTATATTTATGTTGTATTTACACACGGTTACACATATTAATATACAACATCAATAATTATTGTGCCAGCAACTACATTTAGATTAAAGTGGATGGATGCAAGTGATCATGTTGAATTAGAAGAAAATATGATGTTGCCAATCGCAACATCATATTTTCCTCTAATTCAACATGATCACTTGCATCCATCCACCTTAATCAAATATATGTCATATAACTCATCATCATCTTACTCATCTAACAACTCATCATCATCTTAATCATACCAAGTTAAAATCTCATAAAACAGAAAAACATCATAATAGTAATCATCCTAATCGATCATGCAAGTTAATATAAACCAGAAAAACTTCTCTCTCATAGGACCTAGTCCTCCCTCATAGGTAAAATGACATAAAATAGAATAACACCTATGTCTCCATGATGAAGCAAAGAGATCCAATGGTCTCCAACTTGTGGCTTGCGATCCTTCTTTATTTCTCCCCATGCTTCAATTTGGAGCCGTCTTGGTGGTTTGCGCTCAGTCGAGTATGCAAAAGAGAACTGGGGCCTCATAGGGCTTTTAATTGTCATATTACTTTCGCCATGCATCAACGGAGGCACAACTTCATTTGGCAGTTTCTGTTGAAGAACATAATAGTAGCCTAGTTAGCAATGTAATCAATACCATTTACGCAATAGTAGTGTACTTAATTAGCAACTCTTACCTAGATATTTCGGCGAATGTCATCCGCCCTCAACCTATGCACTAGTGTCCTGTACAATGTATAATTTGGGCCAGTTCCCAAATTATACGGGAAGATCTCCCTACCAACTAGGACACCAATAACAAAGTTGATAAGATCATCCTTCTCCTCCCAAGTTAGATGTGATCCATAAGTGTAGTGTGTCGTGTCAATTATTTTCTGTGTTTCACTCGAAGAAACGAAATAAGCTGTAAATTATAAATTAACAAATTTAGTATGGATGAACACCAACTATTTTTAAATATAGAATGCAAATTACATGACAAATATGCATGGTTGATAAACTCACATGGAGGTAAAACAGGAAGCTTGATGGTGAAGAACCTGTCGTCTCGCAGCCCAGGCTGGTCGCAAAGACCCTTATCTTCGCCGCAGAGTTCACACGCTTGGATCCTATCGTCGTCATCAGACGACGACATTTCCTGTGTTCATGATTCAAAAATTACGGCATGACCATTGCTAATGTAAGACATATTGAGCGCCTAAAATTTGTCGGAACGAAAATGAATCAACATTCCGGCTTTCGATCTGTCTAGGCTTTCCTTAAATAACTCTCATGTCCAAATAGACCTAATTCAATATCGGTTGACTTTCGATCTGTCTAGGCTTTCCTTAAATAACTCTCATATCTCAAGGTGTGTTGGTGCGCACTCTCTCACACTGATATGGCGGTGTATATATGTTGGTGGACACTCTCTCACGGTAATAGTTCGACCGTCGGTGATGGACGCCCCCCCTCTCCTCTCCTTGCGCATTACACCGAGGTATATATCGCAAAGAAGAGAAGAGGAGGAGGCGCCCCCCACGACAACAGTCGGGATTCCTCCATCAAGAACACACATGAAAGTCACACAAGGAGCAACGACAGACCGAAAGTCACATACGCATTATACTGATATACTATCACTAATACATTTATAATGAACTCGAATATAATATCACTAATACATCATCTCGAATAATCCAGTTAATGCATCATCAAATATTAACTAATATACATCTCGAATATTATCATATAAGATCACTAATACAGATCGAATATCCTAGAATCCAAAGTGGAGGACGGTGAACTCGGTTCACTAGCGGTTTCTGAGTCGCTGGCGGTGGCCCAAAGATAAGGAACCATCACCGGATCATAACTCGGGTGAGATTCCTGAAGAACTTGCCAGGTATTGGAGAACCTGGCGTCCAACGCCGCCATGTAGCGACGGACGTGCTCGTCCTCCTCCCTGACACGGCGACGTACCACCTCCGCGGGGGCCCGCTCCCTCTGCACCGAAAGTGGCCCACGCGACCGCCACCAAAGCAGCTCCGGATCGACGACGAGACCCGGGTTCCTCACCAAGCTCTGAGCCCGGGAAGGTAGCACCTCCCAGTGCCAGCCTGGCGGAGCCCAGTCCCGGACATTGCGCCTCTCAAGGATGTCGCCGCCGACTCGACGACGACGAGGATGCGGGCCAGGCATCGTCGACGTCGAGACAAATTCCTATGAGAACATTTTCTTATCGTTTAATGTTTTGCTATTTCAGAAATGCTTAATTTCTTAAACTCATGTTAGACTCATTTTTGACTCGGTTTTCTGGAATGTCGTTTCCCAGCAATTCCCGGCACTCGATATGCCTACTTTCTAGCACGAGTCATGCCAAAATTTCGACATGACCCTTGCTAAAAAGTGGACATATCGAGCGCCTGAAATTCACCGGAACGGAAATGAATCAACATTCCGGCGAAACATAGGCCACTCGGATCATTTGCATATAACAGTAAGAAAAATATAGAACTTGAAGAAAATGCAATAAGGTTTTTCTTCACAATATTTGAAACTAAATTCATCCTAGCTAAATTTCTGTCCTAATTTGAAAACCTAGTTAATTTCGTACTAATTAACTAGGTTCATACTACCTTATCTGTATAAGGGTTCATACTTATTCATACTACATACCTAATATGTCCTAATCTATCCTAGAGAGACAGAGAGAGAGAAGGAGGGGCAGAGGACTTACAAGGGGCTAGGGGAGACGTCGGCGGCAAGGTGGAGATCGGGGGAGATGCCGGCGGCGAGGTGGAGCTCGAGGGAGATGCCGGCGGCGAGGTGGGGCTCGGGGGAGACGGAGGGCGCGCGGGCGGCGACGGACGGGGCGCGGGCGGCGACGGACGGGTGAGGGTGGAGGAGCGGAAGGCGATGGAGGGCGCGCGGGCGGCGACGGACGGCGACGACAGCGTCGGAGGAGAGGGATCGAATGGGGGGGGGATGGGGATATGGAGGAAAGAAGTGGAGGAGGAGCCAGCGCGGGCCGGGGTTATGTCAAGATAGCAGTAGCGCATTTTAGGAAACAACGCTATTGCTACCTGACGTATCTATAGCGCGTTTCAGGAACCAGCGCTACTGCTAAACCTAGCCTGGCGGCAACGGTGGGGCAATATTAGTAGTAGCGCTTTTTCTAATGCCGCGCTACTGCTAAGTACTTAGCAGTAGCGCCTTTTCTGGACGCGCGCTACGGCTATTTAGCAGTAGCGCCTCTTTTTATCCAGCGCTACTGCTAAGGTTCTGTGTATAAGGTTTTCCCTAGTAGTCACTAGTAGAAAACAGGCCTTCCGTTTCAACCTTTAGTCCCGGTTTGGCTTTGGACCGGGACTAATGTGCCCATTAGTCCCGGTTCCAACGACTAGGAGCGGTCGGGGTGTACGGGCCCCATTAGTCCCGGTTCATTCGAGACCTATAGTCCCGGTTTGTATCACAAACCGAGACTAAAGGGGTGGTGGTAGGCTTGTGTCAGCCTGGGCCCCCCACGAGCCCTTTTAGTCCCGGTTTGTGATACAAACCGGGACTATAGGTGGACCTTTAGTCCTGGTTTGTATAACGAACCGGGACTAAAGCATTCCCTATATAAACCCTCCGTCCAGCCCGACTCCATTTCTCTGTTTTCTCCATTCGAATTCCCCTCTCTGTGCTTCCCCTAGCTCGAGCTCCTCCCTCCATTTTTGCCAAGATTTGTCAAGATTTGAGGCACCCCAATCCATCCAAGTGTCCACAAAGGTTAGCAACTTTGTCCTTTCATCTCTTATTGCTAGATCAGCTCGTGCAATGCTTTATAAGTATAGTGATTTGTGGGTTTTAGTTTGGGTGTAATTATGTGGTAGTTTTTTTGATTTATATGCAATTTGAGCTCAAATTAACTCCTTAGTTTGCATATGTGTAGGTGTGGTTTACTTAGTATGCCTTCCCGTCCCCGTCCTAACCACCGTCGATCGCCCGCACCGTCCCGTCGCCGGCACCACCTTGGCGAGCCTCTTCTTGTGTTCTTATCATTTTTATTAAAAAAATCGTATTTTTATGATTTAGATAGTTACTTGCATAATTTTCTTACTTGTATGATTGTTGTTATATATAGTGCCATGGTTATGATATCCGTGCCCGTCGGCCCTCGTCCGGTTTACGATTCGGATGTGGTATATTCTCTTTTATAACTATTTGTTGCATTTCGTGTTAATGACAATTATGCCCATCAAGTTGACATAGATATTTTTATCTAGGAGGTAGTTGAACCGGAAATGCCAACCGACCCTATTGTCGGGAAGTTAAATTTAGTTGAAAAAGAAAACGAGGATTTGAAAGGAAAATTGAAAAGAGTTGAAGAAGAGAAGATGAAATTGGAGTTGTATGTTGCCGATGTCGTCGATGATCACAAGATCAAGATGGATGCAATGCGCTTGAAGATTAGAAAGATTAGAAAATATGCCATTAATAAAGAGGCTTGGTATCATTATGCTGTTGGATCAATTGCTACCTTAGTTGCGATTTTGATCGCATTTGTTGTTGCATTTAAATGTTTTATCTAGATAGTTGTATGTTGTTTTATGAGAAAATAAGTGTGTATGAACTTTATGTATGAACTTGTATTAATTTGGTCTTTTCGGTGTTGTGTAATGAAGATGAACCGTCAATGGATGTACGATGACTGACGCTCTCCCCAGTTCATTAATGGCATGCAGAGTTTTTTGCGTGCGGCTGAGGCAAACAAGAGGGATGGTTTTATGTGTTGTCCATGTAGTGTGTGTAAGAATGATAAGACTTACTCTAGCTCAAAACAGATTCACGTCCACCTATTTACGTCCGGTTTCATGCCCGGCTATAATTGTTGGACCAAGCACGGAGAAAGAGGGGTTCTAATGGAAGAGAATGAAGAAGAAGAGGATGACGACAACTATCCTGGGTGTCCTGAATATGATGGTACTACAATGGGGGAAGAGAATGAAGAAGAAGAAGCTGAGGCATCATATGAGCCCGCTGATGATCTTGGTCGGGCCATTGCTGATGCAAAGAGAAACTGCGAAAGTGAAAAGGAGAAGTTGAAGTTGCAGCGCATGTTAGAGGATCACAAAAAAGGGTTGTACCCAAATTGCGAAGATGACAACACAAAGCTCGGTACCACACTGGAATTGCTGCAATGGAAGGCAGAGAATGGTGTATCTGACAAGGCATTTGAAAAGTTGCTGAAAAATAATGAAGAATAAGCTTCCAAAGGACAACAAATTGCCCGACAGTACATACGAAGCAAAGAAGGTTGTCTGCCCTCTAGGATTGGAGGTGCAGAAGATACATGCATGCCCTAATGACTGCATCCTCTACCGTGGTTAGTACGAGAATTTGAATGCATGCCCGGTATGCAATGCATTGCGATATAAGATCGGTCGCGATGACCCTGGTGATGATGTTCAGGGCGAGCGCCCCAGGAAGAGGATTCCTGCCAAGGTGATGTGGTATCTCCTATAATACCACGGTTGAAACATTTGTTCCAAAACAAAGAGCATGCCAAGTCGTTGCGATGGCACAAAGAAGACCGTAAGAAAGACGGGAAGTTGAGAGTACCCGCTGATGGGTCGCAGTGGAGAAAAATCGAGAGAGAGTGGCTGGACTTTGCAGATGACCCAAGGAACTTATGGTTTGGTTTAAGTGCAGATGGCATTAATCCATTTGGGGAGCAGAGCAGCAAGCATAGCACATGGCATGTGACTCTATGTATCTATAACCTTCCTCCTTGGTTGTGCATGAAGCGGAAGTTCATTATGATGCCAGTGCTCATCCAAGGCCCTAAGCAACCCGGCAATGACATTGATGTGTACCTAAAGCCATTAGTTGATGAACTTTTACAGCTGTGGAATAAAAAAGGTGTACGTGTGTGGGATGAGCACAAACAACAGGAATTTGATCTGCGAGCGTTGCTATTTGTAACCATCAATGATTGGCCTGCTCTTAGTAACCTTTCAGGACAGACAAACAAGGGATACCATGCATGCACGCACTGTTTAGATGAGACGGAAAGTATATATTTGGACAAATGCAAGAAGAATGTGTACCTGGGACATCGTCGATTTCTTCCGACCAAGCATGCCTTAAGAAAGAAAGGCAAGCATTTCAAAGGTGAGGCATAACACCGAAAGAAGCCCGTCCTCCGTACTGGTGATGACATACTTGATATGGTCAAGGATTTACAAGTAATATTTGGAAAGGGTCCTGGCGGACAATCTGTTCCGACTGACGCTGAGGGACGCGCACCCATGTGGAAGAAGAAATCTATATTTTGGGAGCTAGAATATTGGAAAGTCCTAGAGGTCCGCTCTGCAATCGACGTGATGCACGTGATGAAGAATCTTTGCGTGAACCTGCTAGGCTTCCTGGGCATGTATGTGAAGACAAAAGATACACCGGAGGCACGGGAGGACCAGCAACGTGTGCATGAAAACGACGGCATGCATCCAAAGCAGTATCAAGGTCCTGCCAGCTACGCTCTTGCCAAAGTAGAGAAGGAAATCTTCTTTGAATGCCTGCTCGGTATGAAGGTCCCGTCTGGCTTCTCGTCGAATATAAAGGGAATAATAAATATGGCAGAGAAAAAATTCCAGAACCTAAAGTCTCATGACTGCCACGTGATCATGACGCAATTGCTTCTGGTTGCGTTAAGGGGGCTTCTACCAGAAAATGTTCGATTAGCCATTGTGAAGCTATGTTCATTCCTCAATGCAATTTCTCAGAAGGTAATCGATCCGGAAATCCTACCAAGCTTACAGAATGATTTGGTCCAATGTCTTGTCAGTTTCGAGTTGGTGTTCCCACCATCCTTCTTCAATATTATGACGCACGTCCTAGTTCACCTAGTCGAAGAGATTGCCATTCTGGGTCCTGTATTTCTACACAATATGTTCCCCTTTGAGAGGTTCATGGGAGTCTTAAAGAAATATGTTCGTAACCGTGCTAGGCCAGAAGGAAGCATCTCCAAGGGCCATGAAAAAGAGGAGGTTATTAAGTTTTGTGTTGACTTTATTCCTGACATTAAGCCGATTGGTGTTCCTCAATCGCGGCATGAGGGGAGACTGCGTGGAAAAGGCACGCTTGGACCAAAATCAATAATATGTAGGGACGAGCATTCTTGGGCGCAAGCACACTACACAGTTCTACAGAATTCTACCTTGGTGACCCCGTATATCGAGAAACACATGGATATTATACGCTCGAAGAACCCGAAGAAGTCTGACCCCTGGATTCATCGTACACACATTGAGGCTTTCGGTGGTTGGTTGCGAACACATCTCATGAATGACGACAATGTTGAAGATGACTTGTACTTCTTGGCCAAGAGACCATCTTCGACTATATTGACTTTCCAAGGGTACGAGATAAATGGGAATACATTTTACACGATCGCCCAAGATAAAAAGAGCACCAACCAAAACAGTGGTGTCCGCTTTGACGATGCGGCAAACACCAAGGAAAAGGATACATATTATGGTTACATAGAGGAGATATGGAAACTTGGCTATGGAGGTGATTTGAAGGTCCCTTTGTTCCGGTGCAAATGGGCCAATCTAGCTGGAGGAGGGGTAATGGTAGACCCGCAGTACGGAATGACAACAGTGGATCTCAACAATCTTGGGCACACAGACGAACCATTCGTTCTAGCCAATGATGTGGCGCAAGTTTTCTATGTGAAGGACATGTCTACCAAACCGAGAAAACGGAAAGATAAGAAAGCGGATACATCATACGATGAGCCAAAGCGCCACATAGTGCTTTCTGGGAAAAGAAACATCGTGGGAGTGGAGGACAAGACATACATGTCAAAAGATTATAAAAAGTTTCATGAAATTCCTCCCTTCGCAGTGAAGACTGACCCAAGCATCCTGTTAAATGATGAAGATTGTCCATGGTTACGGCGCAATAATCAAGGGACACACGCGAATAAAAAGTTTTATACCCCAAGATCCCACTCTGGGATGTGATTGGCTGCACCGTCATCACTTTTCTTCTCTAGTGAGTAGCCGGGATGGTCTAGTTTTGTACACGAAGTGCATCCAGTTTTTGTTGTAACCCTCTCAACTTTTTAGCACATGCTATGTGGGTGAAATGATGATACCATGCCAAGTTTCAACCTTTACAGAGTTCATTTGTGGTGCTTTTTAATTTCAGGGTCATTTAGCTCAAAACAATTCATTAAATGGATGAAAAATAGCAAATGAAGTTAGAAAGGGTTGAAATTTGAGGATGTGGCTTAGAATGGTTCATATTGAATGCACAAAAAGTCTGGAGTTGAAATAAGTTAACAAAATGAAATGCCTTTGTAACAGATGAGTTTTCGTCCGAAACCCTGATACTTCGAAATAGATTGTCCAGTTTGTACACGAAGTGCATCCAGTTTTTCCTGTAACCCTCTCAACTTTTTAGCACATGCTATGTGGGTGAAATTATGATACCATGCCAACTTTCAACCTTTTCAGAGTTCATTTGTGGTGCTTTTTAATTTCAGGGTCATTTAGCTCAAAACAATTCATTAAATGGATGAAAAATAGCAAATGAAGTTAGAAAGGGTTGAAATTTGATGATGTGGCTTTGAATGGTGCATATTGAATGCAGAAAAAGTCTTGAGTTAAAATATGTTTAAAAAATTGAAATCCCTTTGTAATAGACGAGTTTTCGTCCGAAATCCTGATACTTCGAAAGAGATTGTCCAGTTTGTACACGAAGTGCATCCAGTTTTTCCTGTAACCCTCTCAACTTTTTAGCACATGCTATGTGGGTGAAATTATGATACCATGCCAAGTTTCAACCTTTTCAGAGTTCATTTGTGGTGCTTTTCAATTCAGTGTCATTTTAGCTCAAAATAAATCATGAAATGCATGAAAAATAGCAAATGAAGTCAGAAAAGGGTTGAAAAGTGATGATGTGGCTTTGAATGGTGCATATTGAATGCAGAAAAAGTCTTGAGTTAAAATATGTTTAAAAAATTGAAATCCCTTTGTAATAGATGTGTTTTCGTCCGATCAAAGTTATTTAACGTAATATTATATAAAATTTATGCAACTAAAATTATCAAAGTTATTTTTGTTAAAAACTTTAATAGCAAAAAGAATATTCATAAAGTATTTTCTATTAAGAACTTTTAATATGCAAAAAAATAACATAAAAATAGCAAAAATGAAAATAGATGCGCTTATAGAGAAAATTCAACCTAAATTCAAAGTGCTAGTACTTTGAATTTACTAGCACTTTGAATTTAGGTAGAATTTTCTCTATAAGAGCATCTATTTTCACTTTAGTAATAGCGACATAGTAGGCACATGTTCGGTTTGAGAGAGGCTCGTGCTGCCTCTCGCACAGCGGGGCTTATAAGCTGGTCGTCGTGCTCCTCAACTAGTGAGGTGGGACTAAACTTCCACCACAGCCGTGCTGCCTTCCCGTGCGAATTTGGGCCGCCGAAAGGCCTCTTTAGGCCCGATTGGTATCACCAACCGGGACTAAAGGGAGGACCTTTAGTCCCAGTTGGTGATAGCAACCGGGACTAAAGACCCTTTAGTCCCGGTTGGAGCCACCAACCGGGACTAAAGGTCCAGGGGTATTTAACGCGGGACTTGTCAAAATCTCCCCAACCTCTCCCATTCTCCCCCGACGCCAACGCCCTGCCCCGACTCCGCCAGGCTGCCGGAGCTCGCCGCCGCCCCCGAGCCCGTCCTCGCCGCCGCCCCCGAGCCCATCGTCCCCGCCGCCCCCGAGCCCGACCTCGCCGCCGCCCCCGAGCCCGTCCTCGCCGCCGTCGTCGTCGCCGCCCGCGCCCTCGTCCTCGCGCCGTCGTCCTCGCCACCGCCGTCGTCGACGCCGCCCGAGCCCATCCTCGCCGCCGCCCCGAGCCCGTCATCGCCGCCGCCCGTGCCTCCTCGTCCTCGTCGACGTCGTCGCCGCCCCCGACGCCGGACGCCGCCCGCGCCTTCTCCCTGAGCCCCGTCGTCGCCGCCCGCACCTCCTCCCCCGAGCCCCGTCGTGCCGGTGAGCTCCTATCGCCTGCTCTGATCCCCCTCCACCGCGGCCACCACGGCGTGTTTTAGTTTTTTTAGTTTAGTTGTTTTAGTTTTAGTTTTTTTAGTTTAGTTGTTTTAGTTTAGTTTAGTTTTAGTTTTAGTTTTTTTAGTTTAGTTGTTTTAGTTTAGTTTAGTTTTTTTAGTTTAGTTGTTTTAGTTTTTTAGTTTAGTTGTTTTTTTAGTCTCGAGTCCCGAGTCGTCGAACCACGAGTCCCGAGTCAACGAACCCCGAGTCCCCTACGATCGCCGGTGAGGAGTCCCCGACGATCGTCGGGGACTCCTCATCGGCGATCGTCGGTGACTCGGGTTTGTCGACTCAGGATTCGTGGTTCTCGTTATTATTGTCATAGTTGTTAAATGCAATCATCTTTATTAAAGTTTATTAAATAGTAGGAATTTAAATAGTTGTAGAATTTGTTCTCGACGTCAACGATGCCTGGCCCGCATCCTCGTCGTCGACTCGGCGCCGTCGACCACCTGGTTGAGAGGCGCCAACATGTCCGGGACTGGGCTCCGCCGGGCTGGCACTAGGAGGTGCTGCCTTCCGGGGCGCGGAGCTTGGTGAGGAATCAGGGTCCCGTTGTCGACCTGGAGGTTATTTGGTGGCGGTCGCGTGGACCACTGTCGGTGCAGAGGGAGCCGGCCCCCGCGGAGGTGGTACGTCGCCGTGTCAGGGAGGAGGACGAGCACGTCCGACGCTACATGGCTACGTTGGACGCCTGGTTCTCCAATACCTGGCAGGTTCTTCTGGGATCACACTCGAGCTATGATCCTGTCATAGCTCCTTATCTTTGGGTGTCCACCGCCTGCGCCGCGAGACGTCAACTAGATCTATATTAGTGATATTATATTCGATGATGTATTAGTGATACTATTCGATGATGTATTAGTGATATTATATGATCGTATTGTTGCATTGCCTTGTATTGATTTGCATATCTCTGGTTCTGCTTATTGAATGCATTCTAATTGTTTTATATTTGTTCTGGATTAGTTAAGCTATGGACGGTAGAGACAGAGACCATGATCAAGAGAATGCCATGTACGACCTGATATGCTCCGGAAACGAAGAGAATGAAGTAGATGATGGCTCACAATACCTTAACCCATCCGGTGAGGGAATTGAGGAAGAACAACCAAGAGGCGAAGGCGAACCAGCTGACAATGACGATGGCGAAGAAATTTTTGTCCATTTAACAGAGTCCGGCGAGGTATTAATTTTCCCTCTGGTGATCATCAGATGTATTGATTGATTTGTATATATTAACGAATCTTTCTTCCTTTCAGCCCTCCGGATCGAGCAAATCTTCTACAAGGGTTAAACATGGCCCGACAAAAAAGTTGAAACAAGGCGTAAAGTTTAACATCGATCAAATCAGAGCAGATGGCGAACCGATTGCTCCTAAAGAGAATGCAGACAAATTTATACGTCAATGCGGAGTTATCGTTAGGGACCAAATCCCGATCACCGCTCAAGAATGGAATCAGCCAAAAGATCGCGGAGTTCCTTTTGTTAGCCAAAGAGCAAAAGATCTGCTTTGGGAGGAGCTCATGAAACATTTCACCCTACCAGAGGGTCTCACAGATCTCCAACGGGAGAAAGTCAAGAAGTGTGCTCTTAAGAAGATGGCCACACAATTCCAGTCTTGGAAGAAAAGATTATGGACCAATTACTTGGAAGGAGGAAAGAAGACTCCAGAATTCAAAGGAGAATATGTGAAGTTAGCAGATGATTGGGACGAATTTGTGAAGTTCAAGGAATCAGAAGAAGCTAAGAAACGGTCGAGAATAAACAAGATAAATGCCAACAAAAAAACATGGCACCATCGTCTGGGGCCAGGCGGCTACAAGTCTGGGTTGCCTAAGTGGGATGAATCTGAGAGAAACATGAAGGCTGCAGGGGTCACTCCAGTAACAGAGACTTGGCCCGAGAGGTGCAGGACTTGGTTTTATGCACATGGGGGAAAGTTGGACCCAGAGCCACGGACGAGTTACTTAAAGCAATAGCAGAAGCTCGAGCGGGTGTGTACGAGCCCGAGAGAGAGAAGGACGAGCTTTCGCGCGCCCTCAAGAATCCTGAACACTCGGGACGAACACGAGGCAAAGGCATGGTTCCGTGGTTTATGGGGTTTGCGGATTGGAACGACAGCTACAGAAGTCGTGCCAGAAAGAAGAATCATGAAGTAGATCGGATTCAAGACTTGGAACGTGAATATAACATGCAGCAGGAGCAAATCAACAAACTTAGCCAGCAAGGAGCGTCTCAGCAGCAGCAGCAACCAAATCCAGCATTGGATGGTACCATTCCATCATCTATGCCGAAAAGCAGCGTGGGTTCCACGGGGGTCCGGGCCGATGATGCACTGCTGGCTCGCTACCCCGTGGATGATATCCTAGAGTCGACACCTTGTGAGCTACACGTGAAACTGAAGAACATATCCATGAAGGCGGCGGGCGGCTTTGCTTTACCGAGTGGACCTGAAGCAACTTTCCACGGCAATCCGATTCCACCTGGCTATGCTCGTGTCGGGCTGGGTCAAGTTGTGTCGGCATATGAATCACTAGATCTTGACTACCTTGGAGGTGAAGGGGAGCGGACACTCGGAGAAGCCAGGCGTTGTGTCATTTTATGGAAAAAGGAATGCATCGTGTTTCCAAACTCGGTGCCAAGGCCACCGACTCCTCCTCCAAGTCCGCCGCGTCAGCAGACTCAAACCCTCACCGAGACGGAGCGCAGGGTGAGTCCGCCATATCCATTTCCGCCGCGCCAGCCGAATCCATCCCACCCCGAGACGGAGCGCATGGCGAGTCCGCGATATCAAGCTCCGCCACATCAGCAGAGTTCATCCCACCCCGAGACGGAGCCTAGCGCGAGACGTCCGCGATATCGATATCCGCCGTCTCCAAAGCGGAAGAGAACACAAAAGAAGAAACCCGAGCCTCCTGTCAAAAAGAAGTTAGCTTACGATATGACTAACGAGGAACTCGATGAATCAGTGAATCTCGCTTTGCGGGCCCATTTTGGACCGAAAGCGCCCCCGCCGCCAAAGGAGAAAGTACCCGATGAGGTCGTACAACACTTTATTGATGCAGCTAAACCGGCGGAGAAAAGGCCGGTATCAGACTATGAACGCTGTATTACCAAGTCCTATGAATCCCAGAAAAGACAGAAGTCGAGCGGTAGCAGTAAATGCGGGAAAACTGTTCCCCAGCTCGGAGAACAGGCAGTCCAATCGATCAGCCCGCTCAAGGTGAGTGCCAATAACGTGGTAATAACCGACGCTGATAGAGAGAATGCTAGATTGCTCGGTATCACCGTTGAACAATTCCTAGAGATCGAGGAATTTCCACCGTTGGATTCGAAGGAAATAGCATGGCAATATGTCCCCGGGAAACCTCTGGTCAGTCCTGACGACGAGAAGCTTCTAACAACGCAAATGTACAAATTGCATGACTGGTACATGAGAGAAGTAAAGGACGGGCGAGAGAGCCTCATTGTGAAAGTCAAGAAACATTACATCCATGAAAAAGATTTGTGGATTGAAAATGAAGAATTTTTTCAGTTATTCAATCAAAAAGCACTCGACAAATCTATCGTCAGTTGCTATTGTCTGTAAATGATTTCTTTCTGTAATTTAAGTCTCTAGCTCAGCTCGTTCATTGCCTGTTATTATACTCACTATATTCTTTTGTGTGGTATTATGCAGAATGAAGATTTTTGAATTGGAAAGAGCTGGAGTCTATGGCATTGGGTTCATTGACCCAAATACTGTTAATGAAGAAGTGTTGAGAAGGTACCCTAAAGACACGGAGAAAATGCTTCTAAGGTTTTTGAAGGCCCTAAATACCAAACCAGAAATACTTTTACCTTGGAACTTCCAGTGAGTGTTACTGTCTTGTACTACAAATTCTATTTTTGCTTATATATATATATATACTCGATGTTAAGTGTAGTTGATGAGTTATGCATGCCCGCTTATACAAATCGTGTGCGCAGCTACCACTGGATCCTTCTAATCATTAGAGTTGACGATGGAACTGTTGATGTACTGGACTCGCTAAGTAAAGACCCTGAAGATTACATAAGCTTGCATTCGTTGCTCGAAAGGTAATTTCAATCATTGACGCACTATGTCGGCTTCTTTATTAGTTAATTTCCTGATATCAAGTAATTAATAACTCCTTTATTCATTTTGTTTGCCGGGCAGGGTTTGAAAACGTTTCATCAAAGAGGTCACCGGTGAATGGAAACCAGAGTTGAGATGGCGAAAGCCCAGGGTAATTAAGTAGTACTAGCTACGTCCGCGCATCTCTTTAATTCTAGTTTCAATACCATTGTCATGCTTCATTATTATCTGATTGAATTCTATTCTCGTAAAGTGCATGAGGCAGGCACATGGGACTGAACTATGTGCATATTACGTTTGCGAGAACATTCGCTTTATGACCGAAAGCAGCAAGAGTGCAAGAGATCTTTGGGTACGTAAACACCATTCATATTTTTTATCATGATTTAATACATATACACACAACTAACATGTTCATATTGATCTCCTTTAAAGATGCACGAGATGCGGGATAAGCTCCTACCAACGGACCGCATACGAGCAATTCAAAAGGAAATTGCGGGATTTTTGCTTCAGCAGGTCATATCTCCCGACGGAGAATACCATTACCCGATCCGCAAATGATCTGCAAATTGTACGAGAAATTGTATATACCAAATTGTATATATATATGTGTATGCATGTGGTCGTACGAGAAATTCTATGATATATGATTGCTTGTACGAGAAATTTTATGATATATGATCGGTTCTACGAGAAATTCTATTATATATGCATAACGTGTACAGTATGTAGTAGCGTAAAATATGTTTGAAATGAAAAGGAATTAAATGGAAAACGCAAAATGAAAAGGAAAAATAAACAATAAACACTAAACCCCTAAACACCTAAACTCCTAAACCCCTAAACCTTTAGTCCCGGTTGGTGTTACCAACTGGGACCAAAGGTCCCCATGCCCTGGCGCGCGCTGCCGACCACTTGGCCAGGGTTTAGTCCCGGTTCGTAGCCAACCGGGACTAAAGGATTGGACCCTTTAGTCCCTATACTTTAGTCCCGGTTGGGGAACCGGGACTAAAGGCCCTTCCCAACCGGGACTAATGGCCTGTTTTCTACTAGTGAGTGTTAATTAATGGAGGTGTTGTAGTAGCTGGGGGCATTAAAGAGAGAGAAAGAGAGCTAGAAGAAAGAGAGTAATGGGGGGAGAAGAAGTAGTGAGGAAGAAGCAAAATGAGGGAGAGAGGAGGGGGAGGGAAAAGTGAAGGGAGAGAGATGAAGGAAGGGGGAAAGAGAGGGAAAATGTGGCAGCTGCGCCTTAGCAGTAGCGCGGGTCAGAGGAATGCGCTATTGCTAAATTGTTAGCAGTAGCGCCGGGAACGGGCGTCGCTACTGCTAAGCGGGGCCCACCATGTGCCACGGCACAGTTTTAGTTGCAGCGATGGGTCTGCGACACGCGCTACTGCTAAGGGAATAGCAGTAGCGCGCTTCCTCCGGGCCGCGCTGCTACTCTGATAAGCCTGGTAACTAAGGTGTGGTCCGCATAGCCATAGCGTGTTTAGGCCGACACGCGCTACTGCGAAGTGAGTAGCAGTAGCGCCTATGAACCACACGCGCTACTGTAAAATAGCAGTAGCGCCCTGTACGAAGGCGCGCTACTGATAAGCCTCCACGTATAAGGTTTTCCCTGGTAGTGGAGATGAGAACTTGAGTGAGCAGACAAGGGGGTGAGTAGCAGAGAAGAGAGATTGGACGGGGTGTTGATGTTAAAGAGAGGAGCGTCTACATGTTGTCGTTTGGTGGTGTAGGTTTTCACTCGGGAGGGCTCGCATGCGTGAATGCATGGTGAGATGTATTGATGCCGTGGCACTAGAAGCTACATAAATGTGTAGGTGAATACAACATATATACAAACATGTAGATATATGTATTCAGGTTGTATGTTAGTTTTGGTATTCGTTCTGCATGATTTTCAGAGGCGGGTGCTCTGGGATTCCGTCTTCGCGTGGCACCATGTCCCAACGAGCATTCTCGGGTTTCATTGGCGGTGAAAAACAACATTTTTACACCTTTTTCAGTTTCTTTTAATGAGGTTATTATCTTTTATCAACACAACACTCCGGCTAAGGCATGAAAGAAACATCTTATTTTAGTTGGCATTTTTGGTTGGCTTAGTATCTTGAAGGTGCTCATAAAGTCAACGTAGGTTGTGTATTCTATGAGTGTACCATGTAAAAAAGACTTTTATTATAATAAACAATAAAAAAAGACCAGTAAAGTATAATTTCCCATGAGTTGATCTGTACCAAGAACCAACACACGTTCAGTTAATATGCAAAAAGCTAAAGCAAACGGCAATTTAAAAAGTTGGAACAAATCATGCAGGGTCGCACTGGTTATCACTGAATAAAACTTGGATTGTCCTCATAGGGGACGGCCTCCCTCTATTGATCTCTACCCGTATCAGTTCTCTGTCTTGGTCGGTTTTGGGATACCTTGTCAATGGATAGAAGTCGCATTCTTCGCACCAGTGGTCATGCAAAGATATCTCTTCCAAGTTGACAGCCACTTCCATCACCCGTCTTATATACTGCATGAGCATGTCGCTGGGCTGAAAGCCGTAGATGGTGAGCACGGCCAGCTTATAATGTTTGAAGTCAGATGGTTCCAACCCGATGTAACTTCTCTTGACGACTAGAAGTTTCCTTATCATCTCATCCTCAAAGGGATCACACTCGTGGTTCGATACCTGCATGAACAATAACGGTCCATAGTTCCGCAAGGCTGCAAGGTGAGGGAAAAGGAGTTCCATTAAAAACAGACTATGTTTATACTATACCTTGATGTGGAGCTTCTCCAAGAGAGACGCAGATTCCAGCAGGAACAGTGTCCAGGTGATGCCACATTCCTCATTGATGTTGTCCAGCTTCAGAACCCTCAGGTTCTTCAGCCGAGGAGCCAGTTGCTGCGGACGCTCCATCTGAAACCAGGGCTGCACAGACAAACGAAGGAAAGATTAACAGAGAACACCTTACAACTTACAAGAATGCGTTGCTATATAGCACCAACGGTGCCCCGTCACGACTTACCATTTCGCTGTCGAAGTTCATATGCAGTTCACGCATGTTTGCATCGCGAAGAAACTCGCTCAGCTTTAGTTTCCTGCACTTGGAATTATAGCTGGTACTGGCCGTTATCTTGGAAAGCCGCGGAGCATGGCCGAACAGCACCGGGTCTCGGCGCTGGGAAGGATACCAGATGCCAATGGCGAGCTCGGCTAGCTCCGGAAGCCACTTCAGCTCGACGCTGTTGCAGAAGCACATGACAAGCTTCAGCTGGGTGAGCTCCGGGTGTTCGATCCTCAGTACCTTCTCCTTCCCAGAATCAAGGTTCTGCAAGGACAGGTGCTTCAGCTTCTTGCAGCAGCCGAGCAGGTTGGACACGTCGGGCTGCCCCAGCTTGACGCTCTCCACGTGCAGGTGCGTGAGGGCGGCGAACGCGCGCGGGCAGGCGCCGAGGTAGGAGAGCAGGCGTGCTCCTTGCGCGACAAGGTCCGTGACCTCGCTCATGATGTCCATCTTCTCGCCCAGCATCTTGAACCCCGCCGTGCCGACGATGCGGCGGCCGCGCGCGATGGCGCCGTCGACGGCGCGGACGATGTCGATGGACTCCTCCCTCAGGTAGAAGGTCAGGTGGAGGTGATGGATGGCAGCGCCCCCGAGGTGGCTCTCGACTGCCAAGATGCTCCTGACTGATTGCACCATGGCCATGGTGCTCCAAGCCTTGTTGTTCCTGCACTTTCTCGACGACACCAGCTTAAACCCGTCGTCGTCCTTGTGCACGTAGCGGCCGTGCACGTAGTCCTCGACTTCCAGGGAAATAATAGGAAGCAAACCGGGGAGGTGCCTCAACCTGCTGCTTGCGTGGCTGCAGCTTACGACGTCTTGTGAATCAAGACGAATTAGGATCAAGAGAAGAATGTCGTCAGGCAGCTTGCCGAGCCTGTCCTCCTGACGCACCGGAGGAATAAGAAAGCAAATTGAGATTTAGTCTTCTTAGAGTGAATCTCAGTTTTGACGATCTA
Source organism: Elymus sibiricus (assembly GCA_039707655.1). NCBI lineage: Eukaryota > Viridiplantae > Streptophyta > Magnoliopsida > Poales > Poaceae > Elymus > Elymus sibiricus. Next base: position 382,781,756 of record CM077667.1, on the reverse strand, counting down.
ATTTGGAGTACTTTTTAAGGGTTACGCTCTAATTTGTATTTTAGGGATTACGCTCTAATTTGATAGTTATGACATTAATTAGCCCATTTTACAAAAAAAATCATACTTATATCTCATTTAGACAAAGTATACGCAGTTTTATCCGTATTAAAAACATTAAGTGATCTGGGCCGATGGGTCCCCGTTGTCAGGTCCACCTGCCGTGCCACATCACCGGTTTTTCCTTCCCAATTTTTTTCCACGGTGAACCAACCCAAACCGGGAAACTAGACCCACGACCCCATGGCATGCACCACTCGTCCTGCTCCCCAGACACACATGCTGCTTTGGTACCTCTCAGGCACGTCCAACAGTGGCATATATCGCCCGCCTTTCAACCACACGCTTGTACCCATGGTCGAGCTCGTTGGTCTCCTACACACAACTGTGACTGTGAGAGGGTGCAAAACCTACCGCATCACCTATGACGCGTACCCCAACGCCGGATCCCATCGATACCGCCCTTCAGCACACGTCGCAGCCACCGCAAATTGCTAGCCCTAGGACTAGGAGCAAGCAAGAGTGAGAATGAGGCGAGGGTGATTGGGGTGTGTCATGGTGCGGCTCAACTCCAGCAGATACAATGCGGTTGCCACGACCGGTTGATTGCGTATGCAAGGACGAGTTCGACGTGAAAAACAATCGCCGAGAGAAAAGCAGTGAAGCGTGGTACACTGAAGGCGAACCTAACAACTGGGACCCACCAATCATATACGCTCACAAATTTTAATATAGGTAAACTTTGGTAATACTTCGGCTAATAACTATGGCATAGGGCAGTCGTAGTGCTCTGCGGTTCTACATGTAAAGCTTACTATCTAGGCAAAAAAAAAGAACTTATGACAACTTATTTAGTGAGTACAGAGAAATTTACTTTGCTAATCTAGATATAGATCTTCGCATGGGAACCTTTTCTATCGTAAAACACATTAAATGAGAACCCATTGTAAAAGTTGTAGCGTCTAAACACGTATCTATTATTACTAGCATATATGGTGCATTGAGAGTACTTTGCTGGATTAAATTCTGCTAGATGGAGTGATTATAGTGTCAAAACTGTCAACTAATGAGTAAAAACTGGAATTTACTTTTTTAAGACAATACTCCGGTTAATTTAACTGAGGAGTAGATAGAACTAAAGTGGTAGATCGACCGGACCGGCATATATTGAGGGGGAATAAAAGGGTAATGGTGGTGTAGCTTTTAGATGCATATATGGATCGATCAATATCCATGAATGAGAGATTTGCAAAATATGACAAACGAACCTGGCTGCCTGTGTTACTCGCCGCCGCCGCCGCCATGGCTGGACTGCCTTTCCGCGAAGCAGAGACGACTATTCGGAACCTGCCCCTAACTTAGGACTATGGAAGGTCCTTGCCTGCCAGTTTATTTATCTCCTGTTGGCCCAGTCTCGGCACAGATTACTTCTGGACGACGACGATGGAGCAAACTGACTAGATCCCGCTTCCGGATGAGAGAAGCTGACTTGAACGTAGCAAGGTCGTACTCCTACTAGCTAGTCGATATGCGCCGGCCAAAGGGACAACCCACGCACGTATCCAGGCTGTTTTGAATCGTGTTACTTGACAACTTACGGTACCAGTTACATACCAATCCTGTTCGCCAATGACTTTCACGCTAATACGGCATGGAGTAGTCGTGTTTAATTAAGGAAACGGTTTTGCTAAAGCACATTTATGTGTCTTATGGGCATCTCCAACGGCAACCCGCAAATATCATCCCGCATCCGTCCACAAACAGGACCAGTCCGCGGACACAGATACGGAGGACGCCGTTCAACCATAGCCGCATATATTTTGACAACATCTCAAACCAACCGGGCAAAATTCGTGCAAACACATCGAATTTCATATAAACACGACGTATTTCTTACAAACACGGCGGATTTCATTACATTTCGAACATCTAGAACAAAAACAAAGACCGCCCATAAACCTATCCTAGATCGGCGGCGTCTGGCGTCCAAGCCCATGTCGTCTCCATGACCACCGGCGATAAGACCGATGAAGTGAAGGTGCGGTCTCCGGCGAGGAAGAGTAGAACACGGGAGACGGACCGGCCCACATGGGACATAAGGCCCTGCCGCCTCCCATGCCCTACTCATCCTCGGGGGAGTCAGCGTCCTGTCCGTCGCCGGTGGACGTGAGGTCCACGAGGAAAATGGTGGCGCCTTGGATGTCGCCGTCCCACCGGGCCGTGTGATGGTTCGTCGGCGATGTGTAGGAGGCGTGATAACCCACAAATATAGGAGATCGCAACAGTCTTCGAGAGTAATATTTCATCCAAATTTATTGATTCGACACAATTGGAGTCAAAGAATATTTATTGGTCTTAGCAATTGAGTTGTTAATTTAGCCACACCTGAAATTTCTCTGCAACAGAGTTTTTAGTAGCACAGTAACAATAGTAACTTAGCGAAGATTAATATGCGAAAAGCGTAGGCATTGGATCGGTGATGGATAAGTGTATTGGATGACATTCATCATGTAACAGTTTCACACTAGAGCGACACAGAACTAACTCCAATTCATCAATATAATGTAGGTATGTATTTCGTATATAGTCATACGTGCTTATAGTAAGAACTTACATGACATCTTTTGTCCTACCCTCCCGTGGCAGCGAGTTCCATAAGGAAATCCAAGAAATGTTAAGGTCTCCTTTTAATAGAGAACCGGAACAAAGCATTAACACATGGTGAATACACGAACTCCTCAAACTACGGTCATCGCCGAAGATGATCTCAATTATTATCACCTTGGGGTCTACGGATCATAACACATAATATGTTCATACAACTTGCAAGATAGGATCCAAAACACTCTCATATCCATCTGTATCTATACTTAATATTAAAAGAAGAAAGCTTTCATAGTTCTCCATAGGTCACCCCTTTATATCTGTTAATTTTATGTTAACCATAAAGATTAATGGCTGATATTTAAAAGAACCCAACCCAAATCTTAACCGCGTCCGCGTGGGTTTCCCGTTTCGTTACCACGCGTTCCGCCTCTTCTTAGTCACACCTCACGGAGGTTTTCCTCCTGTCCCACGTCTCCTCTCTTTTTAGAAAACTTTGAAAACCGGCAAGGGTCAATCAATCAGCGATCGCATCAATCACGCATTGCATAGGGGGAAGCGATCGCACCAATCACGTATTCGCCCTCGCCGCCATTCGCCATCGAAGCCCATCTCTTTCGCAACACATGATCATAACGGCCGCATCGTGCTCCTGCCCGGCATCACAGTCGTCACACAAATCGTATACCACACCGTCTTCCTTCACGACATAGCCGCCGCCACCGTGGCTTCTTCTGCCGGATAGCGCCTTCTCCCGCTGTCGCCGTCTTCCACCATACTGAAGCGGCCGCCGCCAACCGGACGCCTCCACCCCATCCTGGCCCTCCCCATCTTCCAGCACCGGGATGCCATCCGATTGTACGAGCAACGCAGTACATGCAGATGCAGACATACTGAATGCCTGAACTCCAGACATGAGCATTGCATGCATATGTCCTAAAGGAGGAGACAAGCAGGCCTCTGCTTGCAAGGTACGCAGCAGCAGCACTAGCGATAATATAATGCAAAACACATCCAAAAAATTGGTTCCCTTTTAGTTTTAGTTATAAACCATTTAGATACTTACATAAAGTTCGCCCCTCCAGTTAATACATAAGTACTAGCGGGTGAAGGCGCGGCGGCACGCCGCGCCCATCCAAGTGCTTGACTTATACATTTTTTTGTTGCTACTTAAGAATTGTAAGAACAATACAGTACACATGCCGGATGAGTATAAAGTACATCTGGTTGAACATTATGGGGTAGATTACATTTGCTAGATGACACACTTTAATATTGAAAAATAAAATCCAGTGAAGTGCAATAGTTTATTTATAGGCTAAGCTATCATAAGCAAATGTGAAATAGAAGATTGAGACGCTAAAACAATGAGATTTTAGTAACATTATAGTAAGACAGATGGTTTGACTCTCCAGTTGTGATAGTACATACCTTTTTCTTATTTACTTGAAAATTCCAAACAGCTACTCCCAAGTACGAAGCCCATAGCGTGGACTGGGCTTTTTGTGGTGGTACCAGCCCATTAGGGTTCAAGTCCTATATTGGGAGTGCTTGTAGTTACATGTTTCAGGATTTTCAGCAATGTTCGTTATGTGGAGGAGATGTTTCCGTCAACTAAGAAGGCGCTTACGCTGACTTCATCAATCTCCAGATGTTGTGTCGTCTCAGTATCTCGGAGGTGCTCATAGAGGTAGGATGTGCGTGCTTTCATAGGGGTGAGCGTATGTGTGTACGTGTGCATCAACATCAACTACGAAGGCACCTGCGGTGACCCCTCAATATATTGTGTCAGCTCAGTATCTCAGAAGTGCTAACAGAGGTAGAGTATTCGCGTGCGCGTCCACATGGGTGAGTTTATGTGTGTGTACGTGGACATCAACGTCGACTACGAAGACGTTTGCGGAGACTTTGTCAATCTCAAGATGTTGTGTCGGCTCAGTATTTCGGAGTTGCTCATAGAGGCACGGTGTGCGTGTGTGCATTCATAGTGGTGAGTGTGTATGCATGTATGTGGGCATGAACGTCGACTATGAAGGCGTCTCCGGTGACTTTGTCAATCTTAAGATGTGTGCCAGCTTAGTATCTCAGAGGTGCTCGTAGAGGTAGGATATGCGTATATACACTCACAGAGGTGAGTGTATATATGTGTACGTGGGCATTTATGTTGTACTGTGTCAAAAAATCAGTAGCTAAAAACGAAAGGAAAAAACCTGTAATGAACCAAATACGTGTCGGCTGGTGAAGTGTTCTGTGTGTACGTGGACATCAACATCGACTACGAAGACGTTTACGGTGACTTTGTCAATCTCAAGATGTTGTGTCGGCTCAGTATTTCAGAGCTGCTCATAGAGGTACGATGTGTGTGTGTGCGCGTTCATAGTGGTGTGTGTGTATGCATGTATGTGGGCATCAACGTCGGCTACGAAGACGTCTGCGGTGACTTTGTCAATCTTAAGATGTGTGTCATATTGGTATCTCAGAGGTGCTCGTAGAGGTAGGATATGCGTATATACACTCACAGAGGTGAGTGTATATATGTGTATGTGGGCATTTACGTAGTATTGTGTTTGTATGTATGTGTATGTGGGCATTTACGTTGGACTGTGTTAAAAAAAGCTCAACACGAAGGGAAAAAACCTGTAATGAACCAAGCACGTGTCAGCAAGTGAAGTGTTCTGTGTGTACGTGGACATCAACGTCGACTACGAAGACGTCTGCAGTGACTTTGTCAATCTCAAGATGTTGTGTTGGCTCAGTATTTCGGAGGTGCTCATAGAGGTATGGTGTGCGTGTGTGTGTTCATAGTGGTGAGTGTGCATGCATGTATGTGAGCATCAACGTTGACTACGAAGACATCTGCGGTGACTTTGTCAATCTTAAGATGTGTGCCAGCTTGGTATCTCAGATGTGCTCGTAGAGATAGGATATGCATATATATACTCACAGAGGTGAATGCATATATGTTGTTGGAAATATGCCCTAGAGGCAATAATAAATTGGTTATTATTATATTTCCTTGTTAATGATAATCGTTTATTATCCATGCTATAATTGTATTGATTGGAAACTCAAATACATGTGTGGGTACATAGACAACACTGTGTCCCTAGTAAGCCTCTAGTTGACTAGCTCGTTGATCAAAGATGGTTAAGGTTTCCTAGCCATTGACATGAGATGTCATTTGATAACGGGATCACATCATTAGGAGAATGATGTGATGGACAAGACCCAAACTGTAAACGTAGCATTTGATCGTGTCAGTTTATTGCTATTGTTTTCTGCATGTCAAGTATCTGTTCCTTTGACCATGAGATCATGCAACTCACTAACACCGGAGGAATACCTTGTGTGTATCAAACGTCGCAACGTAACTGGGTGACTATAAAGGTGCTCTACAGGTATCTCCGAGGGTGTCTGTTGGGTTGGCATGGATCAAGACTGGGATTTGTTACTCCGTATGACGGAGAGGTATCTCAGGGCCCACTCGGTAATACAACATCACAATGAGCCTTGCAAGCAATGTGACTAAAGTGTTAGCCACGAGATCTTGTATTACGGAACGAGTAAAGAGACTTGCCGGTAACGAGATTGAACTAGGTATAGTGATACCGACGATCGAATCTCGGGCAAGTAACATACCGAAGAACAAAGGGAACAGCATACGGGATTAACTGAATCCTTGACATAGAGGTTCGACCGATAAAGATCTTCGTAGAATATGTAGGAGCCAATATGGGCATCCAGGTCCCGCTATTGGTTATTGGCCGTAGAGGTGTCTCGGTCATGTCTACATAGTTCTCGAACCCGCAGGGTCTACACACTTAACGTTTGGTGACGATTAGTATAATTGAGTTATTATGTTGGTGACCGAAAGTTGTTCGGAGTCCCGGATAAGATCCCGGACATGACGAGGATCTCCGGAATAGTCCGGAGGTAAAGATTGATATATGTGATAATAGTGTTTTGATCTCTGGAAGGGTTCCGGAGTTCACCGGAAGGGGTTCCGGATGTTTACCGAAGTGTTCGGGTGCAGCAACACTTTATATGAGCCAAAGGGATAAAGCCCACAAGGTATTGGAAAGTGCAAAAGTAGTTTTGCTGCCGCGTAAGCGGTACTACCGCTTGGTGAAGCGGTACTACCGCCGGAGCGGTACTACCGCTTGTGTGAAGCGGTACTACCGCCCGAGCGGTACTACCGCTTGTGTGAAGCGGTACTACCGCCCAAGCGGTACTACCGCTTGTGTGAAGCGGTACTACCGCTTGTGCGCGGCTGTGCACGGTTCGGCAGGGATCCGAGTTGGACTCTTTCCCTGCGGGCCAAACCGACCTTGTGCGGGCAAAACCGACCCGGAGGAGGCTTTTACTCCAAGTTTAGACCCCAAGGCTCAACATATAAATAGAGGGGCAGGGCTAGCACACGGGACACATCAGTATTTCCCAAGCCGTGTGCCGGCAACCCTAGCCCTCTAGTTCCTCCGTCATAATCTCCGTAGTGCTTGGCGAAGCCCTGCAGAGATTGTTCCTCACCACCATCACCACGCCGTCGTGCTGCTGGAACTCAACCACTACTTCACCATCGCTCGCTGGACCGAGGAGGTGAAGGCGTCATCAAGCCGTACGTGTGTTGAACGCGGAGGTGCCGTCCGTTCGGCACTAGATCGGAAGGATCGTGATTGGATCGCGGGACGCTCGGCGATTTGGATCGCGAAGACGTTCGACTACATCAACCGCGTTTATTAACGCTTCCGCTTAGCGATCTACAAGGGTATGTAGATTCACTCTCCCTCTCGTAGATGCTCATCACCATGGATAGATCTTATGTGTGCGTAGGAAAATTTTTGTTTCCCATGCAACGTTCCCCAACAGTGGCATCAGAGCTAGGTCTATGCGTAGATGAGATCTCGAGTAGAACACAAACGAGTTGTGGGCGTGGGTGTATACATATTGCTTGCCGTTACTAGTTGATACTTGATTCAGCGGTATTGTGAGATGAAGCGGCCCGGACCGACATTACGCGTACGCTTACGCGAGACTGGTTTTACCGCTGCGTGCACTTGTTGCATAAAGGTGACTGGCGGGTGTCTGTCTCTCTCACTTTAGTTGAATCGGTTCAATGAAGAGGGTTCTTTTAGAAGATCAAAAAGCAATCACTACACCACGTTGTGGTTTTGCGTAGGTAAGAACGGTTCTTGCAAACCCGTAGCAGCCACGTAAAATTTGCAACAACAATTAGAGGACGTCTAACTTGTTTTTGCAGGGTATGTTGTGATGTGATATGGCCAATTACATGATGAGATATATGTGATGTATGAGATGATCATGTGTTGTATAGAATATCACGACTTGCATGTCGATGAGTACGGCAACTGGCAGGAGCCATAGAGTTGTCTTTAATTATTGTATGACCTGCGTGTCAATCATTAAGCGCTATGTAATGCTTTACTTTATCGCTAAACGTTAGCAATAGTCGTGGAAGCAACAGTCGGCGCGACAACCTCATGGCGACACGTTGATGGAGATCAAGATGATGGAGATCATGGTGTCATGCCGGTGACGATGGAGATCATGCCGGTGCTTTGGAGATGGAGATCAAAAGCACGAGTTCATGGCCATATCATGTCACTTATGATTTGCATGTGATGTTAATCCTTTTATGCATCTTATTTTGCTTAGGACGACGGTAGCATTATAAGGTGATCCCTCACTTAAATTTCAAGATAAAATTGTGTTCTCCCCAAGTGTGCACCGTTGCGAAAGTTCGTCGTTTCGAGACACGCCGTGATGATCGGGTGTGATAGACTCTACGTTCGCATACAACGGGTGTAAGCCATGTTACACGTGCGGAACACTCGGGTTAAACTTGACGAGCCTAGCATGTACAGACATGGCCTCGGAACACAAGAGACCGAAAGGTCGAACATGAGTCATATAGTAGATATGATCAACATGAAGATGTTTACCATTGAAACCACCTCAACTCACGTGATGATCGGACTTGAGTTGGTGGATTTGGATCATGTTACACTCGAATGATCGGAGGGATGTCAATTTGAGTGGGAGTTTTTTAAATATGATTAACTAAACTCATTATCTAAGAACAATAGTCTAAGTTGTCTTTGCTATATTTATGTTGTAGATCATGGCTCGCGCAGTAGCACCCCTGAATTTTAATGCGTTCCTAGAGAAAGCTAAGTTGAAAGATGATGGAAGTAACTTTGTGGACTGGGCCCGTAATCTAAGGATTATCCTTACAGCTTCCCAGAAGGCTTATGTCCTTGATGCACCGCTTGGTGATCCACCCGCTCCAGTTGAGTCTCTAGACGTTGTGAACGCCTGGCAGGCTCGTTCTGATGATTACTCAATAGTTCAATGTGCAATGTTGTATGGCTTAGAACCGGGACTTCAAAGACGTTTTGAACGTCATGGAGCATATGAGATGTTCCAGGAGTTGAAGTTTATCTTTCAGAAGAATGCCCGGATCGAGAGATATGAGATCTCCGATAAGTTCTATGCTTGCAAGATGGAGGAGAACGGGTCTATCAGTGATCACGTGCTCAGAATGTCTGGGTACTCCACCCGTCTGGCTGAGTTAGGGATGCCCCTTCCGCCAGAGGCTATCACTGACAGAGTTCTTCAATCATTGCCACCTAGCTACAAGAGCTTCGTGTTGAACTATAACATGCACGGGATGAACAAGTCAGTCGCCGAGCTGTTTGCGATGCTGAAAGCCGCTGAGTTTGAAATTCAGAAGGAGCATCAAGTGTTGATGGTCAATAAAACCACTAGTTTCAAGAAAAATGGCAAGGGTAAGAAGGGTAACTCCAAGAAGAGTGGCAAAGCAGTTGCTCCTCTCGTGAAGAAACCCAAGGCTGGACCCAAACCAGAAACTGTGTGTTTTCATTGCAAGGGAACTGGACACTGGAAGCGGAATTGCCCCAAGTATTTGGCTGACAAGAAGGCGGCCAACAACAAACAAGGTATATATGATATACATGTTATTGATGTGTACCTTACCAACTCTCGTTGTAGTGCCTGGGTATTTGATACCGGTGCGGTTGCTCATATTTGCAACTCAAAACAGGAACTGCGGAATAGACGGAGGCTGGCAAAGGACGAAGTGACGATGCGCGTGGGAAATGGTTCCAAGGTTGATGTGATCGCCGTCGGCACGCTCGCTCTTCGATTACCGTCGGGATTAGTGATGAACCTAAATAAGTGTTATTTGGTGCCTGCGTTAAGCATGAACATTATATCTGGATCTTGTTTATTGCGAGACGGTTACTCATTTAAATCAGAGAATAATGGTTGTTCTATTTATATGAGTAATATCTTTTATGGTCATGCACCCAATGTGAGGGGTTTATTCTTGTTGAATCTCGATAGTAATGATACACATGTTCATAACATTGATGCCAAAAGATATAGAATTGATAATGATAATACCACTTTCTTGTGGCACTGCCGTTTAGGTCATATTGGCGTAAAACGCATGAAGAAGCTCCATGCTGATGGACTTTTGGAGTCACTTGATTTTGAATCACTTGACACATGTGAGCCATGCCTCATGGGCAAGATGACTAAAACGCCGTTCTCTGGAACAATGGAACGGGCAAGTGACTTATTGGAAATCATACATACTGATGTGTGCGGTCCGATGAGTATTGAAGCGCGCAGTGGTTATCGTTACTTTCTCACCTTCACTGATGACTTAAGTAGATATGGGTATATTTACTTAATGAAACACAAGTCTGAAACATTTGAAAAGTTCAAACAATTTCAGAGTGAAGTTGAGAATCATCGTAACAAGAAGATTAAATTCCTACGATCTGATCGAGGAGGAGAATATCTGAGTTATGAGTTTGGCAGTCACTTAAGACAGTGTGGAATTGTTTCACAATTAACACCGCCTGGAACACCACAGCGTAATGGTGTGTCCGAACGTCGTAATCGAACCTTATTGGATATGGTGCGATCTATGATGTCTCTTGCCGATTTGCCACTATCGTTTTGGGGTTATGCATTAGAGACAGCTGCATTCACTTTAAATAGGGCACCATCGAAATCCGTTGAGACGACGCCATATGAACTTTGGTTTGGCAAGAAGCCAAAGCTGTCGTTTCTTAAAGTTTGGGGATGTGATGCTTATGTCAAAAAGCTTCAGCCTGAAAAGCTGGAACCCAAAGCGGAGAAATGCGTCTTCATAGGATACCCAAAAGAGACAGTTGGGTATACCTTCTACCTCAGATCCGAAGGCAAAGTGTTTGTCGCTAAAAACGGAACATTTCTTGAGAAAGAGTTTCTCTCGAAAGAATTGAGTGGGAGGAAGATAGAACTTGATGAGGTTGTTGAACCTTTACTTCAACCTGAGAGTAGCGCAGCGCAGAAAGTTGTTTCTGTGGAGCCTACATTAGCTGAAGAGGAAGTTAATGATGATGATCATGAAGCTTTGGATCAAGTTGCTATCGAACCTCGTAGGTCGACAAGGACGCGTACTGCTCCCGAGTGGTACGGCAACCCTGTCTTAGAGGTCATGTTGTTAGACAACGATGAACCTACGAGCTATGGAGAAGCGATGATGGGCCCGGATTCCGAGAAGTGGTTAGAGGCCATGAAATCCGAGATGGGATCCATGTATGAAAACAAAGTATGGACTTTGGAAGTATTACCTGAAGGGCGTAAGGCCATTCAGAACAAATGGATCTTTAAGAGGAAGACGGACGCGGACGGTAATGTCACCGTCTATAAAGCTCGACTTGTGGCAAAGGGTTTTTCACAAGTTCAAGGAGTTGACTACGATGAGACCTTCTCACCCGTAGCGATGCTTAAGTCCGTCAGAATCATGTTAGCAATAGCTGCCTTTTTCGATTATGAAATTTGGCAGATGGATGTCAAAACAGCGTTCCTTAACGGTTACCTTAAGGAAGAGTTGTATATGATGCAACCAAAAGGTTTTGTCGATCCAGAGAATGCTGACAAAGTTTGCAAACTCCAGCGATCCATTTATGGACTGGTGCAAGCATCTCGGAGTTGGAATCTTCGTTTTGATAAAGTGATCAAAGCGTTCGAGTTTATACAAGTTTACGGAGAAGCTTGTATTTACAAGAAAGTGAGTGGGAGCTCTATAGCGTTTCTAATATTATATGTGGATGACATATTGCTGATTGGAAACAATATAGAAATGCTGGAAAGCGTAAAGGAATATTTGAACAAGAGTTTTTCAATGAAGGACCTAGGAGAAGCTGCTTTCATATTAGGCATCAAGATCTATAGAGATAGATCAAGACGCTTAATAGGACTTTCACAAAGCACATACCTTGATAAGATTTTGAAGAAGTTCAAAATGGATCAGTCCAAGAAGGGGTTCTTGCCTGTTTTGCAAGGTGTGAAGTTGAGTAAGACTCAATGCCCAGTAACTGCAGAAGATAGAGAAAAGATGAGTGTCATCCCCTATGCTTCGGCCATAGGCTCTATCATGTATGCAATGCTGTGCACAAGACCCGATGTCAGCCTTGCCATAAGTATGGTCGGAAGGTTTCAAAGTGATCCAGGAATGGAACACTGGACGGCGGTCAAGAATATCCTGAAGTACCTGAAAAGGACTAAGGACATGTTTCTCGTTTATGGAGGTGATCAAGAGCTCGTCGTAAAGGGTTACGTCGATGCAAGCTTTGACACTGATCCGGATGACTCTAAGTCGCAAACCGGATACGTATTTATTCTTAATGGGGGTGCGGTTAGCTGGTGCAGTTCCAAGCAAAGCGTGGTAGCTGATTCTACATGCGAAGCGGAGTACATCGCTGCCTCGGAGGCGGCGAAGGAAGGTGTCTGGATGAAGGAGTTCATGACAGATCTTGGAGTAGTGCCTAGTGCGCTTAACCCAATGACTCTGTTTTGTGATAACACTGGTGCCATTGCTCTAGCCAAGGAACCAAGATTTCACAAGAGGACCAGACACATAAAACGACGTTTCAATTCCATCCGCGATTACATCAAGGAGGACGACATAAATATTTGCAAAGTACACACGGATCTAAATGTTGCAGATCCGATGACTAAACCTCTTCCAAGGGCTAAACATGAACAACACCAGAACTGCATGGGTGTTCGATTCATTACAATGTAAATCACATAGTGATGTGAACTAGATTATTGACTCTAGTGCAAGTGGGAGACTGTTGGAAATATGCCCTAGAGGCAATAATAAATTGGTTATTATTATATTTCCTTGTTAATGATAATCGTTTATTATCCATGCTATAATTGTATTGATTGGAAACTCAAATACATGTGTGGGTACATAGACAACACTGTGTCCCTAGTAAGCCTCTAGTTGACTAGCTCGTTGATCAAAGATGGTTAAGGTTTCCTAGCCATTGACATGAGATGTCATTTGATAACGGGATCACATCATTAGGAGAATGATGTGATGGACAAGACCCAAACTGTAAACGTAGCATTTGATCGTGTCAGTTTATTGCTATTGTTTTCTGCATGTCAAGTATCTGTTCCTTTGACCATGAGATCATGCAACTCACTAACACCGGAGGAATACCTTGTGTGTATCAAACGTCGCAACGTAACTGGGTGACTATAAAGGTGCTCTACAGGTATCTCCGAGGGTGTCTGTTGGGTTGGCATGGATCAAGACTGGGATTTGTTACTCCGTATGACGGAGAGGTATCTCAGGGCCCACTCGGTAATACAACATCACAATGAGCCTTGCAAGCAATGTGACTAAAGTGTTAGCCACGAGATCTTGTATTACGGAACGAGTAAAGAGACTTGCCGGTAACGAGATTGAACTAGGTATAGTGATACCGACGATCGAATCTCGGGCAAGTAACATACCGAAGAACAAAGGGAACAGCATACGGGATTAACTGAATCCTTGACATAGAGGTTCGACCGATAAAGATCTTCGTAGAATATGTAGGAGCCAATATGGGCATCCAGGTCCCGCTATTGGTTATTGGCCGTAGAGGTGTCTCGGTCATGTCTACATAGTTCTCGAACCCGCAGGGTCTACACACTTAACGTTTGGTGACGATTAGTATAATTGAGTTATTATGTTGGTGACCGAAAGTTGTTCGGAGTCCCGGATAAGATCCCGGACATGACGAGGATCTCCGGAATAGTCCGGAGGTAAAGATTGATATATGTGATAATAGTGTTTTGATCTCTGGAAGGGTTCCGGAGTTCACCGGAAGGGGTTCCGGATGTTTACCGAAGTGTTCGGGTGCAGCAACACTTTATATGAGCCAAAGGGATAAAGCCCACAAGGTATTGGAAAGTGCAAAAGTAGTTTTGCTGCCGCGTAAGCGGTACTACCGCTTGGTGAAGCGGTACTACCGCCGGAGCGGTACTACCGCTTGTGTGAAGCGGTACTACCGCCCAAGCGGTACTACCGCTTGTGTGAAGCGGTACTACCGCTTGTGCGCGGCTGTGCACGGTTCGGCAGGGATCCGAGTTGGACTCTTTCCCTGCGGGCCAAACCGACCTTGTGCGGGCAAAACCGACCCGGAGGAGGCTTTTACTCCAAGTTTAGACCCCAAGGCTCAACATATAAATAGAGGGGCAGGGCTAGCACACGGGACACATCAGTATTTCCCAAGCCGTGTGCCGGCAACCCTAGCCCTCTAGTTCCTCCGTCATAATCTCCGTAGTGCTTGGCGAAGCCCTGCAGAGATTGTTCCTCACCACCATCACCACGCCGTCGTGCTGCTGGAACTCAACCACTACTTCACCATCGCTCGCTGGATCGAGGAGGTGAAGGCGTCATCAAGCCGTACGTGTGTTGAACGCGGAGGTGCCGTCCGTTCGGCACTAGATCGGAAGGATCGTGATTGGATCGCGGGACGCTCGGCGATTTGGATCGCGAAGACGTTCGACTACATCAACCGCGTTTATTAACGCTTCCGCTTAGCGATCTACAAGGGTATGTAGATTCACTCTCCCTCTCGTAGATGCTCATCACCATGGATAGATCTTATGTGTGCGTAGGAAAATTTTTGTTTCCCATGCAACGTTCCCCAACATATGTGTATGTGGGCATTTACGTAGTACTGTGTCAAAAACGGTGACTTTGTCAATCTTAAGATGTGTGCCAGCTTGGTATCTCAGATGTGCTCGTAGAGATAGGACATGCATATATATACTCACAGAGGTGAATGCATATATGTGTATGTGGGCATTTACGTAGTACCGTGTAAAAAAATCAATAGGTAAACACGGAAGGGAAAAGCCTGATGACCCAAACACGTGTCAGCTAGTGAGGTGCTCACACAGAGCACTTCAAACGCACCAGAGCGGCCGCTGCTTAGCAGCTTTAATATATGTAATATTTGTTGGAGATATGCCCTAAAGGCAATCATGTATGATGATATTTCCTATGTGTTTATGAACATCCATGCATTCACTAGGAGTCTTAGTATAAGGTATATCACTTTCATCAAATCTACGGAGATAATTTACCTCTACTACAAGTGTAGGGATATTGAGTCCATGTATTTCTTCCACAGGTGGTAAATTCCTGACATCTTCAGATTTAACACCTTTGTCTTTCATACTTCTCTTGGCCTCTTGCATATCTTCTGGACTGAGGAATATAATACCTCTATTCTTTTGAATAGGTTCCGGTGGTGGTTCAGGAAGTGTCCAATCATTAGCATTCTTCAAAATATTATCCAATAGTTCTTTAGCCTGCCCAATATTTCTTTTCCTGAAAACACAACGAGCACAACTATCTAGGTAGTCCCGAGAAGCATCGGTTAGTTCATTATAAAAGAATCAAGTGTAACACCCCTGTAATTAAGCTACGGTAAACCCTCTATGATTAAGCGAAGGCATTTTACTAAACAGTACTTGATCATGTTTGATCCATATCTCATTTCAAATTCCACTTTGAATTCAAATTCAAATAATAAGTGAATTAAAGAAATTCACAAACATGAAAACTAAAATGTTCATAGTATTGCAAATATTCTCTAAATATTTGTCAAGGTGAAACAAACTTTTTATAAAGTGGTTAAAAGCCCTAAAACATTGAAAACAGAAGCCAAAACAATAATTTAAATGCCTTTTAAATTATGAAAGTTCCAAACTATTTCAAATGCCTCTCAAACTTTTTGTGGTAGTACCTAATATTGCATTACTATTAATGGGCCTAGTTCCATATTTTACAAAATTCAAATGGTAATGAAAGTAAAAGAAAACAGAAAGGGATTAAAAGAAACAGAAGAAAAGAAAAAGACCCCCCACTGTGCACTTGGGCCTCAAGTGCACAGTGAGGCCCAGCCCACCTAGCCCCCATCGTCTTCCTTTGTTCACTAGGAGAGGCATGGTCGCCTCCGATGCCCGCCACGGCCTCGGTCGTCGCCATGGCGGCCATCCGCCGCTCTCCGGTGACCTACAAGCCCCCCCCCCCCGACGCCCTGGACGAACCCTAGCCCCCGCACTCTCCCCCTTGCGCCGCTCTCTTCTTCCCGCGCAAGCACCCGAGCCGCCATCACCATGTCCACCGTCGCCCGCGTGCCCACCGTCGTTCCCGCGGGCTAGTAACGTGCCCACGAGCTCTGTCGCGCTCCTCTGCGTCGACTGCGCCGACGAACGCGAGCCGGGAGCCCCTGCAACGCCGCCCCCGACCTCTTCTTCCTCCTCGGCCCCGGCAAGCTCCCTCGACGATTCTGACACCGTCGAGCCTCCCCCGCGCCCGCTTTGCTCATCTACAGGTCGCGGTGAGCCACCGCTCCTCCTCCCTCTCTGCCCCCACTCGTTTTTGTCCCTGTAGGCTCCTCGCCGTCGTAGCCGAACCTGCCGGCCTCGTCGCCGGCGCCCCTGCCGGTCTCCACAGTGCCTTCCACCACCACCATTAGAAGCGTGTGAGCGCCAGGTCCCCATAGAGCCCCTCCACGCGCCTCCATGTGCTCCCTAGGCTTGGGTCCGTCGAGGCCCGAGCTCCGGCTTCTGCCCCGGTGGTCGCCACTGACGCTACCGACCACCCCCGGCCTGACCACCGCCACGAATCGACACGGCGCATCGCCAGCATTCGAACAGCACCGCCTGCCCCCTGTTTGGATGCCTGTAGCGCGTTTCAGGCGAGGTCTGAGGCCCCTCCGTCGCGTTTGTGGTCGCTGGAGCTGCTCCGGCGCCGCCCGCCGGCGTGGCTGGCCCAGGGCCACCCCTGGGCCTCTGACCAGTGCCCCCTGGCCCAGTTGACTGGGTTGACCCAGTCAACTATGCTGACTGGGCAGCCCGAGTCACTGACTGGTGGGCCCCCACCATTTAGTTAATTAGTTGACTAATTAAATTAATTAATCTAATCTAATTAGCCACTGACTAGTGGATCCTACCTGCTAATTAACCTTTTAGTTAAATTTAAACCCTGACTAATCCCCTCTGTCTATGACATGTGGGACCCAGCTCTCAGGTTTGACCTGCAACAGCTGGGTTGACTGCTGACCTCATGCTGACGTAGTAAAGCAATTTTCGAAATAAAATAAATCCAGTAAATTTCAGAAAATGATTAAAACTTTGAAAAATCATATAAATTAATCTGTAAGTCAGATGAAAATAATTTATACATGAAAGTTGCTCAGAAAAATATAACGAATCTGAATACGCTATCCGTTCATCTGTCACATGCCTCTAGCATGATGAACATGGAACTTTCCCCTCCGGATCATCTGTCCGATAAAAGCCTAAGACCCGGGAAATATCCACAGATATATTCCCGCTTCGTCTGTTTCGTCTAGCACTACGTTAGGTCACCCCTAGCACTGCATATTGCCATGTCATGCATCCTGATGTATTTGTTTGCTTTATATTTATTGTTTCTTCCCCTTCTTCTCTCCGGTAGACCCCGAGACCGACGCTGCTACCGGGTACGACTACACCGCTGACGTCCAGTCACTTGCAGCAGAGTATCCAGTCAAGCAAAACCCCTTGATCATTCCTCTATCACCCATTCCTTCTCTCTCATGCTTGCATTAGATTTTGCTACTGTTGTTGATAGCTCCTATTCTGATGCATAGCCTCCTTTTGTAACCTGCTGTTGTACTTTACCTGTCTATCCAACATGCTTAGTATAGGTTGGTTAGTGATCCATCAGTGGCCCCCTCACCTTGTCCCTGTTGCCCCTGCTTCATCATTGATGACTCGATCAACGTAATCGACGTCCTGAGCCCAACACATCACCTCACCCCCCTTAGTTGCACAACTCTGTAGAGCTACTATCGAGTGCCGAGGGTGATACCTCCTAACGCACTCCTAATGATACTCTATAGTGCAGCTAATCGATCGTGGAGTACGGATGGTGATTCCTCCTTCACCACTCCCGATAATTACTCTGTCGTGCAACACCTCAAGTGTGAACCTTCGAGGGTGATTCCTCCCAGGTCAAGTTTACTATTACATCGAGTGGAATCCATCGAGGGTGATTCCTCGGATTCCCCCTTGATGTATGGATACACGGTTACTTTGACTTACCCCAGAACCATGTGAAAGATGGGTTGGCCCCGAGGGGTACCCGTGAGGGAAATGTGAAAGACGGGTCGGCCCCTAAGGGTACCCACGTGTGATGTGTAGTCGGGTTGACCAAAAAGGTACCCGCGAGCTAACTACGCGACACGGCCATGCATTCTTAGCCCTTGTCATAAGTCCGGGAGACGGGACAACGGGACCACAGATCGTGGATCATTGACCGTTGATACTTGTGATATGCATTGGGTTTTCCGTGAAGAGGAACGGGTAATTGCAACACAAAGTGGGTAAGTATTTCCCTCAGTTATGAAAGCAAGGTTTATCGAACCAATAGGAATATCAATCCTCAACCGTCTTCAGCGGCTGCACACAAAAGATCAAACAACTTGCACCCAACGCGGACAAGAGGGTTGTCAATCCCTTTGATCTCCTTATTTGCATGCAAGTGAAGTGTGTAGATAATAGTAGATAATTGTAAATTGAAAAATA
The DNA here is from genome assembly GCA_039707655.1 of Elymus sibiricus. Classification (NCBI taxonomy): domain Eukaryota; kingdom Viridiplantae; phylum Streptophyta; class Magnoliopsida; order Poales; family Poaceae; genus Elymus; species Elymus sibiricus. The sequence continues at coordinate 382,763,147 of CM077667.1, read as the reverse complement.
AAATAAAAAGTAAATAAAGGCAGCAAGGTAATAGTAGCGTTTGTAAATTTATAAGTGAATAGACCCGGGGGCCATAATTGTCCCTAGCGGCATCTCTCATGTAGGCAACATACGGTGGGTAACAAATTACTGTTGGGCAATTGATAGAAAAGCGGATAGTTATGCGATTTTCACGGCAATGATCATGTGTATATAGGCATTACGTCAATAAACAAATAGGCTGACTCCTGCCTACACCTATTACTTTTACTCCACTCATAGACAGCTATCCAGCATGCATCTAGAGTATTAAGTAAAACAGAGTAATGCATGGAGAACGATGACATGATGTAGACAAAGTAAACTCAAACAATATGAATAAATCCCATCGTGTTATCCTTAGTAGCAACAACTCAAGACGTGTCTTGTCCCTTTCTGTCAATGGGATATAGAGCGCCGTCAGGTTGAACCTACCACAACGCACCACTCCCACTGAAGATAGATCAATCTACTTCGCCAAAGCACATTGATAAATCGGAGAGCATTACGAAGCTATAATGATCATGCAAATAAAAATCTTAATATTCAGAGGTGACTCAAATACTTTCATGAATAATCTTAACATAAACCCACAATTCATCAGATCCCAACAAACACACCGCACAATAGGATTACATCGGATGGATCAAATTGAAGATGCGATGATCATTGTATTGAAGATCAAGAGATAAAGAGAGATTGCCACTTAGGTACTAGCTATGGACCCGTAGGTCTCTGGTGAACTACTCACACATCATCATGAGGGTAGCAAGGTTGATGAAGAGGCCCTCAGTGATCAACCCCCCCTCCGGCAGGGTGCCGGAACAGAGCTCCAGATGGCCTCGTGACGGAACAGAGACTTGCGGCGGCGTAAAAAGGGTTTCGGAACTGCCTCTAGGGTTTTTGGAACATTTGAGAATTTATAGGCCAGGGAGGGGCGTCGGGAGACGCCCGAGGGGGCCAGCACACATCAGGGCGCCCCCAGAGCGCACCCTGTTGCGTGCTAGTGCCCTCGTGCGGCCTCTGGTCTCCTCCCGAAGCCTCCAGGTCTTCTTTTGGTCCAGAATAAATCATAAAAAAGTTTTGTGGCAATTGGACTTCGTTTTGTACTTTAAACCTGAAAAGTGAAAAGCATGCAGAAAACGACAACTAGCACTGGGCACTGGGTCAATAGGTTAGTGCTCAAAAATATTATAAATTGGTACATAAAGACCCAAATATTATCCTAGAATGATTATAGATACGTTGGAGACGTATCAAGCATCCCCAAGCTTAATTCCTGCTCGTCCTCGAGTAGGTAAATGATAAAAACAGAATTTTTGATGTGACATGCTACCCATTATGTAATCTTTGGCATGTATGCTCATTGAGAAACGATGAATTAACAAATATTAACATAGCAATAATTATAAGTATAAGAAACAAAATCATCAATCTTTCAAAGTATACGATCCTCGAAGAATGTTTACCCCCCATTCATCTTATTATATTAGCAAGGCATGGCTCCATCATGGGAGTTGTTAGCAACAGAGGCTGCGGTTGTACGATGTGAGTATACGAACACACCCCTTGTGAAATAAAGCCGCCCTCCGCTGTCTTCTTGACCTTCTTTTTCCTCCCCCCCGCGCGCTTTTTGCCTGGGCCCCGTTCTCGCTGACCTCAGCGTCCGCACCCGCGCGAGCGGCCTCGCCACGCTTTTCCCTTCCTCCCCCTTCCCCTCGCCCCGCGTACCCCCAACTACTTCTCTGTGTTGCTATCACCGTGTGGTGGTGGAGGCCTTCCCCGGCCCTGTTCCGCTGGGGCGCACGTGCCACGGATACGGATCGCGGTGCGTGGCTGAGCGTTTGCGCTAATGCCTCGTCCGAATTTCTTACAGTCAGAGGGTGGGGTTGAGAACAAAGGACAATGCGTGCGTCGTGCGTGTCTATGAAACGCCGTAATGCAGCACTGGGATGCGGGATTTAAGAACAGCAGTTTGCTGGCGCTCTTTTAGCGTTTTAGGTGCATTCTTCCCAATTATGATGTCCATAGGTAGCCAAGAGAGATGTACATCTGTTCAACCTGTAGGACGCCTCCTGTTGATTGAGATGGAAAACAATGCCTAAACATGGATTATTTGGAGCTAGCGATTGCTTTCTGTGAATGTAATATCCATTAAAACTCCATGCTCCTTCTGACCTGTCTTTTGTCATCGGTCCTTGCTAAGTTAGAGAAACAGATGGCGCAAATACAAGCTTCGGGTGTGTTTTATGCCAGAATGTCCCTGTAGATTAGGGGTAACCAGGAGCATCATGTTTGTGTGTTGCTGTTCTAGTGCCGGTAATGACCAATGAGAGACCGAACCAGTTTGGAAGATGCGATTTATGGTTGTCATGGCTTGCCCTTTTATTTACCTCTGCGATTCCTTCAACTTAAGATGATTAGCTACTCAATGAATCGCAGTCTTTTTTTTTTTTTGAAAACGATGAATGACCGTCTTATGATGCCATATAAGTTGATGTTAATCTCTTAGTTCTGTTTGATGTTCGTAACTTGGAATCTTGCACCGGTACATTGTTTCTGGCGATATGAAAATATTTCTTTTTATCTGATTTCCATTGTGAACTTATCCTTGTTGCTGCAGGACACATTCAGAAACGGTGCAATCAAGACGTTCCGGCATAAATTCCATCCTTATTGCAATTGTTCTACAGTAGAAAGAATTTAATTCTGTGTAAGCTATGGAAAACCTAATTATATCTTCGTTGCAACCAAAATATCGCTAAATGATGGCACCTATTCCAAATCTTGCTTATTTTTCTTATACAACAAAAATGTCTAGTCTTTATATATGCCAAACCATGAATGGAAAGACGAAAATTCACAGGGGCACGCACCTACCAAGCCCAGCCCGGCCGCTCGATTGTCTCATTCGCGAAGTAGTTGGATCCCGCACGAGGTCATAGTAAGTTTGAAGTATTAATCGTTGAAACTTACTCCCTCCTTCCCATTTTATTAGGCGTATTAGCTTTTGCATGCAATCCCAATATGTAAAACACATGCAGTCGATTTTCTCTCTAGAGTGGTTATACGGAATCGTTAATTTTCTAGAGATGTTCACAAGAGATCGTGCATTCCTTCCTCTTTTTTTTAGTCCCGGACGCTTCCCGCTGAGATGCCTCAACTAACAATGATTGGTGCGTTAATTTTCATGTTAAAACTAATATGCCTAACATTATGGGAAGGAGTGAGTATAATTTTGCATCTAAAAATTCAGATTTTCTCCGTCGCGAGTATCAAGCTTCAGAATTGAAACTTTAAGAGAATATTTTTTAAGCACTAACCTATTGACCCAATGCCCAGTGCGAGTTGCTGTTTTCTACGTGTTTTTGTCTTTTCAGGTTTACCAAACCAAGTCCAATTGCCCCGAAACTTTTTTATGATTTTTTTTGGACCAAAATAAGACATGGAAGCTTCGGGAGAAGACAAGAGGCTGCACGAGGGAGGCAGAAGCCAACAGGGCGCGCCCAGGGGGGTCGGCGCGTCCTGATGGCCTGTCCCTCCCTCGTGGCCTTCCTACCCCGTTTTCTGGCCTACAAATTCACATATATTCCAAAAACCCTAGAGGGCATCTTGAAACATATTTTTGCCGCCGCAAGACTCTGTTCCGCTGCGATCCCATCTGGAGCTCCATTCCGGCACCCTACCGGAGGGGGGGATCGATCACGGAGGGCTTCTTCATCAACCTTGCTGCCCTCATGATGATGTGTGAGTAGTTCATCACAGACATACGGGTCCGTAGTTAGTACCTAGATGGCTCTCTCTCTCTCTCTCTCTCTCTCTCTCTTGATCTTCAATACAATGATCATCTCATCTTCGCTTTGATCTATCCGATGTAATTCTTTTATGCGGTGCGTTTGTTGGGATCCGATGAATTGTGGGTTATGTTCAGATTATTCATGAAAAGTATTTGAATCACCTATGATATATATTATGATTCTTAATTGCATGATCATTATAGCTTCGTAAATCTCTCCGATCTATTGAAATAGTTTGGCCAACTAGATTGATATTTCTTCAGTGAGAGGGGTGCGTTGTAGTGGGCTCAATCTGGCGGTGCTTTATATCCCAGTGACAGAAAGGGACAAGACACGTCTTTGTATTGTTGCCACTAAGGATAAAACGATGGGGTTAGTTCATATTAATTGAATTCTCTTTGTCTACATCATGTCAATGTTCTCCAAGCATTACTCTATTTTACTTAATACTCTAGATGCATGCTGGATAGCGGTTGATGGGTGGAGTAATAGTAATAGGTGCAGGCAGGAGTCGGCCTATTTGCTTATGGATGTGATGCCTATATATACATGACCATTTGCCGTGAATATCACATAACTATGCGCTTTTCTATCAATTGCCCAATAATAATATGTTTACCCACCGTATGTTGCCTACATGAGAGATGCCACTAGGGAAAACTATGGCCCCCGGGTCTATTCACTTATATATTTACAAAAACTATCATTACCTTGCTGCCATTTAATTGTTTTTATTTTATTTTGCAATTTACAATTATCTACTATCATCTACACACTTCACTTGCTTGCAAATAACGAGATCTAGGGGATTGACAACCCTCTTGCCGCGTTGGGTGCAAGTGTTTGCTCTTTTGTGTGCAGCCGCTGAAGACGGTTGTTGATCGATATTTCTATTGGTTCGATAAACCTTGGTTCTTAACTGAGGGAAATACTTATCCATATTGTGCTGCAATTACCCGTTCCTCTTCACGAAAAACCCAACGCAGATCACAAGTATCTGGAAGGATTTCTGGCGCCGTTACCGGAGAATATCATCACCAACTATCAAGTAACTTCGCAGAAATTATCATTCACTTGTTCTTCTTTCTATTTGCTGTTATATTTAGTTTGCTTCATAAAAATAAAAAATACAAAAATATCTATCTTTGCTTGTTACTAGTTTACTCCTTTGCTTGCTAGTTTACTTTTCTTGCTTGTTACTTTGCTTGCTCGGTCATCATGTATCAAGATAGATTCTACAATATTTCCTATTACCAAAGAATGTCTAACATTGAAATCTCCATGAAAACATTCATGACATCACAATATGAGCATAATAAAAAAAATGCTACTGAAATTAAGGAACACTCAACTATCCTTGATGTGATTAGTAAACAACTTGATGAAGTTAATCAAGAAGTGTCCAATCTAAAAATTTGCTCAAACTGAAAAATTGATAGGGAAGATTTCTGACAAACAAACCACTCTAGTAAATAGGATGGCTGCTAAACCGGAATCACTCCCCATTAATAATCATGATGAAGATCTTAAAATGATTGCTACTTCTCCTATTGAATCTTTATTTACTTCTCTGAATATAAATGATAAAGGGACTGGAGTTGAGCCAACTCTAGCTAAAGGGAGTCCCGTTTGCTTGGCGAGTGATGATTCTAATGCTAAACTGAAAAGGTGGGTTTGGAGAGGTTAAAACTTTAACTAGTGATGTGTCCACTATCTTGGATTACAAGGACTTTAATTATGAAAGTTGCTCTTTATAAGAATGTATTTCCTTGTTGCAAACCATTATTAGCTCACCCAATGCTTGTGAACAAAACAAGGCTTTCACTAATCATATAGTGAAAGCGATGATAAAAACTTATGGTGAGAAACTTGAACTTGAAGTTTCTATTCCTAGAAAATTGCATGATGAGTGGGAACCTACTATTAAAATAAAGATAAATAAATATGAATTTAATGCTTTGTGTGACCTTGGTGCTAGTGTTTCAACTATACCTAAATCTCTTTGTGATGTGCTTGGTGTCACCAATATTCAAGATTGTTCCCTAAACTTGCATCTTGCGGATTCTACCATTAAAAATCCTTTAGGTAGAATAAATGATGTTCTCATTGTTGCAAATAAAAATTATGTGCCTGTAGATTTCATTGTGCTTCATATCTATTGCAATCCTACTTGTCCAATAATACTTGGAAGACCTTTCTTACGAATTATAGGCGCAATTATTGATATGAAAGAGGGAAAC